>CM038040.1:36431087-38831087 GCA_021397845.1 Areca catechu
CTGTACTTTCATTCAAGCCTTGTAGAGCATGCCAATCTCTATTCTTTGTCGAAGTGGTACTGCTAGAGATGGAAGTGCGGATCTACAGTTGCCGTGGAGAAACTCATAGAATCCTAGGAAGATCCTATCAAACCAGCTGGTTTCCTTGCCAATGTGAAACCTCGTCTTACCTCGGACGTGCACCACTCCAACTGATTTTGCTGCCTCCAGTTGTGAGATCTCCTCTGCAATAGAAACAGGTGACAGCTGATCTGAGTTCATCTCAATATGTGCTCGCAAGCTATTATTAACTTGGGTCACAAAGTCATCTTCCTCCGTAAGTGAGTCAGCGTATCCATATTGAACCATGCACCCATATATCCCATCAAGCCCGAATCTCCTGATGATGATTCTCTCACTTGGAGCAACTTTGGCCACCAACAAGTATCTGAGAGTGGTAAAGATTGTAACTTTATGGAGAGAGCGCATGTTCTGTATGTAGTGTCCAAGTATTGGAGTCAATCCATCCTGTATATTGCTGTAAAAGAAGCATAAACCTGGAACTCTTTGGATATCTGACCTTGCCAAGAGCTCACCAAGGCATTCCAGAGTTATTTTGTTAGTCATTTCATACTCAAGTTTTCTGTGCCTCCCATAATACCACCCAAACATTATGGATGCAAGGATGACGGAAACTGCAAAAGGAAGCCATCCTCCTTCTACAAACTTAATGAAAACAGCACTCACGTATGTCCCTTCTAGAATGGAAAAGGGAACAAAGTACAAGCCAGCAAGGATAAGTGGTGTTCTCCAAATGATGATCATGACCAGAGTCAATAGAATTGTTGTTATAAACATGACAAGTATAACAACGACACCTGCAGCAAAATAGTATGGGTTAATTTCGATATTAACATTAATAGAAAAAACTTGCCAATGCAACTTAGGCCAGTTGGTTGGCATAGATATCATCATTTCATGTGCTGAGAAGTGATTCCAGGGGGGCAAGAGAGAATATTTATTCTACCATTAATATAAAGTTCAATTTATAACTAAGTAGAAAGAATCAATTATTAGTTTGCCATACCGAAAGCATTTCCAATGCTGTTTCCATCACCGAAACCCAGAATGACAGCTACACAGAGTAACATGAGAATGTAATTGGTTTCCGGAGAGTAAACTTCGCCTTCTTTGTACCGTGAAGTGTGAACCACCTTAACACGTGGAAAATAATCAAGGACCACTGATTGCTTAATAACAGAAAATGTAGCAGATATTAAGGATTGGCTTGCAACAATTGCCGCCAGTGTTGAAATGATAAACATGGGCCAATAGACTGGACCTGGTACGAACTTGTAAAACCCATCACGGTGATCATCAAGGTGTTTGATAAGATATGCTGTTTGTCCAGCATATGTGAGGACTAATGAAGGGTATATGCTGAAAAGGAAGGCTATCTGCACAGAAAAAAATGATTGTATAAGAATTTCCAAATTATGCAAGATGATATTTTATTTTATGCTTAGTTAAATACCTGAATAGACCGTTTGTTGAAATGACCGAGATCCGCAAACATAGCTTCAGCACCTGAAATAAGAACAGAAAAAAGAGTGACATACGTCAAAATATTTCACACACTTGTTCTATGGATACAAAAAGATTGAAGGCGGAAAAAACCTGTAATGCATAGAACAGTGCCTCCAAGCAGCTGCCAGCCCATCTTTCCTTTCCTCAGAAAGAAAGAGACTATATAATGTGGTGACAAGGTTTTAAATATGCCAGGGTAGTATCGCAAAAAACTGTATACCCCTATAATTGGGGTGGTGAAAGTCCAGGCACCCATGATAGGGGAAAAGAGGAAACTAACTTGAGAAGTACCGAACTTTTGCAACAGAAATAAAGCAATCAAGATCACAGCAGACAAGGCTTCCACAGCAGCTGCAAGAATTGAAAGTTACAGACTAACAATATGAGAAGGAATAGTTGTTGACAAAGGAGTGTACTGTATTTGCTCACTAACTTACATTTGTGAACAGAAGGGAAAGGTCCTCTTAGTCCATCCATTGCTGACAACACTGGCATAATCAGAAATATGTGAAAAAATAAAAATCTGAGGTATTTGGCATTTGCCAGCATATGCATATGCAGCACAAAATAGTGTGCAACAAAGTACCTGAAATAGCAGGTGTAAGTATGCCATCTCCGATGAGCATACACACCCCTAGCATTGCAATGAATAGCACTATTCTTCGTGCAGTGATGCTATGCTCAAGAAATTTTCCCAGCCTACTTTGGCTTTCATTTCTCATTAACTGGTTAGAATGTGAAAGATCTGCCCCAGTTCTTTTTGATGGAAGGATGCCAATATTGGTGTGACTACAGAGTAAAGAATATAGAGCAAAAGTGCCCCCTGCAATGTGTCATTTCAAGCAACTTAGCAACTGTGAGGAAAAGGAACAGTAAAGCAGAAAATCCCAACTTACAGGCTTAAAAAATCATTTTTAAAATATTTCTGAAAAAAGTGCAGTAAACTGATGGTGCTCATATTATAATAAAATATAAATCAAGGTATGAATATCAGAACATGTGATGCTAATCCTTCAAATCATATAATATTTGTATAGTAACTCGTAGATCAGAGCCACATGGTTTCTGAATAGAAAAAGATTCAGATTAGATGGCATGGATAAAAGAATAAAATCCAATATCAGATGAAAATAAAAAGTTCAAGCGTCCAACAATGACAAAATCACAAGCTACAATAGTGATCGGTTACTCGCAAAAGTGGGCCCATCCAACTGAGCAAGAGGTCAAAACTGTCAAATGTCTTGTGCATTTGTTCAGCAGCTGTAGAAGGACATTCACAAGCAGATAAACTATGCAAGAACTTAGACACATCAATTTTCACAAGTTCAGAGTGGTGGCACTTTTTTTAACACTTAGGCCCTGTCTAGTTCAGAGATGTTATATCAAGCAAGGATTCAGGTTTCGACGGGACGTCCCATGGGATACCGGGACATGGTACCATCTCATGTGTTGGGACAGGACGTCCCACCAGCATCCTAGCGTCTCAATCTTGGGACATTCTTTGTCCCGAGTGTCAGGACGAGGTTGGACGCCAATACATCCCATTCCATGGAAAAAACCGGGACAGTTCCATCCCACGGGATTTAAAACCTTGAATTATCAAGGTCAAGGGGAATAACTGGAATAACTTGAGAAAACATGGAGGCAAAAAATGGAACAGATTTATTCTACCATTCTAAAAAAATAAAAGTTTTTGTCCAGGTTAAGTGGAATTACTGTGTAATTCTTTTTTTCTAAGAATTCTCCTATGCCCTCAACCAATCTTCTGAAGCAAAGCTATAAAGTGTCCATTAACTGTTGAATATTGGATGTTGGCTCCAAATAACATCTAATGAAGGGGTTTTTTGTAAAAAGACTTTCTTATTTGTCTCAAGCTCTTCCTTATTTACCAAGAGTTTGGAACGAATGGTACTTTCTATTTGAATGGATTTCATTCTTCACCGAGACTTTGGGGAACGGATGAGAGCTTCACCATTTGGAATTCTTCTTTGACCTAGATATCTCCTCCAAATAATCCGGCATCCAGCATGAAGCTTGGGGAGATCTTCTTTGCTGGGCTTGCTCTATTTTTCCTTTAAAATAGAGAGATACTCCTCGGTTGGAGGCAGCCCCTTGGTCCCTATTTTGTTATAATTGGCTCTTGGTCCCGAACTTTGTTCCTCTCTTGGTCCTGCTCGGTTTGTACTCCATCGTTGGATCCCTTCCAATTTTTGGCACGTCGGTGAACCCAAAGCCTAGGCTTTCCTGTTTTTCTTCTTGGTTCTTTTGGTATTGGAAGTTATAAAGGAAGCCTCTCTTTATTTTGGCTCTATTCACTGTTAGCAAGATACTTTCTTCTTAACCAATGACTGAGGCTGAGGAAGGGTGATGATGAATTTCTCTCACAGATATTCTCTTTATCATAAAGGCTGAGAAAGGTATCTGTTGGCTCTTATTTGATTTATTTTGTTGCCTCCTATCGATTTATTGTACCTCTTTATTATTATTTTGGGATCCTTTAATTTGGATATTTGTATCACCTTTATACTCAATTTTAGGATAGTTATATAGTGGATTGCTCTTCCTTTGTGTAGATGTAAGCAGGTTTGCTGAACCACGTAAATTTTGTCTTTCTTGTACTTGTTATTATGCCTGTGATAAGTTCGGTAAAATACCTTAATAAGATAGAATATTAATTTAAAAATCTAAAGTGATCTAATCCACTGCGCACAATTCGAACATTAACTTTTAGGCAGAATATAACAAGTATAGGAGTAGCTTATTCTGGTTTATTCTATACAATCCCTGAACTGAACAGGGCATTAGGCATGATGAATCACAACATTCTATGAAATGTACAAAGTTAAAATGCGTAAAATTCCTTGCATTCTGATAAAGGCATCCCTTTTACATGAACCAAAGATGTCAACAATAGGCACAGAATTTCAGCTGTTGAAGTACAGTCCGCTGCAAGTAATGACATTTCTGCTCTCATCCATCCCAAGTGCTAGATTAGATCAGGACACTATTACTAAAGTGCTGTGACTTCTTCTATTTCCTTAAAATAATATAAGGCATGAAATACAAGTTTCTCAATTGAAAGAACCATTCACTTGGTAGCATTGTGTAGGCTTGGGTTAATGTTCCAAGGCATCACTAAATTAGTAAAGTCATATAGTCAAGATACATGATGTGATATCCAAATTGATAAGCCTAACAGTTCATTTTGATTCACAATGTCCAGAATGCATTAAAAAAAACCCTAATTGATCATTAAATGACAGTTCCTCGTGTCCCAAATTATGGTTGGGAACCATTCCAACCACATTAATCTTGCACTACATGTGTTTAAGGATAAGTAAAATGCAATGAATGTCTGGAGTCCAGACTCTGGACCATCCGCTTGGATGATCACCATGTTTACCAGGCACAAGGCATAACCACTCTTCCCATATGTGTTATAAAATTATGTATGATAGAGAAATGTCTCTAATTTAGGTGTCTTGAAGTCAACCGTTGAACACATTTTATTGACACTTAGTCAGCAGTGCGAAATGCTTATGTAACATTGAAATATTCATAACATTAAACAATCAAAATCAAAATTTCAACTATCTTTGTTTCTGAGGAAAATGAAGCCAACTAGAGGTAACCTATAGATTACTTAGAAAACTCCTTGCTTCTATTGGAAAACTACTTTCTTCTAAACAAGATCAAGAAATCATACCAGGCCCTTGAGCCTTGAAGTTAAAGGCACCTCATCAAATAAGAGTTTCAACAACCAAAATCTCACCATCCAAATAAACTGGAACCTGCTTAATGGAGAATTCTTGAAAAAATGCTCAGAGCTACATTATCTAGTTAGTTAACTGCACAAAAATGACCTATGCATGCATTAGTTATGGCATTCCCTAAAAGGACTTTAAAATGGAATCGAGCCATTCTAACACCAATTCTAACACCAGCATACAACCTAAGCAGTTCTTATAACAAAGAAATGGAAAAAGAAATTGGTCTTGTGAATTAATTGAGAGCAATAACCATGAAGCTTCAGTTCCTTATCTACAAGATGGTAGGGTTCATGTATGTGATGCATCAGGATGAGTTAACCTCTCAGGCAGAATTTAGCATGGTGCTGGTTAGGAGAATCCTTGAAGGACTCACCTATATGAGAGCTTTATCGAAGCCACGATTATGGAACTTGAGCTGATTATTATCCACTCTCATGAAAATGTGGTGCTAGAACATGGCATAGGCAAGTGCAAGCAGGCTCTTTAATCTTTCATTTTATTTGATTTGCCTCAATGCATCACCTTGCAGCATATATTGCTGTTGCTGTTAACAAACCTAACGAGCCACTGGGGCAGCAAGTGATCATTGGGCTTGCTGTTACCAGCTGCATATAGTCTAGATAAAAGGGAGCTCACAAGGCTATAAATACGCAACCAAGGGGCTGGTGACAACTGACTCTCCACACTATTCAAGCTCCCAGAAAACATGCAGGAAAGCAAGCTTTTTTTCCCGTTCTCTCTCCATCTTTTAACAACTTTTCTCACCTATTAATCCAACATTTATTTTCAGCATTAAGTTTCCATCCCTCATATTCAGTTCTTTGGTAAGGAAGCATATTGGTTCAGATTTTCTCCATGTAAACCATACCAATTGGAGTAGTCAAATCAAGTGGGCGGTTGTATCCTGAGAGTCTTCACCACACCACCTGCGCAGTGGGGCAATATGGTTCCCAGGACAGCAACTTATGCACCACTACCCAGGCCAGGCCTTTTCTTTTCCCTTATTTTTTAGTCTGAGTATTGGTCCACTACCTTTTGACTTATCCCCACTACAATAGATAGCATATCTACAATGAAGTCTGATAGGTGCGACATCCCTTCACCATCTATTTCCACATTTGAGACTTATATTAAGAGACTGAAATTGTCCATAGAAAATACCAAGAAATTTACTTCCACTGTCATCACTGAATCCTAAGTGCACTGTTGAACCACTTTATGACATTTATTGTTCAACAAAAAGTGTCGAGGAGTTGTGGGATGCTCGATGCAAAGTATGGTGGAGAGGATACCGATTTTGACAAGTTCACTGCCTCCGTTTCCTTCTAGGATTTGACTGTTGCTGAAAAGTTGGACAATGACCAAATCCATGACTCTCAAGAACCATCTATAAGAGTTGAGGTTATGAAAATAGTCTGTGGAGAGGACTAGAAGCTATCTTGCCTCACATAGAGTCTCCAACCTTTGTGGTCATAGTATACCACGACCCTTACCCATAGGCAAGTAGAATTAACCTTAACCCAAGCCTCTAACCATCCTAGAGTGAAAAAGCAACACAAATTAAAGATAAAACAGAACAGTAAGATGAGATATAAGGTTAAACCAGTACAAGGCCGAGGAAGACCTAACAAACTAGTTGGACCAAAACCACCCAATCCATTAAGACCTAAGTAAAAGAACTTTAAGAAAACCTTCACATGGAACCAAAATGAAAACCCCAGCCAAACCAAAAGATCTCTGTGAAACTGGAGAGTGAGAGCAACAAAAGGCTTTGCTCCACCCTAAATGAAACCTAAATTTTGATATGTTATTCCAATTTAGGCATTTTGATGCACATAGTTTGGCAGGCAAGCAATTCATAAACCTGGACCAAAGATATCACAGACCTACACCTTGTCTGGTTTTACCACTCAATTCTTCCTATAATCAAGTGCATATTGTGTATTTATGTTAATCAACTCTATCTCTACACTTGGTGTCCCTCTTTGTAGCCTTTATGATTTGTTATATCATCAGCCGTAATGGCAAGACTTTGTTATCAAGTTGATATGATGCTCTCTCCTAAAAAAAAAGTTGATATGATGCTCTGTAGCATAGGGCTTTGATAGATATACTTTGAAAAAGAAAAAGGAAAGCAAATTCTCCAAGTTAATAGAACTTCCAAATAATCTCCTCAAGAAGGGACAGCCAGTACAAAGCATATCATTCATTCACCATCTAGATGTTCCAAGAGTCCTCAAGCCATTCCGAGTATGAACTAAAATAAAGTAAGCAAACATTTTACATAAAATAACCCTCATAATAGTTTCCTAATACAACAACATAAAGAACATCTATATATGACAATTCCACAAAATGCACAATTTAGCATAAAGTTCTTACACCATCTATCATTTAAATACAAAAATATCCACAGGCAGCTTGAAACCTCAATATTGTTGTTTTGATTTGGATTTTTTTAATGCTTCTAAAAACTTGCTTAACAATAAGCACCAAAACATGCTTGAAACTCGAAAAACACTGAATAACATGTTATGCAAGAAAACAAAGGAATAGTGAACTATAACCAAAACTACTAGAATGTCTATCTTTTAACAGTTCAACATGATAGCCTCCACCTTTTACAAAGACACTGTCTATAATGAGTGTCTTTTATATAATCTTGATGTGGCTAACCACTGATGTGGTGCCCGTGTCCGACATGGCTAGCTACTGACATGGCACCCGTGTCCGATATGGCTAACTGCTGATGTGGGATCTGCGGGTCACATCCCGACCGCAGTAAATCCCGAGTAGAGCTCCTGGTCGAGTAGGGCTCCTGGCTGAGTAGAGTCCCTGGTCGAGTAGATCTCCTACCCGAGTAGGGCTCTTGGCCAAGTAGAGCCCCCGGCCGAGTAGAGCTCCTGGCCAAGTAAAGCTCCTGGCCGAGCAGGGCTCCTGGCCTAGTAGAATCCCCGGTTGAGTAGGGATCTTGGCCGAGTAGAGCACCTGACCGAGTAGAGCTCCTGGCCGAGTAGAGCCCCCGATTGAATGAAGTTTCCAGCTGATCTAGGCCCTGGTCACGGAAGGATCATTCTCCTAATAGATCGAGGCAGGAAGAATGGATCAAGGATGCAACAAATAACTACAACCCCCGGCGGGCATGTGCAGCCTGCTTGATTCCACCGCCACGGCAGAGCGCCCGGATGGCGACAGGGGGGTGCAGTGCTGCCATCCCCGTCAAACTTGTCGTGATGCTTAGGAAGGAGCACCCCACGAGGGGGAGGCCTTTCGCCAAACCTGCACCCCTTGTAGAAGAGTGCTATACCAGGACCGCAGGTCCTGTGGCGCTCCGCCAAACCTGCACCCCTTGCAAAGGAGTGCTTTGCCAGGATTGCAAGTCTTGTAACACTCCGTCGAACTTGTTGCGACGCTCAGGAAGAAACAGTCCACGAGGGAGAGGCATTCCGCCGAACCTGCACCCCTTGCAGAGAAGTGCTCTGCTAGGACCACAGGTCCTATAGCACTCTGCCGAACCTACATCTCTTGTAGAGGAGTGCTTTGCCAGGACTCCAATTTCTGTTCCATAAAGTTTTGCGAAGCCTACATATCTCTCAGGAGAGTGCGCTACCAGGGCACCAAACTCTGTCCAACAATATCGCCTTTTATATATAGGTAAGAGGGACCTCCGACCAAGGTAAGTGGCAAGCAACCCCTGCTGCTTAGAAAAGAGAAGAAATTTTTTACTCTCCTTGGCGATAGTCATCTGGGCCTCCGTGAAAGAGGATCTGTTGTTCTTGATCACCAAACTAACTTGACCGTCGGAGTATCCCCGCCGGTACCTCCAGCTCGGGTTTTCTTCCTTGAAGGGTCATTCAGCCGAAAACGTCCAAAGGCGAGGGCCCTGACATTTTCTGGAGCGACTGACATGGCACCGAGACCCACCAAGACTACAGGCATGGGCGATCTTGGCAGCAATAAATCTGTATAAATATAAATGTGTAGATATTCTCCTAGCTAATAAAAACATAGATTATAAGATTTATCGATAAATTCTAGATAGCTTAAATAGATGTTATTGTTACAAAAAATGAATAAGAATTTTTTTTATTCCTAAACTACCCTTTGGGATGGAAAACTATCCTTTGAGATGGGAACTTTTAGTCTCACATGGAAAGATTAGAAAAAGTGAAGGCTCTTTATAAGAAAACCTTTTTTCATGCTCTTGCATTTAGGCTCATCATAGGTGGAGAGCTTGAGGGTGATGCGTAGCATCACACGCATATGCATCACCAACGTGCGTGTGTGACGGGCGACAAGGGCGCAATGGGTGCTTTGTAGGAGTACTTTGCACTTCATCGTCGCGAGGAGCTTGAGGAGCCTTTAAATTTTTCTTGATCAAACGGATCAGACGGTCGAGATTGATTGGCACCACATCAAGATTGCAGGGAGGCGAGTCGACTCGGTTCTGCTGGGAGTCGACTCAGATGACTGGGAGTTGGCTCGGATTCACAGAATGGTAATGTGTGGTCTAGCTGAGTCGACTTGAGGGGTTCGAGCCAACTCGACCAGGATGCTCTCTGCAGCAAGGAGCCGACTCGGATGACGGGATTTCAGAATCACGAAACAACTAATCACATGTCCGGAGGCGTAATCACGTGTCCGTTCACGGATCAATGTTTCCTCTGATGATCACGGGTGCCATCGGATCATGAAACAATGCATTGAGAAGCACGCTGATCGCGTGATCTAGAGATCAAGGTACGAATCAGCGTATCATGGCATCCGATCACGATGGAGAAAACGCATTGATCGCATAATCTTCAGATGAGAAAATGCATATCTCACTACGAAAAGACATTGGTAACTCCCTCCGATGAAATCAGAAGGTTGCTTCCAAGGGACACCTTAAGGCTATAAATAGATTCCCATTCCTCATTCATTTCATCCCATCGATTTAATTTTTTCCTTACCTTCTCCTAGGCATTTGCATACTCTGAAAAAGAGTATAGCTATAGTGCATAGTAAGTCTCTTAGACATTTGCATACTCTGAAAACAGAGTATAGCTATAGTGCATACAAAGAGAGAAAAGCATTTCTGGTTCGAATTTCTGGTGAATTGTAGTGCTGCTTTCACCAGAAGAAGACCGTTGTATCCTGAGAGACAATCGTCATAAACCGTAAGCACCATTGCGGGACAAAATTGTCTTAAGGACATAGAGTATAACTCTAGACTCGGTTTTTTCAATTAGATAGCCATTCATACATACCAATAGTTATCACACAAATACAACCTAGCTAAGGTATAGTCCACCAGCTCTTTGAGTTATTTTATTATCTTACCTAAGTCTACTTTGGTATTTCCCTCGTACCGATGTTTCAGCCTATAGGGAACCACTTACTGAAGCAAATTGGTAAGATCTTCTTTGCACATATTCAAAGCATCTCTTAAAAGTTCTTGACTTTTCCCCCATCGGTGCCACTATTATTTTTTCCTACCATTGATAATAACACAAATTTACAACACATGCACATCAATGACTTCATTACAACTGCACCAATTTCATGCCAATGTCCTCATCAAACAATGGTAAATGAGACTGCCTGGCTGGCAAGACATGTGATTTTATTCTGAACCTGCCATTGTCATCTAACTGTTCATACTAGTAGTGTATATAATTCATTGCATAAGGCTTGTGAATTGAACTCTTCACCACAGAACAACTCTCCCATATTTCATTACAAGAACCATCAAGAAGTTGCAAAAGACAACTTATATAATTATTTGAGGGATTATGTAGGTGGAAGCAGAATGTTTGTGTCCTGTAAATGGGTAGTGATAGTGACCCACGTGCTACCAAGTGCTCAGAACAATGGCATTTCTTGACCATTTCAGAGAAGTCATGGAAATAAGAAAAAGATTGTTGGCCCAGTTGGCAAACGTGGGTCAGCAATCTTGCATAGACCACATTTGGAGGTTATTGAATTTGATTTTCACTAGAACTGTTTTATGGCAAAAGGTCATATGAGCAGATCCTTTTCAGACCTACAAGCACGGAGGAAATGCTAAATAAATCATGATAGACTCACTTCTGATAATAAACCTTTGGATGTAGAGATGTATGAGACACATGATTATGTGCATTGAATGCCAGAAGATGACTTGTCGTGTTTTTGAATGACAAATAATTTATTCATCAAAGCTTCATTTCTTAATCTTCAGACCTGAATCTTAAATGCTACTATGTTTATAATGAATTAGTATCATTAAAAATTAGATACCACACACGAATGCATGAGTTATTCCAGACCGAGACTCCTTTGATCTGGATATCCAAACTAGTTACATTATTGACAGGACATTATGACATCTAAACACCCAATCTACAAATACTTTTTGAGTCTCTGTAACTTTTAATGAGACCAATTTAGTGCTCAAAGTAGAGAATTGTCACACCTACTACCAGACCATATTATTATGTGCCAGATTTATCTGAGCCTCCTCCTTAAGTATTAATCTTATCCCAGTTTTAACTACATTTCTTTTTTGCTTGAAGTAGAAAATATTGATAATATCAACTAATAAAGTTAAAATGGTGTTAAGTCTCTATTGTAGTAAAAGTTATGTTTTATCTTCGCCACAAACTTAGCATAAATGCATAACTGAGTCTTCTAGGCAACCATTGTTTCAAGCTAATCCTCATTTACCTTTTCACATCCACGGGTCTGCTTGCTTGCATTAGCATTTTCTTAAAGTTTGTTTCAATTATCACCACAGGCATTGTCTTATAAAGAGAATGCATCATAAATCACAAGGGGTATCAATAACAAGCACATACAACTGATTATCAGATGAGGTTAAGATCAGATCTTGGTATGAGGAGCCTGGGCCAAACCATAAAAATTATAGTGAAAATGTGAATGATTATAAGAAACTATTTATACAAGTATCCTCATCACAGTGCAGTCAATCAAAACAATCTCGAGATTACCATGTAAATTTGTATATATGATAGACAACCACAGTACTATGTTGTTTTATTATTTGGGCAATGGTTATAATCACACCAAATAAAATATAGGTTGACTAATCTATGGGAACTGAAGTTTGTGCTGCCAGTAGTTACAATACTTGATAACCCGCATCAGTTTCTTCCTTTTTCCTTAACTGCAAAGTTCAATAAATATTTCATGCTTTCCATTCTCCTCTGTTATGTGAGTTATACTATTTCAGCCTTCGGATCTAAACTTTGTATTTCACCTTATTACTCATAATAACCAAATTCACCTCATATATGGGTGCTCTCCAAGCATCAATTTCCGGCTCCCTCTGATAGATTGCTTCTAGAGAGCAATCTTACATACAATATAGAGATGCAAAATGTCTCTATCTCTTATTATAAAAAAATCACATAAAGAAATTATTTGTCCTCCTTAGGCAAAACAAACCAAAAATGAGATTCCTATTAAATTTCTCCCTTCCAAAAATTTTAATATATATGCTCTCTGAGATTTTCCTTCGGCATAGGACAAGTTGTGGTTGCATATTGTACACCTAAGGTTTCTTGCCCATAATTCAAGGTCCCACTATTTTAATAAGACCTTTACTCTATAACGCAAAAAAGAATAAAACTCCCTCCACATGACTCCTGTATCTACTCAGCTGAGTATTTGTAGTCAACACACTTTCCAAGCATGTGAATGCTAAATTAAATGTGCTACCAACAGCAGGAAAACAGAACATGGTATCTGGCAACCATGTTGAACAAAATGACATGGTAAGTAAAAACAAAGCAGCAGCAAAACCAAAGCTGTATCTTCCCATTTCCTCAAAGGTAAAGCAAACACTGCACATACCTTCACCATGGTCATCAGCATTTAGAGCAATGCAAACATACTTAACAACCCCAATAAGAGTAAGAGTCCAAAATATGATGCTGTAAATCCCCAAGTAGTCCTCTTCCGTCGGAGACTCCAAGTTCATCGACGGGTAAACATAGAGAGGAGAAGTAACAAGGCCACCAAAAACAACTCCAAGCGTCCTGTAAGCAAGAACTATGTCCCTCCATTTGCCACCCTTCTGCCCAGACCCAAGAGATCAAATTACTAAGAACTTATAACCAATAAGAAACTAAAGAAACACCATAAAACAAGAAGCATCAAGGAGTCATCCGAAATATTTAAAATTATTTAGCCCAAATATAACATAAACTTCATAATATTATCCAAAGTATGAACACAGAGAACAAAGAGACCTCTCTATCTATCAAAATTGATTATAACTGCAAGAAATTACAAGAAATTGACATGTTCCA
Organism: Areca catechu; assembly: GCA_021397845.1. NCBI lineage: Eukaryota > Viridiplantae > Streptophyta > Magnoliopsida > Arecales > Arecaceae > Areca > Areca catechu. The sequence continues at coordinate 36,444,718 of CM038040.1, forward strand.
AAAGAAATATTGACTTATATGTAACAGAATTTAGAACACATAAAAAAACACCACTTTCTTCCATCAACTAAAGAAAGAAAATTAAAAAAAAAAAATCAAAAAGAATATAGCGATTATAAGAGGTAAAACCCATATTAAAACAAAATGAAAAAAGGGCAATAACCACGACATTCCAAACATTGACAGCTTTAAAATTTACGAGGAAAAAAAAAAAAAAAAAAAACACAAACGGCCACAGCGCTGCTGAAATTATCGTCACTCACATCGCTCTCCTCTGCATGGCTGAACCCAGAGCGGTAGCCATTGGCCCTGGCCTCGAGGGCAGCGCCGTTCTGGAGCTCCAAATCCATTGGATTCGAATAAAAGGAGGGATAGAAGACGTCAAGAGCGAGCGAGGAGGGACCGCGGTCTGCGTGGGGATTTATAGGAGCGGCAGCGCCAAAGAGGAGGTGCTGCGCGCGCCGCCCCAGAGTCCGGTCCCACGCGGTCGTGCCGTCGTGGTCCGCAACTGCGCTCTTTCGCAGCAGATCCCCCACGGACGGCGAAACAGGGGAGAGCCATTTTGGTTATTGGAGTCCGGCTCCTGACCAAGTGGGGCCCGCAGGAAACTTCTAGGCGCTGTTTTGACACTTTGACTTGCAGGCTCCCGCGAGATGTGACCGTAGGATGGGCATCCGATGACGCTAATGCAGTTGCGGATTACAGCGCTGGGTTTCATCTACGGCGCCCGCATATCTTCTTCCACGGCCAAAATCTAAGGAAACAGAAGGATTGACTTTGATGGGTCTATGTGGATTGTGTGGTCTAGTTTAACCACTATTTGAGCTGATTCAGTTACCAGGTACAAGGTATCAAATAACAGTGAAATGGTTACTTCACCTGTTCTTAAAAGACTCAAAAATGATGACCCGAGTTGCTGCCATGCCACTCGGTTACGGTAAGCAGAGAAACCGATCACCTAACTTGGGGGCCGGTTGATCCAAAAAAAAAAAAAAAACAGGTGAAGTAACCATTACACTGTTATTTGATACCTAACTTGCTGCCATTGCTCTGGTCCGATCTTTGTTTTTGATCATGATGGAACGTGACAAGTGGTTACTAGATTATCCATATCCAATTAATAAGTTTTACCATTACAGTGGTAGTGTGATTGGTTAGCGCGGGATCTCGTCCTTCTGAATATCACGGATTCGAGACATGATTTCTCGGATAACTCAATTAAATTCTAAAAATTCTGGACCTATGCGACTGGGAACGGAATGGCTCTAACTCCGGCACCGTAATAGAATTAGGTTGACGTACTCACCGGTTGATAAGGAGGGTATACGAAAATATGTGATCCGAATTAAATAATCGTCTAACAGGTTGGAATCCAAAATGAAAAGCTATACCGGATATTTTATCCCCTATCCTTCTATTTTATGAAAAAAAAAAAAAATCTCCACTTCCGTTTTTGATCCTGAATACTTTTTAAGTACAAAAGGTGGAACGTGATAAGTAGTTACTGGATTATCCGGATCCAATTAATTAAGTCTTTCTCCACTTGATGGTTGACTCGAAAAAAAAGTAGACTCCTAATGTTGTGCACTGTACCCCCATGTAATTTCGTGGCCGCCTTTTGGATTACCCGGCAGCCAAAATTAGATGTGCTTATTGGCTTGGTTCTACCACCTCAGGCATGAGTGGCATCGGCACTATATCTCGCCCCCCACCGGTAAAATTTCTTTTTTTCTCCGCGAAATGTCACTATCCATCGGTTGGGGATGTGGGTGCGCATGTCAGGTGAGTTTGCTGCCTTAGTGAAACGGCTGACCTGGCCGGGTCCTGACGTCCACTTCTTAGACTTCAGGGCACGAGAGAGGGGTTCGGCTTGTACAATCCTCGCGAAAGAATGATCGAGTCTTGTTTCACGATCTCGGCCGTTGGATTTCATCTTGCACAGCGCTCAAAGCAGTCCGAACGACTCCTTTATCCGCCAGCGCAATCTAACGGCAGATTCGCGCGACGGAAGATGGATACTCCTTTCGTGAAAAAGATACCACCCTTGCCAGCAAGTTAGGCGAGACTTGGGTCACTCGAGCATGCGTCGAACCTGCTACGAATAGAATGACGTAAGAGAGAGTTAGAGTGACAATGAATACCGACGCCTCGCGTTTGGGGAGAGAGAGAGAGAGAGAGATTAGTGGCTGCAATGAGTCGCCACGTGGCCATGTCGCAGTCAATGACGGCCATCAATTTTTATGAATCCTGTTCATCAAGCACGCACCACCATGAAATTTTTTTAAATAATATTTTTTTATTAAATATTTATAAAATCAGTACCACGGGGAACGGACCGGGAGGAGTTGAATATCGAGGCCTCACCTAGTTTTTCTTCAACTTTTTTATAAATTAAAATTTTATATAAAATTTTTAATATATATATTTATTTATATATTTAAATTTTTTAAATTTAAAATATTAAATATAATTTAAAAAATTTATAAAAAATTAAAATAAAATAAATACTATAAATCAGCTCCCTTTATTTGGAGGTTGGATAATTTTCAATTTTTTTTTTTTTTCATTAATTTTTTCATAATCTTTTTTAAAAAATAAAAATTTTTAATTTTATTGTCGACCAATATCTATTTAAAGAACCCGGTTGAAGCCACTGCATGCAGCCAACACTATCCTATTTGTTACATCGACGAAGAGATGGCAGCTAGACTTGTTATGTGGTGCGATCGACAACAACACTTCCACGACTAGACCGGATATTGTGTATATATAAGGTTGGATACCATCGATGTGCTGGTCTATGGCTACCATCTTGATGGCCTCCATCAATCTCGCCACATCGACGAATGCTGCATGCGATGAAGCCGCATATCCTTTTAGCGACCGACCCCATCGCATAACATAATCGGATCTTGGAGGACACGGATGGGTGGGCACCCGTCATGTCTCAAGCTCCCACTGATACCACTGCACTCGTGCCCCATCACTTTTAGCCTCGCGCTCGATGGACATCCCATCCCATCATGCAGCACCAATAGTATTTGGCATGATGCCATTACCACCATGACCAGTGCATGCATATCCTCAACGAGTCCAAGACATTTATTACTCTTTCGATTTTAACTACCACTATAGAGAATATATTTTTAATAATAAAAAATGTTAAGACCAGATTACGTAACAAGATGTAAGATGATTTTCTTATCGATTATTTAATCATTTATATCGATAAGAAGATGACTAAAACTTTTACCATAAATTTTATTATTGATGAATTTAGTCTTATAAAATAATATCAAATATAATTTAAATTATATTTCTAAAAAATATTTAAATTAATTTTTGTTACAGCCGTGACAGTGACGTGGCCAGGCTCAGGTATCACCGAATACGAGCGAGCCACGTGTAAGTTTCCCCGGCCGAGTCAGCGCCACGTCCTCAAAGCCAGGATCGGCAAGACTACACCGCCCGACGACTGTCTGAGGAAAACCGTCCTCACCGAGGTCGAGCTCAGCTCGGAGTTCCTTTACCACCTCATTGGCGCCCGGGCCCGGAGGGGTCCGCCTAAGTGAGGTCGGCCGAGGTCAGGCGACCCCCTGCCACCTCGCCAGGTGTCCACCCAGGAGGGGTCCACCTAAGCCGAGGTCGGCTGATCCTTCGCCCTTCGCCAGGTGGCCACCCGGAGACGGGCCCACCTCGGCCGAAGTCAGGCGACCTCCTGCCACCTCGCCAGGTGTCCACCCAGGAGGGGTCCACCTAAGCCGAGGTCGGCTGATCCTTCGCCCTTCGCCAGGTGGCCACCCGGAGACGGGCCCACCTCGGCCGAAGTCAGGCGACCTCCTGCCACCTCGCCAGGTGTCCACCCAGGAGGGGTCCACCTAAGCCGAGGTCGGCTGATCCTTCGCCCTTCGCCAGGTGGCCACCCGGAGACGGGCCCACCTCGGCCGAAGCCAGGCGACCTCCTGCCACCTCGCCAGGTATCCACCCAGGAGGGGTCCACCTAAGCCGAGGTCGGCCGATCCCTCGCCCCTCGCCAGTTGGCCCCCGGAGACGGGTCCAACTCAGCCGAGGTTAGACCGCTCGTACGGAGAGGGCCCCGGGGAGAGAGAGACGGGCCCCGAGGCCATCCCTCGGGCCGTACGAATCCCAGACGGCGTCCCGTACGGAGGGCGGCGGCACGCGGAACATCACTTGCATCGGCCCGACAGGTCCCGCAGCCGAGAGACCCGATCCTGACGGAACAGGCCCCATAGATGGATGACGCCCACGCTTGGGGAAGAGAGCGCTCTCACTGAGCCCGAGGCCTGACCGACCGCCCTGCCAGCGCCGCCCTCCCCTCTTTCTCTTCTGTCTTTGCCTTTTCCCTGCTGGGCCCGGCGGACGAGGTCGAAAAGCCGCCTGGCCTCCTTCACCGAAAAGGGAAAAGAGAAGAGGACGGGGGAGGGGAGTTTCCGAGGAGAAAAAGACAAGCGCACGACGAAAGGAGATAAAGAGGGAGGAATCTGGGGACGACAAGGTAAGCCAATTAGCCTGGGGACAAGGAGGAAGCACCAGCACAAGGCCTTGCTCCGGGAGAAAAACCAGAGATCCTGAGAGGGGAACACTGGGCGTGAGCTCGGCAAGGAGGCCCAGCCGAGATTCTAGTCCCCAGAGCGTTTCCTTCACCGGTTAACTCTCTAAGTCTGGAACCCTTTCGAGGGTCCGGCTGGAGAGTCTGTTCCTTCTCGTCGTCTACTGACTTGACCGTCGGAGCTCCCTCGCCGGGATCCCCGGCCAGGGTCCTCTAACCCCTTTGTTGCAGGTTCTCTGCGGGAAGGGAGGCTCCCTCGCCAGGCGGTCAGGGAGGATCGGCTGATCCGTGGCACGGGCGCGGCGGCGAGAGCGGCAACAGATTGGCGCACCAGGTAGGGGGGCAGGACACTAACCCCTAGTGGGAACCAGCTTTCTGCAGGTGTCACGCTCTCCAGCAATGGTGGTCACTCGTGGTCGCGAGGCGTCCACCAGTCGTGTGGGGGAAGTCCACTCCCCTCCAGGGGGCCACAGCCCCGAAAGGGAGCTTCCGGCTCTCCCTCCTCTTCCACAGCAGCCTACCCCTGTGGACGGATCCCTTTCGGCCATCGTCCAGCAGCTGCAGACCTTGACCTCAGCGGTCCGACAGCTTCAGCATCAGCAACGGTCCCTGGCCACTCAGCCGCAGCCAGGGACCCCCGCGGCCCGAGCCGCGGGGCAGCGTGGGAGCCTGCGCTCAATCCAGGACAGGCCATCCCATCCGCGGGCCGTCTCCAACCCCCGGGGGAGCCACCAAGCCCCCGCAAAGAGAAACTATTCCGGTTCGGAGGATCACGAGAGTCGATCCCCGACCGATGGGGCCGAAACGGCACATCGCAGCAAGCGACGCCGAGGCCAGATCTCGCACCGAGACCGATCGGCGCCCCCTTCACCTGCAGTCTCGGTGGAAGACTCCACCGACGAAGCCATCAGGCGCCAGGCCGAGAGGCGCCTGGAGGAGCACGAGCGCAAGTTGGCAGAGTTCGCCCGACGATTCGCCGACCTGCAGAACTCGTTGGCAGACCCGGCGGGCTACGACTCCCGCCCCCCTTTCTCTGAAGAAATCCAGGCGGAACCGATCCCGAAACGGTTCCGCATGCCGCAGGTGGATCCCTACGACGGGACCACCGACCCCCTGGACCATTTGGAGAGCTATAAAGCTCTCATGAGGGTCCAGGGCACCACCGACGCCCTTCTGTGCATCGCCTTCCCGGCGACCCTTCGGAAGGCCGCTCGAGTCTGGTTCACCCGCCTCGAGCCCGGATCCATTTGCTCCTTCCAGCAGTTGGAAGGAAAGTTCGTGGCGCACTTCGACGCTTGTCGAAAGGTGCCAAGAGAGGTGGACAGCCTCTTCTCCATCCGCCAGCAGGACCAGGAGCTGTTCCGGGACTACATCACCCGGTTTAAGACAGCAGCCCTGGAGATCTACAGCTTGGACGAGCCCGTCGCCATGCTGGCTTTGAAGCGCGGGCTTAAGACGTCCCGCCTGACCTATTCCCTGGACAAGAAGCTGCCCAGGACGTACTCCGAGCTCCTCCTCCGCGCTCACAAGTACTTCCGAGCGGAGGAGGCTGACCGCACCCGTCGAGAGCTGGACGGGAAGACTCCGAAAAAGCTGCTCCCGAGGGACACCTCGGGAGCTCGGAGGCCCGGGCCGTCTGCCGACCCTCGCCCGAATCCAAGGCCGAGGGGCGAAGCCACTCCCGAGCGGAGATACACCCCTCTCCTCGCACCTCGAACGAAGATCCTCATGAAAATCGAGGGCGAGCGCTACCTCCGCCGACCTCCTCCTCAGAACCCGAGAGCCGTCCGAGACAAATCAAAGTACTGCCAGTTCCACCGCGAGCACGGGCATGACACGGAGGAGTGCCGCCACCTGAAGCGGGAGATTGAGGAGCTGATCAGGAGGGGTTACCTCAGGAAGTTCATCAAGAACGAGGCCCCCTCTGAAGGGCAGCCGCTCGCGGCCTTACCGCCTGCCCCTGCGATCGACAACCGCCCAACGGAGAAGCCCGTGGGCATGATCTCACGCGGGTCCGGCCGAGCAATGAAGAGAGCCCGGGAAGTCCCGGAGAATGTAATCCCTCCCAAGGGAGGGAAAATTAATGACAATGTAAACAACGATGCCGTGGTGGTCGAGATGACCATCGCGAAGCATCCTGTACATCGAATCATGGTGGATAGTGGAAGCTCGGCTGATGTACTTTTTTACGATGCTTTCTCTCAGATGAACTTATCCCCCGATCAGCTGAAACCGGTGCACATCCCCCTGGTAGGTTTTACAGGGGACTCCGTGGGGGTCGAAGGGGAGATCACTCTCCCGGTCACCGCCGGATCCCCGCCCCGGCAGGCGACCGTCCTAATAACATTCACCGTCGTCAGGCTCCCTTCGCCTTACAACGCCATTCTCGGGCGTCCCGGGCTCAACCAACTGGACGCCACCATCTCCACGAGGAGGCTGTTGGTGCAGTTCCCCACGCCTTCCGGGCTCGGGGAGATGAAGGGGACGATCCAGCCAGTCCCGCTCTGCCTCCAAACGGTCCCAGGCGCCAGGGGCACGGAGATCGCCCATGATATTGACGACCTCGATCTGAGAGAGAAGGAACCCAGGGGAGGGCCCGTAGAGTGCCTGCTGACTTTTCCCCTCGGTTCGGATCCCCTGAAGACGGTGCAAGTCGGGGCCCAGCTCCCCGAGGAAGAGCGAACCCGCCTGCTGGAGTTCCTCCGTGCCAACGCTGACGTGTTCGCCTGGTCAGCGGCCGACATGCCGGGCATCCCGCCCGAGGTTATCATGCACAGACTGAACGTGGACCCAAGTTGCCGCCCGGTCCGCCAGAAGAAGAGAAGCTTCGCCATGGAGAGGCAGAAGGTGATCAACGAGGAAGTAGAGAAGCTCCTCGCCGCCGGTTTTGTCCGAGAGGCCCAATACCCCAGTTGGCTGGCAAACGTGGTCATGGTAAAGAAGAATAGTGGTAAGTGGAGGATCTGTGTGGACTACACCGACCTCAACCGAGTTTGCCCAAAGGACAGCTTCCCTCTTCCAAAGATCGACCAGCTGGTCGACACCACCTCGGGGCATCGCCTCCTATCGTTCATGGACGCCTTCTCCGGATACAACCAGATCCGGATGAACCCGGAGGATGAAGAGCACACTGCCTTCATAACTGACCGCGGGACTTTTTGCTACAGGATGATGCCTTTCGGCCTCAAGAACGCGGGGGTGACGTACCAACGTCTGGTCAGTAAAATCTTCAAAGACCAGATAGGCCGCAACATGCAGGTGTACGTGGACGACATGCTGGTGATGAGCAAACTCGATTCGGACCACGTGCCTGACTTGACGGAGACGTTCGGCAACCTCCGGCGCCATCAGATGAAGCTGAACCCGGCGAAGTGCGCCTTCGGCGTCTCCGCCGGGAAGTTCCTAGGATTTATGGTGACTCAAAGAGGAATCGAGGCCAACCCGGAGAAGGTCCAGGCCATTCTGGACATGGAGCAGCCCGCCTCCAAGAAGCAAGTGCAGCAACTGACCGGCAGGGTCGCGGCCCTTAGCCGTTTTATTTTCAGGTCGGCGGACCGCTACCGTCCCTTCTTCAAGGTGCTGAGGAAGATGAATGGCTTTGCTTGGACCGAGGAGTGCCAGCAGGCCTTCGAGGAGTTGAAGAAGACGCTCGCATCGCCACCTTTGCTATCCAGGCCCGAGGAGGGAGAGGAGCTTACCCTCTACCTGGCGGTTACCCCGGAGGCCGTCAGCTCTGTCTTGGTCCGAACCGACGACCAGGGGCTCTAGCGGTCGGTGTACTATACCAGCAAACTTCTCCGAGATGCGGAGCTCAGGTATTCCCGGCCTGAGAAACTTGTTTTTGCGCTAATAGTGTCTGCCCAGCGTCTTAGGCCCTATTTCCAAGCGCACCCCATCGCCGTCTTGACGGATCAACCGCTGAAAGCGGTGCTCAGCCGACCCGATACTTCGGGATGATTGGCCAAGTGGGCACTGAAACTCAGCGAGTTCGACATTACATACAGGCCAAGGTCGGCCATGAAGGCGCAGGTGCTGGCCGATTTCTTGGTCGAGTGTGCAGGCTTGGACAAGGAGCCCGAGGAAGGCCCCCCGGCCCAGCCGATGGAGGTTGGCACCGATGAGCCCGGAGAGGACGCCTGGATCCTCCACGTAGACGGAGCCTCAAACTCCGGTGGGAGCGGAGCCGGGCTCATCCTTGCCAACGGCGACGGGGTCGTCGCCGAGTGCGCACTCCGTTTTCAATTCCCCGCAACAAATAACCAGGCGGAGTACGAGGCACTTCTTGCCGGACTGAGAGTCTCCCGCGAGCTGGGCGTGACCAACCTCAGAGCTTTCACTGACTCCCAGCTCGTGGTGGGGCAGGTATCCGGGGAGTACATCGCACACGACCCCCAAATGGCGAAGTACTTGGAGCTCGTCAAGGCGGGCGCGTCCAAGTTCCGGCGCTTCAACATCTTCCATATCCCCCGCGGGGAGAACGCCCGCGCGGATGCCCTCTCTCGGCTGGCGACCCTGCCGGACACGATGCTGGGACGCGCTCATGTGGAGCGCCTTGAGGTCCCAAGCCTCGAAGCACTGGTGGAGGTCCCAAGCCTCGAAGCACCGGTGGAGGTCCATCAGGTCAGCCAGGAGCCCAGCTGGATGGACAAGTACGCTGCGTACATCACCAGCGGCACCCTGCCGGAGGACCGAGAGGCAGCTCGCCTCATCAGGAAGAAGGTCGTGCGGTTCGTCCTGATGGACGGGCAGCTGTATCAAAGATCCTACTCCTATCCCCTCCTCAAGTGCGTAGGACCCACAGAAGCCAAGCTTGTGCTCCAGGAGATTCACGAAGGCATCTGCGGGAACCACGTGGGGGGCAGGGCATTGGCGTACAAGGCCCTCCGTCAGGGCTACTTCTGGGAGACAATGAAGGAAGACGCCGCCGACTTCGTGAGGAAGTGCGACCGGTGCCAGCGTCACGCCACGGTGCAGCGGCAACCCTCCAACCCAATCTCTCAGCTCTCAGTCCCCTGGCCGTTCGCCCAGTGGGGAATGGACCTCCTGGGCCCATTCCCGCCGGCGTCTGGCCAGCGGAAGTTCTTGATAGTGGCTATCGACTACTTCACGAAGTGGGTCGAGGCCGAACCCTTGGCGAGGATCATCGAAGCAAACATCGCCAAGTTCTTCTGGAAGTCCATCGTCTGCCGCTTCGGCCTCCCCCACACCGTGGTCACCGACAACGGACGCCAGTTCGACTGCCGAGAATTCGAAAAATTCTGCAGTGACCTCGGCATCAGGCATCGCTTTACCTCGGTGGCGCACCCTCAGACCAACGGGGAGGCCGAAGTCACGAACAGGACAATTCTTCAGGGCCTCCGCACGCGGCTGGACCAGGCCAAGGGCAGGTGGGCCGACGAGCTTCCCAGCATCCTTTGGGCATACCACACCACCCCAAGGACGGCTACCGACGAAATCCCATTCAACCTCGTCTTCGGAGCCGAGGCAGTCATCCCGATCGAGCTCAGCCTACCCACGCTGCGCGTGGAGCAATACGACGAGACAGAAAACCCAGCCAGGATGATGCTCAACCTAGACCTTCTCGAGAAAACGAGGGACAAGGCCCGAATCCGAATGGCGGCGTACCGGCAACGTGTAGCCAGATATTACAACTCCCGAGTGCGGCCGAAGGTTTTTCGTCCCGGAGACTTGATCCTCCGGCGCGCCGAAGCCTCCCAGCCACGGGAATGCGGCAAGCTATCACCCAACTGGGAAGGCCCATATCGGGTGGCAGAAGCCCTCCTTCATGGAGCATATTACTTGGAAGAATTGGGAGGTGCCAGGTTCCCCCGGACGTGGAACTCCTCGAACCTGAGGATGTACTATCAGTGATGTAAGGCTCCCAGTTCCTGTAACAAAGTTCCCCCACTTCAAACACTCCCTTCTAACTTCGACAAGAAGGCCTACGGCATCCGGTTCAGTCCGGAGATCCTGGGCTTCGGCCTGGAAGGTGGCGTCGAACCCAGTTCGCCCATGCAAGCCCGGAGCACAGCTCAGTAAGCCGCGCAAGGCTTGAGAAAGCCTGCGGCATCGAGCTCAGTCCGGAGATCCTGGGCTTCGGCCTGGAAGGTGGCGCCGAACCCAGTTCGCTCGTGCAAGCCCGGAGCACAGCTCAGCAAGCCGCGCAAAGCTTGAGAAAGCCTGCGGCATCGAGCTCAGTCCGGAGATCCTGGGCTTCGGCCTGGAAGGTGGCGCCGAACCCAGTTCACCCACGCAAGCCCGGAGCACAGCTCAGCAAGCCGCGCAAGGCTTGAGAAAGCCTGCGGCACCGAGCTCAGTCCGGAGATCCTGGGCTTCGGCCTGGAAGGCGGTACAGAAACCATGTTGCCTGCGCAAGCATGAAGGCGACCCAAGGTCGGGCTCACTTAAAGCCTACTCTGCTGCGACGCGACTCAGCAGGCCCCATCCTTCGATTTGAGCAATGGAAGGACCAGGCCTGCAACTGTTTCAAGTGTTCCATGCCGACATCTCAGAAAGAGAGAAAAAAAAAGGAAAAAAGGTGAGACGGAATGGAAAAAAATCAAGGTTTTGATAAATTTAGATTTCCATTGATATGAGAAGTCGGTACAAGCTGGGAGTCCTGACAGGCCGGGACTCCCCAAAAAAAAATACAAAAACACAACAACAAAGACAACAACGACAGAAGCAAAAAGAGAAGACGGCGCCGGGTTCACTGAGGTGCGGGGTCGGAGCCCTCTGCCGGAGGCGCGGGTGCTGCGTCCTCGAGTTCTACAACGACCGGCTCCTGGGGCTGCTCCGGAGCCGCGGCATCGCTGGTCGACGGCACCGCAGGAGTCGCTTCGGCCGTGCCGGAGGCCCTGCTCTCGCCCCCTGGCCTCCTGCCACCGATCATAACCCCGCTCAGATCCAGCTGGGGGAAGAAGGCCCCCACCTTCTCCCGGCACATCCGGAACCCCTTCAGGAAGGAGTCCACGGCGGCCTCCCGGACCTCCGACGTGTACTCATCGGAAGCCCGGAATTTGGGGACGGCCTCTTGCGCCTCCCGCTTGGTTGCCTCCAGGAGCCCGTTGACGTACGCGCTCCGGTCCTTCGCCGCGGCCGCGTCTCGCCGGGCCTCCTCCAGCTGGCGCTCCAGCCACTGGGAGTGGGCCTGCAGGCGGGCCTTCTCCGCCGCATCCTCCTCTGTTCGGCGCTGGTTGGAGGTCCGCTCCTCCGACAAGGAGGCCTCCAACTCCTTGTTCCGCTCCTCGGAACGCGCCAGGTCGGACTGGAGGGCTTGTTTATCGGCGCGCAGCTCGGCCCCCTTCTCCATCAAGTCCTTCACGTCGGCCGCGAGCTTGCCGAGTCTCAGCTCCCGCTCGGAGTCCCTTTTGGCATTCCCTATGAGGAAATTCCTCAGCAGGAGAACGTCGTTCCCGATCTGCAACGACAAAAGCAACACAGGTCAGAATAAAGGAAGCTAAGTCTCGAAAAAAAAAAAAAAAAAAGGAGAAGGAAGAAGCTCGGACTTACCGTGAAGAGCTGCGGGAGGATGCCGAGCAGCGCATCCGCGTAATCCCGGCCGCCCCGAGCTCGGCGGTCCCGGGCGGTGGAGGCGTACTCCATGATCTTCTTCGCCAGCCCTTTGTCGAGGATGACAGAGTCCCGGTGGGTGATCACCGGCGCCGAAGCCTTCGGGCCGGCTCCTACGGCGGCCGCCCCCTCAGCCGAGGCCGCAACCGATGGGCCGGCGGTTGCCACGGGCGGCGCTGTCGAGCTGGCAGCAACGACGGGCCCGGCGATGGGCAGAGCAGCAGGCGCTGGAGCCCTCTCGGCGGCGGCGCCACCAGGTCGCGCGGCCGGGGTATCAGTAGCCCCGCCCTGAGGTAGCCTGGGCGGAGAAATGACAGCAACCGGGCTGGGCACGGTCGCCGCCACGACCTCCCGGCTCGTCTCCGTGCGAGCCCTCTTCGCTGCGGGCTCGTCCACCTCCACGACATCCCGCTGGGCTGCCCCCTCCAAAAGGTTCTCCAATGAAAATTTCATCTCTGCAAAACAAAAGAAACAGGAAGTCAGCCGGCTCGGTTATGAAGAGAGAGGGGGGCAGAGGTCAAAGTGGGGCCGAATCTCACCGGTCTCACGGATGGGACTGATACCGGCCTCAAAAAGATTCTGCTCAGAGAGCAGAACCTCGAGCGCCGGGACCACGTCACTCAGGAGCTGGGTATAGGACTCCTGGTCCGCCGACTCGACCCGGGAATTTCGGTTCGGGGACCGGTCCGGTTCACTCCAGGCCCAGTCGACGTCGTCGACCGAGGCGAAAAAAAACCGGCTCTTCCAGCCCTTGACTGAGGAAGGGAGGTCGAACCGGAGACACCTGGGCCGGGGCGAAATATACCACCAGCCGTCATCGGTGGAGCACTTCTTCAGGGTGAACAAGGCCCTGAAGAGAGAAAAACGGGCAACGAACCCGTGGAAGTGACAGAAAACAATAAAGGAGAAGATGACCCGGATGGCATTAGGAGCCAGCTGGGCCGGGACAAGCCGGAAGTGGCTGAGGAAGGAAAGAAAGAAAGGATGCCGAGGAAACCGAAGACCCCCAAGGAGGAAGTCTTCGTAGAAGGCTATGCGGCCGGGGCCACTCATGGTGACGCGCTCCCCGGACCGCGGAACAAACAAACGAACTGACCCCGGAATGCCGTAGGCATCCCGGAGCAGAGAAAGATCGCCTTCGGTCATGGTAGAAGCATGACCGGAGGGACCGGCGGGAAAAGACGGCGGAGCAGGAAGAGAAGGCAGAGCAGGAAGAGAACGGAGGGGCACGGCAGGTGCAACCGGAGGGGACCGGATCCCCCTGGGGATGCCAATGGCGACACCCCCGGGTTGCAGCCGCCAGCGGACCTCCTCCGGGATTGTCTCCTCATCTGAGGAGGAAGAAGATGGAGTCCTCGGCCGGGATGGACCGGCCTCGTCCGGTTGGAAGAGACATGGCGACGGCGCGCCATAGAAAAGGAAAGGACAAAAAAACCAGAAAAGAAACGAGAAAGGAGGGGGGCTAGAGGAGAAGAAGGAGGCACTCACCGAAAATACACCAGACGAGCGCGAGCAACAGGAGTTGTTAGCCTGCAGCAAACCGCCCACGAAGCAAGGGAAAAGGCCTCGTTCTGGAAAGTCCCCTCCCTTTCAAAATCAGCCGACAGCGGTCGTACCCGTCATTCCGTCTCAGGCCACTGGATGATCGCCGCGTGGGCGCACGCCCGACACCGACGCCTCGTTAGCAGAGTAACGGCCTCTACCTCGAAGCGACGCATTAATTACGGGCAAGTGGGCGACGCGTGACGGCTCCCCATAGGTCTTCAGCCGCATCGAGCCACGGCGACGAGGATCGTGGCAATTATGATGCAAGATCTTCGCCTCTCCACGTCATATCCGCATTTAATCCCGACGTTCCGTTCTACGACGCCCCGACGGAATGGCGGGCTGGGGGGCAACTGTTACAGCCGTGACAGTGACGTGGCCAGGCTCAGGTATCACCGAATACGAGCGAGCCACGTGTAAGTTTCCCCGGCCGAGTCAGCGCCACATCCTCAAAGCCAGGATCGGCAAGACTACACCGCCCGACGACTGTCTGAGGAAAATCGCTCTCGCCGAGGTCGAGCTCGGCTCGGAGTTCCTCTACCACCTCATTGGCGCCCGGGCCCAGAGGGGTCCGCCTAAGTGAGGTCGACTGAGGTCAGGCGACCCCCTGCCACCTCGCCAGGTGTCCACCCAGGAGGGGTCCACCTAAGCCGAGGTCGGCTGATCCTTCGCCCTTCGCCAGGTGGCCACCCGGAGACGGGCCCACCTCGGCTGAAGTCAGGCGACCTCCTGCCACCTCGCCAGGTGTCCACCCAGGAGGGGTCCACCTAAGCCGAGGTCGGCTGATCCTTCGTCCTTCGCCAGGTGGCCACCCGGAGACGGGCCCACCTCGGCCGAAGTCAGGCGACCTCCTGCCACCTCGCCAGGTGTCCACCCAGGAGGGGTCCACCTAAGCCGAGGTCGGCTGATCCTTCGCCCTTCGCCAGGTGGCCACCCGGAGACGGGCCCACCTCGGCCAGATTCAGGCGACCTCCTGCCACCTCGCCAGGTGTCCACCCAGGAGGGGTCCACCTAAGCCGAGGTCGGCCGATCCCTCGCCCCTCGCCAGTTGGCCCCCGGAGACGGGTCCAACTCAGCCGAGGTCAGACCGCTCGTACGGAGAGGGCCCCGGGGAGAGAGAGACGGGCCCCGAGGCCATCCCTCGGGCCGTACGAATCCCAGACGGCGTCCCGTACGGAGGGCGGCGGCACGCGGAACATCACTTGCATCGGCCCGACATGTCCCGCAGCCGAGAGACCCGATCCTGACGGAACAGGCCCCATAGATGGATGACGCCCACGCTTGGGGAAGATAGCGCTCTCACTGAGCCCGAGGCCTGACCGGCCGCCCTGCCAGCGCCGCCCTCCCCTCTTTCTCTTCTGTCTTTGCCTTTTCCCTGCTGGGCCCGGCGGACGAGGTCAAAAAGCCGCCTGGCCTCCTTCACCGAAAAGGGAAAAGAGAAGAGGACGGGGGAGGGGAGTTTCCGAGGAGAAAAAGACAAGCGCACGACGAAAGGAGATAAAGAGGGAGGAATCTGGGGACGACAAGGTAAGCCAATTAGCCTGGGGACAAGGAGGAAGCACCGGCACAAGGCCTTGCTCCGGGAGAAAAACCAGAGATCCCGAGAGGGGAACACTGGGCGTGAGCTCGGCAAGGAGGCCCAGCCGAGATTCTGGTCCCCAGAGCGTTTCCTTCACCAGTTAACTCTCTAAGTCTGGAACCCTTTCGAGGGTCCGGCTGGAGAGTCTGTTCCTTCTCGTCGTCTATTGACTTGACCGTCGGAGCTCCCTCGCCGGGATCCCCGGTCAGGGTCCTCTAACCCCTTTGTTGCAGGTTCTCCGCGGGAAGGGAGGCTCCCTCACCAGGCGGTCAAGGAGGATCGGCTGATCCGTGGCACGGGCGCGGCGGCGAGAGCGGCAATAATTTTAATTATTTATTAATATTTATTAATATTTTTTTTATTTTTATTAAAAAGTTAGTGTAGTCCATCCTTGAATACTATCCAAAACATATTTATCAATCTACGTGAAATTTTGAGCACACTGAAAGCACATAAGGCATTTTTTAAAAATTTATACAAAGAAATCGTAGAATGTACTATATATAATTTTTTTTATTTAAAAATTTAATAAAAATATTTAAAAAAATAAAAATATTTAAAAATTAAAAAAATAAAAATAATAACATGATATTAAATATCATATTTTAAAATATGATAAATATATTATAATATACTTAATTATATACTATATATTATAATATAATATATTTATTGATGCACACGTACCCATCGTAATAACTATATAATATATATATTATATATTATAATATACTAAGTAATATATAATATACTTATATCATAATATAATATATAATATACTATATACTATAGTATATTATACTATATATATAATATACTATGTATTATATATTATAGTATATAATATATAGTATATTTGTTGTTAAAATAATAATATAGTATATTATATATAACTAATAATGTACATTATTATTTTATTATAGCATATTATTTTAACATGGCGCATTTTCACTGATTGCGTCGAATTAATGAGCGCTGCATGTAGTAGAGCTGGGCACCGCCATGGTGACCGAACCTATTGGACGGCGCAACTGAGGGAATGCCCCCATGGTGTGATCGATGGAAATGTTCCCACAGCGCGACTGAGCTGCTGCATGTACTCCAGACCAGATATCATCGATGCGTCAAGCAGTGGCTGCCATCCCGGTGGCCTCCATTAGCCTTGCCATACCGATGGGTATCGTGTACGGTAGAGTTGCATACCTTTATGATGACCGGACCCGTTGCATGGGCGCCATCGGGAATATCCCATGGTATGACCAGGTGATTGCATATACGCAAGGTCGGATGCCATCGACATGCCAAGTGGTGGTTGTTATCCCGATAACGTTCGTCAGCCTTACCGTACCAATGGATGCCGCATGTGGTAGAGTTGCACACCATCGTGGTAGCCTGATCCGTCGTGCGGTGCGATCAGGTCTCGAAAGGCACGGGTAAGTGGGTGCCCGGGCTCGCATCGACACCACCACCCTCATGCCTTGTTGCCTTCGGCCCGGCTGCTCAATGGACGCCCCATCTTGCAGTGTCGTGTCGACGACACTTGACAACGCTGCCTCACAACCTATGCATGCACATCAACAAATATACTCTATTATAATATATAATTTATAATTTAATATATTATAATATATTTATTATATTTTAGAATATAAAATATTTATTAAAATATAATATATATTATAATAATTATTATAATATCATGTTATTATTTTTTAAATTTTTATTAAATTTTAAAATAGAAAATCATATCTTGCATATGTGATTTTTTTTTTTTGGTTAAACAAAAAGGGGGGAGGAGTTAGACCCTGGGCATGGCCACCCCTAGACGGTCCCTCAACCTCAGCGAGGGAAGCGTCAGCCGAGTGAACGGGATTTATTATATATATCCCTACCATCAGCTAACAGGAATTCCAGGATTATTTATTAATTTTTCTTCTTTTTTTTAAATTTTACTCTCGGACTATTTTTCTATTTTTTATTTTATCCCCGAACTTTTCGATCAAAATATGTCTAAATTAAGACTCGAATCCCTGATAGGGGGTTGTGAGAAAAGTCTCACAACCGTCTGCACTACTTACCACTGTCTCATATGTGATTTCAATGTGAAATCATAGGCACGGTCAATGATTTTTTCATGTAATTTTTATAAAAACTTTATATCCATACTTTCTGCGTGTTCAAAAAAAAAATCTGAATTAGTCAATATATTTAAAATAATACTAATTTCATAAATATTTGATAAGAAATATTATTTAGAAAAAACTTCCTGTATTACCCAAAAAAATAATCATCAATTATAATTGCTTACATGCATAACCTCGCCGATGCATAGAGTATGGGCAATAACTTTCGGAGAGAGTTTACGTAAGGTATTTAGATGGTAGGGTCCCCTGCGGAGGTCAGATGTACGTCCAAGTTCGCTGATTTTTTTTTTTTTTACTCACCTTGGTCAAATATTGTAATACTCCGTACAAGACCGGCTAGAAGCTTAGCCTTTGGAGCCAAATTGATGCTGCACATCTTTTAAAGCAAAAAAAAAACAAAAAAAAAAAAAGGCTTTCGATGAAAACCTTCTTCTCCCCGAATCTATTGGACAAGCTCCAAATTGAGCTGGAAAATGCAGAATCCAGTTATAAAAAAAAGATCACTTTCCTACCACGAATCCTCGAGACCGGATAATTCCCTTTCTCCCGATCGTTTTTTTTTTTTTTTTTGTTCGGACAACTTTCAGTGTACCCACCAGATTTATTGCCAAAATCTACCGAAACCCTAAATAAGATCTCTCAAACAACCATTCTCTCAATTCCTTTGTTTCTTTAAGCTATTTTAGCTAATTTCATCGGGAAGTTTTTTTTAAAAAAATTGAATATGATATCGAAAAACTTTTAATTTTTTATATCTGGATCATGCTTTTATGTGCATACAAAATCATAATTATGGAAGACATACCTTGAACCATTGTATCGATTAGTCCTTGAGATGTCCCTCGCTGCAGTCCTCTGAAATATTCCTTCTTCTTCTCCGCAAGGTGACTGGTCTTCTCTCTCCTCACACTACAGTAAACTGAGTTATTCTCGATGCTAAAATATACCTTTCCTGATGCTTTAAAGCATTGCTAAAAATTCTCCCGATGCTTCAAAAAGTATCGCAAAGTGTCGGCAATACGAGTGGAGCCAATTTTTTCCGACACTTTGCCGAGCCAGTTTTTTTCGATGCTTTTTAAAAGCGTCGAGATATTCCTGATGCTTTAAAGCATCGGGAATAAAGCTTATTCCTGATGTCCCGATACTTTAAAGCATCGGGAATAACTTTGGGATAAGGTTATTTTCGATATCCTCGACCGGCTCGCAACCAGTGCACTGCCATGATCATGTCTTGTGAGTTTGGTCTGTGTATCCCTGAAGGGCAGCATGATAGTTTGCAGATCCGAGGCACAGTGGTTATGTCATGGCACGAAGGAACTCAGATTTGGGACTACTTGTGGGAGTAGTACTTGGCTTCAGGAGCAAAGCCATCAGGTCAGCATAGAGGTGCTGGGTTGCGGAGCACTCTTGGGAAGAGTATAATATTATGGCACGAAGGTGCGCATGAGCGTTGCAAGTTGGTCTGAGGGTCAGGTTGCTTGCGGGAACTTAAGGGTGTCGCATGTTTTCAGTTTGATAATGTTACTGGACAGGGGAATTGAGGTGCAGGCTTGGCTATGTGACTGGATTGCTGCACGTTTATCTGTATGTCCAAGGAAAGGACTCAGGAGGGCTGGCCTTGGTGTGTGGTATGCTGGGGCGTCGCACGGGTGTCTGAGCAAGAAAACACTCACCCCGTGACAAGTGGTATCAGAGGGAAGCTGTCCTTCGGGCAAGCTCGATTGAGGTCGGTGTAGTCCACACAGATCCTCCACTTACCACTATTCTTCTTTACCATGACCACGTTTGCCAGCCAACTGGGGTACTGGACCTCTCAGACAAAACCGGCGGCGAGGAGCTTCTCTACTTCCTCGTTGATCGCCTTCTGCCTCTCCATGGCGAAGCTTCTCTTCTTCTGGCGGACCGGGCGGCAACTTGGGTCCACGTTCAGCCTGTGCATGATGACCTCGGGCGGGATGCCCGGCATGTCGGCTGCTGACCAGGCGAACACGTCAGCGTTGGCACGAAGGAAATCCAGTAGGTGGGTTCGCTCTTCCTCGGGGAGCTGGGCCCCGACTTGCACCGTCTTCAGGGGATCCGAACCGAGGGGAAAAGTCAGCAGGCGCTCTATGGGCCCTCCCCTGGGATCCTTCTCTCTCAGATCGAGGTCATCGATATCATGGGCGAGCTCCGCGCCCCTGGCACCTGGGACCGTCTGGAGGCAGAGCGGGACTGGCTGGATCGTCCCCTTCATCTCCTCGATCCCGGAAGGCGTGGGGAACTGCACCAACAGTCTCCTCGTGGAGATGGTGGCGTCCAGTTGGTTGAGCCCGGGATGCCCGAGAATGGCGTTGTAAGGCGAAGGGAGCCTGACGACGGTGAATGTTATTAGGACGGTCGCCTGCCGGGGTGGGGATCCGGCGGTGACCGGGAGAGTGATCTCCCCTTCGACCCCCACGGAGTCCCCTGTAAAACCTACCAGGGGGATGTGCACCGGTTTCAGCTGATCGGGGGATAAGTTCATCCGAGAGAAAGCATCGTAAAAGAGTACGTCAGCCGAGCTTCCACTATCCACCATGATTCGATGTACAGGGTGCTTCGCAATGGTCATCTCGACCACCACGGCATCGTTGTTTACATTGTCATTAATTTCCCCCCCTTTGGGAGGGATTACATTCTCCGGGTTCCCGACTTTCCGGGCTCTCTTCATTGCTCGGCCGGACCCACGTGAGATCATGCCCACGGGCTTCTCCATTGGGCGGTTGTCGATCGCAGGGACAGGTGGTAAGGCTGCGAGCGGCTGCCCTTCAAAGGGGGCCTCGTTCTTGACGAACTTCCTGAGGTAACCCATCCTAATCAGCTCCTCAATCTCCCGCTTCAGATGGCGGCACTCCTCTGTGTCATGCCCGTGCTCGCAGTAGAACTGACAGTACTTCGATTTGTCCCGAACGGCTCTCGGGTTCTGAGGAGGAGGTCGGCGGAGGTAGCGCTCGCCCTCGATTTCCATGAGGATCTTCGTTCGAGGTGCGAGGAGAGGGGTGTACCTCCGCTCGGGAGTGGCTTCGCCCCTCGGCCTTGGATTCGGGCGAGGGTCGGCAGACGGCCCGGGCCTCCGAGCTCCCGAGGTGTCCCTCGGGAGCGGCTTCTTTGGAGTCTTCCCGTCCAACTCTCGACGGGTGCGGTCAGCCTCCTCCGCTCGGATGTACTTGTGGGCGCGGAGGAGGAGCTCGGAGTACGTCCTGGGCGGCTTCTTGTCCAGGGAATAGGTCAGGCGGGACGTCCTGAGCCCGCGCTTCAAAGCCAGCATGGCGACGGGCTCGTCCAAGCTGTAGATCTCCAGGGCTGCGGTCTTGAACCGGGTGATGTAGTCCCGGAGCAGCTCCTGGTCCTGCTGGTGGATGGAGAAGAGGCTGTCCACCTCTCTTGGCACCTTTCGATAAGCGTCGAAGTGCGCCACGAACTTTCCTTCCAACTGATGGAAGGAGCAAATGGATCCAGGCTCGAGGCGGGTGAACCAGACTCGAGCGGCCTTCCGGAGGGTTACCGGGAAGGCGATGCAAAGAAGGGCGTCGGTGGCCCCCTGGACCCTCATGAAAGCCTTATAGCTCTCCAAATGATCCAGGGGGTCGGTGGTCCCGTCGTAGGGATCCACCTGCGGCATGAGGAACCGTTTCGGGATTGGTTCCGCCTGGATTTCTTCAGAGAAAGGGGGCGGGAGTCATAGCCCGCCGGGTCTGCCGACGAGTTCTGCAGGTCGGCGAATCGACGGGCGAACTCCGCCAGTTTACGCTCATGCTCCTCCAGGCGCCTCTCGGCTTGGCGCCTGATGGCTTCGTCGGTGGAGTCTTCCACCGAGACTGCAGGTGAAGGGGGCGCCGATCGGTCTCGGCGCGAAGTCTGGCCTCAGCGTCGCTTGCTGCGATGCACCGTTTCGACCCCGTCGGCCGGGGATCGACTCTCGTGATCCTCCGAACCGGAGTAGTTTCTTTTTGCGGGAGCTTGGTGGCTCCCCCGGGGATTGGAGACGGCCCTCAGATGGGATGGCCTGCCCTGGATTGAGCGCAGGCTCCCACTCTGCCCCGCGGCTCGGGCCGCGGGGGTCCCTGGCTGCGGCTGGGTGGCCAGGGACCGTTGCTGCTGCTGAAGCTGCCGAACCGCTGAGGTCAAGGTCTGCAGCTGCTGGATGACGGCCCCAAGGGGTCCGTCGGCTGTGGTAGGCTGTTGTGGAAGAGGAGGGGGAGCCGGAAGCTCCCTTTCGGGGCTGTGGCCCCCCGGAGGGGAGTGGACCTCCCCCACACGGCTGGTGGACGCCTCGCGACCACGAGTGACCACCATTGTTGGAGAGCACGACACTTGCAGAAAGCTGGTTCCCGCTAGGGGTTAGTGTTCTGCCCCCCCTACCTGGTGCGCCAATCTGTTGCCGCTCTCGTCGCCGCACCCGTGCCACGGATCCGCCGATCCTTCCTAACCGCCTGGCGAAGGAGCCTCCCTTCCCGCGGAGAACCTGCAACAAAGGGGTTAGAAGACCCTGGCCGGGGATCCCGGCGAGGGAGCTCCGACAGTCAAGTCAGTAGACAGCGAGAAGGAACAGACTCTCCAGCCGGACCCTCGAAAGGGTTCCAGACTTAGAGAGTTAACTGGTGAAGGAAACGCTCTGGGGACCTCCGGACCCTCGAAAGGGTTCCAGAATCTCGGCTGGGCCTCCTTGCCGAGCTCACGTCCAGTATTCCCCTCTCGGGATCTCTGGTTTCTCTCTCGGAGCAAGGCCTTTCACCGGTGCTTCCTTCTTGTCCCCAGGCTAGTTGGCTTACCTTGTCGTCCCCAGATTCCTCCCTCTTTATCTCCCTTCGTCGTGCGCTTGTTTCTTCCTCCTTAGAGACTCCCCTCCCCGTCCTTTTCTCTTTTCCCTTTTCGGTGAAGGGGGCCAGGCGGCTTTCCGACCTCGTCCGCCGGGCCCAGCAGGAAAAAGGCAAGGACAGAAGAGAAAAAGGGGAGGGCGGCACTGGCAAGGCGGCCAGTCAGGCCTCGGGCCCAGCGAGAGCGCTCTCTTCCCCAAGCGTGGGCGCCATCCATCTATGGGGCCTATTCCGTCAGGATCGGGTCTCTCGGCTGCGGGACCTGTCGGGCCGATGCAAGTGATGTTCCGCGTGCCGCCGCCCTCCGTACGGGGCACCGTCTGGGATTCGTACAGCCCGAGGGATGGCCTCGGGGCCCGTCTCTCTCCCTGGGGCCCTCTCCGTACGAGCGGTCTGACCTCGGCTGAGTTGGACCCGTCTCCGGGGGTCAACTGGCGAAGGGCGAGGGATCGGCCGACCTCGGCTTAGGTGGACCCCTCCTGGGTGGACACCTGGTGAGGTGGCAGGAGGTCGCCTGGCTTCGGCCGAGGTGGACCCATCTCCGGGTGGCCACCTGGCGAAGGGCGAAGGATCAGCCGACCTCGGCTTAGGTGGACCCCTCCTGGGTGGACACCTGGCGAGGTGGCAGGAGGTCGCCTGGCTTCGGCCGAGGTGGACCCGTCTCCGGGTGGCCACCTGACGAAGGGCGAAGGATCAGCCGACCTCGGCTTAGGTGGACCCCTCCTGGGTGGACACCTGGCGAGGTGGCAGGAGGTCGCCTGGCTTCGGCCGAGGTGGACCCGTCTCCGGGTGGCCACCTGACGAAGGGCGAAGGATCAGCCGACCTCGGCTTAGGTGGACCCCTCCCGGATGGACACCTGGCGAGGTGGCAGGAGGTCACCTGGCTTCGGCCGAGGTGGACCCGTCTCCGGGTGGCCACCTGGCGAAGGGCGAAGGATCGGCCGACCTCGGCTTTGGTGGACCCCTCTTGGGTGGACACCTGGCGAGGTGGCAGGAGGTCACTTGGCTTCGACCGAGGTGGACCCGTCTCCGGGTGGCCACCTGGCGAAGGGCGAAGGATCGACCGACCTCGGCTTTGGTGGACCCCTCCTTGGTGGACACCTGGCGGGTTGGCAGGAGGTCGCCTGACCTCGGCCGACCTCACTTAGGCGGACCTCTCCGGGCCCGGGCGCCAATGAGGTGGTAGAGGAACTCCGAGCCGAGCTCGACCCTGGCGAGGGCGGTTTGCCTCAGACAGTCGTCGGGCGGTGTAGTCTTGCTGATCCTGGCTTTGAGGACATGGCGCTGACTCGGCCGGGGAAACTTACACGCGGCTCGCTCGCATTCGGCGATACCTGAGCCTGGCCACGTCACTGTCACGGCTGTAACACTATCAAGTTGGGGATTTTGACATAACTCCCTCTGTTTAAGGGTAAGAGGTTGATGGAGTGATTAAGATAAAAATGGTTAGCTAGGGATTTCTTTATTCATAATAGTTGTATCACAATCATTTCATGAGAAGCCCCATCTCCTCATTGGTTTGAGATAGATTCCAGGAATCCACCAAACCATCGTTAGGATTTTTCATGTCTATACATTGCTTCACTTGTCCAAGATAGTAGGGCACCATGATTGAATGAAAAGCTTTTACTCTTGTTGCTGCAAATTCCACCTTTTACTGTTCTTACTACAAATTTCACCTAAAAGTCTGAGCTGGTGCTAATAGTAGAGTCATTGCTGGAGTGACCTATAAAACAAAGTCTACAGTCAGAGTAAGCTCCGGCATGGACTTTTTGATACTGAAATTAGAGATCTGGAATAGATAGAAAGTAGTGAGTGTAGGATAGAGTTGTTTACCTGAGGCTCTTGGGACTCTGATTATTTATAGAAGAGGGTTAATAAAACAGGAAACTCTAAGAGTATTGGGCTGTTAATTATGTCATTGCAGTGTTATAGTCCTCATCACTCCCGTGGATAGAGGAGGCCATTATATTATAAATATGGAACTTTAGTCTTTATATGCTTTCCTCATAAGAATAGTTATTATTTTCGGCCTCTTTTAGACAGTATATGTAGGTAGTTATCGTATAAGTCAGAAGGCCATTTAATTAAAGTGTCAGAGTGGATCATATGATGAATAATATTCAAGTGGAATATGAAATATATGGCTAAGTATAAAGATGCCTTAACTTGGCATGAAGATGCCTTGACCACCTCCAAGATAGTATCCTGACTGTAGGTCCGAGGTTCCAAAAATATTTGTTCATAATAATTATCCCTATTTCCAAATTTGAGCTTGGAAGGGGTCAGATAAAGGGAGTATCACTGAATCCATACCTCGAACCTAGAGATGCTTGCTTCTAGCCTAGCAAGGCATCATATCTTTCATTTAAAATGAGTGGCACCAGTAGGTCATCACTTACTGGCCATTGAGCATTGGTCAGCCATTACTTAAATGGCTTTATAAAATCAATCTATAGAGGCCAATAACGATACTATTGCAATGAACGAGGCTAAGTGAAAAGTCAAATAATAAAAGGCTGAAGAAGAGGTCTCCAAGATCAAAGTTGACTATGAGGCTAAGATGACTGAAATAAAAAATTAGAGGCTTTACTAAAAAAAACAAGGCTAAGAAAATTATTTAAGAATGTCGATTATGATTTGAGACAATTATTTGAGACTGCTGATTTTGATCCAAGACAAATATTTGAGAATATCGATTTCGATCCTAGACAATTATTTAAGAATGTCGATCCAATTTGAAATAATTACTGTACATGATTAGCTCAGATGGTACCACTTTTTCAAGGCTGCTACTTTACATGGTTAGTTTAAGCAATGTCCTGAAATAATTATCGTACGATCAGCTCGGATAGTATCGCTTCTTTAAAGCTACTGCTTTACATAATCTACTTAAGTAATGCCCTGAGACAATTGCCATACATGACTAGCTTAATAACGCCACTTCTTCAAGGCTGTTGCTTTACACGATTATCTTAAGCAATGTCCTAAGAAAATTGTTATAAATGACCAGCTTGGTAGCACCATTTCTTCAAGGCTGCTATTTTATACTATCAGCTTAAGTAATACCTTGAGATAATTACCATACATGACCAGCTCGGATAGTGCCATTTAGCTTGAAGTATGCTAAACATAAATTTTCAATTTAAGCTATCAAATGCCTTTTCGAAATCTAGTTTGCAAAGAATACCTTTTTTTCTTCAATCTTCTATAATATGCCAACATCTCATGTGCACTAAGAAAGCATTCTATCAAACTATGATCATGAATGAAAGCTGACTGAGCCAAGTCCACCAACTCTAGTAGGAATTTTGAGAGTCTGAAAGCCAATATCTTGGAAATCATCTTATATAGACTATTTAGTAGATTGATAGGCCTAAAATCTCTTCCTAATATTTTCTTGCCTTCCTTGGATCAGCATATCATAAGCATAATTTAGAGGATCTATACCCAACCTATCATGCTAGAAGTCCTCCAATAGCACTAGTAGATCCTCTCCGACTAGTGATCAATAACTTTGAAAAGAAAGAAAATGAGAATCCATCTAGATCCGAAGCTTTATTACCTTCAAAAGAGAACATCACATGCTTTATTTCAACTAAGGTGAGGTTTCTGATCAGGTTTGATAGCTCCATGGATTCCACTCCCAAGATTAGATTCCAATCAATGTTAATAATTGGCTATGATGCTTTACCAAATAAGTTCAAGAAGAATTCATGGAATTTTAGTGCAATTTCTTTCGATGAGATCAACATCTTGTCATTATTTCTCGATGATACTATTTGATTTTTTCTTTTCCTTCCTGAGGCCATCTTGTGAAAGTGCCCAAAGTTTTTGTCTCCCTCTTTCAACCATATCACATTTGCCCTTTGTTTCTAAAACATCTCTCCTTTCTATATATTTTTTTCAGAGACTGTTTCAAAATACCTCTAGTTTCATACTTTATTTTTGATAAGTCCATTTTCTCTTCCTTGAGGTCCATTTTGTTGATGTAATGCAGTAATTTTTTCTTGCATTCTCTATTAGTAGCTTTCCTAGCCATAGCCTAACCTTTCAAAGCCAATCTCAAGTTTCTTAGATTGTTCACCAATCTTTCGGCCATGTTATTTCCTTGCACACTGTACCAAGTAGCCTTTATAATGTCATCCAAATCCAATTCACTCAACCACCATGACTCAAAATAGAAAATCCCTACTTGATGGAATCTTTTTGCTTAATCAAGTCTAATCGGTATATGATCAGAAGCCCAACTATATAACACATGTTGGCAAGAGGCTAGAAATAAATCCTCCTATTCATCTAATAAAAGGAAATGATCAAGTCTTGCCAAGGCCGGTTTCATTCTCCTATTGCTCGATGTGAAGTCCCTTCCCTTCAATTCCAAATCCATCAAATTTAGAGCAGCAATTAAATCCATAAATGATATACTACACTAGTGCTTTATATGCTTCTCCTTCTATCTGATCCATCCTTGGTGATGTTAAAATCACCACCTAGAAGCCATGGTCCTTGTATTTTTCTTTTCATACATTCAAGCTCTCTTAAAAAGGCCCCTTATGTGTTACAAACACATGGCCTATACACTGAGGTACACAATAAACTCTAATGTATATACATGCACCACAATTCCATTGACACAGAAAATACTCCTTGTATTGTCTGTTTGTGTACAAAGATTATAGAGTTCCAAACTGCAATAATTCTACCTGCTACCCATCTGCATCTAGACCCACCTATTTATCCAGTTTTACACCTTCTAATGATCCAAGAAAATCTACACTTGACTTCTTAATTTTGGTTTCTTGAATAGATACTATTTCACAGTCTGAATCAAGGATTACTACCCTAATAGCTCACCTCTTTTCCGATTTACTAGTACCCCTTATGTTCCATGAAACTATTCACATTGATGATACATAGCCTCCATCAACTCAACCTTGTCTTCCCCATACTATAGCAATACAACATATTTTGGTAGATCCAAGCCCTTTCTCGACATAATACATTTATCAATATATTTGTACTTCCAACCGAACAAAGGAACAAACTGTAACATCATATTTAATCATAATAATATATAGTAATCACAAATCCACACTATCCAATTATTTTTACTAGCTTCAACTTAAACTCAGTTAAAGTACATTGCAGAGACTATCTCCATAGCACCATTCATCATAAGCCATATATACTAGTAGTACTTTCTCCAACATAACAAGCAACACTCCATGAACACCACTAACACCAAATATTAACATCTACTAAAAATATATCACTATATTTAAGCATTATTGCATAATTCCCCGTACAATCCTTCAGCATCGTTTTTAGATTATGCCACTGGAATATCTACCTTTGATTTCTCCAAGTGTAGCAAGGTTTCAATCACTTCTTTGGCTACATTCTCAGAGAATGAGAATCCACAGGCTCTTCCCTAATCAAGTAATTTTTGAAGGGATAAAAATCTAAGAGGTCGAAGAAAATCAAGCTTCTGTCCTTGATTTCTTCCCGTCTTTCCTCAGATGCCTTCTTGTTTCCCCTCATGGTTACTAGATGCGATGTTGCTTCTTTCACTGATCCTTGGCTTTTAGTCTCAATGATCTTCTCACTTTATATGATTGGGATTCAATTCTTCTTTTGCCTTGAGCACAAGAAGGGCTAAATTCTTGAGTTAACTCCTCTCCATCGATATCCTTATGCTTTGTCCATCTATCTTGTTATTCCATTTCAATTTGTTGCTCTATAGAGACCATTTCTGTGAATTTTTCCCACCTCTATCCCTTCTTCCAAATCTAAGAGATCCAGTAGTCCCACTCTTGTTTTGGTTATAGAGTAGTAAGGTTGCTTAATTAGCTTTTCTATCATTATCGGGTCCTTAAGATAGACAACATAGCCAACTCGGTCCACTTGGTCAACATAGCCAACTTGATCCACTTGGTCAACATAGTCCACACCTCCTTCATCAAGGCATGGTCCATTTTTGTCCACCTGGCTCATGGTGTTTAGCAGGTTATTTTTTTGCATTTCTTGAACAAGTGGCTCCTCTCCCTCTGAGAAGCAACAGATATCAAAGCCCAATGCTTTCCTGCCACGGCTTTCCAACCTCCCATCAGATTTCATCTTAGGGGGATCCCAGGAGATAAGGTCTTTGTTTTTCCCCTCTCCCCCACACCCAATTAATTAATTCCCCTGCACGTGGATTGTTAGTTGAATTTGAAGTTTAAGAAGGACTAATGGGTAAAAGCAGACCGTTCCTACTTGGAGATCTATGAACCAGATCCATTTGCTCCCTCTCACCAGTCATCTTCTCTGGTGCCATTGGTCCTGCTCGTCCCTCCGATGACTCCCCAAGCTCAAACATCCTTGCAGGTTTTGAAACATTACCTTCTTCCCTTTATCAATCCTTGCTTTGCTTCTCCTTCTCTCTGCATCCTTTTGCTAAAAAATCATCATGCAACTCATGACCAGCGTCCTTGGATCATTCCTTTCATGATCTCCTGCATATCTTCTAAAAGTTTTGACTCCACCCGAGTATCCTTGGATAGCTCCCGCAGTAGATAAGGAAGTGTGTCCTAGAGTCTCTCCTCTTCCATGCTAGTTATCATCCCAATCATTCTGAGGAGTAATGTTCGAAGGAGGTAGATGACCTACAAAGGCATTGATGATATGCACCATGACATTGTAACAAGCATCACCTAGAGCAATGTCGATGGAGTTAGGAATATCTTCTAACCTCACACATAAGGCCATTAATTCAAACACTGATAAATCATTCCCAACTAGAGTCATTGTGGAGATTTTTTCCAACAAACAGAACTTTGCAACTTCCTTTCTAATGGATTTCACATCCCATCCTAACAGCGGAATCCCAGTTAAATTCAAATGGGCTCTCATCTGCAAGCTCTGTCTCTAAAAGACCAGGGCCTTAACCAAAAGAATAAGTTATAATGTCTTCTTCTTGCTCCCCGACCAGCCTATACCATCACTTGATGGGAGGGAAATAGGACCAAAAAAAGATAATTTTCCAATAGGTATTGGGTTCCATTCAAATGAAGGGTCTAACTTGAGCATAGCTTCAGTGACCATAGATCTTGTAGGAATCCCCACCCTGCTCATCATTGGTGAGAACCTCACAATGGCTATGTTGGGTATTGCACCTCAATTCATCCTTTGAAGAAGTCTAGAACGAGACCCAGTAAAAACCCCACACAAGCAAGCCCAAGAAGTGAGAAACAAAAAAAAAAAATTTAGCTCAGCCTGCAAGCATCGGCCCGTAGCCAGCATGGCCCGCACGATGCGCACGCAGGCGTGTGGCCTAGGCGGGTGCACAGCCCAACACGGCATGCAACAAGCATAGATGTCGGCCCAGGCCTAGGTGGGTGGCCATGCATCCGGCCCAGGCCTAGGTTGGCATGCATGCAGCTCATGGGCTACCGGCCTGGGTGCTGGTGGCTCCCCCTCTACATGGTGTTGCATGGACCACTAGTCCACAGGTGGTTTACGTGCCTAATCTTTGTGATCCGATAGATGCGCATGATCCGTACGTTAAGCCATCGACAAAGATCATTTCCAGGCACGATCGACATGATCTGGGACTGTTATGCATGATTTTCGGCATGATCAAGTCTAATCGATGGTCAAATTGCTTCTACAGTCAATTTGGTGTTGAAAAAAGCTATAAGACTTTGATTTGGACGTAGTTTAGACCGTTGGACTCTTGGTGAGATACTTTTCATATTAAAGGCTAAAAATATGGACAGAGGACCAAGCTAAGTGTGAGAATCAAAAAAATGGTGAAGAATTTCTAGAGAGTGACTGAGTTGAGAGTTTATGAGAGAGATTTTATAATTTCTTATTAAAAGACTTGTACGGATTTGAGACTAGAAATTCTCAATCTTGTAAATTTATTTTTTTATAGTGAAACCTTCCATGCCCAAATTATTTATATCTTTTATTTTATTTTTTCCTTCTTCTTTTCCCTACAGTATCGACATTGATAATCATGATTCTAGAAACAAAAATCCATATTCCGTATAAGAAATTTCTTAGATGAGTGGTAACAGTATAGTTGGTACCATAATAATTAATATCATAGCAAGTTGATACCATAATAACTGGTATTAGAGTCTTGATTGATCGTGTTGATCAAGATCGAAGAAAATTGAGAAGATAGATGTAATCAAGTTAGAGATAAGCCAGTTCAACGAAAAAATACTTTCTCCTTCTAGCAAGCGAGGGTGAAAGATGTACTTATTCAGCAAGGGTTGATCGATATTTTCATGTATGAAGAGAGGCTAGCCACCATGAAAGAGAAGACCTGGAGGCGACTCCAGATGTAGATGGTGAGCACGATCTGCTTGTATTTAGCGGGTGACGTGGTGATCCATATACTGGGTGAGACTTCCCCGATGGCGCTATATGAGAAACTTGAGGAGCTGTACATGGTAAAGTCCCTCACCAACATGTTATTCCTTTAAAAGCAATTCTATCAACTATGAATAATCGAGGGATAGAGCATGCAGAAGCACTTGAGTAACTTCCAAAGGATCCTCATCGATTTTCTCAGTATCGATGAAAAAGTTGAGGAGAAGACTAGAATGCTGGTCTTGATTTCATCTGTACCATAATCCTTCGAGTCCTTGGTGGTTGCTCTTCTAGTAGAGAAGAGCACCATCAAGATGGAGGAGGTCATCTCAGCATTACTCCAGAATGAGATTCTTAAGCTAGAGAACTGGGCTTTGAGCTCAGGTTGGAACTTAGCATTGGTGATTTTTGGAGGAGAAGGTGGTAGAAGGTGGAGTGATAGAGGATTGTGAGATGGGCTGTCTAGGTCGAAGGATACAAGCAAAATCAAGTACTACCAATGCGATGAGCTGGGACATCATATCAGAAAATTTTCATAGCTCAAAGATCATACGAGGGCCACTGTGGTGGTGGTCAATGGTAGCGATGATGGATACATCAGTGATGCACTTATGGTATCCAACGATGTATCACTTTCTTTCTAGTGAATTTTAGATTCTACTTGTCTATATCATATTTGTTACATATAGAAGTTGTTTGACTCTCTAGAAAGTAAAGAGGGTACTGT
The DNA here is from genome assembly GCA_021397845.1 of Areca catechu. Lineage (NCBI taxonomy): Eukaryota > Viridiplantae > Streptophyta > Magnoliopsida > Arecales > Arecaceae > Areca > Areca catechu. The sequence continues at coordinate 36,476,054 of CM038040.1, forward strand.
CTACTTGCTAGATAGATTAAGCTATGTGATCAAGGATGTCGGGATAGTCAGCTTGAAGATAGATGATGGGACAGTGAAGAAACTAGGCAAGGTCTGATGCATACTCAATTTTCGTAAGAATCTAATTTTTCTTAACAAACTGGATTTAAATGACTATACGTTAAAAATTAATGATGGAATCCTAAAGGTCATGCATGGTAATAGGATCATCTTGCAGGGAAAGAAGTATAAAGATCACTACTTTTTAATAGGAAGTCCAGTACAAGGTGGAGTCCCTGGTGTAGATAGGAGTCCAATGCAATGTGGAGCTCTGGGAGCAGGTGGATTAGATATAAGACGAGAAAATCAGGAGGATGATAGGCGAAGTTGCAAGGTGAAGCTCATATTATCGTAAGAGATTTTTTTGAGCATGTTTCAGGCCGAGGTGAGCACAATACGTGATAGAGATGGGATCGAGCGGCTTGGCTCGACTTTCATGTTTGCCCATCTATAATTAGCAGGCGTTTATCGTAGCACAAGAGGGCAAAATCCTTCAAGAACTCTCAAAATCAAGTGGAGGCAAAATGTCAAATCAAGGTAGAGGTTGTTGGATATTGCTCCTTGATTCGGTCCTCGAAGAAACCCAGAATGAGACCTAATGAAAAGCCCACACAAGCAAGGCCAGGAAGCAAGAAAAAGAAAAAAAATAAGGATTTTTGGAAGCTTGACCTACAGGAGTCGACTTGCAGGCATTAACCTATAGCCAATATAGCCAGCATGTCTCGTGTGTAGTCGAGCATGGTGTGTGCATGAGCGCAGGTGTTGGCCGAGGCCTAGGTAGGCATGCTCGCAGCTTGCAAGCTACCAGCCCAAGCACTGGCAGTTCCCTTTTTGCATGATGTTGCATGAATTGCTGGTCCATGGGTGGTTTACGAATATGATCTGCATGATTTGATAGATGCGTGCGATATGCATGTTGATCCAATGGCAAAGATCAATTCTGGGCATGATCGATGCGATGTAGGAATGTTACGCATGATTTTCAGCATGTTTAAGTTTGAGCAACGATCGCAATTACTTTTTATATTCAGACTGGTATTGAGAGAGCTATAGGAGTTTAATTTGGATATGGTTTGGATCATTGGACACTTGGTGAGATGCTCTTCAAAATAGAGGCTATAAAAATATAGACAAAAGACCAGGCTGGATGTGAGAATCAAAAGAGTGTTGAAGGATTTTTAGAGAGTGGCTGAGTTGAAAGCTTGTAAGAGGAATTTTGGAATTTCTTATTGAGAGACTTATACAGGCTTGAGAGTGGAAGTTTTCAATTTTGTAAGTTTATTTTTCTCATAGTAAAACCTTGCATGCTCAAATTATTTATACATTTTATTTTATTTTATTTCTTTTTTCTTCATTTGGGGCATCAATACTAATAATTGTGATCCTAAAAATGGAAATCCATATTTTGCATGAAAGATTTTCAAAATAAGTGATATCAGTATAGTTGATACTACAACAACTGGTATCAAAACAAATTAATACCATAATAGACCGTACTTGCAAGCTCCTAGTAACTCTGTCGATGACAATCCTCCATCGAGAAAACTTTTACGGTCACCAGCTTCCCTAAAACAAACAATAGTTCTCACTCTTCCATCCTCCTTTTGCCAACCTTACAAGACTTCCTCCGATGCCCAAAAATAGCAGATCACTAGGTCTTTGTAGTCCTTTTGGTCGCACCAGAAGCAAGCATTTTGTTTTAGATAAAATTTCTTGCTACTCTCAGTGTTTTTGATTTTAGGAATATTAATGTTTATCTCCCGAGCAGAGAAATTGAATACTGAGTTAACACCCAACCACTAGTTGTCGAAACTCTTTTTAAAGAGATTAGCCCATTGCCTTTTTGGAGTTATTGCCTTAGTTACTGGTTCATTGCTGGTAGCTTTTGGAATCCAATACAGTCCACTAACCGTGTCTTTTAGATTCAATGAGGTCCATCTAGCTTTACCCAAAGGTATAGCATTTGCCCTATTAGTACTAAAGATTCAAACCCAAACCCCTGATAGCCTCCTTCATTTTCTTTTGCAATATCCTATCCATTGTTTCTAGGGCTGGAACTGGACCGGCCCAAAAGTTTATTATCTGAAACTGGCTGGACCAGCTCAATAAAATTCGGGCCGGTCCAAAATTAGTTCAGGCTTCAGACCAAATTTTAAGTATATCGGACTAGTCTTCGGGCTGTAGAATAGAGTTTATTTAATTTTTGGATCAAAGGAATGCCTGGATTTGATCCAAGAAATTTTAAAATATAATTTTTGGACCGGTTTGATAGATTTTAGACCGGTCTACTTCCGGTCCTAATTATACCTAGACCATAGATCGTTGCCTGTTTAAACCGTTTAAACCTCTCCAACCCCGGCGCTCTCTAACGATAATCCAACCTTTCGCATTAGGCCTGTGAAAGTTAAGGCTCCGTCGCATTTCCCCATTTATCGTCCCAAAAATGAAATGCGACGCATATCAGGATCCCATTTAATTTTGTAAACTACTTTTAATTTTGCAACGCAAATAAGGCTCCGAATATATGAGGCATGCATCACTGCAGGATCTTATTTAATTTTGTAAAGTATTTTAATTTTGCAATGCAATATTATCTTTCATACAGATACATTAATCTTTCTATATTTTATACCACGACATCTAGGTCGTTATGGACCAATCTTGTTGCTATTGCGCTAAGTTAAAGAAAGAGTGATAAGCTACTACACAGAGACGATAAAATTGGTCAAGATACACTTTGCAAGTCTCTTGGCGGTCTTAGGTCAGGGCTCCAAATAATTAGTATTGGCAAGCGCCGATGCAATGCTGCAATACACGATCATAGGTTCCATTGTACATCAATAACAATTTGAACACCTGTTTTGAAAACCTAGCAGGCAATGGTTGTAAATTGGGTTATAGATGTTTGGGTGGGCACTCTTTGTCAAGATGTTGGACGAGAGATCGAAGGTTGGGCTGGTCCCCGGATCCTGGACCGATGACCTCCTATATAGTAAATTGATATTTCCTTAAGGTTTCTCCTTCATTTTGCTTGATGAAGAAGAGGCTATCTGAATTGCGTGGCATCCTTCTACTTGTTCTGAAGTGAGCCACAAATTATCTTTCCAATTAATTGAAGGAATGAATAGTACCTAGCTTGAGGATCGAATTTCACATTCGCGCAGCTTTCTTAAAGTTGCCGGGAAAGCAAGGCAGTGAACGGCATCACTTGCCTCCTGAATCATCATATGGACTTTGAAGCTGTCCAAGTGATCCAACGGATCCATCGTTCCATCATGGGGCTCTAACTATGGTATTTTAAAGTGAGGCAGAATGGTTTCTTCCATGATTCATTGAGAAATAGGGGTCGAAAATCATATGCAAACCATTTGTCGATTTTTCGCCTGTCATCCAGCTCGGCGAGTTGTCGCTCCAATCTTCAGAATTTCCTTTCATAATCATCATATCATCGAGCTTTTCTACTTTATCGAGTAACTTCTGAGGTAGAGTTCCTTGAAGATTCAGAGAGGGACCTTGGATGTTTCTCTTTGAGTCGACTTCCTTCATGTTCATGGTGTCAAAAACTTTGCTATATAGGAGATCGTCGATTCAAGGAGCATCGATATCGGGAGTATCAACTCGATTCTTGGCATCGAACATCTTTCAAAGGGATTCGTCAGCTAAGTTTAGAAGCAATCGTTGGAGAAACTTGCCCCATGGGTTGCTGTTGACCGTTGATCGTGGCTTTTTCAAAATTTTGAACAGCGGCAGTTAAGAGCTCCATCTTGCTTAAAAGAATATCAATTTACTATCGATCTATCATTATTGTGGGAGGCTTATTGTTGTTCTCTAATGGAAATTTTGGCGGGTCGTTCTTTCTGAATGACTGACGATCCTTGCTGGCCAAAGCATTCTGCATTTTTCCTTTCACCATATTCTCTAAGACTCTCCTTTCTAGTTAGGAGGTGGATACTTTTTTTTTCTACCTGACATGCCAATCTATTGATATCGAACCCTAATGAATTGACCTACACCATCAGGGATCACCAGCCGATCACCTTGAGCTCCTGCAAAACAAGTTCTAGACTGGAAGTTCTTTGATGGGGATTCTTTGATGCTTAAGTTAGTAGGATTCAAGTAAACAGATAGAGAATCTTAGAGAAAAGTTTTGGTATCAGAATTTTTTCATCTCTTATCCTTAGAAGGTCACCTCTTATCCGTATTTATAGGCATTCGTCTTAACAGAATTCCGTTGGGAAAAACTTCTTGCAGTTAATTTCAATGTCATCTTGTTGAAATTAACTTGTTCTTGTTGTAACGGTCAGCTGTTATAGCAACATTCCTGTTATGATAGTTGTCTTCTTTATCCGCCAACTTTGTCAAATATTTTCTCTTAATCGGCTAATAAAGTTTGGTCGTTGATTTGCTCGTCATCCATTGGTCTTATATCTCGAAGACAAGTTGATCAAATTTTTAAGCCTTTAGTTTTTTTGGTCCTTTACCAATTAATCTAGTTATTTTGTCATAACAGGTGAGCTAAGCCTTCGAGATGTATTAGAACCTGAAAAACAACGTGGCCTATTGCCGATAAAGGTTCTCCACGACGGTATCGTCGATTAGTTTGGCAATAGTGAACCACCTTCTTGTAGGGGAGAGAGGTTTAATTTCTTTCTTTCTTTTGATAGGACCTGGATTTGGAAACAGGGGAAGAAGGGCTGTTTTTTTTTATTAGAATGGTGACTCCATCTGGATGGACTACCTACTACTAATATAGTGTATCAAATTCAACCTAAATATCATGAGGAGTGACAATACCATTCGAGCACAAGCCCCTAAGCACCATCATGTAAATCTCCTTACGGTGGAGGGTGTTAATATTTTGTTAGTGATTTGATTTGACTTCATATATCGTGCGACTTCGCTGAATTTTATTTTAAAATAATATTTTTTTATTAAATATTTATCGAATAGATGACACCCCATTATAATTATCATTCTAGTTATGTAAGCTTACGTAAGAATAAAAAAGGAAAGAAAACGCATGTTGTACCTACAATTTTTCCTATAACACATCCCCATATTAAAATTTAATAAAAAAATTAAAAATTAATAAAAAAATTATGAAAAGATATATCGAAAAAATCACATGCTGTACCTATGATTTCTCCCCATAAAGCATCTCCAATTCAAAATATAATAAAAAAATAATAAATTTAATAAAATTTTAAAAAAACTAAAAATAAAAAAAATAATAACATGATATTATAATAATATATATATAATAAATATTTTATATTCTAAAATATATTAAATATATTATAATATATTAAATTTTATATATTATATGTTATAATATAGTATATTTGTTGATGCACGTGTATCGGTCATGGCGGCGATGGTGTGGCGTCGAGTACCATCGATGTAGCATGATGGGGTGTCTATCAAGCAACGAGATCGGAGGCGAGACCCGAGGCGACGGGATACGAGGGCGGCGGTGTTGGTGCGAGTTCGGGCACCCACTTGCCCGTGCCCCCCAAGACTTGATCATGCGGTGTGTGGCTACACCATACATGGCATCCGTCGATGTGGCAATGCTAACAAAAGCTACTGAGATAGCAACTACTACTTGGCATGTCAATGTATCCAGCTTTGCATACATGCAGTCCTCCGATTGTACCATGAGGACATTCCTAGTAATCGTGCTGTGTAACGGGTCCAGCCACCATGGAGGTGCCCAGGCTTGCACTAACATTTTCGTCCTCATGCCCCGTCACCTCTGATCCTGTCGCTCGATGGACACCCATTCTGTCATGCTACACCGATGGCATTCGACGTGACACCATTGCCGCCACGGTCGGTACATGTGCATCAACAAATATACATATTATAATATATAATATATAATTTGATATATTATAATATATTTAATATATCTTAAAATATAAAATATTTATTATAATATAAAATATATTAAATATATTATTATAATATCATGTTATTATTATTTTTTCAATTTTTTTAGTGTTTTTAAAATTTTATTAATTTTTAAAGATTTTTTTAAATTTTTTAATTTTTCATTAAATTTTAAAATGGGATATATTTATGTGGAGAAATGGTAGGTCTTCATGATTTTTTTTTATTTTTTATTAATTTTTAAAGATTTTTATTAATTTATTAATGTTTTAATTAAATTTTAAAGTGGGAGATGCTTTATGCAGATAAATCGTAGGTTGTCTATGATTTCTTCGGTACCCTCCTCATGATTTTTTTATTAATTTTACAAATTATTATTATTTTTTAATTTTTATTAAATTTTAAAATGAGGATATGTTATAGAGAGTAATCGTAGGTATAACATGTGATTTCTTTATTCCCTATTTTTCACGTAAGCCCAAACACTTAGAATGATAAATATAATAGGGATGGCATCCACCTCATAAATATTTAATAAAAAAATATTATTTTAAAATTTTTTTTGATTTCGTTAGTGAGTAAGATACTGCGTCGTCAACTACAATGAAAAGAATCAAAGATTCATTGCAATAGCAGTAGCAAGTATGTAGTTTAAATGAAAAGTCAGATCATTCCTTTTGCATTCGCGGATTAGATCGCATTAATGATGCAGAAATATTAGAGATCAAGATTTCTTTTTTTTTTTGTTTCGCCGTTTTATCAATTGATATTTTAGTAATATCAGGTTGACGTACTCATCTCTTGACTAAATGTCTTGAACCAAATATTATCTTAAAGGGATGGCTACATCAGATTTAACCTTTTTTTTTTTTTTTTTTTTTTTTTTTTTTTTTTCTTTTATTTATCGAGAGAGAGAGAGAGAGAGAGAGTTCAAAGCGCGCATGTGCGCGTGTACGCGAAAGGAAAAATAAACAAATAAATAAGCTGGCGGATTGGAACATATCCAATGAGCTGGCGGATTGGTCAAACCACAAACAGACACGGCAGAACATGGAGAAAGAAAAATAAACAAATAAATAAATAAATCCGGGTCTTCCTCCATCTTGCATTTTGGTTTGATCGATCCACAAGCTCAGGCCTAATCCAATTAAAAATTTCTCACATAAGAGCTATGTATCATTATTTTGTATTAGATCCATTTCCTGCCACATCCATTCTTGCCAAAGTGCAGCTAAATTGGATTTTAAGAAAGCAAAATCAATCCTATATAGCCAACTCTTGAATCACTAGAATGGACTATGTTCAACTCAGGATGCATGCATAGAAATCTTTCTATGAATTCAATCAACCATGCACCCATACATCACTTGCCTACATCTTGTACAAACATTAGCCACACTCGTCCGCCACATTTAAGAAGATGCATATACTTGCTCGAAGGTGGTGGCTAACCGGATACCTCCATAAGTGATGGTCCTGGCCTGCCTCAATTATTTAAAAAGGCTTCAGGTTCGTACCAAGTTTTTAGGATTCCCACCGAGCCCGTGCTGCAGATTGTGGGTCACGGTCCAGAATCGTGCAGGCCTGGCCCTGTTTACGTACAAGGGGATTTGTCCAGATGTTGTTGATCAGATCCGGATATTTATATAAGTATGATGCTAAATTTTAGTATGCTCAAACCTAGCCAGGTTGTGTTGGATTGGTTCAAATAATTCCACCAGCTCCGGATCCGATCGCTTCTTCTTCTTCTCTGTTTTTTTTTTTTTTTGATAGCATAGAGCATGCATACAAGCCTGGCATGAATTCAACTCCTCCTTTTAACAAGGAAGCCTACCAATCTTTATAAAGGCTGAATTTAAACTTAGATCTTCGGTATCATCACTAAGAAACATAACAAGCAAAGTTAATTGGGCATCTCTCTTAATCCATGCAGTTGCACTTGGCAAGATCATGCAGCTGTATGCTTATATGGTGTGGGTATGGTTATTGGTTTGGCAGCACAAACATTTAAAAAGGCAAAAAAAAAAAAAAAAAAAAAAAAAAAGAAACGGAGGTTTCACAATTTTTTTCAAAAAAAATAAACATGACATATAATAAAAGTTTCCAGATTTTGGAACGAAACTAAGAATATATGATCGATCATCATCGAAGTGTTCCTGTATTTATTAAGATGAAAACAAGCGTGAGAGAGGTAAGAAAAATAATATTAATTCTTGACATTGGTTATTCATAATTCATCAGAGTTGAATAATTCATTTGTAAATTGTAAAATCCATTTAAAATTTGAGAACAACGGAATGACGCTTCATTAGTTTGTTTATCGAGAGTAATTTCAAGAATCATTTGTCCGAATCCACTCATAACAATTGACTTAAATGAATGCATGAACATAAGGCTAAGATTAATTAGGTTTGTTAGTAATTACAATGGTGTAGGTCATTGCTTTTATATATATATAATCCTTTTTTAATCTTTCCTGTGCTGCAAATAATATAACGAAAGCCACCATTGCGGATTGACCACCAGTCTCCAAGACACTTGGCCTTATTTTGCAGACCTGCAAGCAGTTTTGGTCAATCTAGAGCAGGTTGGTGCAACAAGACATCAGCAGGGTTGCTAAAGATCCAATAGCTCATACTCTTTTAGCACAAAATGGCTCAAAGTTTCGGTTGAACTTCTGATATCTAGTACTTTTTGGGATGGCCAATAGCCGAATAACAATAATTGCTTTATTTGTTCCTTCTGGTTAAATGAGCTGTGTTGAGCTGTAATATGCTAAACAATATAAAAGGCCCAAGCTAGCAGCAGGGGTGGCGTGGGTCCTCGTATGCTAGCTAGAGAAACACCACTGGGGCTAAGTATACGGATATAACCTAATTGCAGGTCATCATCTTTCTCTGTATAACCAATTAATCTGTACTATTTCTATTTCAATGCCGCATGCAATCATTTTATCAAGGAACATGTCGACATAGCAATCATGTTGCATCCCAAATAATGTCGCAGATAACGCCATGCATGCAACCATAGAAATCTTAACATCAGGACACACTTCTTATATATATATATATATATATATATATATACTCGATCCAAATGAAAGACTTGCTCCAAAAGAAAGGTCAATCGCTAGCTGCATCAAGTGCCGGTTGGTAAGGTCAAAATAAATCATTAATTTACGATCAAAGAGGCAGCTATTTGGTCAGGAAAAAGAGAACAATATTATGTGCTTTCTTGCCTGATGGAAAATCTCTTAGCGATTATATGTGTCAGAAAACCAGAGAGTAGTACAATTGAATTTTTTTATCAATATCAGAAGGTCTAGCTAGCTAAAGGTAAATATGGAGAAGGGTCAATAACCCCTTGCTGAGTTGTAGTGTTTAATTGACATATTTAAAGGAGGAGGAAGAAGAACATTTGGAAAATTTCCCCCCTACTTCAATAGCCAAAATTAAAGCCTGTACACTCATGTAAGAATTTATGTCTCCCTCTTCCTTTTGCTCTTCACTATTTCACACCACTTCACCATTTCCACCTCATGGCAGATATACGTGGACAACAATAAACTCCATGCTTTTGTTACATGAGAGCTCTCAATTAACATGAGAACTAATAATACCACATAACAATCTTTCTGGATGATGATGAAATATATACATATATATATATATCCATCCATAAATTCTTTTTGGTGAGGATAAGGACAAGGACAGTAATACTCAGGGCATGAAGAGCTTGTTGCCGCATTTGCAACGCCAGGCCTCCGGGTAGTACTCGGTGATCTCGGGCGTGCCCGGCGGCACCGGCACGTGCACCGGGGTGCACGGCGTGCACGCGCCGCACTTGGACGTACACCGCGGCGGGGACGACCCCGGCCCCCCGCTCAGCTGCCGCCTCCGCCCCGATCCTCCCTGCGACCACCACCAGCTCACGTTAGCAACACTGCCTGCCCATCAATTAGCAAAAATGCGCCGGAGGAGGCGAGCTTCTATTGGCGCATATTTGCGGAAGCCAGGAGCGTTCGCGGACATCGGACATGCGGCGCTGCGCCGCCGGTTAACCAAGTCGTGCATTTTAGCCTGGTAGTGGTTGATCTTCTATAATGCGCCGGGAGAGAGGTTTACTCGGTAGGGTGCTTAGAGTTGAGGGTTAAACATGTCGTACATTATTAAATAACTAGAGATAAATGGAGGTGATAATTTGGCTAAAAGTGAACATAATGGTGTGGAGAAGAGGGTTGAAGAGAACCTGAGCAGAAGAATCCGTTCTTGAGCTTCTAATCTCTGCGGAAATAACAGAGAAAAATGTGTAAATATTGCTTCAGAATGGTGTTTTACATATATATATATATATATATTTTAAAAAAAAGATCATAAAGGCGTGCAATTTTGGTATAATAATTAAAGAACGCTGAGAGAGAGAGAGAGAGAGAAGCAAATGGACAGAGACTTAAAAGACAAATAGAGAAAAGTCTTTAAACTTCTGGCAGGAAAATAAATTTTGATGTCTGAAACAGTGAAAATAGATTCAGCGAGTCACTTCTCAGCGAAAAGACACTGCTATAGATTCTACTCAATACTAAAAAAAAGTATTGTCTTTAGTCATGTCCTCCAAGTAAAAAATAATCGGCACCAACCAGAAGAATAGAAGAAGAGGAGAAAGAGATTTTGATTTGAAGTGAATATCTTGTAAATTTACTAGCCAAGATAACATGAGATTTCCAAAGAAGAGAACAGAATCAGAGAGAAGAAGACAACGAAAATGTACTGCATTTATTTGATAAACTTTCCAACTTCTCCGAAGAGAAAGTAAATAGAGGGACGAAAATTGAACCTTCCTCACCTAAATGAAGAGTCCTGCTGTTAGTGCTGGCGATCAAAGCGCAGGCAGAGAAGAGGCAGACGAAGAGCCAGCATAAAAGAGCCGACTTTGAGAACGATCCACCCCTCCTCCTCTCTCTCATCAACTCCATCAACGCCGCTTCTTAAAGAAGCAAGTAGAAACCAAAGGAGAAAAAGGAGCAGAAAAGAAAGGAGAGCTATCGAGATCTCAAGCCATATCTCCTCGTTCTTCTCTCTAACTGTAGCAGCGCCAGATCTCAGAAACCACCTCTCGAACAAGACAAGCGGAGAAATATAATATCCTTTCAGGAACCGTTCTCTCTCCCTCCCTCACTCACCTTCCTCAAATTTTATTTTATTTTATTTTATTTTTTTGATCCTCCGCCCGATCCCCGTCTAATGAGGAAGCGGAACGAAAAATCTCGAATGAACTTGCTCTTTTAAAGTCGTACCGTTTTCGCTATGAAATGACGGATTTACCCTCCCATCTTAGCATGATAAATAAATTTAATATCAAATTATCATATAAAAGAGGGGATAAAATAAATGATAAATTTTATACCTATTTTTCTGAAAGAAAATAAAATAAATATTATTAAAGAGATAGCATTTATTTTTCTACACTGTATTATCGAGTCGAGGTACTTCGAAAATATCAATTTTTTAAATAAAAATGCCCTCACTTATAAGATATTAATATTATATTAACTATATCAATATATATTATAACCATATTAATATATCGATTAATAATATTTATAAATAATAATATATCTAATATATTAATATATCTATTAATAAATAATTAATAAATATTGGTTGGCTGTCGATAAATCTAAGATACTAAAAACATGCTAAAATTATTAGCAAATATGTTTCAATATTTGAAATAGCCAATTACTTATAATATTGATAATTTTTATATAAGTGGACTATAAATAGCTAACAAATGAAGCGAGAAAAAAATTATTATTTGAATTGTTTATTTAAAGGTATTATCAAAAATTTGGCAACATTCCAAAATAACATTATCTCTAATTAAATATATTAATTTTTTTTTACGTTAATTATTGTTCAGAATAATTCTTTCACCAATAAAATATGATAAAATTTATTTTTTATAATTATCTTTTTAGATAATTTTTTTTTTAAAAAATTTTTATTAAATTAGCTTTGAATATGATATATCCCAACTAAACAAACCCCTACCAGAATCCTTAAATTTATAGATAGAGATGATCCTCTATATGGGATTTTTCTACAATTGTTCCTTGCCCGGAGCTGCCAACTAAAAAATGTAAAAGAACTTCGAATTTTTCATTGTCAGTGCTATCATAGCTAGTGACTCTCTTGCCGGTCCTGAAGAATTAATTAATGAATTAGGTTATAGTTACGATAAGAGAGGACCATAAATTTAGACCATGTAATAATTTAATGGTGCTTGCTATTCAATACTAATTTAGTCAATTCAGTTAAAGATGTTTTTTTTTTTTTTTTTTTTTTCAAGAGATAACAAAGGATGGTAAATGCTTCTCCCATATTTATACAAAATGGGGAAAGATATAAATGTATACATAGAGAGTAATGAAGGTTGAAAAGAGAAAAATGAGATCAAATAGGCATGGATGTCATTATTTGGTTCGGGTTACAATCAAATAGTTCTCATATGCTTTGCCTATGCACAAATTTTTCCAATTTTGTAAAGTGAAAATAATTATTTTGGAGAATAGAGTTCGCCTATATATATATATATATATATATATATATATATATATATATATATATATTAAAAAAATTCTTAAATTCCTTTCTTGCAAAATTTTCTATCTACAGATCAGGCATACATAGCCAGTCTCAACCGTTTCTCATCAGTGAGCAAATATTGGAGGTGACCAAAGGCTTTCGGATAACACCGAACCTAAGAAGATAGTAAATAGTTTTCAAGGTAGATCTACAAAATAAACACGTGGAACTTGCCGATAACACTTTCCTTCGCATATTTCTTTCTTTCAAATTACTTTGGAATAAGGACATAGCACATCTCTCTCGCATTTGATGAACTATAGTAGGGTCAATAGTGAAGGTATCAATCCTAGTGGATTTCCAAATTGGGATATCCGCTCGTCTTCAGGGCCTGATGGTTGACGGACCAAACAACCAAATGTTTCATTTCGAAATTACATCGAGTCTTTGGAGAGAGATTGCAGACCGAACAAGCAAATGCTTCATTTCGAATTCCTCCAATTCTATCATGAATTATAACCGAAGCGTCGGTCATAAGATAAAGCTTAGCAAAAAGAAGTGATAGTGGAACTGGCTTTATCCCAGTGTACGTCCTTTCCAAATTTAAAATTTTATCCGTTGCCCGTCTTGAAGATGCGCGGAGCCAAACTTACATTAAGTTCGTCGGTAAAAATATTTTAATCGTGGATTTTTTTTAACATGCATGGCAAGTTTTCTCCGGATATAATAAGTATTGTAATCTAGTTCTTCCATCGTGCCCTTATGCTACTCATCAAATTCTAAACCCATTTGGCCTACGTTAATGCACCATTCTCATTTCTAGTGCTATAAGTTCCTAGGTTCCCTTATTTTTCTTTCGCGAGGCAGACGCAGACGCTATCCAACTCACAAGGAAATGAAACTACTGATACCCTTTTTCCCTTCCCATAAGAAAGCAAGTCTTAAGACTGTAATACTACTATTTCTGTAATCCACAATGGATAGCATGTTGCTTTTCCTGCTTACAAGTGCGAAACAAATTTTCTCCAATAAAGGAATCCAGAGCTATTTAGGTAGTTTCCTGTTAGTAAGAGACAGCACGAGATAAGTGGATGGGACAGTGCCTTCATGCAATTCATAAAAAATGGCAAAAGTAGATCTTATACCAGAGAGAGAGAGACAAAAAAAAAAAAAAAAAAAAAAAAAAAAGCTAAAGTAGGTGCTTCATCTTTCACCATATTCATACAAAGAATGTAGTTTTTGTGAAAACTTATCTTCAAATGTGTAGCGCTTTCAATTACTATGAGAATTGCTTTAGCTACGACGATACCATCTCACTTGCCGATACAAAAGAACAGCATATCATTGACAAGATGCAAGCTTTTTAATACCATTGAAATAGGGTTGATATCCAATATCTCCGGTCAGCTCAACCATGCAAGCTTGCTTCAAAAAGCTGGATGAAACATTTGCAACTAAAAAGAGAAAGAGAGAGAGAGAGACGGAGAGAGAAGACAAAAGTGTTTTACCCAACCTGCTTGAATCTTAGATTGTATTTGGTGCATTACCGGATGATCTTTAAAAATAATGTGAATTGCTAGTAACGTAGATTGCCAGCAATATTGATTGCAGATAATGTGGATTACTATATCTGGTACATTCAAATAATGTTATATAATATAAAATCAAATTTATATTTTATTTATAAAATATATTTTTAAAAAAATCATATTAAAAATATAAAATATATATATTAAATAGAAGATATATTTAATATATTATTAAATTTATATTTAATATATTATATTATTATATAGAGGGGAAGAGGAAGGGAGAAGGGAAGGGTAATTTGGTAATATAGATTATTTTCTAGGAGACGATATAGATTACCAAGTAGGATAAATTATCATATAGAAAAATGTACCGAATATAATAATATGATGGGATCCTGTTAAATTATGATAAATTGCCTGCTACCAAACATAACCTCGATGATTACCAACTCGATGATTTTGATCTTTTAATTATTGGGTGCTCTTTCGCCCATTTAAGAGGCATTGCATGAATAGCCTCGAATTTTATCATGCGAACAAAGTTGGATGTTAATCAACAAGAATGGGAAAGTAAATTTGAGCAAGACGAATCAAAAATGTCGTAAAGTAACACTATCTGAAAAAACATATTTATATTATATTTCTAGCTTACCATCATATAAAATATATATTGCAATATGGATGGCATTACTATGATTTATTAGACATTCACTGCTACAAATTCAATATGTACCAAAAAGTTAGCCATTTTTTTTACAGCAGCACCGGAGCTAGATTTTATCGAAAAAATGTAATTATATAGTCGAAGCCATTTGAAGTGGAAATAAAACAAGCACAAGAAAAAGACTCCCGATCATGTATTTGCGACCATTAAATAAAATGATTTTAACATCCGGATGCTGTACCATCACTATTTATTTTTTCCATTTGAGGGAAAAAATGTTTTGGTCATTTGGAAACTGGGAGGTGTGAATGAGTAAATAATTGGAACCGAGAGGGAAGGGAAGGAAGAGACGCATCGGGTAGTGGAGCCTGCAGGCGGGCTCAGGCATCCCTGGGCCATTTGTCTCCCAACCGTCCTCACCATTTCTTTTTTTTACCGCTTTTATTCCTCTCCACTTACCGCGTTACGTTTATCTTTTGCCCATTTTAGCAATTTTACCACGCCCGGAGCCGGCGATTATTTGGCCGAGTGCCGTGGTGGTCAAACAAAACTCGGCGATTATTTCGCGGGCTCCGCAATTTTAAATAGTAACCACAGGTACTCCAACTTATTTATGGACTAAATATATGCTTCAAGCCATATTATTGCAAAGTTATGACTCAAATTATTGAGATGCTTGCTCGTGGGCCTAGGCTCGATATAACGAATATTCTCAGCATGCTTTCCTTGGTCCAGCCTAATAAGGACCTCATTAGCACTTAATGGTCCACCACATCATACATGTTTTAGTGGTATTGATGTGGATACGTCTTAATTGTAACCGCACATTTTTCTATCGAATAGTGCCAACTCTCTTATTTCTCCTATTTATATAAGACATCTTTATTTTTTTTTTCATATAAAAAATATTTTTTTTTGATGTGGCGAACCGCCGACGTGGAGTTCATTTCAAACACAGTTGGCAGTTGAGATGGCAGGCGGGGCTACCAGGTGAGCTACCGATCGAGATCGAGCTCCCGTCTGAGGTGAGCTCCTGATCGAGATCGAGCTCCCGTCCGAGATGAGCTCCCGGTTGAGGTCGAGCTCTCGGGCGAGGTCGAGCTCTCGTTCGAGATGAGCTCCCATCCGAGATGGGCTCTTAGTTGAGATGAGCTCAAGTCCAAGGTGAGCTCCCAGTCGAGGTTAAGCTCGCAGCCGAGATCAAGCTCCTAGTCGAGGTGTGCTCCTGGCCGAGGTCGAGTTCCCGTCCGAGGTGAGCTCTCGGTCGAGATCGAGCTTCTGTCCGAAGTGAGCTCCCAGCCGAGATCGAGCTCTCATCCGAGATAAGTCCCCGATCGAGAAAGGCCATGGCCAGATAAAACCCCTAGCCGGACCAAATATGAAGGCGATAGGGACCCTCATGACCGTGGTGACAGGATCGGCGGGGTAAAAAGAGAGGACGTGCTCTCTTAAGGAGTGACCACGGGGGCGGCTCGGATGGCGACCCTAATGCGCAACATCACTATCTCCGTCGAACCCATCGCGGCTCTCAAGGAGTCAAACCTTCTGTAATGAAGGTGCCCCGCCAGAGCTCCAGACCCTGTAGCATGCCGCCTGTACCCTTTGTAGAGGAGTGCTTCACCGGAGCTCTAGTCCCTGAAGCACGTCGCTTGCACCCTCTACAGAAAAGTGCTCCACCGGAGCTCCAAACCTTATACTAAATCGCCTGCACCCTCAATGGGAGAGTATTTCACCAGGGATCCAAACCCTGCAGCACTTCACTTGCATCTCTCACCAAGATAGTGCTTCTCCAGGCCTCCGGGCTTGGCAGCACGTTGCCAGCACCTTTTAAAGGAGCGCCTTATCAGGGTGCTAAACCCCATGGCATGCCACTTGCACTTGTCACAGTTGGTCACCCCACTAAGGGCGCAAATCCTATAGTATGCCACCTGCACCCATTGCAGAGCCTCCCTCTGAGAACTCCGAATCTTGTCCCATGCAACTCTGGGAACGAGGTAGTCTCAGGAGACAAAACCCCCTAAGAGGGGTGTAAAGGGAAAAGAGGGCTCTAAGCATGGAAGGATAGAACTGCTATAAGAAATAAGAGGGACCTTCGGTTAAGGGGTAAGTAAGGGAGCAAGGGCCGGATGAGCGATAGAGGATTTTCCCAATCACCCGCATTTCTAACCCTTCTACTTTTCAAATCCTTTGGACGTGGTGGCCTCTCTAAGCCCTGCTAAAGAGAATCTATTCTCCTCGATCGCTCTACTGACTTGATCATCGGAGTGTTCCCATCAGGATCCTCGGCTTGGGTCTCTTCTTTTTGGCAGGGCCAACCGACCAAGTGCAGGGGCTACGCGGTGGGAAGCCTAGCTCTCCTGCAAAAGATCAACTCTGACCAAACCCCACTTGAGCTTTAAACCATGGCGATCCAGGCGACAACATCTTCCATCAGGAATCCCACCAAATAATTATATTTCGGTTATATTTTTATGCATATTTCTGTGGTGCCCATTAGTCCAATACTATAAAAGATGGATATTATATAAAAAATTATTTAATCATTGATTTAATTAGAAAAGTCAATTAGAGCTATATTTTATAAAATAATAAATATTTTAAATTTCCTTATTCCCTTCTTGAAGAGCAATGAGCTCACTAGCCTGAACTTTAGTAAAAGCCTCTGCTGATCCTTTCATTCTTCCAAACTCTGCTATGAGAATTCCCACTCCTTTTGTATAGTCATCTTCCATCTTTCTGCTTTGTTCAATTGATCCTATCCTATAGCTCATCTCACGTAATTTTGATCTGAACTCATCAATACTGTGAGCTACAGTCTGTCGGATCTTATCTGATGCTGTCCTGAGGGAGTCTGATAGTGCCTGTATATCAATCTATGGCTGAGGTCTGCCAGTCTCAAAACTGTCTACCCTGGAGTGCAGCTGTCTAATCTCATCATAGATCTCCTCAAGTTTGGTGTCGACTGTTTGGCGAAGCTCGCCAAACATCAAACCAATAAAACTGGTCAAAGTCTGAGATAGCTATCTCATTTGCTAGGCAAAGAATGCATGAGATACTGAAGGTGCAGGAGTATCAGCAGATGGTCTCGGAGTATCAGTAGATGGACCTGGAGCAGGTGTATCAGTCACTGCAGGTGCTGGCACATGAGGTACAGGTACTGAAGCAGGTGGAGATGCTAGTGCTGGTGGAGATCCTGGGAAAGTCCTAAGACTCCTTTCTCTATGCTTTAACACCTTAGCATCTGTAATAATAAGCTCGGTAGCAGTGGTAGTGTGGCAGTCTCCTCAAGTGTAGAAGGCTCAGTAGCAGTCCCAATCTCCTCAGGTAGCTGCTCCTCCTCATCATCATCTGAAGATCCTCCGGCCCTCTGATATGATCCCTTCTTCAACCAAGCCCCTTCAACTTGATGATAACCCATACATTGAAGTGATTTAGTATGGTGTGACAACCTGTTGTCCTCCCCATCAAGCACAACACCAAAATGTCTGAAAATAAGTGTGAAGGCCATACCATAGGGTAGCCTGCCTTGGCCTTCCTAACTGCATCTCTCATATGGGTTAGCATAATGTATGGGAGATTGAGGGCCTCCCCCTCAATCATATATCTCATGAAAACCAAATCTCTCTTGCTGACCCAGTCAAATCTACCAATACGAGGCAAAAATATTCTGCTGACAATGTTATGAAGTAGCCTCATCTCTAGGGAAAGGACATTAGCTTTTACATTGGAAATTTCATCTACATTGTTGGTTTCCAAAATCAATCTCAAAGTCCTTTGTCTTTCCCTCATAACCAGATGATAGCTTCCATTACTTGGCATTTGGAGAACTTGGCTCAGACATTCCTCATTCACAGTCATTCTAACCCCTTTCACAGTCGAACTAACTCCATTTTGCTCTAGGATTAGGTTTTCATAGAAGGATCTAACTAGGCTAGGGTATGTAGGCAAAACCAAAGTATAGAAAAATTCCCAGCCCTAAGATTCAATCCAATTACCAATCCAGAAACCCTGGTTTTCTAAAAAAAGTGAAATTGATCTTCTTACCAGTAGTCACGGGTCGGTTCTCCATCAGAATGATCGGTCGAGGTTGCACAGGGGATGGATTTCGATCTTCCTCACTGACTTCTTATTCTTCCATTTCATCAGTCCGAGTCGACTCTTCTTGCCATCTATTTGTTCTTCTTTCTCTTTCAACAATAAGCTCAGCTCGAAGAGATCTCTTGCCAACAGCATTCTTTGGAGCCATTAGGACCGGTTAGGTTTGGTTAGGATGGGTTTTGGGAGAATATAGGGTAGGATTTTGTGAATCTAAGCTTGGAGAGAGAGAACAAGAGCTCTGCTAGGGTTTAAGTGAACTTGAGGCTTTAAGAAGGGTTCTGCGATTTTTATATAAAAATGCTTAACCCACAATTCGAGTTGGCTCGACTTGAGCACTATAGCTCGAGTCGACTCGAACCAAAACTTCATAAAAGGTTATAAACAATTCAAAAATGGTTTTAAATAAAAGGTATACACTAAGAGAAATGGTCATTATCCTTAATTTGATGTTGGAGGCTTTCTAGATAATGTTTTCTTAGTTTTGAAGAATTAGGTCAAGTTTTCTAAAATGGATCACATATGCCTAATTCACCTTTAATCAATTGAAATCTATCTAAATTAAGAGGTTTAGTAAAAATATCAGCAAGTTGATTTTTAGTAGGAACAAATTCAAGCACAATATTACCATTCAAAACATGATCCCTAATAAAATGATGTTTATTCTCTATGTGCTTTGTTCTAGAATGCTAAATTGAATTTTTAGATAAATTAATAGCACTTGTTTTATCATATTTGATAGAAATTTTGAATTGTGTAACACCAAAGTCTTCTAGTTGTTGTTTAATCCAAAGCACTTGTGCACAACAACTTCGAGCAGCTACATACTCTGCCTCCGTAGTAGATAGTGCTATAGAGTTTTGTTTCTTGCAGTGCCATGAGATTAAATTCAATCTTAGAAATTGGCATGTACCACTAGTGCTCTTTCTATCTATTTTGTATCCACCATAATCAGCATTCAGAAAATCAATTAAATTCAATGAAGATTGCTTTGAATACCATAGATCTAAATTACTTATTTCTCTTAGATATTTTATGATTCTTTTTATAGCAAGCATATGTGACTCTTTTGGATTAGATTGAAATCTAGCACAAACACATACGTTAAACAAGATATCAGGTCTACTAGCAGTTAAGTACAACAGTGATTTGATCATACCTCAATAGAGTTTTTGATCAATGTTGTTGCAATCTTCATCTTTATTTAATCTGCAGGTAGGACTCATGGGTGTGCTTGCTCCTTTGCTTGTCTCTATACCAAACTTCTTGATAATTTCTTTGATGTATTTGGCTTGTGTCGTCACCAAGATCATCATGGCCCGTAGCTGCTGTCGATGTCGGATCTTCCCTCATCTTTTCGAGATCGGTCCGTGCTTCTGGACCTACAAAACAGGATTAGAGACCCAGGTCGGGGATTCCGGTGGGGGCACTCTGACGGTCAAGTCAGTGACGATCCAGGAGAACAGATCCTCCTGATCGAGTCCCTTGAGATGGACTCCATGCTAGGAGGAGTGAATGATGTGTGAATAGAATGCAAGTATGATGGGAAGGGTAATGGTCGAGGTGAATCGGAGGCGGTTCTCCTGTGTGGCCTCTTCTCCCCTCACTTACATAGGTGGTTGTGGCTTAACTGGTTTAGTTTTTGCCTTCCTCCCCGCTGGGGGTGTCGAAGGTTCTTTTAAGTCTAGGTGGTTGTTGGGCGCATACCTCGGGATCATCGTCATGTCAGCAGGCACGTACAATGGTATCCCATGCCGTGGATGAGATGTCTTTTCTGATTTATGATAAGGGAACCTGCTATGCGCTCTGATATTCCTTCCGGTCACTCTGTTCTGGGAAACTTGGTAGTGTCTTGATCGGGGGGCCATCATCCCTGGGATTCGAATCTCTTGGTTGACTTCTTCTTTCGGGTGGTGCAGACGATTGGTGGAGAGCGTGGTGCCTCGATCATGGAGCTTCTTTCTTCTCTGGTGTAAGTGGTAGCTGTGGACAGTTATTATGATTTGAAGGGTGCTTCTCGTAGTCCTCGGGCGGCTCGTCGGTGCCTTGGGAGGGCGGCTTCACCTCCATGGTGGCCAGCGGCATTGTCCACGATGGTCGCTGAACTGGAGAGCTGGGACTCGACTCCGAGGGGCTCGGCCTCGGAGGGGCTCCACTTTGGTGGAGGAGGGCTATGCTCGACTCCGGACCAAAGGGGCTCGACTCCGACCTAGGGGGCTCGACCTGGGGAAGGAGGGCTGGGCTCGACTCCGGCCCAGGGGGCTCGACCTCGGAGGGGCTCGACCCAGCAAAGGAAGGCTCGACTCCTGCCTAGAGGGCTCGACCTTGGAGGGGCTCGACCTGGCGGAGGAGGGCTGGGCTTGACTCCGAACCAGGAGGCTCGACCTTAGAGGGGCTTAATCTAGTGGAGGAGGTCAGCATGCGACTCCAGCCTAGAGGGCTCGACCTCGAAGGGGCTCGACCTGGTGGAGGAGGGCTGGGCTCGACTCCGGTCCAGGGGGCTCGGCCTCGGAGGGGCTCGATCTGGTGAAGGAGGTCGCTCGACTCCTTCCTAGGCATCTCGGGCTCATGGGTGCCGACCTGGCGGAGGACGGAACTCTCCTTTGACGAGCCACCCTGACATTCTGAGGGAGTTTGGCCCGGCAAAGGAGTTTGAGGAGGAGTATCCACCGTGGAAGCATTTTCTGATATGGCATCTGACAGGGATTACATGTCAGCTTCTTACCACATCATTTGTCCCCCACTCCTGAGTCCCGTTGGTGCGGGGCACTCGGGATGAAGGGAGTAAATGCAATGCTGACATGGAAATGTGAGAATCCAATGCAATGATGGCCACGATCAACGGTGCTTTGGGAAGCAATTTTTTCAGTCTACCTGGGGGAGCCACGTGGACATGTCTGAGGAGTAGTTATTATGGGCACAGAATTCAGAGCAGCCGTAGTCGAAGCCAGACACCAGCCTTGTCGATTGATGATGCATGGCATGGATCTGATGGCGGGGATCTGTAGCGGTACGGTCGTGCGCCAGTCACTTCGAAAGGAAAGGCATCATTTTCCAAAACATACCTTCTTTTAAATCCTGCATGCTCGCCATCGTACCGAGGTTCTTCTTTCGTTCCCTCGGCCATTTTTGTCTCCCAAAGTTCACAGCAGGTTAGTCTCCTTCCTCCTCGTCCCGGTTGTACCTTCTAGGGTTAGGCTCTTCCCCAGACCCTCGTTCGCCTTCTCTTTCTTTCTACTTCTTTCCTTCATCTTCTTCTCCATGTCTCGTTTCGGACCAAACTTTCGTCCCGCAACTAACCAGGATGAGGCCGAGCTCGCCGTCTTCTTCTTCCGATGAGGAGGGGGAAGAGGTGCACTTCGAGTTTAGTAGGAGGATTCCCCCTGATGGCATAGTTATTAGGGAACCTGGATCCAGCCCCACTCCTCCTTCTCCAGCCAAACCCATTTCTGACCCTGCTCTATCTTCAGGTCCCGGCAGGATTGCTTCGACAATCTTAGCTGAGGAATTGGGGACCATCCAGGATGTCTATGGCATCTCCCATTCCGTTCGGCTCTTGATCCCTCGACCAGCGGATCGGGTTACTTCCAGTAGCCCGGGCCGGATTGCTTTCTATGAAGAAACCTTCTCAGAAGGACTCCACTTTCCTTTCCACCCTTTCTTCTTGTTAGTGTTGAGCAACTATTGTCTGGTCCCTGCTCAACTCGTCCCGAATGCCATAAGGACCATCTTTTGCTTTATAGTGCTCTATCATTTCCACGGGATTGTCGCCCATTTTTCCTTGTTCAGGGTCTTCTTCATCCTGAAATGCCACCCTATCGAGGATGGGTGGCGGTCTCTTTCTTCTCGCCTGAAGGGCATGAAATTTGAACTCTCCTCTTCCATCAAAGGATGGAAGAGTAAATTCTTTTTTGCGATGGTCGAGGGGGTCGACTGGGTCTAGAGCGACCTAGATCGGTCCCCTAACCAAAATTCTATGGTCGAGATGGCTAAATGAGAGGTCTACGAGCAGCTCCGCACCGCCTAGATTCCTTCCCTGAGGTTCTGTTATCAGAGCAGAACCTCGTCAAGGCCGGGGTTGACCCAACGAGAGAGTTGGGTGAGTTCGGCTCGAGTTCTTCTTTTTGTTCCTCTTACTCTATTTCTCCAAACTTGGAACTGACATTGCATCCTTCATATGCAGGTATGAAGTTCTTGGTGGATGACCTGCTTTCGATCACCAGGAAGAGGCCTCCATCGGAATTGGCCGAAGAGTCCTCCTCGAAGAGGGCTCATGATAAGAGCACATTGGAGACCGCTCCCACCGCGCCGACCGAGCCGAGCAGGAGTGAGATCGAGGCCACTATCACACAAGGAAGTAGGGTGGTTGCTGTGGTGCCAGAACCGGGTCAGAGGGTAGCTGGGTCCGTGCCAGAGCAGCCAAGGCGACGAGAACCGGCCCCCATCCCAAAGCCTGAGGTGGTCATCCGGGCCAGGGCCGCGATCGCAGCCGTTGCCATCATGTCTCCTCCTCCCTCAAAGCTCGTTGTCATCGAGGGGGAGGAGGTGCGAGGAGGAGCAGAGCCAGTGCCTGGGGCACCGTCTGAAGGGGCACCAAGCTCCCACCCTGCCCCTGAGGCCTCTTCTACTGGTGGAGTAGGCGATTCGACCTCAGGGGCGAGCAGGAGGGAGAGGGACTACTACTGGGTCCCATTCAGACTGGCGCTTAATGTTTCATTGATACGGGACCAGAGGCTAGCCGAGCGCATGATGGATTTTTCAATCCAATCATGCAACCAGCGGGAGATGGCCGGAAAGCTGCTGGGGGATGCGATCAGCAGCATCTTCGCCCAACTCTTCTCGGTAAGTCATTTCGCCTTCTTGATCTCTTTCTTCTTTTCTCTCTCCTTGTGCATTGGTTGCTGATGTCTTGTTTGGTGTAGATCGGTGCCGAGACCCTCCTGATCAGAGATTGCTGCAGAAACTAGTTGAAGAACGACCAGTAGCAAGCAGCGAAGGTCGAGTCCTTGAGAACTGAGCTAAAGGAGAAGACCGATGCCTCATGGGAGCTCGGCTTGAAGATCAAGGAGCTCTAGAAAGAACTCGCCAGCACTGAGAGGCACTCGAAGGGGCTCCAGGAGGACCTTAACCAGGAGTGGGGCTAGTCAAGGAGTAAGGCTGAGGAGCTTGCGGCCATCGAGAAGAGGCTGACTGAGTTCAACGCCGAGGCGGTCCGGCAGAAGGGGCGTGCTCAGTCCCTCCAGGCCGAACTAGATGTGGCAAAAGAAAGGCTATTCACCCCCGAGAAGAGGGCCACTGCTGCTAAGATGGAGGCAGCGGCAGCAGCCACGTCGGCAGAGGTGGCAAAGGAGCAAGCCGTCGAGGCGAAGAAGGAGGCTGAAGAGGTCGTGGCGAGGTACAGGGCCTCAGAGGAGTTCACCGTCGAGTTCCATGAAACGATATCGGACTTCTTCTACAAAGGCTTCATGTACCTGCACTCCAGGGTTGAGGAGTTCGTTTCTGACAAGGGCCGAGCTCTCCTCAGTTATCCCACAGCTTCGGACGTGAAGTCGATTCTAGACTCAGGGGCTGCTGAGGAGTTGACGACCGTCTCTGAACCTTCCTTGCCGGTGGTGGTTGCTTGAGCCGGAGCTGCACAGCCCGAGGCTCCAGGAGATGACGCCTCATAGCCACAGAGCCCCAGCAAGAAACTGCCTAAGTAGGGTAGATTCCCTTTCTATTTTTATTTTCTTTTATCTTTGACCTGGGCTGCCCGGCATGTCGGGGGCCCAGGGATGCTTGTAATGAACAACAGATTTTTCAATGAAGTGGAAATTTCTAACTGTCTCAGAGTGAAACTTCCTTACCTCTTTCCTTTTCTTTTTTTTTTGGGCATGTAATGAGATTAGAGAGGAAGCTTCTACTTCGTCTTCGAGTGTTCCAGAGGTGGATGAGTGTTCCCGAGTGCCGGAGCGCTAGGCTTCAAGCTTCAGTGCCGGAGAGCTGTGCTCGAGGACTTGGTACCGGAGAGCATGGGATCCAGGCTTTGATATCGGAGAGCATAGGATCCGGGCTTTGGTGCCAGAGAGTATGGGATCTGGGCTTTGGTGCCTGGGAGCTGGGCTCGAGGACTTGGTGCCGGAGATCGTGGGATCCGGGCTTTGGTGCCGGAGAGTTGGACTCCGGTCTTCAATGTCGGAGGGTTGGACTCCGGGCTTCGGCATGCCGGACCTTGGGCCGGGCAGCGACATCCCTGCAAGGCAACAATTATTTGCACAAAGGGGTATCTCTATTATTATCAGGAAAATGTCTTACATTAATGGTGGTATATCCTAAGATTGCAGGCATTCCATGTCCACAGGAATCAGGTGCCGTCCAAGTTCGTGAGGTAATAGGCTCCATGTGAGAGACCTTCGACCACCTTGAAAAGGCCTTCCCAGTTTGGCGAGAGCTTGTCGCATTCCTAGGGTTGGGAAGCTTCAGCTCGGCGTAGCACCAGGTCGCCGGGTGGAAGACTTTCAGTTTTACTCGCGCGTTGCAGTACCGAGCTACACGCTGTCGGTAAGCAGCCATCCAGAGTTGGGCCTTGTCTCTGGTTTCCTCGAGGAGGTCTAGGTTGAGGAGGAGGCACGCCGGGTTCTCCGCCTCGTTGTACTGCTGTATCCGCAGTGTGGGCATGCCGAGTTCAACTAGGACAACAACTTTTGCGCCGAAAGTGAGGTTGAAGGGCATTTCATCCGTTGCCATCCTAGGCATTGTGTGGTAGGCCCAGAGAATGCTTGGAAGTTCTTCTGCCCACCTGTCCTTGGCTTGGTCCAGCCTGGTCCTAAGTCCCTGGAGAATAGTTCGGTTGGTCACCTCGGCTTCCCCGTTGGTCTGAAGGTGAGCAACCAAGGTGAAGCGATGCTGGATGCCGAGTTCGGCACAAAATTGTTTGAACTCTCGGTTGTTGAATTGTCGCCCGTTGTCAGTGATAATGCTATGGGGAAGCCCAAAATGGCAAACGATTGATTTCCAGAAGAACTAGCAGACCTTGGCTTCCGTGATCCGTGCTAGTGGCTCCATCTCTATCCACTTGGTGAAGTAGTCGATGGCCACTATTAAGAACTTTTGTTGCCCCGAAGCTAAAGGGAACAGGCCCAGAATGACCATCCCCTATCGAGCAAATGGCCATGGGGCGAAGAGCTGGAAGAGCGATGCCGCTGGCAGGCGCTGTATATGGGCGTGGCGCTGGCACCGGTCTCACCTCTTCATGAACTCAGCGGTGTCCTCCCTCATAGTCTCCCAATAGTAACCTTGACGGAGGGCCTTGTATGCCAGCATCCTCCCCCTGACATGGTTTCCACAAAGCCCTCGTGGATCTCTTGGAGGACAAAGGTTGCCTCCGTGGGTCGCAGGCACTTCAAGAGTGGATATGAGTAGGATCGGCGGTAGAGTTGCCCTTCCATGAGGACAAACCGTAAGGCCTTCTTCTTGATGAGGCCTGCCTCTGCTCGATCTTTTGGCAGAGTGCCATCAATGATGTATCTGACGTACCTATCCATCCAGCTCGGCTCCGGGATGACTTGCTGCACCTTGGTAGGAGCTTCGTTGCTTGGACTTTTGAGGTACTCGATGTGAGCTCACCCTAGTAATGAGTCTGACAAGGTCACAAGTCTGGATAGTGCATCGGCACGAGCATTCTCACCTCGAGGAATGTGAGAGATACCGAAGCATCGGAAACCTATCATGCTTGAGCGGACCTATCCTAGGTACTTCTTCATCTGCGGGTCTCTTGCTTCATATTCTTCGGAGACCTATCCGGCCACCACTTGGGAGTCGGTGAAGACTTTCAGGTTCCTTACACCTAGCTCATAGGAGATCCTGAGGCCCGCGAGAAGCACCTCGTACTCCGTCTGGTTATTTGTCATGGCGAACTTGAAATGGAGTGCGCATTCAGCAACAACTCCATCGTTGTTGGTGAGGATTAAGCCTGCATGCTTTCGCCCACGTTGGACGCACCGTCGACGTGGAGGATCCAGGACTCCTCCTCTGCATCGGGTTCCTCTTGATGCTCCGGGACCATCTGCTCCGGCTCTTTGGTGAGTCCCGCGCACTCGACCAGGAAGTCGGCCAGCACTTGGGCCTTCTGGGATGATCTCGGCTAGTACGTGATGTTGAACCCGCTGAGCTTTAGTGCCCACTTGGCCAAGCATCCGGACGTGTCGAGACAGCTAAGCATGGCTCTCAAGGGCTGGTCCATCAAGATTGCGTTTGGATGTGCTTGGAAGTACGGCCTAAAACATTGAGTAGATATGATAAGTGCAAAAATGAGCTTTTTGGATCGAGTATACCTGATCTCGGCATCCTAGAGGAGCTTGCTGGTATAGTACACCAGCTTCTAGGATCCGTCCTTATTCGTGCAGATGAGGACCGAACTGACGGCTTCAGGAGTGACCACCAGGTACAGCAAGAGCTCCTTTCCTGTCTCTGGCCTTGAGAGCAGTGGTGGTGATGCCAGGAAGTCTTTGAACTCCTCAAAGGCCATCTTGCACTCCTCCGTCCAGGTGAAGTCATTCGTCTTGCGTAGTACCTTGAAGAAGGGGAGGCAGCGGTCTGCCGACCTCGAGATGAATCGGCTCAATGCAGCGACCCGACCCATCAGGCACTGGACCTGCTTCTTCGAGCTCGGGTGCTCCATGTCGATGAACGCCTGGACCTTCTCCGGGTTCATCTCGATTCCTCTTTGGATCACCATGAAATCGAGGAACTTCCCTGCTGCTATCCCGAAGGCGCACTTCGTCGGGTTCAGCTTCATCTTGTGCTCGTGGAGGTTGTGGAAGGCTTCCGCGAGGTCGGCTACATGGTCTGAACTCGGCTTGCTCATGACAAGCATGTCATCCATGTAGACCTGTATATTCCTACCAATCTAGTTTTGGAAGACTCGGTTGACTAGGCACTGATATGTGGCGCCAGCATTTTCAAGCCGAATAGCATCATTCGATAGCAGTACGTCCCTCGATCTGTGACAAAGGCAGTGTGCTCCTCATCTTCTGGGTGTATCCGGATTTGATCATATCCGGAGAATGCATCCATAAAGGAGAGCAAGCGGTGCCTCGAGGTAGCGTCTACTAGCTGGTCGATTTTTGGCAGGGGTAAGCAGTCCTTAGGATAGGCTCGGTTGAGGTTGGTGTAGTCTACACAGATACTTCACTTCCCATTATTCTTCTTTACCATGACCACATTTGCCAGCCAGCTCGGATATTGCACCTCCCGAACAAAGCCGGCAGTGAGAAGTTTGTCCATCTTCTCGTTGATTACCTTTTGCCTCTCCGGTGCAAAACTTCTCTTCTTCTATCGAACAGGACGGTACTTCGGGTCAATGCTTAGTTTGTGGGTTATGATTTCTGGTGGGATCCCAGGCATGTCGATCGCTGTCCAAGCAAACACCTCGGCGTTCACCTAGAAAAATTCCAGAAGGTGGGCCCGCTTATCATCTTGTAACTACCCCCCGATCTGCACTGTCTTCGTCAGGTCGATTCCGAGGGGATATGATAGCAGGCGCTTGACCGGGCCACCTCTGGGATCCTGCACCCTTTGGTCGAGGTCGTCTGTGCTTGGGCCATCCTTGGCAGCCTTGGCCCCAGGGACGGTTTGGAGGTAATGCTGAATGGGCTGAGGTGCCCCCCTCATCTTCCCAATACCATAGGAGGTCGGGAATTGCACCAACAACCACTTTGTGGAGATGACCGCGTCGAGCAGGTTGAGCCTGGGTTGGCCAAGGATCACATTGTAAGTCGAAGGAAGCCTAACAACCGTGAACGTCATCATGACGGTACTCTGCTGGGGTGGCATCCCGGCAGTAATGGGGAGGGTAATCTCCCCTTCGATCCCTACGGAATCACCCGTGAAACCAACAAGGAATGTGTGCACGGGTCTGAGCTAAGCAGGGGAGAGGTTCATCCTGGAGAAAGCATCATAAAAAAGCACGTTCATGGAGCTTCCACTATCAACCATGATGCATTTTATAGGATATTTTGCGATCGTCATCTCGATGACCACAGCATCATTGTTTACATTTTTATTTCCATCCCCCTTCCCTCGCGAAGGGAAGTACATCCTCAAAGTTTCCCCCACCCTAAGCCTTCTTCGAAGCGCGCTCGGCTCCCCAGCATATCATCCCCACTAGCTTCTCGGTAGGGCGGTTGTCAACTATAGGGACTAGCGGGAGAGCGACGAGCGCCTGAGGTTCCGATGGAGGTCTGCCCCCCAAGAACTTTCCAGGATAGCCTCTCTTGATGAGTTATTGAATTTCTTTTTTGAGATTGTGGCATTCTTTGGTGTCGTGGCCGTGGTCATGGTGGTAGCGACAATACTTCGTCTTGTCATGGCTAGTGGATAACCTCATCGGAGGTGGGCGCTTCAGGTAGGGCTCACCTTCGATCTCCATGAGGATCTTCATCCTCGGGACGAGGAGAGGGGTAAATCTCTCCTTTGGAGTGGGAGCACTCCTTGGTCTCAGCCCCTGGCGGAAGTTCAGAGCTGGGGGTCCTAGCTTCCTCATCCTGGATGCCTCGATGGGAGTTGGCTTCTTCAGCAGCTTCCCGTCTAGCTCCTTCCTTATCGGATCCGCCTTCTTGGTGTGGATGTACTTCTGAGCTCGGAGGAGGAGCTCGGAGTAGGTCTTGGAAGGTTTCTTGTCGAGCGAGTAGGTCAAGCGGGAGGTCCTGAGCCCTCGCTTCAGTGCCGGCATGGCAACTGGCTCATCAAGGTTATAGATCTCCAGCGTGGCAGCCTTGAAACGGGCCACGTAGTCCCGTAGGAGCTTGTGGTCTTGCTGCCTGATGGAGAAGAGGCTGGTTTCCTCTCGTGGCACCTTCCGGCAGGCGTCGAAGTGGGCTACGAATTTTTGCTCCAGCTGAGCAAAAGAGCCAATGCTTTTGGGCTCGAGGCAGGTAAACCAGACCCGAGCAGCCTTCTGGAGGGTTGCCGGGAAGGCAATGCAAAAAATGATGTCGGTGGCCTCCTGGACCCTCATGAGGGCCTTGCAGCTTTCCAGGTAGTCTAGGAGGTCAGTGGTCCCGTCGTAGGGATCCACCTGCGGTATACGGAACCGGCTGGGAATCAGCTCCTCTTGGATCTCTCGGGAGAATCGGGGACGGGCGTCATAGCCTGTTGGCTCGTCAGTGGAGCCCTGCATGTTTGCAAACCGGCGGGATAGCTCCGCTAGCTTGTGCTCGTACTCCTCCAGGCGCTTCTCGGCTATGCGCCTGATGGCCTCATCGGTCGAACCCTCCGTCGAGGCTGAAGGAGATGTAGAAGGTGACATGGGATGATGTCCATGAAGGGGGGTCTTGCCTTTTTGACCTCGACGGGGTTTGGCTGTTACCCACTCGAGGGTTGGGGACCGGCTCTCCCTATCGACAGATTCAACACGTTGTCTCTTCGCTAGAGTCAAATGACTATCCCGGTGATCGGTGATGGCCCGCGACTGTGAAGGCCTTCTTTGGAAGGAACGCAGGCTATCGCAGGGTGCTGCGGCGTGGGCCGCGAGGGTCCCTAGCTGCTGGTGGGTAGCCAAGGACCGTTGCTGGTGCACTATCGTGGTGAGGACCTGTATCTTCTAGGCGAGTGCGGCTAGCTGGATATCCACCGGAGGTGGTTGAGCAGGAGCAGGGAGCTCCCCTTCTGGATTGTGCAGGTCCCCATGGGAAGGGGGATCTCCCACACGGCTGGTGGAGACTTCTCTCGCTCGCATCGTCACCATCCTCCCGGTGAGCTGCTTACAGGGGGTTTAGGTAGGATCAAGATGCGTCCTGCATCCCCCTACCTGGTATGCCAATCTGTTGCCCTAAGATCGTTGTGGCCCGTAGCTGTTATCGATGTCGGATCGCCCCTCGTCTCTTTTGGATCGGTCCGTGCTTCTGGACCTACAAAATAGGATTAGAGATCCGGGCTGGGAATTCTCGCGTGGGCACTCCAATGGTCAAGTCAATGACGATCCAGGAAAACAGATCCTTTTGGTCGAGCACCTTGAGATGGACTCCATGCTAGGAGTGAATGATGTGTGAGTAATGGCTGAGGTGAATCGGAGGCGATTCTCCTGTGTGGCCTCTTCTCCCCTCACTTGCATGGTTGGTTGTGGCTTAACTGGTTTAGTTTTTGCCTACCTCCTCGCTGGGGATGTCGAAGGTTCTTTTAAGTTCAGGTGGTTGCTGGGCGCTTACCTCGGGATCATCGTCGTGTCAGCAGGCACGTGCAGCGGTGTCCCGTACCATGGACGGAACGTCTTTCACGGTTCATGATAAGGGAACCTGCTGTGTGCTCTGACATTCCTTCCGGTTGCTCCATTCCGAGAAACTTGGCAGTGTCTCGATCGGGGGGCTGCCACCCCCGGAATTCAAATCTCCTGGTTGACTTCTTCTTTCAGGTGGTGCAGGCAATGGTGGAGAGCGTGGCACCTCGATCATGGAGCTCCTTTCTTCTCTAGTGTAATTGGTGGCTGTGGGCAGTTATTATGATTTGATGGGTGCTTCCTTGTAGTCCTCGGGTGGCTTGCCGGTACCTTGGGAGGGCGACTTTGCCCCCTTGGTGGCCGGCAGCATTGTCTGAGGTGGTCGCCGAACTGGAGAGCTAGGACTCGACTCCGAGGGGCTTGGCCTCGAAGGGACTCCACTTTGGTGGAGGAGGGCTAGGCTCGACTCCGGACCAAAGGGGCTCGACTCCGGCCCAGAGGGCTCGACCTGGCAGAGGAGGGCTGGTCTCGACTCCGGCCCAGGGGGCTCGACCTCGAGGGGCTCGACTCGACGGAAGAAGGCTCGACTCCTGCCCAGAGGGCTCGGCCTCGGAGGGGCTCGACCTGGCAGAGGAGGGCTGGGCTCGACTCCGAACCAGGGGGCTCGACCTCTGAGGGGCTCAATCTGGCGAAGGAGGTCAGCACGCGACTCCAACCCAGAGGGCTTGGCCTTGGAGGGGCATGACCTAGTGAAGGAGGGCTGGGCTCGACTCCGATCCAGGGGGCTCGGCCTCGGAGGGGCTCGATCTAGTGAAGGAGGTGGCTCAGCTCCGGCGTAGGCATCCTGGGCTCATGGGTACCGACCTGGCGAAGGATGGAACTCTCCTTTGGCGGGCCGCCCTGACATTCTAAGGGAGTTCGGCCTGGCAAAAGAGTCCGAGGAGGAGTGTCCACCGTGGCAACTTTTTCTGACATGGCATATGACAAGGATTACACATCAGCTTCTTGCCACATTAGCTTGGTTTATGAAGATCCTTTCCTTTGTTTGTTTTACTTGAAGTCTAAGGAAGTAGTTTAGTTCACCCATAAGGCTCATTTCAAACTCACCCTGCATCAACTCAGCAAATTCTCTACAAAGAGTTTCATTAATTACACCAAATATAATATCATCAACATAAATTTGTACAACTAATATATCATTATTTTCTTTTTGATAAATAAAGATTATCAACATTTTCTCTTGCAAAATCATTTTCAAATAAGAATTTGCTTAATCTATCGTTCCAGGCTCTAGGTGCTTGTTTAAGTCCATACAATGCTTTATTGAGTTTAAAAACATGATTTGGAAAAGTATAACTTTCAAAACCTGATGGCTGTTCTACAAAAACTTGTTATGATATAAAACCATTTAAAAATACACTTTTTACATCTATTTGGAAAAGTTTAAAATTTATGTAGCAAGCAAATGCAAGTAATAATCTTATGGCCTTTAGTTTTGCTACGGGTACATAGGTTTCATCAAAGTCTATTCGTTCCTTTTGGTTGTACCCTTTGGCTACTAATTAAGCTTTGCTTCTAACTACAATACTTTATCATCTAATTTATTTCTATAGACCCATTTGGTTCCTATAAAATCATCCAGTTTGGATCATTTTCAGCTTCTTCTAAACTATGTGCCTCTATTTGTGATACAAATGCTAGGTAGTCATGTGCATCTCTATGTGATGACCTAGTTCTAACACCTTGAGAGGGATCACTAATAATTAAATCTCTTGGATGAGAAGTTATATACGTCCATTCTCTTGGTAGATCAACATGATCTTTGCTTACCATTTTTTCTCCTTCCTGAGTTGGTCTCTCTTGAATGCTCATATCTTTCATTTTCTTTTGAAGTGTACTTGCATCATTGTTTATGCACTCTTCTTTTTTGAAGGTAAGGGGTTAGTTTCATTAAATATAATATGTACTGATTCTTCCATAGTCAATGTTCTTTTATTAAATACTCTATATGCTTTGCTATGTATTGAATAACTAAAAAAAATTGCTTTATCAGATTTAGCATCAAATTTTTCTAGATTATCCTTTCCATTATTCAGTACAAAGCATTTACAACAAAAAACATGAAAATAATTGATATTTGGTTTCTTTTCATTCCAAAGCTCATAAAGGGTTTTCTTTAAAATTGAATGAATCAAAATACTGTTCAAAATATAACAAGCAATGTTCACCACTTTTGTCCAAAAGTACCTTGGAAGATTGCCTTCACATAATATTGTCCGGGCAATCTCTTCCAAAGTCCTGTTTTTCTTCTCTATAATACCATTTTGTTGTGGTGTTCTAGGAGAGGAGAAGTTGTGATCAATGCCATTTTCTGAGCAATAATCATCAAAAAAATAATTTTCAAATTTCGTGCCGTTACTCATAGAAATAATTAAAAGGTTTTTTTGGTTTGAAATTTTTTTGTAAAATTTTCGAAAGACTTTAAAAGTTTCATCTTTATGTGCAATAAACAAGATCCAAGTAAATCTTGAAAAATCATCTATTATTGCAAGAGCATATTTCATACCGCCTAGGCTTGTGATCTTAGTTGGTTCAAATAAGTCCATGTGAAGTAGCTCAAGAGGTCTATAAGTTGAAATCATATTTTTGGATTTAAAACTCTCCTTAGTTTGTTTACCCAATTTGTAAGCATCGCAAATATGTTCAAAATCTACTTTAAATTTAGGTAAACCGCTAACAAGATTTTTGGAAATCAATTTAGCAATAGTATGCATGCTAGCATGACCTAATCGTCTATACCACAGTAAACAAGACTCCTTGGTCTTAACATTTATTGCTACTAGAATGGAACTACTAGACATGGCTAGATCATTCAGATCTACCACATAAATATTTCCAGGTCTATGTCCAATGAATTTGTTGCTAGAATCAAGTGAGTTTGTTACTATACACATAGATGATTCAAAGAAAACCTTAAAGCCTTTATCACATAATTGACTAATACTTAACAAATTATGCTTCAATTTGTCTACTAGCAATATATTTTCAATAAAAGTAGAGGGGATTAATTTGATCTTACCAATACCGATTATTTTTCTCTTGTCATTATCTCCAAAGATTACCAAACCTCCTTCTTTCATCTTTAGGGTGATGAATTGATCCTTGTCATCCATCATATGTCTTGAACAATAATTGTTGAGACACCATCTTTTCTTCATTTTTTGGGCTGCAAGACATTCCTGCAAAATAATCAACAAGTTCTTTTAGGTACCCAAGCTACCTTGGATCCTTGCAAGTTAGCAGATGTGGTTTCTTTGGAAACCCACATCTTTCTAATTTTATTCTTTTCATTTATATTTTTCTTTAATACATTGCATTGGAAAAACTTATGTCCAATCCCATGACATGCATAACAAACAATTCTAGTATTTTAAAAGATGTAAACTTTGAAGTTCTAGATATAGAAGCAAGTGATGCAGATGTAGAAGCATATAACACAAAAGGATTTTGAGAAACATATTTTGGTACAAATACTTTTGAAGAACAAATCTAGTAGCTAAAATTCCATTTGAATTCGAAGAATTATAACCGATTCCAACCTTATTACTTGAAATTCTTTGCTCTTTCAAAATTAACTCAAGCTTATTTGAACTTAAGGAAAGCTTTTCAACCAAAGACTTGAGTTTTTTCATTTTCTTTCTCAAATCAGAATTTTCATCAACTAAATCTTTGTTTTACTCAAGATATAGATTTTTCTCAATTTCCAAAGCTTTGTTATTTTCAGAAAAGACAGTTAATTCCTTTTACAATAATTTGTTCTTTTCTGAAATCTCTTCTTTTTCTTTTACTAAAGAATTATTAATGTTCTTTAAAGCTCTAATTTTTGTACCAGCCTTTTTAAATTCAGAAAGTAAATCATGGAATGCAGAATTCAGAAAGTAAATTCAATATGAGGTTCACGGGACATTACCTCATCTTCGAGATCCATAAGACATAGTTGGTTGTTTTTGTAGTCTCTTCTTCTTCTATTGAAGTCGACTCCTCACTATTGCTCCAAGTTGCAACCATTGCTTTTTTTTCTTCTTCTTCAATGTTTTCTTTAGTAAAGGATAATCGGGTTAGATATGCCCTGGTTCTTATACTCATAACATGTGGACATTTGTTCCTTCTTTTTTCTCTTTCCTTGTCCTTATTGTGTTCATCTCTCTTGTGAAACTTTCTGAAGTATCTTCCTTTCTTCTTTTTCATAAATCTTCTAAATCTTCTCACGACCATAGCAATATCTTCATCTTCTTAGTCATCTTCGGAGGAGGAGCATTCATCTTCCAATTTCTCATCTTGTTTCTTTGAATCCGATGTAGCTTTGAAGGTAATAATTTTCTTCTTTTTCTGATCATCTTCATTTCTATGTTGCATGGCCAATTCATGAGTGATGAGAGAATTCAGCAGTTCATCCAGAGTCAGTGTGTTTAGATCTTTTGCTTCCTGGATGGAGTTACTTTGGGATTCCATTTGCCCGGAAGTGATCTTAGAATCTTCTGTACTAAATCAGCATTAGAATAAACCCTGCAAAGACTTTTCAAACTGTTAATAATATCTGTAAACCATGAAAACATGACAGAGATAGTTTCAATTTGCTCCATCTTAAATAATTCATAGCTATGTACTAGAAGATTGATTTTGGAGGTCTTCACTTAGGAAGTTCCTTCATGGGTCACTTCGAATTTGTCCCAGATTTCTTTTGCAGATGAGCAAATAGAAATTTGGTTGAACTCATTTGCATCCAAAGCACAATATAGTAAGTTCATGGCTTTGACATTCAGTTCCTTTATTTTCATGTCATGTTCATCCCAATCCTTTTCAGGTTTTGGGACATCCACACAATCAACTTTAATCATGGGTATTTGTGGACCCATAAGAATGACCTTCCATAACTGAAAATCAATAGCTTGAATGTATATCTTTATTCTAGCTTTCCGATATGAATAATTCATGCCAGTGAACAGTAGAAGTCCATTAGTAGTTTGGCCTTTGGCCAAGGAAGTACTCATGGGATGAGCCATTAATCTTTACTCTAAATAAGTTCAGAGACTCTTCTCTGATACCAATTGTTGCCTAGGTAGCTTTTTCAAGAGGGGGTGAATTGGAAATTTAAAAAATTTAATCAGATATGTGCTCTTTTAAATCTACTTTAGTGGTAGGTGCTGTGTTTCAAATACTTAAGAGAGTGAAAGTAAACACAAACAGAAAAAGCACAATGCAAACACATCATATTTATAGTAGTTCGGAGCACCCTCGCTCCTACGTCCACTATCCACGATACCACTTAGAATTTTTATTATATTCACTATCGAAATACAGTCAGATTATTTTACCGAGCTTACAATCCAAAACACAACTTGGTTTTTTCAATCGGGCTCACCAAAAATCCAATACTTGGTTTTGAATAGGATCACCAAGAACCTAACCTTGGTTTTAACCGGGCTCACCAAAAATCCTTACAATGTTAGTTTTAAAATGGGATCACTAACAACCCCACTTGGCTTTTAAACCGGGCTCACCAATAATCCACAAACTTACAAATAGTTAAAAGAAGAAAGCAACTAACGACAAACCGAAGTTGTTTGATGGTTGCAGTTGCAGCTCAAGAGAAGCCTTCTTAAATGGGATTTAATGTACTTCAATGGCTTCCTCTTCTTCTTCAATAAGTACTTTAAGCTTCTGGTAGGAGTTGGTGAAGACTTGAAGGCTGACTTGAATGTCCTTTTAATGCTCTCTTGCTCATAAGCTCTTTTAATATTCAATTAAGCATTAGCTTCTTCAAAGGTTGTCCAAATCCTATATTTATAGAGTCTTGTACTTTTCTTGTATGGATATAGTCGTTGTAGACCGTTTGGACTTGATATTTGACCGTCGGAGCACTTTTTCAATTCAAAAATGAAGTTCTGCAACTAGCCATTACCTGCGTGGAATTGACGTTCGAGTTAGCTTGGATGCATCGAGTCGACTCGGATTCTTAGAGAGTTGATTCTTCACTCTGGTCAAGTCGGCTCGCCATAATCGAGTTGGCTCGGATCCTCAGTGCCGATGATTCCTCACTCTGGTTGAGTCGGCTCGCCTCCGTCGAGTCGGCTCGGATTCTCAAGTCTTCAAAGTTGTATTTTGCAGGAGTCGGTTCAGGTTCCTTCGAGTTGGCTCTCCTGGCTGTTCTCTTATAACTGATTTTTCTGGACTTTAGAGGAGTCAGCTCAGATGCCTGAAAGGTCGACTTGGATACCTGACTGAATAGATGAGTCGGCTCGTACTGCCTTCGGGTCGGCTCACCTATCTGATTCAAGAAATGATGCTCTGAACAAGTCAGCTCAAGTTCCTCTGAGTCTGCTCAGATCTCTGCATGCCAGAATCCTTCAACCGTGCCACGGATTGGAGTCGGCTCTCTTCATGTGAGT
Source organism: Areca catechu (assembly GCA_021397845.1). Taxonomy (NCBI): domain Eukaryota; kingdom Viridiplantae; phylum Streptophyta; class Magnoliopsida; order Arecales; family Arecaceae; genus Areca; species Areca catechu. Next base: position 36,513,502 of record CM038040.1, read on the forward strand.
GCTTGAGTGAATTTCCTACAAAAGCATTAACTCATCTCCAGAATTAATCCAGCAACTCTTCAACACTTAAAACTCTTCCCAACTCAACTAATGACAAATTCTAAAGAAAGTTAAGCTTGAAAAACACAAAGAAGTAACCCTTTTCAAGAGTATTACATCAATTTCTTTGGGTTCTTTTTTACATAAAACACTTACAACGCAACACATAATATATAATAAGGTTATAGGAGTTATAATTAGGCATTAAGATCATCCTACAAAACTTGTAATTCACTTGAAGAGTTGCTAGTAAGATAAATGCATGCTCCAATATTTTGTTATCATCAAAATTACTTAAGGGATCAACAGAATCCTATATATATATATTCAAAAACTTTGGAAGTCTCCAATATAGGATACCAGAAATTAAGTCATAATAGAATGCTGCATAAATGTATTTTTTGTTTGGTAAATAATTTTTTATTTAAAAAATATTTTTTCTTTTCATGGGAAAGGATTGTTTTTCTTACCTTCTTGTACTTGTCATCATTCAAAAAACTTTTTGATAATATTTGGATACAAAAAATTTATTTCTGAAATAAGAATATTGAATTTTTTTTTTCTTTTTATTCCAAATTTTTGTTTGATTAGAAATCTAAAATATTAATTTTATTTAATATCATAATTATAATAAGATCTATCGTATAGAAAGAAAAACGGTAGAAATAAATTATTTCATAATCCATCATGAAATAACAAATCTGAAATATTAAAAATTAATCAAAATACTATGTTTAGTAATTAAATTTTAATTTTAAAAATATTTAATAAAATAAAAAATTAGATTTTAGTTTGAAGGGAATAATGTACCCAAATATTACCTGTGTAAGACTAATCTAGTTCCCCCAATTGAGCACTCTTAAATATTTTGATACGGAGAGAGAGAGAGAGAGAGAGTGCGTACTACACGGTACAAGACCCCAGGCAACCTTTACTACGGAAACCGTATAGTGTGACACGACCTGTGTAGGTCCCACCACCTGTGCGTGAATTCTGATGTGGTGGTGCCAAGTCGGTGGGTCCCATCCAGCAATCCCAGAATTGGTTCAGTTGTCAGAGACCACTCCTTGATAGATAACATGGGGCAATCCGATCCGGCCATTAGCATCCGACCTCGCCGAGGAATTGAACTCCAGAAGAATGGGTGATCAATCAGTTTCAACCACGAGATCCTTTTCCGGTATACGAGGAGCCCATCTTTTTCTCTCCAATCCATTTTATACTATTTCCAAGGAATCCTTGGACCATATACTATTTTTATATTTAAGGGCATGACGTGCGTGGATCCCAGCGGGTTATAGATTTTGATGTGCTCGAGAGATGCTGTGATGGACACTTTTCTTCGCACCATTCGTTATCCTCCTGTTACTATTTTTCAAAACTTTATAGTTTATCTGGCATACTATTCATGAATCATCCAGAATGCTATAGTCTTCAGGTCTGATATTAACTTAATTAGATTTATTGTTGAGAAGCTAGGACTCAGGATATCAGTATCATGGCATGATGGTAGCATCATCTGAGATTTGGAGCTCCGGTTCGACTCCTCGAGTGTCTCACTGGATTTTGATTTCTTGAGAGCCATCTTTTCAGGATTATGTTATTGTCAGCTTCGATGGGAGTATGCCTATGGCTGGAACTGCTTTTGTCATTCGGTCCTCGGGTGCTAGCTTTATTGCTACGGGGGCTCTCATCTTATAGAGCAGACTGTCCCTCTAGCGGAGCTTTATGGAGCTTAGACGGGTATCAGGTATGCCAGGAGGATCCTTCATCTAGATCGCTCGTTATCGAAGGCGATTCCTTGACGGTCATCTCTTAGATCTAGAGTGCCCTCAGGAAGACTCCCACCATTTCTCTATTACGGGATATAGCTTTCTTGCTCCGTGATTGTTCTGGGCTTATCATCCGCCACGTTTACAGGGAAGCCAACTCCGCTGCTGATTGGGTGGCTTCTTTTATTGCGCATGGGTTCATCTGTTCCTTTCTCGATGATATGCATGTACATTTTAGAGATATTTTTAGCTAATAGTTTGGATTATACCTTTTTCATGACTATTTTATAAATATCCAATTTATCAAAAATAAATCAGTTTCAACCACCACAGGCCCGAGGTGTGAGTTGATTGAATAATACCCGTTCAAAATTATATTTATATTCATATTTATTTTAAAAAATAAACATAAATAAAAAATTTGAACAAACAAATATTTTCTCTGCTGTTATCTATATTCATTAAAAAAATAATTTAAAGAGCTATATGACCCATTTATTCAACTATATTTGTAATTCTATTTAATTTTATAAACCATTCATAATTTTTTAAAAAAATATATGACTATTTCAATATATTATTAATTTATTTTACTATTCATTTTATAATATTTTTAAATTTGTAGTCATAAAATTTAATTATTTAATTTGTATCTATAAATTTCAATATCTAATATATATATATAAAATAAATTTTGATATGATTTCTTTATATACGGTTGATATTTATATTCTCATTTATATTTATCAAGCTAAAATAAGGATGAAAGTAGCATGGATAATATCTGATCGGATCCGATTTTGTATCCAAATCTATCCGGATATGCATATAAATTTGAGCATTCAATTAATATCCATATCTGTATTCATAAAACAATATGGATATGGATATGGATCCGATCTATTTCCGACTATCAGGTTCTATTTATAATTCTATTTAATTTTATACAGTATACTCATTATTTTTTTAAAAAAATATAATTATATATCAATATATTATTAATTTGATTTATCTTTAAATTAATAATATTTTTGATTCTATAATTATATAGTTTAATTATCTAGCTTGTATTCGTATTTTTAGTATCCAATCCATATCCATTTAAATAAATATGGATATAATTTTTTATATTCAATTAATATTTATAATTATATCTATATTTATCGGATAAATAAATATAGATATAGATATATTAGTATTCGATATATTTTAGTATCAAGCTAAATAAATATGGAAACGGATACGCATCCAGTCCGGATGTGATCCATTTCAGCTCCATCCAACTGTTTTTTTTTTTTTTAATATTTCGCTACCGGCAGACCACGTGTGAGGATCGTCTTGGCGAGGACACCGATTTAAGCCCACGAGGCTGGTCAAAGCGTGCAAAGATCCCAAAATTTAAGTGGGACCGTGTGTTGCCTTTTAGAGAGGGCTAGGTCCATGCTAAATCTGCCTACATGCAACATGATTCACAAATGACTCCATATCTTACACTGCAGATTCAGTATTTAATTTATGTTGGATCCTCGGTACAAAGAAGGCGATGCACCCGTTCGGCTAGTCCCCAGTTGGACCGGTTCTGGCATCCGGTCGGTTGGTTCCCGCGAAGTCCGACTCCCCGTTGGCTTACCCGAAGAGCCGGTCTAGGAACTTTGAAGGCTGGCGGCATCTTACCGCCCGTGCGACGGCCCCTCTGGATGCTCCGATCGGCTCTTGGAGATATTGCTGGGCATCCCGGTCGGCTTCTGGGAGATCAGCCGACCCACTGCTGAAAGGTCACTCGAAGTTTCCAAGGACCTCTTCTTTCCTGCAGCTCTGACATTCCATTGTAACAAACTCCAATGCGTGGCCACTGCTCTGACACACCTGACACGCCGCCACCCACGATCTCGCCGCCACAGCCCATCCTCTTGGGGGTATATCCGGGCTTCCCCAGCCTGCTCCCCCAACAGAATTTGGTAATGCTCTGTGCCTATAAAATGCACCCGGGAGACCTCCGCGAAAAGAAGGTTCTTCTTTCCCATTGCTTACCTTCCTTTCGAACTTCTTCCCTTCTGTCGCTCCAACCCTCCTTTAACTTAACCATCGGAGTGTCCCTCGCCGGAGCCCCTCCGACGCTCAGGGACTTTTTGCAGGTAGGCTGGTCGAGGAGCTCTCCAGCGCGCCCGTCGAACCCGGTCCTAGAGGAGTAGCAGCAACAGATTGGCACTAGAGGGAGGGGCCTTTGAACCTTCGTCGTGCTCCTCCTCTAAAAGAGAATTTTGACAGAAAGGACGCAGCAATGGTAAGAGGAGAACCCGGAGTGTTTTTCTGCGAGGGGAGGACGCTCCCACCAGGGCCTGGTGCACACCACGCCGAGAGCAATGCCGCCGCTACCGCTGAGTCCACCATCACCATAGGGCTGCAGCAGTTCCAGACGCTGGTAAACCGCATCGAAACACTTACCTCTGCGGTCCAGCGCTTCCAGGAGATGGCGGATCATCAGCAGTAGCCACTGGCGGCTTCCAGCGTCAATCACCAACCGGCGGCGGGCGACAGCCGGCGGCCGGAGGCACCTCCACCCCCGTCCCACGCAATCCAGAACCCCAGGGGTCTATGAGGGCCCGCACTGAAGGAAAGAGGGCGAGATCAGCTCCCCTCTTTCGCTGATTCTGTCCCTCTGGATGGCCGGCGCCCTGCTGCGGACCCGCATGACTACGGAAGTAAGATTATGCGCATGGAGGAGTGCATCGCCGAGATAGCCGAACGGTAGAACAATGGAGGAAGGCCGGCGCACGACACTCGCCCGCCCTTCTCTGCAGAGATTCTGGGGGAGTCAATCCCCTGACACTTCAAGATCCCACAGGTGGACCCCTACGACAGTACCACCGACCTCTTGGATCATCTAGGCACCTACAAAGCCCATATGATGGTGGTGCAGGGCACGTCTGACGCCCTCCACTATGTCGCCTTCCCGGTGACTTTGAAGAAGGCTGCGCGGATGTGGTTCTCCGCCATCCATCAGGTACGATCCATTCTTTTTCTCAGATTGAGACCCTGTTTCTTTCTCGTTTCAGGACCAGCAGCCGGACTCTAAAGAACACCGACTGTCTTTTCTCATTCAACAAACAGAGGGAGAGACCCTCCGGGGAATACATGGCCCGCTTCAACTCGACGCCCTAGAGATCCCTGACCTAAATGAAGCGGTGGCCATGTCAGCTTTAAGAGGGGGCTTCGCTCGTCCAGACTGGACAAGAAGCTCCCCACAAGCTACACTGACCTGTTGGCCAAGGCACACAAATACGCCTTGGCGGAAAGAGCAATCGGCGAGACGGTGCCAAGCTGAGGGGAGGTCGGCTCGAAGAAGAGCGGGGCGATAAGGGCCCCGCAGCGCGACCTCCTAGTGACGACGACCGATCTGCCGGTGCCAGAGCCCCAAGCCGTGGGACTATCTCAAGCGGTTCAATAACTATGCGCCTCTCTCCCTGCAGCGGGAGAAGATTTTGATGGAGATTGAAAACGAGGCCTTCTTCCAAAGACCTCGGCGATGAGGGGACCCCCGCCTCCAAAAACAAAAACAAATACTGCCGGGTCCACAGGGACCATGGGCATGACATGGAGGAATGCCTCCAGCTGAAGGACGCCATCAAGGACCTCATCGTAGGGGGTACCTGAACAAGTACATCCGACCCGCCGGGATCGAGCCGGGACTTCAACTGCCAGAGAACCCCCAGGGGAAGCTGAGCTCCCAACCAGTGCCCAATGATGGAGGCGTTGGCATGCTGCACCAAAAGTCCGACTGGGGGCGGAAGGAGGACTTGGACATTGTAAAGAGGCCCAGGGGATCTAATGTAATCAGCTTTTCTGATGAGGACCTCCTGGAGTCTCCTCTCCTTGGCGATGACCTAGTAGTTGTATCGGCTATCATTGCCAATTATGATGTAAAGCGCGTCCTTATCGATAATGAAAGTTATGCAGAGGTTTGTTGTATGATGCTTTCACCCGAATGAACTTGTCCAGGTCCAGACTGCAAGAGTCCGTAGCACCACTCACTGGCTTCGGAGGAAACTCCGTCGGGTCGAGGGTGAAATTGCTTACCTGTTACTCTCGGGACAGAACCTTACCAGCAAACCTTCTCCGTCAATTTTGTGGTCGTCCGTACGACCTCGGCGTATAACGTAATCCTGGGACGGCCGACTCTCAACAAGTTATGAATTATCGTGTCTGCTTACCACCTGTTGGCCAAGTTTCTGACCCGTGATGGAGTCGGAGAGCTGAGGGGAGATCGTAGAATGGCCCGGCAATGCCTTGCTATCCAAGACAGGTAGTGGACGAGCGCCCCACGCTCGAGCAGCTGGATCCCAGGGACGAAGCCGATAGCCACGGTCGACCCGTCGAGAAGATTATTTTTGTACCCCTTAAGGAGGACGACCCCACGGGGGTCCTCCAATAGGGAGCACCTGGATGAGGGAGCCAGGCGGGAGCTGGTTGACTCTTGAGGAAGAATGCAGATGTCTTTCACCTGGTCGGCATCCAACATGCCAGGCATCCCGGCGGATATTATCACCCATCAGCTCAGCTTGGATCCCACTTACAGGCCCGTCCGGTAAAAGAAGAGGAGCTTCGCTGCCGAAAGGTAGAGGGCCATTGAGGAGGAAGTGAAGAAACTTCTTGAGCTGGCTTCATCAGGGATTCTCACTACCCGGAGTGGTTAGCCAACATCGTCATGGTGAAGAAGGCCAGCGGGAAGTGGAGGATCTGTGTAGACTACATAGACCTCAACAGGGCGTGCCCCAAAGATAGCTTCCCTGCCAAAAATTGACCAGCTGGTGGATGCGACGGCCGGCCACAACTCTTGAGCTTCATGGATGCTTTCTCTAGGTATAACCAGATCAGGATGCATCTAGAAGATGAGGAGAGGACAGCCTTCGTCACTAACAGGGGGTTGTATTGCTACAAAATGATGCCTTTTGGCCTGAAGAATGCGGGCACCACCTTCCTAATGTTGATCAACCGGGTCTTCAAGGATTAGCTTGGGAGGAACATGGAGGCGTACGTCGATGACATGATAGTCAAAAGCCTCCATAAAGTCGACCACATCAAGGACCTGCAGGAGTCCTTTGATGCACTGAGGTGCCATAGGATGAAGCTGAGTCCCGCCAAGTGCATTTTTGGGGTGACTTCCGGGAAGTTTCTTGACTTCCTCGTCACTTAGAGAGGTATCGAAGTTAACCCTGAAAAGATTAAGGCCATCATTGACATGACCCCTCCAACCACCAAGAAGCAGGTGCAGGAGCTTACAGGTCATATTGCTTCTCTCAGCCATTTCATCTCCCGGTCGGCTGAGAGGTCCCTCCCGTTCTTCAAGACTTTGTGCCGGTCGGACCGCTTCCAGTGGACTGATGAGTGCCGGTCAGCCTTCGAAGCCTTGAAGGACTACTTGAGGAACCCTCACTCCTAGCCAAGCCAGTGGAGGGGAAAGTATTGTACCTATACCTGTCAGCTTCTAGCGAGGCCGTCAGCGCCGTCCTTGTGCGGATAGAGAAAGGTGGCCAACAGAGACCTGTTTACTACATCAGCAAGGTTCTCCATGATGCGAGGTCTGATATCCTAAGGTGCAAAAGCTGGTGTACTCATTGGTTATAGCGGCGAAGCGCCTCCGACCTTACTTCTAAGCGCATCCTATCGTCGTGCTGACGGACCAACCCCTCAAGGAGATTCTCCGAAGCTCGATACCTCTGGATGGCTCGCCAAATGGGCTGTCAGATTGAGCGAGTTTGACATCTCCTTCCAGCCACGGTCGGCCTTGAAGGCCTAGGTGATAGCTAATTTCATTGCAGAATGCACCTGGGGGGTGGAGCCGCCCCTGACCACGAACGAGACGTCCGTGGCCGACCCTGCGGGAGAAGCTGAGCCCGCCGAGCCCGCCTGGACCTTGCACGTAGATGGAGCTTCCAACCTCTCGGGGTGCGGTGCAGGCTTAATTCTAGCTGACCCTGATGGGCAATGTTTGGAGTATGCCCTGCATTTCGCATTCCAGGTGTCGAACAACCAGACGGAGTATGAAGCCCTGCTTGCGGGATTGAAGATAGTGAATGAATTGGTAATTAGTAGGGTCCGCGCCTTCTCGATTCTCAGCTGGTGGTTAACCAGGTGAAGGGGGAGTTTGAAGCTAGGGACCCGTCTTTGGCCAAGTACTGAAATAAGGTACGAGACCTGGTGTCACAGCTTAAATTCTTTGAAATTCTTCATATACCCTGGCAACAAAACTCCGGGTAGACGCTTTGTCGCGGCTGGCCACCGCTACGGTTGGCACTTCCGACCGAACCTTCGTGGAACATCTCCAGCATCCAAGTATTGCTGAGGAGCCGATGGAGATCCACCAGGTTAAGTAAGAGGCCTTGTGGACGGACCCAATCCATGCATTCTTGGTGCAGGGGGCCCTCCCGAACGACCCGATGGAGGCCAGGTGCATTCGCTCAACGGCCTCTAAGTATGTCATCCTCATGGGGCCCTCTACAAGCGCTCATTTTCTCAACCATTGCTGAAATGCCTGGGGCCGACTGATGCGGACTATGCACTTCGAGAGGTGCACGAGGGCATTTGTGGCGATCATCTCGGAGGAAGGTCCCTGGCTTACAAAATTATACGCCATGGCTATTACTGGCCCACAATTCAGGATGCCTTGGACTTCGTACGAAGGTGCGATGCATGCCAGAGGTTCTCCAGTATTCAGATGAGGCCAGCCAACAGCTGACCCCGCTTACAGTGCCTCTTGGTTCGCCCAATGGGGGATGGATATCCTGGGACATTTCTCCCCAGCCTCCGGCCAGCGAAAATTCCTCCTCGTGGCCATTGATTACTTCACTAAGTGGGTGGAGGCTGAGGCATTGGCGTAGATAAACGAGGCCAAAGTGGAGAACTTCGTCCGGAACTGCATTATCTTCTGATTTGGGATTCCGAAGATGATCGTCACTGACAACAGAAGACAGTCGACAACTCCCAGTTCTGGGACTTCTGTCAACAATACCACATTGCCCATTAGCTCACGTCGGTCACTCACCCTCAATCCAATGGGGGGCTGAGGTCACCAATAGGATGATCCTGCATGGGTTGAAGACCTGGCTAAATGAAGCCAAGGGGCTCTGGGCGGAAGAGCTTCATTCAGTGCTCTGGGCGTACCGGACGACCACACGATCAGCAACTGGAGAAGCCCCATTCAACCTGACCTATGGGAGTGAGACTGTCATCCCTGTGGAGGTCTCTCTACTGTCCTGCGGATTGATCAATTCGCCAAGCCGGCCAACTCGGAGCAACAACGAGGGCTGACCTAGATTTGCTGGACAAAACCGACTCCGGGCAAGTATGAAGATGGCGACCTACCGTCAAAAGATGGCCAGGTATTACAACTCGCGGGTTAAAATGCGCACCTTCCAAGTTGGAGACTTGGTCCTACGGAAGACGGAGGTCTCGAGGCCGACCGAACATGAAAAGCTCTCCTCCAACTGGGAAGGCCCCTATTGGGTCATCGAGGTGGTCCGGGTCGGGACTTATCGCTTAGCACACTAGGACGGGCGACAGATAGCACGCCTGTGGAATGTAGACAATCTCCGCAAATATTATCAATGAAGTCTACAAGTCATTTCAAACTTATTCGACTTCTTCTAGCCCACTTTCAAAAGTCCGATTCCGGTCGGCAGAGGCCCTAGGGTGGCCCACTCCGAAAGTCCGACTCCAGTCGGCAGAGGCCCTAGGGCGGCCCACTTCAAAAGTACTCCGGTTGGCAAAGGCCCTAGGGCAGCCCACTCCGAAAGTCCGACCCCGGTCGGCAGAGAGACCCTAGGGCGGCCCACTTCCGAAAGTCCGACTCCGGTCGGCAGAGGCCCTAGGGCGGCCCGCTCTGAAAGTCCGACCATGGTCGGCAGAGGTCCTAGGGCGGCCTACTTCCGAAAGTCCGACTCCGGTCGGCAGAGGCCCTAGGGCGGCCCACTCCGAAAGTCGACCCCAGCGGCAGAGGCCTTAGGGTGGCCCACTCTGAAAGTTTGACCCGGTCGGCAGAGGCCCTAGGGTGGCCCACTTTCGAAAGTCCGATCCCGGTCGGCAGAGGCCCTAGGGTGGCCCACTTCAAAAGTCCGACCCCGGTCAGCAGAGGCCTAGGGCGGCCCACTTCCGAAAGTCCGACCCCGATCGCAGAGGCTCTAGGGCAGCCCACTTCTAAAAGGCCGACCCGGTCGGCAGAGACTCTAGTGCAGCCCACTTCCGAAAGGCCAACTCCGGTCCGGAGGCTCTAGGGCAGCCCACTTCAGAAAGTCCGACTCCGGTCAGCAGAGGCCCTAGGGCGGCCCCTTCCGAAAGTCCGACTCCGGTCGGCAGAGGCTCTAGGGCGGCCCACTTCCGAAAGTCCGACTTCGGTCGGCAGAGGCTCTAGGGCGGCCACTTCCGAATGTCTGACTCCGATTGGCAGAGGTTCTAGGGCAGCCCACTTCCGAAAGTCCGACCCCGATCGGCAACAATCTCGAGACAACTCCGCGAAAATACCGGGAGGACGGGCCGCAGTGCGAGCCGACGTGCGGATAGATGCCAAGAGCAAGCGCCCAGGCATTGGCCTAAACCAAGTTATTGCTCTCAACTGCTCTGCCGGCTTCTGGCCCGGTGGGCCGACCGGGGGTACTTAGAGAATTTTCAACCGAAAAACTTCAATGAGAAAGCACTTGCCTTGTGCCCGTCGGCCGCTTCGTGGGGAAGCCGTCACCTGTGATGCGATAAGTTGACCGGGATACTTAGAAGAATTTTCAAGAAAAGGGAAAGGAGAGAAGTCTGCACAAATGAAAATAACAAAGTACTTCTTCATTTCAAAAGGTGATATTTACAAAAGAGGTGGGTCGGACCTTTACAAACCCTCGGGTCTGACCACGGGAGATGCTTCAAGGGCCACAACCTCGCCCCGTCGGCTACAACTGGAAGGCCTATGGGACTGCTCCGGCCGGGGCTTCCTCTAGAAGGGCCACCGTCTCCACGTCGGCTGCCGCTGGAGCTCCGGCCCTGGTCGCTTCGGTTTCGCCTTCCGCTTGAGGCTCCGCTTCGGCCTCTTCTTCGTCGGATGGGCCTTGCAACTCAGCGCCGGACAGGTCCAATTCTGGGAACAGCTGATCTACCTTCCTTAGGGCGTCGTCATAACCTTCCCTATAGAAGTCGGCCGCCACCTTTTTGACGTCCTCTGTGAAGCGCCGGAGGCCTTGTACGCCTCCATGGCCTCCTGGAACTGCTTCGCGGCCAGCTCCTTGGATTCCTTGAGCTTGACCTCCAGCTGCGCTGCTGCCGCGCGTTCGGCCCGCACCCTCTTGTCAGCTTCAACTGACCGCTTCTCCTCCGCACCAGCCGGCATGCGAGGGAGCGGGCCTTCGCATTCTTCTTCTTAAGGCTGGCCTCGCGGTCGGCCAGCCTGCTCTCGGCCTCCTTCAGGGCCGCCTTTGCAGACTCAGCATTCGCCGGGCTGCCGCCAGGCCTTCCTTGGATGACCTAAGTGATATCGCTGCCACCTCCTGGGCCGCCTCCAGCTCCTGGACCCGCTTGGCGGAGGTCTTGGCCGCGTGCACCACTTGGTAGATGACGTCGTTCATGAGGGAAATACCATGGAGAACCTGCAAACATACGACCTAGTCGGTGTTATGGGTTAGAAAAAAAAGATGAAAAATAAAGAGTAAGATGGTTAGGCACTTACCCATAAAGTCCACAAAACGTTTCCATGGTTACGTCGGCCAGGTTGCGCTGGATCGACACCTCCCAGTCGGCGTTGGTCATTGCACCTCTCAGCAGGCTCCACGCCCTCCGAGGGTTGTCGAGCGCCCGCCAGTGTTGGAAGTCCTCCTGGCGGACTTCCTTGTCCAACTGTTCCGGCCGCTGCTGGCGGTCTCCTCCATGGCTGGCCCCTTTCCCTTATCAGCCCTAGCCCTTCCTCTGGGTAAGCAGGCGTCGTGACCGCGGACGGACGTCCTTAGCCCCTTCTGCTCCTGTCGGGGGTCCGACTCTGCTGGCGGGGCTGGCGCCCCCGCCACGTTCCTTGCCTGGCACTCGGTGAGGGGGAGGTCGTCCCAGTCTGACTCAACCTCGACAACTGGGGCGGGCCGCTCCTCCTCCCGCCTCTTCTTCTGTCGTTCGGCGGCTTTCGTAGGGACCGGCTCCGGGGCGGCCGTTTCCGCATCGCCCATCGAATAACTTTGGATTTGTCCACCCGCTGCATTCTTCCTCCTGCCACCAGAAGTCCAAGGTTAGAGAGAGAAGGAAGAAAAATAAGAGGAATTGTAAGAGGAGGGGGCGGCCTTTGCCTAGAAATCTTTGGGGGCTGACCCCCGCCTGATGAAGGGCCTCCTCCCCAAGCAGCTCAAAGGCCGCCACCGGGTCGGCCCTCATGATTTCCGTGAAGGTGATCATGTTGGCCGCCGACACCAACCTTCCCTCACGGACTCTCGCCCGCGGCTCTCTCCACAACGGCTCGAAACCCCAGGGTTCGAGGCTACTGACGAAGAAGAACTTGGCCTTCCACCCGTGGACGGCCGATGGAAGGCACTTCAAGACCTTTCAGCCTGGCGAGGGACAAACAAGACTGACTCTCTACTCCTAAAGTCTGACTTCAGGTAAAAGAAACTATCGAAGAGGGACAGGCGGGGTCGGACCTAACCTGGTGACACAACACTATGAAGCAGCATATGGCCCGAATGCTATTCGAGGTCAGCTATGCTGGGGTCACCCTATAGTGATTGAAGATGACTATGAACAGTGGGTGCAAGGGGAACCTCAGGCCGGCCTTAAGGTGGGACTCGTACATCGGGAGGGTCCCTGGACCTAGCAGGTTGTTTGCCCTTCCCTCTCGGCCTAGAAGTGTAAGGTGAAGGGTAGACGGAATCCCATAAACGGTCCTAAATTTCTCAACCCGCTCTCAGGTCATGGTCGAGGGTAACACACCCGGCCCTGGGTCCCTAGGCCTGTGGGATGGACCCCTATTGCTAGATGCCATGGGGAGGAAGGAGCGGAGAAGAAAGACGGACTAACCTGGATGGACTCTAGATGAAGGGACCCGCGGAAAGAAGGGTTCAAGGTCGAAGGCGCAGCAGGAAAAGCTCCCCTGCTCCGCCTTCTCCCCCTTTTATAGGCTCCAGGGGAAGGAAGAGGAGTTATTGCCCACCTCGGGCGCATCTCCGCCGTCCCATCAAGAGCCACGACTGCCTGCGCTATGAAAATCGAAGCAGTTGAAACACCCCCCCTCATGCAGATCGCGATCCGCGTGGGTGCCGGATCAACGGTGCGGGTCCGACCCAAAAGATAGCACGGTCGGCCAGATGTTGCCACGTGGCACGACGATCCACCTCGCCCCGAAACGACGTGGGATAGCCTGGTTCTCATCATGGCACCGGACTAACATTGACTGCCCCGCCTGCGCCCCAACAAGCGACTGACAGCTGTCCTAGACACCGTTTGAGGCGGATTCGAAGCGACTCGACGCCTGGAGTCCGCCGTAGGTACGTGCGATTATGCTCCTGTCCTTTTGTGTCACGTGGCTCCTCGACGCCCAGAAGCAGGGGAGGCAACTGATGTTCCCGTTCGGCTAGTCCCCGGTCGGACCGGCCATGGCGTCTGGTCGGCTGGTCCCCACGAAGTCCGACTCCTCGGTCGGCTTACCCGAAGAGCCAGCCCGGGGGCTTTGAAGGCTGGCAGGCATCTTACCGCCCGTGCGACAGCCCCTCTGGATGCTCCGATTGGCTCCTGGAGATATTGCTGGGCGCCCCGATCGACTTCTGGGAGATCAGCCGACCCATTGCTGAAAGGTCGCTCGAAGTTTCCAGGGACCTCTTCTCTCCTGCAGCTCTGACATTCCGTTGTAACAAATTCCAGTGCATGGCCACTGCTTTGACATACCTGACACGCCGCCACCCAGATCTCGCCGCCACGCCCATCCTCTTGGGGGTATATCCGGGCTTTCCCAGCCTGCTCCCCCAACAGAATTTGGCAGCGCTCTGTGCCTATAAAACGCACCCGGGAGACCTCCGCGAAAAGAAGGTTCTTCTTTTCCATTGCTTACCTTCCTTTCGAACTTCTTCCCATTCTATCGCTCCAACCCTCCTCTAACTTAACCATCGGAGTGTCCCCTGCGGAGCCCTCCGGTGCTCATGGACTTTTTGCAGGTAGGCCGGTCGAGGAGCTTTCCAGCATGCCCGCCGAACCGGTCTTAGAGGAGTAGCAGCAACAGGAGGAAAGACTATTAAAAGAGGAAAGAAGAAGGGAAAAAAAAATATTCTAAGTTTCACCAACATGTATAATAATAAGATTGTAGGCTCAGCATTCCTTATAGTTGAGATGGTACACATGGTCTAAATTTTCATATTTTGTCTGGTGTTCCCGACATTACATATGGCATGCTATGTAAGTCCGGACATCAAGCTGGCTTCCCTCCTTGTCTTTCTAGGCTTGGTGCTTGTTTTAGATTTCGAGTGAATTATTTAATTTGTTATAACCATCTATATGTAACATGATTGATCATGTTTTTCAATTTTGCACCTTTTTTTTTATGAATTCTTACTCATGCTTCACTTGAACAATCATATGGAACCTGACAATTATAGTAGACCCAAAAAAAATTTAGATGTCATTCAAAAAATAATGGCAAAATTATGCCTAGCTAATTTGGACTCCATTTCCTACTAGCATAAACCACATTTTTTCTCTTATGATGGATTGGTATTACACATGTTTGGTTCGATAAATATGATGGATCACGCATCTCCTTCATGGAGGACATGCATTATAATTCAAAAAATGTGCAATTCCCACCGGGTTTAGCATGGTCTTTTCTCCTATTCGAGAGATTGCATGATGATTCAATCTTTGGTTCTGTTTGATGCTCGGCACGCTACTTCGTGACTTCGTTTGTTTTCCACGTTCAGGTATCAAATTAAGATGTCTTCTCCTGTGCTGCTATTTCGTTGAGTCTGATTTTTATTCTAAAATATGAGTAAGTTGTCGAAAATATTAATTAATTAGCTTGCTCCACGAGGGCATTTTGTACGAAAAAATTAGAACTCTATTCCTTTATTCATTTTTTAACAATCATACCATACATACATGACAATTACATGGGACCGAACAACTTAGCTGTTATTCAGAAGATAGCAGAAAACTCAAGCCTAACCTGGGCCCCATGTTTTGCAAATCCATACTACCTAGCTCTCCATTTTTGTCTATTGGCTATTGTATGTCATGCAGTGGGTGAACACAATGATGCTTTTACTAATACCCTCTTGTCTGGTAGCTAGCAACTCTCAAACCTCTTGATTCTAACTAACTAACTCCATTCAGCTATTGTTTAAGGCATTTTAGAGGATTTTGTACCTATAATTAAGAACAAGTGCAAATAATGGAAGAGTAATTTTCAAATTATCAATTAGATCATGCACTGCATGCCTGCAGTAAGAGAACATACGAAAAGGCTTGATATATCGACCTCCACCTTTATTAATTGATCGAAATATGCATTCTTTTCCATCCCTTGTTGATGAAGGAAGGTTTCGAAAATGTTCGACAAATCCAGTTAAATAATCAACTACAATGTTATAAGGCATTCTGGCAATCGAGATGTAACAATCTCCTAATGTTAATTTAATTAGCAGGCCAGATGAAAAAGACCTCGGCCACTTCAACTTGAAAAGCGACTCTGAATCATTTTAGAACCATCACCATCCATGTTAGACATCGTTCTCCTCTCTCAGGTCCCTTTCTCTTTCACCAACCAACAGTGGGTCTGTATGGTGCAACTTATAGAAGAAAGAGAGACTCCTTCCACCCACTTAAAGGCCTGGTGAGATTTAAGCGTGGAGTGGTGGATTCGAGGCAAGTGGAAGCCATTGTTCTCTAGCTTTTGTTCGCATCCTGCCTGGGGCACCTTATCCCTGTATTATAGTTCTGAGCCTCTGAATACGGCCCCAGGCTCATCTCATAAAATGTAGAACCGTTGCTCATGCACCAGGGACCTTCCCATTTGAGCCCTGACACTACGGGAAAGAGGACCGTAGACCACACAATTAGACCCTCCTTTGGTCTTCCAAAGCTCCAGGATCCCTCGTCCTCTTTAGGATGAGATCAGCCATCTGATATTGGGTACTGCATGTTTGGTGAAACACCAATTTTTTTTTTTTTTTTTTTTTAAGGAAAGGTTAGACATCGAAGATTAAAACTATGATAATGGCATTGGCCCAAACATTGCTGCTCCCACCAAATCATTTTTTTTAATTTTTTTTTTTTTTTTCTGTCCTGTCTCATTCCGAAATTTTCACTTTATTTTCATAGCTTGGCTATATACTCCAATTCCCTCTGGCCATGTTTCCCTACATATATAGACGTTGCGAAACTGTCAAGGAGCACATGTTGCTGTGGTCCTGAAGGTGGGGTTGGGTCTGGGTATGTATGTTGGTCTCCTCCCCATCTATAATTACTAGGTCTTATTTATTTATATAGTAGAGAGCCAGGACAGGTGGTGCACCGTTCCAGCGGCACCATAACCATCCGATGTACGTGCGCTAGGTCTGCATCCCTGGCTCATGGGCGACCACCCACCATAGCTATGTGTCATAGCTATCACGTTTCCCTTTGGAATCATTAATTTCCTCCCCCCCCCCTCCTCCCATTCATGCGTGCACGTGCGTATGCTTCCATGACGCTTGAAAAGCTTGGACATTTGAATGTTGGATGGTTGGTGGGACTTCAGAGACAGTCCTTCCAAGTAGAGCCAGCCTTTAGGCGATCACCAGTCCCCCACCTTCTCTGTTTTGGTGTTTTGGCAGGAGAGGAGAGAGAGGAGAGAGAGGAGAGAGAGAGAGAGAGAGACAGAGCTTTATTTGTGCATTAAATTAAATGACCTAAGTCCTAAGGTAATCATGAAGTATAGTTTCACATGTGACAAAGGCAATCATGGTTAAACAGGTCACCATTTTGATGGTTCATCATTTCATGTTAAAGAATAAACGAACATGACATCTGGATAAGTGAAACTAATTGTCACACTGGCTCATGGATCCGAACAGAGCCAAAATTTGGAGAGCGGTGATGGGTTTGGAGACATATGTATGAACGGGTCCCCACCACTACGCTCGGATGACCGGGGCACTGTTCTAAGGTTCTTCTTGTGAGATGCAAAGAGTCTGGAGTCATTTCCAACTGTAAGCTACGCCCCACTCTATTTGTAACGTACCGGATGGCAGGTTGGCATTGATGGCCGCTGCCGTTTGACCTCCGGTTAAAGAGAGTCGGGCCTAGCAATGATATGGCCGCGAAATTCTTTATCCACCGCATACGTTGTAAAAATGTAAGCTAATACGTATCATCTTTTCTTATCGGTCTACGTAAATTCTAGCTCGCACGATGGAGTAGATGATGTCATTTATATTAGATCTGTATCTTTGATAAAAAAATGATATATTATTTTTATGAGCTATTTTTAAGAGAAACAAAAATTTTCTCTCTCCTAGATTTTTTTTTCCTCCGGATGCTTAGAAAGTTTGTTACATTAAATTTTGCTCATTTTAAAACATGTAAAATCTATTTCTAGAAAATTTTTTATCATTCTGAAAAGTGCTATGAATATGGTTAAAGGAATCAGATACCAATCATAGCATCCATGACCTGAATTATAACTATCGGAATGCCATAGTATATTACAGAGGAAAAAAAGAAAAAAATATATGTAAAAATAAAATTATGAATTTTTTAAAAATTATGACATCGCTTCATAAAAATTATAACGATCCAAAATAAAATAAAAAATTGAAAGTTTTAACCCCTCCTATCAATACTTCCTGTCATCCATGGCCTAAATTATGACTTTCATAATGTCATAATATGCCATGAAGGAAAAGATGATGAACGCAAAAATAGAATAATAATATCCCTTCTTAAAAATTATGACATTTCTTTATAAAAATTATGATATCCTTACAGAAAATGTTAAATTTAAGTTATTAACCCCTCCTTTTAAGTCTTCATATCATCCTAGATTTATATCATGTCTCCCAGGATGTCATATATAGCATGGAGATAAAAATGACCTGAATATATCATTTCATAGAATTTGACACCCCTTCATAAAAATAATGACATTTCTTTAAGAATTATAACACTCCTACAGAAAATTATCTTGAAAAAACTAATAGATGATGAAATAATATCCCTGTATATATTATAACATCCTTTTAAAAATATATGATATTCCAGCATAGAATATAATATCTTACATTCAAAAAATTACACAAATTAAAAAAATAAAGTTATAATATTTAGTTAGAAAAATGATGCATAATTATTCTTTTCATTAATGTTAAAGGGGTAACATCCATTGAATTACAAATTTTTAATCTAATTACGAAAGTCAAAGAGCTGAAAAAATGTCATAACAAATATTTAGTTTTTCAAATTATATTTTTTAAAAAATTACTTATTTTTTGATTGAGATACTCTTTCAAGATTCTTGCTCCTAGCTGCCATCGATATTAACTAATATTATCTTGTGTGAAGTTTCAATGATCTAACTTATCTTTGTGAGCAAGAAAACTTATGTACTTTAATCAGTATAGGTTATAATCTAGTGAACCAACTAGCTCGGAAGGGCATTCAACATTTTTCTCCATATCCCACTTTATTATTTCTTCGTTATCATAAAAGATATGGAGTATTGGACTAATAATTTTTTGTCACTTCTTAGCACTGACTTTGTACTTGGCATTATACTTTATTGAATTTAAGTGCATCATTACTTTCCTTTCCACATGTCAATTGTAACCAAGTGCTAGTGGACATTTTCTGAGTTGATAATGGTAAAGATAAACCTAAACTCCTTTTCTTCATCACCAAATATTTAAAAATTATATACCCAGCCATACCAGCAAGCTCATGAATAGCGATTGAGATATTATATACATCCCGGTAGTCATTATAGATGAAATGAGGTACTTATGATACCTCTCCAAGTACTCTTTTCAGTTTTTTATTAGGAACTTCTATCAAGCATCGATAGTCAATCAATGCAAACAAAGTGATTCATAAAATATAACACGATATCATGTAATACTGAAACCATAATATAAAATATAAAAAATAGATATCATAATATATAATAAAAATAATAAAAAAATAAAGAGATACTCAAATCCTTATATCATCAACTATCATTTGATAAGTAAGAAGATCATGAACATATGACCTTGTGATATTATCTCCATGTTTATTGATGTATATGATCTCTCTACCATGAAAAAGATAAAAGGATATCATAAAACAAGATCTTAAAAGAGAGGTTGTCATATATAACAAAGAAAAATATAAAAGACTTACGAGTCCGCTTTCTTTCAAAAAATTATTAATCAAATTTTAATCCTCTTCAAATCATAAAGGATTCTTGTTTTGTTTGGCTTGTGATGTGAGCTCTGTTCTGGATTTTTTATGGATTGATTGATATCAAAATTAGAATTCAACTTCATATATTATGCCTTTCGTAACTAAGATTGTCTTTTCACCTCTTAATGATTGAAGGGATCAAAGATAATTGTTTGTCCCTTATATTGTCCTCCATCTTTAGGATGTCCTTCCTCTTTTTCTCCATCCTTAATTCTTCTTGCCACATATCTCCTACTTCCTCCTCTCCATCGTCCCCCTCCTCTCCTTCGTCCTCTTCTATATTTGCAATACTCTTTTATTTGAACAATGAATTTAGAAGGTTCTTAGCTATGACAAGCCTTTTCTTAACCTCAAATTCACTCCTTATCTATCCAGGTTACACAGTATATTTTTAGATTTAGAGATGCTTCTTTTGAATTGATAAGCCATTACTCCTATGGCATAGGTATAAAAGCACTCTCCACCTATAAACAAAGAAGAAAATCAAATCAAATTAACAATTATAATAGTAATTTATGAAATACAAAAGATTTATAGTATCATGGATCATCTTACCAACTCATGGGACTGCATGTTGTCAGTTCAAATGTTTTGAGACTTTAAATAGTTGCCATGCCACTTCAACAGCCTAGGTAATTTATTAAGATTAGCCAAGGCTTCATTGTGGTATAATTAAGGAACCATACCTATGCATTAATAAATTTTACATTAAAACCATGGAAGAATTTTAATTATTTATTACAGTTATTTCTATATTTAAATTATCCTTACCAATAGAGCTATCGAATAGTTAAATAGGGTAGGCCACCTCCTACCCTTGTCACACCTCTTTGCTTGGATTGGTTTCCTGGATCTCAAGCAATCAGCAATCTCTGAAAGATCCAAAAGTGTCAAGCCTTGATTGTAGAAATCCAGTCAATAGCTCCTAACTGAGATAACTTATTCAAGTAAGGGATAAGATATCTTGAACATATCTGATTTGACTTTAGTACCAAAAATATTCCAAGGTATGCAATCCAAAGTCTCACAGTATCCCTAATGATCCTTTGATTATGAATGGCTGCATGTCGACAATGGCACTAAATGGGATCTTCTGGATTATATCGACATTAGCATTTGAAAACTCAATTTTTAAACATTCTAAATATAAATTGCTAGCTTGCAAGAGTTCTTAAATAATTATGAAGGCTTCACACTTACAAGCTATGAAATAATTAAGAAATCAACTGCAACATAGAAAAAAAGAAATATCACATTAAGTAAAAAATTATCTTACTATTATAATAAATCTAAGGCATCCTAGCTTAAATCTACAGGATATCATAATTTTTTGAAAGGGTATCATAATTTTGTGAAGCGATATCATGATTTTGTACTAGACTATAATAATCTACTAAAGAGTATTTAAAATATAGGATTTTATAAATTTAAGGTATATTATGATATCTAGAATAAATCTAAGATATCATGGCTTAAATCTATGTAGCGGTATCATAATTTTATAAAGGGGTATCATAATTTTGTGAGGCGGTGTCATAATTTTGTAATAGGATATAATAATCTTATAGATATTATTTAAAATGCAGGATTTCATAAGTCTAGTATATACTATGATATGTAGAATAAATTTAAAGTATTATGGCTTAAATCAAAACAGGGATATCATAATTTGTGAAGGGTTATCATAATTTTATAAAAATAGTATCATAATTTTATACCAAGATGTAGTAATCTTACATACATTATTTAAAATATAAATTTTATAAGTCTAGAATATACTATATCACCCCGAATAAATTTAAGACATCTTGGCTTAAATCTGTGTAGGGATGTTATAATTTTATGAAACGGTATCATAATTTTATACTAGGATATAATAAAGAAATTTTAAAATGTATGATTCTATAAGTCTAAGACATATTATAATATCTAGAATAAATATAAGCTATCACAGCTTAAATTTATGCAGTGGTGTCATAATTTTTGAAGGGATGCCATAATTTTATGAAGCGGTATTATAATTTTGAACTAAGATATAATAAACTTACAGAGAGTGTTTAGAATGTAAGATTTTATAAGTTTAGGATACACTATGATGTCCAAAATAAATCTAAGGCATCACCGTTTAAATCAGTGCAGGAATATCATAGTTTTATGAAGGAATATCATAATTTTATAAAGTGATATCATAACTTTGTACTATGATGTCATAATTTTAAGAAATGATGTAATAATCATAGAAAGCATATTTTGATATCGAGTATCAAAATAATACATTAAAATGTATAATTCCTTACCTTCTTGTGGTTCTTCATTTTTTTCTTTTCTAGATGTTGAAAGAGTCTCATCATCTCCTGTCTAAAGAACAAGTGTTGTACTAGCTTCTAACAACTACACTTCCTCCTTACGTTATTGTTGTGTTCATCGTCTGAACATGAAACCCTTAAACTTGATTGATGAAAAAAATGGAAATCCTAAATCTTTGTCATCGCTCAGATATGAAAAAGTCTAGATGCATGATTGCCGAGATGGTGGCCATCGAATGCCAAGATGAAAATGTGGATAACCGATGAGATTAAATGAGGGCAAAAATATGAGAGTGGACTCCGAGGTAGAGTAGAATTAATAAAAAAAAGATTTTTTTGTTGGGAGTATAAATGTTGAAATGCTTTAAGTGCCGCTCTTTTTTTGTGAAAAGATAAGGGCAAAAATAACATTCTAGTCATTTGAAAAGACGTGAAACACGGCATGGAGAGAATTTCTAAACCTATTGATATAGTATTTCATGCAAGTCATGTCCTGTCCCATTATGCCAGCTCAGATTTGCATGGACCAATAAGAAGAGTTAGTGCAGACCAGCTCCAATTTTCTATGCTACGTGCGGTGTACAAAGAATTTGCTAATTTGGCCTAGTGGTTAATGCATGTTGTCTCATTTCCTATCTCTCTCTCTCTCTTCTTTCCCCCATGGTAAGATATTTAGAAAAAGGTTATTCCAAGGGCTCTTTAGCTTAAATAACAAAGCTATACATGGTGTTGTTTCGTTTTCTTCGCATTGAATATGCTATAAAAGCCCTTGGAGTACCAATTTGTCATTTAAAGGCCCAAAACTATGACAAGTAACACTCAAATTGCATGAGAAAATCAAAATAAATTAACATCGAACCATGCTTGCTAATGGGTAAGCAGCGTTAATTCATGTTGACCGGTGCCACATAGATGCAAATCGAGAAGATTGGGCAAGTCGCTTGGTGCCGTTGGAATTGCTCTCATTACTACATACCTGGCCCAGTTGTGACTAATGTCTGATATGGAATATTTAGCTATAATGGGCTAGCCCAAGTTAGGACTTGGTTTTTAAGCTAGCAAATAAATAGTTATCTTCTATTCAATCAGAGGACTATATAAAAGATTTCTCAACTAACTAATTATTGAATTTTTAAGGAATAATCATTGACTTTTTCTTCCCAGATTGTTGGTGATCGGCCCATTTGTTGCGAACCATGGCTCCGGCAAGGATGGTGAATGTTTCTGGGGATACTCTGATGACCTCACAGGGGGGACTGAATAGATTTGAACTGGAGAGGGGCGATCTAGGGCCACATTGTGTGGGTCTTGGCACCATCACCAGAGGAGGTGAAGGAGCTCGTAAGATGGTTCTTAGAGATGGTGGAGCACCCAGAGAGAGGATATAAGGGAGGAATCGGAGGGGTGGGAGGCCTTGGCAATTATAGTCTAGAGCCTCGGCCAGAAGGTATCTTTCGAGGTGGTAATAAGAGAGTTTCGTCTCAAAGTGGAGCTTAAAGGGAGATGGCCAGTTTTAGGACAATCTCCTAATCCATTTCAAGGTGGCCAAGGAGAGGGATTTGATCCTCCACCGGCTTTGGGTGGTTGCCGGATAGGTGCTGGCGGTGGTGCCATGATGACCTAGTTTCTTTCAATGGTGGGGGCCATTAGGTTGGTTATTGTTTGGATTCATCTACCGAGGCTATTGATAGAATTCTAGGGGGAGGGTAGTGATCTGGAAGGTTCTCAATTAGACTGGCAATTTGTTGAAGGTGGATGAATGCATGGTAGAGTAGTGGAGGCTAGGGTTTGCCTAGGCCTCTATGAGGATCGACTTTTCTCGGCCATTGAGACTGGGCATTCTGATTATAGGTACGGAAGGGCCCTTTTGGTAGTGCTTCGTGTACGAGACATGGACTGGATCTGTCTCTGGTGTAGACAACTTCATGCTCTGGTGTTGGTGAGCCTGGTCGGAGGGGGTGAAGGGAGCCTAACGACTGGCCAGTGCTCAGAGCTGGGGACCCAAACCAGAGGGAGGGAGGGAGGAGCGGCAGGAGGAGGGCTACAGATGGGACTATGGTTGGTGGCCATCGTTCAATGGCTATCGGCCGACTTGGGAAAGAAGGCGTCTGAGTCCACTTGGGCCATTAAGGTTGAACCATCATTGAGTCGACCCGCGAATAGTTCAACTCGAGGTAACTCGGGTTGAGTTGACCAGTTGGCTAGATTCGATGGCTGGATCAAGCTAATGAAGATTGTATAGTGCGATCACCCAACCCAGCCCCAGATCAATGACCGGATCATAGGTGGAGTGATGGAGATTGGTGCGGTGGATGGATTCCGGGCTAGCAATAGATTCAGCTTATTGGTGCCAGGCCAAATCATATAAGAAAGGCTGCATGCAATGGGTGGGCATGCTGGACCATGGGCCAATGAGGTGGGCATGGCAGGATCTAGTTCGGGCCAACCCAAACGGGCTAGACACATTGATTTGAGTAGGGTCGAGAGGTTTTGAATCCTAAGGGCCTGGGGAAAGGGCCTTTTGCTTAAAGCATCCGATAAGGCCAAGGGTAAGTCCCTAGCACATTCGAAGGTCTAGATGGAGATGTTAGCTTCTTTTTGAGGGCCTAGGGTCTTCATTTTCTTAGCCAAGATCCCAAGTGAGGTGGAGAGGGTCATGTTTGAGACTGAGGAATAGGAGGCTACTATTGATGTCCTAGAGGTGGAGGAGCAGTTCGAGCATAGAGTGGAGTTGCTAATAGAGGGTGACCAACTGCTTTTTATAGGATAGGACCTAGTGTGCTTGGATTCTACAGAAGGCGGCTAAGTCATGGATCATGATGAGGTAGCGGTTTGATTGAGGGAGGCCATCGAGGGGGAGGAGGGGAGTCTGGTGGCTATGGACTCGGTGACAATGGAGATGGGGGTGGAGATTCATGTTGAGGGGGATACTAGCATAAGTTCCCCCTCCTACCAAATGTTCCAATGAGAATGTTGATTTGGAATACCCAAAGGACGAGGAAGCCCTTGTTCTACACAACCTTTAGTAGAATTATTCAATAGCATTGCCCTCACATTTGTATTTTGTTGGAGGCCTACCTTTTGGGGGTGAGCCTAGTTGAGTTAGACAACAAGCTATGCAAGTTTGGTGTTCCTATGCGGTGGAGTCCAAAGTTCTATCGAGTGGGATCATCATGATGTGGTGGCAAGGATCGGCTAGGGTAGACACGATCCATAATTGTGAGCAGTAGGTGGCTTTAATGGTTTTGGAGTAGACTAGAGGCTCTTGGTTGTTGTTTGCTATTTATGTATGCGAGCACTGATTATAGAGAGCAGAGGGTATTTTGGTTCTAGATCTCTAGGATGATGACATTGAGCCTACCTTCTCTTATCGCTGGGGACTTTAACTATATTGTGGGGTCTCAGAAAAGATGGGAGGCAAGCATTATGCTGATAGTATTAAATCTAGAGAGTTCAGGTGGTTCATCTATGATTTGGACTTGATTGTCTTGGTTACACTAGACCAAGATTCACCTGGTGCAATAATTAACTTAGGGTAGCTAGGGTTTGGAAGAGAATTGATCAAGCACTTACTATTATTAATTGGTTCCAGCATTTTTCAAGACATAAGGTACAGCACCTTTCAAGTATCACTTCTGACACTATCCACTTCTCATCATCATCGATAGTCTGTGCTTGCCTAGGATACCATTCAAGTTTGAAAAGTTTTGGACCTTCTATCTGTATTCATGGGATCTGGTTAGGGAGGTTTAGAGGATGCCGGTGCATGGAGATGCAAGGTATTGAGTGATCCGGAAACTTGAGCTAGCAAGTGTAAGCTTCTTCATTGGAACCATCATGAGGCTGGTAATATCTTCATATGCATTAAGGGCATGGAGGCTGACATTAAGGAGCTCCAGCACAAAAAGGATTAGGAGGGGTCATTCAAGATCTGGACCTAAGGTTGCTTTGTCACAAACTCTCTATGCACCATTCCTTGCTGAGACAATAGAAGACACTTTGGAGGTAGAAGTCCAAGGTGTAGCGGATCAAAGAGGGTGATTGGAATACCAGATTCTTCTACTAGTTGATAATGATTAGGAGGTCAACCAACCATATCAGGCAGCTATGAGAGAGTGATGGTAGAGTGGTAGAGGATAGTGCTAAGATTAAGGAGTAGATTTTTAATTCTTTAGATCTCATTGGAATGCACATTTAGATGAGGATTTGAGTCCATAGGCCTCCTAGAGGAGTAGAAGAAGATGTTGATCACCCTTATCTCGAAGATATTTGATGTGTCTACCCCCAGGCACTTCAGACTAATCAAGTTTAGGGTATTGGTTGCATGATTTGTCCAAAACCCTTTATAAAGTATATGTTAGGGTTTTGGTTGGGCATATGAAGTTGATTATCCCTTGCTTGATTAGTCCGGAGTAGGGTAGTTTCTCGGTGGCCATGGCATTACTGATAATATCTTGCTCACCAAGAGTTCATGCATGATCTACGCCGCACCCCTAGTTGATAGAGTTTGATGGCAATCAATCTAGAAATGGAGCAAGCTTATAATTAGATGGGCTAGTCCTTTTTACACCATATGATTTATGCCTTTGGGTTCCGAGACATGTGGATTGACTGGGTCATGATTGTGTGGAGGCCCTGAGTTTTGCTATTATGATTAATGGTGCCCTGATGGAGTTCTTCCACTCGACCGGTGGTCTTCACGAGGGTGCCCTCTTTCACCCAATCTATTTATTTGTATTGATGCTTTGTCTTGTGCTCTACGGATAATGATTCAAGGGCAGTGCAAAACCCTACTGGTTGCCCTTGGTGCTATACCTCTCTTGCATCTTCTTTTTATAGATGATTGCCTATTTATTGGTTGGGCCTTCATCCAGAATGTAGGACGCTTTGCTTCTATTATCAAGGCTTATTGTTGGGTGTTTGGCCAGTTAGTAAACCTATAAAGTCTTCTATCATTTTTAGCCCCAAGACCAAGATCCGGGTGAAGCAGGTAATTTAAGAGAGGTTAAGAATCTTGGAGCAGACCAGGTCCTTGACATATCTTGGAGTTCCAATCATGGGATGGAGACTCCAGAGATCTAACTGTAGGCCTATGGAGCAGTGGGTCCAGGACCGCCTCAATGGCTAGCAAGCTGATACTCTCTCCATGATGGACAGGATGACCTTGGTTAGATCGATTCTATGTTCCATCCTGGTATACCACTTGAAGAACACAATTGTACTAATTTCTTATCTTAGACGTCTGGAGCAACAACTTCAAAACTTCCTATGGGGTCTAGACATGGCACTCATGGAGTTCATCTGTTACCCTAAGACGTGGTCTGTCAGCCTGTGCAGGATGGAGGCCTAGGGATCTGATCCTTGTTGCTTACACGGGAGGCCATGATTGCCAATTAATATGTCTAGATTTGGATGGTCTAGTGTGGCATTGAAGCTTTAATTCATGCCAGACATGTGTCGCCAGCCTAGACAACCGGGCCACCTCTCAATGCCTTGCCATCTAGATATCAAATCGCATGCTCATCAACCCTCTATTGGGATATTGATCATTACTAGCTTGCCCCTTGTCCATCCCAGTCATGCGTGCTCTAGGTACGACAGTCATTATGCACACTATTTAAGGGATGCCTCATCACAGGGATGTGTCTTGCCGGTCACCTCACCCTACTCCACAAACCATGGTATGGCCCATACTTTGAGCATGCTTACAACCACCAGGATGTACCAGACACCACACCCCTATAATGCACACCATACCATTAGATATCATGTACATATTTATAAACTCGTCCTCGGGATCTTCCAGGTAAAAAAGGTCATGGTAAGCGAACCAAGAGAAGACAAGGAGGTGAGATAAAATGGAACCAAGAGCCTTCACTCCCTAAGAGCCCTACCTTTCAGATAAGTGAACCCTCTTACCATCCTCTAAACATACTCAAAGCTCCTTGTTTCTACGAGCATCTACTTGAATGTTCAGCAAGATGTTTGCAGGCAACCCTACACACTTTCTATATCTTATAAAGTATTTTGGTCTTTGTAACTTTACTCATTGGTGTGCCATCTTCCAGGAAGTGGGATCCACAGACATCGTTCTGCTTCCCTCCTTCGTTACTTCTCTAGCTCCTCCCTCTACTCTGTTTTAAACTCAGAAGGAACTCCAGGCCTTCTCTGTTTGCTTTTTTGGAGACTGACTTAGGCATCGGAGGGTCACCACTAGGGAACCCTTCTCTGTGTATGGATTTTTGATCTTCTTTGTCTTGCAGGACCGACTCCCAGTGATAGGACCCTGTGAGACTCGGCTTCACATTCCAACAGCCATCTCAGTTCCAGTCCAGTTCGAGTTGAGCATGAGTTAGCCCATCCTCCAGTATGGCAACACCAACCATGCTGCTCGTTTCCTTATTGAGGTTGATTGCTTATGGTGCAGGGTGATGAGGGCTTGATACGGGATATGATGTTAGAGGTTGAAGATCCGGAGTGTACATGGGTGCTCCTCCATCTGGAAGGAAATTTGCATCGTGCCCCTATTGTAGCTACCATGGTCAGATAGTTGGTTGGGATCTCCAATTTGCTCATGTCGTGTTGGTTGACCTACAGTATAATTAAGGTGGATGGCCAACTCCAGTCTATGATTTGATAACATATGATGATAGAAGCTAGAGGCCACATGATATTTCTCGCCTCTTCCATAGTTAGCTTGCTGATAAGATCCTTGCTATCCTGATTCCTATCCATCGAATCTAGGACTTGAGGGTTTGGGGCCAATCGTGCTGCCCCAAATCGTTGTGAGGGATCTCACTGAGTTGAGCAAGACATTGCTGAATAAAAGAATTGAGGCTGCTTGGATCTGGAATATAGCATTCTATCCTAGGATTAGGTTGTTTCTTTGGAAGGTTGCTTGGGATCGACTTCCAATGCGGGTGCTTCTCAGGAATAGGGGCATGGATATTCTAGTGGTTTTCCTAATTTGTGGGCTTGAGGAGGAGTCCGTTAAGCATGCTCTTTTTCATTGTCCCAGGACGAGGTTGATTTAAAAGATGATAAGTGGCTAGCCTTGGTGGGCTAATACTGGCTCGTCGCTGAGTCCCTTCGAAATGCAATTCATGAGAGCTTTGTGAAGAGATCGACCGGCACTCAGAGGGCAGGATGGTGTATATAAACTATTAGATCCAGTTATCCAGGAATAATTGGTGTTCGTAGCTGAGATTGTGCCTACTCATCAAGTTATAGATATAGCGATGTCCTTAGCTATGGAGTATTGTTGTTTCGACACTACTCGCTCGACTATTGATGCCCCGGCTCCTTGAAACTCCAACACTACACATACAGCAACTCAGAGGGTCTTTTCATCTTGTGGGAGCTTCCACTATTGGGGTTCGTCAAGATCAATTTTAATGATAGTGTTAGGGATGGCAAGGGGGTGCATGCTTTGTCATCCGTAGTCCAAACACCAGGCTATTGATTGTAGGGGGCTCTCATCTTTTTCAACGGTCTATCCTGGGAATGGAGCTCATGTTGCTTGGATATGCATTATATGTGCTAGTAGGAGCTTCAAGCGGAGATGATCTGTGTTGAAGGTGATTCTACCATGGTCATCGACTGGATCAGAGATGGGTCAAAGCATCTCGATGTCCATTCAATTCTTCGAGACATCTGAAACTTCCTTTGTCATCCCATCGCGGTGCCTGCTCAGCATGTTTTCTGGGAGGTGAACAACGTGTAGATTGGGTTGCATCCTTGTTGCTGACCTTTCCGATGATTAAACTTGGTGATAGGGTGATGCATGCTCTCAAGCCTTAAAGGATATGTTATACTCAAATCATTTAGTTTGTACTCACACGAGACTGGTGTGATGACTTGCTCGCCCCCCCCCCCCCCCCCCACACACACACACACACAACCAAAAAGAAAAGAATAGTCATCGAAAATATGACTCATAGTCCTCACAGAAACCTCATGCAGACATATCATCACACCATCATCAAAAAAACATAATTTCAACCACCGGAACAGAATGCTATCAAAATCACTTCAATACCATCAACCAGATCAAACGAATGCACTTGCTTTTTCTTGAAAAGGAAATCGATTCCATCTCAACCTCATGATCATCATCATCAACAACCTTCTTAAAGTTAATACATATTAATCTTTTGAGAGTCAGGTACAAAGTGTTCTCAACTAGTTTCATTAAGATTCTAAATAGAATACTTTGAGAGAGAGGAGGAGATGGCAGCAGAGGAGACAGGGCAGTGCTGCCAACATCTGAGACCGGAGGGAGGGACCGGGCCGCAGACCAGGAAGGAGCTCTGTTAGGGTTTAACATGTCAAAAAAGAAAAGGTTTTAAGAGAACTCTCTATAATATGTACAAAGAATGATTTATTTGCAACAAACTTGAGCAAATGGGAATGAACTTGAATTTGGGTAGCAAAGAGAGCTAGTTGATTAGTTTTATTAAATTCTACCATACATCAATAGATGGATATTAGTACTTTATTACAAGGCATCTGAATTTTGTCATTATTTATCTGCACACGACTGCTTTCTCTCCAACAAAAGCCTGCATCTTGTTCTTATCATCCCTCCTAGATCTCTTGTGATATTAAACTTCTTTTCTAAAATTCCATCCCATTTTCACCATCAGAATTAATCTTCTTTTCTAAAATTCAATCAAGTTGTTTCCATAGCAAAGAGAACACAGGTGGAGAAATAGAGCAGGCTGCAACAAAGTCACCTTAGAAAGGAAAATTTCAAGACAAGAAGAAGGGTGTATATATATATATATATATATATATATATATGAATGCTAGGAGATTCAGTTATAATGTATAATGTTTATAAGTGCGAACTTATTTGTAACGTTTAGCTTTGAACCGGTCCCTACTCGTGGCTTGAAGGAAGCAGTGCAAAGTAACATGAGAACGATAAACGATAACCTGTCTCCTATGAAAATTATGGCAAATAATCTCCTTTGGTAATTTGAAGTTTTGAGCCAGTTCCGGCAAGGGCCATGCATAAAACCATTTGAAAGTTTAACATGGGAATTGTTATAAAAGAAAACCCCCCTACACAAAGAAACAGGAAATAGTCTTCTTGAATGATTTGAACTAATCTTGGCACACCGCATCCCATGTGCTGCTGCACTGCATCGAACTTAACATGAATTTTGTTACAGGCTTAGCCTCGAATCGGGCACAAACATCACATCAGTCCTTCATGATGAAACGTGCCTCTATCTATTGTTATGGGGAGAGACATTGCAAACAAGCATAAATAAATCGAGATAAATTTCAACCAATGGAACAAAGAAATCTAGTTGATTCGGTTTGCATACATTCTGCCAAACATCATTCGTGCCAGGAGGACATTATTATTTTATTACAAGGTAGCTGAAGCTTGTCATCATCGACATCTGTTCAAATGCTCTTGCTGTGAGAAAAAAGCCAAGAGCTTGTTCTTATCATCTCTCCTGGTTCTCCCATGACATGCACCTCTATCATATTCGCACACAGGGGGACTTCGGCAATTCTGTTCGGTTCTTTGAGCATGCGAACGAGCAGGTCCTCGCATTCTTTCCCTCTGCCATCATTAAATTGATACAATCCATCATTGATGAACTAATGGCTCAAGCTAAAACTAGTTATACCACCTTAAGGCATAAAGATCAAATGATTACAATACACTTCCTTTTGTAGTGTTAAACATGGATGGAAGCAATTAAGGAAATTATCTATTACTCGTTCGAGATTTTCGTCTTTACCTTATTTTTTTTTAAAAAAAAAAAAAAAACTCAACTACCTATCCGTAATTTAATTAGGCGGCAACATTTTACTATATATAAATTCTTAAATTAAATCCGAACTTGGACCTGAGCACTATAAATTACAGTTTGGACTAGCCAACCCTGCTTGGCGGAGCCCGTGGGCACCTCGATCCACTTCGTGGGCTTAATTAAACTTGCTCTTTTGATCTGTCTTATGGGCTATGGCGTGGCATTGGAGGAGCAGCAACAAGCCACAAAAGAGCTCAAAGGATTCCATCAAATAGTCTCTCTGAATTCAGTTCTTATTGCCGACAACCATGGTGCCCGGGACTGACCGGATCGGGAGAGACTCGATTACTCGAATGCGTCGCAGCCTGTGGGGTCTGCACCAACTTGAGAGAATGAAAGGAACGTGACAACCCTTTGGCCTAGCTGCTGTGTAACCCTTTTTTTTGGTCTGACATTCTAACCTTCTTTGTTATTGTCTTCGTTATATTAAGCTTATCACTACTGGTCGATTAGAGGGTTCGCTCCATGCTAGCATCCCAAAATTGACCGGATTATCATCATGTCTCCTCTTCTAGCAAATGCCCAACCCTTTAAAATCTAAGCTATATATAAGCTAGTTGGATGGGACTCGGGTTGTATCTTTCACATGAAACATGATTGATTCATCTTCTTTTACGATGTTGATCATTGGATCGGTATATTAAGCTATCATTGTTGATACCACTGCTTCCTAAGATTGGCCCGGCATCATGTCGGGATATAGAAAATGTACCTCTCTAAAATCTAGCTATAAGCTAGCTGGATGGGATTTTCTTTTCATCTTTGTGCGAAAGAATGATTATCTTCTATCGTAATATTAACCATTGGCATCCCATGCAAATCTTAAAGTATGCCAAACTCTTCTGTTCATCTTTCTGTGTAGATCTCAAATGGATCATCACACGATTCAATAATGAATTCATGCAATGAAAGGTGAAACATGTAAGAATTTTTTTAATTTCGGCTAACATTGATTGGAATTTTATTTTATTAAAATCGGGTTGATTTTATAATCCATGTTGATAGACGTAGGTTGAGCCCATTGTTATGCGATCATTGATTGGGCTAGGAGCACCTCATGTGATTTGGTGTGTTGAGACGATACGGTGTAGGCCTTAGCCAGACTTGACTCGTGATGGAAGGGTCAGTTAGGATATTTTTATTTTATTAACTAGGTCCCCTCTCCACTTCCTCTCTATATATATATACATATATATATATATATACATATACATATATATATATACATATACATATATATATATATATATATATATACATATATATATATATACATATATATATATATACATATATATATAATACATATATATATATATATATATATATATATATATATATATATTACGTATACGGTGATTGTTATGATACGGTGATTTTTCCCATCAAGAGCCACCTTTTTGAGGAAGACTGGAGAGAAGGACTCTGCCTGCGATGTTCGTGTGAGCATCGAGATCAAGGATCAAGATGAGGATTATGGCGAATACAGATAAGTATTTATTTTCAGATCTAATATATGATTCTATATTTTGATTGATCCTAGAAATTTAGGGATTGTTTTTCCCACATTTGGTATAAGAGCCTAGGATTATAATCATATTTTAATATTTTAGATCTGTTGAAATAAATTCTTTCCCCACCGATCTTTATAGATATTGTGTATACTGGATATTGTCCGTGCTGTGGGGTGACCGGCGGCATCGTGATACGCTGCCGTGATCGGAGGTGGGAGGAGAAACCGACATGAACATCGACAATCTCCGTTTTTCTTTTGACAAAGGGGTTTGAAGGCCGTTTGCTGCGGTCGTGGTTTCCGGTCGGTCATCGCTGCGGCCGTGGTTTCTAGTCGGTCCCATGATCGGAACCCCCTCTTTTCCTCGCCTCCTCTTCTTAGCGGTGGCGACCGGTGAGCCGCTATCTCATCGGTGGCCGACCGAACGAATAAAAAAAACTGTTGCCCACTCACCGTAGGGCATGACCGGACGCCGGCGACACCGCTGGAGGCACCGATTCGTTCTCTCGGGTCGGTCGTTGTGGCTGTCTAGCCGGTCCGGCGCTGGCGGTGGCGGCCTTGGAGCCAAGGCCGGCAGCTTTTTTTGGGAAGAACCATGTTTTCTTTTAATCCATGGGTTTGGTCTCGTTGGGGAAGAAGAGGGGTTTTTGGGTTTTGGGTTCAAACCCAATAACCCATTCCCTAATAAGTAATTAAAAAATAAAAAGATCATTTTGCATTCAAGCCCTTGAGTTTTCTGGAATTATAAATTAGTTCTTTTACAATTAAGACTTTGAAATTTTATAATTATATTTTGATCCAAAATAAAATGATAGAGAGGCATGGACGAATTCTTATGGTTGTTTTTATTGCTGATGTACATTTTGGAATGCAAATAAATTTGTGAAATGGATCAGGGGATATATGTTGATTAGTATCCTATTGCGACTGATCGTATTGGATATATATATATTTAAATATATCCTTTGTTTTGGCTTGGATATTTATTCCCTGAATGAATAATTTTGTGGGTTGGTACAAACATTTATCACCAAAGTGGTTTGTTTGTGTCAGTCCATCGAATTGTTCATCATGTAACGGATATTTTCTGGTTATGACATACAACAGCCTGTCCAAAGGAGGTTGTTGCATGTTTTAACTAAAAAAATATGGCATGGAGCATTTTGTTGCTAAGGTACTCTAGCTTCTTTGGGCTTTCTATCCAAAGGGGATAGGTTCAGGAATGCTAGAATATCTGATTAGCCTGTGGCTTCATATGTAGAGCACTAATACATATTACATGTTATGCCCAAAGAAAAATATGTGATATTGTGTTTGTGTTCTTATTTGTTATTGTATTGTGATATGTTTGTAGTATGTCCACTAATTGATGTTTGCATTCTTTATTTTGATTGTATGGTTACTTTTGGTGTAAACAACAATGCTGTTGTTGAGGTGCTTACTGGGTCGAACTATAAGAAATAGAGACAAGATCTAGAGTTAGCTATTGGAATTGCTGTCATTGATCTTGTATTGCATGAGGCTAGACCCAATGATTTGAATGATCAAAGCACCATTTGTGCCTAAATCACTAGATGTACTCTTTCTTTTTTTTTTTTTTTTGAGGGTTCCATATTTATTTTTAAGTAATGATTTTCCTTATGCTCACATGCATTTCTAATAGATATGATGGCTATAATCAATTTATAAGGGCATTGATTTGCCATGTTTGGTCCTTTGTCATCCCTGGTGCATTAGTCATGCTCACAGAATCTTTAATATGTTAAGAATGACATTGAAGTGAAACTTCCTATATCTATAGCATATATTTTTAATTTGTTAATATTTTCAAGATCATGGAGGTCGATATTTGTCTCATTTCACCGCTTGATGATGGTTGATTCATCATCGAATAGAAAGGGTTGTAAGAGATAAGTTTTGAATAGACTTTGGATTTGGATTATCAATTTTTTGGCCCATTTAAAAACCAAACCTATAATTCTGTTCAGCACAAATTGATGAGTTGGCTGGATTCAATTTTATTGGATCTATTTTAGCTTTGGGATTAAGAAGTTTTTTAAGCTTAAGCCCCTTTAAATTAAATATGAGTCCAAATAAATTTCTGAAATTTATGGTTTGGTCCCACTACAAGAAAACACAGTTTTAGCAACCGATTTTTCGTTACTAATAATTGAAAATCGGTAACCGAAATCAATCGGTTGCAAAAACATAGGTTGCAAAATTTGTTACCGATTTTTTTTTGTTACAAAAATTTAGCGACCAATTTTGGTGTATTTATGAAATTTTATTTTTTTATTAAATAAGAAAATCGGTTGCAAATTCGGTTGGTAAAAAATAAATTTACTTTTAAATATTTTAAATTTTGAAAAAAAATTATAAATAGGTTTTAAAATCGATTGCAAATA
Organism: Areca catechu; assembly: GCA_021397845.1. NCBI lineage: Eukaryota > Viridiplantae > Streptophyta > Magnoliopsida > Arecales > Arecaceae > Areca > Areca catechu. The sequence goes on from CM038040.1 coordinate 36,548,785, forward strand.
AATGAAATTCTGAAAAAATATAAAATATCGGTTGCAAAATCGGTTTGCAAAAAATAAAATTCTGGAAAAAAAATGGTTGCAAAATCGGTTGCAAATAAGTGAAATTCTGAAAAAAATTAAAAATCAATTGCAAAATCAGTTGCAAATAAAATAAAATTCTAAAAAAAATAAAAAAACTGGTTGTAAATCGATTACAAATAAATAAAAATTAAAAAAAATTAAAAGTCGGTTGCAAAATCGGTTGCAAATAAATAAAATTATGAAAAAAAATAAAAATCAGTTACAAAATCGGTTGTAAATAAATGAAATTCTGAAAAAAAAAAAAAAAAAAATCGGTTGCAAATTAATAAAAATATGAAAAAAAAAATAAAAAACAGGGTTCCATGTAATTATACAAGAGGATGGGAGTTAAATGAAGAACATCAGTAAATAGCTATAACATCAGATGAATAAAAATGCAATTCGACTTCATGTTTGACTAACAACCTTAGATTTGACATAATAAAAGAATATCAACATGAGAAGTACTAGAAAGTAACCGTTACTTGGAGTAAATAATTAATACCAAAAAACTGCAAAAAAACAAAAAAAATTCCAATGAATGATAAAGGATCATAAATTTCCGATAAAAAGGTAAATTGCTTATATCCAGTTCTTCTGCCTTCTTAAATTTTTCATTTATCATTTCTTATGTTCGGGGATCTGGAGGAACAAGTGCTGGCGTCGATGAAAAATAGCCATATAAACGACAGAAACAGCAATAGAAGCTGTTCTGGATGTTATATATTTTCAATAAAATTATGCTTCACAAGGATCCGAGAGTTATGTCAAATGCTTGTATCGCAAAAAGGTACCTGCTTATCAGCTCTTCAACCTCCTCCAAGAGCCCTGATTTTACTGTCAGTTTTTCCTTCCAAATAACATCCCAATCACTGACCATAATACCCAGAGTTGTACGGATAAAGGATAAACCAGAAAAATATACATGAAAACGATAGATGCCGGACAAAGGAAGAAATGCAATACAATTTCGTATTGCTCAGCATAAAAACAATTAGCATTGCTTTAAATCTTGCACCACGTTGATGCAGAATAAAAAAGTTAATTTGATTGTTGCCGCTTTTTGCTTAAAAGCACTACAATATATCGATCACTGATAATTCGAAAATGCATATCAAGCAATATAAGATGATCTAAATCAAAAGCTAGCAAACAAGATGAACTCCAGAAGTGCACATAAATTACGAATTAATCATAAAAATGCGATCGACAATGCTTATAACCTCAAATATCAATGTTGGTTAGATCATCCGTGTCACCAGCTAAATAAATTACCAAAAGCTTCAACTTCTTTCAATTTCTCCTTGATTTGCTTTGACAACTCCATGACCTCAGGTGTCTGCATTGTCATTGCAAGAGGTTCCACGCAAAGTTTTAGTAAGGTATTCCGTGAACAGAAATTAAGGTGCAAGCTCAAAGGGAATCCAACAAAAAATACCTGGGTAACCTCTGATAATACATATATCGCAATAGCAGCTTCGGCATCCTCATCCTCCAGACGCTTAAGGGCTCTCTGGATTTTTCCTTTCGCATTCGACGATCAGCCTTTCTATCAAATCCTCCAGTTCTCTATCAAACTTATGAATTCCCTTCACTTTGGCTTCTTCGTATCTATGATTTGTTCAGGAAGAACAGCAAAATACATTGCTTCGAAAGCATCTAGCTAAACAAACAGCAAAATACTATATAACCATGTAGCATAAAGTTCTTACTGGCCTTAGAAAACACACGAGCTTGAACGGACCAAGGTGATGGTTTTTTTTTTTTGCTTTGACAGATGGCTCGGAGAAAGACAAAAAAAATAATGAAAATTTATCATGAATAACAATGATTTCATGCTAGAATTTACTTATTATTTAAATGAAAGATGCAGTAATAACCATATCAAAGGCGACAAGGCTCATCCCTAGCAATAACCATATCAGGAAAAACAACAAGAAATGAACAGAAACGCTACCACCGAGATCCTGTCCTCCTCCTCGACCACCTCTCTCCTGTTCTCTCCTCTTGCTTTCTTCGCGGCCTTCGAGAGAGCGAGCGAACGAGCGAATTGGTAGAACGGGAAAATACCCTAACAACAGAGCGAGCGAATAGGCGGAAAACGAAAACAGAGAATGGCGATGGAAAGGGCCGGAGGGTTGGCGGTACCCGGCGGCCGGAGGGGTTGGCGGTACCCGGCGGCCGGCGGGGCTCGGAGCCGAGGAAGGGAGAGCCGGTGTAGGGGATACCCGAAGTTGGTGGGGCTCGGAGCTGAGGAAGGGAGAGCCGGTGGGGTAGACGGTACCCGGAGCCTGCCGTCGAGGGGAGCGAGGCATCGGCCGTCGAGGGAGGCGTCCGGCATCAGCCGTGGAGGGAGATTTGGGATATGGATAATCGGTGGAAAGGAGAACGAAAGAAAAAGAAGAGGGACCAGGGCATCGTCGAAAAAAAAAAAAAACCTATTAATAACCGGAAATTTAAAAAATAAAAAAAAAAAAAGTTTACAACCGAATATTCGGTTGCAAAATGTTGATCATAGAATTGATTTTGATGATTACAAAACATTGATGCATGATGTTATAATTATCTTTGTAAAGATTATTTTTGTAGAGTATCATAGGTTTAAAAGATGTTCCAAGTGGTTTTGCAAGAAGTTTGGAGAGGTTTGAAAGCATTCGGAAGAAGTTTACTCGAGCCAATCCTTTCAGAATGACAAAACTCTAATTATTCAATAGAGTTGACTCCAAAATGGCATAATTGTAATTAATCCAAGATGACTTGATTCATCCGAGCCTACTCGAATGGCAGAAATGTAATTATTTAATAGAGTTGACTCCAGAATGGCAAAACTGTAATTAATCCGAGCCGACTTGACCAGAGTGAGGTTTCACAGTTCTGAGAATCCGAGCCGACTGGACTAGAATGAGGTTTCACAGTTCTGAGAATCCGAGCCGACTCGATTCATCCGAGCCGACTCGATTAGAATGAGGTTTCACAGTTCTGAGAATCCGAGCCGATTCGATTCATCCGAGCTAACTCGACTAGAATGAGGTTTCACAGTTCTGAGAATCCAAGCCAACCCAATTCATCCGAGCCAACTCGAATGACTGCTCCAGAATAAATATTTCTAAATTATCATTTTTTTGCAACCAAATTTTCGGTTGCAAAATTCAAAAAAATTTAAAATTAATTTTAAATAAAATTTTGCAACCAAAAATTCGGTTGCAAAATTAAGAAAAAAACTTAAAAAAATATTTTTCAATTATCATTTTTTTGCAAACGAATTTTTGGTTGCAGAATTTAAAAAAATTTAAAATTAATTTTAAATAAAATTTTGCAACCAAAAATTTGTTTGCAAAATTAAGAAAAAAACTTTAAAACATATTTTTCAAATATCATTTTTTTGCAACCAAGTTTTTAGTTGCAAAATTTTTAAAAAATTATAATTAGTTTTAAATAAATTTTTAAAAAAAAATAAATTTTTTTTAATTATCATTTTTTTGCAACCAATTTTTTGGTTGCAAATTCAAATAATATTAAAATTAATTTTAAATAAAAATTTGTAACCAAAAATTTGGTTGCAAAATTTTTAAAAAAATTATAAAAAATTTTTTATTTATCATTTTTTTTTGCAACCAATTTTTTGGTTGCAATTTTTTATTTAAATTTAAATTTAATTTATTTATAATTTTGCAACCGAAAAATTGGTTGCAAAATTTTAAAAAAACTTTAAAAAATATTTTAAAATGAATTTCAGTTTCGGTTGCGAAATCGTAAGTTTGTAACTGAATTTGCAACTGATTTAAATCGGTTGCTAAATTATTAAGAAAATTATTCGGTTGCAAAATCGGTTGCAAAATCAATCACAAATGTAACCAAAAATTCAGTTACAAAATCCGTTGCTAAAACACTATTTTCTTGTAGTGTCCTCTACAATTACTTTTTATAAAAATTGCTGTAACTTGCTCATTTTATATTGATTTGAGCAATTTTTTAGACCATTGGATTTATAGTAATTTGAAGAACATTTTGATAGAGTTCTTCATGTTTGATAAATTATTTAAATAATTTAAAATTATTTTTATGCATTCTACTGACTATCATATTGTTCAAGTGTGTTTTTTTGTAGCCTCAAAGGGTTTGGAGTACTATGAATTTTGAATAGCTGAGTTAATAAGGACTAATGACTTATTTTTATTTGGAATTACATATTGTTGTCTCTATAACAATTGATCCAAAATTTACTGTAATTGATTGTGACACTTATTATATACTATAATTTTGTCTAAAGGTGTTTTATAGTTATATAGTAAGTGTTATTGATAGATGTGGCAGTTGGAATGCATTGTTATGTAATAATATGATAAGTGAGATACATATTGTTAAAGTATTTTATTTTGGACTGATCGTTTGTGGTATACATGTCGTTAAAGTATGTCACTTTGTGTTTATTGGGCATTTATCTTCTTTGTATAAATAATTTGTGGGTTGGCAAAAATATTTATCACCAAGTGGTTTGTTTGTGTCAGTCCATTGAATTTTTTCATTATGAGAGGGTTTTTGGTTATTGTATACAATTACCTGTCCAAAGGGGGTTGTTGTATGTTTTAATCGAAAGGTTGCATGGGACATTGTGTTGCAATGGTGCTCTAGCTTTTATGGGCTTGTCTCCCCAAAGGGGATAAGTTCATGACTGTTAGGTATTTTATTTGCTTATGATCTCGTGTGAAGAGTACTTATATTATTACATATTCTGCCCAAAGGAGAATATGTGATATTGCTTTTGGCCTCTTACATATCATTTATGGTATATGCCCATTGATTAGTATTTTGCATTCCTGTCATTTTTGATTATACAGTCATTTATGTTAATTATAATGTTGTTATTCAATTTTGATTGGATCAAAATATCAAAGGTAGAAGCATATTGGACTTAAAAAATTTATCTACTCAAAGGTGATAGATTTTCGAATGCCATGGATCCTCATTGTGTTAACCTTTATTTTCTTTGAAAAAATATATATTGGACCATAAAAAAAAATTATTTATCCAAATGGAGACATATTTTCAAAATTTGTATTGACCTTATTTGTGGAGCTCAAAATTATATCACATACTCTGCCTATAGGAGAGTTTTATATGATAATACACATGATACATTTGTTGAAAATGACTTATTATATTCAAAGCCTTTATTGATTTATTGTTTGTACCTCAAGTATGTTGCATCATGCATGAACTTGATTGATATTTTATGCCATCTTAGAGGTCATGACTTGATGATCCCTTTTTGGAAGGTTAGTGATTTTCGATGGATGGTGACCACCAAAGTGGCCCGTTCATCGAGATTTATTGGGTCCTTCTGTGAGTTTTTTTTTAGAAGGGATTATGTGGCATTATATGTTGAAGAGAGATTCCTTATGTGGATCTTTTTCTTTCTAAAAAAAAATTTGTTGTATTGGACCAAGGGCTCTCATTAAAATAATGCTTATATAAATTTTCAGAGATATATTATCATATTTCTCTATTGATTAACTACATAGAGACTATTTGGCAATTAGTATTTTTGTATTTAATAGAATTAATGCTCCCATTATGATGGCTCTGACTGAAATGTAGATATAAAAACTGAAATTGTGCGAGCACTAAGTATGATGGAATATAGATATTACATTATATAATAATTTTCATCTTGGTTGTCTTATTAGAGTACTCTAAAATAAAGCTGCCTATAAAAGTGGTAAAAAGTAAATCATTTTGAAATATATTTCTATAATTGATTCAATTCTGATTGTTGTATTTAAGAATGGTGATTTATTTTTTGATTTCATTTGTGATAGATATATAGAATCTGATAAAAAAAGTCTGGATAGCTGATAGATAGATAAATTAATATGTGAGTTGAATCGTATGATGGTGTTAGGATTTATATCTTGAAACTAGAGAGAATTGTACCTAAAATTAGTGTTACGAGATTTCTATATCTAATACATAAGCTGCTCATCATATTTAGTTTTCTACTATGCTATTTAATGATCTTAAAATCATATATGTGAAATAATTAATAAATCATATCTTATTCTGTTTCAAAAGTTTTTTGATACTTTTGAGAAAATGATAAGGGTATTGATATGGTGTATCAGTTACATTTTCGGATCCCATATATAGTAAATAAATAGTATTATCAAATATTTATACAAGTATGGGATAATTGTTTAATACATCATGCATGAAATTTCTAAATAAAATGATGTGACTGAGATGCAAACTACACTTTGAAAGATATGGTATAAAGTATGATGAGTGGGTGCAATTTATTATGATATCTCTAGTATAAAATCTTAATCATTACCATCTATATTTTGAATAAAATTCTTGATTAGTTATACAAGATATCTTTTGAGTTAAAGATTTGTAAAAGTCCAATATCTTTTAACTTTTTGGTTGGCTGTCGTACAACTCTTAATCATTGATAATCTATTAGTGAATAAACCTTGGTTTTGTAATAATACATTGTTTATTTTGGTTATCCAGATAATTTTAAATGAATACAGATTCTACTATCTTAATAGAGAGGTATAAAGAATATTGAATCAAATCATGCCATATTTGTAGATTCTAATTTGCATTATATCAGATGCTTCTATATATTAGAAGTATGACATTGAAGGAAAATAAGTTGTTGCTCTTATTCTACTGGGGGACAGTGGGAGAGCAATATTAAATATACAAACTAATTATAGTACCTTCATTACTAGTTGATGTAGTACTAGTAAAGAAATTATATGAAAAAAAAATAGATACATGTTATTTCTTATGACAATGTAAATGCTGGAGATTTTGTTTCATTAAAAGATTTGCAAATAGAATTTAGTGGCATTCTTGGATATACAGGCAAAGTTTGTGGCATGTTGTAAAGTCACAATTCATATTGTTTCATTATGAAACTTTGTCATTGATCTTATAATTATTGATTATGTCTTAAAACCACTTATATTTTTATAATCATAGGCAGTTATGTTCCTTAAAGGAATAATAAAAGTTTTTATCTTTTCTATCTATGTGGTGATTAAATATTTGTCAGTCAGAGGTTGTAGCTGAAAGGGAGATATTTTATACAATATACAAAGTCAATATTCGTTGATCCCCTAATCAAGATTAAGACCCATAGTTTTTTTATGAAATGTGTCATGAATATGGGCATTTTAAATTCTTTTGTTGTGCTTGGTTAGTGGGAGTGGCTTTATATTTGTGCTTTATTATTATAAAGTTTGGTTTCATTTGATTTTTCTATCATGTGTATTTATATACATTGTTAACATGATAGATGATGGATTACAATCCTATATGGTTTTATATAGGAATAAAGTACAACATATATCTCAAGAATGTGTTTTGTCTTGAGAATGACAGTTGTATGGGTATGTCTTATTTTGATAATTATGAGAGCTCATTATGTTTGGAGACATACAGACTTTTTTGAAGTTGTGAGATTTCTCTAGCTTGTAATATACATGTGATTATAAAGAAATCTTAATTGAGGGTACATGTATTTAATTTATTTTAATTATGAGATATCTCTTTTGGTTATGTACCTGACTGAGACCCGGTATCGAGTTTCAGATTTGTTGTGCTGTCTCGTCATTGACACCATTGTTGAATATGTGAGACAGGATGGCTTGTTGTTTGATGCCATCACGATTTCTCTTACTTATTTTGTTTCTAATCACGTTGACGAGAAATTGGAGGACTGACAATGAAAAATAACATGTTTTATTTGATCACCTTGATACTATTTTCTTGCTAAACTACCACACCAAGACTAATGTCAATGATGTTTATGATGCTGTAACCATGGATAAGTCTTGTATCGTTTAGTACAACGGCTCCATGATTCGGCATCATGGATATTGTTAGACCGAGTCATTTGTAGGTGTTGTCTATGGATCATATGGTGGGCACATTTTGTTTTCAACCCGAGAGTTTTTTAAAATAAAATGTTTGCAAAATTATAATTAATATAGTCCAAGTGGGAGAATGTAAGAATTTCCTTAATTTGGGCTAATATTAATTGAAATTTTGTTTTATTAAAACCGGGTTAATTTTATGGTCCATATTAATAGACGTAGGTTGAGCCCATTGTTATGTGATCATTGATTGGGCTAGGAGTACCTCATGTGATTTGGTGTGGTTGAGGCAACACAGTATAGGCCTTATCCCGACTTGACTCGTGATGGGAGGGTCAATTAGGATATTTTTATTTTATTGGCTAGGTCCCCTCTTCACTTTCTATATATATATATATATATATATATATATATATATCACGTATATGGTGATTGTTATGATATATTGATTTTTCCCATCAAGAGCCACTTTTTTGTGGGAGACTGGAGAGGACTCTGCCTGCAATGTTCGTGGAAGCATCGAGATCAAGGATCAAGATGAGAATTATGACGAATACAGATAAGTATTTATTTTCAGATCTAATATATGATTCTATATTTTGATTGATTATACAAATTTAGGGATTTTTTTTTTCACAAAACCTTCTTTTGCACGGGAGATATTACTCCTTTCCGGTGGACGTACACAGATCCAGCCAATCCATCCTCTAATTTTAAGAACAAGGCCTTGAATGCAAACCCGTACAGAGTTGTCCGCGATGTTGCTCAATCTGCAAACCTTCTAAAACCATTCTCATCCGCTCATGTATGATATAATTCACCTCGAAAAATTAATAGTTACAACTCTTGTTCGCAAAGCAAAAGCAAACAGGTTAGTTCCATGGCCAAATCATAGACAATAGGCCAATTTCAACGTATGATCTTTGAAGTATTTTGCACTTACGTAACTAGCTGAAATTGAGTTTTAGAGCCCCTCTATATGACTAAAAGAGGGCAATTTCTATCAAAGTTTATTAAAATCGTGAGTCATAGGATTTGAGCTTGGACCAAGAATATCCATCCCCCATTAACTTTACGAATTGAACCAATTGCATACAAATCATATATTACTTGATCAAAATGGGTCTAAGTAATCATCATATGATGGTAGATGATGGGACTTAAAGAAGGGTGGGGGTGATTGAACTGTAGATTGGAACGGAGACAAAGTGCCTGAAGGCAATCCGGGGGCTGAAGGGGGTTGGCCGGTGGCTTTCAGATGTGTTTCTATCTGGAAATTATCTACACCAACGTGGAAGGATGGAACCGTTACATGCGGTCCACATTGCTGGCTCTAAATTATAACGACAAGAACATGCCAACCCTCGTGACGCTTTTTTTTTTTTTTTTTTTTTTTTTTTTTTTTTTTTTTTTTTTGAAAAAATTCAACAAGTTTGTATTCTTTAACCAAAACACTTCTCAATTGGAACGTGGTATGTTTAAGGGAACGTTTGTTTTGTGCTCGAAATTGAAAACAGAATTGGAATAGGAATCGAAATGGTTATATCTTCTGATATATGTAGTTCAGGATCATAATCAAAATCGGAAATGAAATAGAGTTTGAATGCTTGAAGAGAGTGATGGGTTGTTGATTCCAATTCGAAAGACCAAGCCTCTTTTGTTTAAGTCCATGTATTTCATAATTAAATATGAATTACAATATTTTTTATTTAGTTAAAGATCTAATATCTCTATAAATAGGAAGGTAAAGCTTACATTATTATTTAGTTAGAGATCTTATATTTTTATAAATAAGAAGGTAAAACTATGAGTTTATTTATTTTCTAATTAAATAGAGATTACATTATTTTCTATTTAGTTAAAGATCTTATATCTATAAGGCTATAAATTTATTTATTTTCTAACTAAAAAATGGCTATGTTATTTCTTGTTTAGCTAAAAATCATATACCTCTAAAAATAGGAGAATAAGGTTATGAATTTATTTATTTCCTAACTAAATAAAGGTTGCAATTTTTTTTTTATTTAGAGATCTTATATTCATGTAAATAGGGAGGTAAGGATATGAATTTATTTTTTTTAACTAAATAAGCGGTACAGTATTTTCTATTTAATTAGAGATCTTACATCTCTACAAAAAAGAAAATAAGGTTATAGATTTATGATATGATTGTGAGTGACAATATAATAAGGTAAGAAAATATGTAAAAGGATTAGAGTTTGAGAGATTTTATCGGTGTTATTAAACCTAGCCCAGCTCGGCCGATTGAACTGAAAACCCGGTGACTTAGCCAGGGAACCCGGCCAGGTATACAATCAACTCGGCTATGTTTAAAACACGAAAAAAACTGCTTGACCCGTTCGGTTGGATCATGACCCGCTAAACCTGGTCCAAGGGGGGCATCCTGTAATAACCCTGAAAAAGAAAAAAAAAAAGAAATGAAGAAGCCCTGCCGGCCCACCTGCTGGACCTGGCCCAGAGACGTGCACATCCTAGCACGAGCGGGCCCAGGCGCGGTCACGGGTGAGAGAGAGCGGGTGCGAGCGCAACGGGCGTGCGATGCGAGCGCGCGAGCGTGCGATGCAGGCGGGCATGGGGTGCTAGCGGCCTCTTGAGCGCGGGCAGGCACGCACGGGCGCGTGGGCTCAGCCCAGCCGGAAGCGGCGATGATTTGGGCAATTCCCACGCATTTCCCGGGCATTTCCTAGCCCGTTTCTCACGGTCCACCATGGTCTACGTCCTTTCTGCTCGATCTGGACCATCCGATCGCCCGATCGAATGGCTGGGATGAGTCCGACTGAGATTAAGCTTGATCAGGGACTTTTGGATTCGGATTTTGATAGAATTTGAGGCGTCGATATCAGATCTGACAGCCTGGAAGTTTTTCTGCTGGTTTAGGATTTTTGAGACGAGGTTTTTTATTTGATTTTAGACTGGTTCCTTCCCTTTTATTAAGGGACGTCGACAGAGAGCACGGGAAAAAGCCTATAACCCAAAGAGGAGAGAGAAAGAAGAGAGAAGAAGGAAAAAAAAGGAGAGAGAAAGAGAAGATAAGATGAGGAGAGAGAAGATGAAGAGAGATGATTGGAAAGTCTCCTTTCTTGAGAATCGTGAGGATAGAATTTTATGGATGAACTACTGATGAAAATCCAGGTAAGAGGTTTCGAGATTTTATAATTGATTTAGGATTATTTATTTACATTAAGAGTTGTTATTATAGGGGGTAGCCTCTGAGCAGTAGGATTTTGTACGGGTTCCGAGTATGGACCGGGTATCAGGCATGTAATTATTTTTAGTGAGATAAGGATTCTGGACATGATCACCAGTTCTATATATTATTTTACATGGCATGGTTTTGATCCGAGTATATGAGCATTGGCATGCATGATTTGTTGTTGCATGGTGTAGTTGAGTTTTTATGATGGACAATATGATCATGATTGTTATTATTTATATTTCCGGATATTATGTTTATTAAACAAAATTATTTTTGTTGGTTTGGACTGTGATACCGATCATTGAAAGATTTGAGATTTAATGGCTTGACATCATGATGCGGTGTGATATCATGATATGATTTGACATGATAATGTGGAAGGATTAAGTACAACATGATTTGACATCGGTTATTGAATGGGTTGGACCATGACACCGGTTATTGAGTGGGTTGGACCACGATATCGGTTATTGAATGGGTTGGACCATGATACCGGTTATTGAGAAATCATAAAAGACATGTTTTGACTACATTGATGAAGTGTAAATGAAGTAAATACGGTATTTGGACTAGCCATGCCATGGTAGCACCGTAGTTACACAGTCTGAGCCACGGGCTTTGTACGTGGGAGCCAGCCACGGGCGGTTTGTACGTGGAACAACCTGAGCCATGGGCTTTGTACGTGAGCAGGACCGACCACATTATGCATGGTCGCTTTGAGGTTAACAGTCATGGGCTGGAGCATGATCGTGACTAGTCCAGAATCCTAAAGATAAAGATTGATTAATAAAAATTGGCAAAGAAAAATATGGTTTCTCATGATTTTGCCATACATGATATTTGAATTATTTGACTGCATGATATAATATACTAGTATATTCATGTTATTTTTAGAATTATATTGTTACCGGTATGATCATATGGAAACCTTACTGGGCTGTAAAGCTCACAACCTCTATTTGTTTTTCCTTTCTCAGAGTTATGCAGATATTCAAGCTTGGTGGTGGATTGGGATTCGTGAAGAAATAAGGAATAACTAGAGAGTTATTAATATCAGTCGGATGATTAAAGGATGACTGAGATTGTCACCATATGAGTTGTGTTATTTTCTTTGTATTAAATAATTTCTTATGAATTATGATTAATAATATTATGAAGGATTGAGGTTATAATAGAAAATATTTTTAGGCCTTGCATGAATTCTAGAAGGTATTCTAGGATTTGTCCGACTGGTCGCGTAGCTGATTTTAATGTTGGATTCGGGACGTGGCATGTCCAAAGGAGAAGAAGGAGGTGCCATGGGGGTGGGGCATGCATGCAATGGAAGGCGGTCACCGGGGATGCGGGGGGGGGGGGGGGGGGGGGGCGCACGGTGGCAGCTTGAGGGAGCACCAAGCAAGCCATAGAAGGTCCGTGACTCGTTTCTATCTTCTTGTTTTTGTTTTTCTTGATAAGATTGGTTTCTTTCTATCGGTCAATGCAAGTTCTATAGAGCTCTCGGAAAGTTTGCGATGAAGGTCACTGGATTCACAATCAACTTGGATGTGGTTGATAGATAACGGAGCACAACCAACATGTAGATTTTGGGCTGGGCTGGGTGAAGTAGATATAATCTCGACTTGATTTCAAACTGGACTTGAGAAGCCTAGCCCAATATAAAATGTATTGATATGGCTAGACAAATGCCGACCCATGTTCTATGCCTACTCTCAAGTTGCACCTTATAAATCTCCTAAACAAGAGGTAGAAGATTCAAATCCTTTAACATTTATTATTTATTTTCTGGATAAATTTGATTATTTAAAAAAAAAAATAGAGTATATATACAACAATCATGCCTAAATCTTGGGAGAGGGATCATGGAGTTGTAAGAGTTGGGAGATGAATTATGGAAGTGAGGAGAGTGATATTTTTTTACTTCGTGCATTGACCTGCCGGTTCAATTATTAACTTAATGGTTGAACTGCTCACTTGGTGATCCAATATTTTGTCTGGGTCAAGGCCTGGGCCGGATTTAATAACTTTGGATTTTATTTTTATGTTCAATTCTAAAATAGTACATATCCATTTCATCATTTATAGGCGTAGGCTTTGATTTAACCACATAAAATTGTTGTATTTTCTACATTTGTGTGTGCCTATTTGCTTAATTTACATATCTAAAAATTTCAATGAAGAATGAAGATTGGATTAGGTGGGGTTCGAACATTCTCCTCCTTCTTTAAAATTAGAATAGGAATGAAATCCTTAAACCCTATAGTCAATTTTGATTGGATTTTTGCGAAACTAGGAAAATGTGATACATTTAGAAATGTTTGATGATACTCTATATTTTTTATGATTTTTGTTATGAAATTTAAACTTATATATGTATATATATATATATATATATATATATTTGATTAAGAGAGAGGTAGAGCCACCCAAAGTAATTTATTAAGATAAAAATATATATAATGGTGGTTTGGGCTGCGTGAGTGAGGGTAAAATGGGGTGGGAGAGATAATAGAGCCACAGCCTGCGAGGACTATAAAAGGGAAAGGGTAAATTTTGGGAACCATACGAAGGCCATGCCTCGGGAAGGAGGCACCTTATAATTGTTGTATTTAGTCCACGAAGGTTAATGCTCTTGTTTTCCGCTCCTTCCAATCCACTACTTTGATTTCTTAGGACTCGTATTGGTATATATTTAATTTCATACTGATTATTTTATTTTTTTTAATATTTATATAAAATTGAGAATTTTAAAATAATCTTTCAGCTAGTCTATTTAGATGAGATTTTGCATTATTATAAATAGTATGACCCAACCTATAATCCATGTAAACTAGAAGATACTGTAGTATAGATTTATAGGGCTGACCATGGACCAATAATGACATATGAATGAATGAATGGATTTAGATAGCTAATCTAGCGAGGATGCCCAAGATTTAAATGAGAGAGTATGTGAGAACCTGTATAGGTATATATTTAGTTTCATATCTCTTATTCACAGGAAAGAGCTTAGATAGTTATATAGGATCGAAAAATTCAAAATTACTTTCCGGTTAGTCTTTTTAGATGAGGTCCTAGGTCGTTACAAATGATATTAGAATGGACCCAATTTATAATACATGGGGACTAAGGAATATTGCATCCAGGTTTATTGGATCGATCATGAACTGATCATGGTATTTATGAATAAATGAATAAATTTAGATCCATAACCTAATAAAATACTAAAATTTAAACAGAAAAGTATGTGAGGATCCGGGTGGGCATATATTAAGTCCCATATTAATTATTCACTAAAAAGATCTTGGACACTTATAAAAAATTGAGAAATTTAAAATTATCTTTCGACTAATCTTTTTAGGTAAAGTTCTAAGTCGTTATACCTTATTCGAATCTCTATAGGTAAGGTTCTATTCAACTCAACTGTAAAATAGTTGCAAATTTTTGAAAAAAATGGTGGGCCTCTTTCCATCAAGAATCGCAGTAGTATCTTGAAGAAGGCTAATGGCCTTATAAGAAGGATCACCCCAAGCAATGTAGCTTGGTGCTCAAAAACTCCCATGTTCCGTTCCTTCCGGAGACACCATGTCACACCCCGACCCAATGCTCGAGCTAGGCGTGCATCAGATGGCCACATATTTTTAAGATTCAATCCCATTAAATATACAAGACCTATCTTTACAAATTAACATCCAAACAATAATAGAAAATAAATTTACTAGATATTTATTTATTTCTAAAATATTTCAATCCAAACTAACAGATGAACTAAATATCACTAAAAATCCAAGATATAATGTAAGCATAGTTTAACTAAAATTAAAATAAAACATGAACTAAAACACTAACATCTAAATCCTAGCTCCTCACTGACTGGTGCCAATATCCGATTAATCTTCCGGATCTGTAACAAAATATAGGAAACAGAGGGTGAGCTTTATAGGCTCAATAAATTATCTTTATCTCTAAATATATATAAATATGTCAACAATAATTTACAAACATATACAAATCATTCATCATAGTATAACCATCTTATGATAAAATAAAATGCAACTTCATGTTAATATGCATATTCAAATAACAGACAACACAATTATAGATGGCCAACCATTTCTACTTTACTCTCCTAGTCCCTCTGACTATGGCCATAATTGATCCGTGGCTAACATAAAAAAAGATTAGATCCTAATTATACATACTGTCCATCGGTCATATGTCAGTGATCACCCCACTGGAGGTTCGAAAAAAAACTAGCTCTAATATCACATGAAAAATCATGCATACTTAGCATATGCCATGACAAAATTCAAAAGAAAACTAGCTCCTGACTACACATACCATCCACTGGTCAAGTGCCCATGATCGCCCCACTGGAGGCCTGAAATGAGACTAGGTCCTCGTATGATCATAATTAGACTAGAAAGTATTAACACCAAAACATCATAATGTATGTAATTCAATGCAGCTCAATTTATGCTAAACATATTTAATATTTCATAACATTTACTACACATCGTAGAGCATATTTAGCATGTAATACTAGAAGTCAAGATAACATACCTGAAAGAACTCTATCAATATATGGCCTATTCGAATCTTAAACTCCGTACTGCTCTATCGATAAGAAGATGAAAATCTTGACAGAATTAATCATGTAATTAATCTTCTATCTAAAATAAACTAGCATAAGAAAAATGGCTCTTAGTCCAGTTTGGATCTCGACCTAAATTACTAAAAGAATATGTTCAAATTTTATTATTAATTTTGATATTTTTTTTTATTTTTCTCCTTCTCTCTTCTTCCTCTCTCTTCCTTATCTCTCCTCTTCCTCTCTCTTCTTTCTCTCTCTTCCCTTTCTCTCCCTCTCTCTTTCCTATCTTCTTCTTTTCTCTCTTCTCTTTCTCTCTCCTCTCTCTTTCCTCTCTTCTTTTCTCTCCTCTTCTTTTCCTTTTCTCTCTTTTTTTTCTTTTTCTTTCTTTTCTTTTTTTCCATCTTTTTTTCTTCTCTTCTTCTTTCCTGGCTCCCTTTCTAGTTTAGCCCGAGCATGCCTCCCATGGTTCTCGAAAGCAATGAAAGGTGGTGGACGAGGAAGGGGCTTGCCGGACATTGCCGGATGAAGGGTGATCGGGCGGCAGTCACTGGTGTTCCATCCAGTTTGGGGAGATCGAGAGAAAAGAAAAAAAAATGAAGAAAAACTCCCTTGTCTACCATGTCTTTCAAGAAAAAATCTATGAAAAGGGGACTCACCGGTGTCGGAGAACTCGTGGCCACTCACTGAAGAGGAGGAAACTAGCCAAACAAGGGTTAATTATGCATTCTTAGAGACAGTGGAAGGGGGTTTTTAAAGAGGAAGGACGAGGGAGTTTTTCTTGCCGTACGGGGAAGAATCTCGGTCAATCGAACTTCCTACCCCTCTATGACTCTCCATCGAGCTTCCTCCCCCCTTATGACTCTCCATCGAGCTTCCTACCCCTCTATGACTCTCCATCGAGTCAAATCCGACTCCCTGACGTCCTCCTTTCCATGTTCTGGCGATTTCAGTGGCCAGATAAACAAGGGCTCCGTCCCCTATTTTTTTTTCTAAGTTTTGAATTGAAGTCGGCAGCCTTTGTCGACTTTAGCCCAAATGGCCCAAAATAAGTTAGGCTTCACATTCTCCCCTCCTACAATAAAATCTCGATCTCGAAATTTAACATATCTGATTCATGAAATAGCTGGGGATACTTGGCTTGCATAAACTCTTTAAATTTTTAAGTTGATGGCTCAAGCTGAAAGAGAAAAAGCTTTGAAGAAAAGATTCATATCAGGAGAATTTCATGATCAACCTCATAGAAATGTTGATGCAAAGACAGTGAAACCTGACAGTGCTGCTATCCAGTGCTATAGGTGTGGTGGACCATACCTTAAGCAAAACTGTACCTAGCTAGGAGAGAAATGTTATAATTATGGAAAGGAGAATCACACTGTAGCTGCGTGTTATATTGGTCAGGGGTCTCAGCATCAAGCGTCTCAAGCATCTCGTGATGAATATTAGCAGGGAGGATAATAGAAGATGGGTACCCATGGACGAGTGTACGTACTCACGCAGTAAGATGCCAACGCATCCAATTCAGTAGTGACAGGTATGATTAGGTTATGATCATTTGGGACGGTAATATAAGTGATTAAAATCATAATGACATGATGATTATTAGATATGACAAGAATAGTGTAGAGCTCAGGTTATGATGACATGGAATTGTGGTATAAGTGCTATGATAGATATGAGTGATATTACATTCAGGTCATGATTGTTTAAAAATTTTGACATAAGAGATTAAGAAATTAACATGATGATTAGTAAGATATGACAAATATTTCTGGAAGGATCTATCTAGTGAACCTAGATGGTTTAGTAAATCATATTAGAGTGTGGAAGCGTAGTGATTTAAGAATATTAACTCTAACTTTTGAAGTGTTATGATGGGAGTATTGATTTAGATGTCAATCGAGCTAATTTCGAGGATGAAATTATTTTAACGGGGGAGAATGTGAGAATTGGGCATGGGCTGAAGTCGGCAGGCCAGCCGACTTCAACCCAGCGAAAGGAAAAAAAATAGGGCGGAGAGGCGTCGGAACAGAGGAGATTGGTTTTTCCTTTATCCAGTCAGAGTCTTGCCAGTGTTTTCGAGAAAGGAGTTGTGAGGGGAGAGGGAACTGGTCGGCGATGAGTCCGGGAGGGATTGGGACTCACTTGGGCGGTGTTGGTCTTCCAAACGACATGGGAACCGATGGGAATTTCTTTAAATTCCTCTCATTGCCATCGAATTGAGCCCCATCGAGCCTCCATCTTTGTGTCTTCCTCCTCTCCGACGAGCATTCGGAAGTCATCGAAGCCCGGTAAGTATTCCTTAGGAGGATTTAATTTATTTTTGTTTTGGGTTGTTTCGATTTGGTCTTGGGGCCGTGGACCGCCGGTGGCCGTGCCATCGCCTGCCTCCGATCCGTCGAGCCCTCCCCGGCAACCTTCCCATGGTCGCTGCCGGCCACCGTGGAGGGGGGGTCTTAGTTGAGTTAAGCCGAAGGGAGAGGGGATCGGGAGAGATGAGGAGAAGAAACAAGAGAAGAGAAGAAGAAAGAAAAAAAAAAGAAAAAAGGAAAAAAAATAATAAATAAGGGAAGGAGAGAGAGAATAGATGAGGGGAGAGAATAGATGAGAGAGAAAGAGGAGAGAGAGGAAGAAGAGAGAGAGAATCAAGGAATTTTCTCGAGATTCGTGAAAATTAAAAATTTAGATTTTAATAAAATTATTTATTAATGTAGGGAATCAGTCTTCTGAGCAGAAAGGCATCGTGCAAATTTCGGGTACGGATTAGTTCAGGTGTAGACAGTTGATTCTTGAGATGTAAAGAATTCTATATTGATCAGCCGTTTATACATGTATTTTATACGGTTTGACTTGATCTGAACATATATATATATATATACATACATTTGATACATGGTGTTATCTCGCATGGCATAGTTGATTTTTTGTGATGGACATTGTAGTTGTTATTTTTGTTATAGTATATATTTCATACACCATATTTTAAAGGAAAGTGACACTGGTTGTCGAGTGGGTTGGATCATGATACCGGTTATTGAATGAGTTGGACCATGACACTGGTTATCGAGTGGGTTGGACCACGACACCAATTATTGATTGGTTTGGACTATGACACTGGTTATCGAGTGGGTTGGACCACGATACCAATTATTGAATGAGTTGGACCATGATACTGGTTATCGAGTGGGTTGGACCACGATACCAGTTATTGATTCTATTGCTGCCAAGACCGTCGTGGCCCGTAGCTACCGCGTCGGATCGCGCTCCCCCCGCCGCCTGCCGTGCTCGGCTCTCGGGTCCCCGCCTCGTGCCGTCCGGTGGTCCTCCGCTCCAGGACCTGCGAGACAATGGTTAGAGACCCGGGTCGGGGTTTCCAGCGGGGCACTCCGACGATCAAGTCAGTGATGGTCCAGGAAAACAGATCCTCCTGGCCGGGCCCCTCTTGATGGACTTCGCACTAGGAGGAGTGAAAGATGTGTGTGTGGAGGTGTGAACGTCGCAGGGGAAGATTGGTAGCGGGGACAGAGGGATGCTCTGTTCCTCCGCCTCTCCTTGTGCCCCTCCGTTCCCCCCATTCATGGTGGTGATGGCTCCTTTTTTTTTCTTGTTGTTGTTGTTATTGTTACCTCTCCCCCCTAGGAGGGTGCCGATCGTTCTTTGTAGTCGAAAACTGGCCGTTGGGAGCTTGTCTAGGGATTCCCGCCGGGCTGTCAGACGCGCGCGGCGGTGTCCCAGGAAGCCCTTTCCTATTTCATGGTAAGGTGATGTCAGGCGCTCCGACACTCCTTCATGATTGCCTTATTCCGGGAAATCGGGGACGTCTCGAACGGCGGGCCGCCGCCCGCAGGGTTCGAATCTCCCGGATGGTCTTCTTTCCTAGGTGATCTGAGTGGTTGGTGAGGAATGTGGTGCCTCGGTCGGCACGTTGCTTGCCTTTTTGGTGTAACTGGTGGTGTCAGGTAGTCAGTACGGCCTGAGAGGCATTCTGGTACGGTCATCGAGAGGCTCGCCGGTGTCCTCGGCTGGTGAGGACTTCTTTCGGGTTGAGGTCGAGCTGGGACGGCTGGGCTCACTCCATCCTAGGTGCTCTGGGCTGGCAGGGACGGCCTGTTGGAGGAGGGCGAAGTACGGGCCCGGTCCAGAGGGCGCGCACTCGGAGAGGCTCGACCTCAGCGGGCGAGCTCTTGGCTCGACCTCGACCGCGGGGCACTAACCTCCGAGGGTCTCCTCTTGAGGGCGGATGTCGGCGGACCCGGTCTAGAGGGTACGCACTCGGAGAGGCTCGACCTCGGCGGGTGAGCTCTTGGCTCGACCTTGACCGGGGGGGCACTAACCTCCGAGGGTCTCCTTTGGAGGGCAGATGTCTGCAGACCCGGTCCAGAGGGCGCGCACTCGGAGAGGCTCGACCTCGGCGGGTGAGCTCTTGGCTCGACCTCGACCGGGGGGGCACTAACCTCCGAGGGTCTCCTCTGGAGGGCAGATATCGGCGGACCCGGTCCAGAGGGCGCGCACTCGGAGAGGCTTGACCTCGGCGGGTGAGCTCTTGGCTCGACCTCGATCGGGGGGCACTAACCTCCGAGGATCTCCTTTGGAGGGCAGATGTCGGTGGACCCGGTCTAGAGGGCGCGCACTTGGAGAGGCTCGACCTCGGCGGGTGAGCTCTTGGCTCGACCTCGACCGGGGGGCACTAACCTCCGAGGATCTCCTCTAGAGGGCAGATGTTAGCGGACCCGGTCCAGAGGGCGCGCACTCGGAGAGGCTCGACCTCGTCCGGGGGGCACTAACCTTCGAGGGTCTCCTCTGGAGGGCAGATGTCGACGGACCTGGTCCAGAGGGCGCGCACTCAGAGAGGCTCGACCTCGACCGCGGGGGCACTAACCTCCAAGGGTCTCCTCTGGAGGGCGGATGTCGGCTCCGGCCTAGGCGCCGAGCTCATGAGCTCGACCTGGCGGAGGACTGGGCTCCATCTGCTGCCATGGGGGAGTTCGGCTCATCTCGGTAGTGGGGTCCGAGCCAGAGGGTCGACGTGGCGTCCCTCTCCACATGGTGCCCGCAGATTTCTCCACGTTAGCGGTCTTGCCATATCAGGTTTGGACTATGACATTGGTTATCGAGATGGTTGGACCATGATACCAGTTATTGAATGGTTTGGACTATGATACTGATTATCGAGTGGGTTGGACCACGATACTAGTTATTGATTGAGTTCGACTATGATACTGGTTATTAAGTGGGTTGGACCGCGATACCGATTATTGAATGGATTGGATCATGAAACCGATTATTAAGAAAAACATAAAGTTATCAAGATTTTGTCATACATGAGACTTAATTTATTTGACTGCATGACATGATAAATTGATATTTTGCTATTTTCAGAAATGTATATTATTATTGGTGTCATCATATGGAAACCTTACTGGGCTGTATAGCTCACTTCCTACTTTTTAATTTTTTTTCAGAAACTCAGGATGCGTAACAAGATTTGGACTGGGCGTGAGACGGAACATCGACTTTTAGTTTGTTAGTTAGTTTTATGTAGTTTTTCGGTTGCTGATATTTATTATGGATCAGTGAACCATTATTAGTTTGATACAATTGCTATGATTTTAGAAGAATGACTCTTGTATATCTAGGTCTTGTATGATCTCTAGGATAAAATTTAGGATTTGTGTGGCCGGTCGCGTAACCGATTTCAATGCTGAATTTGGGACATGATACTATGAGCCGACATACTTCTTTTGTGAGAAATCCTGCATGAAGGACACCTCTGTTTTGTTGCTCATGATGAAGGCAAAGGGGGAGCAAATTTTTTAGAGGTGCCTCTAGCAACCATTGATCATGCTAAATTGCGATCTGATCTCCCTTTTGTTGTCTTAGCATGGTGCTGGCAAGGAACCATTCACTCGTTATCACAACACTTGTCCATGGTGGAGAACCTTTCCTTTTTGGCATCATTTATGGCTTGGCTTGGTGGCTTTTGCAAGAAGTGGAGGTCGTGATTGAGCTTTCTCAAAGGACGCCAAGGATCGTTGTAATATCTCCATCACCACTTAGCCAGGAGATGGTGATTTAGCAATTTGATATTTGATATTGATGACTCAGAAATCCCCGAAATTGGCAAACCTTCTTCCAACAAACCAAGCGATGGCCAAGTCGGCAAGATTTATCACCTTTCTAGGAAAATCTTCTTCTTAAAGTTCCTATACTTTCAATGGTGGTTAAAGCGATCTCCAAGATGAATATTCTGTAAACAGAGATCGCACCGAGGAGAACTACATTCACTAGAGCCAGTCTGCCCACAATGATAAGTAGGCATCCTCTCCAAGCAACTAATTTCTTCTTACTTTTGTGCTCTAGGAAAGCCCAATCTTCTACCGCTTGTTGTAGTGGAGAGGGAATCCCAGGTACTTCAAGGATAGCTTCTCTGTTGTACATCCCAGTATACTTGCATGTAAGTCACTTGTGGAGTCATTGAAACCAATTCCGATGAGGGAACTTTTTTTTTTTTTTTGGGTGAAAAAAAGAAAGAAAAGGGGGAATAAATTTCTATTATAGCAATCTTTACTGGGCTCCCTTCCCATCTGAGCCATATTTTTTGTTCGCCCTCCCTATTTAAAGATGAGTATCTCAATCTGATTCTACTAAAATATTAGAGTAGAATATTCTTCCTATACCAAGTTATGTGCTCCAGAAAAAATTTCCGGACGATAGAACTCTCTGTGAAGTTGAGCAACCCTGCTATATGATGCTAGTGGGATCATGTTACGGTTTCACTGACAAAGATCTAACATGATGGTTTCAGGTTGAAGAGGAGACGACGGCGAGGGGCCCCGTCCGTGCTGCTACAGCAAATCGTTGGTTCGCAAGTCCAATATTAGCCTTGAAGTGATGATGGTATGGGAATCTCTTGGATTGGGCGGTTGGATTATGAAGCCAAGCAATGATTGCTTTGGGGTCCCTTATTTACCCTCAAAAAAAAGATTGCTTTGGGGTGCTTTCAACTTTCTTTATGTGTGATCATGGTAATTGTTGTACCCATTTGACTAGTCCCGAATTGAATCGATTTCAGGCGTCCGATCGGTTGATTCCTGCATGGAGTCCGACTCCCCGATTCTAGGAGAGGACCCCACGGCCCCCTTTTCCGAAGGACTGACTCGGGGGCTTCGAGAGTTGGCGGGTGCCCCCACCGCCTGTGCATCGGCCTCTTTGACTGCCACGGTTGACTTTTGGGAGGCCCTGCTGAGCGCCACGATCGGCTTCTGGGAGGCCAGGCCGACCCGCTGCTGAAGAGGTCGCTCGAAGTTTCCAGGAGCTTTTTTTCCTGACAAGTTCTGACACTCTATTGTAACGGACTCCAGTGCATGGCCACGATTCTTGCTGCCAGGCCACCACTCTGACGCTCCTGTCATGCCGCCAACCCACGACCTTGCCGCCATGCCTATTCTTCTGGAGGCATATTCGAGCTTTCCGAACCTGCTCCCTAACAGAATTTGGCAGCACTCCACGCCTATAAAAGGCACTCGGGGGACCTCCGTAAAAAGGGCAACGTTCTTCTTTCCCATTGTAAAACTCTTTTCCTGAGCTCTTTCCATTCTATTGCTCCATTCCTTCTCTAACTTAAGCATTGGAGTGTCCCCCGCCAGAGCCCATCCGGTACCTAGAGACTTCTTGCAGGTTGACCGATCGAGGAGCTCTTCAGCATACCCACCGAGCACGACCCAGGAGGAAACGTGGCAACAGCAATGAAATCCCTTAGGTTAAGTGGTTGGGAGCTGAAAGCAAGATGAGATCATTGCTTTGGATTGGTGCGATCATTAAAGCACCACGCTGGATTGCACGATGGATTTTACGTAAAACTAGGAACCGGAATGTGCATTCGATGACAAATATATATATATTATATTCTAATGAAAACGGTAAAAAGAACAAAGCAAATAGAATTGCACAGTGCATATTCGGTAAAAATAATTATTGCCGCCCAGATCGTCGTGGTCCATAGCTATTGATGGCGTTGAGTGTTCCGTGTCCGTCCGCAGGAGATGCCTCCGGTGCCCCGGGACCTGCAAGAAAGCCAACGTCAGTGACGCGGGCCGGGAATTCCGGTGGGGGCACTCCGACGGTCAAGTCAGTGACGATCCAGGGAAATAGATCATCCTGGTCGAGCTCCTCTGCATGAGCTCCATGCTAGGAGGAGTGAGTGGAGTGTATGAGAGTGTGAGTGCGAGCTGAGGGATGTGGTCGCCGAGGTGGTCTTGCCCTCCTATCTAGCCTCTTCCCCTTCTCCTCTTTTTCTTTGTGATGGTTGTGTTGTTAGAAAATTGGGTGGTTCTCTCGTTGAGAGAGTGTTGTTCTGTTGTAATATGAGTGCTGTTACCTCCTTTTTGCTTACTCTGGCTGAGTCTCTTACTTGGGCTTGCCTAGGGGTCCTCCCTGGCTGTCAGGCGGGTGCGACGAGGTATCGTGCCGTAGACGGGACGCCTTCTTTATTGGATAGCTGGGGAAGCTTCTACATGCCTCTGACATTCCTTTTACTTGCCCTTCTTGGAAGCCTGACAGGACCACGACTGTTGTGCCGTCGCTCTCGAGAATCGTGCTCCTTGGTAGGATCTTATCTCCGGTCGTACGGCAGGCCGGTTGAGGGCATGGTGCCTTGGTGTGAGCTTCCTTTCTTTCTGGTGTGAATGGCAGCCGTGGACATTAATGGCGACGTGGCAGGTGCTGTCGTACGGTCCTCGGGGGGCACGCCACCGACTTTGGAGGGGAGGTGCTGCTTTCTTGGCGATTGGTGCTTCGATTCGTGCTGGGGGCCGAGCTGGGAAGATGGGGCCTGCTTGTAGCGAACCTGCCTCGCGGCGGCTCGGCTGTGCAGAGGAGGGCTGAGCTCGATACCGGACCGGTGGGGCCAGCGTTGACCGAGCTCGGGCTGACAGAGGTACGCCCAGCACAGGGGACTTGGTCTTAAAGGGGCTCCGCGTGGTGGAGGAGGCTTGAGATCAACTCCGAGCCATGGGGCCCGACCTCGGGCTCGAAAGGTCTGCCTCTGGTGGGGTTTGAGCTCGGCTCCGACCTAGGTGTCCCGACCTGACGGGTACCGACCTAGCGAAGGACGGAGCCCGGCTTCGACGGGCAGCCCCGTTGACATCGGGGAGCTCTGCCCGGCGAAGGGACCCATGAAGGGAATCCAGCACGGCGTTCGATGAGGGCTCCACGTCATGATCCTTGGCCACGTCAGCAATTCGGTCACATCAATAATAAAAATCAAACTAACATAATAAATTAAACTTAACATTGTATTTTTATGTTTAGTTTAAATAAATATAAAATATATAAACTAAAATCATACTAAATCAGGTACAATAATAAGACTAATATAAGTATAAAATTTAAAACTTATAATCTAAAATAAATTAAAATAAAATAATAAAATATACAGTAAAAAAGTAAATAGTTGAAATAAATAATTTAAAAATAAAAATAAAAAAATCTAAATCAAAATAAAAAAGAATGTAACTTTAAAAAATAAATTAAATAAAATATATATTCTAGATACTGTATATTGATTTATTTATAAATATACATTGAATTATCACTAAATGCATATCCAAAAAAAATTATTGTATATATTATAAAGTAGATGAATATATATTACCAGAACACATAGTATATATTAATAAACATAATATTTTAAAAATTATATATTAATTTATTTAAAAATAATATATAGTAATAGATGGTGTAGTATATTTGAAAAAAATAATATATTTTTATTAATAAAAATATATTTTTAAAAAAATTATAGTAAAATTGGAATTTTCTTTTGTCGTCCTTTTGCTGGAAGTAGAGCTGTCAACGGGTCGGGTTCGGATTGGAACTCAGATATCCAAATCCGGACCTGACCTTAGTTACTGGATCCAGACCCGGACCCGAATACCCGACGGGTCCAATTTTAAAGTATCGAACCCGGACCCGAATGGATCCTGGATATCCATATCCGAACCCGGACCCGAACAAGAACGAGAATTGCAAAAAAAAAAAACTTATCGATTTTGTGGCACTATAGCAGGGGCTCGGATCGAGAAAGACGAAGCCAAAATAGGAACGACATCGGGACAGGAGCAACGACAGCCGGCGGGGGACGATCGAGGGAGGGAGGCATCGGCCGTTAAGGAGGGGAAGCGTTGGCCGACGGGGCTTAGGAAGGCATCGAGGGAGGCGTTGACTGGAGGGGGATCGACTGTCGAGGAAGGCATCAGCCATCGAGGGTCGACCGTCGAGCAGGGGGAGGCGTTGGCCATCGGGGGGAGGCGTCGCTCGTGGGCGTGGAGGTAAAGCGCCGATGTCGAGGCTCGGTCCATTCGGAGCAGCAGTGTAGAGGGCTCGGCCATCGTGGGGAAGGCATTGGCCGTCGAGGAGGGAGGCATCAATCGTGGAGGGCTCGGCCATCGAGGGAGGCGTCAGCTGTGGGCATGGAGGTGCAGCACCAGAGTGGATTTGGGGATTCATTCCCTGGGCGGCTGGAAAGGAGAAAGGGCCAAAGGGGCTAGGGCACGAAGCTTTTATAGTAAAATCCTTGATCAATTTTTAATCATTAGATTGTGATCCAACATCTCATATTTATATAAATATATATAAATATATAAATATATATAATATTATTTTATTTAATCAGATCTTGGATCGATCGAATATTCAGATCCAGATTTATTTAACTATAATTCGAATATTCAGATCCAGATTTATTTAACTTTAATTAATCGAGTCCGAATCCAAATAAATGGATCTAGACTTAAATCCAAACTCGGATTCATTGGATTTAGATTCATGAATTTCGGATTCTGATCCGATTTATTGACAACTCTAGCGGGAAGGTGAGACCTGGAAGCCGCAAAAAGATCAAAACTTGGAAGCGCACCCCCCCCCCCCCCTCCTCTCAAGCCGACGACCCCTCCTTCCTCACGCGTTCATCTTCAGCCGTCCATCTCTCCATCCAACGGCTCGCATCTCCTCGCTCCCTTTCCTTCCCTCTTTCTCCTGGCACGGTCGAGTAATTGTCACCCGCCAAAAAACTCGTCAATGCTGGCGATTCTTCCGAGTTCCAACCGCCTTCTCCCTGCCAGCTCACACCTCAGGCAACGCCGAATCGCCGGTATAAATGCTCTCCCCTTCCCCTTCGCAAGGAGAAAAAAAATAATTTTATCAAAAAAGAAAAATAAAACATCTGTTTTAGTCCCACATGCCTTCCATGGCGATCTCTTCCTCCCCTCTTCCTCGCCCATCTTCTGCCCCTCCCCTCCCAACCCCCTGCGATCCCGACCTCGTCCGATCCCTTCTTCGGCTCTCGAGAGAGATTTCCCTCTTCGAGTCGCCCAAATCCCTCCAAAATCGAAACATCTCTTCAATTGCTCGCAAATCAAAGCTCCTGGCACTGTTCTTCGAGGAGCTCCTCCGCGATCCCGTCCCCAATCTTCCCCGATACGCTTCCCTCTGTCTCAAAGAGATCCTTCTCGTTCTCCAGCGCTACAAGGCCTTGCTTGGCGATTGCTCCACCCGGAGCCGAATGCGGCTCCTCCTTCAGGCCGACACCGTCGCCAACGAGTTCCACGAGCTCACTCTCGAGCTCTCCATTCCGCTGGACATTCTCCCTCTAGCTGAACTGGATGTGGGGGAGGATGTGAGGGATCTGGTGGATATGGTCCGCCGCCAGTGCCGGCGATCGGCGGCCCCCGTGGATCCGGCCGAGGCGACGCTTCGGGGCGAGATATTTGACATCATCCACGAGATCCAGCAGGAGATTGTCCCCGATCGGTCCAAGCTGGAGGCAGTGTTCGAAAAATTGGGGCTGGACGACTCCCGGAGCTGCCGCAACGAGATCGAGTCGCTGGATCGCGAGATCGGCGACCGGGTCGCCGAGAAATGGACGGCGGCGATGATCGCCCTCGTCGGCCTTGTCCGCTACGCCAAATGCGTCCTTTACGGCGCCTCCACGCCCAAGTTGGAGTCCGCCGGAAAATTTAGCTTCTCGGCGAGTGATCTCGCAGTCCCCGCGGACTTCCGGTGCCCGATCTCGCTCGAGCTGATGCGGGATCCCGTCGTGGTGGCGAGCGGGCAGACGTATGATCGGGAGTCCATCAGCCGGTGGATCGCCTCCGGGCACGCCACCTGTCCCAAGACCGGCCAGGCCCTCGCACACACCAGCTTGATCCCCAACAAAGCCCTCAAGAATTTGATCTTCCAGTGGTGCCGCGAGCAGCACGTGCCGTTCGTCAGAGTGGATCCCGGGAACGGCGGAAGGGCCAACGCCGTCAGCGCCAACAAGGCCGCCCTCGAGGCGGCGAGGATGACGGCGTCTTTCCTCGTCCAAAAGCTCGCCGCCTGGCCGTCGACGGAGGCGGCTATCCGTGTCGTCCACGAGCTCCGCCAGCTCGCCAAATCCGGATCCAATAACCGCGCCTTCGTCGCGGAAGCCGGCGCCATTCCGTTACTCGTGCCCCTTCTCCGTTCGGATGACCCTGGCCTTCAAGTTAACGCCGTTACAGCTTTGCTCGACCTCTCCATCCTGGAAGCCAACAAGAAACGGCTTATGCACGCGGACGGCGGCGTTGACGGCATCGTTGACGTGATGGCGAGCGGCGCCACGTGGCGGGCGAAGGAGAACGCGGCCGCCACGATCCGGAGCCTCTCCTCCATCCACGCCTACCGCAGGCGCTTGGGCCGAAATCCTTGTCTCATTGATCGACTGGTCAATCTGGTCAAAGCGGGGCCCACCAGCACGAAGAAAGACGCGCTGGCGGCGATTTTGAGCCTGGCCGGCGATCGGGAGAACAACGCACGGTTGGTGGATGGTGGCGTGGTGGAGACGGCGCTCGGGGTGGCGGAGGAGGCGGAGGAGGCGGTGGCGGTGCTCGCTGCGGTGGCAAAGAGGGGAGGCGCGGAGGCAGTGGGGGAGGCGGAAGGGTCCACCGCGAAGTTGGTTCAGGTTTTGAGGCGCGGGTCGGACCGGGCTAGGGAGAGCGCGGCGGCGGCGCTGGTCCTGGTCTGCCGGCGGGCTGGTGTCTCCGCGGTAGCGGAGCTGGCGGCGACGCCGGGGATCGAGTGGGTGATATGGGAGCTGATGGGATCGGGGACCGAGAGGGCGAAGCGGAAGGCAGCGGCCCTGTGCCAGATCTGCCGGCGGTGGACCGCGGCGCTGGAGACCAACCGGCCGCATTTTCCGCTCTGACCATCACGGCTTCCACCACCGCGGTGGCGCATGCTTGAAGCCGGGTTCATCCTTTTGTACAGCATTAAATCACGTGCAGTCTCCGCAGGCGTTTGTGATTGGCTCGTTGTCGCCTATATCGGATTTTTTTAAAATTTTTCTATACGGTTGGATTGAGATTAATTTGCCAAGGAATAAGAAATGAAATTAAGGGATTAAAAGAAAATTATTCTTTTCATTTTATTTTATTTTATTTTTTGGTGCAGGTGGGCGGTCATATTGTTCTGGTAGCAGTCCAAAAGATCAAGAGGAAAAAATTTCTGACGAGGACCAATCTGTAGAATGCTAAGTGTTGCTGCCTACATCGTCGTGGCCTGCAATTCAAAGATGGTGTCGGACGCCGACCTCGTTACTCGGAATCTAGCTCGCGTGCCCAACCTGCAAAAAAGAAGAGACCCGGGCCGGGAATCCCGGTGGGGGCACTCCGAAGATCAAGTCAGTGGACGATCTGGGGGAACAGATCCTCCACGATGGATTCTTGGATGGACTCCATGCTAGAAGGAGGTTTAGCTTTCAAAGGAAAGAGTAGAGTGGGAACGGCAGTGGTGGAGGAGAGCTTGAGCTGTAGTGGCTATGTCCATCGAGACTCTTCCAGCGAGTTCTCCGGTAGCTTCAGAGTGCTCTCTCTTACTCACTCTCTTCTCGCTTGCCTTTGCTTTGCTTATCTTGTTCGAAGGCCCTTGGAATTTCCTTTTAGGTCATGATCCTCTCAGCTACCCACCTCAGGTTCTCCCTCCTCTGAAGGTACTCGAAGGTCAACGACCGGCAGCGTGCCCCATTGCCCCCTCCCTTCATGGTAGGGAGTTATGTCGTGGATTCTGACTTCTCGGTTGGTCACTACACTTGGAAAATTTGACAGGACCTCGATCTGGGGGCAGCCGTCCCTAGTTTTGAATCCCCTCGCACGACTTTCTTCTTCTAGGTGGTGCAAACGGTCGGCTAGGGAGTGCAGCACTTTGATTGGAGTGCTCTTTTCTATCCGGTGTAAACAATGGTAGAAAAGATCCTGGCGCCCTTGGGGGCGCCCCTCCGTAGGCCTTGGACGGCGTGCCACGGTCAAAGAGATGCAGTGGTGTCTCCTTCTTTCTACCTTAGGGTTTTGAGGCGCGGTGGGCCCTGGCCATTTGGATAGCTTCAGGTCGGCAGACTTCTCCATTGAAGAGTGCTTGGCTCGAAGAGAAGGAGCTTGACTTCGGTCGAGGCAGGCTCGACCTCGAGGGAGCCACCTGGCGAAGGAGCTCGAAGAGAGGGAGCTCGACTTCAACTGAGGCGAGCTCGACCTCGAGGGAGCCGCCTGGCAAAGGAGCTCGAAGAGAGAGAGCTCGATTTCGACCGAGGCTGGCTCGACCTCGACGGAGCCGCCCTGCGAAGGAGCTTGAAGAGAGGGAGCTCAACTTCAGCCGAGGCGGGCTCGATCTCGAGGGAGCCGCCCGGTGAAAGAGCTCGAAGAGAGAGAGCTTGACTTCGATCGAGGCGGGCTCAACCTTGAGGGAGCCGCCAGGCGAAGGAGCTCGAGCAAAGAAGCTGACGTGGCCATATATGCCAGCATGGTTGCCAACTAGATCCGAAGGGGATTCCACGCCAGTGATCTTGCCACATCACTGAGCAATATAAAAGGTAACTCAATCAGCTACACAGTTTGCCTCTCGATAGACATGGTGGCCTGTAGCCATCGTAGGAAGCTGCAGCAACTTCTAAATATCACGAAGGAGATGGTGGGTATCATAGCTATTCAACCTGTCCTGAATCCAGCTAATAATAATAGAAGAGTCACTCTCAATAAGAATCCTGTGAGCATGCAAATGCTAGATAGCCCTGGTGATGCCAGTCTACGGAGCTCTGAGCTTCGTTTCTAAAATGGAAAGGTCATGAAGGAAGATCCCCTCAGCCATCAGAAACCTTCCATCATTATCTCGAATAACATACCCTGCACTGCTATTAGCACCACAAACACTGCCATCAAAATTTATCTTGACAAATCCTAGAAGAGAGGGCTCCTAGGAAATGTAAATAGCCCTTCGGGCCACTATTGAGATAGCATGTAAGTCCCAAGAGTCTGAGGTTGCAAGGGAGGTGGTAGTGTTAAACTGGTGATACTCCATCCCATGAACATGGTTCTTTGAGGAACTCGATGAGCCAGAGTGGCCTTAGCCTCAAAGATCACCGTATTCCTAGATAGCCAAATCTGATAAGCAATGTAGGTAGCATGACAGCCCTCTTGAGCCAAGCTTTGGTGGAGAAAATCAAGGAAGGAGCATAGCCCTGAGCCATCATTGACATCCCAAAACCAGCTCCTAGCAAACCTCTAAATCAACCTCGCTTTAGGATAGCTCAAGATAGCATACTCGGTGGACTCATCCTAAATACCACACACCGGGCAGGACACCGACAACTCCATACCTCTGTGCCTAAGAAGAGTTCTCATAGGAAAACGATTTCAAGCCATCTTACAAAGAAAGATATGCAATCTCAAGTGAACCAGAAGTCTCCAGATCCAAGTAACAGCAAACCTCGTATCAGAAGGTCCCCTGCATAAATCATAAAGTGTGCTCGAAGAAGCCTTAGGGTAACAAGATGGGTCCCAAACCCTCAGGTCTTGGTCCCGGTGAATCAAAATTGGGATAGCAAGGATCCGAGAAGCTAGCTGGCTCCTAAAAAGTCTAGAAATCTCATAAACTTTTCAAGTTCTACTATAATCCATCAACAAATCATAGACTCGAAAATTGTGAGCAATCTCCATACTCACAAAGGTCGACCACCTAAATAGAGGAAGAGTAGAAATCCACATATCCTGATTGACATCATCGTGGTCCCATCACCAACCAAGCACCTGACATGGGCTATTATAATAGGGGTATGGGCACAAATCTCCTTCTAGATAAAGGAGCAACCACAGGTCATCTGATCTGGGATCCCTGACTCCAAGCACCATAGCAGGCCCTCATCATCCTACTCCACAGACAGCTGGGTTGGAGAAGACATCTAATAACATGTTTGGCAATGAGTACCTCCCACTTTGCTAGAAAGGACTGGATTCCAAGGCCTCCATCCTTGATTGGCTAGTAGATAGTATCTTAAGCTAGTAGATGAACACCATGGCTATCATACCTGGGCCTTCATAGAAAATTACAGAAAATCTGCTCCATCTCTCTCAGGCATGAGCTAGGAATTATAGTATTCGCTAGGAAGTAAACAGGGTTAGAGCTGAGGACAGACCTGATGAAAGTAAGTCTACTCATCATAGAGAGAATAGTAACCTGCCAACCCTCTAAATGATCATGAACCCACTACACCATGGGTCTACACTCCATCCTCCACAACCTCCCACCCTTCATCGGGATGCCAAGATAAGAAAGAGTCCTGAACTGCTCTGAAATCCTAAGTCTAGCCAGGATTTCAAATTTCGTTTAGGTCTTCATTCTTGGGCTTAAAATAATAAAAGATTTCTATAAATTGACTAGCTGACCAGACCCATAGCAGTAGGACTCCACAACAGAAGCAAAGCATCTAGCATTCTGGAGCGAGGCCCGATCAATAAGAAAACAGTCATCTACAAAAAGGAGGTGAGAGAGAGGTTGGACTCCAAGGCCGGGCTAGTAAGGCTCCAATAATGATCTCTGGACCACACCCCTCAAAGCCCGAGAAAGAGCATCAGCACATAAGATGAATAGGTAGGGAGACATGGAACAACCTTATCGGAGATCGATCATCAAAAGGAAGTAATCAGTCGGTGCACCATTCACCAAAATGGCGAAAGTAGGGACTTCAACATAGTCCTTGGTCCACCTAATCCAGCTATCCTAGAACTCGAAGTTATGAAGAGTTCGGCGAAGGAAGTGTCAGCTCATCCGGTCATAGGCATGCTTCATGTCAAGCTTGATCGCCATGAAACTCTTTTGAGATGGGGTATGCCTGAGATCATGCATAAATTCCTGGGCAAGAAGGACATTATCGATGATACAGCAACTACTGATGAAGGCTCCTTGCTCAGGACTAACAAGACGAGGCACAATTATTTGCAACTGCCTGACCAAAATCCTCGCATAGACTTTATAGAGAGTGGTACAGAGGCTAATTGGCCTGAAATGGCTTGGAGCAAATGCATCAGGTCACTTCGGGATCAGAGTAATCAGGGTTTTCTTCTACTCAGCAAGGATACCTGAACCAAAAGCTGCTTGAACAGCCTTGACAAATTCACCCCCAACAATGGACCAATACCGATAGAAAAAGAGTGGAGGGAAACCATCCGGACCTAGTGATTTATCCTCTCCAAGGGACCAAAGAGTATCCCACACCTTCAAAGAAGGCATAGGGGGAGTGAGATTTGAATTCTCCTGATTAGAGATAGTCTAGCGGATAAGGACCCTAGCAAGGCACATCCTCCTCGGGAGAAAGTTCCACCTGGATTTGAAATATTGGAAGATCCGCTCGCTGATCTCATCACTATCAATTCCTATAGTGCCATCCTTCTCTCTCACCTGCCTAATATGATTAGACGACCTCCGAATCATAGTAGCCTGATGAAAGAATTTGGTATTTTGGTCCCCCTTCTTAATTCATTGCATTCTAGATTTCTGCCTTCATAAAGTCTCTTGCTATCTCAGAAGTGAATGGTAGGATGAGAGACAGCGATGAAGCATCCCCAGGTCAGCCTCCTGGAGACCCCCATCTTGATCCTTCTGTCTCTAAAGCTTAGCGATATCAGTCTTCACCTCCTCGATCTGCCTAAAATTGTCACCAACCTTAATTCTATTCCACTAGAGATGCCGGCACCTAGCCAACTCCAACCTCCGAATCATTCGATATCTTGCATCCCCATGAATTGGTAGGCTCCAAACCACCCTAATCAACTCCCAGGACCTTGGGTAGAAGGTCTAGAACTTCTCAAAGCAAAAAGGGGACCTAGGCAGCCGCATACTATTAGTAGTGATAAAGAGTGGGCAGTGACCTGATGCAATCCTCGGGAGGTGCTGAATATAGTGTATAGGAAAGCGCTGCATCTAATCAACCAATCCAAGAGCCTGATTAATCCTTTCTCAGATTCTAGCAGTGCCAAACTAGTTATTGCACCAGATGAATCGAGAACCAGAACAACCTAGGTCAATCAGGCCAGTATTGTCCATAAACTCCCTGAGCTCTTTGGAGTCAATGCTATCCACATATTGCCTACCTCCCATCTTCTCATAAGAACTTGCAATGCAATTGAAATCACCAGCAACAAGAGAAGGGAGGTCCTAGGTAACTAATTTGGAGATCTCATACCAAAGCCTCCGCTTCTCCCTATACTCAGTACTCGTGTACATGCTAGTAGAAGCCAGGGGCTGCCCATCTGGTCCAAGATCACCATGACCACCTGTTGCTCACAATTATGAAAAGCATCAATCCTCACAAAGTCCCATCTCCACATCACCAAGATCCCTCTTGATAGACCCCTAGACTCAATGGCATAGGTGCTCCATATAGAATGAAGCCGTTGTCTCACCCGATCCAGGCTCCTCCTAGATAAATGGGCTTAAGAAGAACACAGATATCAGGGCAGTGCTGGTGAACTAATCTATCAAAAATAGTTCAGAATATAGGTTTCTCTATATCCCGGGAATTCCAAATTAGGAGCCTCATGATAACACATGATGTGGAAAGGGGTCCATTCCAGAATGCCCCTCATTCTGCTCCACTGTATCCCCATATGATGAGTCCACCAACATCGAGGTCCTGTCACCTGCTTCCTAGATGGCTTGTCTCAGTCTTCCCACAGCCTTCTCATGAGAAAGACCTTGCGGCTCCACGACCATCACTATCTTACCTGATGGCTTTCATTTTCCTAGCAAGTCTCCTAAGCTTCCAAATTGACCAGTTTCTAAGTTCATCGCTGATTTATAAATTCTGGGTGCTGAAATTGCTGAGTGAGTCTTCTTCCTTTGAGAGATTCTACCATTCTTTCCACTGATGTTTTTGGAGCTGGGTTTTGGTGAGAGATTGAGAGAAAAAATCCTTGATTCCCTGTTTTGGTTGGTGCTCAATCGGTGGAAGAACATTTGTTATGGAGAAAACAAATTGCAGAACATATTGTTCTGTTTGTCCCTTCCTTCCCTCACCGTTTCAAGAGTTTCCGGCGACTAGCATCGTGCGAGAAGCCGGACCAGAGGAGCCCAATGCATGTCCCCCCTCTAAAGGGTGTACCCTTGAGCACCTGAGAGCTTTCGGTTCCTCCATTGCTGCTGGTCTTCTTTGCTCTGTTTTTTGGTTGCAAGTTATGAAATTTCTGGGTGAAAAGAACTTCGGCAACGTTGGATGATCGATCCAATACCTTTCCGTTGAAGCAACTCTTGTCAGGACTTTCCCTTGCTGTTGTTGCAGGAGAAGAGACCAACGTTGTGCTATTTTGGTTTGGGCTTTTGCTGCACTTGGAGAAGAGCCGAAAAGCTTTCCAACGGTTGCTAGAAGCAGAAGACTGGAATAAGGTTATTCTAGATATTCCAGCTATTCCAGCAGTTATCCCTGTTTTATTCCAAGCAGGAATAAGGTAAAATTTGTATTTTTAATTTTCATGCATGCCTAGATCTAGGTTTATAAATTTGTTTATAAATATTACATGCCCATTTCATGCCTTCTTTTGACTGTACATGCATCTTGAACATGTTAGATCCTGTGCGGAGTAGGTTGTTTCCGCTATTATTTTAAAATTATTTTAAAATACATACCTGCTCCCTGTGCTGTTGCATGCTTAGTGTAGGCACTCCAACCCATGTTTTCTTTCAGAATCTCTAGACATGGGCGCAGTTGTTATAACCAACAACGTGGCCATGAACTTTGGCTCCAATGGAATCAGACATGGTCACCACTATAAATGATGGTAAGAGGGGATACTCACGGTAAGAGAGCTCACCCCTGAGCTACTTCTCATTCTCTTCTCCAAGAGAACTCTCCATTCTGTTGCCAAGAGCCCTCACTGACTTAGGCATCGGAGTGTCCTCCACCGAAAAAATTCTGGTCAGTGACCTATTTTGCAGGGTTCGAAGAAGGCGCACCAAAGATTCTGTCGCTCCATCCGGTCTACGGGGTTCGACGTCAATAGATTAGCACGCTGGTAGGGAGAGAAGGTGCAGTACCTTGAGCATCAGGAACTGCCGGATCCTCTCTTGCAAAGGAGAGTTCTAGGAAGAACAACAACTACCATGGTGAGGGGTAAAGCTCAGAATATCTCGACGAGCAGGGGGTGTCCTCCCTCCCAAAGGAACGACCACCCAGTGGAGAACGATGTCCCACCTCCAACTTTGGTCATGGGACAGCACCAGTTTGAAGCCCTTCTGGACCGGGTTGATGCTCTCACAACCTTGGTTCAGAACTTTTAGGAAGTTGCTCTCTAGGTGGGGCACCCGCCGGCCATCTCTCGACACAGCTACCGGACCAGGGAAAAGGGGGACCACCACCATAGTTCCACCCAACACTCTCTCCGGGATCGACCTTCCCATGAAGGCCAAAGCTCGCAGCATCCAAAACAGTCTGATGACTGACGAGCAAGGAAGAGATCCAAGCGATCTCTCTCTGATTCTCTGAGAATTCTACTCCTCAAGATGTGGGGCCGAGAGAGGCCCATCATAGTTACGAAGAAAAATTTAAGATACTCGAGGCACAGATCGTGAGACTCCATGATCTGCGGAGAGATGGCAAGCACGCAACCTATGACTCGCAGCCTTCGCTCACCTCTAAGATAATGAAGGAAATCGTCCCATGACATTTTAAGGTCTC
The DNA here is from genome assembly GCA_021397845.1 of Areca catechu. Lineage (NCBI taxonomy): Eukaryota > Viridiplantae > Streptophyta > Magnoliopsida > Arecales > Arecaceae > Areca > Areca catechu. Next base: position 36,585,546 of record CM038040.1, read on the forward strand.
TTAGATGGAACCTTACGATGGAACTACTGACCCCCTGGATCATCTCGGCAATTTCAAAGCCCATATGATGATCCAAGGAGCCTCTGATGCATTGTACTGTTTGGCTTTTCCCGCCATCCTGAAGAAGGCAGCTCGAATGTGGTACTCGAGCATCCATCCAGGTACCACCGACTCCTTCTCTGAGTTAGAAAAATTATTTATCTTACATTTCAGGACTTGCTGGAAGACATCCCGGAATACAGACAGCTTATTCCTCCTTCACCAAAATGAGGGAGAGAGCCTTAAGGACTACATCACGAGATTCAACTCGGCCACCCTTGAGATTCTAGATCTTAATGAGCATGTGGTCATGTCCGCTCTGAAGAAGGGGCTCCGGTCGTCCAAGCTCACGTTCTCTCTGGACAAGCTACGCTGAGTTCCTGACAAGGACTCAAAAATATCCCAACAACGACATAATTTGAAGCACCTATCCTACCTTCTTTCAGCAATATTTTCAGCTCCATTCTCTTAACCTTCCGCAATAGCCCATTCTCTCGACCTTTCACAATAGCCCTATATCCACATGCCTCTCACGATCACCAATTGGAGGGTCATACCAAATAAAATATCCACATGTAACAAATTGCCAGAACTAAAAAGAAAATAACGAGATGATATACACTTTGCATCAGAAAACAAAAAACCATATGATTCAATAAACTAATGATAGAAAAGAAAAAAGAAAGTTAACATACTCCATAACTCTTGTAATCAAGAAATCTCCTTCTAGAATTGACCTCTATCCAAAAAGTCTGGTAATACTGCTTCTTTATAAAAATAAATGATGATGGCCATACTAGCAACTTTTATCTTTGAACGTACAAGATAGCCGTTCTCTTTCTTTCTTAATCCCTTACTTTCTGATTTCCTTACAGGGCTTTATACTTTTTCTCAATGCAGAGCCCCTTCACTCTTGTTTTGACAAGAAATTTTCTCCTAAAAATACAATGGCAAATTCCCTCCTAACACTTTCTTTGACACGTCTCATCCTATTCATGCCAAAATTAGTCACAAATATAATTTTGTTTGTTGAGCAAAGAAAATAGTGATGATAATAACTATATTGGATTCAATCCGTCAATCTAAGAATTCAATTAAAATTTTTAAATAATTAAAAATAAAAATAATTTTAGTTAAAAATTTTAGATTCATTTAGTAATTAAGCTAATAAAAAATTTCACCGGGTCGCTTGCAACTTTTTTTTTAAAAAAAGAAACTTACATGTTGTGTTGGCCCCCACATGCGATGTATAGAAGCTTACCCGCATTCTTTTTGAAATATTTGGCTGCATGCATCGGCGCTGCTCTGCCTTCGCCGGATTTCAAACTAAGATACTGGACATCGGCAAAAGCCAGGTTCTTCCTATCAAAAAAAAGCCAGGTTCTTCCACCGAAACCCAGCCCTCCCCTAACTCCACTTTCGAGGAGCGCAGGGACCGATGGCTCTGTCTGAACTCACACGTTCTTAAAATAATAATAATAATAATAACAATAATATGTAACTATAAACTTTTTTATTTATTATTGAATCTCCGTCTGCTTCCTCGGGAAAAAGGAAGAACCCATATCTAATCTAAAATCCATGTTCCCCAAAATTAGGGTTTCTACATCATTCGGTCGGCCGCTAGTTTTGACGATTTCCATTTGAAAAGTGGAGCAGATCTCTCCAGTCCTTCACTCGTTTAATTTTTTAACTCAGCGTGGGATGGATTCAAGATCCTGTCCCGCTCGAGTCTAGATCGGCCTTCGGAAGCTCAAACCGAATCTTTCCCCACATTTCTGCTCGGAACCCTGGCTGCGGTGCTCGCTTTTCGCAACGTGGTAGCTGGAAGCTCTGAATTTCTCTCCTGGAATGATGCGACGAGCCTAGAAAGCTAATGGATTTAGAAAGTTCTCACCTTGGAGTGCTTCCAGATTCGTCTCGGAAGGTACTTGGAGCTAAACCCGAATCTAACTTGCTCCATCTCTTTGCTGGCTAAAACCCTAAACCCTAATTTCTTTTCCTTTCATCTCTATGCTGGCTACAACCCTGAACTCTAACCCCGGTTCCTCATGTGCCATTATTTCGCTCAAATAACAAAGGTTTCGATTTTCACGAGCTAAAACCCCGTTGTTGATGCAAAAACCTAACTTCTGTCTGTATGGTTAAAAATCACTTCCTGGAGTTCTTTCTCTTCGTTCTGTGAAACGCCAAGCCTGTAGATTTTTTTCCTTCTCTTATCGTTATGATTGTTTCTACGTCTGCATCTTTTTTTTCTTCTTGTTTTTTAGATTTGAGAGCATTTTTTTTATTTTTTTTAAAAAAAGAAGGTTTCTTTGGGGGTTTTTGGATAGTGATCTTTCCAGCTCGAGGCAATGAATATGTTTAAAATCATCACTTTCTTTCTTTTTTTGGAGCTATAAAACATAGTATTCTTTTTATAAGCACCCTTCTAAATCACAGTAGTAATGGACTCTGCTCCACCAAGAACTACAAAGAGCTCTTCCAACATCCCTGGTGTCTTTCTACGCATCTCAAAGCTGTGTAAGCTGAAAGCTGTTGGTGTATCCTGCAATGAAAACCCAAAACCCATGAATGTTTCCTCCGTCGACAGCTCCAGTGCTGCAGAGGCCAATTGCTGTGTCGACAATCGAGACTGGAAGATCCACCCCCAACCATTAGAGGAAACCTTGATCTCAAGCTCCGGATGCTTGGAAGAAGCTGTGATCTCGAGACTATTCACCACCATCTCTGCTCTCAAATCAGCCTATGTGCAGCTCCAACAAGCTCACATCCCTTATGAGCCTAAGAAGATCCATGTTGCTGATGAGCTCATGGTCTCTGAGCTTGAATCCCTTTCCGAGTTGGAACATTTGTATATGAAGAAACAAACATGTGATTCCAAGTTTCGATCTTCTCGATGTTCCAAGATTCAAGAGTATCAGGATATGCTGGCAGAATTGCAAACCAAAATCCAGTGCAGGGAGTCCGAGATTGCCCATCTCAGATCAGAAGTCGAGGAATTAGAACGAAAGAATGCAGAATTGGAGCAGAATATTAAGCAGCAGGTGTTGCCTGAAGAGAAATTGTTTCCACTTCGGCAAGAATTGACTCCAGCTTTGTTTTCAGAGCTCTTTAAGTTCACATCTAAATCCATCCATGACTTTGCAAAGCCACTGATTAGCCTAATGAAGGCTTCTGGTTGGAACCTAGATGAAGTTGCCAGTTTAATATCCGATTCAGTCGTATATGCTGAAAGATCTCACAAGAAATTTGCATTTGAAGCCTATCTTTCTTGGGTAATGATTGGTGATTCTCAGGACATATGCTTTAATTTGGAGCAATTTGATCGTGTTATGAGCTTTGGGGACCCCTTTGATGCTTTGATGGAAGACCCTGATTCCAATTTTGGGAGATTTTGCAGATCGAAGTATGTCATGGCAGTGCCATCAAAGATGGAGTGCTCATTCTTCGGTAATTTGGATCAAAGAGCATTTGTGTTGAGTGGTGGGCATCCAAGGACGCCATTCTATCAAGCATTCACGAGAATGGCAAGATGGATTTGGGCATTGTTGGTGATGGTTCATTCCTTTATTCCAAGGGCTGAGATGTTTTATGTTAAGAGAGGGGATGATTTCTCCAAGAACTACATGGAGAGTGTGGTGAATCAAGTGTCAACCGAAAAAGGAGAGAGGCTTAAGGTCGGTTTTACTGTGACACCGGGGTTTAAGATTGGAAGCACCATTATCCAATGCAGGGTTTATCTTTGCAGGACGAAGGCCTCCACAGGGAGTTTCGGTTCTTCATTGTAACTATAGAAGGTAACTTTCTGCCTCAAAAATAGCACTATGACTCTATTTCTCTATGTTGTAATCTAAGGTTCATACAGAAGCAAGAGTAAGCTTGCCATTATGTAGAAGAATTTTGTAACTATAGAAGGTAACTTTCTGCTTCAAAAATAGCACTATGATGCTATTTCCCTATGTCGTAATCTGTGGTTCATATAGAAGCAAGAGTAAGCTTGCCATCATGTAGAAGAATTTTGAGCGGCTTTATCTGTATCTTCCTATCTATGCAAAGGAACAAAAACCGTTAAGGTAGCAGTTCTGCATCAATGTAAATTTGTAGACCGATGCTTTGTAAAATTTTTGGTTTGCTGCTTGGACTTGTCCCGGCATTTTAGTGATTTGGAAATGCTGATGAGTTGTTCTATGCATTTTGGGACAGTATACAACAATCGTGGATAGTATTTATATGTTACATAAAGCTGATAAAAAAGAACAACGTGTTGATTTTTTTTTTTTATATAATACAGTGTGTATATATATGATAAGGAGAAAGAACAGATTATAGTTGCAGCAGAGCTTTATCTCGAGAAAAGCTTGGAGAAGAAGTTTGTTGATTTGGATTTCTCTAAACATGCCACATGGACATATCTTCCAAGGTTGTCAACTTGTCTTGGCTCTCCCCTGGTGTCCTTTTTGCAAATCTTGCAAGACTTATCCACCCAACCTTCTTCCACATATTGCCCATCAACTAGGATATCAACCAAGCCGAGAATTAGTAAAGAGAACATATGCATTCATGAAATGTGAAAATTATTAACCAAGCCGAGAATTAGTAAAGAGAAGATATGTATTCATGAAATGTGAAAATTATTGTTGATCATTCTATTATGTTATTGCTGGGCTACTAACCTTGTCTGGAATCATCCAAAAATATTGCCAGGTTTTTCGATTATTCTTGACTTTCCATTATCAGCGCTTCAATCATGTTCACTTTCTTAACCAGGGGAAAGGAAATCTTCTTTTTCTTAACTTTCGTTTTTGTAAGTAGCAGGGATGATAATAATATTTCCGACAGTATTGATGTATGATATAAATTCACTGAACTGTTATTCTTCCAATTGAAATACATAATCATGCAATAATTTTTGCAATGTTAATTAGGGAAACAGGAGTTAGGAGCCAATAGCAGGGCAGAAGAAATTACCATCAACATAGGACTTGAAAAAATCTTTATAGGTGCCACCGATCTTCCTCCGGAGTGCGCCATACTGCACAAAAAGATCAAGACCATCGCATCGAAACGATTAAATTCTCGACCCACCAAAGCAGTGATTGCCTGTACATGACTACTACCTGTTCCCTGTTCATCTTTCCTCCAGATCTGGTGGCCTCTCTTGCCTCCTCCAGAAGCTGGGCATCCTCGGAGGATCTGACCGCCGAGAAGTCAAGGGCTTCTGCAACACTCCCAAACAAGGACTGCTTGCTCTTCTTCGCCTCTCCTTTCCCTTCACCCTCGTCATCTGTCTTGGCCCAAACCTTCACCAGCCTAGTGGTGCTTCTACGGGGCTTAAGAGCTGAGATGTTTTTGGACAGCCCTATGGATGGAGGGCAGCAGTTCTGCGGGTAGGACAGTGGAAGAGCCTTCATTCCTTTCTTTCCAAAGCCCCACAAAACAGATGGAGAACTGCTATCCCAAGATCAGCACACAAAGAGGCTCCCATATTTATGAGCCGTCCGAGGAGTGGGATCAACCTTGGCGAGACCCGCGAGGAGGAAGGATGTGTGGCCGCCCTGTGCTTGCTCGGAGGGCTGTTGTGGTGCCACTTGGACAATGAGATCTTGTGGTGTGTGAAGGGGGGGGGGACGTGGCATGGTGCGAAGCCTATTGAAACTAGAGGAAGGGGTGAGCTCGAGGTTGAATCAAGCAGAAGACATATCAGGTTTCGAGTGGACTCTGCGTATCTGGCCATGAAGGCTCCGAGTAATGTCGAGAGCGCTGATAGTACCTGATTTTTTTTGAAGCATGGACCTGCAATTCTTCAACGTATGGAGATTAACACCTTGCTCATGCAATGCACGTGACAGAACAGGACACCGAGCATTCAAGCCTTCTTTGCCATTGCAGCAAGTCATCCTTTGGAAGCTCGCAATGTAGATTTATATGAAGAGGTTGATAGTTCGTCTTCTGTGATTTATTCAAGACCATCGTTACTTGATAATTGGTAAGTAATTAGTTCCAAATAACCAGTGATAATAAGAATAGACAATTTCCTCAAAATAAAAGTAACAGACATGACGGCACTTTGGTAACATTAACTTTGTTTACCATGCATATAAAAAATTGATGACAAATTCAACTTCTTGAACTCAGTCTATAATCGACGTCAAGAGATTAGCTTGGTAGAAAACTATCCGGTGGTTTCGAGTCTTCCGTATACAGACTCCGTGTCGGGGGTTTTTTGGTGCTGGTTGAAGTTCTTCGGTTAGTAACAATGAGCTCCTTAGACTACTTATGTCATAGGCGTATAAAAGCAGCGAAACACCTCATCCAAAGACTGGGTGTCACTCCACCACCAGAGATTCGAGCCAGGTATATATGATACATATTCTTTTAATTTCGTTGAATATGCAAGACCTATTTTTTTATTTTCAAATCATTCAAAACATAAAAAAGATAAAATAACGCTAAATGACGACGAATAAGTTTAATTAAATTTTTTTTAAGGAATAAATCAATAGTTTATCCAACTCCTAAGATTCTTGTAGCATGATCCAACCATTCGTAATATCTAAAAAAAAAAGAAAATATATAATAAGCTACACGAGCCCGGTAAATTATTATAGCATCTAATTTATGAAATATAAAATTAAATAATTTTTCATAAAATACAAGCTAATGAAATATATTAGATCAATTAATATAAATTTTTAATTATGTATATTTGACTACTATATGCTTACAAAAATAATCAAAAATGATCATCCACTTCAACTCTCGATCCGTGGCTAGTCTCAAAAGAGACTAGATCCTGATTACATATATCATTCATTGGTCATGTATCAATGAACGCCTCGCTGAAAGCTTAGAAGGATACCGACTCTGATATTAATGAAGAAACATGCTTTCTTAGCATGTGCCAGTAATTGCTCAACCTGCGTAGACTCAGAAAGAAACTAGCTCCTGCTACATATACTGTCCGTCGATTCGATTATGTATCAGTAATCATCCTATTATAGATTTAAAAAGAGACTAGATCCTAACTCGTGTTATCATAATCGATTAGAAAGCACTACTGCACTACAATCAACAAATAATACAATTTTTCAATGCAATGAAATAAAATTTATTTTCAAATATTCATGTATGTTTAATTTAACATTTTGCTAAAATATATCCATATACAGCATATAAGGTACTTAATTGAATAAAATAACATAATAATAATTAAACCTTTAAATCAGGTCATATATAGTAAAATTATTAGAGATAAAGATGACTTACCGAAAATGATTTTATCAAAGACGTGCGACTCAAATCCTAGATCCGACACTTCTCTACTAATGAAGGCAATGAAGGCTCTGGTAAAATGGTGTAATCAGGCAATTACCCATTAATTTGGAAAAAAAAGGATATTTAAAATAAGAAGGAGATTCTTGGTCAAATCAAATCTGGGCTCGATCTAGATATTTATTTGAATCTGATCGATGGAGACCGAGTTGATTAACAAGAAATTAGTCTAAATACCATATGATTAATACCTAATCAAAATTTAGATCTTCCTTCCTAATTATCTATTTATTTATTTCTTTTTCTTCCCTTTTCCTTTCCTTTCTTTTCTTTTTTTTTTTTTTTTCTCCTCTTTTTGTTTTTCGTTGCATCTGGCCGAACATGACCCTCCCTCTCAGGGAGAGGCCAAGAAAAGGAAGGATAGGGGTGGCTCGATGGGCATAGTCGGGATGGGGAAAGGGGGTCGGGGTGGTGCGGCTGGTGGTGGCAGAGGCGGTCCGGCCAATAGCAAGGGAGTTGAGAGGGAGAAAAGGAAAATGAGGTATTATCCTTTTGTTGCCACAGCAGCAACACCAAGGGCCAAGAAAAAGAAGAGAGGGGGAAGGGCTTATTGGAGAGTGGCGACGACGATGAGCACATAGCTAGCAATGCCAGTTTCCAATGATGAGGGGCAGACGGTTTGCAATTTCCTGGACTAAAGGAGGGTTTAGGGGCTTTAGGGAGAAAGGAGAGGAGGTTTGGGCTGTTGGGCTTGGCTCGATGGCTGCCGGAGTGGAGAAAGAAGGGAGAGGGGAGGGGGAAGAGATCGACGGAGGCTAGTCGAAGGAAGAGCAGAATTTAAAGAAGAAAAAAATTTGAATGGATTATGGAAGGATAAGGACCCGTGAATGGCCTCCAACGGTCACCTATCGATCGCACCATCTCGACTCACTCACATCGGCCACCGTTAGGTGGCCCCAACCTCTACAAAGATAGGTCGGGGCAGGGGATCATGCCTCCCCTGTTCCAGTCCGTCAAAATTCATTTTTTTTTTTTTTTTTTTTTTGGAATGTGGATTGAAGTCCGGTGGGATTGCCAACTTCGTCCCGGAATGGCCCACTTGGCAATTCCTTGCACTGGGCTACACCAATATCCGAGTCATCAATAAACTCCCGAGGTCAAAAAGTTGCTGGACTTGGTTTGGTCAGGGCTCTATACCTAAGCTATTTGTCGACGATTGTCTATCCTTGATAGTCTCCTGGATCATATCCTCTGCCCATGTGAACGTGGTTCGATACTTCTAAGATTTTGGATGCAATAACTATCCACAATGGTTATCCATTAATAAACCATCCACGATGTGTGCACGGTGGTACTCACATTCCATACCCATTAATGCAATAAAGAAAATTAAGAGTAATGGCCCACGAATTCCTCTCTATATAAAAACGAGAAGCAGGGATCTAAAAGTCCTCTTATCGGATAAATTTCGGCAAATGGACGTGTGATTGGTTCCCATCTCTAGCTCATCTTTACACCGTCCTCTAGCTTGGACCATTGCGGACCTCGCCTAAAGTTTGGCTATAACACATCTCATATCTCCATGTCCTGGATCACTCAGCCTCAATGTTATTAGATCCATTGTATATTTGGCTCCATATTGATTGTACACTCAAAAGACATTGAATATATTTATATTAGACCAAAGAATTCAAATAATGTGTTGGTTTTTTTTTCATCTGTGCGGTTTTGACTTATTAAAAATTGTATTGAAATGAACCTAATCTATAACTCACGTGGACTGGAGCATCCTTTTGATCAATCTTTCTGAATTTTAAAAATACCTTTTGATCAATCTTTCTGAATATGATCCTGGGTTATTTTTTCTGTGAAAGATAAGATCATGGATTGCTACACCTTGATAGCATAAAGTATATAATTGCATGTCCCATTTTTGATACCATAAAGGCATTCAGGAAGACCTTTCTCCCCTTCAATTTTAGAACATTTATATCCTATGGTTAATTCTCAAGCATGAATACAGGATCAGTAGAAACTCTCCACCATGAATCTCTTCCAAAAATATGAGCATAAACAATCAATCATCTTGGAGTCACCTCTATTGTTCCTCTATTATTACTTCTGCCAATCAATTATCTTCTCATCTTCAAGTTTACTGATTTAAATAATTCATCAAAAAAAAAAAAAAAAGGTTTGCTGATTTAAATAATCATAGTCTTAGCTCCTCATGCAGTTCAGTTCGGTAGTTCATGTTGGGTGTGGAGCCATATTCATCCAAGACCTAAGCCTAGAAGCCTAGAAGCCCAAAAAAAATCAGGGATCAAAACAAAAGAAAAAAAAATTGGCCTGCCAGACTAGGCTCAGCCCAGACTCATGCACGTTGCCCAGGCCACGCATGCTGGCAGGCATGCGGCCCGGCCGGCACGCGGGCGTGCGGGGGCGCGGGCACGTGGGCTCGGTCTAGGCGCAAGCGGTAGTGACATGCGGCATTTCCCACCAGTTTTCCAGCGCAGCATTTCCCACCAGTTTTCCAGCCAGTTTCGTGCAATTCACCACGGTCCACGGGCCTTTTAAGAGATCTGGACCGTCCGATCGCTTGATCGGATGGCTGAGATTGATCCGATGAAGATTAGGCATGATAGGGGCTATTTAAGGTAGACGATGGATTAATTAAAACTAATTAATTTAAATTAAATATGAGATCAAAGGATTTATATGATAAAAAGATGTCTTCAGATTTTCAGGTAATCATAAACACAAATCATGTATTTGTTATAATCTAAATAATCAAAGTCCATATTTATTATGAAATCTTTTAAACTAATCCCTAGCATAGGCTATCTTGTCGAGTATGAACCATACCCTGTTAAAATCATGGCCCATTCCATAAGTATAGGCTATCCAATGATTGAGTTAAAAAGATCCTAACAAGATATGTAAATAAAAATCTTAAAATTAATTATCTATGTCGAGCATGGATCATATCATGTTAGGATCATGATCAATTCCACCTATAGGTAATTAATTTAAAAATTAATAGAAAAGAATTGAAAAAAAATTGAAAGTATTTATTCAATTACATAGAAAAGAAACAATTATACAAATTAACGAAAGCATACTTATACTTCTTTACAAACTGCATCTCAGTCGAGCATGGCTCCTGGATACATCTTCTTGGAGATTCGAGATTCTGTCATAGCACCTTGTCTTTTGAAGAATTCTTTTTCTTTATTCCTCTCCCTCTCTCTCAAAGCCTAGATTAATTACAAGAATAAAATAAAATAAAATTTTATTACAGGAACTAATGCCTGGACTATTGCCTAGGGTCCTCCTTTTATAAAGCTCATCAAGAGCTTTCTCTCGATCAAATTTGAAGTCGATCTGGATTATAATCGACCGTATATTGCAAGAAATAGTCTCAGCCATCCGATTTGCAACTTGATCGTGATCGGCAATTTCCTTCCTTCTCAGTGACTGAATCTTGACCAATTCGAATCTCGAATGTCCAAAGACTCCTCCTCCTACTTAAACTTGAATCCCGACTTCTCCCAATCCCAGATGGACTGTGGTGATGGTGGACGGTGGTGGTTAGCGGTTGTTGGATGGGTGGCAGGCAGTTATGATGGTTGAGCAATAATGGAAGAAGATGGTAGAAAAATTATGGCAAATGACCGAGATCGGAGCAAGGGAAAAGAGAGAGATAGTCGACAGTGATGGTATCATCCGACGGGGAAGGTAAGCAAGGAAGAAACAGAAAGGAGGAGGTGGTGGCATGATGGGCAGCCATGAACGGTGGATGGCACAGTGGTAGGGCGACCGAACAAAGTAGAAGATGACGGAGGATGGTGGCTAGCTAGGAGCTTCCCAGTGGCTTCTCTGGCTTGTTCTAGCTGTGAATGGCCACTCGAGGGTTCTTCGATTGGTGACATGGGGGCAAAGAAGATGGGCAGATGGTAGTGAACTCAATTATCAGAAGAAGAACAGACCGAGATCTCTTAGGATTTTTTAGCCATGGACAGGTGCTTAGTCAGTCATATAGATGATGGGCCGCTTCTCGACGACGAGGGGCAATCTCTAGTGGCTTTTTCAGCATCGATATGGCTCAGGAAGGAAGATAGTCCTTGGAATGGCTCATGGACTATGGTTAATAGCTGCTATGGATCGTGCCCTGCTTTTGTAGACGAGCGACTAGTCCATCATGGACCGGCTACTCTAAAATTTATGCTATAAACTTCAAACATCGATTTCAGACTTATTTGAACTCCGATTTGAATACCGTTTACACTGTTAGATTTTAAAAATCAAGTTCTTTCTATCCATGAACTCCATTTCTATAAAATATTAATAAAATATATCAATTCTTAATAAATATATATTTATTAATATTTATTTTAATATTTAAATAGAGATATTTAATAGTCTTATCACATCCCCCAACTTATTCATTGCTAGTCCCTTAGCAATGCAATTAAAATATAGATATTAATTTATAACCATGTGATGTGGCGGGATCGCTGACGTGGGGTAGCCGACAGGCGCCACGTCAAGGGAAGACGCCGCGTCGGACGCCGCGTCTATTCTCCGGCTTGGTCTCCTCTGCCGAGTTGAGCAGAGCTCCCTCGAGACAGCGAGCCGAGCTCCGTCCTCCGCCAGGTCGTGCCCGCGAGCTCGGGACACCTAGGCCGGAGCCGCACTCTGCCCTCCAGAGCGAGACCCTTGAAGGTTGAGCCCTGTGGTCGGGGTCGAGCTCAGCACTCCTCCGCCACGTGGAGCCTCTCCGAGCGCGAGCCCTTTGGACCGGGCCCGCACTCTACCCTCCAGAGCGAGACCCTCGGAGGTTGAGCCCTGTGGTCGAGGTCGAGTTCAGCACTCCTCCGCCACATTGAGCCTCTCCGAGCACGAGCCCTCTGGACCGGGCCCGCACTTTGCCCTCCAGAGCGAGACCCTCGGAGGTTGAGCTCTGTGGTCAGGATCGAGCTCAGTACTCCACCACGTGGAGCCTCTCCGAGCACAAGCCCTCTGGACCGGGCCCGCACTCTGCCCTCCAAAGCGAGACCCTCGAAGGTTGAGCCCTGTGGTCAGGGTCGAGCTCAGCACTCCTCCGCCACGTGGAGCCTCTCCGAGCACGAGCCTTTTGGACCAGGCCCACACTATACCCTCTAGAGCGAGACCCTCGGAGGTTGAGCCCTATGGTCGGGGTCGAGCTCAGCACTCCTCCGCCACATGGAGCCTCTCCGAGCACGAGCCCTCTGGACCAGGCCCGCACTCTGCCCTCCAGAGCGAGACCTCGGAGGTTGAGCCCTGTGGTCGGGGTCGAGCTCAGCACTCCTCCGCCACGTGGAGCCTCTCCGAGCGCAAGCCCTCTAGACCGGGCCCGCACTCTGCCCTCCAGGACCGAGACAACCCCGCAAGCTTGAGGCATTTAGGTCGGAGCGAGTCCTGCCTTTCCAGCTCAGCCCCAACTCGAACGTGGGCCCCGCCAGTCCAGAACGCCGGGGAGCCGCCCGAGGACTACACTGGAGCACCTGCTAGACCGTACTGATTGCCTGCAGCCACCAGTTATACTAGAAAGGGGAGAAGCACACTGATCGAGATACCACGTTCCTCACCAACCACCTGGACCACCCGAGAGAGGAAGCCAATCGAAAGATTCAAATCCCGGGAGCGGCGGCCCACCATTCGAGGTATTGCCAGGTTTCCCGAAAAGAAACGACCAGGAGGAGTGTCGGAGTGCATGACAGCTCCCCTTATTACGAATCGGGAAAGGCTCCTCGGAACACTGCCACATGCGCCTGACAACCCGACAAAGATCCCAAGACTAACGCCCAACAGTAACCTAGTTCGCAACAAACTTGAAGGTAACAACAATATAATACCGACACAAGTACAAGCTCGATCAAGAGGGTAAAGCACCACCATCACCATGACTGAAGAAAAATGAGGGAAACAAGGAGGGACGGTAGAACAGGGAACCCCTCTGTCCCCGCCGTTATTCTTCTCCTGCTACATTTTTGTCTTCATTCTTACATCATTTACTCCTCGTGTGGAGTCCATCAAGAGGGGCTCGACCAGGAGGATCTGTTCCCCTGGATCGTCACTGACTTGACCATCGACTGCCCCCACTGGAAACCCCGGCCTGGGTCACTAACCCCTATTTTGCAGGTCCAAGATCAAAGGACCGCCAGCCGGCGAAAGGGGCACCTCTGGCGCCGGTAGCAGCTACGGGCCATGGCGATCTTGGCGGCAACACCACGTATCATTAAGATCTTCCTTTACAAAATTAGATCTATGATTAAAATTAAAAGAAGTTAGCTAATATCACTAACTAAGTATTAAGTTTTCGAAGTAAATTTTGCAGTCAGAACTATTAGAAACTTTTTTAGACTCATCAAAAGATCTGCAGTACTTATGTTTATGATGACTAACTTAGTATTTCAGTACAAGCTTATAAAGAATAATTGTATCTTCACTTCTTACCTGCTTTAGTCAATTTTTCATACATCCTCAAATTAAGTGCATGAACTGAGATAGCTTTCACACCGGTTGAAATTTTTTTTGGCAATATTTTCACATTATCCATTTTTTAATGCTAACAATAATACTTACTTAAACGAAAGTGCTTAGTTACTCGATGGGGAACTAATGTTTACAACTTGTCCCCCCTTTTTTTGATTTTTTTCAAGTAGATAGCTCTTTCCTTAATTCAAGTTTCTTTAAATGGGGTGTATATCAAATACCAAGTTTTAGTAATAATTAAATCTTCAATTGACATTACAACTAATACCTACTTTACCTCTTCAGTGTGCATGTGCAATGAAAGTCCTAATAGGCTTTAGGTAACCTAAGTAGGCTGCTAAAAGTCAGACCAACTAATCTACTAATTGACTCGCTACAGTAATTAGTAAATACTGTCTAACTCTATTAATTTTTTCTTGTATATTTTGCTTAAGAATTTTTTTCATGGTATATGATTCATAAAATTTTTCTTCACATAATTTTTTAAAAAACAAAATTTTCATAAATTTTTAAAGTATTTTCAAAATGTTTTTCAATTTTTTAAAAAAAATTAAAAGATTTTTTTTACCCTCTTAACTTAATTTTCATTGTCTTTAATGGAGTAAGGAGAGGTACCACCTGGACTAGATATGCATCACATATTGCCAGGTCTGTCCATAAGGAGTGGTCCATTATTCCTACAAAAATGAAAATCACTAAAATAAAAATTAATAAAAAGATTGGGTTGCCTCCCAACAAGTACTAAGTTTAATGTCTTTAGCCAGACCTCTTAGAGTTCTCATCCTATTCCAGCATGAATTTTGACGTGGGTTTTAATTCTCTACGTGATTCGGGTTCAACTTCAAAGTGCTTCCTGCATGGAACCATTAAGTAGCTTATTTTCTAATATCTAATAATTCTTTCTTTATAATTAGATTTAGGTACAACTTAAGTACCAGTCGGGATTCTAATGGACCAGATCTATGTACTCAATGTGCTCGATGTATGGAGGGAGTATTTTAGGATCCCCTTTTGGTGCCTCTTCCTTCATAGGCCAAAGTTCAACCAATGTCATGAACGGTTCAGCTAATAATTTAGATCTTGTCATAATCCATTTATGATCAATAACTTTATACTTTTTCTAAATTAATATTAATTCTATCTCCATACATTATTTCAATACTATAGATAAATTTTAGAGGTAGTCCTTGAAAGTAGTGCCGAATACAGAGAAATCAGATATAAACATTTTGAAGTCATTATCCCTCATATGTACAATGTCTCACCTAACATCTTCTTTATATGTTTTTAGAACACCTACGATTTGGCTCCCTAATCAAATTTCCTGGTAAGCTATCAGTGGATGCGGCAGGAAGTGGTTTCGATTCTGGATCAGTGGTGATTCTAACAAGAGGTCTATTGGGGGTTTGGGTGATGGCTCAAATTTCTTAATCCAAAATGGGGTGGTGTTGGGATAGGGTATTTCTACTAAGTCGTTCACTGCTACAGTATATCTATCTACATCAAATTCTTCCACTCATGGCAAGCCAGACAAAGGGTTTAACGAATCATGTGGGGACTTTTATATATAGCTTCTTATATTGTATTCTATATTTGTGATCCCTGCAAAGTCTCAATTAATTCCATCATTATACCTATTTGTTCTTCCTTCCCATTAAAAATAATGGACGATTTTAGGGCACTTGGGATTAGGACCATAGATAAGTTGAGTGATGATAGGAGTGGTTCGTCTCTTCATTTTAATTTCTCTTTATATATTTCTATCTTAGCCGAATTATCTAGATTAGTCTCTTTGGTTGTACATGGTTGCTTTATGACTAATTCATTCCTAAGAGTTATAATCGAATGATCAGGGACAGTGACAATCACAGCGACATTAATAATCCAGCTAGGTATTGTCCCTTAGGATTACTCTCGAATTGACTAGACAGCTTTTCTTCACTTATAGCCATGGCTAATGGTCTCAATTTTATCTCCAAACGAGTAATAGTCTGGGTGCTGGGAGTTATATGTTGGCCCGTGATCTGCATAAAACTATTTAAGGTAGCATTAGTGCTCTTAATTGTAGCATCAAGGTCATCATGGGATTTAACCGGAGCTTCTATGACTTTTTCTAGAGGACTGGATTCTTTTTCAAGATCTAAACCTGGTTGATGATTAAGCCTAGTGATGCGAGATAGAAAACCAAAATTAAATTACTAAAATTAATAACTAATTAACGGAGAAAAATAAGAAACTAATTTTTTATATTTTTTAGATTTTAAAGAAGACTTCAAAGGAGACGGTGAAGGAAACTAATTTAATTACCCACACAAGTAAACCTAGGATCTATTGAATGAGTCAGAAATTATGAGATGGAAAAAGTTCAGTTGTACCAATGAAGATCGCTCTCTCGATGTAGATCTGTCAGGACTCTTAAGATCGTAGCGACATGATTTCAAGATTTTGCTTCCGGGCTTCGATCTTCCGCACGATACTGGTTATGAGGCAAGAACATCTGATCTTGATTCCTGTTCACCTGTAACACTCAACAAAGAAAGAAACATGAATTAAAAGTAGCAATGGAAAGGAAAGAATGAAAGAAGGGTTTAGAAATGGTGGATTTGGATTTCTTGATGGCTGGATAAATAGGGCCTCATATCCCGTGATGTTCCATAGAACAAAGGAAGGGCCTCACACCCCGCGATGCACACAGCAAAGGAATAAATTTGACAAAATTTTGTTGTATGTTGATGAATAATTGATGAATTACAAGGGGGCTGGTGGGGTATTTATAGATCCCAACTAGTGATGTAAGGGACACAAACACTAGTCTTGTACTTCTTTAGAGTACAACTCCTAGAGTCCTACTTCTGGGCGTCTTGGACTCTTGCTTGTTGGGCTGATTTGGACTTCTGTCTGTGAGTGGACTCTTCAGTTTGGATTGAAGAAGACTCAAGAGTTTTGGTGAGACTCTTGAGTCCTAGGAACTTAAGCAGCTTATAACCTGTTTTATCAAAACTCTTGAAGTAGGAAAACCTTCCAACCTTCTCCACTTGGATAACTTGAGATGACTTGGAACTCCTTGAAATGTTGGCTGATTTCTTTATTGGTTTTGGCATGAAGGAATGGAGTGGGAGGGCGCCAATTTGGAGATCTTCTGCTTTACTCCTCTTAAAACAAAATAAGAGGTGCTAACTCCTTCTTAAGTGGCCGACCAAAGGGTGTTGTCATGTGGTGATGTCTTAATCTTGTTGCATATCCAAACACAAGTGACATGCCATGTGTTGATGTCCCCTGGTGATGAGGTAGGTGTTGTCCAGAAATCTTGCAAAGGTAGCACCAAATAGGATGACATGTGGCAAGAAACTTGTGCTAGCACATGGAGTCACATGGGCTTGTCTTGAGCTAGCACATGGGTCTTGATTTGAGTTACATTGGTCTTCAATTGGATGCACATGGGTCTTGATTTGAGTTACATGGATCTTCAATTGGATGCACATGGAACTTCAATTAGATGCCCCTTGTAATACAGACTCAATGACTCAACTATTTACATGGATTCAATGAATAACTAACCACATAATTTAACCAACTAATAACTAATTGAACCAACCATACTTAATTAGGCTTTCAAATAAAAATCTAATTAAAGTTGGTAAAAAGGGCTAATTAAATTGGACTACTAAGATCCCATTGGGTAAATAGGATTTGACTCAATTGGATTTGACTCAACTTGATAAAAAGGGTTTTATCCTAAAATAAATAAAACCTTAATTACAGTTGGTAAAAAGGGTTTACCCTAACTAAACCAAAATAACATAATTTAAAATAAAATATTTACATGGCAAATAGGGTTTGGGTTCAAAATTTTACTCACAGGTGATCCACAGGGATGTGGATTCAACCTGTCAATTTCTTTTAGCCCTGGTGCTCGCACCACCTAGGATAGGGCTGATCAAAATTATGGGCTCCTAATGTTGCATCTTGTAACCATACAAAATTGGGATGATGATCCCACCCTTGATTATAGGTTGGTGTATAAGGTTTAATTATATATCTATATTAATTATACTTCCTATATAAACCTATTTTGGATTGGATGTATCAAGTAAGGATATTTCTCTACAACATGATATGGTGCATCACATGCCATGCACATAAATATGGCACATAGTGAAAGTGTATTTCTTTTACATTCTAGGACTTCCTCAATCTTATAGATCAAAGATGCATTTTAGTTCCTTCAGGTTTTCATGTATGATTGTGTGTATCTTTGAATCTCATGAATTTAGGATGCATATCAATCGATTGTGGTCGATTCATAAAATTGTTAGCTTGGGATCTAATTCTAGATGGTCGGACAGAATCAATCATGTACCAATAGTCCTATAAGACTTGACTTTATTTAATAGGATCTGGATAACAATAATCTATTAGACTTTTGGATCATTCAATGGAGTCCATGACCTTTTAATCTTGTATGGTTTAGACTATTTTGATCAATTATCATTTTATCATAGCAATTTTTTTTTAATTAATTTAATTTATTACAGCAAAAATAAAAGAAATGAGGGATAGATGAAGAAGAATTCTAAAGATGAGAAACTTAGAGGATCCTAAATCTATAGATGATAGAGATGGATGTTTTAATTAGGTTAAATTTTATTAGCAAACATGTTATCAAACAATGGATTCTCTATCCTTGGATTAACTTGTGTCTAGACATTTCCTAACTGCTAAGGTCGCTTCGGAGTCTTTCAAGTCAAAGATTAACAACTGACTAGCCAGATAAGGGTAAGGTCGATGGAGGTTCCCCCGTTGCTTTCCTTAGATACCAAATAAATTGGCTACCTTAGTTAATAGAACCAATTAAAAACCACAATCCTTCAGGACTACAAATCCTTGAACCCCTTTCCTAGACACTAGCTGACCAACTAATCTTGACTTGGTCTAACTCTTCCAGAAGCCTTGTCCTAGTGAGCTCGAATGTCCTGTGCCAACATATAATTGATTTTAATTAAAGATTTAGTTTATGCAGTATGAAGGGTGATGGTTTGTGGACCAAGGAAGGTGATGAAATCCATACCTTATGTTGTTTAGGGATTATGCCCTTAAAGTGTTTTATGAGAATGCAATACAAATGAAGCAAGGTATCCAAAAAGTTTAAAGATTTTTAAGATTTATTATTTATTTCCTTAAATTAATTAAGCATTTTGTGGAACGATGACTTTTGTTTTCTTTAAGTTATTTAAGATAGTTTGATTAAAAGAAAAAGTTAATTAGGTTAGGAGTTGACTTGTGACAAGAAAGAAAGTAAATTTTTTATATGCTAACAAGAATAGAAAGAAATATGATAATTAAGGCAACTAAAATAAAAAAATAATAAAGCTAAATAAAGCATTAACTGAAAAAAGAATCTTTTTTACTTTTTTTGTAAAATAATTATGCCTGCTTCCCAACAACGGTGCCAAAATTTATTACTGTCATAGGTGGTCAAAAATAAAAACCTAACTCACTACTATAGCTAGGGTGAGTAGAGATCGTATCCTTGAAAATCAAGAATAATTATTTCATGAAGAAAGTAAAGAAAGAAATAAATATTTAGATTTTTAAAGGTAGATGATAGGTTAATTAGAACTAATCAATTTAAATTAAATATGAGATTGAGGGATTTATACGATAAAAAGATGTCTTCAAGTTTTTAGGTAATCATAAACATAAATGTATTTGTTCTAATTTAAAATCAAAATCCATATTTATTTCAAAATCTTTTAAATAATCCCTAACATAAGCTATCTTGCCGAGTATGAATCATATCCTATTAAAATCATGACCCATCCTATAAATATCGGCTATCTAATGATTGAGTTGAAAAAATCCTAATAAGATACATGAATAAAAATTTTGAAATCAATTATCTATGTCGAGCATGGATAATATCATGTTAGGATCATAACCATCCCACCTATAAGTAATTAATTTAGAAAATCAATAGAAAACAATTGAAAAGAAATTGAAAGTATTTATTCAATTTCATATAAAAGAAAATAATTACATAAATTAATGAAAGGATACCTGTACTTCCCTACAAACTGCATGTCAGTCGAGCATGGCTCCTAGATACATCTTTTAAAGATTCAGGGCTCTGTTATAGCACCTAGTCTCCTGAAATTTTTTTTTCTTTATTTCTCTCCCTCTCTATCAAAGCCTAGACTAATTACAAGAAGAAAAATAAAATAAAATTTTGTTGTAGAAACTGACGTCTGGACTATTGCTTGGGTACTACTTTTATAGAGCTTGTCAAGAGCTTTCTCTTGATCAAATTTGGAATCAATTTGGATCAGATCAGTCGTATATCGCAAGAAATAGTTTTATACATATGATTTACAACTTGAAGGGTGATCGACAATTTCCTTCCTTCTCAGGTGACCGAATATTGACCAATTCGAATCTTAGATGTCCAAAGACTCCTCCTTGTAGTCAAACTTGAATTCTAGCTTCTCTCGATCCCTGATGGACTGCGACAGTGGTGGATGGTGGTGGTTGTGGCTGTTGGATGGGTGGCAGGTGGCTGTGATGGTTGAGCAATAGTGGAAGAAGATGGTGGAGAAATTGTGGTAGATGACCATGACCGGAGTAGGGGAAAAGAGACAGATAGTTGGCAATGATGGTGTCATTCGGTGGGGAAGGTGAGTGAGGAAGAAACATAAAGGAGGTGGTGGCACGATGGGCGACCATAGATGGTGGATGGCATAGTGGCAGGGCAACCGAACAGAGAAGAAGATGATGGAGGATGGTGGTGCCTGGGAGCTTCTTGGTGGCTTCTCCGGTATGTTTCCGACCATGAATCCACTCAAGTGGTTCTCCAACTGACGACGAGGGGCAAAGAAGATGGGCGGATGACGGCGAAATCAATTTTTAAAAGAAGAACAAACCGAGACCTCTTAGGATTTTTTGGCCTTGGATAGCTGCTTGGCCAATCTTTTGGGCGATGGGCAGCTTCTCGATGATGAGAGACGGTTTTCGATGGCTTCTCCAGCATCGATATGGCTCGAGAAAGAAGATGGTCCATAGAATGGCTCGTGGACCATGATTATGTTGCTGTGGACTGCGCCCTACTTCTATAGACCGAGCAACCGGTCTACCATGGACTGGCTACTCTAAAATTTATGCTATGAACTTCAAATTTTGATTCCTGGCTCATTTGAACTTCGATTTGAGTGCCGTTAATGCTGTTGAATTCTAAAATTCGAGCTCTTTCTATCCATAAACTCCATTTCTACAAAACATTAATAAAAATATCAATTCTTAATAAATATAGATCAATTAATATTTATTTTAATATTAAAATTATGATATTTAATAATCTTATCAAGCAGTTAGATCTTTGATCTAACAGTTCATAATAAGGGTTTCAATGACTTGGCTCGGATCCAAGTCTAGTACGGAGTCTCAGGATGATGAGGTTCATGTCAATGAGGTCCCTCTCATATGTCTGGCTATTGATTTCATTACTATCAAATTTTAACTCTTTTTTCATCTTTATTTACATCATTTGCATCATGGACTAGCCTAATATCATCAAGTGTAATCTTTAATTATAAATTAATTAATGTTTCAATACATATGAACTGTTGACTTTTGTTTGAATACATGAAAACATTAATTAATCCATGACTAGAAATTATCCTTAATGATATTAGGCTAGTCTATGATCGTGCAAATAATGTAAAATAAAGAAAAAATTAAAATATTTATAGTGAATGAAGTCAATAGTGAGCTAGTTGCCATCAGCCTTTGTGCAAAGGCAAGTCACCCTAGAAGCTGGCTAGGACCCGAGGCCTGAGCACACAAGACACACCTTGGCCCCAATATTTGCAATGCTGTACTGCAAACATGAATTCATCAATAACAATAGTTCATTTAATTTTGGCGATTGACAATTGTAATGAACCAAGGGGGCTTGCACATGGCACACATCAAACGACCCAAAATGTTTCAAGATTTTAAAATCTCTACATCCCTTGCAATAAAAATGAGTGTATTCTCTTCCTTTCATTCTTCCCATGCTTTTCTTCTATTTCTTGTCCTCCTGCTGCCTCTCGCTCCAATAATTGACTTCTAGTTTTCCTCTTTCCCTCTTTGTTCTTCCAATTAGGAATCTTTTCAAGCGGTCCTTGCCATCTCCGATCGTCTCCATCTTTTGCTTTTCCCTTTTTAGGTGGCTCTATCTTCTCTTATTTCTTCTTTTTTTGCCACGATGGGTTGAGAGTTCAAGAAGTAAATGGTCATCAGAGGAGAAGGATTCTGGAAGGATGAGATCCAAAAATCCTAAAAACCTAACAAAGGGATACATCGAATCGAAGATCTTTGGACCTGATGTGTATCGGTCTATACTCGACTTAGATGACTTGTCTCATATCTGACTCCAGCATGGAGTCCTGGGAAAGTTCATCCCGGAACTCCCCGAAACCGATGACTAAGTGAATGATCCACCTCCGAGTTAGCTTGAAATGTATGAGAATGCATTTTGAGCAAGCTTAAGACTTTTATTTCTTCTTCTTGGTCTTCTTAAATTTTATAATATTTTCTTATATATGACTCAGAATGGCTTTCTAGATGTCCTGAGTTGTGAGGATGGTGCCATTGATTGTCATAGCAATGCAACTAAGGTCTCTTCATCAAAATAACTTAGGATCCTAGCTTGTGCTTTGCATGCAGAGACCCGAATCCTATGCATGCAAGACATGCATCCATGTATACCTAAATAATTAATTAACTAAACTATAAATTAATTAATTAATTTAATAACTAATTAATAAATAGCTAATTAATTAAATAAATAACTAATTAGTAATTAATTAATTACTTAAATTAACAAATAATTAATTAATTAATTATCTAAATAACTAACTAATTAAATTAACATCTAATTAGTTATTTAAATAAATAACTAATTAATTTAATTAATATATTTTTGGTGATGGCTCTATTGCCATCATTGCCGCCATCACTAATACTTACAAAATCCATAATAGACGGTCCCATGTAGACTGAAGCACAGGAATAGACAGTGGCATAGAGATGGTTGCATAGGGACTAGACGCCGCTCAAGGACATAGCCACGGGGGATGGGAGTATGGGTATGGCAGTGCAGGGGGTGAGAACTAGAAAGGAGGGCACAAGACATCGGGGGAAGTAGCAAGGGTAGCATGGGAAGCTAAAGGGAAGAATAGGTAGTGGAGATCACCCAGGAGGGTGGGGGGTGTGGCTACTAGCAAAGGGAGTACCAGAGGGTGGATGCGGCGACTAGCAGGGGGAGCACCAGGGGGCCAGGAGAGTGTGGCAACCACGGGGGGAGCATCGATGAGGGAAGGGGGAGCAACCAACCACGGGAATAGTGGTGCGGGGCTGTAGGGTGGAAGAATGATCATGGGAACACCAATTTGGGGGATGCGAGGAGGAAGAAAGGTCGCAAGGAGGTTGGATCTGAGTGGGAAGGGTGAATGGCAATGGAAATTGTAGTGCAACACTGCGGGGGAGGGCAAATGGCCTTGGGAACACCGCATAGGGCCGTGGGTAGGGCAAATGGCTGTAGGATCATCCGTGTAGGGCCATCGGGAGGAAGAATGGTCACAAGAGCATCGACACAAGGCTACAAGGAGGCCAGATCCAAGAAGGAGGTGGGCGAATGGCCACGGGGAGTATGGAATGGGTGGGGAAGCAAGGGAGTTGATGGGGGAGAGAGGAAGGGGAGCTGACCAGGGAGATGGAGGTGGCGAGGGAACCACAGATGGAGAAATAGGGGGAACAGGGGTGAGGGAAAACATAAACAACTTGAGCTCCTGATGGGGTTCAATAGGATAACTATTAGCGACGACAACGTATACCATCGCTAATAGCCATTGCCAATAATTAAAATTTTTTTAGTGACAAACTTTGCCATCATCAATAAAAAACTTCCATCACTAATAAAAAAAATTAAAAATTTGAAAAATAAAATTTTAAATGTTTTAGCAATGGCTTTATTGTCTCTAATAAAAAATCTCCATTACTAATAAAAAAGTTTAAAGAATTTAGAATTTTAAAAGTTTTAGTGACAACTTTGCCTCTAGCAAATAAAAAATGTTCATCACTAATAAAAAGTTTTAGGAAATTTAAAAAATATTTAGGATTTCAAATGTTTTAGCAATGACTTTGCCACCAATACTAAAAATTTTTAGAAAATTAAAAAAATCTAAAATTTTAAATATTTTAGAGATAACTTTTCCATCATAAATAAAAAATTTTCATCACTAATAAAAAATTTAGAAAGTTTTAAAAAATATTTAGAATTTTAAACATTTAAGTGATGGCTTTACCATTGCTAATAAAAAATTACCATCACTAATAAAAAATTTAAAAATTAAAAAAATTAAATATTTTCATGATGGCTTTGATATCACCAATAGTCAATGATCCATCTCGGAAAATTTTTTTGTTCGATTTTATGGTTGTTAAAAATGGTTATTAACAATGGCTAATTAGCTTTCACTAATTGTCATCGATAATACTTAAATTTCTTGTAGTATCTTAAATCTTGGATATGTGAGCTCAAAAGCAATGGCTATAGATTAGTGATAGGTTTACCTGACCTATTTGCTCCTTTCATTTTTACATAGTCTGTAGAAATTTGATAAGGCCCTTCAACATTAAAATTGAGTTAATATAGTGATGGTGAAATTATTTGACCATCATTTGAAATAATATCTCAGCATCCCATCTCTAGGGAATGCAAAGAAGTATCAATCATTGATGTTAGGCGCATGTGGTAATGTTAGCCCGTTAATCTCATGCATCTTAAGAATGAGATGTCGAAAAATGCTGTAGTAAACATTTAAATAGTCGAGTTGTTGGGGATGTGCATAGTAGATCGGATTACTTTAGACTTCTGATTAATTATTTTTTTTTACTCAGGCAATTTATCGAGCACTTCATAGGTATAAATAATAAATACAAGAAAGATAAGAAATTTACGTGGTTCGGCAAAACTGCCTACATCCACAATAAAGGAGGAGAAATTTACTATGTAATCGTCTTGAAATTGGATACAAAAGTGATATAAATATCCAAATATAGGATCCTCAAATAATAACAAACAAGAGATACAAATCAACCGCAATAATAAACCAAATGGACAATACCTTTCTCGACCTTGGCTACGAATCAAGAGAAGATAATCTAGAGATGGATCAATACCTTCTCAGCCATGGCAATTGATCAAGAGAAAGATACTTTTTCAGATGGGGACCAAAAATTGAACCAAAGAGCTGCGATGAGTAGAGAGCAATCAGGACTTTGGGATTTTTTAGAATCGAGGGTCTCATACTCCTTTTAAAGGAAAACAACGAAAAGGAGTTCAGATTGAAGAATATCGGAGTTCTTCGAAATGAAGTCCAAATTGAAGAAGAGTCCAAAGTCTTACGTTGCTCGTCGGAGAAGAAGTATAATCGAAGAGATTCTTCTGCCTCAAAACTCTTCGGAGAAGAAGTCAAATGATAAAGGAATCCTAACTAAAGAAGTTTTGTTAGGAGCAAACAACAACAATCCTCCTCCTTGCGATAAATAATGTTTCTCTATCAAATATGGATAAAAAAACTCCTCACTACAAGCCCCGAAGGGCATACCAAGTACTCACACTGATCAAGTTCAGGAAAGTCATAAACTTACCTGTTGGAATTGGTTTAGTAAGCATATCAATCGAATTATGAATAGTGCCAATCTTCTGAAGTTGGATATCATCATCCTCCATCAAATCTCTGATAAAGTGATACCTAATATCCACATACTCAGTGTATTCATGATATATCTGGTCTTTGGCAAGATGCAAGGCATTCTGTCTATCATCGTGAATATCCAATAGTTTTGCTTGAGATCCAAATCTTGTACCAACTCTCTTAGCTAGAAAGCTTCGTTCGTAGCCTCTATCAATGCCATACTCTGTCTCTGAAGTAGACAAAGTAACTATAGACTGTAAAATAGTTTTTCAACTAACTACACAACTAAGAGAGTAAATATATAACCGGTCAAAGATCTTCTCCTATCTAAGTTATAAGTATAATTAGAATCACAAAATCCTGTGATAATGCAACTACTCTGCCTGGTGAATAATAAACCTAAATTAGAAGTGCCTTTCAGATATCTCAATATTTATTTTATAGCTGACCAGTGTGCCTTCCTAGGCTTGTCCATGTATTTGCTACAATATTTACCTGCTTATAAAATATCGAGACGAGTGTAGACATTGCATATATAATACTGCCAACTGCACTTGCATAAGATACTCTAGATATATATTTCTCCTCATCCTCAGTCTGAGGAGAGAGTAATACAAATAATCTAAAATAACTAATAAAGGGAGTAGTGACTGGCTTAGATATAGATATACCATATCTTTCCAAAACTTTCTCAATATAACTATGTTAAATAAGAAAAAGTCTACCTGACTGCCTGTTATGTATGATCTCCATCCCAAGTATCTTCTTTGCTGGTCCAAGATCCTTCATCTCAAATATAGTACTAAGCTCAATTTTCAACTTCATATCCTTGGCTATAATCATCATATCATCTATATATAGTAATAAATAACAAAAGGATTCGTCTGAAAACTATGATGAAACATGTAAATGTCATATGAAGATCTATTAAATCTATGATCGATCATAAACCTGTCAAATTTATGGTACCATTATCTTGAAAATTGCTTGAGACCATACAATAATTTCTTGAGCAAGCTTATATGATCTTCTTTATCTGGAGCCTCGAAACCAGGTAGCTGTTGTATATAAATCTGCGCTCTCCCAAGTCACTATGTAGAAAAGTTGTCTTTATATCAAGTTATTCTAGCTTCAAATCCTGGAAAGCAATCAAAGCAAGTAATACATGAATAGAAGAGTATTTGACTACCGGAAAAAATATCTCCTTATAGTCAATACCCTCCCATTGACTGTAGCCCTTAGCCACCAACCTAGCATTATATTTAAAATCCTAAAAACTAGGTCCTTCCTTCTTCTTGAAGATCAATTTACAGCCAATTACTTTATTGCCCTTAGGTAACTTGACTAATCTTCAAATTTATTTTTTTTCCAAAGATTGAAGCTCTTCAACCATAATGATAGTCCACTATTCAACCTATGGGCTACCACTAGCCTCTTAATATGTGGTCGGCTCATCATCAATGATATCTGCAATACTTAGAGCATAATAAACTAACTCAACACAAGTAGAATCCTCAAAATCATACCTTTGAGGTACTCTGATTTAGTGCCTAGATCTGTAAGTAGCAATACTACATCCTGAACCTGACCTTGCATGGTAACCTCCTCTTGAGTCTGTATCTCTGTATCTATTTACTAATCCTACTCATTCTCAATATCTATAATTGACTGCTGCTACTATGATCTAACAATTTGATCAATATTAACAATAGTTCGATCCTGCTAAACCTAAACCTGATCTCCCTAGAAAGGACTAGGCTATATCTATCATGAAGGAGTGGCTATCTCACAAAAAATCACATTCTAATTAACTAAAAGTCCTTGGGATCTTGGCTTTGTATAGCATAGTCTGTAGCCTTTCACCTCATATATGTATCCAAAAAATACATTTCTTAGCCTTGAGATCCAGCTTTTCATTTCTAATATGTGCATATGCTAGACATCCAAAAGTTTTAAGTATCGAATAGTCTGTAGGTCTTCTTGTCTATAGTTCTTTTGGAGTCTTCATGCTCAATGTTGATGCTAGAGATCAGTTTATAATATAGTAAGCTATGTGTACAGCCTCTGTCCAAAAATCTTTACTTAGTCCACAACTTGATAAAAAAGATATGACTCTCTGTAATAGTGTACGGTTCATGCATTCTGCCACACCGTGCTACTGAGGTATACCCACCGTGGTCCTATGTCTGACAATTTCTTTTGATTTGCAAAAAATTATCAAATTCTGTAGAGTAAAATTCTAATCCATTGTCAATGCGAATGTTTTCATCTTTCTCTCAGTTTGCCTCTCGACCATAGCATTTAACTTCTTGAATATATCAAATACATCACTCTTATGCTTAATAGTATAAATCCATACTTTGCGAGAGTAGTCATCAATAAATGAAAGTAAATATTTGGATCTATCCTTGGATATAACCGGAGTAAGTTTCCATAGATCAGAATGAATATAATCCAATATAGCTGCTATCCTGTGCACGTCTATAAAAAAGCTGACTCTATATTATTTTTCAAATATATAATGCTCATAGAATTCAAGTGCACCAACCTTTTGACCACTTAATAGACCATATCTGCTTAGCTCTTATAAACCTTTATGTGACATGTGGCCTAGCCTTTGATACCACAATCGTGTCAATTGCTCAATAGAGGACTGTACTACTGAAGCCTGTCCACTCACTATACTGCTATCAAGATAATAAAGAATGCCACTCAATTTACCTCTCAATAGAATCAATTCTTTAATAATAGTTATAGATCTTCTACCCCATCTGTCCTCAAAACCTGCACTATCAAAGGCATTCACTAAGGAAGGTTTTTCTTTGGTTAAAGAATATATCTGACTTCATCTTGAATCACCATAATATTTATATAAGATTTTATCTGAACTTTATCAATACCTTTCACTTTGTAGATTGCATCATCTCCAAAAAGAACGGTACCTCCTTCACATGGTTTAAAAGAAGAAAACCATTTCTTATAAGGTGTCATATAAAAAGTGCTCCAGAGTCCACGATCCAGTATCAGCCTGACTAACACTACAGACAGCTATAAATACTATATCATCTGCAACATTACTGTGATCTCCTGAAGTAACTGTAACTGATATCGAATCTAATACTATTCTTTGATCTTTCTGTTCCTTCTCTTTCTTGTACTATAGAAGTTTACATTCAGATTTTTAGTGGTTTGGCTTCTTGTAATGGTAACAAATACCAGATCTTTTAGACCAAGATTTTTGATCTTATTTTGAACTTGCTTTTACCTTGTCTACCTTTTCTTTGCCTATCTCTACCTCTAATGTAAGTCCTTATACCGGAGTCGGAGTCTGATACTTTAACTATACTTTCAATCTAAGCTCATTGGATAACAAAGTGGCTTCTACCTCTTTAAGATTTATAGTCTCTTTTTCATTGAGCATGGTAGTAGTAATATTCTCGAAGGACTTAGGTAAAAAATAAATCAAAATCAAAGCATTGCCTTCCTCATCAACATCAACATCAATATTGGCCAAATCAAGCAGGAGCTTATTATATTCATCCAAGTGATTCTTGAGTGAAGTCTCTTCCACCATACAAAATATGTGTAACTTTTTTTCTCAAATACAGTCTATTAGTAAAAGACTTTGCCATATACAGGCTATACAATTTATCTCATATACCTTTAGCTGTATCAAAATCTATAACATTACAGAGAACTTTATTACTCAAACCTAAAAATAAAGTTCATAGAGCTCTCCCATTGATTTCTTCTTTGGTAGTCTCAGTATCTCCTAGGATTGTATCCATATCTTTGAGGGCTATTGCTACGCCTTCCTTGACCAACAGATATTTTATTCTTACCTTTCATAGTGTAAAATCACTTGTGCCATCAAACACCGCCACTTTATGCCTTATGGTAGTGGAATGAAAAATAACTATCTCTTAAGCCATTGATGAACTTTGTTGCCTGTTAGATACCATCCAAACCCTCTGATACCAGTTGTTGGGAATGCACACAGTAAATCGAATCACTTTAGATTTCTGATTAATTATTTTCTCTCACTCAGGTAATTTATCGAATACTTCACAGGCAAAAATAATAAACACAAGAAAGAAAATAAATTTACATTGTTTGGCAAAATTATCTACATCTACAACAAAGGAGGAGCAATCCACTATGTAACCATCCTGAAATTGAGTACAAAGGTGATACAAATATCCAATTTATAGGGTCCCTAAATAATAACAAACAAGAGATACAGATCAACCATAATAATAAACCAAATGGACAATACCTTACTCGACCTTGGCTATGAATCAAAAGAAGATAATATCAAGATGGATCAATACCTTTTTGACCACGGTAATCAATCAAAAGAAAGATACTTTCTCAAGCAGGGACCAAAAATTGGACCACAAGGTTGTGATAAGTAGAAAGCAATCGAGATTTTGAGACTTTTAAAACCAAGAGCCTCGTACTTCTTTTAAAAAGAAACAACGAAGAAGAGTCTAGATCGAAGAACATCGGAGTTCTCCGAGATGAAGTCCAAATTGAAGAGGAGTTCCAAAGTCTTACGCTGCTCACTGGAGAAGAAGTGCGATCGAAGAGAGATTCTTCCATTCCAAAACTTTTGGAAGAAGAAGTCAAACGATAAAGAAATTCCAACCAAAAGATTTTATTTGGAGCAAACAACAACACGAGTCTTCTTAGGCAATCGAGTCTACTTGATATTGGCTATCGGGGACCTATTTTTACTTAATGTAATAATCGATTGGGGATTACTAGAATTTGGGAGATACTACAAGGAAGATTTTTACATGCAATTATTTTGATATATAGCAGCAATTATTATCGTCACTAAGATTTTTACTAGCAATTGCTTATTTGCCTATAAAACCAAGATCAGAAAAGGTTATACTGGTAATTACAGACATTGCTGGTAAAGGTATAAGAAATTGCCACCACAGGTTTACATTATTATGGTAATTATTATTGGTAAATATAATTGCTATGATATGGCAGCCTATATATAATCAAAGGTATGTCTTTCATCACAAATACATAAGAATTGATGTTATTAGTATATTTTTTGCAACCATTATTAATAATCGTAATAAATATATAGGTATTTAATTTTTTGTGACTATTAAAATGCCACTATCAAATTTTGTTAAAAGGTAGTTTTGTTGCAGTGAGCGGCTAGATTGGGCCTTGATTTTGGAAAGCTAGCTAAATTTGTTTCCAGAGTCCAAAGTTCAACACTTGACTAGATTTGCTTTTATTGCTTATGGTATTAACTGCTTAGAGGAGGGGATACATACTTACCCAATTTGAGAAAATATGGCTACAATATGAGGGAGTATAGAAGAGGAATTATTAAGCTTGGGATTGTCAAGGACATTACTCCCCTGGAGTTAGACTCACTGAACTCCTACAGCAGGCTAAGGAGGCTCTCCATAAATGGAAGAGTTTTCCTGATAATATTTTCTAAAGAGGATAATGACTAAATGATCCAATCTTGATGCTTCAAATAAAGGAAGAACAACAAGGGGGGCTTACTATGCAAGAACACTTTCATATGTTGGATTTGGTGAGACAATATCAGAAGAACCTACATCTTCTAGAAGTTTTTTGGAAGCAAAAATCTAGGCTCTCTTGGCTCCAAGATGGTGATGCAAATACCAATTTCTTCCATCACTCTCCAATATTAAGAAGAAGAAATAATCATATCGCTTAAACTTTAGATGCTTGAGGGACAATTATTTTGGAGGGGAAAGACATAAGGCGGTCCTTTTATGCTTGATTCCAACAAAGATGGCAGGCACAAGTTGATGTAGAGGAAGTGGAAACACTGGCAGTAGAATCTTCATTAATAATGGATCGAAATGATTCCGTGATTCAAGCTTTCACTTAGGATGAGATTGTAGAGGTTGTCAGAGCTATGGCTTCTAATAGAGCCTCAGGGGATGACAGATTTCAACCCTTCCTCTTCTGGCATTTAGGCATATAATCGGTATGGATGTGATACATGCTATCAAGTATATCTTTCAACATGCTTATATGCTACGGTGTTGGAAAGAAATTTTCATCACATTAGTTTCCAAAAAAAATAATCCGATGACTATGAATGATTATAGGCCTATAAGCCTATATAATACAATTTATAAAATGGTGGCGAAGATACTAGTCAACTGGATGAAGCCTACTCTTCCCTCATTGGTGTGTCCATGAAGCAAGAGATTTTTGTGCCTAGCCGCAGCACTGTTGAAAATATCTTAATATGTCAGATGTTGTGCATACTTCGAAGCATGCACCGAGGACTCGGTGTCTTATGGCATTAAAGATTGACATGCAAAAGATGTATGATCAAATGCCTTGGCCATTTTTTATTTAAAGCAATAAAGTATCTTGGCTTTCATGATCGGTTGGATTCATACATGTGTTACAGAAGTCCAATTTGCCATCCTTATTAATGGTGTCCCTAAAGAGTGGATTTAGCCATCGAGAGACTCGACGCATATCCCTGTATTTATATATCTCGTGTTCAGAAATTTTCTCTAAGCTATTCAAATGTTCAATGGAGCAAACACCTGATAAAGGGTATATTGCCTTAATAAATGGGGCCCTCAGGTATCCCATGTGCTCCATGCTGATGATGTTTTTTTAGTCTCGAAGGCTATTGCTAGGGATATTATATGCATTAAAGCCATTTTGTATGCATATTATTCTATGTTGGGCCCCAGGTGGTGAATTATCAGAAGTCTTTTGTTACTTTTAGTCTTGGTGCAATGAGAACCAAGCACTTTATCAGTGCTGCTGCTTTGAGAGAAGAGAGGAAACTAGAGATATTTGGGCATGCCTCTATCGGGGAAGCAATTGGTTGCCTCCAATCTCACATACCTTTCAGAGATGGCAACAACTCAAATGGACAGTTGGAAATGATGGATCCTATCCTTTACTAGTAGAATGACTCTGATTCAATAGTGTTGGCATCCCAATTCATCTATAGTATGCGTTAATCTGTTCTTTTGCTTTACCAGGGTACTTCAGCATATGAAAGAAGAATTTAGAGCTTTTCTATGAAGACATCCTATAAAACGACGGGCCTTAATTCATTTATCGTCCTGGCACCATGTTTGTTCTCCAAAATAGAGAGGTGGATTGGGTATGTCCTTTTGCTTCAGAGGAAAGAGGCTTTTGTTTTGTAAGATAGCTGCACAACTGCTTCCCAGGCCACAATCTCTTTGGGCCCAAGTGGTAGCTGTGAATATAAATTTACCAGGTCCTGGTTTAATTATAAGAAGCCAACTAGATGTTCGAGCATCTGGGCCAAGATTACGGATTAGGAATTAAAGGTTCGGTTCCAAGTCCATTTGTGATCTATTGGTTTGGATGATTCCATTAATTTGCTAAAAGATCCCTGCAAACTTCCACTCCATCGATCCCAAGGCCCGCCTTCATAAATATGGATGTTAACTGTGGTGCATGGACGGTTAATGACCTCATCAACTCGCATTGGCAGTGGAACGGGAATTTAGTGGCTCAGTTGTTTTCTGTTAACATGATGAGCCAGATAAGTGCAATTCCCATGGTTACAGGGATTCTGGACCGATCAACTTTGCTGGGGGAATGGTAGAGCGCAAGGTGCGTGACTTAGTGATGTAATAGCCTGAGGCACCAACTGAAGATAAACCATTTTAGGGTGTCTGGAAGTTGGAGGTGCTGATGCGAGTTAAAACTTTCTGGAGGAGAGTTTTGTGGAGAAGACTCCCTTGCAAGGAGGTGTTATGTCGAAGAAACGTTCTTTCCATTGATCAGTAGTATCGTGATTAGTTTATGTGCCACTATCACGGAGGATTGTTCTCATGCTTTGATAGGCTGGCTGTCTTTTTGTTAAATAATGTTTGGAGGCTTTTACTACCATGTCTGGTGCACCCTTTCAACCTAGTTCTATTCTGGAGATGGAGCAATGGGTCTTCGATCAGTTCCTAGGTTGAGAAGAGGGTCAGGTATCTCATGGCATGTACATCTTGCTCTATGTATCTAGAGAAACCGTAATGATATATAGGGTTTTTCAATATAACTGCTACACAAGTTGTTAGCAAAGTAATATCCATCGTTCCTTCTTACTCTTGGTCACATCACTCGATGTGACTGGTGATCCACCCACCGATCTAGGGAGCTATGAATTCAGCTTTGTTGAAACCTAGAGAACCTAAAATGGTGTGCTGGCTTCCTCCTCCAATTAGAGTTCTCAAGCTGAACTTTAATGCATCGGGGAGTAGTGGGAGGCGGTAGTCGAGTGCTAATGAAATTGTTTGTAATCATCTACAAGAATGCAATGGTTTGATTAATGTACTGGAGTAGGTTGTGAGAATTAGTTAGAGCTGGAGGTTGTCATTACCTTCCATGTGGGGAGCTTTTTGCTTCTTCCCTGTTTTTGTTCAAAAAAAAAAAAAACATCGGGACCAACAACGGTGCAGCAGGTGCTCTTATTATTAAAAATTTTTAGGAGTATTTATTGAGAGCCGAAGGCAAGAGATTGCCATCCTCTTCAGTACCTTTTTATCGAAATGTTTGTTGTCTGGCTGGGTGTTAGGGTGGTTATCCATGAAATGGAGATAATGGAACTTTGGATGGAGGGAGATTCTCTTATTGTGATCCAGTGTCTTACAAAACATGCATGGACGACTAACTTCTTACTTCACCCTTTGGTACAAGATTTGCTTTTGTGGAAGCATACCTTTCTCACCATTTGGATATCTCATATTCTTCGTGAGTGTAATAGGGCTACTAATTATCTTGTTATCCAAGCTAGAATGGTTGAATTAATTTAGATCCTGGGAAGTCTTGTTCAAGATAAAGATATGAAGCCCAAATTAATAAGTTTGGTCAGTCGGCCTGCTACATGTTCGTCAACCATTTATCGGATTAGATCTACATGTTCGCCGATCATTTACCAGATTCAATGCTTGAATCGCCAATATTTTTCTCTCAACTTCAACATTACCGAATACTTGTGACTTGAACACATGTTCATCCTTGATCAATCCTATCAACCGACCTCTTATAGAAGAGGCTAGCACTCCTCTCAAGCAACCAAACTCGGTCGAGCACCAGCCGAACCTTGGCTTCGGCAATTAGGACTCGCTGTCTTTCATGAAGAGCAGAATTATACTTTGTATACCTCGGACTGATCATCCCGAAGCACTTGGACCCGTCTCGAATCTTTATCTGATAGTACGTGAACAAATCCTCAAGCGACACTCCTTTAGGCCATTTGAAAATTGGCATGACTGATGCTCATCTCTACATCCATATTGTGTGACCAAAAGATCATATCATGCTCCATGATCATTAATTATTGATATATCTTTGTAATTAAGGGAAGCATGATTAGATTTCTGTAGTAGTCAACATCATTACTAAGGAACATTGTTGATTCCATATAAAAGATAAAGTTTTAATTAAAGAGAGTGAACATTCCGTACAGATGAAAAGATTTTCTGATAGTCTACGTGGTAGGATCTCCGGTCCTATTATTTCTCAACAAATCCATCAAGAACCTTTCATCTCAAAAATGCCCCCATCTCTTACTTATAAAGAGGGGCTTCCAGTGAGCATCCAAAGTATACTCTACCTTGCGCTCCTTATAATGTTGGCCGAAAATCTGACTTAAACGTTGGATGATCCTCACCAGAATACCTTTCAGCCAGGATTTTTTGCAAGTCCTATTTCCTGCGGACTCTCTTTCACTATCAGCTCCAGCTTCCTAGCATTATTTCACCTATCCCCTGATCTGGATGCTATTATTTGGTTAGATTTCGGAGGAGTTTCATTTCTGAGCGATATTGATGCTGATACTGAGTGCTTTATGCTTTTATGTAACAGCTGCCTTTTCTTCCATATCAGTGTCTGTGTTTCGGTCACAAACTGACATGTTGGGAGTATAGCCACTGCGTTCTTCTGTGTATCGGCATGGAGTCCCCCCTCCGATCACTTGTCGTGTTGTTTTTTGCTCGCTGATCATTTTAACTCCTAATCTGGTTCCTTGTCCTGACCATGATCATTTTGTAGTATTGTGGGAAATCTCTTATTTTTACTTCCATGGTCCCCTGATGATCCTTGGGAGAATTGGTCATAACTCGCAATTAGCTTGGCACAGAAGTGTTTCGAGCACAAGTCAGTACCGGGAGTTGCCGTATCAAGACAACCAATGATGCTATCACTTCATTGATGTCTGGTTTTCTGTTGTTTTCGGGTGGCAAATGAAGTATATATATATGAGTACCTGGAGCTGGATGTGCCTTCTTGAGTGCCTCATGGTGATCGATGACCGGGGTTGAGTTTATCTGCCTTCCGTCATGGGTTCTTTGTGGTATTTTTTATTTCTGCAGTCGAGTCTCTCGATGTTTCCTTGCTACAACCTGCCAGATCTTTGCAGGTGTTGGAATATTGGCATGAGTCTATTGCTTACTGGGTTAAGGTTCTTCTCTGGATGGGAACTTTCAGAGAGCAGCAGGGATGGATCTCACGGTGCTCGAGTCGATCTCTTCTTCTTCTTCTTCTTCTTCTTCTTCTTCTTCTTCTTTAAAACCTCGCAGCTAAAGCTTGTTAACGGCGCTGTTAGTACGGTGCGAGTGCTAGTGACTCGAGGTGACAACAGGTCTCATATACGGAGGCTATAGAACTTCTCTCCAAAATAGCCTTCATATCAAAAATATATGCCATGTCCGCCATATATTTTTTCCCGCAGATATTATGTAAAAAAAGAAAGAAAAGAAAGAATTACAGATCATGTGTTTGTTTTTAATCGTGCAACTTTTAGGCACCAAAGGTAACAAAATTTATAATTTATATATATAGTACTAAAAATATTCTAACAATGAAAATTATATTAAAAAAGAAAATTATATAACTCATATATGACTTTTCTTTTACTCAAAGCTCGGTTTGGTTAAGATTTAAACCGAGCTCTAGTCGAGCCAATCAGCCAAGCCGTGTATTTCTACTATTTTGGGACCGAGCCGGTGTTCAGGCTTGGCTTATTTATAGAACCTAACTCTCAAACATATTTGAACTCAGCTCATCTTTTAGGCATGCCGAGCTCGGAAAGGTAAATTGCAAGCTAATTACCTGGACCTGCTTGTCGACAGCTCGGTGCATTAGCAACCTTATATACTGGTTCAAGCTTCGTTCATGAGATTTAAAGACCGAGGATGATTCGAGCTTTTTCTCGAGAAGAGCTCGAGTTGCTCATTTTATTTGAACACCCATCGGTGGTCCAATCGAAGTGCCATGCTTCAGCTATCTCTGTTGTTTTTATTCTTGTGTACGTGTTTGAGATTTCTATTTTATACGGGTATTATCTTTTGGGTATGTTTTGTTCGTCGCACAAAATACCTGTCGATGATAGTTGGCAAGCATTTAACCGTCGCGTATCCGTGCTAGTGTAGCACGGTCCCAGGGCAAACCCAATCGATGATTCCAGTGGTGATCTGCCGCAGAACTCGTAGCCGATCGACTGCTGGCCAACATATTGTTTTTAGCTGCAGGTTTTGATCCCAAAATTAAAACGAGAGATGAAATTCACGGGACTTCATCTCAAATGATATCAAGTTTACATATGAAATTCTATGCTATAAACAAAGAATCTTGCATTAAAAATTAACAGCATATAGACAACGAAAAAAATATTAAAAATTTATGAAATTCAAAGTCATTTCTACGTTCCCGGACAAGATCTCTATATAGTCTTTTATCGATCATAGCAACATCTAATCTCTCATTATTTTATCTCTACAATGAAAATAAGATCATAAAATCTAAATCCAAACAATAAAAAAAAAAATTCACGAAGAATTAGAACCATCTTATAAAAATAGAAGGCAATGGATATATATAGATAATTCTTGTTGAATTTGATAATAACTAAAAGTATCATCTTTATTGATTTAAAATACCTATATTTTTACTCTTATTTTATTTCGCAACTTGTTTTTAATATTTTAATGAAATGTAACTTCGTCGATTAATATTTCAAGAGTCAAGACCCTGGCTAACCCAACGACCAAATGGAACCCGAAGAAAATTCCACATGACGTATCGACGCGGCAACCCGGCGGGGAACGCGTGCCTCCCATCTTCTACTCGGCGGAGAGCCTCTCATTGATTAAAAAGCAAAGTCAAAAGTCAAAGTCAAATTTCAAAACACAGTGCAAGTCTCTTGGATCCAACAGGACATGATAATTAAGAGGCAATTTTGCTTTTTTTTTTTTTTTTTTGGGGATAATAATACAGGAGGCTCTTTTGCTTGAATACCGGACGGACTACACAACGGTACCCGCAGAAAGCATGCTACAGCGATTCCCAAGTCGCGTAGACTTGACGCCTTCGACGCCATTTGAAATACCGTCTACAGTCTTTTTCTTCAGGTCTTTGATGTATATAAACACGCATAGAGTGTACACGCTTCCCGTTTCCACTATCGTATCGTTTCAGGCGTGTGCATCGGCTTCAGATTTCATTACACGTGTTTCGGCCTTTCATGTTTCGTTACACGTGTGCCGTCGTGCCTGACGCGAACGTTGCCAAAAGGGCCGGGATCCTTGCCAGAATGGGAGGGCATAGAACAGTCGGGTCAACTCCCTCCTTTCATACGTACTTGAAGCAGTCAAACATTGTTAGGTTTTCTTCACTTCTCGCCCCATAAACTTCTCCCGGCCCGCCATCCGCTCCACAGCCCCCACAAGCAAACTCTCCCCCTTCGAACCTCTCCACTTCGCCCCCTCTCTCCCCGGTTTTTCGCGAAACCTTCTTCTCTCCCCTTCCCTTTCACAAGGCTAGCTACTGACAAGTCTTCAAACATTTCTCCTCTGTTCATGGCAATCCTCCACCGCCCTTCACTCCTCTTCCTTTTCCTCCTCCTCGTTACTCCCCAATTATCCGCTTCGAGACCTATAAATGGATTTCACTCCAACTGTATTCCAGCCATGGATCCAGGAACGAGTATCCCCCTCTCAAAAGAAAGCCACCAGATTCCACTGCATGAGTCCAATCCTCTGAATTTTTTTCCTTGCAGCGTGGCGTCACCAGTGATCCCTGGGAGCTCAGCACCATCTAAAGTGGAGCTCAAGGAGAAGTATAAGCCACTCTTGCTCAACATCCTTCCTAGAGGGAAGGTGCCGCCCTCCGGCCCGAGCAAACGTACCAACGACCACAAAAGCTAGAGGAAGCAAGATTGTAGAACTTTTTGATCTATAGTTATACTGTTAGGAAAAGGGATGTACGTGTCAGATTAGAAATACTGATATGTTGATCTCTTTCGATGTTTCTTGCACGGTGTTACTGTTTTGGGCATATTGATTTAATGTTCCGAGAGAACCCAGCAAAAAAAAAAAAAATCATTCGGTGCGAATATTTCCTCTTTTTTTTTTTAATTTTAAACCTTGCAGTATGTACACTTTTTTACGCAATAATATTTTTTTTTCGAAAAAAGTAAATGTTCTTCTAGTAATATTGTATATATTGAATGCATTTTTCTTTCATATTTCAGTAATTGAAACGTTCCTGAATGGAGAGTTGAATATACGGTTTTTGTGAACTATATGATGAGAAACATTCTGTGAGAAACACTGGAGACGGAAGGACAGATTCACCAATAAATAGCAGGGATGGTCGCATAATAAACACTAACTAGAGTAGGGACAGTACGGGAACGGAGAGGGACATTCCGGGAACGAGATTTCTTGACCGTCTTAGTCTTCGCGCGGCGGCGAACAAGATCCGAGTCCAACCATGAAGTTTTAACTCTCTCCCGATCCGGACTTCTGACAATGGGTTCGGGCCCACACGTCTCTTAAGTAGGAAGAAGACCCAAATAATTAAACACGTACTGGACCGGCCTACGGAGGCTCGCACCCTCGTTTAAATAGAAGTCGACCATCAATATGGACTATTCATATATGTGGATGGAATGTGCCCTTTATCTGATAATTTTGACATTCTTTATTGAGAACGTATAACAAAATACAATAATAACATCTAGTCTGGTATAATATCCGGTACAAGAAAATCCAATCCTACGTTAATTCATCTCATCATTATTATATTTGTAGCCATCGAACTTTGAATTTTGTGACACAACTTCCTTCCTGTTATTTTCTAAATACTTTATTGAACATAACTTTGACATTCTTAACTGTGGACTGACTACATATGGCTAAACTAGTCCCTCTTGGCATGTTTATAAAGCAACAGTACACTCTCTGTCCAGTGCTTTTATTTCAGTTTTAATGTAGGGGCATTTTGAAATTGCTTGGAACAAAGGTCTACCATCGAATACTTTTAACTTTACATGAGCATGACTTCTCCTGGTCGATGACTTGTACAAATTTGGGTTCATCCACCATTGAATACTTTTAACTTTACATGAGCATGACTTCTCATGGTTGATGACTTGTACAAATTTGGGTTCATCCATGGAAAAAAAAAGACAAGCATTCCTACCAATCCTGATGCTGCGTTCCTTAACCCTGTAAGAGAATTGTTCTTAGCCTGCATGCGCACAGCGATCCATCGACCACCCGGGATGATTTGAGTTCTTGGACGCAACCGAGGCGTGATCCGAGCCCCAACTTTACCTTATTGGCTGCAGAGGGTGGCCGTCCCAAGGGTAACTGGGACATTCCAAGTGAGCTCATGAAAGGCCATCTCTCTACGATTAAAGCCTTGCAAAACTTAATGGGTGCAGACTTTGGATTTTTTTTTTTTTTAATATTGTAATTTAAAAACTAAATTACCGAAATACCGCCGTCGTCTAAAACCTATTTATCGAAGTACCGTTCTATGCCACGCGTCCACTTTTTTTTTTTTTTTTTTTTTTTTTTTTGGCTTTGCCACGCGATGTCGTGCTGGCAGGTTGAACCTGCATTTTCGACCGAAGACGCATTTGGAGCCTGCATTTTTTCAGGCTCTATTTCATCCGATAGCAACCTCCGTTTGAAAAAGAACGACCGTGGAAGGAGTTCAACAGCTCTTGGTCCCCCCTTTTCCCCATCCGAACGAGCGGTGGCCCCCAAAATTCCAGCGTTTTGGTCCCCTATTGTTTTCCCGATCGTCCGTTTTCGCAGGTAAGTTTTTTTTTTTTAAAGTAGTTTTCGTAGTTATGCTTTTTTTTTTTTTTGGGGGAAAAAAATGAAGAATAGATCGGATCTTTCTTTTTCTTTTCTTTTTTTTTTTTTGTTTGATCTGCTCAAAGTTAGCATATGTTATTTATTTTATTTGATCTATATTTTTTTTTGTTGGTATGATCCGTTGTTCTTATTTAATAATAATCATAATTTATTTGGTTTGTTCTATGTTTTTTTTTTTTTTTTTTGATCCGTGTCATGTTGATTTTTTTAATATTAGTGTTTTTTTTGTACGATTAATTATTTGTTGGTATAATCTGATTAATTTTTTTTAAAGGTTGTCGTTTAATTTTTTTAATGTTAATCATATATTATATTATTTGGAATAATATTAAAATTATATAAATATATATATATATTTAATGTGTTAAATATTAAATTATTTTTTATAATTTCAAAAAATAAATTTGTGTAAATAAATAAAGAGAAAAAATTTGGAGAAAAAAGTGGAGAAAAAAAAAACTTGGAGAAAAAAATGTGGACAAAAAAAATAAGTGGACCAAAAAAAAGTGGACAAAAAAATGGAAAAAAAAAAGTGGAGAAAAAAAGGTTGAGAAAAATAGGGAGAAAAAAATGTGGAGAAAAATAAGTGGGCAAAAAAAAAAGGTGGACGAAAAAAAATGGAGAAAAAAAAAGGGAGAAAAAAAAGGTTGAAAAAATAGTGGAGAAAGAAAAATGGAGAAAAAATATTGAAGAAAAAAAGTGAAGAAAATAAGTGGAGAAAATAAAATAGAGAAAAAAATAAATGGAGAAAAAAAATTGGAGAGAAAAAATAAGTGGACTAAAAAAAGTGGATGAAAAAAATGGAGGAAAAAAAGTGGAGAAAAAAGTGGATAAAAAAATAAATGGAGAGAAAAAAATTGGAGGGAAAAAAAAGTGGACAAAAAAATGGGGATAAAAGTGGAGAAAAAAATAAATGGAGAAAAAAATTTGGAGAGAAAAAAGTGAACAAAAATAAGTGGACAAAAATAAATAAGTGGACAAAAAAAGTGAGAAAAAATGGAGAAAAAAAAATGGAGAAAAAAAATTTGGAGAAAAAAATGTGGAGAAAAAAAAATGGACAAAAAAATGGAGAAAAAAAGTGGAGAAAAAATGAAGAAAAAAATTGGAGGAAAAAAATGTGGAGAAAAAATTTAAGTGGAGAAAAAAAGTGGAGGAAAAAAAGTTGAAAAATAATAGTGGAGATAAAATGAAGAAAGATTTTTTTTTGAAAAAAATAAGTGGAGAAAAAAAGTTGAGAAAAAAAGTGGTAAAAAATAGTGGAGAAAAAAATGGAAAAAAAATTGGAGGAAAAAAAGGTGGAGAAACAAAAAAAATTAGAGAACAAAAAAATGGAGAGCAAACAAGTGGAGAGAAAAAATGAAGAAAAAATTAATAGTACAAAAAAAAAATGTGAGAAAAAAAATTGGATAATAACAAATGGAGATTAAAAAGTGGACAAAAATAGTGGAGAAAATAAATAAATGGAGAAAAAATTAAGTGGAGAAAAAAAAAGGTGGAGAAAAAAATTAAGTGGAGAAAAAAAGTTGGGAAAAAAATAGTGGAGAAAAAAATAGAAAAAATAATTGGACAAAAAAAGTGGCAAAAAAAATGGAGAAAAAATAATAAGTGGAGAAAAAATGTGGAGAGAAAAAAATATGTGGAGAAAAAAAGTGGTGAAAAAAATAAAGTGGAGAAAAAAATAATAGTGCAAACAAAAATGAGAGAAAAAAAGTGGATAAAAAAAGGGGATAAAAAAGTGGATTAAAAAAGGGCGAGAAAAAAAGGATTAAAAAAAAGGATAAAAAAAGGTGAAAAAAAAAAAAATGCAGGTACGAAAAAAAAAAAAGGCAGGAAAAAAAAAAATAATCGGAGAAATCGCAGTTTAACCTACGTCTTCTATATATATATATAAAAGTGCAAAACAAATGTGAAAAAAATAAAAAGAAGGAAGAAAGCGTAGGTTTAACCTGCGTCTTCTTCTAAAGACCCCCCTCCCAAAAAAAAAAGCAAAACAAATGTGGAAAAAAAAAAAATGAAAAAAGTGCAGGTTTAACCTGCGTATTCTCCTAAAGGCCTGCCAAATCAACCATCCTGTCATCTCTGCATCATAACCGAAAAAAAATAAAACTCGAGAAAATGCAGTTTCAACCCGTGTCTTCTCTTAAAATCGCCACCTCTATGCCCATGGAAAAAAAAATACGTGAAATCTTTTACGGTAATTTGATAAATATGTTTGAAACTGCGGTATTTTAGTAATTTAGTTTTTAAAATACAATAATTAAAAAAAAATATCCGCAGACTTTTCTGTCTCTTATTTCCTCGGTAGATAAGCCAAAGTAATTGTAGTCCATGTTTTATGGCAGCGAAGAATGAAGCATTCTAAATGGAGGCAGCGATCCATTTTATGCAATTAAGCTCTGGAGGGGAATAAATGGTGACATGGGATTTAAAGCACCCTCAAACAGACCGTACTGCTTTATATCTGTTCTCTCCTAAACACTTTTAACACAGATTTAGTAATTATAGTATGGTCGAACTTAACTAGATTAATAGCAAATATTTTTCTTTAAGGATCACCCCGTTTCTTTTCTTTTCGTTTTTTTTTTTTTTTTTTTTTTGAGTAAGGATCACCCCATTTCTATTCATGAATTAATTGTTGAGAAAACAAAAGATCCAATCAGAGTGGGAGAGATGATTAATAGTAAATAACGTTAAGATGTTATCAAGCCTGATACACATCGTCGATTCATGTCTCAATAGTTTAAACTTTGAGGGTCAAACGGTTTGCTAACATGCATGACAATCGAGCAAAGTTTGCTGAAGATAATAAGTTCTTTTTTTTTTTTTTTAGATCACTTATGGATTCAGTTAATAATGCCATCATTTCAACTCTTATTTTGACTTGTTATATTTTTTTCTTTTCTTTTTTAGACAAAATCTATGAAAAGATGTCTCGTCTTTGTTTTTGGACATGGTATGACTTCCCAATGAGATTTATTTGAGATGATCTGTAGCCTGAAGCTGTGAATCTGAGATTTTCTGAAATCACATCAACTAAACAAACAGAACATGAGAATTACCATCAAAGCTTATTCTAAAGTTGCTACCAAATTGCAGAGCAACTCATGAAGTTTTATAAACCAAACTATAAAGCTAACAGGAGTCCTACAGCCACCGAGCAGCAGGTAAAGCAAAACAGAGGCCTCCTTTACAACTGTTTGTACCTATTCTTGGTATATAAAGTTGCATTGATACCTTGGTTGCCATGTTTAGCTTCTCAAGAAACTGCTCATCCTTGAATATCGCTTCATCCAAGATCA
The DNA here is from genome assembly GCA_021397845.1 of Areca catechu. NCBI lineage: Eukaryota > Viridiplantae > Streptophyta > Magnoliopsida > Arecales > Arecaceae > Areca > Areca catechu. The sequence continues at coordinate 36,629,589 of CM038040.1, forward strand.
TTACTTCACAGTCCAGCATTACAGATCCCTGTGCCGACTTGTTAATTAACAACGTTCCTCCTCTCCCCCCACCCCCTCCCCCCCCCCCCCCCGGAGGAGAAGGACCCGTTAACACTGTTGTAACCAGGGTTCAGTCATTTCAGAAATTAATGATTTTAGGTGTCTCGTCAAATCTTCTTCTTTTATTTTTAAATTTTTTTGATGTAAGGTCTTTCATCATATCATAAATTGAGTTACCTATAATTCCTGGATTTGGATTTCCGGAGAAAGTATTTTAACAACTCACACTTTACACAGTATAATGGCGACCAAACATTATAAGTTACGCCATTTTTGGTTCGAATAATCAACAAATATCTCATGATAACAGATTCGTTATCCGTAATACCCGGGCTTGGACTGAAGTCGGCAGGCCCAGCTGACTTCAACCCAAACCGGTTAAAAAAAAAAAACAACACGATGAGACCGGAACAGGGGAGGGGAGCTCGCCGAAGATTTCGCCGGAGGACTCGGAAGGAAGAGTCGTAGTAGGAGTGGGAATTGATCAGCGACGAGTCCGGAATGGAGTGAACTCCGATCTGGCGGTGGTTGCTCCCCAAACGGCAAGGAATTTACCGGCGGTTGAAAACTCTTTGCTGCTCGCCGGAGAGGGCAACGATGGTATGAAGGAATCGATGGAATTCGATTCGGCAACATTGGAAGGAATTAAAGAGTTAAACCGGTGATTTCCTTGCCGTTTGGGGAGCAACCACCGCCAGATCGGAGTTCACTCCATCCCGGACTCGTCGCCGATCAATTCCCACTCCCACTACGACTCTTCCCTTTGAGTCCTCCGGCGAAATCTTCTGGGACAGCGAGCCACGGGCTTAGTACGTGAGCAGGACCGACCATAGTATGCATGGTCGCTTTGTGGTTGCCAGTCATGGGCTGATACCGTGGCTAGTCCAGAACCCTAAAGATAAAGGTTCAATAATGAGAATTCTAAAGGAAAAATGTAAAGATATCAAGGTGTGTAATATATAAGGCCTAAATCATTTGATTGCATGACATAACATACTGGTACTTTATTATTTCATAAATTTATGTTATTAATTGGAGTGATCTTATGGATACCTTACTGGGTTGTTAAGCTCACTTCCTATCTTTTGATTTTTCAGAGACTCGACAGGATTTGGGCTGGGCATGAGACAAAGTTTCATATATGCTGAGTTAGTTAGAGTTAATTTCGGTTACTGATGTTTGTGAATCAGTATACCAATTATTAATATCGACTTAATAAATGAATTGTACACTTGTTACTTGTTTGTTTATATAATATTAATTTTAATTTGACATGGTTGACTTTTGGTGTACCTAGGCCTTGCATGATCTCTAGGATAAAACCTAGAGTTTATGCGGCCGGTCACGTAGCCGATTCGATGCTAGATTCGGGGCGTGACAGAGTGGTATCAGAGCCAGGTTTCGATCCTGGGACCTGTGGGTTATGGTCACGTAGCTGTGGAAGGTGAAGAGTTTTCATCAATGATAATAGATGAAGGGATCCAAGCCAGAAAATTTGAAAATGGACTGAGAGGTCGGATTCAGCATCAGGTGTCTGTCTTCGAGCTTAACACATATAAGGAAGTGGTCAACAAGGCACTGATAGTAGAAAGATGACTGGGTGCTGCCCAAGCAGAGAGGGAAAAGGTTTGAAGAAGAGGTCCAGGTCGGGAGGTTATCAAAGTCAAACAAATAAAAATATCAGTGCAAAGGCAAGGAAACCTGACACCACTGCACCAGATGACAAAATTAAACAAAGGGATGATATCCAGTGCTACCGGTGTGGTGGACCACATCTTAAGCGAGACTGCACCTGGCCAGGAGGAAAATGTTTCAATTATGGAAAGGAGAGTCACACTGCAGCTGTATGTCGTCTTGGTCAGGGATCACAGCGTTTAGCGCCTCAGGTATCTCGTGATGGAAATCAGCAGGGAGAACAACAGAAGTCAGGTACCCAAGGACGGGTGTACGCACTCACACAGCAGGATGCCAACGCATCAAATTCAGTAGTGACAGGTATGATTAAGCTATTTTCTACCAATGTTTATACCCTGTTTGATGCGGGTGCCATGCATTCATTCATATCTGTTAGATTAGTTAGAAAAGTAATGAGTTAACCCTGACACCTTTAGAGTTTGAACTCTGTATTTCCACTCCAAGTGGGGATGTTTTTGTGGTTAGTCAAATCTGCAAGGAATGTAGATTGAATATTGAAGGTAGAGAGATGGAAGCTGATTTGATAGTCATGGATATGAAGGATTTTGATGTGATCCTTGGGATGGATTGGTTAGCAGCATATCATGCTTCCATCAACTATTTTGAGAAGACTATGAGATTTCAGATTCCTGATCAGTCAGAGTTTTTTTTAAGGATAACAAGTTAACCTTTATGAGAAGGGTAATTTCGACTTTTATTGCCAAGCGACTCCTCATGAAAGGTTGTGAAGGATTTCTGGCAGCAGTGATAGATACTCAATAGCAGGAGCTTAAGTTGGAAGACATACCCATTGTGAAGGAATTTTCGGAGGTTTTTCCCGATGATCTGCCAGGATTACCTCCTGATAGATAGATTGAGTTCTCTAATGATCTTAAACCAGGTACTGGTGCCATCTCCAAAGCTCCCTATAGAATGGCTCCGGCAGAATTAAAGAACTTAAGGAGCAATTGCAAGAATTGTTGGATAAAGGATTTATCAGACCTAGTGTGTCTCCCTAGGGTGCTCCGGTCCTATTTGTAAAGAAGAAGAATGGAAGTTTCCGGCTCTGTATTGACTATCGAGAGTTGAATAAAGTGACCATAAGGAACAAATATTCCTTACCAAGGATTGATGATCTATTTGATCAACTACAGGGAGCACAGGTATTCTCAAAGATTGATCTTCGTTCTGGTTATCATCAGTTGAAGATAAAGACAGAAGATGTGTCGAAGACAGGTTTTAGAACCAGATATGGACACTATGAATTTTTGGTTCTATCTTTTGGTCTGACAAATGCACCTGCAGTTTTCATGGATCTCATGAACCGAGTGTTTAGACCATATCTGGATCAATTTATAGTAGTATTTATTGATGACATACTGATTTATTCAAGAAGTCTACAAGCACATGTGGAACACTTAAAGATAGTATTACAAATACTCAAAGAGGAGAAGTTGTATGCCAAGCTTAAAAAATGTGACTTTTGAATGGATAGATGAATGTGAGCAAAGTTTTTAAGAATTGAAGAAATGGTTAGTCACTGCTCCAGTGTTGACTGTTCTTGCAGAGACAGGGGATTTCAGCATATACAGTGATGCATCTCGAAAGGGTCTCGGATGTGTTTTAATGCAAAATGGAAAGGTGATAGCTTATGCTTCTAGACAACTGAAATCATATGAGTCAAATTATCCCACTCATGACTTGGAGTTAGCAGCCGTAGTTTTTGCCTTAAAAATATGGAGGCACTACCTATATGGTAGTCGTTGTGAAATCTTTACAGATCATAAAAGTTTAAAATATATATACACTCAGAAGGAGCTAAACTTGAGACAGAGAAGATGGTTGGAACTATTAAAGGATTATGATCTGAATATCAAATATCATCCAGGCAAGGCAAATGTTGTAGTAGATGCCCTGAGTAGGAAGTCTCCAGGTAAGTTAGCAGCTTTAATTACTAATCAAAAGCACATAATAATGGATCTGGAGAGGTCTGAGATTGAGGTTAGAATTCATAATTCTGGAACTCAATTAGCAAGTATTATGGTACAACCTATCCTGATGGATAAGATTAAATCAGCTCAAAAGAAAGATTTAGAGCTTTAGAAAATTAGAAGGACAGTTGAGTCTGGCGCTCAGTCTGAATTTACTATATATGAAGATGATACCCTGAGGTTTGGTAAGAGGTTTTGCGTTCCGAAGCTTTCAGAATTAAAGAATGAGATTTTGGAAGAGGTGCATGGTTCAGCATATACGATATATCCAGGTAGTACAAAAATATATCGAGATCTACGTGAAAACTTTTGGTGGACTGGTATGAAGAAGGACATAGCTCAGTATGTTGCTCAATGTTTGGTGTGTCAACAAGTAAAAGCTGAGCATCAAAGACTTGCTGGACCATTGCAGTCTCTTGCGATTCCTTAGTGAAAATGGGAGCACATTACCAAGGATTTTGTTACAGGTTTACCCAAAACTCCTAAGGAAAATAATGCGGTGTGGGTGATTGTGGACCGACTAACAAAGTCAGCTCATTTCTTATCCTTTCATGTCGGCCTCTCTCTGAAAAATTAGCAAACTTGTATATGGAGCAAATTATGAGACTACATAGAATTCTAGTTTCTATAGTATCAGATCGAGACAGTAGGTTTATTTCACAATTTTGGAAGAGTTTTCACAAAGCATTGAGAATCAAATTAAGTTTTAGTACAGCTTTTCATCCTCAAACTGATGGACAGTCAGAGCGAACCATCCAAATTTTGGAAGACATTCTGAGAGCTTGTGTTATGGACTTGGATGGTGCTTGGGACTGTCATTTATCGTTAATAGAATTTGCCTACAACAACAGTTATCAAGCCAGCATTCAGATGGCGCCTTTTGAGGCTTTATATGGTAGGAAGTGTAGGTCTCCCATCTGCTGGGATGATGTAGGAGAAAGGAAATTGTTAGGTCCAGAAATAGTACAACAAACAGTAGAAAATGTACAAATGATCAGGGAACGATTGCGTACTGCTCAGAGCTGATAGAAAAGTTATGCTGATAAGAGACAAAGAGAGCTAGAATTCAATGTTGGTGACTATGTTTTTTTGAAAGTGTCTCCCACAAAAGGTGTGATGCGATTTGGTGTGCGAGGCAAGTTGAGCCCAAGATTTGTGGGACCATTTGAAATTTTGGATAAGGTTGGTGAGGTGGCCTACCGATTAGCGCTACCACCAGTTTTATCTGGGATGCACAACGTGTTTCATGTATCGATGTTATGGAAGTACATTCCCAATCCCAGTCATGCAATAGATTACGTACCCTTACAACTTCAGGAGGATCTGAATATGAGGAGGTGCCTATACAAATCGTCGACAGCAAAGATCAAGAATTGCGACACATAACTATACCATATGTGAAAGTGCAATGGAGCAATCATAGTGAAAGAGAAGCTACATGGGAACTTGAAGCAGAGATGCGAGCAAAATATCCACAACTTTTCGAAACACCAGGTACGTAAATTTCGAGGACGAAATTATTTTAACGGGGGAAGAATGTAATACCCGGGCTTGGGCTGAAGTCGGCAGGCCCAGCCGACTTCAACCCAAACCAGTTAAAAAAAAAAAACAACACGACGGGACCGGAATAGGGGAGGGGAGCTCGCCGAAGATTTCGCCGGAGGACTCGGAGGGAAGAGTCATAGTGGGAGTGGGAATTGATCGGCGACGAGTCTGGGATGGAGTGAACTCCGATCTGGCGGTGGTTGCTCCCCAAACGGCAAGGAAATCATCGGTTTAACTCTTTAATTCCTTCCACTATTGCCGAATCGAATTCCATCGATTCTTTCATACCATCGTTGCCCTCTCCGGCGAGCAGCGAAGAGTTTTCAACCACCGGTAAATTCCTTCCCATTTAAATCCAATTTTTGGGAGAATTTTGATGTTTTTCTTTAGGTTTCCGGTTTAGTTTTGGGGTCGTTCACCGTTCGACGCCGCCGTCGCCGTCGTCGTCGCCGCCTGCCCTTGGTCCGTGAAGGCCCAGCGACAACCACTCCGTGGTTGCCGATAGCTGGGGGGGAGGCCGGATCGGCTGGACCAAAGGAGACAGGGGGGAAGTCGTTCGGGTGAAAAAAAAAGAAAAAGAAAAGAAAAGAGGAGTTTGGCCGATCTAGTGAAAAAAAAAAAGAAAAAGAAAAAGAAATGAAAATATAATAATAATAAGAAAAAAGAAGAGAGAGAAGAGAGAGAGAAGGAGAGAGAGAGAAGGAGAGAGGAGAGAGGAGGAGAGAGAAGGAGGAGAGAGAAAGAGGAGAGAGAAGGAGGAGAGAAGGAAGAGGAGAGAGGAAGAAGAGAGAGAATCAAGGAATTTTCTCGAGAATCGTGAAATTTGGGAATTTAGATTTTAATTAAATTATTTATTAATGTAGGGAATCAGTCTTATGAGCGGAGAGGCATTGCGTAAAATTCGGGTACTGATTAATATCAGAAATACTAAGAATAGCGTATTAAGGTAAGGAATTCTGTATTGATCATTTCTTTATGCTTGAATTTATTATGACCTGGCTTGATCTAAGCATATAGGTTATATGTAATTGCACGTGTGGTACTATATGACATGGCATAGTTGTTTTCTTGTGATAGATATTGTGGTTTTATCATTTTTATTGTCGTTATTTTCATGCATAATGTTATAAAGAAAATTGATATCCGGATGGGTTGGACCATGATACCGGATTTCTAAATAGGTTAAACCATGAAACCGGATATCGAGTGGGTTAGACCATGATATTGGTTATTAAAATAGGTTGGACCACGATATCGGTTATCGAGTGGGTTGGACCACGATACCGGTTATCGAGAGGTCATAAAAGATATGTTTTGACAAGTGTTAATGAAGTAAATACGGTTTTTGGTCTAGTCATGCTATGGTAGCACCGTGGTTATACAGCCTGAGCCATGGACTTTGTACGTGGGAGCCGGTCACGGGTGGATAGTACGTGGGACAGCCGAGCCACGGGCTTAGTACGTGAGCAGGACCGACCATAGTATGCATGGTCGCTTTGTGGTTGCCAGTCATGGGTTGGTACATGACCGTGGCTAGTCCAGAACCCTAAAGATAAAGGTTCAATAATGAGAATTTTAAAGGAAAAATATAAAGATATGAAGGTGTGTAATACATAAGACCTAAATTATTTGATTGCATGACATAACATACTGGTACTTTATTATTTCAGAAATTTATATTATTAATTTGAGTGATCTTATGGATACCTTACTGGGCTGTTAAGCTCACTTCCTACCTTTTGATTTTTCAGAGACTCAGGATGCGTGACAGGATTTGGGCTGGGCGTGAGACAAAGTTTCATATATGCTGAGTTAGTTAGAGTTAATTTCGGTTACTGATATTTGTGAATTAGTAGACCAATTATTAATATCGACTTAATAAATGGATTGTACACTTGTTACTTGTTTGTTTATATAATATTAATTTTAATTTGACATGATTGACTTTGGTGTACCCAGGCTTTGCATGATCTCTAGGATAAAATCTAGAGTTTATGCGGCCGGTCATGTAGCCAATTTCGATGCTGGATTCGGGACGTGACATTATCTTTCTATCAGAAAAAATAGACTTGTTATTTTGAGTGCATTTGTTTCCATCATGCCACAGCAAAATCAAACACACGACATTAGAGAGGGGTCTTGGCCGAAGAAAAAAAAAAAGTGGCAGCAATTATCAGATTAATTTTCCAATCCTAAATTTAGATGTAGATTTGCGATAGAGCCACCAGCTTGTTATTAATACTTCAAACTACACCATCTATTTTATCTGAAGCTTGTTTCCTCGCACTTTAGATGCATGCACATTTAAAGGTTGCCAGGGAATTAGCAAAGCCAACCAACTTCGCCTAAGCTCATATAGGACTTACCCCACTATCATCAGGACCTTTCTTTCTTTTCCCGTGAGTTTCAATCTTGGCAATGTGATACCCAGACGACAAACATACGAACTTTTATCATCGAGCCAGTCCAAGCGTTCTCATGGTCTGCACAAACAAAATTCATTAGGACGTCGTACGTACCACCAAAAAAAAAAAAAAAAAAATTAAAATTAAAAATAGGACATGTCTTCAGATACGAACATTTAAGGAACGTAAGCAACTTAGTGCAGTCATTGTACATTTTTTGATGTACAGACTCTGCATTACATTATAAATGGAGTGCTAGCAATTCAGTCATCTTTCCTAAAATTCGCTTGACTGATATGCCTCTTTCGATGCATCCCCAAGGGTAAATATATATAACTGGGCGTTGCAATAATTGATTAAAATATCTAAGTTGTCAGGTAGTTTTGTCCTATTTTATCATCCAAATTTGTTCAAGGATAAATTATTTATCCTCTTTGCTTCTGACCACTCATTTTAAAGAACTTCATTAAATATTACTTTTACTTTTGTCTTCTTGCACCAGCCAACTAATCATATCCCCCCCCCCCCATGTTGTACAAATAGCGAGGCTCGTCACCTGAAATCTCACATTTCCAATCTTTGTATCTTCCATGTCTTGTCTTGCTCTCCTTAATCTCAATTCATCGCTTAGCATAATCTTCAGCGTCTTTTCTTTCACATCATATTTAGACCTATCCATTCTTCCGCTTTGTAAATCTCTTAAGCAAGAAACACGCCACATTGTCAAGAATCTTTGGCCAGGATTAAGCGAAAGACAAATAATAATACTGCATATATCAATTAGCTACCAAACCAGAATTATATTTATCAAACCAATTCCAAAACTCGAGGCGGAGCATTCACGAATTTAATGTCCATGGCTACACCATATACAAAGCAAGATCTTATGTGCTGATGGTCGAGACAGGATTGGAAGAACCATGGCTATTGGAGATGCATTGCATTATTTCCCCCCGACAACACCGTACGTAAAAACAACTGTGCATTTTTGTGGACTCAACCCTAAGTTTTCCGTAGGTTGTCTTCATTATTAAAAAAAAAAAAAAAAGAAAAAAAAGAATGGTTTCTAATTCATGGTCATGGTAACAACCAAATTGAGTAAAATACCGGCGAGGTTTCATTGGATATTAGAATGGAAATTATATGAAGGACCCAAACCACCGTTCTTTTTGCTTTCGGTCCACTTCTGTCTCATCCATTCTCGGACCCTACCGTTGGCTTAAAGACACACTCCACGTCTGTTTCCTCTCCCCACCACCTTTCCTCTTCCTATTTATCACCCACCTCCCTCCTCCATCGATCCCACCCGCTCAGCTTCACAGAGCATTTTCACACACACAGCGAGAGAGAGAGAGAGAGAGAGAGAGAGATAGCGTTTCCTTTTATTTTGTTGTGTGTATGACTCAAAATAGCTTAGCCATTTCGTGATCATTGTAAGTACTTTCAAAAGAAGCGATTGGAATCTTTACAGAAATGGCAGGTTCTTTAGTACTTGGCTTCTGCTTTCTTGTGTGTAGATCCTAAACAAGCAAGATACACAGCTAGGAAAAAATCCAAGACTTCCTTTTGTAAATTTGGTTCTCTTATGGTCTTCTCATGTCCCTCCTCGTGCCTGAACTAGATTGCAGCAGGTCAGCTTTTTGTATGGTTGTTGAGAGTTCTTTCCAAACTTCAGTAGAAGGAGCTTTCTTATTTTGTTGGTGAAGTCGGTCTCTCATCGATGGGAAATTATAGGTTTAGATTATCTGACATGATGCCAAATGCTTGGTTTTACAAGCTCAAGGACATGGGAAACAAGGGAAGGAAGAGCCAAACCAACTCACATTCCATGAAGAAGCGTTATCCTACTACGAGGACATCACCACCCACACCACCAAAGCCATCCACACCACCATCCCCAGAACCTAAACAAGCCCTTCTCCCCAGACGAGGTTCTTACTACATCTCCAGCAGAGTTGAAACAGAGTTGTTCTCCAATTCCCCCTTCCACCTCGAGGCTTCCGACACCCACTTCCTCATAGACCTTCCACGGAGATCCAAGAGAAGAAGCAGAAGGAAGGCCAGCAAGCCTTCCCCCACCACCAAGCTTGTCACCTCCTCCGTCTCTTCCGGCCGTGGCTGCAGAACGTGGAAGTCCGAAGCTTTGACCGACTTCTCTGCAGCCTCCCTCGAGAGCCTGCCGTGCGACCGCCATCACGGCATCCATGGTCATGGCAATGACCTCCACGAGCCCGTTCTCGGCAACAAAATCGAATTCGATGGTTTCGATGGTGTCGCGTCGTGGTCACGATCTTGTAGCTTCTGGGTCACCACCTCTGCAACCGATATAATCATTGAATTGGGCACCAGGAGCTCCATCTCCCGAAAACTTGAAAAGGTCAGGGACTACACCATGGTCCCGGAGCGTGGACTCCCACGAATCCGAACAAAGCCGGCGAAGAAGGAAGCCGGCAGTGTTATTAAACTAGATAATTCCAATATGCATGCAAAGCAGAGGGTCTGCTACAACGGTTGCTCTGCAAAGGAACAGAGCAATAGCCCCGTGAAAAAGTCCCCGCCGGGTCTTCATCGACTTAGGATGCGGGAAAGCTCTCCATGGCTCGTCAGCAATAGCGTAGAGGTCCAGCACGGCCGGAAGAGCAGCGAGTTGGCGATGACGGCGAAGGGATTACGGGAGAGTTTTGCGATCATTATATCATCATCAGACCCTCAGAGGGATTTCAGAGACTCGATGGTGGAGATGATCGTCGAGAACAATATCCGGGCGTCCAAGGATCTGGAGGAGCTCCTGGCTTGCTACTTGTCGCTGAATTCGAAAGAGTATCACGACGTGATCATAAAGGTATTTGAGCAAATTTGGTTTGATCTTACTAACATTAGATTGTAAACAAGTAAGAAGAGCAGAGTCCCTTAGCAAGGGATTTGTATTAATCTATATGCATGGGATAAGTTCTGATCAGCATGGAATGGAATTTTATCTAATTACAGGACTTTAAATTATTGAAATCATTTGATTTGAGTGTTCTTCCTTCCGATTTCCAATTTCCCAGGTTACAATATTAGCATTTTTCGAGCTCCATGCGGTCAGACAGAAACTAGATAGAAACGAATGAATGAGCCACATGACAAGAAATAAATTCAAGGGAGAACCAGAATAACACCGTTTCAACTTTTTGTGATCTGTACTTATACTTAAAATATCTAATATTTTTAAGTATGCCCCAAAACTTAAAATTTTATTATATTAGAATTCGTGGATACGTGATTGTCACATAAGATAAATTCGGACATAAAATTTCATTAATATAATTTCTATCCAGTTTAGAAAGGAAAAAAAAAAAACTATGTTTTGACATAAGCTTTGATGAAAGACTGAACCGTATTGCAACCAAATCATAAATTTTGAAGATCTAGTTGAAAATATTATAAATTTGTGGTATAAGTATAAATTGTGAAAAATTGAAGGAAGGTAATATATATATATATATATATATATATATTAAAAAAAAAAGAAATTAAACTCTAATGATTCCTAAAAAATAATTTTTCGAATAGATTGCAAAAAAAATATTAGCGTCGAAGCGAAATACCGCCAAAATCTAAGTCTATGTTAGTGCTGCAGTTCACAAAGACCGTTTTAAATCTAGTGGATCCTTGTTGTCTATTCGATGCATGTGTCACTCTCAAAACAGAAAAGCTCGATAAGGTTTATGCACAGAACAGCAGTAATTATAATGAGCAAGTTTTATATATTGAAGACCCGATGAATTTTCAAAACTGAAAATATCTTGATAGGATCACGTACAGACACCCATGTAGTAAATATGCATTGCAAGTAAAATATTTTAGGGCTATTAACCCACTGACTTGCAAATAAGGACATATTTATTTTTCCTTGCTTATCCAATTTATCTAAATGGCCCCGGTCCAAAGGCATGCGACCATTGAATAATTCTAAATTACTATTGGATATCTCCAGTGCAAGGACCATTTCGTCAAAACAATTTTTTTTTTTTTTTTTTTTTTTTTTTTTTGTCCCTAAGGACGTCCAACTGTCCAAGAAGAAAGGCAAGGACCATGGGTATAGAGACGAACAAACTCTCCACGTGGTTGGTTTAGCTGTCACCTTAAGCTGCAAGGAATGAATTGTTTGTCGGGCCTACACAAAGTGCCATGGTAGTTGATGTTCGTCCAAGTGAATTTTTTTTTTTTTTGACTGAAATGTATGCTGGACCGTTGGATTCCTAGTAAAATATTATGTACAATAGAAACCGTAAATTCATGGGCAAAGACATAGATACAGGGAGGAGGATGAAAAAGTAATAAGAGATCTTTTGTAAAAAACTGATTGAGAGCTTAAGAGAAGAATTCGGAATTTCTTGTTGAGAGATACTTGTACGAGATTGAAAGAGAGTTCAATCTATAAATTTATTTTTTATAGTGAAATCTTTTGCATGTCCAAAAAAATTGTATTTATTATCTTTTCTTCTTTCTCTTGTGATATATACCGGTTATTGCGGAAGCGGAACAGGATCGTTGATCGTCGATATCGATACCATAAGAGAAAGAAGAAAAGATAACAAATATAATTTTTCGAGCATATAAAAGATTTCACTATGAAAAATAAACTTACAAATTGAACTCCCTCTCAATCCCGTACAAGTATCCCTCAACAAGAAATCCCGAATCCTTTTCTCAAACTCTGAATCAGCCATTTATAAGAGACCTCTCACCAATTTTTCATCCTCCTCCCTCTGTCTATATCTCTACCTACAAATTTGTAGCCTCCACTACAAATTTGATTGCAACACTGCTAATAACTGTCAATTACATTGATATCCGTACAGATTTTATCTCCTTCTGGGTTTTCTTCTGCTGGACCCCACATATGTTTTTTTGCTTTGTGAGTCATGCGGGTGTTGAGGCGCCGCTGGTCCAACAATGTAAATGAATAATGTACAAGGGAATATCCCTCTAAGATGCATCCGATAATTATGACATGGTTGGATTTTTTTATTTTTTTTTTTTTGAGACGATGTGTGGCTATAATTTTCTTTAAAAAAAAAAAAAAAAAAAAAAAAACTAATTTTTGACTAAGAATATCCTTATGACATAGTTGTTTTTTTTTTTTTTAGGCTAGGAGTGCAGGATGGTGGTGGCTATATTTTTTTAATAAACAAATATTTGATATTATAAATTTTTTTCATCAAAAAAAGATATTATAATATCATATATTTGTTTTTTCAGTAGACCTAGAATTCAAAATCTACTCACCGAGATTCTTAATTAAGGTCACCATCTATAACTTGCTATTTGAAAGGTTATTATATATATTGGTCTGTTTATCTTTTATAAACATCAAAAATCTTTAGGGCTCACAACTAATGCGGGAGTAAACACCTGCTTAATTGGATGGATCACCACATAATTTATTTTTTTATTTTTTTTATTTTTTTAATTTGAGTTTCTTGGCCTTTTATAAATATTTAAATAGATATGCAAGTAAACAAGAAACTTGCGTGAATTAGAGTACCAGTATTCGACCATGTACGTACCATAATTTAAACTCGTCATTAAACCAACATGATGATTAATTGAAACCAGCCTTGAAGGGTTCTTCTCAGCCACCTTGGAAAGGCCCTTTTCATCATGACGTGCGAGGACCATTGCATGGTATAGCTGGCGGGAAGAAGTCCATATCTCGTTTCCAACTACATTAATCGAAGTGACCAAGATCAAACAATTTAGGTAGGTAGCTAGCTAGCCTTCGTTGTCCAACGAGTAACGTGTACGAGATATGTGGTCCAATGCGATCATGTGAAGTAGTATTAAAACCTTTGGAATGGAATGAAAAACAAGCGATCTCCACCGCAATTTCAATTCAGTGATGGTTTGGCACTTCCCCATGTCGATCACTGCTTGTTCCGGCAAAAGCTAATTAGAGAGATGGTGATCGATTGGATCGATCGAACATCTAATTGACTTCAATCAGAGAGGACTACTGGTGCATTCTGCAAAGCTGTTTGATCCCTTCACACTCGCAACTATCAACATCACGCATCATACACACTCGCATTAGTAAACAAACGTATCAACATCGTACACACTCGGGGCAAAGCTGTTTGAACCCTTCTTATCAGGCGGACTGCATCCAATCTTGGACAAAAACATATATATATATATATATACGAGTCCCATCCTGCATTGTACTAGCTGTTGTAAAATTGCCTGTGCGGTACAGTGTCCTGTTACTAATTTCTTTAGGTTTCTTTCAGTTTAAAAGGCATTATTTTTTTATTTTTTTTTATTTTATTTTTTCTTTTAAAAGAAAATGAGAAGGGGGATAGATCCCGGTGTAGTTACCCTCGCCGGATCCCAACCCTGCCAGGTTATATACGATTCGGATCGTAATTTTTCAGCGTACTCTTCCTACCATCGATGAGTACATCGGTCCGACATCACTAAGATGCCAGAGCAGTGCACCCTCTTACCATCCCGATCACGTATTTTGAAAAAAATTTTGAATTTAATCGAATCATTCACGATGATCATGTCTCGAATTCATGATCGATGACAGATGAGACTAAGCTCAACCGATCGGGCTACCGTAAAAGGTAATTCTTTTGATAATTAACAAAGGAGGCAAGAAGCCACCCGGCCTCTGACAGGAATATTTATGGTATGTTATTTACAAAAATAAAAGAAAGAAAAAGGGCAAGTATCGTTGCTAAGCAAAAAGTAATGAACCCAACATTAGAAACAGTCTAGTTTTGGCATCTCGTGCTGCTAATTATAAAGGATCAACATTTCTAGATATTTTAGATAGATTTTTTTTTCAATTTTTCAATATTTTATTTTCAGGTTTTCATGAATATATTTATCGATGCTCAGTTTAATTTAATACATTTATTTTATAAATAATACTAGAAATAGAAAAATAAATAAATAAATATAGGCAAATAAAAACAGGTGGCCGCCGCTTCCCTTTCCCTCGAAAGAGAGAAGAGGGAGAGAGAGAGAGAGAGAGAGAGAGAGAGAGCAGGGAAAAGGCAAAGAGCTGATAAAGAAGCTATGTTTTCTGATTGATGTCCCGGTTGGCTTTTTATGGATCGAGGGAGAGAGTGTGAGAGCTGCTGAAAGGCAAGGACAACATCTGAATTTAGGGTTTTATCCGAATTCAAGAATCAAGGGAGAGAGTATAAGCCCTTCTCATATTTGTCCAGATGGAGGAGTAAGCCATGAGATTTTTTTATTTTTTGTTTTTTTTATTCGAGGATAAAGAAGGCCAACAAAACAGCCACCTGGTTTGTATTTAAGAGGGAGAATATTTATAGAATGAAGGAAAAAAAAAGAAAGACAACAGTTACAGCCCTTCCAAGTTTGCGTTCAAAAAACTGAAGAAAACAAATAGAGAGGAAACTAGAGTCGCAACCTTGGGAGCATGTTTGAAAAATAGTGAAGGATCATAAAGAATCCAGTTCTTGCTCGGCTGCATTTGTTGTGGCCCGAAATTGTCCGATCGATCACCAAGAAAAGTCACAGCAAGAGAAGTGGTAGCGACCATGGATGCTGATTTGATGAGGAATATCCTTTTGGTTTCTTTCTTTCCAGGTAGCCCACAAGTGGCAGCAATTACCACATTCAATGCAGCAATGACCGGTCCAAAGGCAATTATTATTGGACTCATCTGTCACATAATCTCTAGGATCGATATTGGTATATTTGGTTCACTTTGTCTCGATCAAGCACCAACTATGATAATAGCATCGCAGGCGTGTTGGAACCTTCTTGTCATTACTCTTCTGTAAAGCAAAATAACATTTTTTTTAAAAAAAGTAATAACAAATTTAATAGGAAAAAAGAGAGAGAGAGAGAGAGAGAAAGAAAAACCGAGTAGAATAGTAACAACTATTTTAAGAGATTGCAGAGTTATAGTCTTCCCAAAGGAGGGATGGCAGCCGAGGATGTTCGCTGGTCCAACTGATTCAATTCCAAGAATGTACTTCGCAGCAGGTCTCCGTCTTTTTAGTTGCCACCGATATCTCGTCGCAAATAAATAGGTAAGATATCTTATTATCAAAAAAAGAGGTAAAATATGATAATTAACAATTTATCATATTAAATAAATTAGAAAAAAAAAATAGAAATTCTAAGTTAAAAGTGGATTGAAAATTTTAATTTCGACACTTATGAGTGAAAGATAAATATTAGAGCTTAAATTACATCCCTCGGTTACGGAGGATTTTGGATTCAAATCATGTAAAATCTCAAGTATTTGCCTTAGACAATTTTTATATCATTTTTTTTAATAAATAAAAAATTATTAGGTGATCCTTTTTATGGTGCGGGTAAGAAAATGGTAAGGCTTTTATTAAAGCTACACCGAGATTGATGCATGTACCCAAAACTAAACACGTTCAAGAGCAGTAAACCTTTTTTCTTATGCCACCGGAAGGGAGGTTATGCCACCCAATTTATTAAGGAGGAAAAAGATTCAGTAGCATCGAGAACAAATAAACACGAGAAAGAGGGCGCATTTGCCTATCGATTGCATTTCACAATCAACGGACTTCTTTATCTTTTTATTCGAAGCCTGGGCAGGGACCGGATATCGTCACGTTTACCATGAAGCCAACTCGACTGCTAACGGGATTGCTTTCTTTATGACGAATCATTCCAGCAAAATCTCCTGATCTTTTCTAGAGGAGACGCATGTATTTTTAAAAAATATTTTATTGCCATACTTTCTTGGTCGTATCCAGGATGGTATCTTGAATGGCTCGTTTAATCCCAAAAAAAAAAAGGAAAAAAAAAGAAAAAAAATTTTAAGTAGCCTTGGATTCCATTTGGGCAACATTATTGGCCCATCGAAGCCCAAACGGCGGTTAGCGGGACATTGCGGAGGTCACGTAGTTACAGGAAACAGCAACCCGATCGTCGCGCGAGCTCGGGTAGTAATCCTTGCGATTTGGTCACTATTCCCGTGATATTCGTGGAATAGAGAAAGGACCTACCGTAGCTGTTCCCCTCTGCCTCTCTCCCTCTTCGTGAGTCAATGGAGGTACCATGTGCTTGTACTGTACACGAAAACATAATTGCGACGCTCTTAACTCTGGTGGCCCTCTAAATGTTGACATCCCACCGCTCCTTTGATCGCTTGATAGGTTCGGCCATGGCAAAATCTCACTCTATCTCCTCCTCTCTTTTTTATCATGGATCGGTCCTAGCTCCACTTTTTAATTAATGTCATGAAAAGATAGATGGAAACATTCATTAAGTTTTGGGGTGAGTTTAATCAAGTTTTACATTCAACTTGGAATTTTATAAACCCAAGGGTCCGAGAGTCATTGAATGGAGACACCTTCTAATATATATGCATATAGCTATATTCCTTGCAAAAGAATATGTACATGGTGATAAAAGGTATAAGTAAAAGATACGGTCATCGATGCGATGACGGATGATATCGTGCGATACTTCGAACATAAACTAACCCTGGTTTATAAATATTCTGTTTGATATAAGTGTAAGAAAAGTCGGAATAGAAATACTGATTACGTTGGATTTTTTAAAATATTTTATAATAACACCAAAGCAATTAATGGTGTATTTGTTTATTTTTTTTTTTTTTAAAAAAAAAAAAAGCATAAATGATGGTTTTGATGTCTTTGCATTGTTCTGATTTTATTGGATGTCTCCAAATTAAGAGACGTGAGAGCTTGTATATGCTGGAAATAATTCATGTTTGATTTTCTAGAATGAATATACTTCGGAATTTTTTGAAGTTGTTTGTTAGGCATGAAGTTCATAATTTGAGCCAGCTTCTTTTTTAAGTTTTCTGACCAAAATCTATCAAAATTAATGCTACAAAGTGAAAGTACAAATAAACCATATAGCTCACGAGCTGCTCGAGCTTAACTAGTTTAATCCGACTCAACTATTAGCAAGTACAAGTAACTGCAATAATTTTTCAAGCTGAACTTGAATAACAAAAATTTCAACTTAAAAGCTCATGAATCTAATCAAAAATGTATATTTAAAAAATATTATATGTTAATATATACATATTATTATAAATTTAATATTTTAAAATATAATATTATGTTATTTTTTGTTTTAATCATATTTTTTTAAGCAAAATCAAGGCTTGAATTCAAGCTCAAGTATAGTTTAATCAATATTCAAGTAAAGTCGAATTAATCTTCATTATTGTTTTTTTTTTATTATTATTATCAAGTCAAATTTGAATTTGAATAATAAATTTTGGTTGATTTTAAATAGCTTAAATATTTCGAATTAAGTCAAACTCGGATATGTAGCTACCCGAGGCTTGATCAAGCTTGATAGGAGTCCATCCTATTACCATGTTTTTCTCCGCATACACCATTGGCCAGCCACGCGCGTTGAACAAGGGAATTATTGCAGTTCATGAATATGGTGCCATTGATAGAGATATTTGTGATGAACTTAGTTTGGTGCGTTCATTAAAACAGAGGTTCCACCCTTTTACGTTTATTTTAATGCATTCGTTGTCTGCAGGTAATTTGTTTTTGGTAAACTCAGGAGCATAAGCTTGTATTAATAACTGAAGTTTACACAACATACATACAGCACAGAATTTAAAAGTAACCACACCATATAAAAGAAAAGTAATAAGAACCCAAACTAACAACCTGACCACGGTACAACATAGAAGAACATGGTGACAACCCAATTAAAGTAACAACTAGACCACAGTAGAACATACTAACCAAAGAGCAATAGTAGGCTAACTGCCACAAATAGTAATAAAATCCAGCATAATAATCTTCCTAAACAACCCAACTTATATAGACATGTGAAAATGATAGATAGATCCCAGCTATGAAAACCATTTGAAGAGAACTATGAAAACCATTTGAAGAGAACATAGGATATAGAAGAAGTTCAAAGTAGAGGATGAATTGAAGTATCATAAGCATGATGGTGAAGCTAAACCATAAACCAAGCTAAAAGAGCAGCTAGTAGTCTTTCTAACAATACATCCATACAGTAATATAACATTGCTGGAAATGAAATACTCAAAGTTTTCCCTGCCATTTTCGTCTTGAATAATGCACTCCAGCACAATCATCCTGCAAAATGGTAACTGTTGTGTCCAGATTGTTGTGACGCTCAAGCTTGGATCGAATTCATTGGAGATGAGTTCAGCGGGTTGATCTAGTTCTTTTTCATCGCCGGGAAGGTTCTGGTGGGGAGATGCTTCGATCCTCAAGTCCGTCACAATAATCTAGACACAACATGGTAGGGAAACTTGACGAAAGAGTTTTCAAGAATCTGAAGAGAAACATGGTAAAGGATAAAATGCGAAATTTTTCTGTGGAAGAAGTTCATCATTTTCCAAGAGAGAATGATCTTATTCTGGATGGAATGGATGTTGCTCCTACTGGTAATCTGGATCAAGAACAACTGGGTATCCTTCTAAATAAAATGGAGGTGCTTACCGTAGCAGTCCAGAATCTTCAAGAAATAGCTGCAAGTGGACCACCACGACCCGCTGCTTCAAAGAGCAACCTGCGATCTTCTCTCCATGTAAGCAAATGCCCAGGTCCAAGTCGACGTTCACCTTGTCAACACTCTTCAGGACAGCACTCTCCCCAAAAGCAACGCCCTAGTCTCACTATCATGCCAAGAGGCAGGACAAAGGGAAGCATCCTCGATCTTACTCAACATCTTCTGGTGAATCAACCCCCAGCAGTGCTTAGACTCTAAATCTTGAAAGGACTAATAACTTTGAGAGAAACTCCGGCACACCCTCTGCTCTAATTTTCTCTCATATCTAATATTTTTTAGTTTGAACTTTGTGATGGACTTGAATCGAAGCATCTCCCCACCAGAACCTTCCCGGTGATGAAGAAGAACTAGATCAACCCGTTGAACTCATCTCCAACGAATTTGATCCAAGCTTGTACAGCAGCAATATGACTAGAGGCCATATGAGAGGTAGAGATTTAGGTGGCTAGAGTAGTTTGTGATGCAAGAGGGTGAGGGAAGAAAAGAAGTGAAACTTCACGAGAAAAAGGAAGATAGTTTTTGTGTGATTTTTTGAAAAATAATTTTATTCAAATTTTTATTGTAGCTATGAAACATGACTTCCTTGGGCTGAAGTTGGCAAACCCAGCCGACTTCAACCCATCTTGGGAAAACCAGGAAATAAGGGATTTCTTCCTGATTTGACCAAATGGAGACCTCACCAAAAAGATTGGAGAGGCTGCTGTGGTTGAGTGAGAGAGGACTGATGGGGCGATGGGGATGGGTAGGACTCTTCTTCGGCCAAGCAAACCCACAGTATAACTCCTCTATTTTAGGTTCTATAAAGCCATCCCTCTTCGGCTCAAATTAGGGAAGGATCGAGCTCTCACTAGTGGCCGGACATTTCCTCGACATCACCAGTAAGTCTCCTTCACCTTTAGCATTTATTGGATTTGATTGGGTGGTAGCAAGGGCATTTTTTTTTTTGCCCTTCTTCAATTTCAGTTAGTGGCCGGACTATCACAGGCAACGCTGCTCGCCGACCTTCTCTCTGTCCGACCGTGCTCCATCGAGCACCACCGTGGGAACCCCTCTTTCCCTTTCCTCTGGTTGTCAGAAAGGGGAAGACCCGATCGGGCCGAGCCAAAGAGGAGAAGAACTAGGAAAAAAAGAACAAGAAGGAAAAGAAAAAGAAAGAAAAAAAAGATGGATAAGAAAAAGAAGTGAAAGAAAAAATATAATATAAATGAACAAATAATAATAAAATAAGAAAGAGGAGAGAGAAAGAGAGGAGAGAGAAAGAGAGGAGAGGAAGAGGAGAGAGGGAGGAAAGGAGAGAGAATATAGAAGAAGAAAGAGAGAGAAAAAGAATAAGATAAATTAATAAATATTTAAAAAAGGAGATTTTTTAAAAATATATATTTTCTCCTAGAAATTTTTGGAGTTAGGGTATCGAGTGGTCGAAATCCGGATAAAGAGATTATGGGTTTGTAATTATGATGCCATAAAACTAATCATATTAACAATAAAATTATTATTGTAGGAAGACAATTTTCGAACAAAATGGTGTTGAGCTAGTTCCTAGTACAGATTGATATCAGGTATATTTAGTTTGTCTCTAGTAAGGTAAGGGTTTTTGTACATAATCATCGGTTTATAAATATATTTTATATTGCATGATCCTTGACATGAGTATTGGCATACATGATTATTTATGTATTATATATTTTGATTTCATATGATGGACATTTGTGATTGCCGGTATTACTATTTTCTATATAATATGGTCATATCAAATATGATTATTTTGGATAATTTGGATTGTGATACCGGTTATTGAAAATCTTAAAAGTGTTGGGAAATGTGTCCCAAAGCCAATTTCTACCGTAAACAGTTGTACATTTGATGTAATTATATATGAATTATATTATTGAATAAAATGTTTATTCTGGCAGTTCATCACTATTTCATCTTTCTGTAATGAGTTCTTTAGTGATGAAGTCCTTAGGACTATTTGTATGTGATATAGAGAGGATATCATATAGTCCTAAAATTGTTCGCGACAAATGATACACTTATTCAGGATGATAGTATATCAAGTATAGGTCGTTGTGTGCCATAGTCGTTGGTTGTCTTCTTAACCAAGGAGTTAGAGACACTGGTATGGCATGCAGATGTTGTGTTTGACATTTCATCGAACGCGACCCGTCTGTACTTTTTCTGCCTAGAGTTTTGATAGGGACGTAGTTATCCCTCAGACATGAGATTGTCATGGTAGCTTGCGAGCAACTCATTGTACTTTGGTACTGGACTATCTGGATTTCTAATCCAGGGACGGAAGGTTTCTGGGTACAGTTAAGTACTCGTGTAACGGTGATCGGATCAAGATGGGATTGACCCCTCCAAAGTGTTTGGAGCAGATATCTTACTGTGTTTCAATTTAGCAAAACCTTGGCCAGGGTAGTCACTGTAAAGTGTTACAAGACTTGTGAGATTGAGACACATTGTTGATGGACTTTATGGGTTGGGCAGTTAAACCCTAAGTCTTCCTGAGCATTGAGGTCAAAGGGATTAATTACAAGGTTTCCATATCTCCTGGTTCTTGATTGTTGCTCTGCAACTTCGACCTATCCGGACGTCGGGTGTCATTGCAAGATGGCGACTTTGACTGGTATTGGAATGTTCCAGTGCTACCGGTTTAGTGTTCGAACCTATGGGGTCACACACCATAGGGGTTCTACAGTGCTACCGGCTTAGTTTCGAACCTATAGGGTCACACACCATAGGGGTTTCTACTTGATCTAGTGATCGGAGAACGATTGGGAATCGTTCGTGGACTCACAGAGAAAAAGGATTTTCCTTTATCCAAGTGTAACACCTGATATTCTTGAAAGTGTCGACACTTGTGTAAGTGTCGACACTTGTGTAAGTGTCGACACTTGTGTAAGTGTCGACACTTGTGTAAGTGTCGACACTTGTGTAAGTGTCGACACTTGTTGATTTCGCAAGTGTAGACACTTGATGTCACAAAAGTTGTGACATGAGATTTTCACTAATAGTTGGTGATGCATGGAGGTGAATTAAGTAATGTGATTACTTGATAGCCCAATTGATTGAGCTATAAAATCTGGAACGAATCAAATAGGATTTGGTTCAAAATGGGTTTGGGTCCAATCGGGTAGAACCCAATGTATGCACACTTGACCCAATTGATTTTAGTTATGAATTAAAATCATTAATATATTTAATCTGAATTAAATAAGTTTAAATTTATTTTTGGGGAGTTATGTAACTTTTCATGACCATAACTCCCCATAACTATCCATTACCACACACTATAACTCCCCACTCTCCCTCTCCCTCTCCATCTACTTAAGGGCTGAAATGGGAGGACGAAAATAAGGAAAATTCAGCAAATAAATGCTGGAAAAATCAAAGGGAAGAAAGGGAAGAAACTAGGAAAAAGTTCTAGTTTTTAGGTGTGAGGTTTTTTGGAGATAAGTGTGCATTTTTGTACCTAGAGATCTAGGTCTTAGGATTGAGTGTTTGGGAAGGGTTCCAACCACTCATTCTCCACCTCTTGAACTTCTTCATTCATTCGGAGAGTCCGGCATCGAAAGAAGAAAGGAGTCCCGATCAAATCGTTCCACAACAAGCTAGCACTTGGAGTGGAAGTAGATTTTGAAAGAGCCCTGGTGTGAACCACCTGTAGACCGGACACGTGTGCGGCTAAGCAGAGTTCTTCCTCCTGCTCCTAGATCTTTCGCAGCGGAGAGCGTCTCCATTTCATACAAGGTATGGTTTTACATATATAGATATGTTTGCTTTGAAATGTTCATAGCATGAATTCATGATTTCACTGTTTATATTAATCATTCATGCAAGATCTTGGGGCAAGTAGCATAGAAAAGTTTTAAAGCATGCTTAGATTAAATGTTAATCATTTTATCATGCTTCCGCTGCATGTTATTTTGAAAAAATTTTAAAATACAAAGCATGCTCTCTACTAGTTTTCCTTTCAAAAAGAACATGACTTGGAAATATATTTGAGATTTGATAAAATGATAATCTAAAAAAAGAAATGTTTGGACTAGCCATGCCACGGCAAGACCATAATTTCTAAGATTGCAAGTCACAACCTGAAATATGACAACGAGCTTACTAGTCACAGGCTGAAGTATGACAACAAGCTTGCTAGTTACAGGTTAAGTGTGACACTGAGATTACATGTCATGAGATAAAATATGATCGTAATTAGTCCAAAATCATAAAGAAAATGGATGACTAAATTGGAACATCAAAAGAAAACAAGGTGATATGGCAACAACACTGACGTGGAGTGTGAGTGTAAGATCCAGCTGGATATCGTCGGTGCCACGTGGATTTTTCTTTCAAAATTTTTAGCGGGCTAGGCGCTCCTGCTCCTTCGCCAGGTGGATCCCGAGATGGGTCCCCCTCGGCCGAAGTTGAGCCTTCCTCTGCCACTTCGCCAGGTGTCCGCCCAAGAGGGGTCCACCTCGATCGAAGCTTGCAACTCCCCGGCTCCCTCGCTAGGTGTCCGCCCAGACGGGTCCACCTTTGCCGAGGTCGAGCCAGGCGCTCCTGCTCCTTTGCAAGTGGCATCCCTTGATGGGATCACCTCGGCCAAAGTCGAGCCTTCCTCTGCCACTTCGCCAGGTGTCCACCCAGAGGGGTCCACCTCGGTCGAAGCTGGCAGCTCCCTGCTCCCATCACCAGGTGGCGCCACAAGACGGGTCCACCTCTGCCGGTTAAGCCATCTCTCCTGCTCCTTCGCCAGGTGGCACCCCAAGATGGGTCCACCTCGGCTGAAGTCAGCCTTCCTCTGCCACTTCGCCAGGTGTCCACCCAAGAGGGTCCACCTCGACCAAAGCCAGCAGCTCCCTCGCCAGGTGGTGCCCCAAGATGGGTCCACCTCTGTCGAGGTCGAGCCAGGCACTCCTGCTCCTTCGCCAGGTGGCACCCCCTGATGGGTCCACCTCGGTCGAAGTCGAGCCTTCCTCTTCCACTTCCCCAGGTGACCGCCCAGGAGGGGTCCACCTCGGTCGAAGCTGGTAGCTTTCCTGCTCCCTCGCCAGGTGGCGCCCCAAGACGGGTCCACCTCTGTCGAGGTCGAGCTAGGCGCTCCTGTTCCTTCACCAGGTGGCATCTCGAGATGGGTCCACCTCGGTCGAAGTTGAGCCTTCCTCTGCCACTTCGCCAGGCATCCGTCCAGGATGGGTCCACCTCGGCTGAAGCTAGCAGCTTTCTGCTCCCTCGCAAGGTGGCGCCCCGAGACGGGTCCACCTCGGAAAAGTCGAGCCAGGCCCTCCTGCTCCACCACCAAGTGGCACCCCCTGATGGGTCCACGTCGACCGAAGTCAGCCTTACTCTGCAAGGCCTCCAGGGGTCAGAGGCCCGGGCCACGAGGTCGCTATTAGAGTCGGCAAGCGGCGCGCCCCGTACAGGATCTCCAGTATGGCCCGCAACGATGCGCGGAACCTCGTTTACATCAGTTGGGGAGGGCCCTATGATCGAGGTATTGAATCCTTGCGGTCAGGACCCAGGAAATCCACAGTCAACGCCCCGAGATGAGGGCTCCCGTGCTTGGCTCGAGACCCCGCCTGATTCCCCCTTTATTGACAACACGACGGACGAGGCGAGCTGGCCACTTAACTCCCAGGCTCAAAGAAGAGGGGGAAAAAGGCGGGAGACCTCCGAAAACCTCCGGGGGGAAGAAGGAAGGGCGGAGGGCAATCCGGTGGTATAAAAAGGACGGTGAAAGCGGACGGAGGAGGTAAGCCTGAGGGAGGAAGGATACCGAGAGATAACGATCCTGAGACCACCAGAAGTCCCTAGGCGCAAGTCTGGCATGTCCAGCGCAGGAAGCTGGGCGTCAACCCCTCTTTTTCACACTTCTTTCATCAAAACCTCCTCTAAGCATGGGAATCCATCGGAAACCCGTCTTAGTGGACCTGTTCCATCTTGCCGCTCTTTAACTTGACCGTCGGAGTACCCCTGCCGGGATTCCCGCCCGGGTCTCTAACCTTGTTTTGCAGGTCCGGAGATTTGGAAATGTTGAGGTAAGGGAATCCAAGAACCGGCGCCAGCTCATAAGCTACAGGCCATCGCGATAATCGGCACCCATGATTTTATCAAGATTTTATTACATACAGTGGTTGAGCTATTTTAGTTGCATGACATGATATTAAATTATTTTCTTATTATTTTCAAATCATTTATTATTGGTGTGACTGTATGGAATCCTTACTAGATTGTAGAGCTCACACCTCCTACTTTCCTTCATTCTCAGAGTTATACAGAATATTCGAGCTTGGTTGTGGATTGTATTCATGGTGAAATGATGAAAAGATAAGGAATCGTTAATACCGATCGATGATTGAAGAGTGATCAAAATTATAATTATATGAGTTGCATTTTATGTATTCTCTTATGAATTGTGATCTATAGTGTTATTAGAAATCGAAGTTATAATGGATTCTTTCAAGACCTTGCATATGATCTCTAGGATGTATTCTAAAATTCGTACAGCCGGTCGCATTGCCAAACCGGATGCCAGATTCGAGGCATAATAATAGCATTATTAAAAATATGATAATTTAGATAAACCATCCCTCTCCAAAACTATCTAGTTTACCTCTATTGCTATAAAAAATATATATATTATATCAAATATAGTATCCGTAGACCACTTTAAATTGCTGACAATTAGAATACATCGCCAACTGCCAACACAAACAGAGATTTATTTGCATTCACAATTGTACACAGCATCGTCCACCCTGTGTCAAGTACGATTATCACGACACCATATCATCACAACCGAGCTGACAGGCCTCGACAAAAAGTTTTTAACCCCTTAACCATGCTGGCCTAGCTCTTGTGTCCTATGATCTCTCTTTGAGGATGATGAATATTGTGGAAGCCTCCAGTTGGATCCTCGAAGCCTATGTTTTCGAATGCCCCGACGGTCTTAAATAGCCTTTTGTTCACCTCCTCCACCA
Organism: Areca catechu; assembly: GCA_021397845.1. NCBI lineage: Eukaryota > Viridiplantae > Streptophyta > Magnoliopsida > Arecales > Arecaceae > Areca > Areca catechu. The sequence continues at coordinate 36,655,797 of CM038040.1, forward strand.
AGGTTCGGTGCAGCAGTTGGGTCCGCATGTCGACCATTGAATGGTTCCTCATCATGCGACGGCCATCCACTGCCCTCTTGCCTGCACGAAAGCTGGAAGCTCCCGAGTATTCCAACGATATGTTACACTGCTTGGGAATTTGCTAGCTAGAGAGACATCCACTGGGGGGCTTTCTCTGGTACATAACCTTGTTGACTGGTGGTGGATGGGCTGTGGTGGTGGATGGGCTGAGTTTCTCTTTGATGACAGCTTGCCTCTCCTTCTTGTTCATTATCTAAGATGTAGTCCACAGCAGAATAGGTATCAGAGTGCATGGAGCTCTTGTCGTCATCGTCGAAGTATAGAACATCTGCATATATAATTAGAGGTAGACATCACTACAATATTTTCATAAGAAAAATATGTCCTTTTAATCTCTTGATAGCATTTGCTTGGACCTAAGTCAAAATGTTTTAACTAGGGGAAGGTTTCATAAAACCATGCTAGCAGTAATATTTTGTTCCAACTTCTCCAGGAATCTCATTAATTTAGTTGCAATTGCAATATTGTTTCAAGCACTTAACAAGGACTAGTATGCCAGATAATTCGGCAAATAAAGTAGCAGCTGCCTTCCTAAATTCCAAAAAAAATTATGAGAGCCAATCCAGGACAGATAATTTGGTGTTTGAACTCGCAGCAACACCGACCAAAGTCTAGATACCAGACTCATCCACCACAAGTTCCAAGGTCATGAAAGCCCATGTCACATTACCAAGCAGTAGATGAGAGAATTACAAACCTCCAAACCAGTCTTCTTTGTGAGCGGCATTGTTGATGAGACCATCCTGAGAAGGCCCCCATCCCAAACACTGATCCTTGGGAGGAGGTAGGGGAGGATATATCGTTGTAAAGGGTGATTGCATCCATCCTCCTCATCATCCCCATAGCTGTACACATGGCTGTCGTCGGGCACATCCCCTTCCTTTCAAACCCGGCACGAGAACCGAGATCTCTTGAGCTATCATCTCTGCTATCTCTGCTACGGCTCTCGGTCGGTTATCTCCAACTCCTTCACCATCTCGTTCGCCACATCCATCGGGCATGCGTGCGATCACGATATCAAAAGGAAAATATATGTTCCTTACGTGACCTGACAAAGTTCAATTCCCATGCATCATTCTACAACCTAGGGGCACTAAACTGCCGATACGATCAATATACCTACAATATGGGGAGTAAAAAAAATCCTTACTTCTTTATCTGCTATTTGAACTTTGAGGAAGATGGTATCATCCTCTGGATTCAACTTCCGGTAATCGTCATGTCGGTCCTCTTCTGGTTGTAAATCTCTGGTGCATGGTGACCATGAGCTTCCAGTCCAGCGTCCTTCACGACCTTAATTCGTGGAGCATATTTCTGAAGCGAGACAGGTTTGTGATGGTCGTCGGATGAGAGAAAGGGATCGAGAAGCAGCTCCTTGGCCGATGGCCTCTTCGATGCGGTTTCGAGGCACCTCCAAACGAAACGCCGGCCTCGGGATCTTGGATCCGATAGAATGCATCAGGGAGCTTTCCCTGTAGAAAAATGAAGCGATATATGAAGCTAGGTGCCGGGTAACGAGCTATTTGGAGAAAAGATGACAGGGTTACGGTGGACTGGAGAAATGGCTCACCGAGGTGACTTTCTTATAGATTTGGGCAGGGTTGGAGCACTCGCTGTAGGGATACTCGGAGCTAAGCATTTCGAGTACGCACATACCGAAGGAGTATATGTCGACGAGTCGTGGTTTATCCCTTCGTAGAGCTCCGGTGCCATGAACTCGGGCGTCCCTGGAAGAAAGAGCAGGCAGAGAGGTTAACACGAGTGCAGCAACTAGACTGGTGCTCACTCTCGATCGGCATTCATTTTTATTTTTTTTTATTGATCAACAAAAATGGGTTGAGCGGATTGGTCAACTCTGTTAAGGAACCACTTCCATTAATTATGATAAAGGTGCTTGACATGGCTGTAATTAGTGCCAGGAAATTAAGTACGATTGAAGCTATAATTAAAAGAAAACGAAATACATGAAGAAAATTTGAAGGTAAGCACGGATTGCTTGCCTATAACACTGTGCGCAGATTGGGACTCTCGGAGCACGGCCGCCAACCCCAGATCACCGATCTTGACCTGCCCGAGATGGCCATTAACAAAGATGTTGTCACACTTAAGGTCTCTGGTATCGCCGGAGGATCATGGCATGCAAGTATATAAGCCCATGCAGGATCTGGCAGGCCCAGTTCTTGATGGCTCTAACGTCAACTCGTCGATATCTCTGCCGGTACCTAAATCCCACTTTCTGATCTCATCAATCGATGCTTTGGGAGCTAACCACATACACCATCAAATATAGCTGTCTGTTATATTGCTTGATCTTCTTTTCTTTTTCTTTTTTTTGTTTGATGAAAAAACATATAATTGCAAGGAGTTGATCGTTTGAATTCCAGGACCAATAGGTCATGGGCTTTTAGAAACCTAAACCTTCTTATAATAAATACCATTCACAGCTTTTAACCAGCAAAAAAAAGAAGAAAACTTTGAAAATATTTTAGAGTTTTGATACATGGGTTTTCTTAAATTAAGCTAATTCATGTTGTTACGTATATGAAGAAAGAAAATGTTAACGGTCCGTTCCAAGATTATATATATTTATAATTCCAAAATAAGATTATAATGTTAAAAAAATGTAGATTCTACTACAGTTATAGTTTTTAATAATATTTATTGCTTGTCATACAAGAAAAAGATTTATTTTGTTCTTCTCGTAGGACATTTTTAATTAGTCTGATACATATCAAATAAATTTCTAGAACGCGTAGAAAGAGTTGCTGCGACAATTTTCAAATTAACTTCAATTGTCAAAATGGGAAAATATATGTTCATCACGTGCCGCCGCTAAATCTTATGCATGTGCTATCGTTTCGAAGGTGCCGGATTTGTTGTTGAGATTTCTTAACTTCGTAAGTTATGGTTTTTTTTTTTTTCCTGTTATTTTCTTTTCCTTGTCCTTCCTCTTTTCTCTTTACCTTTCACTTAATATTTTCAGATCTATATATTTACTTGATTTTTCTAGTCTTAATAAGATATTTCTCTATATTTACTTGATTTTTCTAGTCTTAATAAGATATTTCTCTTTTTACCTTTCTTTTAAGCATTGATGGTCTGGGCCAGACAAAACCCCGAGGTCATGACAACAGAAGTTGAGGCAAGCGTAGCCTGAGCCACGACAAAAAACGACATTGCATCCAACTTGGACTCCTATTACCAAGAGAAAAGCCATAGCTACAGAAACACAAGGTTCAAGCTAATCTACCAGTCAAATGGAAACTGTAGGACCTAATGCACTACCTGCACCAAGAGAACACCTAGATCCAAATTGCCTCGTTCACTTAGCTAAATTCTCAGTTAAAAGTGCAATACTGGATGAAGGCCAAAATGTTGCAAGTCCTGCTGCATGGCCTGATCCCAGCAGAACAGGTTCAAGAGAACTTACTCGCGGAGGGTGCCGGAGGTGACATCTCGGTGATGAAATGAAGGTCCTCTTTCAACATCGATCCAGGAGGCATGGTATCTGATGATGGACTCATGGTGGAGGGTGCTAAGTAGGTGGACCTCGGAGTACATGCGCTGCAGTGCGTCTGGTGACCGCAGCATTTGGCAGAGCTTGGCCTGGTTCCAAGCCACCTCAATCCCATTTAGCTCATCAAATGCTTTGTAGCTGAGTTCCTGAATCAAGGAAGACATGCCACACAACCCAAGATTTTTTACCTAGAATATATTAATGCCTATAGATATCTAGTTCATAAAGTTTACACTATAAAAGTTAGCAACGGATGGGCTACATTAAAAGACGGATACACATTAATGCCTATAGATATCTAGTTCATAAAGTTTACACTATAAAAGTTAGCAACGGTGGGCTACATTAAAAGACGGATACACTGTCTTCATGGCTCCTTTTCCAAGTACCTCATCAAACTGCAGTACATGTAGCAGAGAAAAAAAGTGAGGTTTTAGCTTCGGTCATTTTGACAATGAGTAAAAGATCAGATGGGTTAATTATTTCTCGAAGGACCGGGTACCGGCCGGTCTCTTTGGTGTAAAGAATGGTAGATTTCTTTTATGACATTAACCGTTGAATCACGTTTTTCAGAGCTTTCAAAGAGCGATGAATTCTTTCTTCCATTACAGCATAAGCTGTATCATACTTAAAAACCGTGCAAAATACCATCCAATAGTTGGCCTTGTAAATAAAAGAAAAAGGCAAATAGAAAAGAAGTAAGAAGAAAGAGAACATGAGTGGAGTCCCACATAAATAAATTAAAGAGTATGCCTTCTTGGCAGTACATACTTCACAAGGTTGACCATCAAGTGCCACACCTAAAGTTTACATGGTCTTGTAGTTTCGAGTTGTAATCCCTCTGGGCACATGCAATAATTTACCGTTACAATATTAAAAAAACTTCAACGATTGCCAGCCACACAAGAACTAAAGAATCGCGATGTTAAGATACTTAACATCGAGGTCTCCGATTTTGCTATCAGAAATCTGTTGACTAATTAAAACCACCTCTTACTTTTTATCGAGTAGTTGCATTCAGATATCTAGAGCCAGAAGCACAAAATCCAGTACTGGATATACTAGCATGACTAATGCTAATCTCAGTTATAACTTATGGAGGGCCTCATAGATTCAGATGTAGGAGAAAATTTAGTAATCGTGAAGCCTACCGATCATATAGCATCGATAAAAAGAATCTAAAGCACTTCATAAAAAAAAATTGTAACCACAACCATCCGAATCTTTTTTGACCATAAAAGATGGTGTCCAATATATTCTCCCACGGAGAAGGTCTAGACACGCATAAACCAAAAGCCAACCACCCCAAATCCTGTTTAAGATGCGGAAAGCAATATCTAAAGCACACCGATGCAAAGCACGTTTAAAAACCGACAAATTAAACATCAAACTAGATATTTGACCATGACAATTTTAAGCAAATAGGTATTGGTATTTGGTAGAACATGCACATCATGGGAAGCTTAATTTCCAGGGGAAAACAAAATAATGATAAACACAACACCAACCACTAAGGTAACTAAAAAAAAAAAAAAAAAAAATCATATAACTTCTCGAAGTATCTCTTATAATATAATTTTAAGTATAAGATCCTACACTCTCCTCCATGGTTAGCAAATAGAAACCAAAAAATAAGCAAAGTAAATTACATGGATATAGATGATATGATGTTTCAGGAGAACTTCACCGTCCGACCGAGCGGCGGGGTCGATCTCTACGTACCACTCCACTCGGCACGCCCGCCCCCCCCCCCGCCGGGACTCAAACATGTTAACCTATCAAAACTCTTGCAGCTTTTAGAAGAAACCAAGAAACAAAAAACCAAAGAGCAGCTCCCCGAGCGATCGGATCGATCGCCTGGCTATCGGGTAAAGTGTCGAGTTCTATGGCAGAAGCTTTGCTAAATCCGAGGCTTCCCTTCATGGTTCTCGTAGGAGAAGACGCCAAAGAGGAGCCAGAAGAGCCTCGAGTAGTCGATCCTTAGCATGATCCAAGCCATCTCGACGACAACCCCACGTGAGAAGTCGAAGCAGCTTCCAATCATTGATGTTAAACCACAAGAGGGTGGAGTAGGAGAGCTGGATAGACCAGGGTATGCAGATCTTTTTATCCTCTTATGTCTCCCCGGAGGAGAATTTTCTAGGGGGATTTAATTTGGGCTTGTGGTTGTGGTGGCGATCGAGGTCGTAGGTGGGTGATTTTTGGCCGGTTATTGGAAGATCCAAAGCTTAGAGAGGGTGAGGAATGAAGCGTTCTGAGAGTGTGAGGCTCTAAACTTGAAGAATCTGTAGCAACTCTTTGATAACACCATTTGCGGTGGTATGTGCTGAAGAGAAGGGAAGGGATGGAGGTAGCGACGAAGAGTTTTTGTGTGGGAAAGAGAGGTCTTCGGGGGCGTGGGAGAAAAAGTGGTGGGGGACTGGCGAGCGAGGGAGGGGAGAGTTGGCGACGTGGCGTCGATAGCGGAGTGCGAGACGGCACTCGGGCCCACGCGCGTTACGGGTTTGTCCATTATAAGGGGGTGGAGGGGGTCAAACGTAACATCGAGCTGTGACGGCGTTACTCGCCCTTCCGACGGAAGATTCTCTTGGCTCGCCGCGCGGCTCTTCGAGGACAAGTGTACGCTGGCGGTTCTGCCAGCCTTCTTTTTGGCTAATCCATGTATTAATTAACTTAGCTTTTGCACATAATGATCTTCGGACCTCCAGCAATCCTTTCGAGTTTTTTTTTTAAAAAATTTTAATATTGCGACGATGATTCGATTGTTTTTTTTTTAAAGTTTCTGGCATCATTTCATTGGTTTCATACTACGCCTATTACAAGTCTTTTAAAAGTCTTCTCTTTGGGAGACACCACACGAAGAGAATTACACTTGGGCACACACAAGCGCACGCTAGAGAAGTAAATTTTATGGTCTTGCAATTTTTTTTTTATTATTATTTATTTTTTTTTTGTGGCTGTGACTTAATTGAGTACCTTTTATTTCCTTTACGCTTCTCCAAGGGCCGGGTTTAAATATGTGCGATCCACAAATAGATGGATATATTTCTCATCACGAATGACAGTGACCGCACGATTTTACTACATGGTGTTAACGCATGTACCGACCACGAAATTTGACGATGATATCGACCGCCACTGATTGGATGGGTTATCTTTTACATTAGATAATTCAATAATATAGATAATTGTCTTTTGGTTTTGCTTACCATCAATTGATGCTCGCCCTTCGCACAAAACTTTTCTTTTATTTCATTTTAAGAAATTATCTATCAAAAAAATTATTTTGAGAAACCTCTAAAAGATGCTCAAATTTTTGAGAAATTTTAGAGGATGCTCTCCTCCTGGAAGGGTTTAAAGTCTATAGATAGTCAGGTTGACCTTTTTTTTTTCTTTTTTTTTTTTTTTTTTTTCATATCTTATTTTTAAGGTTCGGTAAAGATGCTCAAATTATTTTGAGAAATTTTTAAAAGATGCTCTCCTCCTGGAAGGGTTAAAGTCTATAGATAGTCAGGTTGACCCTTTTTTTTTTTTTTTTTTTTTTTTTCATTTTCATATATTATTTTTAAGGTTCTGGTTCGAAGTGTGATCTATTTTCTTGCTTTGTTAACTTTTTTTAAAATTTTAGTATCATAGCCGCATATATGTAATCAAGAATGTAAATTAAAATTTATCACGATAGTTATATCTTTCTATTTAGCAATTAGATGTTTTGATTTTATACCTTTAATTAATAATGCATTCAACTATTTTAGTCTAAATGTTTAACTATAATGCAGGTACAACTCAAATCTTATTTCTTAAAAAAAAATGATGCTGCCAAGAATCATAAGATCCAAACCAAAAAAAATTAAAATTCTAGGAAATATAGATCTAAATTTTACATCCATTTTTTCAATCAATATATCTACTTTCTCGAGTCGAAAGGTATATATCCAGTCGAAAAAAATTAAAAAAATAAAAAAATTATATTGATAGATTGAATATTAATTTTATTGAAAAATTATTAAAAATAATATCTCAACCATTAATTAATTTTTTTGCCTTATAAATAGTATATTTATGAGTTTTCATTCTATGACCATAAAAGTGATCGTTAAATCATGAATATATTGAAGAAATTTTAATTAGAGCGACATCGTTGAAGCGATAAACATAACAACGTACTTATTTATAAAAAAATGAATATTGATGAGCTGTCCTCTCCTTCCATGGATGAAGAGTTTACAAATGAAAGTCTAATTCTTCTTAATCCTTGTTATGTTATAAACTTGCAAGAGAGCTAGCGTGGATTTGTGGTTCCATGCATTGGACAAGTTCTTAAAAATCCAAATTGGAGGGGTGAGGATTGACCAATCAAGGCAGACACGTGGCATTCTTATTGCTAGCCCATAAAATCCAAATAATTAACACAAGCACACGTAACTCATTAACCTTAATTGAGCTTTACAGGATCTAGCAACCTCTCTTTAGCCTAAAGAATTATTGGAGTATTTTTTTTTTTTTTTTTTGTGCATTGAGTTGTGTTGCACATGATTTTTTACGGTGGTAGCTGGCCAAAGCAAACATGGATTTTTGTTGCTGCAAATTTTTGAGGCCGGGCTTGGATGGTTGGGCTAGAGCACTCTTCTTCCAGTTCCTGCAACAAAGTCCCCAAGGACCGGTGATGTTCCGGCGGGACACTCCTATACTTAAGTTAGCGGGAGCTTGAGGACAATAGAATAGAGGAATCAAGTGGAAAGTAGCGTATGGAGCAGAAAGAGAGTGCTAGTGCTGGCCTTAGCTTGCTTACCGCCCTATGTCCCCCGGTTTACCTTATATAGGAGCGGAATAGTGCCAAAATTCGTTAGGGATGAAGCCCGGAAAGACTGATCTATCCCTAAGAGAATCTGGAGAGTGGCCACGTGGTGCCAAGGTAGGACGGCATCGTGGAAATAATGTAGTTGTGCTGATGTGGCAGGAGTCTGTTGTAACAAAATTCAGGTATCGGCAGGAAAGAGGCTTCTGGAATCACCGAGCCATCTTTGGGGCGGGTTGGTGGACCTCAGCAGAAGTGGGTCGCCCGGACCTCAACTTCAGTAGGTCAGTCAAACCTCAGTAGAAGTGGGTCGCTCGGATTTCAGCAGAAGTGGATCGCTTGGACCTCTACTTCAGTAGGTCGGTCAGACCTCAGTAGAAGTGGGTCGCTCGGACCTCAGCAGAAGTGGGTCGCCCGGACCTCTACTTCAGTGGATTGTTCAGACCTTCGAAGGAGAGCGTTCGTTGGAGCTTCAACAGGAGAGGGTCGGCCGGACCTCATCAGAAGTGGGTCATTCGGGCCTCTACTTCAGTGGGTCGATTGGACCCTCGAAGGAGAATGTCCGTCGGAGCTTCGGCTGGAGAAGGTCGCCGGATGTTCATAAAAGCGATCCGATCGGACCTCAGCAAATATGGCGGTCCGGTTCAAAGGTAAGCCGGTTGGGTATAACAGTCGCCCCCTTGTTCTTGGCCTTCGAGTGGTCCTAAAGCTTCGAAGGACGAGAGCATTATTTGGCATTTAATGCGTTGATCTTTGAGATAATTGTGAATCCGCTCCGGCGTGCTGCGACCGGTCGCCTTCTACTTCAAAATCTTGCCCCCAGGACAAGTGTTAGCACCGCATTGGAAGCGGTGGTAGGGGAGCAGTTAATGTTGGTGGGGCATAATGATGGGCTGCCAGCCTGAAACGCCCGTCATCGGGTTCCTGACGCGACGCAGGCGACGTGACAAAATCTGAGCGGTTGGCACAATATCCGGAGCTCCTTATCTGCCGCTAGTTGGGCGGTTACGCGGATCACGATTGGGCACGATCCGGTGCATCCCATCGACTTCCCTGTCAGATCGGGAAGTCGCGTCATCTGACGGTGGATCGCGGTGCTCGAGGGTGCTAGGAAGCGGCCCCTCAGCACCTATAAAATGGAGGGTGAAGGCCCGGAGGTAGTCTTCCACTGCACTTACATTTGGGGAGAGACAGCATTCTTCTTCTGCCGCTCTCACCTCCCTTAGGAATTTCAACCGCCAGGTTCGTCTTCCCCATCCTTCTTTCTTCACTTCTACTAGAATGGCTTCTAGTAGCCGGAGCTCCGCCCATGGGAATAGGGAACCAGGTCCACATGACATCCCATCAAGCATGATCCGAGAAAGGGTAGAGAATCTCAGGGTTATATATAACATACCTTCGACACTACATCTGACTATTCCCAACCGGGGGGGAAGGGTGAATGGCCCTCTGAACCAAGGAGCCCTTCCCGTATATGAAGACCACCTAAAAGCCAGCCTTTGGTTCCCCCTTCCCAATTTCTTTATTCAAATTTTCAACTCCTACAAAATTACTCCCCCACAGCTAACCCCGAATAGTATTCAGGTGATCAGCTGCTTCATGGTTCCCTGTCGGAGGGCCGAAGTCTAACCGAGGGTCTCCCTCTTTGGGAATTTCTTCCTCCTTAAGAGAGATTTTCAGAGCCAGAAATGGTGGATGTTTAGTCCCCGTCCTGGTCGGAGGATCTTGAGGGATCTTCCGTCGGGCATTCAAGAGTGGAAAGCCCGTTTTTTCTTCGTAGACAGTCTAGAGCCCTGGCGTTTTGAGCCGACGTGGAGAGAACCCAAGCCGAAGGCCATTGATGAGAGGAAGGCACTAAGGGTCGATGAGGCCGATTTTATCAAAATGGATGAGGACGCCCCGCCTTCGTACAGGAACGACTTCGAGAGGATAACCTCCACTCGGCTGGAGTAAACCAACATCGCTATTTGGGTAGGGTAGAGGTCGTCGTTGAAGATTTTTTATCTCTTCTTCTGTCGGCTTTATCATTGTTACTGACTTCAATTTTGCTTTATGACAGGTAGAAAAATGAAGCTAGACAAAGCGACCATTTTAACGCGGGCGGCGCAGATGAGGGGCATCCGGATTACTGAGCCGATGTCCAAGAGGCCGAAGAGGTAATGGACGAAGGAGCCGGCGTCTGAGATGCCAAAGAAGCAACGGACAGAAGAGCGGGCTGCCGACGTTGTATCTGTAGAATCTGAAGATGACGTACCGCTATCGAAGCGCCTAGTGGCGAGGGTGTCGGAACATTCACCATCGGTCGGCCGTCGGCTACCCGATGGGAGAAGATCGATCGCTGTCGAACGATGAAGAGATAGCCCCGACCTCACCGCTCATCAAGATGATCGAGGAGGTTTCCCCTACGGTCGGACGGGAAGAAGTAGCTGAAGGAAGAGCAGCCGGCAGGGGGGAAGCCGGTGAAGCAAGCGATGAGGAGAGTCAGAAATGGAGTGCCATTCAGGATGCCGAGCAAGTCAAAGACCTACTTAAAAGGGCTATGACAGACGTCGATCGATGAACAGTGAATGAGGCTGCCATGAGTTCCTTTCATCTCATGATGGGGGTAAGTCACCCGTATTGATGGGGACATCGACTAGCCCAGAATCTGAAGCAGCCTAGATCAAACCTGAAGCTCAGCCCAGAACCTGAAGCCCAGCCCAGCCCAAACCCTAGGACCCAAGATCCTGAAGTCAAAGAGCACACATTACGGAGCAACATGGATCCCGGAGCAACACTTATCCCAAAGCATATCCAATTGAAGATAATGTAAATTTTTTTTATGGGATTGGGATATTAGGATTTTTAGAATTTATCTCGATTGTTTGAAAGTTGATTTAGGATCATATTAGTTTGTTTGGAATTTATTTTTAGGATCAGATTTGTTTCGAATATTTGTTGACATGATGGGATTCTCAGTCTGTTGAGAAGTTTCGATTAGGTGTTATTCTATTTAAGATATTTGGTTATTCAATAAAAAATTAGCGAAGCGAAGAATTTATTGAGAAAAGAGCTTGGATGTGTCCCGACTCCTCCCCCGTCTCCTTCTTCTTTCCCCTGCTCTTCTCTCTCTTCTGGTTCTTCCCTCCGCGCTCTCCTTCTTCTCCCTGGGCTCTATTCTTCTTCCCTTTTTCTCTGCGTCCTCTCTTCTCTACTGCTCTGTTTCTTCTAATATCTTCCTCTTTCTCCTATTCTCCGATCCCTGCCACTTAAAATTTCTGGAGAACTTATTATTTCCAGCAAGCTTCTTCGGTCAACCGTCCTAATTCCACTGGAAGATTCCCGAACCAACAGTCATCGACCGTGCCTGAGCCATTGGCGTCCTTAGCCCTTCGGATCGACGCACCTCTGTTCGCCATCATCGTCGCACCGCCCGAGATCGAGCGTGCCACCGATCGAGTTCCCCTCATGGCACCGATCGAGTTCCACCATCTCTGCCCAATGCCTCGTCGGCGAAACCCCTCCAAGCCGGCACCCCATACCGCCCACATCGCTTCCCAGCAGGCACCCCGAGCCCCCCTGCATTACTCCCTAGCCGCTGCCGTGCCACGGATCTGTACCACCGCCGATCGCCAAAACGAGCCGTGCCTCCCTCAACCCGAGCCGTCGCCTGCCTCCCAGTGTCGTCGCCAGTGGAGATCCCCGCCGGATCGCCGATCCCTCGTGACTATGCGCCGACCCATGAGTCCGTCCCCGGTGGAGAGCCCACCAGAATCCTCGTCGAAGACCTCCCCTATCTCTGGCTTCCGTTTGTGGGGAAGTAGCATCCCGCACGAACATGAACGCAAGGGGGATGCACGGGTCTCAAAGCATAACCAGTTTTCCCCTTCCCGACTTCTGCTTCAGTTGGAAAAAAAATGAGGAAAGTAAAAAAAGTGAAAAAAAAAGGAAAAAATCAGAGAAAGAAAAATGAATGAAAAAAATATATATATATAAAGAGGTTCATTGGAATTGGAGAAAAATAATTGGGCTTTGGTTTAAACTAACCTAGGGTCATTTCGCGGTCCAACCTTCTTCTAGAATAAATATTGATCAGAGTCTGTCCCGCGCCAAATTTGGTATCAGAGCCAGGTTTAGGTTAGGTTAGGTTAGTCATTTTAATTACACTATTTCTATAAAAATTTTTAGTCTGTAGATCACGTGGTGCATCAGAGTCAGAAGTACATCAATTTGGAGTCAGAAGATTGTTGAAGCTTGACTCGACGGAGTCGAGTTCTCCCCACCTCAAAAAAAATGATGAAAAATTGACTAGCCCAGAATCTGAAGCAGCCCATATCAAACCTGAAGTCCAGCCCAGAACCAGAAGCCCAGCCCAGCCCAAACCCTAAGGTCCAAGATCTTGGAGTCGATGAGCACACATTACAGAGCAGCATGGATCCCGGAGTAGCACTTATCCCGAAGCATATCCAATTGAAGATAATGTAAATTTTTTTTATGGGATTGGGATATTAGGATTTTTAGAATTTATCTCGATTGTTTGAAAGTTGATTTAGGATCTGATTAGTTTGTTTAGAATTATTTTTAGGATCAGATTTGTTTCGATTATTTGTTGATAGGATGGGATTCTCAGTCTGTTGAGAAGTTTCGATTAGGCATTAGTCTATTTAAGATGTTTGGTTATTCAATAAAAATTTAGCGAAGCGAAGAATTTATTGAGAAAAGAGCTTGGGTGCGTCCCGACTCCTCCCCCCTCTCATTCTTCTTTCCCATGCTCTTCTCTCTTCTGGTTCTTCCCTCCGTGCTCTCCTTCTTCACCCTGGGCTCTCTTCTTCTTCCCTTTTTCTCTGCGTCTTCTATTCTCTACCTGCTCTGTTTCTTCTAATCTCTTCCTCTTTCTCCTATTCTCCGATCCCTGCCACTTAAAATTTATGGAGAACTTATTATTTCCATCAAGGTTCTTCGGTCAACCACCCCAATTCCACCGGAAGATTCCCGAACCAACATTCATCGACCGTGCCTGAGCCATTGGCATCCTTAGCCCTTCAGATCGACACCCCTCTGTTTGCCATCACCGTCGCACCGCCTGAGACCGAGAGTGCCACCGATCGAGTTCCCCTCATGGCACCGATCGAGTTCCACCATCTCTGCCCAGCGCCCCATCGACGAAACCCCTCCAAGTCAGCACCCCATGCTGCCCGCATCGCTTCCCAATAGGCACCCCGAGCCCCCCCGGCGTTACTCCCCAACCACTGCCATGCTGTAGATCTGTACCACTGTCAATCGCCGGAACGAGCCGCGCCTCCCTCAACCCGAGCCATCGCCTGCCTCCCAGTGTCGTCACCGGTGGAGATCCCCACCGGATCACCAATCCCTCGCGACTCTGCATCGGCCTGTGAGTCCGTCGCTGATGGAGAGCCCATTGGAATCCTCGTCGAAGATTTCCTTGTCTCTGGCTTCCATTCATGGGGAAGTAGCATCCCGCACGAACATGAATGCAAGGGGATGCATGGGTCTCAAAGCATAACCAGTTTTCCCCTTGCCAGCTTCTGTTTCAGTTGGGAAAAAAAATAAGGCAAGGAAAAAAAGTGAAAAAAATAGGAAAAATTAGAGAAAAAAATGAATGAAAAAAATATAAAAAAGAGATTCATTGGAATTGGAGAAAATAATTGGGCTTTGGTTTAACCTAGCCTAAGGTCGTTACTTAACGACCAACGGTTCGACCTTCTTCTAGAATATATTGATCGGGGTCTATCCCACGCCAATTTGGTATCGGATCAAGTTTAGGTTAGGTTAGGTTAGTCATTTTAATTGCACTATTTCTATAAAAATTTTTAGTCTGCAGATCACGTGGTGTATCGGAGTCGGAAGTACATCAATTTGGAGTCAGAAGATTGCTGAAGCTTGACTCGACGGAGTTGAGTTCTCCCCATCTTAGAAAAAATGATGGGGATATCGACTAGCCCAGAGTCTGAAGCAGCCCAGATCAAACCTGAAGCCCAGCCCAGCCGAGAACCTGAAGCCCGCCCAGCCCAACCCAACCCAGAAGCTAGCCCAAATCCTGAAGCCAGCCCTGATCCTGAGCCAGCCATCCCCAGCACGAATCAAATGATGGGGATATCGACTAGCCTAGAATCTGAAGCAGCCCAGATCAAATATGAAGCCTAGCCCTGCCGAGAACCTGAAGCCCAGCAGCCCAACCCAGAAGCTAGCCCAGATCTTGAAGCCAGCCCAGATCCTAAGCCAACCAGCCCCAGCATGAATCTTGAAGTCATCATCAATGCTGATCCCAATGCAGCACCGATCCAGCATAATTTAAATTCGAGATTTGATTCGGATATTAGGATTTTTAGGATTTATCTCGATTGTTTGAAAGTTGATTTAGGATCAGATTAGTTGTTTTGAATTTATTTTTAGGATCAGATTTGTTCGAATATTTGTTGATAGGATGGGATTCTCAATCTGTTGAGAAGTTCCGATTAGGCGTTAGTCTATTTAAGATGTTTGGTTATTCAATAAAAATTAGTGAAGCGAAGAATTTATTGAGAAAAGAGCTTGGGTGTATCCCGACTCCTCCCCCCTCTCCTTCTTCTTTCCCCTGCTCTTCTCTCTTCTGGTTCTTCCCTCCGTGCTCTCCTTTTTCTCCTTGGGCTCTCTTCTTCTTCCCTTTTTCTCTGCGTCTTCTCTTCTCTACCTGCTCTGTTTCTTCTAATCTCTTCCTCTTTCTCCTAGTCTCCGATCCCTACCACTTAAAATTTTCGGAGAACTTATTATTTCCAGCAAACTTCTTCGGTCAACAGCCCCAATTTCATCGGAAGATTCTCGAACCAACAGTCATCGACCGTGCCTGAGCCATTATCATCCTTAGCCCTTCGGATCGATGCCCCTCCATTTGCCATCACCGTCGCATCGCCCGAGATTGAGCGTGCCACCGATCGAGTTCCCCACATGGCACTGATCGAGTTCCACTATCTCTGCCCAGCGCCCCGTCGGCGAAACCCCTCCGAGCCGGCACCCCATGCCGCCCGCATCACTTCCCAGCAGACACCCCGAGCCCCCCCATGTTACTCCCCAGCCACTGCCGTGCTCGATCTGTACCTCCGTCGATCGTCGAAATGAGCCGTGCCTCCCTCAACCCGAGCCGTCGCCTGCCTTCCAGTGCAGTCACCGGTAGAGATCCCCACCGGATCGCCGATCCCTAGTGACTCTGCATCGGCCCATGAGTCTGTCGCCGGTGGAGAGCCCGCCGGAATCCTCGTCGAAGACCTCCCCTATCTCTGGCTTCCATTCATGGGGAAGTAGCATCCCGCACGAACGTTAATGCAAGGGGGATGCATGGGTCTCAAAGCATAACCAGTTTTCCCCTTGCCGACTTCTGTTTCAATTGGAGGAAAAAAATGAGGCAAGAAAAAAAGTGAAAAAAAGGAAAAAATGAATGAAAAAATGAATGAAATATGAAAAAAAAGGGTTCATTGGAATTGGAGAAAAATAATTGGGCTTTAGTTTAACCTAGCCTAGGGTCGTTTCTTAATGACTAACGGACTGACCTTCTTCTAGAATAAATATTGATCGGGGTCTGTCCCGTGCCAAATTTGGTATCAGAGCAAGTTTAGGTTAGGTTAGGTTAGTCATTTTAATTGCACTATTTATATAAAAATTTTTAGTCTGCATATCACATGGTGCATAGGAGTCAGAAGTGCATCATTTGGAGTTAGAAGATTGCTAAAGCTTGACTTGACAGAGTCGAGTTCTCCCCACCTCAAGAAAAATGATGCGGTCAAATTTGGTCATGTCAAAGGATATGAGTACGACCACCATCATAACCCGGGTAGTTATTTCGGTCTCTAGGATCTCTAGGATCTGTAACTCTTGATGAAGAGTTCCTAATAGGGTGATTGGTGTTCACTAGTTGTTCCTCTTCAAAATAAAGCAAAGCGAAGAATATTTTGAAAAAAGAAAAATCTGGGTGTGTCCCGACTTTCCTCTCCTTCTCATCTTCTCTCATTCTGGTTCTCCCCTTCTTTTTTCTGGGCTTTTTTTCCTCTCTCTGGTGTTTTCTTCTTCCTGGACTTTCCCTCTTCCTCCTCTAACTCTCCTGCTTTTTCCTCTTTCCTCAAGACTCAACCGTCTCCTTGTAAGTCAATCAACTACAGTCCAAAAGGACTCAGCCCTATGAGCCCCATCAGCCCATTTTCCCAACCAAGCTGGACTTCTTCCCCCCAGCCGATCAACCACCCCATCTCCCCCTTTCGGCCGTCGTCCAAACCCTCAACCGTCGGTCTCTCGTTTCTGTTCATCCGTGAGAAGATCCGCCTGAGAATCAAGCATCGAGCATCTCCCCGGATCCTCCCAACCGAGCCAACCACCCCGTCGCCCATCATCGCTACCGTTCCCCGACGCTGCTGCCATCCTACTCCGCCCACCACCCTCTCCGGACCACCGATCACCACCTCTTCCGTCCATAAAAAAACCATCGCTTGGCCACACCACGATTGGATCTCATTGGATCCATCACTGTCGAATCTCTCGCCTGGTGTCGCCCATGGTCAGACCGACATCCACCATCCTGATGGAGCCCGAGCCACCGTCTTCCTTCCCCGCTGCCATCACCGGTGGAGAACCCACTGGAATCCCCACCGAAGACCTTCCCTATCTCTGGCTTCCATTCGTGGGGAAGTAGCATCCCGCACGAACGTGAATGCAAGGGGATGCACAGGTCTCAAAGCATAACTGGTCTTCCTCTGCTAACTTTAGAAAAAGCATAGAGAAAAAAAAAAATCATGAGGAAAAAAAAAAAAAAAAGGAAATATAGAGAAAAAAAAGTATAGGTTTATTAGTATAAAAAGAAGTGAAAAAACTTGATGAATTATTTGAGAAAAAAAATAATAAGTTTGGGTTAGGTTAAGTTAGTCATTTTAATTGCACTATTTCTATATAAATTTTAGTTTGCAGATCATGTGGTGCATCGAAGTCAGAAGTGCATCAATTTGAAGTCAGAAGATTGCTGAAGCTTGACTCGACGGAGTCGAGTTCTTCCCATCTCAGGAAAAATGATGGGGAGACATCGACTAGCCCAGAATCTGAAACAGCCAGATCAAACCTGAAGCCTAGCCCAGAACCTGAAGCCCAGCCCAGCCCAAAACCCGAAGCCAGCCTAGAACTTAAAGCCAGCCCAGCCCAAACCCTGAGGCCCAAGATCCTGGAGTCGATGAGCACACATTACAGAGCAATATGGATCCTGGAGCAACACTTATCCCAAAGCATATCTAAATGAAGATAATGTGAGTTTTTTATGGGAATGGGATATTAGGATTTTTAGGATTTATCTCGATTATTTGAAGGTTGATTTAGGATTAGATTAGTTTGTTTGGAATTTATTTTTAGGTTCAGATTTGTTTCGAATATTTGTTGATAGGATGAGATTCTCAGTCTGTTGAGAAGTTCTGATTAGGCACTAGTCTATTTAAGATGTTTTGGTTATTCAATAAAAA
The DNA here is from genome assembly GCA_021397845.1 of Areca catechu. Lineage (NCBI taxonomy): Eukaryota > Viridiplantae > Streptophyta > Magnoliopsida > Arecales > Arecaceae > Areca > Areca catechu. Next base: position 36,673,660 of record CM038040.1, read on the forward strand.
CTTAGCGAAGCAAAAAATTTATTGATAAAAGAGCTTGGGTGTGTCCCAACTCCTCCCCCCTCTCCTTCTTCTTTCCCCTGCTCTTCTCTCTTATGGTTCTTCCCTCCGCGCTCTCCTTCTCCCGGGGCTCTCTTCTTTTTCCCTTTTTCTCTGCGTCTTCTCTTCTCTACCTTTCTGCTTCTTCTAATCTCTTCCTTTTTCTCCTATTCTCCGATCCCTGCCACTTAAAATTTTCGAAGAACTTATTACTTCCAGCAAGCTTCTTCGGTCAACCGCCCCAATTCCACTGGATGATTCCCGAACCACAGTCATCAACCGTGCCTGAGCCATTGGCATCCTTAGCCCTTCGGATCGACGCCCCTTCGTTCGCCATCACCATCGCACCGCCCGAGACCAAGCGTGCCACTGATCGAGTTCCCCTTGGCATCGATTGAATTCTACCATCTCTGCTCAGCGCCCCGTTGGCGAAACCCCTGAGCCGGCACCCCATACCGCCCGCATCGCTTCCTAACAGGCACCTCGAGCCCCCCCGCGTTACTCCCCAGTTGTTGCCGTGCCGCAGATATGTGCCGCCGCCGATCATCGGAACGAGCCGCGCCTCCCTCAACCCGAGCCGTCGCCTGCCTCCTAGTGCCGTCGCCGGTGGAGATCCCCACCGGATCGTCGATCCCTTGTGACTCTGCATTGGCCCGTGAGTCCGTTGGTGGAGAGCCCGCCCGAATCCCCGCCGAAGACCTCCCCTTTCTCTGGCTTCCGTTCATGGGGAAGTAGCATCCCGCACGAACGTGAATGCAAGGGGGATACACAGGTCTCAAATCATAACCAGTTTTCCCCTTGCCGACTTCTATTTCAATTGGAAAAAAAAATGAGACAAGGAAAAAAAAAGTGAAAAAAAATAAGAAAAAATCAGAGAAAAAAATGAATGAAAAAAATATAAAAAAGGGGTTCATTGGAATTGGAGAAAAATAATTGGACTTTGGTTTAACCTAGCCTAGGATCGTTTCTTAACGACCAACGATTCGACCTTCTTCTAGAATAAATATTGATCGGGGTCCATCCCGCGTTACATGTGCACTCTGCAATGAAGTCAGCGATTACTTGAGCCTTCAAGGCCGACCGGGGTTGGAAAGAGATATCGAACTCGCCAAGTTTGACGGCCCACTTGGCAAGCCGACCGGAAGTATCTAGGCTCCGGAGGATTGCCCTTGTTTCGGCGTCATGGAGAACTTTACTGATGTAGTAGACAGGTATCTGCTGACTGCCTTCTCCCACTCGAACAAGGACAGAGCTCACTTCCTCGTCCGACACCGACATGTACAAGTATAATATCTCTCCCTCCACCGGCTTGGCCAACAATGGAGGATTCTTCAAGTAATCTTTCAAAGCTTCAAAAGCTGACCGCACTCATCGGTCTAGAGGAAGCTGTCCGACCGGTGCAAGATCTTGAAGAATGGTAAAGACTTCTCAGCCGACCGGGAGATGAAGTGGCTAAGGAAGGCTATTCGGCCTATAAGTTCTTGCACTTATTTCTTATTGGTCGGATGCCCCATGTCAATAACAGCTTTAATCTTGTCAGGATTGACTTCGATTCCTCTTTGTGTGACCAAGAAGCCGAGGAACTTTTCAGAAGTCACCCCAAAGGTACACTTGGCAGGGTTCAGCTTCATCCGATGACATCTCAGTGCGTCAAAGGACTTCTGCAAGTCTTTGATGTGGTCGGCTCTATGGAGGCTCTTGACTATCATATCATCAACAAACGCCTCCATATTCTTTCTGAGCTGTCCTTCAAATACCCGTTGATCAGCCTTTGGAAAGTAGCACCGGCATTCTTCAAGCCGAAGACATCATCTTGTAGCAATACAACCCTTTATTAGTGATAAAGGCCGTCTTCTTCTCATCTTCCAGATGCATCCTGATCTGGTTGTAGCCGGAAAAGGCATCCATGAAGCTCAAAAACTGGTGGCCGGCCATGGCATCCACCAGCTGATCAATCTTGGGCAGGGGAAAGCTATCCTTCGGACAATCCTTGTTAAGGTCGGTATGGTCCACACAGATCCTCCATTTTTTATTGGCCTTCTTCACCATTACGACATTTGCTAGCCAATCAGGGTAATGGACCTCTCTGATAAAGCCAGCATCAAAGAGCTTCTTGACCTCGTTCTCAATTGCCCTTTGTCTTTCGGGAGCAAAGCTCCTCTTCTTCTGTCGAACAGGCTTGTAGGTCGGATCCACCTTAAACTGATGAGTGATGACATCCGATGGAATGCCTAGCATGTCCGATGCTGACCAAGCAAAGACGTCGGCGTTATTCCTCAGGAAGTCGATCAGCTCCAACTTGACTTCCTCACTAAGTGTGCTTCCAATTTGGAGGACCTTGGTAGGGTCATCCTCCCGAAGGGGAACAAACATAATTCTTTCAACTGGTTGGCTGCGGTCATCGGCTTCGGCCCTAGGGTCAAGTTGTTCAAGGGTATAATGACCTTCTGACTGCCGGTCTTGAATAGTTAAGCACTGCCTGGCCATCCGATGATCTCCCTTCATAACTCTGATCCCGTTCCGAGTCGAAAACTTTGCCAGCAAATGGTAGGTTGAGATGTTGGCTCTAAACTTGTTAAGGGATGTCAGCCCAAAATGGCGTTATAAGCCAAGGTCATACGTACGACCACAAAGTTGATGGGGAGAGTATTCTGGTAAGACTCTGTCCCGATGGTCACCAGAAAAGTTATCTCCCCTTCTACTCCGACGGAATTTCCTCCGAAGTCAGTCAACAGTATAGGAGATTCTTGCAGTCTTGATCTGGACAGGTTCATTCGGACAAAAGCATCATACAACATACTTTCGTGGAGCTCCCATTATCTATAAGGATCCTTTTTACATCATAGTTGGCAATTACTGCTAACACAACTACAGGATCATTTCTGGAGACATGGGATTCTAAGAGGTCTTCATCGGAGAAGTTGACTACATTGGAACCCCTAGACCTCTTCACAATGTCCTGGTCTTCATCATATATTCAATCAGACCGACGGTGCAGCATCCCAACGTTCCCGTCGGTCGGACGTTGGTTGGGAATCTCTGTCTCCTCTGGGGGGTCTCTGACGGTCGAGGCTTCAATCCGGTTTCTCTAGGATTGGACATATTTATGTAGGTACCCCCTCCTGATGAGGTCTTCAATGGCGTCCTTCAACTAGATGCACTCTTCAGTGTTGTGCCCGTGATCCCGGTGGAACTGGCAATACTTATCTCTATTTCTGGATGTAGAGGGCCCCTCATCGGATGAGGCCTTTATAGGAAGGTCTCGTTTTCAATTTCTAGGAGGATCTTCTCCCTTGGAAGGGAGAAGGGTGCATAGCTTTCGAACCTCCTGGAAAAGTCCTTTGGCTTTGGGCTATGACACTGGGCCGAGCGGTTGCCATCGCTGGGAGGTCGAACTTCGGGAGCCTTGTCACTCCGCTTCTTGGGGGCCGACTTCCCTTCAGCCTGGCGTCGGCTCGTCGCTTGCTCTTCTACCAAGGCATACTTCTGCACCCGGGCCAGCAACTCAGAGTAGCTTGTCGAAAATTTCTTGTCCAGAGAGAATGTCAGCTTAGATGAGCGCAGCCCTTTCTTGAATGCTGACATAGCTACATCCTCATTCAGATCCGGGATCTCCATGGCCACTGAGTTGAAACAGGTCGTGTAGTCCCGGAGGGTCTCCCCCTCCTTTTGCAGCATGAGAAAAAGGCAGTCGATGTTCCTCAGGGTCCGACTGCAAGTCCTAAAATGGGAAAGAAAAAGTTTCTCAAGCTGAGGAAAGGAGTGGATCGTACCTGATCGGATAACGGAGAACCATATCCAAGCGGCCTTTCTTGAGAGTTGCAAGGAAGGTAATGCAGTGGAGGGCGTCGAAGGTGCCATGTACTATCATGTGGGCCTTGTAGGTGCCCAAATAGTCCAGTGGGTCGGTGGTGCCGTCATAGGGGTCCACCTGCGGGATCTTGAAGTGACGGTGGATCGGCTACCCCATGATTTCGGCAAAAAAGGCGGGCGGGAGTCATATGCCTGCCCCCCTTCGGCCTTCTACCGATTGGCTAGTTCAGTAATGCGCTCTTCCATGTGCAAGATCTTGCTGGTGTAGTCTCTCGGAACTTTGATAAGATGCCGAACGCCATCAGGGATGGAGTCAGCGATGGAGGGTGAGGCAGACCTCGCCCTCTTCCTGTCAGCACGAGCTCCCAAAGACCTTCAAGGCTTTGGAACAACGTGGGAAAGAGACTGAGGGACTTCTTGCCATCGGCTTCCCTTAGCGACAGGTTGGTGGTTGGTGCGAGATGCAGCAGGCGGCTGCTGCCGGTTGTTGGCTGCCTCCTGGAGGTGCTGAACCGCAGTGATAAGTGTATCGATACGGTTCAGGAGCGTCTGGAACTGTTGCAGTCCTAGAGTGACAGTGGGCTTGGCGGCGGCATCATTCTCCCTGGGAGGTCCTTCGGACCTGGACAGGAGTGACCTCTTCTGGCGGAGGTGTTCTAGGCTCTTCCCTTTGCCATTGCTTGACTTAGCGGGTGGATTCCTCCTTTTAGAGAAGGGACGCCCTCCTTCTAGCGCCAATCTGTTGCTACAAATTCTCCCAGACCTGGCTCGGACGACTGGGCTGGAGCGCTCTTCTCCCAAGGGCCGGTGATGTTCCGACGGGGAACACTCCGATGCTTAAGTTAGCAGAAGCTTGAGGACGACAGAATGGAGGAATCAAGTAGAAAATAGCGTATGGAGCAGGAAGAGAGTGCTAGTGCTGGCCTTAGCTTGCTTACCGTCCTGTGTCCCCCGGTTTACCTTATATAGGCGCGGAACAGTGCCAGAATTTGTTAGGAATGAAGCCTGGAAAGAATGATTTGCCCCTAAGAGAATTGGAGAGTGGCTGCATGGCGCCAAGGTAAGACAGCATCATGTGAATAGTGGAGTAGTGGTGCTGTGTGGCAGGAGTCTGTTGTAACAGAATTCTGAAACCAACAGGAAGAGGCTTCTGGAATCACCAAACCATCTTTTGGGCAGGTTGGTCGGATCTCAGCAGAAGTGGATCGCCCGGACCTCTACTTTAATAGATCGGTCGACCTTAGCAGAAGTAAATCGCTCGGATCTCAGCAGAAGTGGGTCGCTCGGACCTCAGCAAAAGTGGATCGCTCGGACTTCTACTTCAGTGAGTCGTTCGGACCTTCGAAGGAGAGTATCCGTTGGAGCTTCAACAAGAGAAGATTCGTCGAATCTCATCAGAAATGGATCATTCGGATCTATACTTTAGTAAATCGATCGGATCCTCGAAAGAAAATATTCGTTGGAGCTCCAGCAAAAAAAAATCGTCCAGATAAATGTAAAAATGATCCGATCAAAATACAGTAAATATGACGGTCCGATTCAAAAATAAGCCGGTTTGGTATAATAATTTTACTTTCACCATCTCGTCCTCGTAAAGTTGCAGGAAATTTAGTGCCTCTCCTCGATCCTGTATTCTAACATTTATTTTTCACCGCAATTGTTTGAACTTTTGTTTTCAAAAATATGGTACATATCCGTTGCACTTCGGCTTACGTTGACAATATCAGACATCCGTAGCCTTTAAATTCACATAATACTGTCGCTTGCCATCATTCGGTGCAAGAAATATGCTGTGATGTGGAGGAGGGGTCCCACATCTCAACAATAATGCAGCGATTTGGGACCCACCATTCTAGGCAGTGGTGGGCTCCCACTCTTGGAGTGGGAGATCACTGATCGCGAATAATCGACCACCCCACCAACCACGCGGTTCTCCTCGCCATTCTTATCACCCTACAATCCTATCCGCTTTTAGATTTATAGATACCAGTGCTAACCAACGAGGGAGCAATCCTTAACGGATTTTTTTTTTAAAATAATATAAATTTGAGAAATATATATCAAATTAAGTGTTTAGTGATATATATCAATTTAGATATTTCATATTAAATATGGCAACCAAAACTAGATAATAATATGCTGTGATGTGGAGGAGGGGTCCCACATCTCAACAATAATGCAGCGATTTGGGACCACCATTCTAGGCAGTGGTGGGCTCCCACTCTTGGAGTGGGAGATCACTGATCGCGAATAATCGACCACCCCACCAACCACGCGGTTCTCCTCGCCATTCTTATCACCCTACAATCCTATCCGCTTTTAGATTTATAGATACCAGTGCTAACAACGAGGGAGCAATCCTTAACGGATTTTTTTTTTTAAAATAATATAAAATTGAGAAATATATATCAAATTAAGTGTTTAGTGATATATTTATCAATTTAGATATTCATATTAAATATGGCAACCAAAAACTAGCATAATATTTTTTCAAAAAAATTTTTTTGATAAAGATAATTTCAAATTCAATTAAAATCACCTTTGCTGAACATGATTTTTATTTTAAAATAAAAAATCAAAATTAAAAAAATTAAAAATAGAATCAGAAGGAAAAAAAACTAAAAACAAACAAAAAAATAGCTGAAAAATAAAATCGGATAAGATAAATTAAGCAAAAATTAAAAAATTAAAAATAAGGACAAAAGGAGAAACGAAGAAAAAAAAAATGAATGATGTCCACTGGAATTTTCAAAAACTATGAAATCATCTATTCCTAAGATGATTTCTGATCCATGTATCTAAGCCACCGCCACGCATCCCTTCCTGTCACGTATCATCTATTTTGATAAATATAATCCCAAAAATATATTTTATAATTATTTATTTAAATAATATTTTTTTTAAAAAATCTAATCTTTCACTGTATTAGTCGGTGATATTTGGTATAAAAAAAAAAAAAAAAAAAAAAGGGTAGTAATTGTCATAGTACCGTATGGGACCATGCAAGACTTATGTCAGGATTAACTATGTGGGAGCCATGGCGCTGGAGCAGCGTAGCAACTTTAGGAGGAAAAAGTGATCTGGCCGACTAAAAGGTAATGAAGGCCTTGGATCATTGACTTAGCATGGTCCAAATCTAAGCTGAAATCTTTGAGCTAGATTCGGACTGCAGTAAGACATATATCTTCTTCTTTTTTTATAAGGATATATCTTTAAAAAAAGAAGAAGAAGAAGCTTTTCAAGTTTTGCAAGATTTTATAGATCTCTTGATTTTGACTGTTCAACGAGTTACTGAAGTGGCAATCGCATTATATATACGTGGCATATAGTTCTAATATAATCAGTATACTACGTTGACATTCTGAAATCTTATTTACGTTTTTGTCACATTATATAAAGGCGAAGTGCGAAAGTAGTGTCGAGAAGAAGACATGCTAAAATAACTAATAGAACCTCCATACAGTGATGTACTACAACTTAATTAGAAGAGGAGGGTTTAGGTTTGCTGGTGTGATAACTTCTCATCTGTTTGCCGAGTAATTTCTTTCTCTCGAGATGGATGAAGTAACTGCACGAATGCGTGCACCCACGCAACAAAAAAGCCTTTTAGTATTGACTACTGGCTTTCGATTGTCCATGGCTTCCTGAGGTTGATTCTGTCATCGAGTCTTGATACTGTCCATATGTTCCTCCAAATCTAATTAAGTGGCAGAAGAACGACCGAGAAGAAGGTTGCCAATTGATTACAGTTTTCAAAGACAGCGAAGGCAATTGAAACGGTAGCTCCAACCCTATTTATTCAGCGTCTCTCCAGGGATCAATTTGTTTTTAGGGCTAAGCTCATAAAGGTTTTGACCATGCCGTTACAATGCAACTATTGTGAATTTGTGATTGTAAATATCATTGTTAGCTTATTTAGCGAGATGATCTGTATTCATCTTTGTGAACAGCAATCCTGATAATTTATTTCGATATTTATGTACATGTAATTTTAGAAAAAGCAACACCCAAACACTAATTCAATAACATATGCATGTATGTATATATATCTTCATATATACAAAATTTGCACGCACGCACGTATACATAAACATATACATATTCGTACATAGATGCATATGTATGGCTTGTATGCATGAATACAAATGCGTGCACCCATGCATGTATATGTATCGATTAAGAAGCATGAAAACAAGTTTACTTTCCACGATCTCGAAGCTAATGTACTCTTGGAGTTTGACATCATCGATCCACTCTTGAAGAGTTTTCTTCATCTTGAAAAAAAGATCATTTTTTTATCAGCCCAACCTAACATTTTTATGCTCTGCCCGGCCATGGCATGAGCATGTGGAAGGAAAGGAATGCAAGAGTCTTCCTCGATAATCAGGCTTCGATCATCCCTGCTACATTGATAGGGCTTACTTATGTTTAATGACCATGCCTCGCTTTTTAGCCATAAGCTGCTATCTGAATTTGAAAAGATTTGGGCTAAAGTTAAGGACCTCTCATTGTTGAACAATGCTTAAAGGTCTCCTTCATTAAAATTTGGCAATGAAGCTCAATCAAAGGATTGCAGCTCTTTTCAACTGTACCATGCCATCAGATTCTTGTTGTATGCATGTCCCTTGATCACCTATTGCCCTCTCCATGGTTGAAGAAGTATTGCTGCTCGGCGGGATCTTCGCCTTAGGAACTATGAGATCACGTCCATGTAATGTCCGTATCTATTCTGTAATCCTGCAACCCAACCTGATGTTTCCCAATTGTCCATTAATTCTGTGCCTATTATTTAGTTTGCAAAAACTTGTTTTTTTGAGTTGTGCAACTCTATGACTTCAGTCAATTATTGAAAGGCTGACCAACTAATGTACATTCTCTTTGCATCCTCTTCTTAATGAAAATTCGGGTAGCCTAAATAGCCTCGATCCCTTTACATCCTCCCCCCCCCCCCCCCCCCCGCAAAAAAAAAAAAAAAAAAAAAAAAAAAGAGAAGAAGAAAAAGAGAACAAGTTTATTCAAAATTATAATGATTTTTGTCCTTATTCATTTTGGGGATAAATGTCAAAAATCCAGAAAAAAAAACTTCATTTATGAACTTGAAATGCAAAGAACTCTCTAATATTTTTACCTCCAAACACTATTTTTTTACCGCTACGGTGATAGCGCGATCGGTTAAGTCGCGGCGCAGCCCTTATGTATAATTCATTGGTCACGGATTCGATGAATAATCCCGTGGATGACTCGATGAATTCCAGATTAAATCTAGGATATGTGACTGGGGGGCAGCACGGCCGGAACTCCGGCATTGTAGTGGGACTAGACTGACGTACTCGTCCAGTTGATAGGAAGGGTATGCAAAAAACTTGCGGCCTGAATCGAACATGGTTTAGTGAGCTGAGGATTTGTTACGGAAAGCTACACCGGATAAAACTCTCCTACTTTTTTCTATAAAAAAAAAAAAATACTATTTTTTTTTTAAAAAAAAAATCTTTCTGATATAAGAAAGGAAGGCTGTTACAAAATAATGCACTATACATTGGAAATAGGCTTAGCTGCATGACAGAATAACAAAATTATCTAGGTCAAATTAGATTGAACAATTAAGCGAATTCTGATTTTTTTAATCTTCTCTCTCTCTTTCTCTCTCACACAACAAACCCAGGTGCCGTTGGCAGCAAGAAATATGTATTGGATAAAATAATGTTTGGTGACATGGAAATGAAACGCATGAGCATGGTCAGAGTTACAATACTGCTAAAATATAACTTTGACTTGAACAGGGAAAAAGAAAAAAAAAGAGATACAAACCAATTGCAGCGTGCCTTGGCTGCTGCAAAGTATTTTAAATCACAGTTCACTCAGATAAGATAACTTTAAAATATAACTATTGTATTAGTTTATCATATTCATATAGTTATGATGTAGTCTTAAACTATAGAATGATGCACACGTACAATAATAATTATGATGAAAACAATTAATGAATTCTAATAAGATCGATCCGTAATTGCATCATAAGGTCCTCGACATTATTACTGTTATTATATTCAGAATATTATTACTTTACTACCAATAATGCAACATCATATGTTACAAGAATTACTTAATCCATATTTCAACATCTCGTAGGTAATTATCGTACAGCTATTTATTCTTGTTTATCATATCAGTACCATTGGATGTCATGGACCACGCTTGCACATAAATAGCATCCATGGAAATTGTTGCTACCAAAATCCTGCTGATGGTGACAGAGACCTGTTAACCTCCTGCTACAGGGGATGGAGCATCGATCTAACGTGGAACGATGCAAAGCTGCATACAAATACTGCAAAATAATTAATTTTTACCGGCAGCTAGACCACCTGTTGCTGCTATATCATCAGCGCTGGAGCTTCGACGGTATCGGACATCCTGTTCATACTTTTGATCTTGTTCCCAGACATAGATGGGCACCTACAAAAGATCTCGGACCTGATTTCGGTGAAGGACATTCCGATTTTCAAGTCAGTGGGTAGTCTAGGCATCAATAGAATGGAAAATTCAAGAATAGCATAAATAGAAAAGGGAGTAAGTAGAGAGGCATAGCTTGGACCTATTGATCTTAGACCTTGCTTACCCCTGTAATGTTCCCTCCTACCTAATTTATAGAGGTTGTAATAACCAAATTATATTTGTTGTAACAGAATAACAGAATAATTGAAGGTATTTATAACCAAATACCAGAATAACCGAAGATGGTTGTAACCAAATAACAGAATAACTAAAGTGATTGTAACCAAATAACAGAATAACCGAATGGGGTTGTAACCAAATAACAGAATAACCAAAGTGATTCTAACCAGATAATCGAAATGGTTGGCCTTAATGAGCTTTAGGTGGGTCTTGAGCCTTTATCAGATGAGAGGGATATAACACCATCCATCGTAAATAATACTTATTAACTATCATAAAAATAAAAAAAATTAATATTAATGATGATAATAACCGTTGCTAAAAATTTAGAAATTTTAATTTTATTTATTTTTTTAAAAATAATTATTAGCTATGGTTTAGAGTCATAATGATGATAGTTTGTCGTGGCTAAAACTTTTATTTATTTTTTAATTCAGGGAAAGGGTCCATTAGCGACAAGAAAAAAATATTAGCAATAATCAGGACTGCCCTCGTTAATAGCGATACAAAATATATATATATATATATTACCAACCATTATCAGCAACGGCATGCTTTGCCGTTGCTAATAGTTTTCCTTGAATACCAGCCTTCCACCCGACTGGAGAAAACAAAATTGACTTCTTCCCTCTGCCTCCCCACCCCCCCTCCTGTTCTCGTTGGTTCCCCCTCCTCCAGTCGACATGTCTGCACCGCTGTCCCCACACAAGATCTGGCATCCCTGTGATAATTTCCATGTCCCCACATCCGATTACAGTCCCCGTTCCGCCACCTCCCCTTCTTCTCCCTCCGCTAGCATGCTTCATCCATAGGCTGTCGGATCTTCTTTTCTCGGAACTCTCGTGCGGCCGTCCCCATGGCCCCATTCTTGCAGCCATCTCCCCAAGGCTTTGTCCCCGAGCCGATGTCACTAGTGCTGTTGTCCGGTCCCTACTATCACGGACTTAGCCACAGGCTTGTCACAAGGGTGGTGGCATGGACGTGGCATGGTATTGTTGAGAGTTAGCATAGCCAAGAATTTGCAACGCTCCTCAATATCTCGGAATCCCTGTAGAGTTTAAATGGATGTCTTGTCAGGATAATGAGAGAAGTAATGGTTAATCATGGAGTGACATAGTCATAGCATGATATCCGGAGGCTCAAGAGGCTTAATATTTGGCATGGCAGTGGCGTGCCAAGATATGTATGGAGATTCAGGGAACATCTTGGTTTTGAGGAGAGATGTGAGACTTTGGTCATATTTCCGACTCCCCCAAACCCGTAGGATAGGGGTTCATCATGGCACAATTGCGGGGTTAGACGATGCCATGCCCAGATGGTCTTGCATAGAGGCATTCGGGATTATGCTAGTTAGATGAGCTGGCCACATTATACAGGGTTAGAAATTTTTAAGAGGTTGAGTCTTGAGAAATTGTCTAAGCTACTCTATGCATTTTTTATGTTTGTGGTAGAGTAAAGAGGCAATAGAGGACCGGTCAGGCAAGGATTTGGCCTAGCAAAATAGGCAAGTCTCGTGAGCATTGTGAGATGATATTTTGCGGGGATCCATGGAAGCCGATCAACCATGGAATTCAAGTGTGGCTTATAAAATTCGATTGGAACATATGCCTTAGAGCTGGGCCAAGGATCAAAGATGACCAAGAGGGTCGTATTGAGAAGAGGACAGTGGTATGCAAGGATCAGCCGATTGAAGATATTTACTTGATGGGCAGACTTGGATGCTAATATCATGATAGTGCACATGTTGCTAGCAGGCCATGGACATAGAGTGTTGGGCGGAATGGCCGTGGACCTTCAAGACCATGGTAGTGTGCAGTGATGTATAACTAGGCCATGAACATTGTCGAGCAGTATGGCCATTTATTGAAAGACATGTTAAGGATGTAAGATCAAGAATGTGGCACAAGAGCTTATCAGGAAGATTAGATAGTGAAACCCAAGAGAGCTTTGGATGTACTCGATCAACCATAGCTTTATGGGGCTATGGGGCATGTCGGCTTAGCAGGTTGGCTAGGCAACACTAGAGATAGTTTACCTAGGTCTCATACAGAGTAGGTGCATTGCATGGTTGTGTCATATGAGTATGGTCTGTGTATTCTTGAAGAGAAAGCATGGTGGCTTGCTGATTAGTGGCACAATGGTTTTGTCTTGGCATGGAAAACTCAGAAATTTGGGTCATTCCAGATGAGCAGTACTTAGCTTGAGGGGCAAAGTCATTATGTTAGCATAGAGGTGCCAAGCTATAGAGCACTCTTGAAAAGAGTCTAATGTTATGGCACGGAGATACATATAAGCGGTGCAGTTGACTCGAAGGGTCGGGTTGCTTGCGAGCACTTGAGAGTGTTGCATGTATTCAGTTCGATAATATTGCTGGGCAGGGACATAAAGGTGCATGCTTGTCTATATGGCTGGATTGCTGCATGTTTATATGTATGTCCCAGGAAAGTACTCGGGAGGGCTAGCATTGGTGTGTAGCATGCCGGGGCATCGCACAAGTATTTGAAATATAAAACACTCACCTTATGATACTACGCCATCATCACATACCCATACCTTGGTCTCTATGCACCAGATCCGCCATCCATGGGGTCCATTTTTTACTACTTTTGGTGAGTATTAGCAATGGCAACAGCAATGGAGCCATCGCTAAAGGTTATTTTTTTATTTAAAATGTATTAATTAAATTTAATTACTTGTTTAATTAATTAATTAATTATGTATGCATGGACATGTGTCCTATATGCATGAAATTCAGGTCTCAACATGTAGAGCACAAACTGGGGCCTAAGTTACGTGCCCTGCATGCTCAGGCTAAGGAAAGGTGCCGGTGTCCAGGGCAAACACTGGGTCAGGGCATGCCCTGCACACTTTGGTTTCGGATTCCAACCAGCATCCAAGGTAGCCAACCCTTGTGCACTCAGACTGGGCAGCACTATAAACACAAGGTCGGGGTGTACCCCTGCACTCAAGCCTCGGGTCCCAGTTGGTGTCTAGGGTAGCCAGCCTTATGTGCTTGGGCCGAGAAATGGTACCAGACAGCATTGAAAAGATGGGGTTGAGGCATGCCTGATGGGGACATCAAAACCCATCCGGGTTTTTGCTTTTTCTTCAGATTTTTATTTTAGTTTAAATTTTTATCCCAGCTATTCTACTTATCCCCGCTATTCCTGTTTTATTCCATACTTATCCCTGAATTATCCCTAGCTATTCCTGTCATCTTCTCCACCTTTCCGCCCAGATCCAAGCCCCCCTCCCCTCCGTTCCCAGCCGACGCAACCGCTGGATCGCCTCCCTTCCCTACGCCGGTGGCCTAACCGGTCACCACCGGTCATCTTCACCCGTGCCGCCATCCACCTCCCGCCGATGCCCTGCTGCCATGGTGATCGCCTCCCCTCGCCCCGAAGACTCTGCCGTCCATTCTGCCATCTCCGGCTAGCACCGCCGCCGATGCTACCCCTTCGATCGACATTTCCACAGCCATCGCCCGCGGCCGTTCCCCGGGATCCGCCGGCCCGTCCACCCTCAGCCTCGCCCGCGAGCACCACCTCCCCCAAATCCTCATGATCGGTGCAAAAAATGGCAGATCAATGACATGCCCCAGCCCCACGCCGTCACGGCCGTCCCCTGGGATCCGCCTGCCCGTCCGCCCTCTGCCTCGCCTGCGAGCTTGACGTCGAGGCCCACGTCCTCTACCCCATTCCGCTCAATCCTCTCTTCCATGGTCACAGGAGAAGAACATGCACATATCTCGGAGCAGAAGAACTTGCACAGATCTCAAAGCTACAAGGGTTAGGATTCAAAAAATATATAAAAATATAAAAAAAATTTCATGTATATCCTTACTTGGTTCCTAAGTCTTGTAAGCCTATAAAAGGGCATCCTCTCTTGTATTTGGTTTTTGGCAATCTGCCTTTGTTCTTCGGAACATTGAGGGGTGTGAAACCCTAGTCTACCTTTGTCCTTCGAGACATTGAGAGGTGTAAGTTCCTAGTTATCCTCTGCTTGACCCCAATCCCAGGAGACATCGCAGCTCTCCAACGATCCTCCCATCTTAGTCCCACATCAATTTGGTATCAGAGCGGTAGAGAATTAGGGTTTGAAAAAAAAAAATTTGCAGCATCGAGCCTGACTCGATGGAGTCGAGTTTTCCCTATCCTAGGAGAATGATGGGGACATCAAAACCCATCCAGATTTTTTTCCTTTTTTTTCAGATTTTTTTTATTTTAGTTTAAATTTTTATCCCAGCTATTCTACTTATCCCCACTATTCCCATTTTATTCCATACTTATCCCTGACTTATCCCTAGCTATTCTTGCCATCTTCTCTACCTTTTTGGCCAGATCAAAGCCCCCCCTCCGTTCCCAGTCGACGCCACTGTCGGATCGCCTCCCTTCCCTACGTCGGCCGCCCAACCCGTCACCACCGGTCATCTCCGCCCATGCCGCCGTCCACCTCCCGTCAATGCCCTGCTACCACGGTGATTGCCTCCCCTCTCCCCGGGGATCCGCCGGCCCGTCTGCCCTCCGCCTCGCCCGCGAGCATTGCCTCCCCCAAATCCTCGCGATCGATGCAAAAAATGGCAGATCAATGACATGCCTCGGCCCCATGCCATCGCGGCCATCCCCGGGATCCGCCGACCTGTCCGCCCTCCACCTCGTTTGCGAGCTCGATGTCGAGGCCCACGTCCTCCTTCCCATTCCGCTCAATCCTCTGTTCCACGGTCATAGGAGAGGAACATGCACAGATCTCACAGTAGAAGAACTTGCACCGATCTCAAAGTTGCATGGTTTAGGATTCAAAAAAATAAAAAATAAAAAAAGTTTCATGTATATTTTTACTTGGTTCCTAAGTCTTGTAAGCCTATAAAAGGGCACCCCCTCTTGTATTTGGTTTTTGTGAAGAATAAAATGAGTTTTTAGAAGATTGTTTCTTCGTTCGCCCCCGCATGGGGAGGGTGAGAGGCCCAATAGTGTTGCCTTCACTCTTTGAGAACGTCGACCTCCGTGAGAGAGTGGGTGTGAGACCCGTTATTGCCTTTGTCCTGCTGGACATCGAGGAGTGTGAGGCCCTAGTCTGCTTTTGTTCTTCAGAACATTGAGGGGTGTGAGACCCTAGTCTACCTTTGCCCTTCGGGACATCGAGGGGTGTGAGGCCCTAGTTATCCCTTGCTTGACCCTAATCCCAGGAGACTTCTTAGCTCTCCAACGATTGTCCCATCTTAGTCCCACATTAGTGCCCCATGCACTCGGGCCTCAGGTCCTAGCCAGAGTCCAAGGTAGCCAGCCCCCGTGCGCTCAAGCAAGGCAACACTGCAAACATGGGGTCGGGGCATGCTTCACGCACTTAGGCCTCACATCCTAGCCAGTATCCTGGGCAGCCAACCCTTGCATGCTCAGGCCAAGGAAAGGTGCCGGGTAGTCCAGGGCAAACACAGGATCAGGGCATGCCCTGCTCACTTAGGCCTCGGGTCCCAATTGGCATCTAGGGTAGCCAGATCTCACACACCATGCACACTCGAGCCAAGTGAAGGTGCTAAGCAGCATTGCAAATATGGGGCCTGGGATATTTATTTTAAAAATCTTGCATTGCATTGAACCATAGACCCATCTTTTAATTAATGTATACATTCTACGGTATATATACATATACATATACATATACATATATATATATATATATATATATATTTGTAGAGATAGGAGATTATGTATATTAGTTAATTGAATATACAGTGTGGACAGTTTTGGAATTGTAATTTATTATATAGATAATTAAAGTAATCAAACGATATGTTGAGGGTTCGAGAAAAATTTTAGTATGTTGATCCACAACATGGACTTATTAAAATTAAATATGGATCAAAAGCATATGTCAACGAGTCATTTGTACTAGCTCAACAAGTTGTTTAACTATATTATACTCCTTTTCTTTTAAAAAGAGATGAAGGAAAGATTGGTGAGCTGTATACAAAATTAAGTCTCAAGCCATTCATTACGTGCTCAAAGAAGAAAAAGAAGAGCCCCATTCATCGAAATGCTTTCCAGAGGATAAAATATTAAAAGATCATCAGTCTTTTATAGATGCAGAGTTGGATACTCTAAGAATTCTCCTACATAATGGCCAACATGATGAGATAAATCATATTAAGTTTATTTTAAAAGGCAATCATCCGATTCAAGAAAGGAAAGAATAGGAAGAAAAAGAAGTGGATGAAGATGATGAATTAGAAAAAATTTCAAAGGGTACCAAACATCTGAAGAGACCGATGAGTAGTGCTAAGTATATAATCCTTGAAACATTTTAATTACTTATCTTGCATCATTTTAAATCTTGCATTGCCATCCATAATTGTATAATTAGTTTGGTGATTCTATTTATTTTTATTTTCAAATATTATATATCATGTCTTTTAGAGACCGGAGCTATACTAGCCAAGAAAAGAGCTCTAGAGGATAGAGCCCTTGAAGAGAGAGCGATATGTAGCCAGCTCCCATGATTCAGTGCCACTCATACAATGCAGTAAACTCTAATACTTTAGATATTCTCTTTTATATTATTTTATTCTTTATTATCTAATATAACATTATTTATATTAGATATTTTGCTCTCAGGTTCGGATGAATCGGAATCACCATTGACCTCACAATCACATAGAGCAGTGACCAACTCTCGGACTCAGTGCCGTGGTCGAGGACTGTCCTACTCGCAGCACCTCCAACTTGACTGAAGGATAGAGAGCTCATCCATATTCAGAGCTACTCGTAAGTAATACATTTTCAATAATATATTTAAAACTTAACCATTTTAGAGTTAACATCTATTATGCAAAATCAATTTTGCAGCACATTTAGAGAGCCTAAGGTGTCTCATGTAGTTATTGGGATTATCCATCGATTGATACCAGGATTGATGAATAAGTTCTCCAGTTGGCCATCGATGGCTCATGATGCAACCTAGGGGATATCCTTGTAATTCAAATATGTTTAATTTTTAAATTTTAATATGTTTGTATTATATTTATTAATACATGCTTGCTTCTACTTGCAGGAGTATTATTGACTTCAAACTCCTCAAGATGAGGAGGTTGGCTATCCGACCTTCGAGGAGGTGGTAACACGTAGACTCCAGGATGGGCAGTATAGCCTTAGGCAATACGCCATAAAATACTCCAATTCTAACTCACCATTGGACTAGAAGTCTTTCAGAGATCATTGGATACAGGCGAACGTATGGGAGGTTCTTTGTTTCTAATGGAGTAGTGAGGAGTACTCCGATAAGCAAAGGAGGGCCTGGTAGAATCGAATGCCCGGCAAGATTCGATCAAGCACACCAATAGCTTCATTGGCACACATATGGTGGTAGATAAATTGATAAAAACTCTAACTTATGTTAATCTCATATTGAATTATTTATTTATATATTATAATTAATTTATTTTTATTATTTATTATTATATATATAGCAGCTGGGATATACCAGGATAACTATAATTGTGGGATGCCACACACCAATCCAGGAGGATTGATGATTACTTTGATCCAAGATCTCGCCGTGTCATGATAATAATTTAAAATATTATTTTTTATTTTTTATATATACTGATATATATTATTGGACTAATTCATTTGTAAACTGTGTTGGAAGATTATGTAGAGTATGTTGCATCGTAGCATAATAAAGACTCGGCATCTCAGCCTCTCCTTGATCTCAAGAAATGGCTCAGGACCACCAAAGGGATGAGTAGGAGATGGGTCATAGGATTCGAGCATATTTTCAACTCTTCAGTAGCTCGCTAGTCTTCAACGTCTTCCTTTCAAGCCTCGACGATCTAGACATGGGGTGATGCACATGTTAAGGATGTCATGCAGAGGCTTTTTGCCCATCGACCTCCGAGCTTTCAAGATGCCATCTGTGATACGATTGTTGAGATACTTCAGGATCCGCATCTACGTGATCAGCTGGTCTAGTTATCATAGCCATCATAACAGATAAGTCTATTAATAAATTATTTTACTTGTTTTAAATTTTTATATTTAGAAGTTCATATATTTAGGCTTAAGTCAAGAAAGGGGATTTAGGAAATAAAAATTTAATCTAACCATCCAATTGATGGACCGACGGTGTATATAGCTCCATATCATAGAATGGAATATGTAGGAATAATTAGTTCGAGAATCGGATCAGTATATTGAAATATACACCTCCGTATCATATATATTTTCGTATCAAAATTTTATCAATAATATTTTATTATTCTTCATTACAAGATGCTGAGACATCTGGCTCTCATCCACCTGCTATTGGAGAAGATGTACAAGAGCAAGAGGAAGACCACAACAACGGAGAGGATCTTACATGATTTTTTTAATATTATGTATTTTTTTTTACTTGTAAAGCAGTGTAAGTTTATATAATTATATAATTTATACTTTTAATACAATATAATTAGTTTTTTTTTATAATTATGTTAGTTAATTATTAATTTGCTTATAATAGGATTTAAGAACTGTTATTAAAATCAAAACATATTTTTAAAAAATTAATTATAATTTTTAAAAATAAAAAATATTAGCGATGGCTTTAGCAACGGTAATTGCTATCGCTAAAGCTTTATTACCAATGGCTATGGATTATTAAAGATAACATCCTTTGATTGTTAGTAATTTTTTTATTTAATTATTATTTTTAAAAACTTAAAAATTTATTAGCAATAGCAACGGCCGTTGCTAATAGTCATCATCAATAACAATTATTAGCGATGACTTCTTCTACCATCGCTAATAATGGCTATCAGTGATTAAGATTTTTTAGATGGATTAATAGCGATACCAAATTTGTTATTAGCGATGATAATAAGCCATCGTCAATGACCTTAATCCTTGTAGTGAAAAAGAAGGGTAACGAAGATCATCGGTCGGAGGCTTCCAATACATAAATCAAACAAGATATTGGAGAACAGTGAATGAGAGGAGAGAAGGGGTAGAGAATAATCTGATGTACAAATCCAGTTCATTAGCCTTCTTTTATTTATCGGGAGTCTTAATCCGACCGAGGTTGGACTCCTCGGAGTCTAAGTCTGAATAGAGGATTACCTATTGGCTTTCTTTACTGAGATTGATAAATTAGCTAGAGATAAAGAGTCCAACTAAAATTACCCCTTGTTATAATATATGTTGACTTATGATAGGCAGGTCGATTTTAAACCACATAAAAAATGATGTAAAATACTCAGTCATTGCAAATAGATTTCTCTTGTTTTAAGGGTACGGCTGACCGTGAGAAACCTTGAACCCAATTTACCCACTATTTATTCTATGTGGTATTACTCTCCAATAAGTGCACCAATCTGACCATGAATCAATACACCCACTAATTATTTTGTGTGAATGTAGAAACCCAATTCATCCACTAGTTATTCTATGCAAGATTAAATCTCACGGGTGATCCTAAACATTCTCCTCTTCACATGTAAACCAATTTAATTCTCACTCGAATCTAATTCATTGCCACTCTCAAATCCCTCGAACCCGATCCAAGAATCAGGCTTTACCACCCCTTAAGGCTCTCGCACCACTTATAGGAAGGTCTTGATATACGTGTTGGAATTTAATTTAATTTGAAAATTTAAGTCATTAAGTTTTGGATCCATTCTTAGGACATCATATTTTTTTAAAAAATACAAAAAACAAAAATGCTAGACCCAAACCAACCTTATTACCATTTTACTAATAATTTTCCCTGCAACAATGGTGCTAGGAGATTGATTCTATATATAAAATGCTCTAATCTCCTTGGCAGGTTTTTGGCACCGGGCGTTGGAGATTTTTTTTTTTTTTGATTGAGTTAAGGGATGGGGGGGGGGGCTTTGAAACCTAATGTAGCTACCCCCGCAGACTTATGTCCTACTAGGTAATGTTCAATACAAAATGTTTAGATTTTCGTAATCTTTTTTTATCTATAAATTAGTACGTCAATCCCGCATCACTAAAATGCCGGTTGGTAGAACGATGATGCAAAAAAAGAAAATTCTGATCTCTCATCCAATCTAATATGTGTCATGGATTACAGGACATAATTTCTGGATTTAATCGAGTCATCGTGTATAAATCATGTTTCGAATTCGTAATCGAATAAATATAAGACAATATCTCTATCAATCGGGTTACTGTCTTAGCGATCATGTACCAAATATTTGGTCCCAGGATTCGGGCCATTAGCATACTCATCCAATTCTAGCCGGTGCTTATCCAGTTATACTTATTAATAATTTTATTGCAAGAAAAATAAGTGAGGTAGCTTCAGTCCACCATATATAGTTTCGAATCAGCTTAGGCTAGGAAAGAGCATTTGGATGGAGAGAGAGAGAGAGAGAGAGAGAGAGAGAGAGAGAGAGAGAGAGAGAGAGAGAGAGAGAGAGAGAGAGAGAGAGTGTGTGTGTGTGTGTATGTGTGTGTGTGTGTGTGTGGAAGTAGGGTGAGACGTGGAAAAATTGAGGCTAGGGTTTTGCTGAAACCCTCTTGGAGAGCACGGGAATGAGCAAGAGGAGTACGGGAGATGTCCTGATCAAAAAGGGGAAAGGGAAAGAGTGGGTCCGGACCAACTCTCCGTCCAGAATCAAGGAGGGCGATTCATCGATTGGCAGAGAAGGTATGAAGAGAAGCTCCCCATCTCAAGGTCCGGTGAGGGGATCTTCACCATCAGCTCCGAGGATTTTCGGTTATCCTTTGAAAAAGGGGAATGGATCTCCTCCCCGGGGCTCTAATGGCAAGAATGGATCTAGGGTTCCTGAGTATGGTGGAACCTAGGCTCAAGCGGTCCAAGGACTTCGACGGTTCTAAATGGGAGACATCCAAAGCCTCGACGGAGGAAGTGAAGGAGCTGCAAGAGAGATTATCTCATGTTATGGTCTTTGAGGATGAAGAAATTGATCGAGCCTGTAATCGAAGCAAGGCGGCACCAATCAGCAAGTTCATTGGAGAGGGCTTGCCCTTAGATTTTATTCAAAATGAGCTAAGAATCAGAGGAAATGTTCAAGGTATGTTTCATGTTTCGTTCTTATCTGAAGGATTTTTATCGTTTGATCTTCCATCTGAGGAAGTGCAAGCTTGGATCCTGGTAAAGGGTTCATGGACCTTGGTTGGTCTGGTCAATGACGGGCTCTTGAAAGCTGGAGACCAAGTTTTAATCCTATAAGGGATAAAATATGCCAAGCTAGGATTTGGGTTCAGTTACCAAATTTTCCAATGGAGCTCTAGGATAAGGAAATAAATTTTACAATTATCTCTGTAGTCGGAACTTCCATATCCCTTGATAAGTGAACGAAAGATTCTAATAGGATGGGGCTTGCCAGGGTCTCTCTTTTAGTGGATGTGGAGAAGGGTGTTTACTCGAAGGCTCGGATTAGGGTTAAAGGCAATATGATCTAGCAATCCTTTGTCTATGAAGAATTGCCAGACATCTGCTACAGATGTGGGCTGATGGGGAGGAACGTGGAAACCTGTGGCTATGTAGAGATTCAGGATACCAAACAGGTGTATGGACTTTGGATCCGTGCTGCTAGGCTACCGGTCTCGCCTTCAATGAATCGAAGAAGCAGAAAAGAGCCTGATTGAGCTCCTATAGGTGGACAGCCTTTAACCACATGGTTGCTACCTAAAAAGACCTTGCAAAAATCACCATCTAAGGAATCAGTGTCTCCATCTGCCAATCATCCAGAGAAGGGTGCTGGTTCTTGATTCGTTCCATTGATGACTACTCAGTCCGAGAACGAATCTAGCCCACATCTTATGGATGTAGGGCCTAGTGCTGAAACTATGCCAATCTCTACTAGCCCAAGTGGATCAAAAGAAAAGCGAAAATGATCCTCTTCGAAGAATGATATGCCAATCATCTGCAAGCTAGGAGGTCCTGATTCTTCACCTCAAACCAAAGTCATAATCTCGGAGGACTCAGGTTTGCAAAGAGAAGAGAAGAATGGCCAATCTTCCTCGGTATTAGTTCTTAAATAAAAATCATCCTGCAAAGAAGTTTGGAGACCAGTTGGGGGAGGAACACAAAGCCAACCTAAAATAAAGCTGGGTCTTCTATGGAGGCGGAGACCATGGATCAAACAACACATCTCAGTCATCCACCTAACAAGGGTAATTAATCTCATCATCTCACTTTTGCTAACTTACAGTCAAAATTACATACGTTGGAAGACACTAATAAGTGGAAAAAATTAGAGAATCAGGGTGGTACTCTATATGCTAGTCAAATTATTACTAATACTTACAATGATAAAATGACCATACAAGGCCTATTAAGGGATGTAGCTGATGGAAATTTAGCTACTCCCAATCTAGCTTCTCAATGAAGATTCTATCGTGGAATTGTAGAGGTGTAATAAATCCATCCTTTGCAAACTTTGCTAAAACCTTGATCAGGCAATATGATCTAGATATCTGCTATTTTTTAGAAATCCAAATTTTTATCATTTCTCCAAAAAGTAAAGAGATTTATGGGACCATAATTGAGTATATATTTAATCCCTTTGCAAGGACTTTTAAGAGGGATCATAGTGGTATGGTGGCAAAGAATGGGTCAAATTAGTCTTACTCATATAGATAGGCAAGTAATTTTTGGGATTATTTCTACAAATCAACAATAGCAATGGATTGTGAGGATTGTCTATGCCAGTACCTATGGTTATGGGCGAAGGAGGTTGTGGATACAAATTGAAGTGGTAATAGACATGCAGTTGCCTCTCCTATTAATTGGTGATTTTAAATATATTCTAAATGAAAGTGATAAGAAAGGTAGAAGACCATTCCAAGTTAACAGGAATGTTAGAGACTTCAGGAGCCTATTGTGTAGGAAAGGGATCATTGATTTAGGATTTGGGGGGCCTAAATTTACTTGGTGCAATAACAGGCAGAGTGGGGCAAGGGTTTGGGAATGGATAGATCGGGTCTTTGGGTTTGATCTCTGGCTCAATATGTTTCCAGAAGCTTCTTTAATGTATTTATCTAGATTTGCTTCAGACCACCATCCTATTCTATTATCCTTGAATGGCAACTTGCATATTCATAAAGCTCTCTTTAGATTTGAAAAGATGCAGTTCTACTATAATGGCATTCAGGAGATAGTCTACCAAGCATGGCATTGTTCAAATAGATATTCTCCTGGAGTTAAATTAACAAAAGCTTGTCAGGCCATTATAAAGTGGAAGCACAAAATTGGTTGTATTTAAAGTTGACATGGAGAAAGCATATGATAGAGTCCATTGGCCTTTCTTATTTACAATTCTTGTTCCATTTGGTTTTCATTCTAGACTTGTAGCCTGGGTCAAAGCTTGCATTCAAAACTTCACCTTGTCACTATTAATCAACAGTACTCATACATAATGGATTCATTGTACTTGAGGTCTTCAATAGGGCTGTCCATTATCCCCATATTTATTCATACTCTATTCTGAGGTTTATACAAAATGTTACATTATATTGTGCATCATAAACTAGTGAGAGCATATCAGCCTCCAAGACGAGGCCTAGTTATTTTGCCATTTACTGTTTGCTAATGATTGTTTGTTAGTTGCAAGAGCCATGATTAAAGATGTGGCATGTTTGAAAGCAGTAGTTGAGGCTTATTGTGCTATTTCAATTCAAGCTATTAATCTCTCTAAATCTCAATTAATGATTAGTCCAAAGGTTCCTACCCATATCAAAAATCAAATTAGAGCCCGCACTCAAATGATCCTGCCACTAGAATGCGGAGATATCTAGGTGTTCCTGTACCTAGGAAAGCATTAACCAATAAAGAATTTTCTTTTATTGGAAAAAAGATGACATCAAATATACAAAGTTGGAAGTGGAAAGCCTTGTCCATGGCAAGACAAAACACTCTTTGAAAGTCTAAACTTGCTTCGATTCCTATTTATTGTCTCTTTGCATTCATGTGCCAACTTATGTAATAAATAGACTAGAAAAAAAAATAGGTTTTTCTTGTGGGGTCATAACTCGGATAAGCAAGGGCTTCACTTAATTGCTTGGGTGTATGTTTGTTGCCATCACAATGAAGGTGGTCTGGGCATTATTTCTCTTCATGTTGCTACAAAAGCTTTCTTATACAAATTGGCTGCCTAATTGGTCTTAAATCCCACATCATTGTGGTATCAGGTGGTCGGTGCCAAGTATCCGTTCAAAGGATCGTGGCCAGATTATCAAAAACCTAGAAAATGCTCCATCGTTTAGAGAAAAAATTTATGTTGGAGACCTACTATCCAGTATAAATTTAGGTGGGCTATTGGCAATGGACAATCGATAAATGCTTTAACTAATCCATGAATTTCATCGATGCCTATAAATACGTGGCCTACTTATATAAATGTTAATGCTGCTATCGGTAACATGAAGGTCAATACCTTCCTTCGGCAAAGGAATGGAATTTATCTTTTATGTCCTCCGTGGCGTCGACTAAAATGATGACTAATATTAGTATGATATCTATGGGTAAAAATGTTCTGATCAACTGATGTGGGGGACAAATGCATCAACCTGCATCAAGCTCAAGGAACCATACTCGTTCGTTTGGTAGGACCGTAATGAACTAACTTGATCCAATGGCTGGATTTGGACGCTCAAAACTCCTCCTAGAGTTTAGCTCTTTTGGTGGAAGGTGATGTGAAATAGACTTCCTTGCAAGAGTTTACCGATCCCAAGAGAAATCATCAATGGGGCTAACGAGTCCTGCGATCTTTTATCTGATGTTATAAAGGATGCTGATCATGTGTCGGTAAATTGACCTTTTGCTTCCTCTTGTTGGAGCAAGCTTAAAAATCACATGATATGTAATTATTGTTCAAAGTCCTTACTGGGTTCGATCCGTATTCTAACTTCCACCTGGGTAGAAGAGAGGGAAAGGGCCACTTTAGCTATTGCTGCATGGCTTATATGGTCGGCTCAGAATGAGTGAATCCATGGACTTAAATTACAAACCCCTGCTTGGTTGGCTAGAAGGATTCATGCTTATACCATCGCTCACAAACTTGATGTCAACTGTCCACGATCTAAGCTTCCATGTAAGTGTCATGGTGAATCCAATATGCTCGATATGGGCAGTTATAAAAGTCTCCTTGTCACCTGGTCACCACCTCCTTGTGAAAGTATTAGAGTTAATTTTGATGCTGATGCGGTGGATAATCATGTTTCCATTGCTTATGTAGTTAGAGATGCTGATGCTAATCTCATCCTTGCAACTTGCAGACTTATATATTCGAGCTCTGTTAATTATGTAGAAATAGTGGCAGCATGAATGGGTCTATCGATCGGAGGCGGTTAGTTGCTTTCAAGCTAACAATGTCTGTTAATTTGGAAGGGGATTCGGTTTTTGCTATTGTCGTGGTATCATCCTTATGCAAACAGCCCAACCAGGCCCACCCAATTTTTCATGACATTCATTATTGGATTTTAAACTGTGATCACTTTTATACTAACCATGTTTACAGGGAAGCAAATCACACTGCACGCTTAATTGCTAAATATGCTCTTCATAGCAAATGTTCTTGGTCAAATCATGTTGTTATCCCGAATGATTTATTCTCAAAATCTTACAGGCTGATAGGAAGAGGACCGAATACAAGAGGCAATGACCATAGAGCCTCATCTCGTGTTCTCTCTTGCTGGTTCCTGGCATCTTTGCATAATTCAAAAATCTGTGCAATGGTAATGTATTGCTATTTTGACCCGGCTGGGGGGTTCTCTGGCTCATGCCTATGGAGTGCTCTAGCTGGTGTTGGTTGGTTTTTTCGATGATGCATCTTGCTCCTCGTATGGGTTGGTTCATGCACGTACATATGTGTCTCTACTATGGTATATCTATCATTCAACAGATTTCTTTCATCAATTAGATTGACAGAATGTTGTGCATAACTGTTAGCCTGTCTTTATTATCACTAGAATTTTATCTTTATCTATGTGGATTTGCACCTCCAGTGGATTACCTTTATTTGCTGGACTGATTCTGCTTTATCAGTTATGGTGGCTCTTAACCGTTGGAGTCTCTCTTATAATCTTGCAGCAGTGAATATTATCAAATTATACCCGTTGCCATGCTACTCTTATGTTGCCCCGGCTTTGCATGGTTGGATACCGAGGATAAAATTTTCTGCAAATGAGTACCAGCTTCTTGTAAATAATTACACAGCAGGCATCTTTTACGGGCTAAGTACTCCATGCTCGTTATTGAGATATAGATGCGGTATACTTTTCGGGGAAGCTTGGTTTATACCTTGCAATATATTTGGAGATTTTTAACAACTTATCAGCTTTATATAGTACAATGCCGAGCATCATATATCACTTGAGGTTATATGCCAATGAAAATTTAGCATGTTTTGCTAGTAGTCATTGTCTTCGTTTCTATATTAACATCTGCGGCCACACTGACTCTCAGGATGCTGTTAATGAAAATCCTATTACTCTCTCTGGGTTCTATTGGCAGGACATTCGGTGGGCTCTACCATGGCCAGCAAAGTTCGAAGGAATGTATCTCGCTGATACGATGTTTGTGTTGCAGGGACTCGGTTTGTTCTGCAAGGTGGAAACGTTTTACTTGGATTCTTGTATTTCCTGTGAACAGAGGGAGCTTAGCTATGTTTTCTGCATGCTATCGGTTTATTTTCAGATTATCTCATACGTTGCAGTCATATCTCTATGCGGTAGCTTCTACTTGGGATGTAATAAAAATGCGGTATTTTCATATTCATGGTGCTGACCCTATCTGTAGATGCCAACAAATTAGGCCTTTTCAGGCAAGCCTCCAGCATTATCTGAATGGAGGGACCTCAGGCTCTGACTGTTCTTTGTATAGGGGTTCATCCACTTGTACGGTTGCTTCCAGGATTGTGGTATATTTTCAGCACCTGTTTTGTATTCGCTACACTCCGAGTCTTTATCTCGTCCTTCTTGTGTGCTCATTTTTCGATCCTCCTGTATTTTTGTTTTTTGATTCGATCGAATAGTTAAGCAACAATCCTGGAACGAGTACAACCATGAAAATCGAAAAATAAAATATCTCTGAAAGGTCTAGAGTGTCCTCGATACGAGATCAAGAGATATTAACAGAGTGAATGACGTTAAATGAGACCATCCATTTAATCAATTGCTAAGTTGGTCTCACGAAATACATGCTTGATTAGAAGTTTCGAGTATTTTTGTAACAAGCTGATAATATCCCTGATGAGAGGGTCAAGAAGTTCTAAGCATCTTTGCAACAAGCTGATGATATTTTTGATAAGAGGGTGAATGGGAGAGGATTGAAATGCCTGGTGGATCCGAGAGATGATCGTGTAGGAGTCATTCTGAATAATGAGTTGGTCGAGACGAAGGATCTTCTTAGCAAATTGGATCTTGATTTAAGCATTCCGAAACTTTATCATCGGTGGGGTCTGCGAGATAAGACCCACGGACCCTCTCGTAGCTAGGAAGCCCATTCTAGAATTACGAATGATAAAGGTTGGACTTCCATGTCTGCCTATGATGTTTTCACGAAACTCCTGTGTCTACTTTTGTTACGTTTAATATATAGTTTTTGGCTGTTTTACCAAAAAAAAAGTAAAATAAAATATCAGCTTAGAGCTCTGAATCAGGTCTGATGAACCTAGCTGCCAATCCAATATAACCTGGATGGATTCTCGGTCTAGGATTATTCTGACTAATATTTAATTAACAGTTCCAGATCAGAGAAGGATATCAAGAACTCGCAGAGAAATTTCTTCATTTGGAAGATATCTTTGTCGGGTTGTTGTTGTTGTTGATGTTTTTTTTTAAAAAAAAAAAAAATTAATAATAATAATAGTAATAATTTAAGAGTAAGGGAAAGCCTGGTTCAAAATGTTATCGCTTGTTTGTTTAATTTATCTGGTAAAGTACAAGGCGGCCTTTTTGTCTAGCAAAAAAGAAGAATGCATGATTAACACAATTTTTTATGCATTGCTTGTGGTACAGGAAATCTAAGTTGGTTTACATTCTATCTTTTTATTGGTCCATGCAGATCCAACCTAAATTGATGGGATGGGATATCATATCGTTTTGATTTTCTAAATCTATGTCATGTTTGTAGTCTTTTTAAATGAGAAAAAAATATTTTTTATTCTTTTTTTAAGAAAGAAAATATATATTTCAAAATCGAAAGTTATTTGTTTTTCTTTTTAAATGGAAAACAATTTACGTACCAATTTCCAATTACATCCTAGAGTTTTCTGTATGTTTGCTTGCTCTCTTTTTTTTTTTTTTTTTGGGTGGTTCGCGTTTTTATCTTGGCAGCGGATGGTGATCTTCGTCTCATCCCGAGTCATCCCGAGTAGTGAGTAGTTGCTGGATTTCATTGTATCCAACGAAGAGATAGGATTTTCAAATTTTTTTTCAATGAAGTTTAGTAATTTCGTGTTTTGACGGAGATCGCGAATACAAAAATAATGCAAGGAACTGAAATTACCGGAAGCAAGCATAGCACTTGTTCTTTATACAAGGATGATATCTTTTAAATTTTCTCAGAAAAAATTAGAGAACCAGAAAATGATAAAGAAATTATATATTTTAATGTAATTATTTGAAATTTATGTTTAAAGAGGGGTGTTATAACATTTTTAAAAAGATTAAGATATTTATTCATAAAATTATGATTTCATAGTATAAAATTATGATATCGTGCATAATTTTGAAGTAAAAAATTTTAAATTTTTTTAGTAATCATAGAATATTTTAGATTTATGATATTGTCGGCCAAAAAATTATTTTTTTATAATTTTTATATTCTTTTTCAGTTTTATGGCATTCTAGTTAAAATATTATAATATTCTGGTATGAAACAAGAAATTGAATATATTAATCCTTCATATCAGAACTTTCTTTCATCCGTGAACTGAATTATGACTTCAATGATGTTATAATATGCTAGGGTGAAAAAATCATGAGTAATTCAATGCGAAAAAGTTTTATGATATCTTAGTTTAAAAATTATGATATTCTAGTTTAAATATTATGATATCCTAGCATGAAATAAGAAATTGAATGTATCAACCCTTATTACCGGGACTTTCTTTCATTCGTGGATTGAATTATGATTTCCACAATATTATAATATGCTATGGTGAAAAAAATAATGAGTAATTCAATCCAAAATAGTTTTATGACATCCTAGTTCAAAAATTATGATATCATAATTCAAATATTATGATATCCTGATGCGAAATAAGAAACTAAATGCGCTAACCCTTTCCACTAGAGTTTTCTTTCATCCATGGACTGAATTATGACTTCCATAATGTTATACCATGTCACGGTGATAAATTCATGAGTAATTCAGCTCGAAATAATATTATGTCATCTTAATTCAGAAATTATGATATCATAGTTCAAATCTTATGACATCGCGGTACGAAACAAGAAACTAAATGCATCAACCCTTCCTACCAGGACTTTCTTTCATCCATGGGTTGAATTATGACTCCCACAATGTCTTTACATGTCACGGTAAAAAAATCATGAATAATTTATCTCGAAACAGTATTATGATATTCTAGTTCAGAAATTATAGTATTCTAATTTAAATATTATGATATTTCGGCATGAAATAAGAAACTGAATGTATCAACTCTTCCCATCGGGACTTTCTTTTCTGTGGGATGAATTATGACTCCGACAATGTCACAACATGCCATGGTGATGAAATCATGAGTAATTTAGTCCGAAATAGTATTATGACATCCTAGTTTAAAAATTATAACATCCTAGTTCAAATATTATGACACACCGGTATGAAACAAGAAATTAAATGCATCAACCTTTCCTACCTAGACTTTCTTTTATCCGTGGATTGAATTAAGACTTCCACAATATCATAACATGATATAGTAAAAAAATCATGAATAATTCAGTCTGAAACAGTATTCTGATATCATAGTTCAGAAATTATGACATCCTATTTTAAATATTATGACATCCCGATATGAAATAAGAAACTGAATACATCAACTTTTTCTAACAAGACTTTCTTTCATCCGTAGGCTAAATTATGACTCCCACAATGTTGTAACATGCTACAGTAAAAAATCATGAATAATTCAACCCGAAATAATATTATGATATCCTAGTTCAAAAATTATGATATCCTAGTTCAAATATTATGATGCCCTGCATAAATTTAAACTAGGAAATCTTATATTTTTAATAATAGTTAGATAGAATTTATTTTTTTATAATCTTGCATTTCTTATTTTTATGTTTCAAGTAATTTTGTAATTATTTCACAATTTAGTGTGAAGGCTTCATAATTGTTTAAGAAATGTTGCAAACCAGTAGTGTACATTTAGAATGTTTGGAAGATGAATTTTTCTTCTGTTCATTTATATACAATTCAGAAGACTCTATTTGATGCTTTTATTGACACGCAGCCCTTTATAATTGAAGGGCAACTCCTTGTAGATTTAATTAAATATCATAAGGAAGATGATGAGTTTATTTTTTGTGGTAAGGTAGTTGCATTCAATATCAAAGTTGCACTGATTTTGGATCTTCTATGTCATGGAAAGAAGATCTCTATGGCAGGACAAGATAAAAAGAGCAGGTTATTTCAAAGATTTGGCTAGCAATTAGATCTGCAGTATAAGGGTTTGGAGAAATTGATAGCCCAACTTCAATTCTCCAAGATACAAGAGGATATTAAGGACATTGTTAGACTTTAGATCGCATACATGCTTGGAATATTTTTAATTTAAAAGTCCAATCAAATATGTCCAAGATATCCCATCCATTACTTGGATGATTTATGTTAGTTGGAAGCAATTGACTGGGCTTTTGCAAACAAGGATTTGATGGTTATGGATTTTCTAGAAATTGCTAATTATTTGAGATATGAAAAGCCAGTCCAAGCAAAGAGGTGTGACAAGGATAAGAGGCAGTCTGACCTGTTTGGTTATTCGGCAACTTTGATAGTAAGGATCATTCATATGCAGAAATGAGTGTAATTATCTTTATTTGAATTCTTTCATATTTTAAAGTACAAAATGCTAATATACAGGTATAGCTCATCGAGCATACCATAATAAGAGCTCTAGCATATCCTAATAAATTACCTAGGCTGTTGAAGTGGTATGACAGCCAGTTGAATGTGCAAAATGTTCATGTTGGCAATATGTAGTCCCATAAATTGATAAGATAATTCATTATATCATAAATATTTTGAATAATAAATTATCATTATATTTTTTAATTTAATTTAATTTTCTTCTTTGCTTGCATGTAGAGGGAGCTATTGACCTATGCTACAGGAGCAGTGGCTATCACTCCAGAATCAAGAGCATCCCTTGATCCAAAAATTAGTTATGCAAGTTGTGTAGAGATAAAGAATGAACTTGAAGATGTTAAGAAAATGCTTGCTATTATTGAGAACCTTCTGAGTTCATTGCTAAAAAAGAAGAGTAATGCAAATAAAAAAAAAAACAAAGGAGATGAGGGGGATGATAGAGGAGATGGAATTCATGGGGCAAGACGAATCTAGGATGGAGGAGAAAATGAAGGACATCCTGTGATTGAGGATACAGAGGGGGACAAAGAATTATCTTTGATTCCTTCAATTATCAAAAAGGTAAAAAAATAATCTAGGCTATGGAAGGCCTCATAATTGAAAATGGATTCTAGTTTTGAAACAGACCGAGCCATCAAAAAGTCCAAAACAGTGACCACATCATAGGTTGAATAATCAACTTTGTTTCTATAAATTGAAGATAATAAAAATTTGATTAACAATTTTTTGAAAGAAAGCATCAGTTCATAAGAGTTATATATTTTTTTTATTATGTATACTATTCTCTCTTTCAATATCTATGATATCCTTTACATTTATCCATTTTAGAAAGATCGTATATACCAATCAACTTGAAGGCGGTATCGCAAGCAGATATGTTCATGATCTCCTCACTAATGAAATGATAATTGATTATATAAGTATTGGAGTATAACTTTGTTTTCTTATTATTCTTAATATATATTATGATATTTTTTTAATATTTTTTATAATGGTTTCAATATTGTATGATATCATGTTATATTTTATTAATCACTTTATTTTGTATTGCCAAATAATTGATGCCGGGCAAGAGTTTCTTAGAAAGAACTGGAAAGAGCATCCAAATATATATCATAAGTGCATCATTGTACCTGTTATGACTATCGAGATATGTCTGACATCTATATTATCATTTCATGAGTTTGATGTAATGGCCGGGAGTATGATATTTGAAAGAGATGGTAATGAAGAAAAGGAGTTTAGATTTCTTTTCACCATTATTAACTCAAAAAATTTGTACTGGCATCTCATCACAGTTGACATGGAAAGGAAGGTATTCATGTACCTAAATTCTATAAAATGCAATGCCAGGTACAAATCCAATACGAAGAAGTAGCAAAATATACTTGGCCCAATGTTCCATATCTATTGTAATAATAAAGACATGATGAAGTGGTCTATGGAGGAAATTGCTGAATACCCTTCTCAACTAGCCAGTTTACTAGGTTGCGAACTCTATTATAGGCTCTATTGTTTAAAATACATGAAATTTTTTGCTCACAAGCATAAGCCAGATTATTGAAATTTCATACAAGATGGTATCATTTTATACCGACGATAGTTAGGAGCAAGAATATTGAAAGAGAGCCTCAATTAGAAAATAGATAGTATTTTAAAAAATTAGGATCAAAAAGTTAAATATTTGTCATGGTTTTTTCTCTTTAGCTCATGGACTTTTGTAACATGGTATCAGAAATTTGTAATTCAATTGATATGATCCCTTAAACATCAATGAAAAGAAAAATTATGTGTAATTATTTCAAACTGGAATGTTATAAATATTTTTGCTCATTATATGCAATTTGTTGGATATAAGATGTTATGTTTTATGCCAGAACATCAAATTTTTGAAAGGATGTCATGATGTTATACATGGATATCATGTTTCATTCTAGGATACCATAGTTTTTTAATTAGGATATCATAAGTTTAAAACTAGGATATTATAATTCTGTTTTAGCATTTATTTAGCATTTTTTTAATAGTATATCATGACATTCTGAGAGTTATAATTTTGAGCATAGGTCAGAGATAACCCAAGTAAAAGGGGTTAATATCTTTATTTTCATATTTTCAAAGGTATCATAATTTTTTAACTAGGATATCATAATTTTTAAACTGTGATATCATAATCCTATTTCGGTATATATTTATAATCCTTTAGTATCTGTGACATGTTATGACATTCTGAAAGTTATACTTCTGACTACAAGTGATAGGTAATTCAAGTAAAATGGATTAATACCTTTACTTTCATATTTTTACAGGGATGTCATAATTTTTTAACTAGAGTATCATAATTTTTGAATTGAGATGTTATAATCTTGTTTCGGTATATATTTATAATTATTTAGCATCCATGGCATGTTATGACATTCTAAGAGTTATAATTCTGATCATATATAATAGATAATTCAAGTAGAATGGATTAATACCTTTACTTTCATATTTTCTGCTAAGATGTCATAATTTTTTAACTAAGATTCCATAATTTTTTAACGAGGATATCGTAATCCTATTTTAGCATATATTTATAATCTTTTAGCATCCATAGCATGTTTTGATATCCAAGGATCATAATTCAGGCCATGGATGATAGATAGTCCAAGTAGAAGGGGCTAGTATCTTTACTTTCATATTTTTTATAGGGTTATCATAATTTTTTTAACCAGGATTTCATAATTTTTTAACTAAGGTATCGAAATCTTATTTTGGCATATATTAATAATCTTTTAGTATCCATGGTATGTTATGACATTTTGGAAGTCATAATTCAGGCCATGGATAATAAATAATCCAAGTAAAAGGGATTAATATCTTTACTTTCATATTTTTTATATAGATGTCATAATTTTTTAACTAAGATACCATAATTTTTGAACTAGAATGTCGTAATTCTATTTCGGTATATATTAACAATATTTTAGTATCCATGGCATGTTATGGTATTCTAAAAGTCATAATTTAAGTCATAGATGATAGGTAGTCCAAGTAAAAGGTGTTAATACCTTTTATATTTTTTATATGGGTATCATAATTTTTTAACTAGGATGTCATAATTTTTGAACTGGAATGTCATAATCATATTCAATATATATTTATAATCCTTTAGCATCCGTAGCATGTTATAATATTCTAAGAGTTATATTCTAATCATAAATGAAAAGTAATCCAAGTAGAAGAGGTTAATACCTTTATTTTCATGTTTGCTATAGGGATGTCGTAATTTTTTAACTAGGATGTTATAATTTTGAACTGGGATATCATAATTTTATTTTGGCATATATTATAATCCCTTAGCATCCATGGTATATTATGACATTTTGAGAGTTATAATTCTAATCACAAGTGATAGGTAATTCAAATAGGAGTTAATACATTTACTTTCATATTTTTTATTAGGATATCATAATTTTTTAACTAGGATATCATAATTTTTGAACTAGGATATCGTAATTTTATTTCGACATATATTTATAATCCTTTAGTATCCATGGTATGTTATAACATTGTAGAAGTCATAATTCAGGATACAGATGATATGTAGTCCAAGTAGAGAGGGATTAATATCTTTACTTTCATATTTTCTATATGAGTGTCGTAATTTTTTTAACTAGGATGTCGTAATTTTTGAACTGGGATATCATAATCATATTTTGGTCTGAATTATCTTTTTTTCTTTTCATGGCATGTTATGACATTCTGGAAGTTATAATTCAGACCATGAATGATAGAAAGTCCTATTAGGAGAGGTTAATTTCTTTATTTTCTTATTTCATGCTGGAGTCTCATAATTTTGTGGATGTCATAATTATATCAAGGAGTGTCATATTTTTCTTGTTTTATTCTTGGATACCTTAAATTAATTCTGGAATTGATGTTAAATTAACATATTAAATTAGATGTGAATAAATTATATTGAATTTAAATACAAGACTTTAGGGAGGTTTAGCATTTTATACTTTCTCCTGTATTAGTTGACTATATACATAAGCATCAAACTTACCAAAAATATATCAAAAGATGGTATGTTGTTTCAATTATTTATTCAGATACTTTCACTACTTGATGGAAAGTATTCTTCTATCTTGTAATAGATTTTCTTTGATTTTGCACAGGAGTATCAACAAAAATCCTGTCCATATTTTTTCTTGACTTTTTTGACTTCTTTTCGACTCCATTCTTAATTCTATTCTCTTGGATGGTCTTTTATAGCAATTTATTTAGGATCTTGGATTACAAGTTGTGTTAAATGAACTGCATAATTAGCATCTACAACTCTTCTGAATAATGGTGCAAGATCATCCATCACTAAATTAAATGCATCTTCGGATATAGAGGCTACCTCTACAAGCTTCATCATCCGATGACTCATCATCAAAGCATATCTACAATCAATAATATATCACATTTGTATTTGGATTTCATGACATATAATAAGTTTTCATAAACATAGAATAACACATCTCAATTTAAATAATATAATTGCATATTAAAATTTTTGGATATTTTTATCATAAAATTGAGTATTGCAATCGAAATCATCAAATTAGCATTTCATGCCCTTGCACCATCTCTTCAAGAAGTACTTATCTGAAATACGAAATGCGTTGCTTCAATGAAGGACCAATAAAGCATGCCCATAAGTAACCATTGAATTCAAATGATCAATACTGATATTTTACATCCTCCAAAATTTTGTTGTATAAAACGACATAATTTTTTTTAATCTCCTTGTTTATTCCATCAATTTCAATTCTTTCAAATGATTTTACGGAATATATATCACAATTATTAACTTCTTCAATTAATTTAGCATTTGATGCAGTCATTTCAAGGACCTCATTCTAAAATTTTTGAATATATATTGTATATTTAGCTGCTGCTTGCCTTTCAAAAGGTGGTGATGTCTTTAAAAAAACATTCGTTTATAACATTTTATTATCTTGCTCATTTTATATCTCATATTTTTTCTCCAAGACATCTTCGTACTTATCGATGAATTCCTTGAATGTAATCTTTGAATTTACAAATCCATTAAAGAAGTTATTGATGCTATTGCTCCTTGTGAAGATGACATGCCTGTATATGATTATGAAAAAAAGAAGCATTAAATATACAAAAGGCATTAGAAATTTGCAAACATGAACATAAATCAAACATAATATCTTATAAACCTGCAAAGAACGTATCCTTAAGGTAATCCGAATCTATTTATTCCAACATTCATAAAGATCATTTAACCAATCTATAGGCTTGCATTCTTTATTTATAATATTTTATTATCTTACTTATTTTTTATCTCATATCTTTTCTCCAATGCATCTTCATACTTATCGATGAATTTCTTAAATGTAGTCTTTGAATTTACAAACCCATCAAAGAAGTGATTTATACTCTCGCCCCTTTGTAAAGAGGACATGCTTGTATATGATTATGAAAAAAAGCATTAAATATATAAAAGGCGTTAGAAATTTGCAAATATGAACATAAATCAAACATAATGTTTTATAAACTTGCAAAGAATGTATCCTTAAGGTAAACTAAAACCATTTATCCCAACATTCATAAAGGTCATTTAACTAGTCTATAGTCTTGTATTCTTCATATTTCTCTATGAGTTATGCCCATCTTTCCTGGAAAGACTGTATCGTAACTGAATTATATATCACTTCATCAAACTCAACCATAAATTTAGAATTTGCTATACAAATATGACCAATCTTTTCAGGAATCTTCTTCAATATATGCCAAAGACAAAATCGATACCATGAATTGGAAAAAATGTCCATAACAGCAATCTCGATTACCTTATCTTGATCGGTTATGATGGTATTAGGTACTTGATTACCATTTGTATGCAGCCATGATTAGAATATCCATTTAAATATCTCAATCCTTTCATCTGACAACAATGCACAACCAAGCAATATAAATTGTCCATGATGATTAACTCCAAATGGACAAAATGGCATTTGATATATATTTGTCAGATTTGTTAAATCAAATGTCAGTACATCACCAAAGTGCTTGTCAATCTTGACCTTGGATGGATCAGAAGACAATTTTGAACTATCCATTGTCATTCAGGTCTAAAGTATAAAACAAATTTGCATTTTTAACTTATATTTGTGTGAAATAGATTATCATTGATTGTGTATCTCCTTTGAACTGACTCTGATATTTCTAACAGATATAATTATAAACATCCTTCTTTGTAAAATCTAATTATCTTCTATCCATTTTTCCTTCTTGCCATGATAGAGTATATTTGAGTTGTAGATATATTCACGGCATGTAAATTACTAATCTTTGCCTTTCCTGATATACTGATCCTCCTATGGGACCATAGATAACCAACAAATGATATGAAAGCTCATGATTATATTCTAAAAAATATCATCTAATATCCACTTATCATTTTTAGAATTTAGTCTTGCTTTTATCGATGCATTACAATCAATTTTGTTAGTATCCCTATGATTCATGGAATTATCTATTTTCCTAGATTTTTCTTGCCTCAAATATGCAAGGTACTTGAAGTATATTTCTTTGTTATTGTTGGACCTACTATATATGGTTGTGTTTCCAAAACCAACTCTTCTTGCATATCCATTATAGAAATTGTATACATCATTTACTAAGTTGAACTCTATTCCAATTTGAGGATCAATAGAATCATTCTCTGCATTTAAGATAATAAAAGAATGTGCATTCTGTTAAACAATACCAGCAACCTCATCCAACTAATCATGTTGGATATTTTTCAGATATATAATTTCAACATCATCTGTAGAAATGTCTGCACAAAATCAAAAATATTGATATCAATAATTTTATATGACATTTTATCTAGAGTATAATAATAATTGCGCTATGTATTGGCTAAAATATGACATCGATAGTGATAATATAGCTATGAGATTAAAAATTATTAAAAATATGATATTTGAACTTATGACACTCTAGTTCATAAATTATAATATTCTGGTTAAAAATTATGATACCCCGGCATAAAACCATAAATCAAATATTTTGATCCTTCATACCAAGACTTTTTTACTATCCATTTTTAAATACGATATCCAGTAAAAATAATACTATTAGGAGACAACTTGAATATAAAATTTTTAAAAATATGACTATCTCAATACATAACATGAAATGAAGGTTTTAATCCTCTATGCCAGGACTTTTCAACTATGCATTTGCTTGACTATGCTCCCAAAATATGATAATAGCCGGAGATAAAGATTTATTAAAAATATCATATTTGAACTTATGACAGTCCTTCACAAAAATTATGATATCATAGTTCAAAAATTATAATACCCTAGTGCAAAACATAAACGGAAAGCATTGACCCCTCCAACAAGAACTTCATATAGTATGTAGCTTGATTTATGACCTCCAAAATATCATAACATGCCACAAAGAAAAAAGAATATAATTCAGGCCGAAACAAGATTATAATATCCTAGTTAAAAAATTGTGATATCCTATTTAAAAAATTATGACATTCCTTTAAAAATATGAAACTAAAGGCATTAACCCATACTACCAGGAATACATATCACTTGTGGCCTGAATTATTACTTCTAGAATGTCATAACATGCCACGGATAGAAAACGATGATAATATATACCAAAATAAAATTATGATATCCTAGTTCAAAAACTGACATCCTAGTTCAAAATCATGATATCTTGGTATAAAATATAAAATTGAAGGCATTAACCCCTCATACAAGGATTTTACATAGACCATGACCTGATTTATGACCCTCAGAATGTCATAACGTGCCACGGAGAAAAGAAGAATGTAATTCAGGTCTAAACATGATAATAATACCTTATTTCAAAAATTATGACATCCTAGTTAAAAATTATGATATCCTTGAAAAAATATGAAACTAAAGATATTATCCACTCCTACCAGCACTACGTATCACTTGTGGCCTGAACTATAACTCCCAAGATATCATCACATATCACAGATGGCAAAAGAATATAATTATATGCCGAAATAAGATTATGACATCTTAGTTCAAAAATTATGACAACCTAGTTAAAAATATAAGTTTAAAGGTATAACCCCTCCTACTAGGACTATATATCAATTGTGGCCTGAATTATAACTTCTAGAATATCATCATATGCTATAAATGATAAAAAAATATAAATATATATCGAAACAAGATTATGATACATTAATTCAAAAATTATGATAACCTAGTTAAAAAATTATGATATCCCTGTACAAAACCATAAACTAAATATTTTGATCCTTTGTACTATAACTTTTTAAGTATATATTGCTCAAATATGATACCCGGAGTATAATAATATGATTATAAGATAACTTTAGTATGAAAATCTTCAAAATATGATTAACTCGGCATAAAACGAAAAATGAAGGCAATAGTCCTCCATGCTAGTAGGATTTTTCAACCATTCATTGGCTTGAATAAGATTCTCAGAGTGTGATAGATAAAAATTTTTAAAAATATAATATTTGAACTTATAACACCTTAGTTAAAAAAATTATGATATCTTAGTTCAAAAATAATTATATCCTAGCAGAAAACGAAAAACTGAATATTTTCATTCTTTTATCGAGACTTCCCATCATCGATTGGCTAAAATATAACTCTTATGATATGATAATATGGCACAGTGATAATTTAATCTAAAAATAATAAAATTAGATTTATGATATCCTAGTTCAAAAATTATGACACCCAGGCATAAAATAGAATACTGAGTATTTTGATCCTTCGTGCCAAAACTTGTATACTATCTATTGCCTAAAATGTGACTA
This sequence comes from Areca catechu, assembly GCA_021397845.1. Lineage (NCBI taxonomy): Eukaryota > Viridiplantae > Streptophyta > Magnoliopsida > Arecales > Arecaceae > Areca > Areca catechu. Next base: position 36,714,110 of record CM038040.1, read on the forward strand.
ATTGAAGAAAGCTAACACTTCTGATATTCAAGATATGACTGGATTAAGCAACAAATAACATCTTAGAATATTATATAATTTTCTAATGCATTAAATTACTCTACTATCAAAATAGTTGGTATAATACAGGATCTATAAAAAAATTTAAACAACATTCTATGAAAGATTTTTTACTTCCTGTTGGAGATAACATTGTCTTGAGATCTAGAATACTTGTCGGAGCGAGAAAGAAACTTATATCAACCTATGAAAATTAATTCCTTAGACCGGACTTCCAAAGCATATTTTAGAGCAAGGAAGAATCTTACTTCAACCTTGAACTGATTTCTTAGACCCAACAGCCATAGCATATTTCAAAACAGTAAAGAATTTAGCCAAAAATTTCAGGAAGAATATTTTAGAATCAACAAGATCCAAGTAAAATGGCAAAAAAAGGTAGGCCGAAAGGAAAGGATATTTTAGCCTACTCAAATTTTCAAAAAAAGGTTGATCGGATATTAATGCATGTCATACTCAAAACTAATGTCAATATCGCTGCCATTTAGTCCTCATCCCATCCCGTCCTGTCAAGCCCGATTGGATTTGGGTGGATCAATAAGGAGATGCGATGCGAGCTAGCTCGAATTTCTTGCACCACAATTGTGCACAAAGAATTTTACCAATCCATACATAGATATACAAAAGCAAGTCTCACATAGTTCAGTATAGGCTTATCTTTCGACCTATCAAGACCACAATGATATATATTTTTCACGCATAATTCTCTATCGATTATGGACCATATAAAAAAAATACATCACCAAATATTATTAGATCACGTAAGTCCCATTTTTTAATATATATTTAATAACTATAATTTTATATTTTTATTAAAAATTTTAAATAATAAAAATATTTAAAAATCATAATTTTATCCCATTTACTTGGCTGACACCAGTAGCAATCAGGTTAACATATTCACCTTTGGATGGGAAACAGCTGCGGAAAATTAATATGCACCGTGTATCGAACATTTCCTAACTGGATTAGAGGACCATCTGGCGATGGCCATGCTCGAGATTTAACTCCTCCCCCTTTTTGGTTTACCAAATATATATATATATTCCTTTATGAAAAAATTATGATATCCATTGACTTGAATTATAATATCCAGTGACTGACTTATAACATCTTTATCTTCACGAAATGTTATAAAATCAAGAAATATTTTCATCGTTGAAAAAATTCAAAAAATTTTCAATGACGAAAATATCCTTGACCTTATAGCATCTTGTGAATATGATTATGATATCCTATTCGAAAACAATATCATAAGAAAAAGATATTTTTATTATTTTAAAAAAAATTTTAAAAAAATCTTTTTTTATAACATTTATTTGTAAAAAGGATGTCGATTTTTTATTGATAAAAATACCATCGATCTTATAATTATGTACATTAAATATATTTAAATGATAAAAATATCCTTTATGTATGACAATCATTTATGAACAGCACATTATAATCCTATTCACATATGATGTTATAAAACAAGAAATATTTTTGTTATTAAAAATGTTTAAACTTTTTCAATGACAGATATACCTTTCAATTCTATAATATCCTATAAATATAAAAATATCATGGTCAATCATAGACCAATGACCGGATCTTATAACTCAAACCTTAAAAATGGATATTTTTATTATACAATTTTTTAAAAAAAATAATTACAATATTGAATGCACATCGAAAAATAAAACTTAATTATACAATATATTTCTTCTTCACCGGTAGTGGTGTACAAAAACTCTCTATTTTTCAATATTAGTCGGGTCTTTTAAAACGGGGTCTGACTCGATGCAGATTTTGTGGGTGTCTAGTTACATGACAAGAAGAGAGCGGGTGACTCAAACTACAATGCACATTTAAACGAGCCTTTGGCGCACCAATCCCAGTCTCTCAAAGCAATGGAATGATTGACGAGAATTGCCAAGTTCCCAACTTCAATTTCACAGGATTTTCAAGCTTCTCCAGCATAGTTCACCAACCAGGACAACCGACACCAAACCCCACGAAAGGCTAACATGGCCCACCAGGTCAATGAGGACTACCACAATCTTTACACCCCTACTCTCTTCTCAAAATAACACGCTTTTTAACCTTAAGCCATTTGGAAATGAGCTGACAATGCAAGAATTCAAAAGCAAAGATGAGACTGCATACCTTACTGCATAAAATACTTCAGACACTGAGCTAGCTGCAGTCTGTCTCACAATTTCTCATGGGTAACAACATGGTAATCAGAAGCTACAAAGTTTTGGTTGGAAGACTTACTGCACAGAACTGAGAGCGCCTGCTCTCAGAAGTGATACCATAGCATGCCATCTGCCATGATAAAAAATATGATAGGAACTCATCGCTCAGAATTCCCCAAGAAGATTATCTATTACAACAACAAACCAATATCAAACATAAGTGTTTTCACCACCTGCAGGGGGTTGAAGCTTGGCTAGAACGGGTAAAAATTTAGCAACCTGTTTAAACCCACCTGACAGGGTGGGCTCGAGGGTTAAGAAAACAGAAAAATTATTACTGTACAAAATGCTAATTCATCACAACAGTCGGAGAAATATCCTTTGCACACCTTTACGATGGTGCTCGAGCAAGTATGCTCCGACTGTTTAGCATTTCTTTGTTTCGCTTCTTACTATGATATTTCATGTAAGGAAAACAAAAAAACTCCACTACGCTCAGCTCGCTAGAGGGGGGAAGTCGACTTCGTCTTTCAGCTGATATGGCTGAGTTGGCCTGCACATTTAGTTGATGAAATTTTGAATTTGCGACAAGAATCCCATATTTTAAGTACTGTTGCATAAAAATTCCAAAAGCCATTGCCTTTGACTAGCAAATTTGCATGCTATTGTAACTCTACAGATTTAATTTGAGTGATTGTATTTCTTTCTTTCTTTTTTTTTTTTTTTGAGGTTGGCAGAACCACCCACACTTTAATAATCAATGCACCACCTAAGAACTGAACCAAAAAACCTCTGATCGCTAACCAAGGATGTGACCACTAGGATAAGTCACAGTTCACAGATGTCTTTCATATTTTAAATGTGAAATTTATACATAACAACATAATTCAGAGAATGAATAATATGTGAAGCAACAGTCTATCAATTTATCTATACAAAAATAGAATAGATCCTACATTAATGAAACTACTTAAAAGGAACAACTAATACTAGTAAATCGTAGTAATTGGTTAAGCACAAAGTACAAGGAAATGGAATGTTAATCTCTAAATATACAATGCATGCAATTCATGCATTAGTGCATGCAGTAATCCAACTTTATGTTAGGAAGGAAGTTTCAGGTAAAGGAATGTTGACCTCCACACATTCAAAGCAGGTAATTCATGTCATATGAACATACTATCAATACATTTTCATAAATGGCAGCTGTTGTTCCAATATGTGGTAATCCAATATCTGTGTCCACGCTAATATTAAACTCCTGCTAAATTCTTGGACTCCCCAACTCCACATCCACCAGCAGTTGCATCTCTCTTGCTTTCACTTCTGCCTCAGCCCCTCTTTTTGTGATGGAAACTAATAAATATACATTGACTTTGCATTATCTCCGTGTGCACACGCACCTACTTAAAGACTCAAAATGGATGTCTAACCATCAACAGAAAACTCCCAAGGACTTCATACTCAGAGAATGCATACCAACTTTCATCATCTCTTGCTCATCTATGAGGACTATGCGAGCATGTATTAAGTCTCATGTCGGCTATGCATTGCATCGATTTTGGGTACTCATATAAGACTAAGATATTCAAATAATACCTTCCAACTAGTCATTTTAGAAGAAGTCCCGGATTATTATAAATAGTATTAGAGTAGATCAGGCTCATGGTGCATATAGACCAAGGAACACTGTAACATGAGCCCATTTTAGATAGATCATGGGCTAATCATGGTATTTATGATTGAATTTGATTGCTTTTGTGATTGGATATAAACCCTTAGCCTACTAAGAATGCCAAGACTTAAACAAGAAAAGCATGTGATGCTCGTGCAGGCATATGTTTAGTCCTACATTGACTATGCACTGAGTAAATCTTGGGTAAGAGCTAAGGAACCCAATTAACACCTCCTAGCAATTTTTTTTTTTTTTTTTGCATGAGGTCCTACGTTGTTGTATCACCACCGCACTATCACCCAGCAACTAAAGAGCAAAGCAGTCCTTTTCTTGGTCTCTCTTTCTTCACAGCATACAATCAACAAGAAAGGTAGATGAAAATTATACAAAACATCAGACAGTTCCAGCACAAAGGAGATCTCAGGAGTCAGTTCAAGAGTAATATGCCATAAGCCCTCTTTTTTATTCGGTATGTAAATAGAACAATATAGGGACCTGTACAGATGTCAGTTCAAGAGTCAAATATACAATTTTAGAAGGTGCCTCTTTGAACGTATTGATAATGTACCTTGCCTACTTTTTTTTTTAGTGTGAAAAATAATGTAATGAATGTAACGATAATATATTTTGTACATTAATATTTGAACTAACTATGACTAGTTGTCTATTCCATAGTTTTTTGATTTTTTTTTTCATATACTAATTTTAGTAAGCAAACAAGTAAAACTTAATGTCTGTTCATAACTTATATCATCTCTCCTTCCACTATGATTATTTGTCATGGGAGAATCTAGAGAGCATGGGCCATCTTGTTATGCTAGAGTCAATCTTGCAAGTTAGACAAAATATTCAGGCACCTTGTTATCCATGTCTGATGCCAGTGTTTGCCAAACTACCAGAAACTGTATTATGAAAACTTATGGTTTAAAAAAAACGTATTACCTTTCATGATTTCTGCCCATTTGAGGTCTCTGCTCTGTTGAAACAGGGTTTACCGGTCCAGATCCCTGAGTACCAAAAGATTCCACTCTGCTGCCTCGTTCTGGTGAGGACACTTCTATTGGAACAGCTCCAAAGGATCCAAATGCAAGTTTTCCTTCTGGTGGATTTACAAACTCATTAACATGGAAGCCACCCCTTGAGGCAGTACTTGGAGACTGGGATACATCCAAGGATGCTGGCTTCCCACGTCCATTTCCACTAAAGATGGGAACTTGTGCCTGTGATGGTGGTTCCTGACTGCTCTCCTCTGATAAGTTCCTGTCAGTTGATGTTTCCACTCGGCCATTATTGCGGGATCTAGGCTGGCGATTTGCAAGCACTGAATTCCTTCCTCTGGGTGACGGCCTTTCTTTATATGAATGGAAGTTCTACAAAATACAATGAACAGAAAAGATTGAGATGAGATGAATGAAAACCAATGAATAAACAAATCAGCAACTGAAGGTTGTGCTGGCCAAAGATGGGTTTCTCATCAAAAAATAAAAATATAAAAAATGAATAACACCAATACTCCAAAGGGACCCCACCTTATGTCTGCATATACAAAACCTGAACTTAGACCAAAAAACAAACACACTTGAGATTAAAATTGGACATTTGATTATAAGTCCGTATGTTGGGTCTATTTTCTAGCAGATCTGTTTAGGACAAGAAAGAAGAAGAAGAAGCAAAATGGATTCAATGGAGCAGGCCAGGGTAAGTAAAGGCCTGATCCATATTGACCAATTTGCAGTTCTGACTGCAACTACAATAAGCCAAAATGTTGAACTTAAAGTACCCAACTATTGAACTCCAAAACACATACCATGTTGGGAAAGTATGTCCCTGTTCCTCTTGGTTTTGGGAGATCTTCCATGACATGTGCACTAGACATTATAGGTGAATTCACCAGGTAACAACCAGAAGGAGAAAATGGTGGCCCAGGGATTGCCCCATTTGCACCCATATGCGTATACGTATTCCATCGATGGAAGGTATTCCATGAATTTTTGTTACGAAAATGGGAAGGGGAAAGTTGTTGAAGTGGAATAAAAGAAGGGCCCATATAGAACTCTTGGCATTCCTGAACAAAGAGAAGATTTCTATTATGCAATTTATAATCCCCAGTGAGATCTGATAAGTCATTCAACTTTGGACTTCTGTTATTCCCAATTCTCTGATTTCTTGCCATCAAGTGGTCTGCAAGATGTGAATCTTCTGATAAATAAGAATTCCACCTTGATTTCACAGGCCCATCAACTGAACTAGCAGACATAGAAATTACATTGCTTCTGCCACTTCTTGATGACTCAGTCTCATAGAAGTCTAACCGCATAAATTCCTCATCAGGGGCTGGAGCCCTGGTTGTACACACTTTGTTCATTACACCACGATTTGTTAAATTCGCTTGATCAATTACCTTACCCTGAGCACTATTTTCTGCACGAAAGAATAGATGGGGTGCATGATATGCTTTTCCAGATGGTGAGGAACCCGCTTCACTACTTGATGGTGAATCCTTATAATTTTCACTGACAGCTCTCAAATCAGAGGTTCCTCTGGTAGCAAGGTCTCTGGCATCACCAGCCAAACGCTTACCTGAAACAACATTGCCCTCCATGGTGCTATTAGCCTCTGTCTTGGGACAATTTTCCAGCCAATCTGTGTCCAGATGCTGATTGAAGGGATGTCTGCTTAATTGTGTTCTGGTTCCGTTCTCCTCCTCTGAGACTGAAATCTTGATGTTATTAATTTTCTCAGACAGTGCTTCATAGGAATTAGTGGTTGCTGAACCTGAAATTAACTTATCTTTGTTGCATTTTTCAACCTTTAAGTCTGATGAGAGAGAGCCAAGAACATCATGATCAATCATGGTACTGTCTGAATGACTGGGAAATTGCACATCAGGCCTTTCGCCACTTCCATGTCTCTCCAATGTGTTTGTGAAGAACATTGTAACTTCATCTGCCATATTTTCAGCAGGTAGCTGAAGTATCCTCCCAAGCTTTCGGGCACCATATGTAAATGCACTACGTATGCGGTAAGAGTTACCTATTTGTAATGATGACCGCACATGAAAGCGCATATAAAAAAATAGAAGTCAACTTTCAAAAGATACGGTAATCAATGGATGGAATCATCTTTCAATCAGGATATTGAGAAGCTGGAGGGAAAATAACTACCAACCTTTGCTAATGCTCCGTCCAAGATTGTTGTTCTCTTTCAGTGGATCAACTATATTTAGATGCTTCTGAGAAAAAATTCTAGGGCTGTCCTCTAATCCCCTTGGGGCGGGGGCTGAGAACCTCTCCACACATTTTTTGAGAAATTTCTTGCTAAGCAGTAAATCACTTTCATGAGTTTCTGGTGGCTCAGCTGTGACAGCAGAAACAACAGATTGCCAGCTCTAGATCGCATAGTTTATTTAGGAAAATTGGAAAGCCAATGAAAAGTCACTTACCCACTAATTCTGGAAGAGAAGAAATAGGAATTGGACCATGTACACCGATGCAGTAGTTATCCCAGTCAAATTTGCTGTAATAATCCAAAAACCTATACAGAACCTACAAAAAGGCAGCTGTTCTCATATGACTGAAGCAATTTTTTTATTCATATAGACAAATTCTGTAATGAACCAACAAATTCAGAATTCTAGCACCATAATGCTTGCATCCCACCATGAACTTACCGCTAAAGGACCATCCAAAGATTTATGGAAGCGACGGAAGATGTACAACACTAAAGTTTCCAATGCATATGTAGAAATTAAACCATGATGAGCACCAAGAATGCGGCTTTCATAATAACACCAAGATTTTATCAGTATTATGCTACGCTTGAAGAGATGATCTCTTCCAATTTGCTTGTCAACCTAGAGCAGCAGCAAATAAGAGATTGTGTATAATTTTCTACCAAGGACCATAAAACAAAGAGCTAGAAAACAGTTTAACAGTGGATGGGATGTGACACGGTATGAATTCTGAGGAAAATAAAGAACAAGTTTATATTTGAAGTTGTATGGGTAAGATTTAGCCTCCATACCTGCTCGAGAAAGCAAAGCGTACAGAGTCCACCAATTTGATTGAATGAGATATCTACTACAATATTCTGAATAATGCATTTCACAAGTTTGACCTGCCATCAGAACTCAGATTATTACATAAAAATATGCATTCAGACACTGCATATGCATAAAATACAGGTACATCCAAACAGTAGAAAGATTTGTCTATACACGAAGCTTTAACACAACGAATTTTGACTTGTTATTTAACATATGACCTGATTTCATATATGCAGATGGCAATACATATGTACATACATATCATTATAGACACTTTTTAGCAATCAGGTACAGATATGCATAGAAACTTAAGAGTGGCATGAAGCTTAGCCATAAGAGTGACTTTTTCTAATTGCCCCAACACAATAGTATCAATCAATATTGTAACACCATGAAATGGAAAGGATACATTGGAGCTATAAACTCGTTCATCCATCTAGAAATCACAAAAGTATTTGCAGGTTATCAATAGAATCTTGATTGCTTTATATACTAAAAGGCTACAGGAAATAGAAGAATAACATATTGCCTAAGGGTTAGCATAAAGGTTAGCCACACATATCAAACAAAAAATGGAACCTATCACAGTAGCAATAAACTTGAGTTGGGGAGCTGAGGCATCTTGAACCACGAGTTTATGAAGCAGAGTCATAGCAAAATTAGCACACACTGCAAGTAACTCAAGGCATGGGAACTCAATCTTATTCAGTAAAAATTAACAGCATTTTCCTATTGAGTAACAGGCTGAATTTAGAGTTAGAAATAAATTTTAGCAGCATGATAAACTAATGATGCTAAGCTCATCTAAAACAAAACTTTAATAAATTATTTATTCATTAAAGAAGTATACCCCTGCTTACTAGCAATTAGAAATGAGGAACAAAAGCATCCTCCCTGTACTGTGACGCTTAAGAAAATTTATATCAAAAAGTATATAACTTAAAACATGACACACAAGAGAATAAAAGGGAAAAAAATGAAAGCTTAAGCAGATAAGAGATTTATGCATGTTTATGTAAATTATCAAAATTTTGTGCCTAATGGTGCTTAAGTAGCCAATCAAGTAAAAGCAACCCCTCACCTCCTATTTACACAGATGAATCTGATTAAAAAAGGCAGAAGGTGAACATGGAACCTCCAGTTTAAACTAAAAGTTATATGATACCTGTAGTTCATTACAAGAGGTTATGTAGATAGGATGTCATAAGTTTCTATGTAAGATACCCAAAAGATCAGCCAGACAGTGCGTACAAACTTCCAATGCTGCAAGATTGATCTTGAACTCTTTTTGATTATAGCAACAAAGATTGGTGGCATAAAAAAAGTTAGCGATGATACATAAGGGCACACAATTAGACAGAACGAAAACTTATAAATCAAGATAACCATGTAAACAACAAAAATAAAGTGAAACTTATTAGAACAAAATACCTCTGCATGAATGTATTGCACATCATTCACTTCAAACTCAGCATTCTTCACTTCAAACTCAGCATCCTTATTTTGTTCTTCAAGTTCAAGAACATAATGCACTTCATTGGCCAAAACATCTTCAGAGTTCGGCATGCCAAATGCAATCAGGTCAATATCTCCATCCGGAAGATATGTCTTCAGTGGAACTGATCCACATGGAAATATCTATGGAGAGATTGCATAAAAAAAGTCAAAAGTGAATCTTAACACAATATAAAAAGAGCATCAAACATCATAAGCATTCGAACCATGTGAGATTTATATTAAACCAAAAGGTAGTAAAAGACTTGAATTTCATAAAAAGGGGATCTCGATGCACAAGGTCTAGGGAGGATCAGATGTATAGCCTTATGCTGCATGCGGAGAGGCTGTTTCTGTATTTTGAACTCGTGAAACCCAGGTCACAGTGGAGAAACCTAACCATAAAAGAGACTTGAATTTCATAGATGAAAATTCTTCCAAATATTCCAAAGTTATTTTGCACGAATCCAACACTGAAATATGCCACTCATACCCTTAAACACCATGGAAAAATTTACATAATTTAAAATGTTTTCATATGGATTACATAATTTAAAATCTTTGCGTATGGATTAATAATTAATAGTGACACCAATAAGACCATCTAAATTACAAGATCAAAAGCAAACAATAACAGGAGTTGTTTTTAATTAGCTTCGAAAGTATCAAAACTACAATTTAGTTCACTGTCAATGTTTGTTTAAAGGATAGTCAAGTGCATGAGGCTACCGCTAGGGAGGGTTAAATATACACAGCCTTACCCCTACATGCAAAGAGGTTGTTTCCATGTTTCAAAGTCATAACCTCCAAGTCACAGTGGAGCAATCTTACCCACTTTTCCAATGCTCAGCCTCAGTGCCAACATCTGTTTCAAGTCCATCGATCATACAGATCTACAGTTTCAGTGATTGTGAGTGGTTGTTTTGAACTTATGGAGAAGTTATCTTGTTGGCTCTATAGGTCCATCTGGCCAGGTTGTGTTTGTTTGGTGAATCAATTTGATCAAATTGTTTGCAATTGAATCTCATGTCCTATCAGGTTAGATTACATCAGAACACGTAAATTCAGACCAGTTACGGTCCAACCAGATCAGGTCTATAAAATGTAGGTACGTTCATTGTGTTAACTGTTCCAGCCATAATTTTTGCATCATGTAAAGCAGAAACAATGATTAGGAGAGAGAGATGCAGTAGATGCAAGTTTCGGTTGAAAAGAAATAATAACAAGGGGCTTAACCTAAAGAAAAAAATTAGGAAAGAGAGGAGAGAACTAGAAAGTGCTAGACTTCTTCTCAATTGGCCACTGACATCATCAGACAGCCATCTTTCAGGGCTTCAATTAACAATGCATGGTATCTCACCACACAAATGAAGAGAGTGAAATTGCATTCTAAAAGAAAAGGATATTGTTGATAACATAAGAGTGGAAGAGTACATGAGTATTCATAGAATTTTAGGAACTTATCGATAACTATGTTTCATCTTAATTTGCTTCATCTTAAAAGTTGAATCAGGTCTATGTTTTGGTAGAATATACAATGTTAAAAGGCAATATATATTAATTTGCTTCATCTTACATATAATTGACAATTGTTTCTTTTACATCAGAATTTATAAGAAATTGATTAAATCATATAACCATGATATTATCACTCAATTTCATGCATAGAAAGTGGGCACAAATATGCTAAAAAAAGAACTAATGCTAGTAAAACTGCTCGTTATTCATAGCCTTTAAAAAGTGGCTGCCAGCATAAATCATTTAAGATTTATTATTTGGTATCTTTATCTAATGTTGTCATCAAAATACATGTTCCTATGCAAAACTCCAACTCTAAATAAAGCATCAAAGTTGTAGGAGAATTCACAAAGCCTTTGATGCCTCCATTTCTAAATGAACTCCATGAGTGACCAATTAAAGCCGTAAGATATCTAATTATGCTCAACTTTTGCAAATAAGATATAGAGAACATCAACAAGAAAGATGCTTATTTCTTTACACATTGCAAATAAACAATAAAGTTTCTATATTTTTTTTGCTTGTCTAAATTACTTTTATTCAAATCCAGTTTCTTAATAAATCATAGCTTTTTGTTTAGGCTGTAATTTACCAGTAAGAAAACATAGTATTATCTGCACTAAAGGGGAATTGGGATATCATGTGTGGGTGTGGATTGTCAACATAACTCACAGAGGGAAAAAATGGGAAAAATGATGCAGTTCAAAAAGTCACACTTGACAAGGGGAAGGATTCATCCACAACCTGAATTTTCTTCACTCCCTTATTCTGAGAACAAATTCTTCCTCGTGACTTTATTTTCAGATAACAATATAAAATCATTAATAGATAACAGCATTAATCTTCCCCATGCCCAAATGCCCTCCTGGTTAAAAGAAGTCTATTAATAAACCAGTACTGCCATTATATTCTAAGGAGATGATGATGATGATGAAGATACCCTCATGCCTCTATTTCCTTATGCCCTTGAGGTAAGGTGCAGTTAGGGCACAATTACGAGGAAAGAAAGGGGAGATCATGGGCCGCATTGCTATAGAAGCTGCGAAGGTGATGGAGGACCAGAAATGAATGGTTAGGGTTGTTATTGGGGTGCCAGCAACCATGATGGTGTGCTATAGAGGAGACAGTCTGTGGTTCTTGGAGAGAGGTGAAAAGGGTGATAATTGTGGCCCTTAAGACCTTGCTAATTGCCAAGGCCAAGTGGACTGAGGTAAAGCCGTTCCCATGGAGATCAAGAGGTGAAGGAAGTGATAGGATCAATGGGAAAGAAGAAGAAGGATTTGGGACTTGGGAAAGATCAAGGAATTTGGGTTCGAAGGGATTTGGTACTTTTTTATCCCCTTATCTGGATACCAAGATATCTATATTAGTATCCAAGAATGGGACCAAACCCATATCAAAATCAGGAAAGTTTAAAAGAAAAGCATTATCCAGATTCGTGTCCAAATATGGGTTGGATATACAAACTAATAACTGAATTTAACCCAATTAAAACATGGAACCATATCTGGGCAGATCATATCCAACTAATTTTTAACACTACATGGAGTACACTCAGCTAGGTAGTGAAGGAAGAAGAGCGAATGTGGATTAACTTGCTTGAATGGGAAAAGAGAAAGGGGAAAGAGGGGTGTGGTAACAACAAACTTGGGGACAAGGAGGATATTGTTCATGCAAGGGAGAGGTGAAGTCTAGGTGTGATGCTGTGATGTATATAGGCTGATGGTTTCTAGACCCAACAACTAGCAGAGTCATGGAATTTGCCTCCTAAATCCACTAAAATCCAGATGAGCACTACAATGCATGTATATAGGTATATTACATATGCATGTAGAGGAAGACTCACAACTGCAATGTTTGCAGTAATGCTCTATCATGTAGTTATATATCATTCTATTCCCCTACTAAACAGACTCATGCATTGTAGGCTACTTCTTCAGAGAGGCCTTGTCATCAATTCAATACTACTGACAACTAATGTCAACATAACTTTGAGTCTCTCTCTCTTGACAACCGAACTTTATATAGACGATTTGTGGTCATATATTTCTTAAGTGCCCCATCTTTTCTTTTTTTACCCCAATAAGAATTTAGTAAGATCAATGTATCATACAGGAATAAGATAAATGAACTCAACTATCCCATAGGTGCAAATGATGCACCAAAACCTGTTGTCAAATTAAATGAAAAAGCGATCTATCAAATCAACCTAAATTGGAGATGAAAGATGCACATGGTAGCCTAGAGGTCCCAAAAGCCACATTAATTTAATGAAAGAGGCAAATGTAAGATCTCAAAAATCTATTAATTCAGGAGGATTCTCAAACTCAATGTACACTACTTTGGCTACTACAAGTAAGAGCTGAATAAAATTTAGAAATAAAATCTGCTGTATCAAGAAGCCAATTCGCAAGCAACTTTCCTTCTTCCCGATCGGACCATCTATTAAGCCAACATGTCATTAGCCTCAAACATGCTTTTTCAATTTCAACATCGAGCACATCTGGCCTAGAAAAGTTATACCAGGAGCACATCAAGTATGTGCCAATTTTTCACCAAAGTTATCACCTTGTATCAAGTGAAAAAAAGTTGGTTTCATCTAAAACACAATTTCAACTAACAAAAGAATATATCAAGTAACTGCCCAGATTATGGGGCCCATCTCTTACATTACTAGTTAGCTTTTTTGCTTTTTCTAATGTATTGATCCCAACATATTCATCTTTGCTATGTCATGCAGTAGCCAGGTTATAGTATGAAGTATAAAGAATATTCACACTACAGTTTACTTTTCTCAGCTTTTAACAGTCCGGTTCAAAGTAGTTTATTGTGAATTAAAATGGCTAAATGGTTGTGCCAAAAGGTGAGAAAAATTGTTTGATATTAACATTGCCCAAAGCATGCCCTTAAATTGATAGTATATACATCAAGATGTATGAAGATCTCAAAAGCTCCAATCAAGCAGGAGAATAAGAATCAAGCACTACTCAGAACTTTTGCCTATGCATGAAAGAAAACGTCATACAATTCAGAATGTCTATTAGCCTATTTCAAGGGTTATTCTGTATTGAAGAAAACAAACTCCTTCTCCCAAAACAGATTTGCTTTGACGAAACACAAAGATCAGACCCAAAATAACCTGGATCCCGTAAAGATACATATCCATACACCATACTCAGACATGTTTCCGCTAAATAGAGAGAAAAAGGAAATTGCTAAAACAACCATGGATCAAACGCTATATTGTGTTCAAAGTGGAAAAAGTGAAGAGAGCAAGAAGAAGCCCCGAGACAAGCATAATTTTCTTGGTTTCCAGTCCAGTGCAGTGAGAACAATACTATTCAGCATTGCGCATTCCAGAATTCATGTGTTATGCATTCATGATTGTTAACTCATTTATTGCCATAAAAATTGTCTTTTTTCCTTGGCTAAAAAAAAAAAAAGAAAAATGGTTGAGTTTTTTACTGCACAACTTCAATTTAAACATAAAACATTCAACCATAATTCAAACATGAATCGCTCGAGAATTAAAAGTCAATTATACTTGCAAGCTTTGAAATTCAATTTTTCTAGCATTTGCACTTGAGCAGTGACAGTGTTAATTTCGTACATATCTAACATATATACCATGCTATCTTTATCACAATTTTTCCAAAGAAAATGTTAATGTTTTTAAAATTAAAAAACAAATTAAAGGGTGGAATTTGGAGCATCTTTCAGGAAAAAAAGAGCTGACTTAACTATGTGCTTTACATGAAAATGGTCACAGCATAATTTGAGCATGGACCGCTTAAAATTTGTATGTCAAATAACAAGAGGGTACTGTAACATGTGATCCACTGTTTTTATAAAAGAGAACACCAGACAACGATAGATAAACAGGGTCCTTCCATGCTGGAGTGGAAATCTTGAAGCTTACCTTCATGTGCTCAAAAGCAATGCCAATTATATAGAATGTGTTGTCAATATCGACTTTTACCAGGAGGCAAGAAACATGAAGAGATGATAGAAAACATTCATTTAACTTGATGGAGACTCGACATTGATTATTCACATTGGGCAATATTGTCATGCTATAATACAGAAAACACTCCGAAGGTCACTGCAATTCAGAGAGGCAAGCAAGAAAAATCAACAGACACCAAGAAACATTCATTGAACTCAGTGGAAATCCAATTAATGCATAACTCCAATCAGACGAGCACCTGAACAAATTAAAATTTTGCAACTTCCCATATTCACAGTCAAAGTGAATTCCATGATTAAAGTGACTAAAATGAGGTCGAACGGAACAGGCGGCAAACCCCAAATAACATGCAAGCATCAAAAAAGTAAGACAACATGGAAATCACCTATCTAACCTCACACAGAACACAGAATTAACTGCATCCAAGAAAGAAAATGTAATCTTGACTAGAATATATATCTCGAACGAAAGAACTCAAAGACAGTAAAAACTACCATATAAAACAAGAAGAAAGACAACATTAAACACCCCGAATCGAAAGAAGAAAAGAAAAATTAACAAAAGAATAACCTCGATGCGCAGATTCCATCGGATCAGCTTCTGGACGTACTCCACCACGGCCCTCCTCCGCTGCTCCGAGATCACCGTGGGCTGGATGCACTTTATCACCTCCTGGGTGGCTTGCTCGGCTCGCCGCCAGCTCTCGGCACTGATCTCTGACGGCTCGGGGTTCGACTGCTGCGCCGAGGGCGGCTGGGTGTTGCCATCCCCGGCCTCGCCGATCGACTGCGGAATCCAGGCCTGCAGGTCGTCCATCCTAAAGAATCGAACCCCACAAAGGAAACTCGACAAATTTCTTAAAAACCCGAAATCCAAAACGGCGAAAGAACCATCCGGGGATCGACGAATCTGTTCTTCTAGGACAAAAGCTCATCGACGGCGGCTGGAGCCATGACGGAGGCAGCCGGAAGGGGATCGGTTCCCGCCGAAAGCGGGACCGACGGAGAAGCACGAGAGCGCCAGAGAAGACGGGAAAGGAGGAATTTTTCTTGGAGGAAATGGGGGATTGGATTTCAGGGGAGGGAGGATTTGGATTGGGGAGCGATTCAAGGTTCTTTGGGAATGAGCTTCGCGTTCTCGGCGAAAACCCCTGGAGATAAAAAAAAAAAAAGAAAAAACCCGAACCGCTCCCCTTTTTTTTTTATTCTTGCCGAGGAAAAAAACCCAAAGCGCCCTCTTCATTTTTTTTTTTTTCTCTGAGAATTTGGGGGAGAAATGGGGAAGGTTTGGGTTGGTTTTAGTTTTTGGTTCTCTTTCCACTCTGGTTACATCGTCCGTTCCAATCCCTGGGGCTCCTGGCCGGAATCCTCAGGCAGGAAAACCACGCCTGAATCCCTGATGGGATCCACATTCATTTGACAAAGTCTTTCGCTGCCAATTCCCCAGGCTGGAAGAGTTAGCATCACTAATTGAAAAAATAAAAAAATAAAAATAAACAGAAAAAACCTTCAAAAAAAATAATCAATACATCAATAAAAAATAATATTTTTCGTATTATGAAATAAAAATAAATAACTGCTAACATAAATATACTTCTAGATATAAGTGGAAGATAAAAAATTTTAAAAAAAAATTGTAGAAATAAAAATAAATAACTGCTAACATAAATATACTTCTAGATATAAGTGGAAGATAAAAAATTAAAAAAAAAAATTGTAGCAACACATGATGGCACCCTGTAATTATTTAGAATTATGTAGATGCATATTGCACGTTGCAATCTTTACTTGAATGCCATACCATTTAAATTATCTTGATGATAAATCTACTTCGAGCTAAAATGTAAAAAGTGTGATCATTCCAAAAAGCTACATGGCCGTTCAAGCCAATAAGTCTCTTTTTGTCTTCTTCAAATATTTAATGGTTCTCTAGTAGAACTCGTTAAAGATGAAGAGCTATGCCATTTCATGTAATTTGTAAATTATTATAAAATTAGTGCAAGGGAGTATCAATATTAAATCGAGTATATACGAACTAAAGCTTATTAGATAATGGATTTTGTTGTTATAATGACTCAACTACTTGGCTATGATGAACAAACAAGAAATATGATGAAGCTAGCTGATGACAAAAGTGGCTAATTAATGAGTATGACGAAGCGGACTGATGAGACAAAGTTGGCTACTTAATGAGAATGACAAAGATGGCTGATGATGAAGTTGGCTGATGACGAAGTTGGCTAATCAATTAGTATGATGAAATATGACGATGACGAAGTTGGCAGATTAAGGAGTATGAGCAACTATTGACCGACCAACTATTGGCCGATCAACTATTGGCTTACCAACTATGGCTGACTAACTAATAAGCCTGAATGCCTTAATTGGATGTAAGATGAAGAAGTCGACTATCTAAAGAAGCTAAGTGGATGAAAAAGAAACAAGCTGCCATAATAAAAAGTTGTTGTTTCTAACTAAAAAAATATTGGTCTCAATAAAAAGTTATTATGCTCAACCAAAAGAGGTTATTTTCTAATAAAAATCAATTACACTTGATAACTATAAAAAGATAAGAGGGGACCCTCGACAGGTATGTTTTTGGCTACCCCCACGCTCATTTTGACACTCGTCATCTTCTTCTTCAGCTCCTGCTGTTGCCTAGATCATCCCACTGACTTGAGTGTCGGAGTGTCCCCCATCGGAAACCCGACCCAAGGACCTTTTACAGGTATTCATCCAAGAAGAGCATACAAGAGCAGGATCTCATCCGATCAGGAGAGCGAGCAAGATTGCCCGGCACCGTCGAAGTCTCAACCATAGGTTATTTATCCATAATAGATTGGCGCACCAGGTAGGAAAAAAAGATTCAAGAGCTAAGAAGATTATGGTGAAGACCAGAAACTAGTGCTCCTCAACTAGTAGATTGATAGGATCCATTTACAAGCTCAGGGGCAGCATCAGTTACCAAAACATTCTTTTATCATTGAAATTCTTTTTCATTTTCTTTTTCTTTAAAAGTTAGAGTGAAAAAGGTTTTTTCACTTCCAAAATCGCCCTCAACCTCCTCCAACCAAATAAAATAATAGGGATGTCCCATCTGTCTACTCTCTTCTTCCCAACTAAATAATAGAGCTATGCTCCTCTGACCCAATCGACCATATTTTTTAATAAAACAATGGCTAAAGGATTTTCTTCTTTCTCTGACCTCCTATCCTTGAGTTCTTTCAGCCATGGCAGCAGAAGCAGAGATATTCACCTTCCAGGCAGAAGAGATTAATCATCTCCTTGGCAAGGAGATCTTCTTTGAGAGCTCATCAGCAACATCTCTGATGCATTGGACAAGAGCTAATTTGAGAGCCTCATGGATAAAAGCAAGCTTGATGCCATTCAGAGCTCTTCATCCATACCATTCCTGACACTAGCTCCTCCACCACCATTTCCTTCTAATGCTCGACCATTCCCAATGCTAACCCTAATTTTGGTAGGTACATAACCGAGAAAAGGATGAAAGGGGAGAGAGGAAAAGAAGGCAAAGCAGAACAAAGATAAACCCCTTTGGCCCCAGCCATTTAATACAGAAAAGAAAAGATGCACCATGCACTCTCTTCATCATGCCGTTTAGCATCAAGTCTTCTCAAGAAATAATAGAGTTTCACTTCCTTCTTCCTGAAAAGGTCATCCTAAAATGGCCCTCGAGCTCTTCCCATCAATAAAAAGAGAGCTCTCTACTTCTCTGTCAAAAAAGCCATGGTGATTGATGACCTTTACTGGTCCCAAATGGTTTGCAAGTCGTTGTCTCTAAGAATGACAAAGGAGCGGAGTCTTGATTGGTTCCTTCATCTAAAGAGTCTTAATACTCTTCCTCTCATCCCGTGTTTTTTCTGTAAGAAGAAATAGCCAACTATACCAAATAACAAGAAATATGGCCAAAGCTGAAGACAAGAACATGATTGCACTCTCATTTTCCTTCAATGTCACAATCCTTCAAGAGCTTTACATCGATTACTTCAACAACTTCTAGGAAAACCTTCTAGCAACTGTCGACAGCATCACCATTCTCATCCACCTCGACACCATCAACCGCGACTTCCCGAGCAAGATTCTACTAGAGATTGGTAACCTCCATAGCTTCAACACCCTATTCTTTCAAGGTAATGGCCTCTCTAACGAGATCACATTGAGCTTGGCAAGCCCCAAAGGCTGATGATCACAAGAGGTCGATGCCTAACAAACTCCATCTTGGAAGCCGACAATCATGTCGCGATGCTCAACAAACTTCATCCTCGAGTCCAACGATTGATTATGTCACAATGTTCGACAACTTCACCGTAATGCTTGGCATAGGCCCAAAATTCAACATATCATTGTTGATTCTTATTATGACCAAATAATCTAACTAGCAAAAAGATAAAAATCCGACCAACTCACCTTCGATGCACATCGGTCAGACCGACTCACCTCTACGTCAAAAGTCCAACCAACCCAGCCTATAAGAAAGATAGTGTGGACTGCCAATAGATGGATTGATGACCAAACTTTGCCGACCAATAAAGGAAAAAGAAGAAAAATATTCAAATAAAAAGTTGCTAATCCATCGACTCGATCGATATATCCGACAAAAATATAGTTGGCTTAATTATCCAGCTAATCGGTATGTCTGATAAAAATAAAGAGTTGGTCTAATCCACTGACTTAATCGGTATGTCCGACAAGTAAAAAGTTGGTCTAATCTACTAATGCAATCGGTATGTCTGATAAATAAAGAGTTGGTCAGATTCACTAACTTAATACCGATAATATCAAAATGATTTATTTATCAACCAAAAGATAGTTGAATCCATTCAATGTACATGGCAATGCTATGAAGACTAATTGATTGTCAAAAGATAGTTAAAACTTTTGAGAAGGTTCAATTGATTAGCCAAAATTTGTTCATCGGCTATTATTATTTATCAGTTAATGTCGAGGCTGAAGAGATGACACTACTTCCATCGTCCAAAAAAGAATAAAAGCCAAAGCACTTTATTGATAACATTTTGAGCTCGGGAGTGGGGGGCAATGTTGTGACAATGACTCAACTACTTGATCCCGATGAACCAATAAGGAGTATGATAAAGTTGGCTGATGATAAAGTTGTCTAATCAATGAGTATGACGAAGATGGCTAATGACGAAGTTGGTTAATCAATTAGTATGACGAAGCTGGTTGATGAGACAAATTTGCTACTTAATGAGTATGATGAAGATAGCTGATGACGAAGTTGGCTAATCAATCAGTATGACGAAGTTGGCTGATGATAAAGTTGGCTAATTAATTAGTATGATGAAGTATGCTGATGATGAAGTCGGCAAATCAAGAAGTATGACCAACTTTTGGCCGACTAACTAATATGCCTAAATGACTTAGTTGGATGCAAGATGAAGAAGTCGACTATCTAAGAAGCTAAGTTGATGAAAAAGAAACAAGCTGCCATAATAGAAAGTTGTTGCTTCTAACTAAAAATGGTTGGCCTCAACAAAAAGTTATTATGCTCAACCAAAAAAGGTTATTTTCTAACAAAAGTTAGTTACACTTGATAACTATAAAAAGTAAGAGGGGACCCTCGATAGGTATGCTTTTGGCTACCCCCATGCTCATTTTGGCACTCACCATCTTCTTCTTCAGCTCCTGCTATTGCCTAGATCATCCCACTGACTTGAGCATCGAAGTGTCCCCGCCGGAAACCTGGCCCGACGACCTTTTGTAAGTCTTCATCCAAGAAGAGCACCCAAAAGTAGGATCTCATCCGGTCGAAAAAGCGAGCGAGATTGTCCAGCGCCGTCGAAACCTCAACCACATGTGATTTATCCGCAATAGGCTTTATTTAAATTTGGTACTCAATCAATTTTTTTGATTTTCTTGGATATCGGCTAATGAAAATATTCTAAACAAAGCATTTAATTTGTGGAGCTCCGCATTGTTTTTGTTTGCATATCAAGTTTGCAAAAAATATAAATAGTAGGGTTCAATTTTTTTTTTAATAGCATAAAATTAAGGTGTGAATCAGGGTTTGCCTTAGTGGTCACATGCTTGGTAACCAGGGGTTCTAAAATCAAATCTTAGATGGTGCATACTCCAAAATTTGAACCTAGGGAATCAAAGTATGAGTTGTTCCATCTTCCTTTCTTAAAATAATAAAAAAAATATATTATTAAAACATTAGGTTGTCTCAAGCCTGATTAATCATGAGTGTTCAGAAAATATTTATTGCAGCTATAGATTATCCCCTATTTTTTTAAAGCATGCATCGATGAAGCATGTAAAGGGCCAAGTTATTTTTCTAATATTAACACAAACTTTTCTACAACTACTTATTACCAATAATTATAAAACTTACATTTTTTTAAGAAAAAAAAGGTCTTGCAAGAAGGTATGAGAAGGTGGTGCCTTTTTCCAGAGGATATCATAAATCTTACCAAATTTTGATCACATACAGATGCCTGGCAATGCAAGGAAACTTCATATTGTGATATGATGTGCTTGTATGGGATCTAACAGAGTAAAATTAGGCTAGACTTCTTTATTGGAGATTGTAAGGCCATATATCAAGAACAGGCTAAGGGAGCAGCATCTTCTTCGTTAAGTCTACTAAACATGCTGACATATTTACTAAAACTTGAGCTTTTTGTACCAAGTGATTACATGATATGATATCAAAGCCAAGTTTGCAAAATTTGTAGTTTCAAATCCCTTCTAAGTTGATTATTTCTTTAACTGACCCAATCACTTGTTTAATATCCATATGCATGGTCCCAGTTGCACAGGAGAGAAAAGAGGCAAACGAAGTGGGCTGGGGATGATATAGTTAAGCTTCATATACATTGTATATGGTGGAAACATGATATTTGGACTCAAGGATTGCTTCTCTTTGGGTAAACAATTGCTTGCCTCCTACGTCGCATTCGCATTAACCGTTCAATTCCTTCAAATGGTTCAAATTTTAAACAGGTTAATTTTTTGACGAGTAGAAAGACGCTGCATGAGAACTTTTCTATATTTGTTTAGAATTATCATTTCTTCAAGCTTACTTCTTTATTATCGAACTTCAGTCAAATATTATCAGTAGATCATATATCCTTCACATGAATCAAGGATTTGAAGGTAATTTTAAAGTAGAACATATCAGTTAAATCTACTGGAATCTATCTCGAGTGGCAAAAAATAAAAACCTTTACAAACATATAGTTAACAATGTCGTTTGACTTTGCCTATATCTTGGAACACTTTCGTCCTCGTAACCAAATATAATCTCTCAGATAAATACGTTTCCATGAGTCTTATATATCTCTATGTCTCCGCTCCCATGAATGAAGCCGTGTCGATCAACACAAGGCATGCATCTCTATCAATCAGCAGGCCAAGCCTCCAAACTGACATTGCTGAGAAGGATGCACCTTTAATTCATTTGATATTCTTCTCCGAACCTGGCCAAGCCTCTATCAGTTCTAATATTATGTGTTGAATTTGTTCTTGTATAAACTGTCATATTAATATATTAATATACTTGCTCATTTCAAATTTTTATCGATCTTCCTGCATGTTTTCCACGATTTTTTCTTAAATTCTGGGATTTTCTTTGAGAAACGTAATTCTGCATTTTAAGGAAAGCAAGCCAGCCATGTTGGTCTCCTTACCAGCATAAAGATTGAACTTCCGGTTATCGATACGGTCCTGGTGAAGTAATGGTAAAATACTTTCTATATTTCATGTAGTACTTTAAAGCTAAATCAATATCATGCTATGGCGTCTCATAATAAAGATTTTATCTCGTGCAGGCTCCAAAGAGAAAGGACAACCCCTTCTCCTGCGTGCAGAGAAAGGCTCCTAATACTTTATCCCTGTCATTTTGGTTTTGCTGTGTATGAATGGCTGTGATTAAGAAACATGATTCTGGTTAGCTTAAAAATATTCAATCCCTCTGGTTTTAGATGTCAAAGAGGCAAGAATTAGCCATCCCGTTCTCCTATATATGCTGCTTCTTTTTTTTTTTTTCTTTCTTTTTCCGACCCTTTGATTTGTGCCCAACCTTTCCGCCCCTCTAGAGGTGCGGCGCCGTGCGGGGACCGGGGTAACATCAACAAGCATGCGTTGTCCCAAGGTTCGCCACGAAGATTTAAAACAATGAGATCTTTGACCCTACCTTACAGATCCTGGCATATTTTTTATCGTTTAAATCTGGATATTTCCGTTCACATAAACAGCCCAAGGTATAAAAAAAACTTTCTGGTGGGCCACAGGCTTACCCATGAATGAGTTCTGATGCGACTAAAAACTCGCACAAAATTGTTGGTCAAAAAGGATGCGACTTGTTGAAGAGGAAATCCCTCAGGATTGCCCCCACGACGGATCTGTTTTCCATCTTGAAGTCGTGATCTATGGGCCTTCCATGGAAGGAGAAGGCAGGAAGCTTCAGAGTACCTATAGCAGCGTAGCGTGGTGGAATTCTTAGTCCTTCCTCATCCGAGGAAGAGCAGGAAGCCGTTGGTTGTTACCTTATTAGAACCCTCCTCCTGGTTCAGCCCCAAAATTTGAGAGGATGGGTTGGGAACTCTCATCGCTTATTAATGTCAGCAGAAAATTATCCAAGTACTAGATTAGAAGCCTTCCCGATGCACTTGATGTAACCATTTTTCCTGATTAATGGTAACTTATAATTTAAAAAAAACTCTTACACTTTTTTTGCTTGGATAATATTGCTGCCGAATCATTTTCGCCCGAAGCTCCAGCGAAATCAAAGATCTCACCAATTTCTTCGGTGGGAAGAGATCTCTCTCCCGAGCACTCCTCTCAGATGGAGACCTACAAAAATCCATGAAGGGGGTATCGATGGGATACTCGGACGTTCAAGTTAATTAGATGATCTAAGCAACAGCCGGAGCTATAGAAGATAACCACATAAGGATTTTGATAAAGTAGTATACAAGCATGCGGTAACTTGCATATCTTGGTCGGATGTCCCTCTTACCCATTAAAAGGGTAAATATGTGAAACATGGTCTACATTGCATCGGAATACCTTCCAGAAGAAGTGTTCATCTATGCCAGATGAACGGATTTGGCTAAGATGGCGAGATTCTACCTCCCAGAATTTTCATTATCAGGATTCCCTCGTTAAGATATCGGGATTTGATTACCCGTATCTTTTCTGTTAGAATAACAGCTTTTCTCGAGATATTGTCTGCCATGATCTGTCAGGAAAGCTCTACTCGACCCAAGAAGCTCTACACGACCTGAGAGGTCCTACTCGGTATGGAAGCTCTACTCAGCCTGGAAGCCCTGCTCGGCTTGAAAGGCTCTACTTGGCCTAAGAGGCACTGCTTGGCCTAAGAGCCTCTACTCAGCCTGAGAGGTTCTGCTTGACGTGAAAGCTTAGCTCAACCTAGAGGCTATGCTCGGCATGAGAGACCCTACCTAGCTCGGAGGCTCTAGTAGTTTTCGGGCGAGGTCCCATGTGGGCATCGAAGTCATCAGGGTCGGCGGTGCCCTAGGGGATCGTCAAGGCCATGTCAGCATCCTGCCATATCGGACAACATTAATTATGATTTTGAAAATATTTTATTTTAAAAATGACTCTCAGGCTAAATAACAGAAAACATAGTACGTGGCCACGATTTTAAAAAAATATATCCATAGACAATACCTTTGAATTGACTCGGTCCAACATATCAATCATACCGAATTATAGAAATCATTACATCCTTTATCTGATACAATACCTATCCATGGTTACAAGTATTAGTAATACTATTGACATGAATCTTGGTATCATAGTGTAACAAGAAAATAGCATTCAAAAGTAATATAAAAAAAATATGCTATTTTTATTATCGATCCTCCAATTTCTCTTTAACATTCTTGAATATAAAATAAACAAGAAAAATTTTAATAGCTCCAAAACAACAAATCATTATGTCTTACGTATTTAATATAGTATCAATGATGAGACATCATAATATATCTGAAACTGATGCGAGACAACCCGATCAATATTTATTCTAGGAGGTTGAATCGTTGGTCGTTAAAAAATGACCACTAGGCTATGTCAAACAAACCTATTTTTTTTCCAAACAAATCCGAGATTTTTTCTCATCGCTCTGCTCTGAGGATCATGCAACTCTAAGATCGGTGTGGAGCTTGAAGTCGGCAATAGGAATCGAGATTTGCCTTCACGATTGTGCGCTTTCATGTTCGTGTGGGCGTCTTCTCCTCTATGGATTGATGCAGGCTAGAATAGGGGGGTCTTCGGGCAGTGAAATCTGACAAGCCTTCACCGGAGATGGTGCTGGAAATGAAGATGGGGTGCGATGAAAGAAGGGCGACACAGGCGATACAGGGGCACCGGCATGGATGTGGGCTGAAGAGATGGGCAGCGGAGTTGTCAACGGAAAGCAAGGAAATGGTGTCGTTGGTTGCTGGGATGGAGCAGGGCATGGCGACGGATGAAAGGGTGGCGATGCTCGAGGTTGGAGAGATGGAGGGGATCAAGGCTCCAAGATCTCGAACTCGGAGAGGCAGCCGAGGAAGTGAAGGGCGACGCCGCAGATGTGCTCATTGGGGTGCTAGAGGTTGTTGTGGAGGTTTTGGCAGATGAGAATCATCTCCAGGAGGACGCGGCCACGGGCGTCAATCTTGTCGATGATCTCCGAGTAGAGCAATCGGTGCCATGAGGGGGAGGCGATAAGGGAGCGACGTTGAAGGGATGGGTGGAGTACTTGATGGTGGTCGGTGACTGTGGAAACAGAGCGGAAGGTCTGGTGTTTCGTTTGGTCGATGGTTGGTGATGGCGACGGTTTGTCTGGTTGGAGTTGGCTCGATGGTGGCAGGAACTGTGATCGAGTATTGAAATAGGGGAGACGAGGGGCTTCGGATGTTTGTCGTTGGTTTGATAATGGGCTCGGGGAGTTGACTTCTCGTAGGCGGAAGAATTAACAGAGAAGAAGAGGAAGGAAGAAGAAAGGAAGAAGAAGGAAAGTTCAGGGAGAAGAAGAACCGAGGGAGAGGAAGAGAGAAGAGAAAGAAGAGAACTGGGAGAAGAGAGGAAGAAGCAAGAGAATCCAGGGGAAAAGAGGTATCAGGGAGTCTCAGAGAAAAGAGGAGAGAGTAGAAGGAGAAGAAGAAGGAGAACGTGAGAAGAGTAACTAGAGGAAGAAGAGGAAAGAGAAGGGTGGAGAGGAGGGGAAGAAGGAAGGGGGAAGAAGTCGGGACAACACCCAAACTTTGTTTTTCAATAAATTTATTTTATTCTTTTATTCCCGTGATAAAAGATACTTTAAATAGACTCAAAAGATCAGAAGTTTCCAACAAACTAAGAGATCCGAACAAATCCTAAAATAATGATAAAAACAAATCCTAAACAAATTTATTCTCAAAACAAACTAATCTTAAAAACTAATTATCCTAAAAAACTCCGATTCAAATGAGTCGGAGATATCCCTTACCCCATACACCCATAAAAAATATCCAAAAAAATTACATCCATCTGCTTTAAGATTCGTGCTGTGTGATATCTTCAGGATTTGTGCTGGACAATGTCTTCAAGATTAGTGTTGGCCATAATGATGTCTCTATCAGAAACTCGACACCTGGTCTCAGTTTTATGCAACAGGTACATAAATAAAAGATATGCATATAAATATATATACGTAACAAAAGAATTATATAAATGTATCATTAATCATGATTTTTTTTAATCTTATACTTCATTACAAGCTAGAGAAGTCCAACTACAAAAAAAAACCGTATATCTGCAAACAAATACATCGAAATCTCTTAATAATAAATGAGATATATCATTACAACTATCATTCTCAAGACAAATACACATTTTTTAGATATTATATTGTATTTTATTTTACATGTGCATATGAATCATATAAGATACAATCCATGAACTATTATGTCAATAATATATATAAATACTCATAATAGATATAAAAAATAAAAAATATTTATAATAATAAAGCACAAACATAAAATCATTTTTACTAACCAAGTATATCAAAAGAACTCAATATGACTACATTTTCAACAAGCTTTATAAGGTATACGAACCTTAAACCCTTAATCCCAGGATCAGCCAACATGCACTCTATATCTATGTGCTCAACAATTATGTCTTCTTAAATTACAACCCATCAATTAAGTAATCAATAATAAATAAAATTTATCTATCAAAATAATACATAAATTTAAAATACATCAAAGTTTTACTAATCCAAAAAATTGAAAGATTCTAAAATGCTTATATTCTTGACATGTTTTATAAAAGTTATGGATATTAGTTATTTGATTAGAAAATCAATAAACATTGATTATATATAAATGTACTTTATGAAATATCTTTCTTTTAACTAAAATCTCTGACTGTCAAATATTCTATCTCCATATGGATAGGAATATTGAAAACTTTTATTATTCTTTGAAAGAATATAGCTGTATTATTATTATAATAAATCTCAAGTAATTTTAAGATAGAATTAACAATTATAAGATCGAGGATAAAGTCCTAAAATCAAAATAATATAAATTTTGATCTTGCAACATACCACAAACATGCCTATATATCCAAAAATGCCATAAAATTCTATTTTCATACCTTTCTAAAAAAATCCCTTTAGCTATTCACATCTTAAGAAATCAAATTAACATAAGAAACGACAGGTTTCCATTTTCTATTATATGATTTCTTTATGAGTACTACATCAACTAGCAATAGAAGTACTATTATTGATTCATTTATGATGTTGCTCTCCCACTGTTCTCCAACAGGAGAAAATATAACAATTTCTTAAATAAAAAATAAGAGCAACAATTTATTTTTTTTCTAATATCATATCTCTAGCATAAAAACATCTAATATCATTCATATCAGAATCTACAAACATAAAATGATTTGACTCAATATTCTTTATACCTCTATTAGGATAGTAGCATCGATATTCTTTCAAAATTATTTGGTTGACATATTATTTTAGATCTAAATTTATTCACCGATGGAATATTAATCATTAACTTTTTCATGAGCACCCCTAATATAAAATTAAATAGTACTGAACTTTCTATCAACCTTTAACTCAAAAAGTATCTTGTGTAACTATCTTATTAAGAACTTTATTTAAAATATAGATAGCCATCCTTAAAATTCATCCCGGAGATATCATAACAAAATATGCCCACTCATCAACTTCAAACTATATTCTTAAAAGTATGATTTTACCACTTAATTACACTATTTTACTTAGGAGTTTCAGGTATATAGTATTAAATAACTGTCCCATATTTATACAAATATTTGACAAATAATCCTGGGATATGACTGACATACATTATCAATACTCCTATCCCTTATCAAAAATATCAAAGTTTTTGAGCAAAATAAATTAAAATTATTAATTATCCCACTTATATATCTTTAAGATGACTAAATTGCACAACAAGAAAATTAAAAATATGATGAGTAAGCAATGTATTAGAGATAGAAAACTTAAAATACTAAATTTAAACACAATCTCTCAAGTTTCATAATGTAAGCCCTATCACTATTATGTCATCATATCTCATATTGATCTATTTATCTATCAACTACCCAGACTATCTTTTATCAAATTTTATATACCTAATGAGGTCAAAAATTATATTACAATACCATTCTTAGATATAATACAAAGAATGGGATCAATTTTTTTACATATAGTACAAATAAAATGATTCACTCTTTATCACTTTTATAGATAACTTTTATTCTAGAGTAATCTTATAAATCATCCAAGATGGAGAATTATTATATATTATAATATTCAAAATTATCATACTTAGTGTTAGCATAATTTCAGTTTTCATAGATTATTTTAATCAGAGTCATAATAAGAGAATTACTCTATTGAATATAAATATATTAACTGCTAAACAATCTTTATACAGTTAATTAATAGAGAAAACATAGACAATACATATGAAAGAAAATCTTTATAAGCATTATTTCAATAAGAATTCTTGGTCAAATACTACATTTTTTTAGAAAGAAAATAATCTACATAAGACATTTCTCTTCAATATATAATACTATTCAATCCCTTCTTAATATCTTGAGAAGAATCTTATAAATCTTAGTGAATGAGCCACTTTAGTGGTCATCGTCTATCAAAATTCACAAACATTTCAATCAGTAATCAACATGTTAAAATCTCTATAATGACGTAAGATAAATAATCAACCAATCAAAAAATACATATAGATACAACATATTAAAGGTATAGATAATAAATAAATAAATAAAAGCTTTAAATATAATAAGCTATTTTCTACAAGAGTACCATATGTATTATCATAAAACCTTTTTTTAAGCAAAGAATATGACATGCTATTGAGTTCCAAGTATGAGGTCAATATAATAAGAATATAATGTATTTAAAAATCTATCCCTTTAGGAGAGATAAACTTTTTAGGCCTAATATATGTCTTTTCAAAGAAAATAAAGATTAATATAACAATGATACAAGGCATTCGAAAATTTATCATCTTTAGACAAGCAAATTTTTTCAAAGTCCAATATATCTCCACCTTTTATGATTTGATCCAATTAAAATCTTAAAATAACATTGTTATTATTAACACCCAAAATGACCATACAATCAAAAAATAACAAGAATGTAAAAAATTAGTCAATGGACATATATATAAATAATATACAAGAGCCCAAATATAATATTATATATTTGTTTTAGATAAAATATATATATGCATAAGTGCTCTGCATAGAAGCCACAAGCAAACAAAATGCTCTAGTATTTATGAACCTATTCTCTTTGAACAAACAGATCCCTGAAAGCTAGAGCATCTTTGCAACACAATGCTCCATACAATATTTTCTCAATTAAACATACAACAACCCCTTTAGATAGGCAATTGTATTCCATTAACCAGAAAATATTTGTCTCATGATATAAAATTCGATGGACCGATATAAATAAATTATTTTGGTGATAAATATTTATGTCAATCGATAAAATTATTCATACAAAAAATAAATGCTTAAACAAATACAAAATGATATACTTTAACCACATGTCTATTCCAAAAGATCAATCTAGAATGAGATGCTTAATAGCATGCACCTCGACTGATCATATTATAATATAATATTGCATTCCAATAATCGATTTTACTAATAATATTTATTATACAACTCTAAAATATCTTTGGACAAAAATTATAGCATATAATAAATATTGCAACTAATTACAAACATTTTTAAATCAACTATAACATATATACCTTTATGTAATCCCAAAATATAATGAAAAAAATCATTAATTCTCAATGACTCAGCTACTCACAATTTATAAAGTACTCCGGATCATTTGAAGCTATGGAAAAACATAATTGAATAACGCAATAACGAACAAAATTATATATAAATAATTTATAAATTATTTAATATTTTATTATTATATGAAGAATTTAACAAAAATATTCTTCAAATTATCATGAGTTTAATAGTTCAAAAATTGCTCAAATCAGATAAAAAATTAGCAAGTTATAGTGATTTTAACAAAAACTCAATAATATAGGACTTAACCATAAATAATAGATGTATAGGGGCTTTTATGCAAAAGAACTTCTATAAAATAAAATATGTTAATCAGTAGGGATCTTAACGTAATTTTCATATAGACCTACATATAATTTAAAACTTGATAGGGATTAAATTACAAAATGCCCTCAAAGAATCATTCATTTATAATTACAGGGGCTTTTCAGCAAAAGAAGCTTTAAAAATAAATCTATTAAAAAATAGCAGGATCCTATATGTAATTTTAAAATTTTATAGGTGCTAAATTGAAAAAACTCTTCTAAGCTCAAATTCAAGTTGACCGAATATAATTGGATTCAGCCAATTCAATAATTAGGCTTAAGTTAATTAAAAGGAAAAGATTTTAAATAGGTTGAAAACCAGAATTCAAACCCAAAGTCCAAACCTGTTAAACCTCTCCTTCCTCCTTTCACAATTAAGGAGAGGAGGCGGTGGTGAACCTCTCGCCCAATCTCCTCTTAGTCGATTGTCAGAGCCCCTACTCGATGGCCACACACCTCCCGAGCAAGCCACCACCGGCTTGTTGGTGGTTAGGAAAGAGAAAATTCTAGAAAGAAGATCCGATTCCTCCTTTTTTTTATCAATGAACCTCCATGGCCAATATCCCTAAGCTTGCCAACTCAACCGTCGGTGGATCACCAACCCATCCCAGCCATCGGCAACCTTCTCCCAACCATTAACAAGCCAAATCATGCCAGTTCCTTAAGGGCAAAGGAAGAGGTGCCAAAACGGCACCTCTCCCATCAGATCATGGACAACAATCGCTCAGAAGCTTTAGCCGACTGACCATCGGTCTTCTTCCTAAGGTCCGCCACCCCTTCAATGGGATCCACCATGCTCTACCATCTCTTTTGCCGATGATTGGGAGATCTTCTTGCTATCGAATCCCTCGCTTCTTTGATGATGGATTAAGCATCATCCAACGGCAAAGATGAGGTAGATGCTGGTATCCATGATTTTTCTATTGACCACCCATCCTCTAGTGGAGAGGAAGACTAGTCGCGAGAAAGGCATCGATAAGGGTAAAATAGAGGAGGAGATGGATAAGAAAAAGGTTTTTTTTTGAAACCCAAAGCCTCGCTCCTCTCTTCTTAAAACCGGTCCGACGGTGGCCGAGACCTCCATTGCTACCATTGCTCATGCCCGCCATGGGCTCACTGCTGGCTACCACCTCTCTCGGTGGAGAGACTTAGGAGATTCAATGGCTCCTTTATATGTCAGGTCTAAGAGAGAAAGAAGAGGAAACATCCATCATCGATCTCTTACCCAAGTCATCGCCATCTATGGATACCGATGACACCATCCAGCCTCGGGATGGGAGTTGAAAGAGGGCTCGGCAAAATCAAGTCCCCTATTTTTAGATTTTTTAAATTATGGTAGCCATCAATCCGTCATCCGATTCCTTCACAAATCCTTGGCAATGCACCATGCCACCACCACAAGACTCGCCATCAAGAGATCAGCACCGTGATGGTCCATCCTAGAGGGTGGGTAGATAGGAAAAGAAAACCAGGATCCTTCTCTATAAAGCAAATTAAATATAAACGATGTTCTAGATCATGCATAGTTTATTATGATACTACTTGTAAGAAATTTTATTATTCTAATCTATGTATGATTACTAGAACACCAAAATAATAAATGGTCTAAATAAATAATAGATCCAAAAATTCTATATAAATCAAGAACAAATAATAATTTTAGATTTGAAATGCTTACCTATATTCATAATTAAATTCCAAAATGTTGCCGCCTAAATCGCCATGACCTGGAGCTCGGATGGGGCCCAGTTGAGTTGGACTCCCCGGGAGTGTTGGGCTCTTCATCCTTATGCCTTTGTGGCCGGTCAGTCATACAAAAAAGGAGACCTGGGTCGGGGATCCTGGTAGGGACACTCCAACGATAAGTTAGTAAGGCAATCAAGGAGAACATGCCCTCTATGGCGAAGGCTTGGGATGCCACCACCTAGAGTGAGATAGAAGAGAATGAAAAAACTAGAGTTTCTGGGATGTTAGGGGGTTGTTTGATGTTTCAGCCCTTTGCCTTTACTTGCTTGCTCTCTTACCTTCTCTTTCTTGGCTTCTCCCCCATCCTAAAGGTCCCTCTTATCGTTATATAGGAATTGATTTTGCCAGACCGAGTCTAGAGCCTTGGTTGGGAGCTTCTCCCAGAGTGTCCCCTGCGAAAGGGGTACAAGCTCTTTAGAGCCACATTAGACAGGGCCCGAGGTTTCCAAGAAAAGGTCCTCTTGCAAGGGGCATAGTTAGCATGTTGTAGAGCTTGCCTCCTAGTGAAGCGATCCCTTACGGAAGGTTCAGGTGACATGCCACAAAGTCTGGAGCCACGACTAAGTGCTTCCACTTACAGAGAGTGCAGATGACGTGCTGCAGGGCCAGGATCCCTGGCAGAGCATTCCTCTTGTGAGAAGTGCATACGGTATGTGTTGACTCCGTTATTGATTTTAATGATAAGCAAAACACTTAAGTATAAGTTGAGTATTTGAAGTATGTTTTTATAGAAAAATGTGCTCATCAACTTAATAAAAATTGTTTGATTGAAAAAGTCCCAAATATAGATGAAAGATTTGCTTAAAGAGGACTTTAGTAGTTGAAGAATGCTTGAAAGGACACAAGAGTTCAACACAAATTTGTTTCAGTAGAAGTTCAATTGTTTTTGAAGAAATATATGTCGACTCAAAGTATCGACTCATAACCAAATGTCGACTCATGACAGTGAAAGTGTCGACTCAAGTCGGTATACAGAAAGAATTTCAGATAGCACGGCTGAAGTGTCGACTCATGCCAGTCAAGTATCGACTTAAGGTGTCAACTCAAGGATTAGCTCATCACCTAAGACTTTTTGTTACAGAACTTGCTGAAGTTGAAGACCTGCTTGAAGTGTCGATACATGGATGTCAAGTGTCGACTCACGGTGTCAACTCACCAATGGAAGTGTTGACTCACTTGAGAATTCTAGAGAACTTCATTGAAGATATTTGAACGATGTGTCGACTCATGGAGTGCAAGTGTCGACCCTAAGTGTCGCCTCACAACTTGAAGTATCGATACTTAAAATTCTGGAAACAGTAACGGCTAGTTTTTCAAATATAGAACTCACTCCTCTTGGCTCCCAATGGCTAGTTTTTCATGTCTAACGGCCATAAACCGAGTTTGAGGTCTTGGAAAGGTATTTAAGTAATTCAAATCAAATCTAAACATAAGAAAATGAAAAGAGAATAAAAAGAAAAACTCAAAGAGAAAGAAAGAGCTAGTGCATTCATTCCTATTCATTGAGTTCAGCCACCTTCAAGCAAAAAGAAGTCTCCAAGCATTCAAGAGCCTTCAAGAACATTCAAATTCAACCTTCTTGAGCATTAAAAGAAGCTTCATCAAGTTGAAGACAGCACTACAACAAAGCTTCAAAGAGATATCCGCTTTTATTAGAAAGCTTTCATTGTTTCTTTACTTCAAACTTATTATTATTATAAAGATTTTTGGTTAGCCTATTGGAAAACCAATGAGGTTATTGGTGAGCCTTGAAAACCAATTAGGTTCTTGGTTAGCCCGCAAAACCAAGGAAGGTTGTTAGTGAGCCTTAAAATCAATTAGATTCTTGGTTAGCCCGTAAAACAAAGGGAGGTTGTTGGTGAGCCTTAAAACCAATTAGGTTCTTGGTTAGCCCGGAAAACCAAGTGAGGTTTTGACTTGTGAGCCTTGTGAAAATAAGTCGGGTTTGATTAGTGAGCCCGGAAAACTAATCGACTGTAATCGGTTAAGATTATAGTAAATTTCCAAGTGGATCTTAGGGAGTGGATGTATGTGCATTGAATAGCACCGAACCACTATATTTCTTTTGTATTTGTGATTGTTTTGCCTCTCTCATTTACTGCTATTTTATTGCTTTTATATTTTCGCTGCATACTCATTAAAGAGCACTTTGCACTTGCATTCATAGTATTTAGTTTGATTGTTGGATTGGTTCACACACTTGCTAATAATTTTTAGAGACCCAATTCACCCCCCTCTTGGGTTGCTTACTGGATAACAGCATGCTACAGGATCTGGAGCCTTAGTAGAGCATTCCGCCTGCAAAGATGCAGGCAACGTGCCACAGGACCTGGAGCCCCGGTGGAGCACTCCTCTTGCAGGAGATGCAAGCAACGTGCTACAGGACCTAGAGTCCCGATAGAGCACTCCTCTTGCAAGAGATGCAGACGGCGTGCTACAGGACTTGGAGCCCTGGTGGAGCACCCCACTTATAGAAAGTGTGAGAGGTGTGCTGCAGGACCTAGAGCCATGGTAGAGCAAACGCCTCCACAAGAGTTGCTGCCGATCCGACGGAGATGGCGACGTTGTGCCCCTATGTCACCATCCGGGCCTCTCTCGTGTTGTCCCTAAAGAGTCGTATCTTGCCTTCTACTATTCCTCCCACCACAATCGAGGGATGTCTTCTTGCCCTCGGGGACTTGGTCCAACCAAGAGCTCGACTGGTTCAAAGCTCTCTTCGACCAGGAGCTCATCTCGGACGAGAGCTCGATCTCGGACGAGAGCTCGATCTCGGACGAGAGCTTGACCTCGGTCAGGAGCTCACCTCATACGGGAGCTCGTCCTCGGCCGGGCCAAGTAATGCTCTCCGCTACCTCATCAACCAACTACGTCGGACATAGATGCCACGTCAACGACTTGCCACATCACAGACCTATAATTATAGATATCCACGTGAATATCAAAGACCAAATCATTCTCTCCAGCATTCTCTTTATAGGTAACTATTCGATAAGGCAATTCATGAAAATTAATCTCATAAAAACATTGAATGGAGAAGAACATAGCCTATTTATAAATAAACCCTAACAAACCCTCCTAAATCACGGGTCAAGTTGGACCAAGACCTATATTGTACCATCTCAACTATACCAATCAACATAAGATATTCATAGCTTAATCACAAAGATTACTAACAACATTAACTTATGCACATATCTATCAACATGAATCATATAATCAACTCATTTTTAACAAAATAAATAAAATAATTATTAATTATTAAAATACACATCATAAACCTTTATCAAATTTAGCACGTGATAAAAGGACCTACTAAAATTTATTTATAAATAAATTTCCTTTTTATTTTTCAATATTTTCATAAAATTAATTCTCATGACTAACGAAGGCAATACCTAAAAGAAAACTTGATCTTTAATATTTATCTAAAAATCTATGATTACAAATTTAAACATTAATTACAAATACAAATACACATCATAAATATAAAATTATTATTTATTTTTAATTTATATAAAATTTTAAATTTATTATTTTTTAAAAAAATTTATTTGTTATTTTGATATTCCAGTAATTATGCATAAAATCTTAAAATAATAAAATTTCTTACACCTCACACATTTTTATTGTTTGTCAATTAAACGGCTAAGAAACAGTTGCCCTTAAAACCTCTGTTCTATCTGAACACCACGTAGCCGTAATTTGCACTCACATTATCATTCCTTCGTAGGACGCTTTAACAGCTCAGAATTTAAAACCCAGTTTAATCCGAACGCAACATGATACTCCGTTTCGGTAATTTCCACTCACACGATACAGACTCTCAACCAAATTGTGAAGGATGACATTCTGCACCTCTACGAGTAGTTATGATTGGTAAAGACTTGGACATTCTGCAGAAAATCCACCACCTCGAAGCTGGTACATTCCCTACCGACATCAATGATGTGGCGAAAGGTCACGCATCGAAACAAGTCAAAGAAAGCAAAGAAAAAACAACCGAAACGATAACATACCCATCCATGAGATGGTGAAGAATCGAACC
Organism: Areca catechu; assembly: GCA_021397845.1. Classification (NCBI taxonomy): domain Eukaryota; kingdom Viridiplantae; phylum Streptophyta; class Magnoliopsida; order Arecales; family Arecaceae; genus Areca; species Areca catechu. The sequence continues at coordinate 36,750,507 of CM038040.1, forward strand.
ATTTTTGTTGTAGTGCAAAATGAAGATCTTATGATCACACCCAGAGGTAGCTCTCCCCCTCGGTCCTTTATCTTATCCGAAAAATAAATTTAAAAAAAAAAAAAAAGCAAAGTAGCCAAAAAAAAAAAAAAAATCTGAATCGCATAAAACACATCAAAATTGAACTGATTTCTTCTACAATAAGTTCCAGATCTGTTATTAAGAGATAGTTCATGTCCAGAGGAACCAACTAACGAGAACACTCTTGGGATAGCCAGGCGGTTAAAAGCATCATGCGCGTCCCAAAGTAGCAGCTCCAGCCGGGCGTGGGCCTTGCCCAGGCCTCGCCATATCATCCTGCAAAATAACATTCATACACAAGTTTTTGTCAGCGCTGCTAATTCAAGGATTATTATATAACCAGCGTACATAACCTGTCCCAAGCCCGGATAAAAGAGGGGCTCTGGTAGGTTCCCATTAAACTTATAACTACAACCACATACTTGAAGATGAATCCTATAGATATAATTACTGGAACATTCTCTACTAGTAATGCACTGCGGACTCCAGGTGCAGTAAAAAATGGACAAGGGTTAACCAGGACTAACCCCAACAAATTTGGGGCGAAGCCTTAAGCTTATTTGAGTTGTAGAGAGAATAGTTAAAACATTCACAGAGGTAACGATGTATCAAAAGTAACCATCGAAGTTAACAATTCTAGTCATCAAATTACCTAAAATATTTCAAAGAAAGCAACATGGAAGTCTTTGGTCCTGTCCAATTTACCCTCAGAAGGATCAAATATAAAACCCTATCATATAACAATCATCAATCGAGGTATTTTTTAAAACAGAAGATTCGCACTTCCATTTCTTTCAAGTTTCCCCTATGTCTATCTTGACTAATCAAATCCTACAGACACATTCACATCTCTAACATCAATTCAAAATTTCCATTTTATTCACCCTCTCTCAGAACTGTCCAGGATGTTCATTTTAAATCTAACTTCAATTGTCAAGCTTAAAAAAAAATGTTATTACACAATATATTTGGACTCATTTTTTATAGTTTTATTTTTGCTTCATGCTTTATATCAAATGTGCAGCAAGCATGACAAGTAAGAAAAAAGCATGACTTGTATTAAATATATCCAGAGTTATAATCAGGCAATTATACTAGATCTTCTATTGTTGAAATGATCCAAAGGTGATACTAGAAAGCCATTAGATTGACAATCTGAAACTAAAATTACTCGTGCCTCCCATGAATGGTTTAACTAGTAGAACCATGCACTGCTTGGCTGCCAGAATTATTATAATTTTAATGTCCCATCCTTAATGATCAGCTAAGATTAGATCCAAGATAGCTGACAAAGTCCAACAGATGGTGATCCCATATCAGGGACTGGTTCATCCCAAAGTTTTATGTAACAACAGTGGGGCAGACGTACAGTACTACAGTAACACAAACCAAGCTAACGCACTTTAGAAGCTACAGTAACATTTTTTATAAATGCTTGGGCAAACAAATATTAGGAAATGGGTTAAACTGTTACCTTATGCAGCAGCATGAATGAAAAATGAAACAATAGTCAGGACAACTTGCTATCAACTTCAATAAATTAGAAGAAATCTAGCAAAACACCAATTCTAAAATAAGTGAATTCTATCAACAAAAGAAATGAATGCAAGCAGGAGCTCAACAACTACAAAAACATTAGCTGTCAAGTTTAAATTCCTGTATTGCACCACTAAAATGTGTTGATTTACGCTTTCGTTGACGCATCCATTGTTTAAAAAAATCCCAATGAACGCAACGCCTTGCAAAAGCGATGGTTTAAAACTATTATGTACTTAAAAGGAAATGCTTCATAAACTCAGTTTTCAGAAATGAAAATCACAAATATGTCTTCTTCATTATGGGACATCATTTCAATTTTGAAATAAATGAATATGCAAATCATATATACAAGTTCATCAAGAGTTGAAGCAGTACATTTAAATCTCAATGCTCCCTAGCTATCATGGGTTTTATTTTTTGAAGGAGAATTTGAATTATGAATTCATGGTTTAATTTTTCAGAAACCTCATCAGTGATTAACTGAAAAAAATGAACATCTGAAACCATATAAGTAACAATCTAATAGTTTGTAACAAGCAAGGGTCAACATAGCAAGTAAACAGTCAAAGATTTCAGATAAAACAAAAACTGGCAGAAGTCACAGAACCATAAACAGTTCCCTGTAACTGATTAATTAGAAGAGGTAGTTGTTGCCACACATCAGTAAAAAAATTAAAGCTAACATGACCATCTCGATTAACAATGTCTTCTCAATAATAATAATAATAATAATGCAGTTCTTACTTGAAGAAAAAAACAGGGCATACTTCTAAAGAACCTATGAACCATGTAAAAAACTAACAATTATTAGAAAAAATAATAAAACAACTAACTTTAAGATGTAGAAAGAATACCCTGCGTCTGAAGCGCTGTGGAGGCTCACGGTTCCTCCTGGCCTCGCGAGAGCGGACTCTAACTACATGAGAATGGATGGCACAGGAGACGCAGTACTGCATCTTAGCATAAAGCTTTGGAAGAGTGTACCCTGGTAAAAAAAAAAAAAAACAAATCTTTTCATCAGAAAACTGAAAGGAAAAAATAAAACTACGAGGATGAAGTAAAGACAAGAAAAAGGGGAAAATACCATCATAAACACAAGCCTCTTGTACATCTCTCACTGCAGCCTGCTCCACAATATTCCTCACAAGAAACCTCTTGATGGCCTTATCCTTTAAGGCAATCCAACAAATAATAAGATACAGGGTTCCGATAACAACATTCTAGTCTAAATCAAAACAGAAATCTATATACAATAGCATCTGAGGCGTTATTTGGGCCTCTCTACAGGACAAAGAAAACAAAGATTGATTTTTTTTGTTTTCGGTTTTAAAATTAACAAGGATATATACGAGATCAAGAACAGCATCATCGAGGATTTAATCTTCTTAAAGATCTACAAGGATACAGGAATACAGGGTAAGACAATCCAAATACAGAATCTGAAAAGGGAAACGAGATCGGACCTTGGGGCAGCATTTTCCGCAGTTGGAGCAGCGAATGAATTTGACATGACCGCGGCCATGCTTGTTGCGGCCGCCATTCCTACGCTTGAAGGTCTGCGAAACAAACCAAAGGAATCAGATCCACGGAGGGTAGAAGAAGCTGGAGAAGGAAAGATAAGCTAGTGTTAGGGTTCTTAACATCGCCGCCGAACGCTTGCACCTCACGAAACCAACCTTAGATCAGGGACGGCTTTTTCACCGCTCGATCTTTAGGGTTTGGGTTTTGGTTTTGGTTTTGGAAGAAAGCAATTAAGCCCGCGGCAAGCGACCATTTATAGACAAACGGGATATAAGGGAGGGGAATCTGAGCCGTGCGGCTAGTTTGAACCGCCGCAAATTCGCGTATGATTCGATGATATTAATTTAGCCTAATACATCTAATATATATATATATATATGAAAATAAAAGATCTGTATTAAGAGAGTTTTTTTTTTTTTTTTTGATAAAACAGGTCGGGGACGGGGAGGAGTTAGATCCTGAGCGTGGCCACTCTCAGACGGTCCTCCAATCTCAGCCAGGGAACGTGTAACTACCACCCGCCAACAGGAGCTCTAGAATTATTTTATTATTTTTTCTTTTTTTTAATTTTACTTCCTGACTATTTTTTTATTTTTTATTTTATCTCCAGACTTTGCAATCAAAATATATCGAAATCAAAACTCAAACCCCAGCTGGTTGTGAAAAAGTCTCACAACCAACAGTACCACTCATCGATGGCTAGAAAGCTTTTCTTTTACCATTTGTGAATGCTATGCTTTCATCGTGTATACATAATAATTAAATAACTATATTCTAAAAATAAATAATTATTTAAAATATATTTAGAATTTAATTATTTAAAAATTTAATTTTATATATTATCTAAATTAATATTTTAATGATGTGTTATAATTTTTTATCAAAATATAATGTATTTCAACCATTACATAATATCTTTGTTTTGCCATTTTCCCTCCACTTAATATAGAAAAAAATTCTTCCAAGTGCATCTGGTATAGTCTTCCTGAGTACTTTTCCTTTTTTATTTTATATTATTATAAAATTAAAAAAATATTGCAAGGGAAGAGTTTAAATATAATGATTTGTAATGCATTACAAAAGGAAATATGAAGATGATCGAAAGGGAAGGAAGAAAATGGTGATGGGAAGGGGACGAGGAGAGCAAGAGATGGAGAGCTGGTTGAGAAATGAATACATGATGAAATTACATGGTAATAGAAAACGAAGGGAAGAAAAAGAGAAGATAGAAAGCGAGTCGGGAAGTGGACAAATAGATGGAATCAACTATTATGAGGAGAAAGATAACATACAATAGCCACTATCAACGAAGAAGCAGTTTCTCTATTACACCTCATGCCACGTTCAAGCAATGGGAGGATAAGATTTTCATCACCATTTTCATTCCTCCCCCCCCCCCCCCCCCCCAACCAAACATATTTTAGATTTTTTTATTTTTTCCTTAACAATAAAAAATAAACATGATTATTGTTTAAGTTATTTTTAAGTTTTTGAATGATGTTAAAAGCATGTTATTTAAGAGATGTCCATATCCAGTAAATTCTGATTCCAAAACTGCCATGTATATAAGTATTTTTTATATTAAAAATATTTGAAGTAATAAATAGTAATTTTTTCTTTCTTGTGTATTTAAAATTGGACCATAAATAACATAAATTATCCCGTCACCATTTTTTTTTCTGATTATACAAATATTATGACTTCCATGTTTGGATGGCATGAGCCACCACTCCCAACCCGATTGTCTAGTTTTTTTTTCTTTTCAATTTTTTCTATGGGTTATTCTATACAACTTGAAGATAGAATGAGATGAATGATATTATTTGAGTAAATAGTTGGTAGTGTCTACCACTATATGATCAAGATTGTAATCCATAAAATATTTATATGTATAGTTGATACTAGATTTTAATAAATTAGGAATATAATATATTTTAATTTGTTAGGATCTTTTTTTGAAAATTAATATATTTTAGTTTGTTTGGATGTTGCTTTGTATACTCAAAAATATCTTTGGAATAGTTGTGTACTTGATTTTCTTTGATATCAAACCCCATGGTTTAACAAAGGCCCAAATAGCTATTTCATCACAATAATTAAAAATATATATTTTTTAATCTGTAAGATTATATATATTTTTATTTAATAAGAGTCACTAAACTCTAAAAATTTTTTTTCTTTTTTTCTTATGGTAAATTGCTAACAAATATTTATTAAATAAAAGATATAATTATAAATTATTAAATAGTAAGATGAAAGAATGCTATTTTAAAGGATAATAATCTTTGATTTTTGAGGTTCAGGATCCTAACTAGGCAACACTATACGCCTAGCTTATATACAAAGAAATGATTCTTATTAATGCTGGCTTAAATACTATTTCATTAATACCCTTTTAAATAAAATATTTTTAATTTGTGAGAGAGAAGGAGATGATAACCTTATAGAGAAGGGATTCACAATGATATTAATTAATTAAAAAAATATGCAACTAAAGATGATATTTTCAATAAAATAATTATATAATGAATGAAAAATAACATTTAAAAGATGATATTTTTTAAAATAAAAATTATTTTCATGCATTATGCGGGTAATGTGCTATTACTGTGGACTTGTGATTTGTGAAGTAGTAGCTGATTGTTTTTTATTTGGATAATGAAACAGTCATATAGCATGGTATTTCTAGTTCGATGTTTACCTTTTCTTATAAAGTGCCCATGCTTTCTGCTTAAATGGTAACTGTTATGTTTCGGTCACACAAATACAATAAATCCTTGAGTATGATTGGCTTTCTAAAATACAGCACTCTCAAATCAAAAAACCTGTCATAAAAGCATTATTGGCTAAATTTAAACAGCATGACTTCAAATGGATGGAACTTGGCTGAATCGGAGTTGCTAGCAACAGCCCCCTACGGTACAAATGTGATCTATGTTATTATTTTGTATCGAGAAATTGTTGTATGCTCGTCTTTACTAAGAGTGGATACATCTGTTTTGTTTAGTGAATAATTAGGATCAAGGATCCAGCATAACACAATTTGAAAGATTTTCTATCAGAAAACCGGCGTCAGGCCATAAGTGATGTTGAAGTGCTGCATGCTCGAAAGGTAAAGCATGGTAGAACTTTCGTTCGAGTGAAGATCTGCAGAAAGGATATTCGACTTATGCCTTCTTATATAAAGGAGAGATTTTATGCAGGTAAATCTTAGACCTCTGCCAGGTAGCCTGAGGCTGGTCTTGTATGCATTGTTGAAACAAATAAATATAATTTTAGCCCAAAATAATTTTGCATCTCTTATTTATGATATTTGATCAGTTATCCAAAATTTTCCTGAGTCCTTTTAATGCTTGTTTCCCTAAGCACAGCAATCTTTCGACCAGGTTCTTAGGTACATTACCACCAGGAATGCATGCATGACAAAAGGATACCAGAGTAAACAGCACACAAAGAAGAAGAGTTTAACATCTCACAAAATTTTGTGAAGATCTCTCAAATACAAAACATTAATTAGATTGAGAATCAATATATTTTTAGAAATACAATGCATGCACGCTTCCCTCTCTATCATTACAATTGATTAGTTATCAAAAATTGGGGAAAAAAAGCTTGGTTTTAAAGAAGGAAGATATGAGGCTTCTATCAAGATCTAAGAAGCCGTCTACATTTGTGCACGGGCAAGTTTGGACCAAGTCAACAACAAGAACATATACCTCGAACAAGAATCAATACTCTGCACATTTAATTCATAAAATTTAAAAGAAAAATCGCTATGAAAAAGAAAGATACATCATCCAACTCCGCCAAGTTCTTAGGAGTCTAATTGATCATGTGATAGAAAGAGGTCTTCCCCAGCCACGTTCAACATCAGGGCCTCCGACAAAAATTAACTTGCAGGTATGATCTGAGTTTATGCTTCGAAATCTTTGTTTAAGCCCCAAACCGGCGCTTTGGGGGCTCCAGCATCAGCAATACTGGTTCCATTTTCTTCGCTTAGTAGAGCATCAGTCTCACTTTCCTCCACCTAGCATCATTTGCCAAAAAGAAGAAGTAAGAGCAAATCGATATGATTATTTGCGAATGACAATCAGGAAGAATAATTCTAGATAAAGACAACCAGCGTGAGGATGAACATGAGAGGAATCTGAGTCTGGTTGTGATTTGCATCTATTTTTTTCTCTCTTTTGATAAATGAACATTTTTTAGAGGTTTTTTTCCTTTTGATAAATAAACTTCTTTTAAGAGGTTCCCTTCTCTTAAATCTCTCTCTCTATGAGTAAGAACTAAACCGAGTGTGCACGTGCATGTGTTAAAGATACAAGTTATAGAAAGTGGAAAGTGGAAAGTGGACAAGGCACCTTCTTCATGGTTTCTTTCATGGGTTTCTTTCCTACCAAAATGTCTGTGAGAACACTTTTTTCTCTATTAGAATAAGAGATGATGTCAGTCATCCATGCAAAGGTGAGATCATGACTATCACAATATGAACAATAATAGACAAACTGAATAACCCTTTTCAGTATATAATAATTCAAAAAAAAAAGAAGTGAGCAACCATCCTACAATTGTGTCAACTTCAACCAAGAAAGCACTGGACTTGTAACATGAAAATCAGAACTGGAATATTTTTGAGATATTAAACATCTGTAATGCCTAACAAACACAAGTAAAGAATCCAAACAAACCCCATTCTGGTCCAGAATATTTCAGCGCTAAAGATGCTAAACAAAAAATCATCAAGGTTTGGCAAGAACTCTCTCATTTTGTATAACCCCACAGAATAAATTACACTTTCTTGAAGATACCAAAAATACTGGACTCTCTTGTTCTCCTTCCCATTTTTTGCTCTTATTTTACCCCCTTATTGTTCTCTCTAATAGAGAGAAGCATATGTTCTTTATCCCGCTCCTGGTGTTCAAAGGAGCCCGGTAGAAACAGAAATCACGCTTTGCTGAATATAGAATGACAGCAGAATCTTACATGTGCAGAAAACTTTCTAGATGGCTAATGTCTTCAAGAAGCATCTTGTTATCTCAATCCCGGACTGCATCTAATCAACTCATAAGTTTCTTCCTCTCTAGTCAACGCATCAATATCAATCTCATAGACCCAACATCTCGTTATAATTGTTGCACTCATTTCGAATGGTTTTCCACAACTACAAATGTTTCTTTATTAAAAACTGACATAAGTTCATTTGATGCTCTTTCTGCCAAGAAGAATTTTATTTCTGATCTTCATAATTTTGTCTTTGGTTGGCTAACCATATTAATGTACTACTTGAAACCTTGAATGCAACCAGACCCACAACCAATAAGCCCTGTCCCATCTATACAGGGTTGGTTTACCATATAAAGCAAAAGTCAAACATCTCCTTTCCAGCCATGAAGAGTATTATAGTTTAGTCCAATCATAAACTTGCCTTTGAAACTAATTGACTTCAAGATAAACACTGGTTTAAACATGAGAAAACTATAAACTCTGCCTTAACAAACCATTTAACAAAGATAACATTCACATAAAAGCATTTAAAAACCAAGAAACATGATTTATAATGCTAACAAAAAGGCCTTCAGGATAAATGTTCAAAGAAAAAAATAAAAATTAGTGGTACCTGTGATAGCTGAGCCGACGCTTCTGTAGCCTTTTGTTGGTTCTCAACCAAACAGAAGTAAGAATACAGGATCATCCCAACTACCGCGATTAGAATTCCAAGTATATTTCTCCAGCTAAATGGATCATGAAGTAAAACATAACCAAATGCCAAGACCAGACAAGTTTTTAGATGACCCAAGACTTGATACGTCACAGGAGATGTCTTTCCAATAACAAGAAATGTGCTGAAGTTGACAGAGACAGATATCAGGCATGACAGTACAATGAAAACCTGCAACAAATTTAAAACAGTTACAAGAAATCTTGGCAGCAGACCATAAAGTAAAATATTGATCCAAATTATCATTTACCAGAACTTGAGGTGTGTAATTGAAAGCAAAGACATTCTGATTAGTTAGAAGCCCATCAAGAAATGGACCTGTTATAAATAGGGTCAGCGCTTGATAAGGGCAAGATTGATACAAGAGTTGAGTTGAAGAGACTTTGAATCTCTTCTGGATAGTGTTTGTCATCTGATACGAACTGATCAAGGTCTAAAACAAAAATCAATATCCAGATATAGACTTGTTTCAGATGCAAAGTGTACAAGGCCTAGATACTGGATTACTAGACTCAATCAGCTTGTTTCCATAGTTCCACTATTACAAGATTATACTGAAAACTTTTTCCTTGACCAACTAGTCTTGCTTCTATACATATTCTTGTTCATAAGAATATACAACATTAGTTAATGTTTGCTCTGGACTAAAGTAGAATATCCACATCCAAGATAAGTTATCGTTCAATCACCACCAAGCAAGGTAAACTTCACCTACCAGGTCAGCTAAAATTTCCTTCCACTGCTAGTTTCCTTATCTGTACAATGTCACTTCTCATGACTACCTCATTAAGGGAAATAGGATATCATGCCAGAAGAAGGAAAATTTTTTTTTGGAGGGTCAAGCCAGAAGAGAAAAGCATTTGAATGCAAGCAAGTGAAGCATCAAAGAGATCCAGAGGGCCTCTATAATAATACTATCACAGTAAAGTTGTTGGCATTGTAAAGTCAACTTTTCTTGCTCCTCTGGAATGGCCATTTTATTCTATTAGCACCACTTAAAAGTGAGGCGGTATCTCACATTCAAAGCTAGTTTCTCTATAGCTCAAGTGATGCGAGAGATACTAACTGGCGACCACAAATTAAAATTCAACAGTGTAATGTCTGTTGCTGTCTGAAAAAACATATTTCAACTGTTATATACATAGTTTAGGAGCAACAAAAAAACACACTTAGGTTCCAACATTTACAATAGACAAGCATGCATTTATTTTGATAGAAGATCCAGCTAATGTAAAAATTCAATTTTTTCCCCAGTAAAACAGCTTTTGTTTAATGTGGTCTATCATGAAACTGAAAGAAAACAAATCAAGAACTCTATCGAAGGTTGTTGATGAAGGATACAATTTGTGCAATGCATGTTGTAAAAACTGCAAGCAGAGATAAGACAGATCCCATAACATTGAGTTGTAGGTCTGTCACAGTTGCAATGCCGACACCAAATAGAAGTATGATGAGTGCAAGCTGGATACTCCGACTGCAACAATAAGCAATAAACTATGAATGACAACATTATAGTCACCTTAGAAGAAAAGGCATTATAAATTAGTTATCAAAAGCATGAAACAACGACTAGTCTCACCAATGTGCCCAATGCAAGGTTGGAGCTCATAAGGAAAAATGTTTGAAATGCTTTGGAAGATCATACCAGAGGAAAATTTCTAAGTAGTTTAATGGCATGTTAATTTTCACATGGACAGACACAGATAAACATACAGGCATGCAAGCATACAAGCAAGCACTATTGCATAGCCTAGTGAAGGCCTACAGGCATGGACAAACACAGATAAATAAACAGGCATTGCAGTTCTAGCGAAGATCCAGCTAAATGCCAAGTAACATAGAAGCTATTCATCAAATACAGCCAAAAGAAGCCTTGACCTACCAATATATGATAGTTAACAACGTGAGGCATGCTCAGGGAACAAACCAGTCAGCATTTATGAATGGTCAAAGAAAAAGATAATTTTAAATAAGAATTTGGTGTCTAAATAATTTATTTGATAACCTCCTAAAGTTTTATCTTTTTTTTTTGGTCCCATACATGATAGTTATTAAGTTATACTCATGTTACCACCCTATCAGAGAGATAAAGAACTTCATAATGATACCCTAGTTCGACGTAAACAATTTAACGGGTCAGATAGAGGGCAAGGAATAAGATAGTGACTAATTGATTAGGCAAATGCTGGTCAACAAGGCAACCTGCAAATGAAAGAGGTCAAAAATAACAATCTACCAGGTAAAGTACATCCAGGTTAAGCTTGCACATCTTCACATGTAAAGCTAATCCAGCCTGAGGCCAACATGACCCGAACCATTGCAATCCATACATCTTCCAATTGTTAAAGCTTTGTTCAAGGGACAAGTTTATTTTTAGAATATATCTATCCTAGAGCAAATATTCAACAAGATGTCATATTAAAATGATCCTTCGGATTTTGGCTATGATGGAAATAAATGGCACTTCATATATAAAAAGATTGTTAGAAATCAAGGATCAGTTGCATTTTCTTTAATAATTTTAATGTCAACAGTGTACTGAAAATTGACCTGAATCTCTTTCTGAAGAAAAGAGTCTCCAATAGTACAGTGCAAGGAATGATCGCCAGCTTTGTCACCTGGAATATAAGGAGTATGTAAGAAAAGCATCAAATTCAAAGCAAATAAAATTTGAATTGCAGTTTGAAGGTAATTTTGTTGGAATGAATTGTAATATTCCTAATAGAAGGATTGTAATCTTCCTAATAGAGGAATTGTAATTTTTCTAATGGAGAGGGATTGTAATCTTTCTAATAGAGAGGGATTGTAATCTTCCTAATAGAGAGGGATTGTAACCTTCCAAAATAGAGGACCTAAAAATTGATAAAAGGGAATCCCTATGTACCCTAGGAGGCAGATTCATTTTTCTTCAAATTCCTCTCTATCTCTCTTCTCTTCCTCTCTGATATTCAACATGGTATCATAGCAAAGTCCTGATCCCTATCTTCCATCTCTGTAGCCCTTCTCTCTACAACCCATCTTCCATTTCTCTTAATCTCTCGACCTATTTACAAGATCCAACCACCACCGACTCCTCTCGCCAATGCCCGCCCTCTCTCCGTGCCGTCCCTGTGATCCATCTAACAGATCTGCAACCGCCACCCTCAGCCACTACCGATCAGGCCGCTCCGGCTTGTGGTCTCTGGCTGCTCCTCACCACAGATTTAGCGGTCCCGACAGCCTCCCAACCAATACGTTCCTCTCCGACCCCATCCCTCTCCTTGCCATCCATGGAAGACAACGAAGGGAAGCTCATAGCCCCGTCTCTTTTTTCTTTAAGAAAACCGAGATAATTCCAATTTTCTTAAAAAAAAACAAAAGAGATGCTGATGTCTTCTTCGATATTGTCTTCTTAATAAGGACAATCGATGAAATTCCTGCTACCGGGTCTTCCTTTCCGAACAGTAAATAGTCTTCAGCCATGAGTAGTGATCCATCATCAAGTGCTATTGTTCCTTCTTCCATAGGAGATAGTCAAAGTCCGGTCTTCCAGAACCCCTCCAAATAAGCTTGATTAGATTGGATGGCCCTTCTAGCTATTTAGTATAGTCCAAACACTGCCTTCTATTTACTCATGCATGTAGACTGTATGGGTATCTTACCGACGAGAAAGGAAAGCCCATGTTAGGAGATCCTAAGTTGCCACAATAGATAGCCGAAAACTTCCTTGCCATGTCTTGGCTTATTGACTCTATGGATTCTACTCTTGTGCAAGGATATATCCTCTTTGACACTACAGCTCAAATCTGAATAGCAATATCTCAGACCTACTCATAGGAGAATAACTACGCTCAGATATATGAGCTTTAGCAAAAGATCTGCGACCTGAGATAGAACTCACTGTTACAAGTTACTATGCTATGTTGAGCAGCCTATGGCAACATCTGGACTTTTTCGATTCTTTTCCGGCCAAATGCCTAGATGATCATAAGAGCGTGGAGTGGGACTGCGTGTACCACTTTCTAGCTGGTCTTAATCCAGTGTATGACCAGATTTGAGTTCAAGTACTTGGAAGGAGTCCTCTAGTGGGATTACATGAGACCTGTGCTTTGGTCCAATAGAAGGCGAGTCGCCGTAATGTGATGATGCATCCACCAACTCTGGAGAGGACCACAATGGTTAGCAAAGCCCCCTTCAGAGATGTTAGGGCTTCTGATGAGAAAGATCTACTGAAGTGTGACTACCGTGGAAAGACTGGGCATTCTAGGGAGTCATGCTGGAACTCCATGGATGGCCCAACAAGGGCAGAGGCAGAGGAAGAGGGGGTAGTAGTAGCACAGGAAGACCACAAGCCAATCTTTCTAAAGAAGCAACTATAGGAGCCAACCTATTTGTGAAAGAGATGCAGCTCTTTAAGAGCATGATGACCAGCCTTGGCTCTCAACAGTCTCCTCAGCAACCCCACCAATTATCGGCTTCCATTGATCCTTCTGGTCAACCTTCTTCCTCTTCTTATTTTGCTCAGTCAGGTATCATGTCACATGCCTTTACATCCTATTCCACTACCCCCTGGATAATACATTTAGGACCTTCCAATCATATAACAAGAGACTCCACCACCTTCACATCGTACTTCCTCGTGTCAGGAAGAGATAAGATCCGAATAGCTAATGGATCTTTATCTCCTATTTCTGAGAAAGGGACTATACCTTACACTCCACTAGTAGATTTATCATATATCCTACATGTTCCTAAATTTTCTAATAATCTTCTTGTCCATTAGTACTCTTACCCATGACTTACAATGCAAAGTTACTTTCTTTCCTACGCATTATATTTTTCAGGAGCAGAAGATAGGAAAGATGATTGGGTATAATAGCATGCATGATGGTCTCTACTATTTGGAGAAAAAAATACTAACGGCAAGGAATCAAGCTAGTGTGTCTCTGCGGAATAGGAGCTAATCAAGTGGCATCGCCAACTAGGGCAACCTGCTTTTAGAATTTTTGAGAATCTATTCTCTTCTTTATATTCAAAGTGCAATAAAGAGTTATTAGTGTGTGATCCTTGTCAATTTGCAAAATATACTATATCTATTTATCCTAGTATTAGACATAAGAGTTTCAGTCCTTTCTCTGTTGTTCATTCGGATGTATGGGGTCCTACTAAAACGACTTATGTTTCTAGATGCCGTTGGTTTGTGACCTTCACTAATTGCTTTAGTAGGGTCACTTGGGTATTTTTGATGTAGGCCAAAAGTTCTCCTACTTTTAGCATTTTCATAAGATGATCGAGACAGTTTGGGGTGAAGATCAAGGTGCTGTGATCAAACAATGGGACTAAACATACCAATGGCAACTTTTAGCAGTATTTAAATAATCAGGCATACTCCATCAAATTACATGCATCAATACACCAGCTCAGAATGGTGTCTTTGAGCAAAAAAACCAGCATTCTTGGAGGTAGCTCATTCCTTGCTTTTTACTATAAATGTACCCAAATTTCTGCGAGGAGAGGCGATATTAATAGCTACCTACCTAATTAATCGCATGCCACTTCAGGTCCTAAACTTTCAAACATCCCTGGAAACTCTCCAGGGATCCAACTCTTATGTGGTTCCACCAAAGGTATTTGGCTGTGTTTTGTTCACAACAACAGTACTAGCATAGGAAAGTTGGATTCTCGGACGAAGAAGTGTATTTTTGTAGGATACTCAACTATGAAAAAAAAGCACAAGTGTTATTGTCCAACTGATCGGAAAATGTATACCAATATGGATATTACTTTCCGAAAGTCTGGGCGATATTACTCTTCAATCTCAGACTAGTCGAAGTGTGTGAACCTAGATACTAATTCTTCTTCTCTCATACCACTTTTCATAGGTGGCACTGGTCAAAAGGGGGAGAGTAAGGGTACCAATAATACGGGTGGAGATGATAAGGGAGAAGGAAGAGCTACTAAAAATACTGATGCAGGTACTAGTAACACTGCTTTGCATCCTACCCATACCTAAGCATTGGATCTTGTCAACAGCTCTATTTTTCCGGCTAAACCTTCAGGTTTAATATCTCCTCCATCTCCATATATTCCTGACTCTGATCTTAATCTTTTTATTGCACTTAATAAAAATAGTCATGCTTGCAAATTTTAGTAAAGGAAAAATTTTAGTACTTACCATTCTATAGCTAATTTAGCTTCCTTTGAGTCTTTTATCTCCTCCATTTAGAGTTTTTTCTATGTCCTTGGCCTCTGTGGTTGTTCTCCATGACTGGAAGGAAATTATATAAAACCCGAAATAGGAAGAAGCCATGGTTAAGGAGATGCAAGCTCTTATGAAGAATGCTACCTGGAAACTGGTAGCACTTCCAGCTAGGAAGCACACTATTAGGTGCAAGTGGGTGTTCACTATTAAACACACCCCTGAAGGCAAGGTCAAGCATTTGAAGGCAAGGCTGATGGCAAAAATGTACAACTAGACCTATGGTATTGACTATGATGAGACCTTTGTCCCAGTCACAAAGATGAATACAATCCAAACTCTAATCTCATGTGAGACTAATTTGGAGTGGGACCTGTGCAGCTTGATGTAAAGAACACCTTCTTACATGATGACTTGAAGGAATAAGTATACATGAATATACCTCTAGGTTTTGAAAATGAAAAAATCTCTGGCAAAGTGTGCAAACTTAAAAGATCTCTGTATGGGCTAAAACAGTCTCCCTGTGCATGGTTTGATAGGTTCAGAAGAGCTATGTTAAACCAGGGCTTCAGGAAAAACAATGCTGACCATATTATGTTTATATGCTGTCATGATAGTAGATTGATTGTGCTCATTATCTATGTCGATGATATTGTATTAACTGGAAATGAGAAGGAGATGTTGTGCCTTAAACAATGCCTTTCTCGTGAATTCGAGATTAAAGATCTCAAAAATTTGAGATATTTTCTTAGTATCGAAGTGGCACGATTATCCAAGGATATTATTATGTCTCAACAAAAGTATGTCCTAGATTTATTGAAGAATATTGGAATGTTTGGATGAAAACCAGCTAGCACCCTATTGATCAGAACCATTGGGTGCGATCAGATGGAGGAAACCAGGTGGATAAGGAGCAGCATCAGCGACTTGTGGGATGTCTAATTTACCTATCAGATACATGCCTAACTATTGTTTATGCTGTGAGTATAGTTAGCCAGTATGCATGATCCTAGAACTATTCATTTGGAGGCAGCTAATAGAATTCTGCGATATCTAAAAGTTTATCCTGGAAAAGGTCTGTTCTTTGCTCATAATAATCATCTAATAATTGAAGCTTACACAGATGTAGATTGGACTGGCTCCCTTGATGATAGGTATACTTTTGGATATTGCACTTGTATTGATGGCAATATCATAACTTGGCACAGTAAGAAACAAAATGTGGTGGCCAGATATGGTGTAGAGGCAAAATACAGAGCTATGGCACACGAAGTATGTAAAGTGCTCTGGCTGAGAAGGCTACTAATTAAGTTGGGACACATGCAGAGACATCCTTTGATGTTGTATTGCAATAACAAAGCTACTATCAATATAGCAAATAATCCAGTATAACATGATCGCACCAAACATATTGAGATCGATTGACATTTCATCAAGGAGAAGCTGGATAAGGAGATCATTTGTATGCCCTCCATCAGATCCTCATATTAGCTTGCAAATATGCTTACAAAGGGTCTCAGTAATAGTGTGTTCCATGAAATTATTAACAAGATGGGTCTGGATAATATATATGCACCATCTTGAGAGGGAGTGTTGGAATAAATTGTAATATTCCTAATAGAGGGATTGTAATCTTCCAAATAGAGATATTGCAATCTTCCTGATAGAGAGATTGTAATCTTTCTAATAGAGAGATTGTAATCTTCCTATTAAAGGAATTGTAATCTTCCTAATAGAAGGATTGTAATCTTCCAAAATAGAGGACCTGAAAATTAATAAAACAAAATCCCTAGGAGGCAAGATTCATTTTTCTTCAAATTTCTCTCTATCTCTCTTTTCTCCCTCTCTGGTATTTAACAAGTTTCTTTCATTCTTTTCCAATATAACATTGAAGATTGATAATTTCAACAAAATTATCATGCTAGACGTCATATTGTTTTTTTATACAAAATATAAATGAATGAAGAAAACATCTTCCTCAACAAGCACCCATGATACTCTAATAAATGCAGAGATACTAGATAGAGAAATCAGTCCTGCCAACAATGAGACTAAATAGTGAAAATATTGAATCCACTATCCTTGTTTTTAAACATCAATATCAAGCTATCAACAACTATTAGCTAAGCTGGTTGGCATGACTCTCCTAATGGCTTGCCACCATATTGCTCTAAAAAAATAAAATAAAATAAATCAAGATTTAAAAATGATAAGTCACCTATTTAGATATTTATTTTAAGTATTTTAGTTAATTAATGGTACTAACATCTTCTAAATACTCTAATTTCATAATTAAACTGGACTTTCTTGCAAATTAACTATTTTAAAATAATTTTAAAAAATATGAGATTAGAGCGCATTCATGAAAAGTAGATGTCGAACCGAAGCACCACATATCCATTAAAATGTTTAATAAAAAATTTAATTTATATTTCTTCCTTCTTTGGCAAGTATATTAAAATTACTGAAGATATTTAGAATCCTAAAATCCTGAAAATTTGATAAAATTAATGATTTAAATACTCACCAACTTAAGGAGCTCATTCTATGGATTCAAAGGATGCAAATCAGATCCAAATTAAAGCTCAAATAAGCTCAAAATCAATTAAAAATCAAATCCAGCACAAATTTTAAAGCAACCAGTCCACCATGGACCGGCCGCTCGATTTATAAGCCCTTTTCAAGGACCGTCTTCTTCCTCCTAAGCCGCTTGCCACCTAAGACACCGCCTCACCGCCCAATGCCACTCCATCGCCGTCGTTGCCAACCATCCTCTCCATCCCGAGGTGCCGACACCATTACAACCCCCTCTTCGTCCGGGCATGTCTCCATCACAGCTTCCCCTACTCATCGTCGCCGCTCCCGAGTCTTTCCCGCCACCGGCCATCATCCCCTTTCAATCCATCCATCCCTCCCATCTCAATCATAACTTGCCGCCTCCCGAGCCACCATCTCTTGCCCATCACGGGCACCATTACTGCTGCCTCCAAGATGCTATCACCGTTGTCCCTACCCCGAGCCATCAAACACACCCACCGCCGCCTTCTGCATTTCCAAATCACTGCCCGCTGCCAGTCATTTTCCCCATTGTAGTCACCTACTACTACTGCCTTCGATGGAGATGAGTTCGAATTAGAGGACTTCCGGTGCAAATCAAGCCATAATGTGCACCAACCCGAACAATCAGAACCACTGCGATCAAGATTCGATAGTCAGCCGCTAATTCGAATTGATTTGGGACAATCTGGATGTGATCTAGTAGGTTTTTGGCTCTCTGATCGACATCCAATGGTCCAGCAGGTTCTAAGGCTTCAAACATTAATTCTATAAGGATTTGAACTCCAAATTGGACCCGAATATAACCTATGTTGAGCTCTATAAAAGGAGACCAGAGGAAGCCCATGAAGTAGCCAATAGCCAAGCCACAGCATAGTTTTTATTTTATTTTTATTTTGTAATTAGTCCAGGCTAAAAGAGGAGAGTGGAGAAAAAAAGAATTATTCAAGGGACGAGGTGCTATGATAGAATCCCAAATCTTCGAGATGTATCCAGGAGCCACGCTCGACTAAGATGCAATTTGCAAGAGAGTACAGGTGTCCATACATAATTTTCTTGTATTTGTTTTTTATTTCATGCAATTAAATAAATGCTTCAAATTTTTATTTAATTACTCGTTTGATTTCCTGAATAAATTACCTACATGTAGGATGGAGCATGATCCTAACAAGATATGATCCATACTCAGCATTAAAAATTAATTCCATAATTTTTATGTACGTATTCTATTAGGATCTGTTCAACTAAATCATTGGACAGCCTATACTTGTGGGACAGGCTATGATCTTAACAGGATATGGTCCGTACTTGGCAAGATAGCCTATGATAGGAATTAGTTTATAAGATTCTTAATTAATTACGGACTTTGATTGCTAGGATTAAAATAGATACAGAATTTGTATATGTGATTATCTAGAAACCTAAAGACATCTTTTTACCATATAAACCTCTTGATTTCATAATTAATTTAAATTGATTAGTTTTAATTAAATTATTACCAACTTTTTTGAATTAAACTTTTCTATTTTGTTTATTAATTATAATTGTCCAAGATTCCTAAGAATACAATCCCTACTTATCCTATCTATATAGTAGCGAGTTAGGTTTTATTTTTAACCGCCCTACAACAAGCAATCAAATTTTAGCATCATTGCCGAGATTATTAGCACAGTTATGTTAACAAAGAATAAGAAAAAAATAAATTTTTTTTTCAATTTATAGCTTTCTTTAAATTATTGTTTTCTAATTTATTTAATTATTGCTTTCTACTTTCTCATTTTACTTCATATTTAATTATTTTTTAATTTACTATTTTTATTTTTATTTTATAGTGCTTTTCATATATAGTAGATTTACTGCTTTGTAAGTAGATTACTACTTTATTTGCATAGTTAAGTTGTTACTTTATTTTGCATAAATGTTTACTGCTTTAAATAATTAATGATTTACTATTTTCTGTAGCTAGAATAGTTTATTGCTTTATATATTTAGGATTTCCTGCTTTCTAGTAAACTAGATTTCTTGCCTTTTATTTAGATTACGTAGTCACCTATTATTTACTACTTTCTTAGTTAGATTACATAACTTAATTTAAAACTTAACTTTTATGTCTAACATTCAAATAATAATAATAATACACATCTTATAATACTTAATTAATTTAGAGTAATCCAAAAACTTTAAAAACATTCTACTTTATTTGGACACCTTGTTTTATTTGCATTGTATATTCATAAAACACTTTAAGGATACTTAACTTATTAAACAAGATAAGATGAAGATTTCATCACCCTTCCTTGGCCTACAAACCACCACCCATCATATTGCATTGACCTAAACTATTAATTTAAAATTAATTAGATGTCGATCCTAGGATTTCTTAAATTCTTATCTTTAGAATCCTTCTTTATCTTTTATCTTTCTTCGTTTCCCTTCTTATCTTTAATATACATATATATATATATATATATATATATATATATATATAAAAATTAATCAAGAGGATTGCTCTAAATCCTTGATTGTATATCTAAATAATCAGAACAATCCGACATGGATCTCTACAGTAGATTGGATGAGATGTCCTATAGATTGGATCGTCTAATGGCTAGTAAACACTCCATCTATATCTTTTCCACCTATGCAACAAGTTTGCACTATATATTCGAGCCCCAACTACTTTGTGAGTGAATGACCAGCCACGCACCAATTTCATAAGTTTATGTATGAGCACCAATTTCTTGAGTTTATGTATGAGCACATTCATCAAGATCAATCCCAGATAGCCTATAAACCACGAAATAACACATTTTAACATTTACAACCCAAGATAGAGTAACCAAACAAACGTTTCATGGCCACAAAACCCTAATATAGGCGGTCTCAGTTTCAACTAGCCATGACCCAATCCTATAGTAGACAACCACCCAGACGTCCATAATCATGAAAAAAAATTTAGTTCTCTAGAAGCTTAGAAGCTCTGGTTGAAACTAATGCTAGCTTCATGCAAAGCACAAGCCAGCTCTTAATTTTCCAGACTCAATCTATTGCCCATTTAGAAATACAATTGGATCAATTAGCCATGGCTATAAGTGAAGAAGAAAGAGAGCTGCCTAATCAATCCAAGAGTGTCCTTGTGACTTTTCTTGAATAACCAATTATAGCTCTCGAGAATAAAATGGTCACAGAGCAATCCAATAATTTGACTAGGCCAGAAATATATGAGAAATCAAAATGAAGGGACGGACCACTTCCATCATCATCTCACTTTCTTATGGCGCGAGTCCCAAGTGTCCTAGAATCGTCTATCCCTTTTAATAGGAAGGGAGAACAAAGAGGTACAATGATAGAATTAATTGATTTTCTAAGAATCGCAAATGTAGAATACAATAGAGGAAGCTATATATAAAATTCTCCTCCATGATTCATTAAATCCCTATCTAGCTTACTTTGAGGTGAACGATTTTGATATAAATGGGTACATCACAGAAATTAATAACCTAGTGAAAACACCCTACCTCAAAACCACCCCACTTTTGATAAAAAATATGAGCCACCATCCAATCCCCCAATGATCCCCTTGTTAGAATGACTAACTGCTCTAGAACTGAAACCACTTCCTATCACATCTATTAATACTAAACCGGTGATCCCTAATCAAGAAGCCCAACTTATAGGTATTCTAAAAGCATACAAAGAAGCTATTGGATGGGATACTGCTGAAATGAGGGATAACGACTTTAAAAATCTTATAATCGATTTTCCTGCATTCGGCACTACTTTCAAAGACTGCCTCTAAAATTTATCGGCAGTATTAAAACAATGTATGGAAACAGTTAATGTTAATTTAGAAAAAGTGCTAGGCTATGGATCCAAAAGGGATTATGCCAACATATAAGATACCTGAGACGGGAATTGGAATAGATCATGCTAGAATTGAAAACTTCTAAACCACCTCCTCCGATCTCGGCCCCGCAAATACCATCCCTTTCTGATATTTCTAGATTCTGATGCAATATTCTAGCCATAAGCACTCTATTATCCCGGCTCATCATCGTAGAGCATTCCATGGATATTTTTCTACTATGATGACAAGGCCTCCTGATTAGTCCTATCCTTTTGAAATCTTAAGGGATGCACCCATATCAATTTTAAATAGAACTTCCTTATAATGTCCAACTAAAGATGTTAAACTTAGCATTTTGAGAGACAATCCAACTTTTTATTTTTCTGATCTTTGCTTTAGTTATTTATTGTTTTTGTAGGAATAATGGACTACTTAAGGAAGCACCTGTCATTGAACGATGTATATTTACTCCAGGTGGTACATCTCTTTGTCTTACTTACATATTTTATTTTATTTTTCCTTACTTCATTGAGGATAATGAAAATTAAGTTTGAAGAAAGGAAAACCTTTTGAATTTTTTTGAAAATATTTTAAAAATATTCTGAAAATTTTTGAAAACTTAAAAAAATAAAATTCTTAAAATCATGTGCCATGAAAGAAAATCTTGAGCAAAATAAACTAGAAAAAAGTAATAGAGTTAAAATATTTGCTAATGACTGTAGCAAGTCAAGTAGTAGAGTAGCTGGTTAGACTTTTAACGGCCTACTTAGATTATTCAAAGGCTATTAGTACTTCCATTCCACATGCACACTGACAAAGCAAAGTATGTATTGATTGTAAAAGCCAACTGAAAATTTAATTATTACTGAAAACTGGTAATTGATATACATTCCAATTAAAGAAATATGAATTTGAGAAAAGAGTTACCTACTTGAAATAAAATTATAAAAAATAATCAAAATAAAATAGTTTCCAAGTACTTCTTACTGAATAACCTGATCCTTTCGTCTAAACAAGCGTTATGGTTTACATCAAAAGATGAGGGCAAAAAAGCTCGTTGCAAGGCTAGTCCTAACTCATTGCCTATTTGACTCGAGTAAGCTCAAAGGATATTTTATACCTAGTACCCTAAGGTCATTTGATTTGGCAATCATTGGCTGAAAACTTGCTACATAGATCAAATAGAAAGCTTATGGGATTAAGATATTCAATAACAGTACAATGTTAAAAAAAATTAGGCAGTATGAAAGCTACCTAAAATACTAAGTTAGCCATCACAAACACATGTGCCATAGATCTTTGGATGAATTCTAAGAAGTTTCTAATTATGCTGACTACGAAATGTGCTTCTAAAACTCAATACTTAATTAGCGATACTAGCTAAACTCTTTTAACTTTTAATCCTAGATCTATTTTTGTAAAGAAAGATCATAATGACACGTAGTTATAAAATCAATATATATGTATTGCATTGCCAAGGAACTAACAATGAATAAGTTGGGAGATATGATAAGTCACATTTTATATATTTATTTTAAGTATTTTAGTTAATTAATGGTACTAACATCTTCTAAAAATCCTAATTTCATAACTAAACTAGACTTTCTTGTAAAATTAACTTTTTTTAAATAATTTTGAAAAATACGAAATTAGAGTGTATTCATGAAAAGTAGATGTCGAGCCGAAGCACCACATATCCATTAAAATGTTTAATAAAAAATTTAACTTATATTTCTTCCGTCTTTGGCAAGTAAATTAAAATTACTTAAAATATTCAGAATCCTGAAATCCTAGGAATTTGACAAAATTAATGATTTAAATACTCGCCAACTTACGGGCTTGTTCTATGGATTCAAAGGATGGAAACCAAATCAGAATCAGAGATCAAATGAGCTCAAAATCAATTAAAAATCAAATCCAACATAGCCTTTAAAGCAATCGATCTATGGACCGACCACTTGATCTACAGGCCCTTTTCATGGATCATCTTCTTCCTCCCGAGCCGCTCGCCACCTGAGACGCCACCTCGCCGCCCAACACTGCCCCATCACCGCCATCGCTAGCCATCCTCTTTGTCCCAAGGTACCGACACTATTACAGCCCCCCCTCAGTCCGGTCGTGTCTCTATCATAGCTTCCCCTGCTCATCGCCGCCGCTCTCAAGTATTCCCTGCTGCCAGCCATCATTCCCTCTCAGTCCGGTTGTCCCTCTCATCTCAACCATAGCTCGCCGCACTTGCTACCTCTCGAGCCACTATCTCCTACCCATCACGATCGCCATTACCGCTGCCTCCAAGATGCTATCACCGTCATCCCTACCCTAAGCCATCGAAGGCACCCATTGCCGCCTTCCACGTTTCCAAACCGCTGCCCGCCACCGGTCATCTTTCCCATTGCAGTTACCTACTGTTGCTGCCTTTGGTGGAGATGAGTTCGAATTGGAGGACTTTTAGCACGAATCAAGTCGTGATATGTGCCAACCCGAACGATCAGAACCACTACAATCAAGATTCGTTGGTCAGCCGCTAATTCGAATTGATTTGGGACGATCTAGATGCAATCTGGCAAGTTTTTGGTTCTCTGATTGGCATCCAATGGTCCAGTAGGTTCTGAGACTTCAAACATTAATTCTATAAAGATTTGAACTCCAAATTGGACCTGAATTTAGCCTATATTGAGCTCTATAAAAGGGAGACCAAGGAAAGCCCATAAAGCAACCAGTAGCCAGGCCACAACATAGTTTTTATTTTATTTTTATTTTTGTGATTAGTTTAGGCTTAAAAGAAAGGGAGAGTGAAGAAAGAAAAAGATTTCTTCGGAGAAGGAGGTACTGTGACAGAGCTCCGAATCTTCAAGAAAATGTATCCAGGAACCATGCATGACCAAGAAAGTCTATAGGAGAGTACAGGTGACCTTTCATTAATTTTTGTAATTGTTTTATATTCTATGCAATTAAATAAATTCTTTCAATTTATGTTCAATTTCTTTTTATTTGATTCCCTGAATAAATTATCTATACGTAGGATGGATCATGCTCCTAACATGATATGATCCATGCTCAGCATAGATAATTAATTCTATAATTTTTTTTTACATATTATGTTAGGATATGTTCAACTAAATCGTTGGATAGCCTATACTTGTAGAACGAGTCATGATCTTAACAGGATATGGTTTGTACTTAGCAAGATAGCTTATGCTAGGAATTAGTTTATAAGATTCCTAATTATTTACAGACATTGATTGTTTAGATTAGAACAAATACAGGATTTATGTTTGTAATTATCGAAGACATATTTTTATCATATAAATCCCTTGATTTCATAATTAATTTAAATTAGTTAATTTTAATAAATTAGTACTAACTTTTATGAATTAAACTTTTCTCTTCTGTTTTGTTAATTATAACTATCCAAGATCCCTAAGATACGATCCCTACTCACCCTATCTATATAGTAATGAGTTAGGTTTTATTTTTGACCACCCTATACCAAGCGATGAAAAAATGAAGTGCAATCAAAATATTCTTGAATTTATGCAAAACTAAATTACAAAGTAAAATAAGTTTAAAATCAAGCTATTTTGATGATGAGATTATCATTTGATTGACAAATACATAAATTTAGTTAAAGTTTCTAACAAATGGAGAATGTTTTTCCAAGAGAAAGAAGCACCTGATAGAAACCAACAGAGTTGAAACCCAGGCTTAAGTTCAATAACCCAATAGAGATTCCGTTAAGTATTCCAAAGCCCATTACAGCCCTTGGATCAAAAGGTTTGTGCTCAAATAATTTCATCCATAGTGCCACGTGAAGAGAACAAAATGTGACCAGAAGATGCCAGCTTGTCAAAGTAGTAGCTGCAAATAATGGATGGGAAGTAAGAACATCATAATACTCAAAACATACCTGGCAGCCATATATTTCTGTGGCACAATAGTTTTTGAATGTAAAAGCTTCAATGACATAATTGAATCCAAGAGATACATCCAATGCACCTCAAGTGACATGTTTTGTGATGTAGGGTACAACTCCATTAGTAACAGAAGTCACTTTAAAAGAAAACCATAATTGCAATAGTCATTTGATTCAATATTGCTGGCATTTAAGTCATTTGATTCAATATTTATCTTGATCTAATATTAAATAAGTCTCTACTACCTTATCTGCCTCCATTATTGGGAATCCCTTATACACAACAAGGTTTGCTGCCAATATGAGTGTGCATGCGTGTGTGTCAACAATTTCTCAGAAATTTATCAGCAGTTTTAAAACCTGATCAAATCCATATGGAAGACATTATGCTGAAACTGATTTGCACGAACAGGCTGAGAATATCAAAAAGAACAAGTTTAGAAGGATCACTTTCCTGGTGATTTGACCACTTTGATTAAAGGGGTTTGTCCCTGGTGGAGAATTAGATGAAATACATAAAAAGGGTCAGTGCAATGAAACAATTCTTGTCTATGTAAACTTTTTTTATATAATATTGTAGTTTTGTGCTCATTACCCCATGTCATCAAATAATAAACAGAAATTCTGTGATAGTCTGTATCATGTAGCCTTCCCAGATCTTAGGCATTTTTCAGCACTATGCATGGTTTTTAACATGTATGACTATCTTACTTTAGAACTTCATGTGAATAATTCGATGATTTTGCATCAAGTGTCAAGGAGTGCCATAAAATATCCCAATCATCCAAGCACTGAACATGTCAAGAAAACCAAAAGTGTCAAGGAGTCCAGTTAACATTACAATTCTTTCACTCTTAGAATATAATCCATCAAATCTATAATCTCAAAGAAATTCTTCAATTTTCATTATCTTTCCTTCACATAACTCTAATGCACGGCTAATTTTCTTAAGTCTCAAAATCCCAGATACTCTTATTTCCCCCCTTTAGACTTTTTTGTTAAACTTGATCCAAATAAGATATCTGGAGAGGACCCATGACACCTTTTAGACAATTGTTTAGATATGAACTCTAAATCTCAAGGAATCATATAAGGTTGTGTCCGAAGGTATACATACACCAATTGTGCACCACCAAATGTTAACTAAGTTTAACAGAATCTCATAAGAGCCTTTTAATTATACAGTAGAGTTTTGGGCAGATACAGTAATAAAGTTGAGAAACTCAAAGCAAGAAACACAAACATTAATTCTTGGACAATCTCCAAATTTTGCCATGGAGAACTTACTCTCCACCTTGCTAATACTACTGGACACTCCAGAAGTGTGATGGTTGATGATTATCTGTTCATTTCAATCTCTTTAGAACTTGAAGCCAGTGGGCTATCAAACAAGAAAGGAGCAAAATCTGAGCATTGCCATTATCCTAACATGATTATGTGTTCATTCCAATCTCTTTAGAACATGAAGCCAGTGTGCTATCAAACAAGCAAGGAGCCAAATCTGAGCATTGTCATTAGCCTAACATGATAAGATGATATTTTCCTAAATCAACTGCAACAAAAACTAGCAGTACGTGTATAATATCTTATCTATAAACCAACACTATCTAAACATTCATCAAAATTTATATTGAGAGTTCAAAGCTTAATTTGGAAGCAATGAAACAAAGTACAAGAAAGAATCAAGGGAATGAGTGAAAGCAGAGGTTAAAGCAGATCAAAAATAAACTTGAGAAAATATCCAGTGATCCATACTTCCAAGATCTGATCTATTATAATAATGTCTATATTCTACTTTTAATAGATTATTTGTTAAGAGGGTTTGGACAATCACATTTCGGCATAAATTTAAGTTATATTATTGTCCGCATGCTAGCCAACAAAATATCGGTTTTAAATTTATTGGCAGAAGAAATTACTGGCTGACAAAGAGTTGAAAAGAACGATGAGTAATCCTGCAATACTTAGTGCCAGCTAAGCCCAGCCAACGATCAAAGAATGCAATAGAAAAGCCTCCAAAGGCAACAAAGATCGGAGCATAGACAAGACAGACATATCCACAAGTAAAAACCAACTGATCGACGCAATTAATACATTAAACTTCTCAAAAGCAACCCAAAACAAACCACAATCTCATTGGCTCGACCATCGCTTTCTTACCAAATGTGAACCCGAGGGTACTGATGAGCGCCTTGTTGCAGATCACAATGGACACCGACGACACCACCGACAGGCTCAGAGCGCCGACAGTCCCCAGCCTGCTCTCCCCCATCCCCTCTCCAAGATTGACCTCACTCTCGCAATCTGGACCAGAGGCACGCACCCAATTGTCAGATCAAGCAGCCGCCCCCCTCCCCAAGAACAAAGACCAAATCCAATAGAAAAACGATCATGAAGGAGAGGAAACAAAATTCACAAAACATCAAAAAGAAAACCAACCTCATTCCCGCAGATATCAAGATCGAATCAGCTCGGCCGAAGAGGAGGAATCAAGAAGAGCTCCATAACATGAACTGAAACCAAAATCTCAGTAGCGAATCCAGCATTTTCAAACCCTAGATCTTGTGAGAGAATCGAAACGCTACCTTCTCGATCTCTTCTTCAGGCGATGAGCAAAGACGGTTTCTATAAGTATAGATACTTATCCGTTTTGGTAGTACTCAGAACGGAAAAGAGAGATCTGTAAGCGAAGCGGGCTTGTTCGCGTCGTTCGTCGCGGGCAACGACGGATTTCGGATAAGGGATGAAAGAGAGAGAAGAAGGGGATTGAGTGAAAATTGAAAGCAGACGCGCCGGATAAGTTTAAAACATGCAACCGGAAATGAAGACCGGACGCAGATGAAGTTGCAGAGATTCACCGTTGGGGAACCAGCATGACCCAAATGATACCGGGTTTGACCAGGACTCGCGGTAATTAGATTCAAGCCAGCATGAATATGTGTATATATTTAGGTTAATTAGGGGGGGGGGGGTATTAATTATGAGGGATTTATGTTTATCCAAAAACGTTTATATTTGTCAAGTAAAATGAAAGGTGATCGTTCGATCTATATTATTGGTTTAGCAATACAAATAAATATTTCAAGATAAATATAAATTTTAATAAAATAATATAGATTCTTTAAAATAAATATATTAACCAGCGAATTTGCGACTTGGTTTGCTTGGCATGCATGCATGTATGTGCATAATGCGGAAGTCTTCTGATCTTGCTGGAGCTTTGCAGACATTATCTGGAGACTTTGCATGTTATATGCAATAAATTCCACGACCTTTCATTTTCTGGAGTCTACCGGTTGTTAAGTCTCGAGGACATGACCCCGAGACATGTCGTATAGCTAGCTGGTGCAGAAAGTTTCCACCTTCCGTAATTTTAGGTGGGGAAATATTGCTCCTTGCAAACCTTTGGTAAAAGCACTTCATGCGCCAAACCCTTTTGATTCTGGAGTTCTACCATAAAATTAAAGTGACCCGGCAAAAGAGAGGGAGAAAGCAATAGCCATGACATGGACTTGTCGAGGGGAGTATGTGACAGGAGGCGGAGAGGAAAGTGACTCTCCACCAGATCGGAAGCGACGAAGGAAGAAGTTTTTATTTATTATTATTATTTTTTATTTGTGGTCACGAGCATGGCGACTTTTGTGGCGTCTTTTTTATCCAAAGCATCCACCTCGGGAACCATAGAGATTGCTGAGGCCGTGATGTTCCACCAGACTCTCGATCGTCTCATTCTCCTATTGATGCTATTTAGAAATTTCACTGCGTCGACCTTCCACCGGACCTTGTGCATCATAATTATCCATATAATTGCCCGCATTCGAATACTTCGGCAGGGGCAAACCTTAAAAAACCTCGCATCAAGAACAGCACAGGAACTCTCTAGATAGCGCATCTTTCAACCAGGAAACTTTGTCCTATGGTCCTGAATCATCGTTGGTTATAGAAAGCTTGTGAGTAGTCCATTCCGGGACACTCCATATTTTTTAAGGTCACGGATTGTTGGTAGTCTGCTTTTAGTAGCTACTCTACGAGGACTTGCCATTCAAATCAGGAATCACGAGCTCAAATTCTCGATTGATTTGAATTGTAAATTATATGATTTTTTAAAATAAGTAACGGCAGAGAAGCCCAAGAAGCATATAAATTAATTTATTTTTAGATAATTCTGACATATGCAATAGATATCGTAGGTCCCTTGATCTCGCTGAAAAAATTAGTCAGAAAATATTATTTTGATTTTTTAATCTTATCTGAATACGCAGGATCTATCCATTATTATACTCATCCCTTCAAGACTTAAAGTGGCCCGCGTCTATTTTATCTTTAAAGTTAAATTAAGATAATTAAGATGATTTTTTTGAGATGAAGTTAAACTCGTTTTAAAAACTTCACTATAGTAATGCTTCCTTGATGGTAGAAAGAATTTAAATAAAACTCGAGAAGGATTTCTGGTCTAGCCTATAAATATAGCCTGTGTAACTCTCTATTGACTAAAAGCTTTTGAGATCCTTTGTATAGACGGGAAGCATCGTTTCTCCGGATACATGCAAAATCCACATGGATTCTTCAAATTTCTTGATCGATTGAGCTTGAAGATTAATGACTAGAGGTACATTTTTATTTTCATATAAAAATTAAATTTCTTACATAAGTGGTATCGGAGCAGCCTCTATGTTATTTTGCTCGGTCCATATAAAGTTATTTATAAATCTAACTAGCCATCCTGGCTAGATTCTTGAATCATGGACATCACGATCAGGAAACATTATTAGATTCCAAGGCAATTGATTTTTGTTTATATTAAAGGATCTATTTTATTTATTAAAAGACTTGCTATATAGATCTTTTTGATTGCAACCAACTCGGAATTTCATAGTAGTAAATCTTTTATTTATTTATTTATTTATTTTAAATGATTTTGATTATAAGGTTTTATTTGGCTTTGATTAATAAACAAATATCAAGGGTTTTCTTGTCACCATCTCTCTCGCTCCAAGGACAAAGATGGTCAGGCTTCTGGCTTATATACGGAGACTACCCATTATTCAAAATAAATAAATAAATAAAAAGTTGGATTAAGTTGTTAAGACCAACTAAAGACGGGCAATGTCCACAATTCGAGAAGAACAAATGGGTTTGAGTTCAGGTTTCGGGTTTCAACTCATCAAGGCCCAAATACATTAAAGTCTAAAACCTTTAATAGGTTGATCGAACCTAGCCACAATGAGTTAGGTTTAAATTGGTTCATGAAAATTTTACAATTTAGCCCCTGATAAATTTCTATATTATAAATAGATCCCTTAAGAATTGCATTTTAGTCCTTGTAATAAAATGTATTACATAAAGATCCTTCCAAAATTATATTTTTTTGATCCTTGCAATAATTGTTTATTACATAAAGCTCCTAAGATTATTTTAATGTTCTCGTGAAAAACTTTTATTATATAAAGATACTTGTATTTTCTATTTTGTTCCTCGTGATTTATTTTAACTACATGCAAGATCTTGGATTATTATTTATTTGCTTAAAATTTATGATTATAATAAAATTTCATATGGTTTTTTGGGATTTGTAAATGCCATATTAAAATTAGTGGGTTTATTGTATTTAGGAGTTGCCACGGCATCCTTGATATTATAAAACCTTTTAAAGATCATACATTAAAGTGTAATAGCACGTGAACAAAATTGTAATTAAGTTAAAGAGATAATTAACTTGCCCCACAAGGAGTTGTTATTTTTGTGATTTATTTGGAATAAGATGGTAGTTTAGGTATTAAAGATATGGTTTTTTATAGGCCAACAGGTATGAAAATTTTATTATTCTTGATACATTTATAGCTAATCTTATTAATGAAGTTTAGAAAATTCTAAGTGTGATGCACCTCTGCCCATAAGAAGGTTAGAATTTATTATTAAAATAATATTAATTAGTTCAAACTACAATTTATGCTTCCTAACATTGATTTTTTTTCTTAATTATTATAGCTAATCCTCCTGTATATATTAATGATGCTGCTCTTATTTTAATGCTAAGTGGTAACACCTTTTCCTGAATAAAAATATAATGTTTTATATATTTTTATGTACAAAGACCTTGACCTGGTGCTTCATGTTGATGAACCATCTATTCCCATGAATTCAAATATGCCACAACAAATATTGGCATATAAGAAATAGGAGCGATCTAATTGTTAGAGTATAATGCTCATCAAGTCTCGAGTACCTAAAATCATCAGGGGTTCAATCCCTGAATATGATAAAATCAAGGATTATATGAAGGCCATTGAAGAATAGTTTAAAAGTTCTGATAAGTTATTGGCCAGTACCCTAATGAAGAGACTTTCAAGCATAAGTTTTGATAATTCTAAAGATGTATGATACCATATTATGAAAATGAGAGATATTGTTGCTCAACTCAAATTCTTGGAAGTTGAAATTTCTAATTCTTTTTTATCCATGTCATTTTCAATTCTCTACCTATAGAATATAGCCCTTTCAAGATTTCCTATATAACACAAAAAAAAATGGCCTGTTAATGAACTTTTATCATGTGTGTTCAAGAAGAAGAAAGATTAAAACAAGAGAAGCAAGATATAAGGTATGAAAGTGCTAATCTAACTACTCATGGAAAGGAAAAATGTGTTTCTAAGAAAAAAGATACTATACTGCTAATAAAGCATAATAGCAATAAAGTTACATGCTTCTTTTTCAAGAAAAAGGGATATATCAAAAGGACTACATAAAGTATATGAAATGGCTTGAAAAGAAAGGTTCTTTTATATCCTTAGTATGTCATGAATCTTTTTATGTTGATGTTTTAAATAATTCTTAATAGATTGATTTTGGTATTATAATTCACCTTGCCAATACTATGCAAGAATTTCTCAATCTAAGGAACCCAAAGGGAAATGAACAAGGTATCTATTCAAGTAACCGGATACGTTCACATGAAAAGTTGTGTAAACCTTTAGATTAGTCTTGAAATTTAGATTTATTTTAGATCTTGAAAGCACTTTTTTATATTCCTAGTTTTTTTTAAGAATTTAGTATCTATTTCTAAGTTAGCTAATGCTGGTTTTGGTTTTTATTTTGAAAATTTTGTATTAAATATTTTAGAAGTAAAAGTATTATTGGAATTGGTTTTTTGATGGATGGTTGATCCGGGATAATCGAAATAATGTGGAGTTAGTTCCAACCATTACAGATAAAATGGAGGAGGTTCTAACTACCTCGAATATGGTAATGATCACGATTGTTTCAGCAAATTAGGAAAAGGATCAAAACTATTTTAACCTATTTGGATAAGGATAGGATAAGGAGGTTAAGTGATTTTTCAAATATTTTTTGTTCTTATCATTTTGTAAGCTTGGAAGGTTATAAATAGGAATCCAATTGGCTCTTGTAAACTCAATTCCAGTTAAAGAGCAAATATACAGAGTTTTCCATTTAAAGCATTGTGTTCTTTGTATATTTTTTTCTAATATGGTTCCAGGTGTCCATTGGGGAGGTGCTGCGACATTGCTTCCTCCTCTGATAGATTAAGTGGTATCAGAGTGGTTGACCCTTGTGCATGGTATAAACCATAAGCATTTACAAAGCTACTGGTGAATAGCGCTTCATTCTTGACATCTTTCATAGGCCACCAACAAGAACAATGAAGAGCGTGACTGCCATGTTAGCAAACGAGTAGACAACGATGCCATCCAACCTTGCCACTAAGGTCATCGTGATGTCTGATGACATGAAGACCATCTTACATTGGATTAAGGCCTAATCTGTAGCACCATTCATAATGCTGGTGGAGAAGAGCAGTCTGTTCTCAGGAACCCCTCCTCTGAAGGCTTGTGTGAATCCAATGAAGGGTGCTACCGAGAATACCTCGGGTGCATGAGACAATGATGACTTTGATGATGACATGAGTATGGCTCTATCACTTATAGAGGGGAGGCTGCAACCATTCAAGGTTGAGATCCCTAACTATGATGATGATGTCGATACTGAAAAGCTGAAAGCTTGGCTTGACCAGCTGGAGATGTACTTTGACCTCTATAACTATAGCAATACAGAAAAGGTGACTTTCACGAAGCTCAAGCTAGTGGATCATGAATTGACCTGGTTGAAGGCCACTCTCCAAACTTTCACTGACAAGGACTTCACCTAGCATCAATTCAAGTGACCAATCTACTAGGAATTCTATCCTGTGGGGTTTGAAGAGAAGAGGTGGAAGCGCTGGCATGTCCTGCACCAAAAGTGCGACTAGTCAGTGCAAGACTATACCACCAACTTCCGGCACCTAGCTTTGGTACTTGGCATCTCCCTTGATGATCCACAGGTCTTCATAAATACACCGTAGGACTACAGGAGTGCATCGATGATGAGCTCCACCTTTTCAGTGTTCATAATATCACCTCGGTGAGCCAAACAACCATTGTGATTATGCAGCATCTCATGAGGAGAAGCCATCTGGAGGCTTGTCATGGATCCAAAAGGTCCAAAAAGAAGGGCTCTAAAAAGAAGGGCCCCTCTGATCTTGACTGATACCGTGATCATTGCAAATTCACAGGAAATATCAAGGATCAATGCTAGAAGCTCAATTCAGAGCTGACATAGAAGAAGGATGACTATGGCAAACACACCACAGTGATAGCAACAAAAATAATAACATCGACAAGTGATGCTCCTACCTTAGTCGGATGAGTTGATAAGGCGGACACTAGCTTGTCTTTGATGGCTATGTCGAAGGAGATAAGCTTGTGCATGTCAAATATGCCTAACAAGAGGGAGGAGTTGTTCACTCTCTGAGTTAGGTCAAGAATGAGGTGATTGATAGGGATAACATCGAGTTGGGTTTGGGACAGGTTTCTAACTATTCAAATTCAAATCCAAATATCCAATAAATAATCCAAATCTAGCCGAAATACTATTAAAATTGAATTTTTTTTATCCAAATCTATCTCAGTTAGGTATTAGATAATTCGAGTTTACTCGGTTCGAACCTAATTAGTTATAATGAGCTTTTTTTTAAAAAAGATTCTAACAACTCTAAAGCCATATTGCCATTCCATAAATCATACCTAACTTAAATAAATAAAATTAGGTATATTTTTAGTTCAATAATACTTAGTTCCATATATATTTAATCAAAATAAAATTTAAATTATATTAAGCAAATAAAATTTAATAATACTTAGTTTAATACCTCTGAAGTAAATAAAATATATCTAATATGATATATATAGGGGTTTAAGTATTTTGAGATTTAATAACTAGTAGATGATAATTGATAAAATATATTTAATATAATATATATATATATATATTAAAATATTAAAATAGTTTAAGCCAAGTTTGGGTCGGGTGCATATTTATCTAGTTCTGATCTATATCCAAAGTTAAGCATTCGACTTTTATCCAAACCCGATCCAAACCTATTCAAAGTATTGACTATTTGATTCAATCGGATCAGGCTGGGTTGGGTACCCATAAGTTAGGTTTTGTTGCCATTCCTAGTGATTGATGCCATCATCAATCCCAATAGCCAAAAGAACTTGATCTCAAATAACCTAGTCCAAAATCTAGGTTTGTTGAGTACTCCACACCCACACCCATATTTATTGGGGTGGATTAGTAGTAATGTTAAGAAGAAGATCGATCATTAGTGCAAAATGGAGTTTGCAGTGACCTGCATCTACTTTAATGAAATGGTGTGCGAGGTTATGCCGTTAAATATTAATTTGCAACCTCATCTTTGGCAGTCCCTACCTACGGGAACACAATGCCACCTTCTTATGTCATTCCCAGCGGTACCAATTTATTAAGGATGGACATAAATTTCTATTCACCATAGAGCCATTGTCAACAATTGTAGACCTGGTGACGACTTGTCAGGCCAAGAGAATGATTAATTCCTACCAAAAGTTTGCCTTGCTGGTCATTTAGCTAGTTGAATCAAAAGAGGCAAGCATTAAGGTATTCAATTTTTTCCTTGCATGCAGGGAAGAAAAGACTAATGATGTTTTCAAACTGATTGGCAAGCATTAGGACCTGTCCAGGAAGTCCAAGGGCTGCCACCAAAATGGATTGTGGAACACGAGATCCAATTGATTAGCAATGCTCCGTTATTGAACCTTCGCATGTACCAAAACTCGATAGTGGAGAATAAGGAGATAAAGCAATAGGTGATTGAGTTGCTCAAGAGTGGTACTATCAAACAGAGCAGCTTCTCGATCGTGTTGGTGCCAAAGAAAGATGACCGGTGGCAAGCATGCACCCTCAACAAACTCACCATCAAGGATTGTTATCTGTTGCCACTGATCAATGAACTCCTAGACCAATTGAAGCATGCTCACTACATCACCAAGCTAGACTTGAAGTCTGGTTATCACCAAGTCTGAATCTGAGAGATGAAACCTGGAAGGATGCGTTCAAGATGTGGTAGGGCCTATTTGAGTGGCTTGTCATGCCATTCAGCCTTTGCAATGCCCCTGCTATTTTTATGTGGTTGATGAATGACATTTTGTGCCCCTTCCTCGATGACTTCATAATCATCTACTTCGACGATATCCTCATCTATAGTCGATCATGGGAGGAGCACCTTGCACATGTTAAGAAAGTTTTTACACTACTCGAGAAACACCAACTACGCTTGAATCTTAAAAAGTGTAAGTGTGGCAAGCAAAGCCTAGTGTACCTCAGGTTCGTGGTGAGCAATGGCAAGCTTCTAATTGGCTCAAACAAGGTGAGGGCCAAGGAATGGCCTCGACCCAAAAATGTGACGAAGGTGCAGAGCTTCATGGGCACTTGCCAATATATCTGGATGTTTATCTGCTACTTTTCTATCCTTACTGCACCGTTGCATGCATTGACGAAGGACAACCAAAAGTTTGAATGGACCTCGAAACATGAGGATATGTTCCAACTTTTGTAGTGAAAGATATGTGAGGTGCTTATTCTTGCCTTGCCAAATCTACAACGACCCTTAGAGTTAGAGGCAAACGTATTGGGATACGCCATGGGAGCTGTCTTGGTGCAAGATGACTGGCCTATAGCATACAACTCTGAGATGTTCTAGGAAACTCATAAGAACTAGTTGACCTTGATAAGGAACTCTTGGCACTATACTAGGTTCTAAAGCACTGGCAGGTCTACCTCCTAGGCAAGGAGATTGTGGTACACACACACCACTGCCCACTTTAGTACCTATAGATACAGTTAAAATTATAGCAGGCATGCCGCATGAGCAGATGATATACTTACAGTAGTTCAATTTAGTGATCAAGTATAAGAGGGGCATCCGTAACAAACCGGCTAATATGCTATCATGACACCCGTTATAGTACATTGCCTGTCGGTATTTATGTAAGTTTGGCCAAGTTTTCACGAGAAGTATGCCTGTTTATATGCCAAAGACTCATATTTTCAAGTTGCTACAAGGGTGCACTATTATGTGTACATAAAGATGGCAATCAAGTACAGTGGATCTAGGAAGCCCATACCTTGAAGGTGGCAGGTCACTTTAGAGTCAACAAAACCTTATAGAATATCCAGTGCTATGTCTACTGGCCTCACATGCAGAATGATGTGGCGTGATTTGCAAAGGGGTGTGTACTGTGCTATATATCCAAGCCCGCTAATCATAATATGGGCCTCTACACCCCTCTTCTAGTGTTGACTCATCCTTGGGAGAGTGTCTCTATGGACTTCTTCGGAGGCCTCTTAAAATAATATCCAACCGGTGCTAGCTCCTCTTAAAATTAGGAAGCCATGATTTGAGATGATCAAAATAATATGGAGTTAGTTCTAACCATTGCAGATAAGACAGAGATGGTCTAGCTATCCCAGTTGGGATAAGGATCAAGGTTATTTCAATGAATCGGGAAAAGGATCAAAATTGTTTTAACCAATTTAGATAAGGATAAGATAAGGAGGTTAGATGGTTTTTCAAGTATTTTTTTTTTTATTTTTATCTTTTTGTAATCCTAGAAGGCTATAAATAGGAGCCCAATTGGCTCTTATAAATTCGATTCTAGTTAGAGAGCAAATATACAGAGTTTTCTACCTAAAATGTTGTATTTTTTATATTTTTCTTTTCTAATATGGTTCCAGGTGTCCATTAGGAAGGCACTGCGATATTGCTTCCTCTTTGATGGACTAATGGTTCATATAAATTAGATTTGGATCTTACTTTTGAATATAACCATTCATTTATGCATGATGATAATGTTGGCATAAAAGGGAACATCATTAAGAAGAACTCTTGAAGTTTATGGCATAGGAGATTGGCATATATCCTTTTAGAAACATTAAAGAGGTTGTAAATAATAATATTTTAAAAGATATTAACTTTACTGACTTTGGTACTTATTTGGGTTATATAAAGGGAAAGCAAACTAACAAGTCCTCCAAAAATGCATGATGATAATATCTGTGAACCTTTTTCTACTTTATATTTTAATGGCCAAAGCTATTTTATCTTATTCATTAATGACCATGCTAGTTTCATGCATCTCTATATTCTTTTTGAAAAAATGAGTTACTTGATGCCTTTAAGGTTTATAAAGCAAAATTAGAGAAAATTGAATAAGAAAATTAAGATCGTAAGATCTAATAGAGGTGATGAGTACTTTTATAAATACACAAAAAATGGATAGTTAATAGGCCCATTTGCTAAGTTTCTAAAGGAATAGGGCATTATTGCCCAATACTCTATACCAGGTGCATCACACAAAATGGTATGAAAAAAAATGACACACTAATGGACGTGATGAGAATTATGATTAGTATTTCTAATCTTTTTTTCTCTCTTTAAAGTGAAGCATTAAAGACTACAGTATATGTCTTAAATAGAGTTCCATCGAAGGTTATTCCTAAAATTTCTTTTAAGTTGTAGAAAGAATAAAAACCAGATTTAAGTTATCTACACATATGGGGATGCCCAGTTGAGGAGTGAATTTATAATGCATACTTAAAGAAATTGGATCCTACAATAGTTAGTGGCTATTTTATTGGCTATGCAGTAAACTCTAAGTGATGTATGTTTTATTATCCTTACCACACATCCAAAATAGTTGAAGCCAGGAATGCTAGGTTTCTTGATGATTATAAATTTAGTGGGAGTGGTTTTTCCTCGTAAAGAATAATGAGAAAATAAGAGATCAAATTTGATCAACCTATAAAAAATATGGAATTGATTGTTATGCAACCACTTCAAGAAAAACTATCCCATGAAGAACAAGTTCATTTTGAGCCCACTACTGAAAACATTCAAAATACAGAAGAAGTAGATCCTCAAGGAAAAGAAGACCTACAATTCCTAGTGACTATATTGTCTACCTATAAGAGTCTGACTTTAATGTTGGACCAAATAATGATTCTAAGTCATTTTCACAAGTCATGAGTAGAAATAAAATTATACTCTATGATATCATGAAGGAAGACATAGAATTAATGTCTAAAATTCAAGTTTGAAATCTCATTGATTTACCATAAAAAGTTTTGGCCATTGACTATAAATAGGTCTATAAGACCAAAAGAGACTTTTTGGATAACATTAAACAATATAAGTCCAGACTTGTAGATAAGGATTTCTCTTAAGAAGAAGGCATTGATTATCATGAAACCTACTCTCCGGTTTTAAAGAATGATTCATTAAGGATAATTATGACTTTGGTAGCTTATTTTGATTTAAAATTATATCAATAGATGTAAAACGATATTTCTGAATGAGAATCTTAAAGAGACAGTGTATATGACTCGGTTTGAAGGTTTTTGTGATAATAAAGATAGCCATGTTATTTGCAAGCTAAAAAAATTCATATATGGACTAAAATAGGTTTCTCACTAATAGTATATAAAATTTGATGATGTTATTAGTTCTTTTGGTTTTACAGGAAATATTATGCATCAATGTATATACCTTAAGGTTTGCAGAAGTAAGTACATGTTTTTGGTCCTATATATAGATGATATATTAGTTGCAAGCACTAATTTAGATTTTTTGAGGAGATAAAAACTAATTCTTTTTCAAAATTTTGAGATGAAGAATATGGATGAAATGTCTTATGTCATTGCTATAGAGATTCACAAAGACAAATCATAAAAAATTTTAGATTTGTTTTAAAGGACCTATATTGAAAAAGTTTTGTAAAGATTTAAAATAATAGATCATACTCCTATGATTACTCCTATTTTAAAAGGTGATAAATTCAGCCAAAATCGATATCTACAAAATGCTTTGGAAAAGGAACAGATGAAAAATATCTCATATGTATGTATAGTAAAAAGCTTGTTGTATGCTCTTACAACACTTGATATTGTCTATGCAGTAGGAATTTTGGATAGAACCAAAGCAATCCTAGCCTTGATTATTAAAAAGCTACAAAGAAGATTATGACATATCTATAAGGAATAAAGAATTATATACTTACATACAGACATATTGATGACTTGGAAGTAGTTGGTCATCTGAACTCAAATTTTGATGGATGTATGGATACCAAAAAGGATACATTTTTGTTGTTATTAGAGATGCTGTGTCTTGAAGAAGTAATAAGCAAACCATAATTATGTCATCTATCATGGAGATTGAGTTTATTGCATGCCATGAAGCTACTTCATAGGCATTATGGATAAGGAATCTCATTTTGGCTTAAGAGTTGTCAATTCTATTGCAAGGCCAATAAAGATTTATCGTGACAACTTCGCTGTAGTTTTTTTCTTTTAACTATGATAAAGGTAAAAATCATAGCAAGCACGTTGATATAAAGTATCTTACTATTAGATATCATGTCAAGGAGCATGAGTAGATATCTAATATATCAGTATTAAACTAATGATCGTAGATCCCATAACTAAAAGATTATCGACTAAATAGTTTAAAAATCATGTGGATCATATAAAAATTATTAATTTAATTTTATTTAATTTATTTATTATATAAATTTATGATATTTTTAAAAATAAAAGATATATTTTTATTTTGTGCGCATAAAGTTCAAGCCATGAAGCCATGCTTATTGTATCAAGCCGATGCTCGTACATCGTTCCGAAGTAGGATTAGACTGCTATTTATGCTGTCTTTGCCTTATTCCGGGAGTCAGGCCTTGCTCATCCTTGCAAAAAGCAACGCACGCCCCCTTTAAATTTGTCAAACTATACAATATCGATAAGAAGAAAATCTCAGGATACGGCAACCTTGCATCTTGTTGTTCTCGTCGTTTCGAACTTTTCCGATCATCACGCGCAAATGGAATGGGCGGTGGAAGGTTCGCAGTCCCGAAGTGCTCCATTTTGTCTTCTGCAGAGGAAGTCACGCTCCGCGAGATAAAGTACCATGACATGCACGCCGCATGCGAGCCACGATATATTTTTTTTTTTTTTTTTTTTTTAAAAAAAAAAAATCTCTGGTTGCTTCCGAGCAGTGACCGACAAGCTCACAAAACGCCACTCGAAATTTGGTGGACCGGGGACTTAAAGTCATGCCATCCAGTTGGAGGACCGCTATTGGATTTTTTTTTTTTTTATTAAAAAAAAAAAGTTAGAAGGATAAATCCAACGTAGCTATCTTGCAGGTTCCATCCCACCGGATAATATTCTAAACCTTTTTCCGTTAAAAAATGAGTACATCGATCCGGTATCACTAAGATGATGCTAGCTGGTTAGAACGAGAAAGAAAAAGGATCCCGACCTCTCGCTCATCCAATCATCCACATTTTACTCTTTAGACAAAAAATTAAAACTAGCATAGCTCGAACATGAGAATTTTATAAGAAGGATGATCGGATCGGATTGAATGTATATGGATTGGATTAGAAAAATTTTAACATGAATATGATTTATTTATTAAATGGATTTAATTTAAAATCTAGGTACGGTCTATTTAATAAATATGTAATCCGATCCGATTCATTTATTACATGAATAACCTGTTAACTTGATCCAATCTATTTAATCTATTTAATAATTAAATAATTTATTTATCCAATCTAATCTGATCCATCATGTTTAATAAATAGATAATGTATTTATCCAAATCGATCCGATCCATATATTAAACGGATTAAATAAATTAGATCTAAAAAAATATAAAATCGACCGGTATATAAAATATGTTAAATGGGTTAATTCGTTTTACAATCTGAACTTGTTTATTCTAAATGTAAACTTGTTTATGATGGATCGGATGCTGATTGAATTGATGGATAAGCTCATATATATATTTTTTTTTGATAAGAAAGGCGGTGGCGATGATTATATTAAGATATATAAGAAAAAATTACAAAGGTACTTTACAAGTAACCCAAACAAAGAGTAAAATATTAGGTCTGTAATTACTGACAAAACCTTATACCCATGGCAAAGATAAAAAACCTGAACCTAAAGTTGAAAGAGTAAAAAGCAATATGAGACACTTGATATGAGAGTCCCAGCAAGTAACATCACCATGAAGTAGCTGTCACCGATGAGTCTTCCTGGAGAACCGGTTCGAAAATATTCATCCAATTTGAAGTATCTGTAACCATGTTTCCATATACAGTTCCATCTCGAAATACAGCACTGTTGAGAGCCAGATACCAGGGGACCAGGAATCAGTACTTTCTTGGAGAAACATAAAACTTTGGCCCAGGCTGTAACACGAAAACCTCTACAAATGTTGAATAGATAACTGAAATTCCTGCAGATGCCAGTTAATATTGGCCCAGCATAGATGAATATATAACAAGAACCGATACATTGATGAAGAAATCGAAAACTTTGTACCGGAATGTAACATGAAAGACTGGAGCATAAGAAAATTGATGACACACCATCCTTGGAGTAGAAACTGGTAAGAACCAAGCTGGCAGTATCTAATGGCACTGTCAAGTTAAAGGTCCAGCAGGCAGGTACAGGAGCTCCAGGTAGCACAATAGAATATCCTTTCTTGAGCCTGAATCCTTCGCTGGGAATAGAAATAGTGATTAAGTGCAGTAGAGCATAAGCATAGCACAGAGAAGATATCGAGTTGGGTAAAAAATATTTGAACTCCTCGAGAGCAAAGGCCATAAAACATAGATAAGAAAGGGTCGATCCAGCAGGTTAATGCAGAAACAAATTAGCCCAACAGAGAAAGCAGAGCAGGCAGCCTTCTGCATAACCTGAGAATCATAATTGAAGCAACTAAAATGGAAGTCAGAGATCCTGGAAATGGTGAAGACAATCCCTTGTACCATGTGTGCAAGAATTCCTCTTAATTGTCTGAGCAGAATATGTGGCAACTGTCCTCTGCAAAGATAAAACTTTGTGCAAGTGATACTATACATAGTCTTCCAAAGCAATAATGTAGCCTCTGAAGATATAAGCAGTGAAGACACAATAAAAGAAAGAGTGCCGTAGTGTACAAGCATATGTGGAAAAGATAGGTAGCCATCGAACATAAGTTGAAAGCTTATGCCGCCTAATCCTATTAGTATCGGTTTGCGCAAATTTGAAACTGAGATTGAATGCAGCCCACATGAGGCAATCCTTGTTGGCTTGAACATAGGAATTCAGAGTGCATAGGTAGTCCACGATTAATACATAGTGGTATCGATAGAAGAATGGCAGCCCAGTTAGGATTCCAATCATATGAAGCAAGCAGTAATG
This sequence comes from Areca catechu, assembly GCA_021397845.1. NCBI lineage: Eukaryota > Viridiplantae > Streptophyta > Magnoliopsida > Arecales > Arecaceae > Areca > Areca catechu. Next base: position 36,793,465 of record CM038040.1, read on the forward strand.
AAGCAGAACAATGAGATAGTTCCCAATAGTACCAACGAAAGCAGCATTTGAAATAAACATCCTGGAACACCTGTTTGGAGCAAGTGCACCGTTAATACCTCCTTTACATAGAACTATTGTGCCTTCTGAACAATTGAATATGACCTTCTTGGTAGAGGGCAACATGAGATTGTTCCCCATGGCATCATGTAAACCATTTAGATAAGACTCCCAACAGGTATTATAACAAGGTGCAGCAGGAGTATAACATAATTTAGAACACCGGAAGCTAACAGTTGTGTAATGGATGAAATCAATGTATGATGAAAAAAGATTAGCTGTTTTGAGCAGTGCCGGCACATGAATAAAACTCCTCCTTCACCCCCGTTTCATATTGAAGTGAATTTGGCCCTGGATAATGTCAGTGGAGCTAGAAAAGGGCTTGTCATAAGAATTCCATCCAAAGAACCCGATGGTGGCATAAACAAATGAGCCCTGCAAGAAAAACAAATTTGTTAGGCAAGGGTTCTGTTTTGTATTTTTTCTTTTTTTTTCCTTTTTTTCCTTTAAGTAATTTTTTCATTCTCCTTTTTTCCTTTTTTTTTTTTTTTTTTTTTTTTTTTTTTTTTTCCCCTTGAGATTTCGAAAACAGGTCGGTGGTATGAACAGCAGCACAAAAGATAGATTGAAATAGCTGAAAGGTGTTTTGTGAGCAGAGATAGACACGAAGAGCTGAAGTATGGTGCTCTTGTTTGATCTGCTTCCCCCACTTTGAGATCCTGCAAAGATGGCCTTTATAAAGCAGAATAGGATGCATTGTAAAGTTCATTTGGCATAGAAAGAAATCTCTTTCTGTCCTTCCAAAGAATTGAGACCAGGTGATGAGGAATGTCGTTGCCTTGGTAATAGATAAAATTCCCCCGGTGCGCGTGCTTAGCCAGATAATGGGCAGTTTGATTAGCCTGGCGTGCAACATGGAATTCATCGTGAACAAGGGTCCGTTATCTTCCGAGCCCTCCCTGTGCCATCTTTGTTTAATGGGCGTAGATCAACTCCTATATTCTTTCATTTTTCGTAGTCAGATGTCCTTGCTGGTCCTTCAAGGACTGAATATTATTCTGTCTTCACCACATTATTGTTGAGTGGTGAAAAAACTTAGTGTTTTGATCCCCCTCCTTAAGCCACGTAACGCGAGATCTTTGATGCCAAAATGTTTCCTGGATTTGAAGGTTGGCATTGAATTGATGAATAAGGTCGAGGAGGTTCCTGTGATCAGCATCAGAAAAGGTATTAGATTGAGACTCCTTTAATTGCATATCAGAAATGTTTTATTGCAGTTTTTTACCCTGCCAGAAAATGTTGCCCAAACATTTCTTCCATTTTTTCAAAGCAACATTAGTTTTAAACAAAAGCTTAGATAATCTTACCAGAAGAGAGCCACTAACATCTACAGTCCAAGTTCGTGCTATGGTATGGTGGATACCCTGACATTGCATCCATATTTTCTCAAACCTGAATGGAATATTCATTCTCCTCCTGTACCGTTCAATCGATAGCAGAATCGGACAATGATCTGAAGCAAATCTCATTAGATGCTGCAGCGTAAAGCAAGGAAAAAGTTGAAGCCACAAAGGGGAAACAAAGGCTCTATCAAGCCTTTCCCATACCCTGGCATTGCCCCTTCTATTATTACACCAAGTAAACGGAGGGCCTGAATAACCAATATCAGTGAAACCAGCCTAGGCAATGCAATGATTAAATTCCTTAACATCCCTAGTAATTTGAAAAGGACGATCACCTCTCTTATCTTCCCTGTTCAAAATACAGTTGAAATCACCTATAAGCAATAGAGGAAGATGTATAGAATTAACAAAATTGATTTGCTCCCAAAATAATCTCCTATCAACACTATTAGTGCTAGCATACACAACAGCTATAATCCAAGATTGAGCATTATTTGACGTGATTATTCCAAATGCAACCTGCCTGTTGGTATGCATAAAGTCCAAATTACCTAACTCCAATTTCCAAACGATTATGATACCCCCAGACAGACCCACAGAAGGAATCATATAAACACCCCATTTAGGGTCCATAATCCGCTTAATCTTATCAATAGCCTGGTCCGACATCCTAGTTTCCAAGAAACTGCATATATCAGGTATATAATTGCATAACATATTCTAAGCATAATTAACAAAAGAGGCTTTAGCCGCGCCCTTGCAGTTCCACACTAAAATTTTCATTTAAATATTATTGGGTGGTTTCGCCCCCCGGGGCTTATCCACATCCACATGCATGATAGACTGAGATTGAAGTATAGGAACATTAACAAGAACATTATCAATACATTGAGTAGGCACTTGAGCATTCACATGTTTAGAAGAATTGATAATAGCATTGGATAGCTGAGCAATGTAATCCTGATGCTTATCTTTGCCTGTTGTTTGAAGTACCTTAGAATCTATTTGACTTCTTTGTAGGTCCCGATCACACTCCATCATATGGCTGTTGAAGTTAACATTGGCCACAGCAATGGGTCTCCATATTTCCCTTGCCTGATTTTCCTTCTTATCTTGTTTGGGCCTATATATAACAATTTGTGAATTTACCTCCTGAGTTTGACTTTGTTCTTCCCGGATGATAACTTTGGTTGAAGGGGAATGATCTGTCCTAGCCCTTGCTTCAGTTGTGGTCGTCTTTGTTGGTGATCTTTTTCTTTTATCCTTGTAAAAAGGTTTTGCTGCAGCGTCCTCTTTCCCAAAAGTTTGAACCCCTTGCATGTCTTCGCTTTCTTGTTCTTCCGGTTCTTGATTCAGTGGGGTGAATCTCGAACCCTTCATATCATTATGCATTTGTGAAGCATTTTTAGCCGGTGATAAATTCCTTACCTGGCTATTGTTTTGGCCTCTTTGGTTGCTTTTGTCCCATGTAAAACCATGGGAGTTGGACTTACCCTTAGTGGTGGAGGATTGGTCATTCATTAGAACCCTCGCTGCCCTAATCCAAAGGCCATACAGTTGTTTTTTTGTGAGATGCTGCGGTAGCTCTGAGATTTTACATGGCTTAGAAAGGTCAGTTTGGATGAGACCACAGGTATAGCACATATCCGGTAATTCCTCATAATGAACTCCTGCCACCAACAATCATCATTTACCTGAATTCTTATTCCCGAACAGATAGGCCTAGAAACATCGATGAGGGTGCATACTCTCGCATAACCCATGCGAGTCGAGTTTGCCGTCCAATCATCGAGAAACATAGGCTTACCCGCCATGGAGACAATTTTTAAGATCTTTTCCTTGTCCCACAGCTCGACCGGAATATCTGGCATGCGAATCCAAACCCTAGCCTGGGTAATAACATCCCGGCTAGGTTTGAAATTAGACCGCTAGGCTTCCAGGGCCAACAGCTGACCAGCCAATGACCAAGGTCCTTTATCCAGGGCCTTGGTTCTATCCTCTTCAGATCGGAACCGGAAGAGAAGGATACCCTCAGACAAGGCAGTCACTAAAAGATTGTCCTTTAAATCCCAACGAAGCTTAAGCTCCTTCTGAATAAACTCCAGAGGTAACCCTTTTCCCAAAAACCTACCGATTAAAGCAAACTTAAGAGCAGATTGAGCTTCCCTTACCTCCTCTAGAGAGAAAACGACCACCTTGGAGAATCTCTCTTCAAGTGCCTCTATGTCCGCTGGAGAAGCTCACGACGATTCCCATCGAAATCTCCTAATGCCTTGAACCACCTGAGACCAGGAGTGAACCGCATCAGAGCCCAAACCCACAGCCCTAACTGGTCCTAGCCTGGTCGTTTCCAAAGGACTTCCCGCTGCTGCCGCCTTGGTCGTCTCAGGAAGATGACCCTTTTCCCCGAGCAAAACCCGCGAGCCCTCCTGCCGTCGGTTGGACATTTTTCCCCAAAGCACTGTTGGATATGTTGCTGCTCCCGAATCGAGCTCCCCAGCCCCCATAGGGCTTTCCCCTTAGCTTTCTGAGTTTTCCGCAGCTTCTCCTCTTCATCCTCCTGCTCGACGGCCTAGGAGGAGGATGAAACCCTAAACCCTTTTTCCCGTTTATCACACGATCGCCTAAGTCGCCATACATTCTCTCTCCTAACTCCTTGACAGTCTAAACGATCCGAGTACTTATCTCGGTCTAGTTATTTTGGATTTGTTACAAGGTTCCTATTTTTCTTCTCTCTAAACACCAAATGGGGAGTAAATTTGCACACTATGCGAGAAACTACCCTCTACTGCAGTGTAAATTATTGCCTGGACCAGGTTCAAATGGACCAGGCCAAATGTGGAAAGGTGGATAATAAACAATTGAGAATTGATAAAATATAAAAAATAATGTTGTGTGTCATCCACCGTGGGTTTGGCATGGTCCGTTATTGGACATGGTCCAAGTAATAAATAGACCTGCTAGGTAAAACTTTCACTGTTGGATTGGAGAATACATGGATCGACCTTTCTTTCGATTGGAATGTGTCTACTAAACATGTACATGCCCAATATATATATATATATATATATATATATATTGGTATACTAAGGCGGTCACATAGCTCTGATACGAGAGCAGTCTAAAAGATCAAAAAAAAAAAAAAAAAAATTAAAAGAAAGAAGAATACTATTATCCTGAAATTATGGCCAATCGATAAAATACTGAACAACAAAGGAGGCAATCAAGTCTGCAGCATAGTTTGCTTTTCGATAGACATGGCATGTTTTAGCTATTATGGAAAGCTGTAGAGACTTTCAAATATCATGAAAGAAAGGATGGGTATTACAACGATTCGATCTGTCTTGAATCCAGATAATAATAATAGAAAAATCATTCTTAATAATAATTCTGTGAGTATGCAGATGCTGAATAATTTTGATGATATCGGTTCATGTAACTATGAATTTTGCTTATGAGACAGATGGATCATGAAAAAAAATCTTCGCAGCTATAAAAGGCTTCCCGTCATTATTCTAAATAATATATCCTGCACTATATATTATCGGAGCCACGAATACCATCACCAAAATTTATCTTGATAGACATAAGAAAAGGGGACTCTCAGATCATGTAAATGGTCCTCAGGCCGCTGTGGAGACAGCAAAACCGTTCAAACAAATCTTTTATCCAGACCACGCGCTGCGTACCGCGTGATTGCATAAAAAACAAAATCATGCACAACTTCCATAAAATGCAAGTCATCATCGCGTCCTCATGTTCACAAGAGTTTTACAATTTTGATCATCCTTTCCATAAGAATGCCATTTGCATCCTCAAATGAGATAAATTCGCACTAAAATTTCTTTCCTTCGTGAAACTAAAGTATCATGTTTTGTCAGCCTTGCCGAAGCTACGAGACACCCATTCTTTTTTTTTTTTTTTTTTTTGGTTCCGATCGAATAGTGCCTGTGGAATATACTCCTCTTCCATTTGTTTATTTATGTGATACCATGTCAAGCACGATGGCTCTACGTGGCCTCTTAATTATTTTAGACTTTATATAAGTTGATTATATATGTTATGTTTGGTTAGAAGGAATCGAGTTCTGAAATGAAAATGGAACTGTTTACCTTTTATTTTTAACTAATTGGTTGGAAGGTTCAATTTTTATTCCAATTTTATTGAAATAAAAATATCTCAATATTTTAAAATCCAATCATTATTCCAGTATTCAAAGTTCATTAAGTCTCAATTTTAAATTTATTAAAAAATATAATTATTTTAATTTTTATTGTAATTTATTTTAATTTTAATTGTAATTTCAGTTCTGATCAAGAATCAAATATATCCTTCACATGATTTATAAAATGATCCATAATATTTATAATTATTATGGTTCGCTGTAGCAATTTAATTCAAAATTTACTTAAAATGTCCTTCAAAACAAAAGTTGCTCATATGTATGAAGCCTTTTTTTTTTTTTTTTTTAATTTTATTTTATTTATAGCAAAAATAAATTAATATTTTTTTTTTTTTTTTTGATAAAATGGTGTATTCTATTCAAGATCGAAAGTAAATACAATCAAGATAATCATATAATACATGGTTTCGAAGCTGAACTAAGGTAAAATATATCGGACCAGAATGATTAGCAATATAAGAAACGGCCCAATCAGATTTCCCATCTTTGATGCAGGTTTGGATGATGTAAAGAAAAAGTCCTCCCAAATCGACCATCTGTCGTATAATTAAAAATCTTCACTTCGACTTCATTCCTCGGGTTTTTTTTTTTTTATAAAAAAAAAGATGAGAGGAGGGAAAAAACCCCTCGATGTAGCTCCCCACTCGGATCCTAACCCAACTTTTGTTTGATTCGGACCGTAATTTTTTCACGTGTCCTTCCCATCAACTGGATGAGTATGTCAGCCAACCCCACTACAGCTTCGGAGTTTCGGCCGTTCAACCCCTAGTCACGTGTCCAGAATTAATCTAGAATTTAATCGAGTCACCCGCGAGATCATTTCTCGAATCCGTGACCAGTGAATTATTCATAAGAGTTGAATTATGTCTTAACCAACCGAGCTATCAGCGTAGTGATTTTCTCGAAAATGCGAGATGGTGTCGTAGAGCTACCTCGATCCGAGCAATGTTATTATTATTTTAAGTTTGAATGTTGCCATCACTTTTATCAACGCTTTCCCATCATTTTCGTAATTTCATTATTTCTGGCATGGGGCCCTGAGAGGCTCAAGAGCACCAGGGAACAAGGGATAAGGGATCACAAAGATCGATAAATAATGATACATGACGGCAAAAATCTCCGTATAAAGACATCCTTGCACGATTTGAACAAGTCGTGACTCATTCCAGTATGGAGCACGGTAAAAAAAAAAAAAAAAACGCCAAATCAAGCAAAACCCATACGAGAAGTTAGTGCACTCGTTCTTTGATGTCGATGCCTTGGAACTTTGAAGCCTATAAATGGGCGTAGAATTGAAATGGATGGCTTAAATTTCAACTATTTAGTTGGAGAAATTCCATCCCCATTCCTGCTTCGGGGAGGAATGTGGATGCTCTGATCTTCCATTATTGATCTCGATCACCCATCGGGTAATTAATATCTCTAGATTTAAAAACCTTATAAGCTGTACAAAATCATAAAATATTGTTGCATTACTTAGTTTGCTTGCTAACAACTAGCAAGCAGTAAATAAAGAATTTACAGCAGTATCTTACTGTAATATAATTTTTAATATTTTATTTGATAAGAAAGATGGACTTAAAAAGAATTGGATAGAGGACCAAGTATGGATGGATTGGAGAAAGAATGCATATAGAAAGAAGAATGAATGAAGAAAATGATGGATATCTTTAACATAGAAGAATGAATGAAAATTCTGCCCTTCTTTGTTTGACAGGAAAGGAATAAAAAAAATAGATGGTGTTGCCATCCTCACCGTCATGACTTGCAGCTCTGATGTGGTGCCGGATGTCAGTCCCGTCTTTCCCGAATCCAACGGCCTCCAATCCTGCAAGACAAAGTTAAAGACCCGGGCCAGGGATTCCAGTGGGGACACTCCGATGATCAAGTCAGTGGATGGTAAAGAGAAACAGATCTCCCAAGACGGATCCCTGTTCGGTCTCCACACTTGGAGGAGAATATTCAGTAAAAAATAGAGTAGGGGCGGTAGGAAAGGAGCAAGGCTCGAGCTCGGATGGCTGTGCTCGTCAGGACTCTCTCCGGGAGCCCTTTGGAATGTCTCCATGCCTTTCCTTCACTTGTCTCCCCTTCTCCGCTTTTTCCGTGCTTACCTTGTTCTCGCCCACTGGGTCCTCCTTTTAGATCACCGGTTCTCCTCCCTTCTTGCCTCGATTTTTTCCCTCTCGAGGTGCTCGAGAGTCAACGGCATCCGAGGCCGCGCTTCCGAGGTCATTTCTCCTTATAGTAAGGAGTTATGTTGCAAGCTTTGTTCTTCCAGTGGGTTATCACGGTTGGGAAAGTTTAGCAGAGCCTTGATCCGGGGGCAGCCGTCCTTGAATCTGAGGTCCCTAACGCAGCCTTCTCTTTGTGGGTGGTGCAGGTGGCCGGCTACAAGGTCAGATGCCTCGATCGGGGCTCTCTTTCCTGAATGGTGCAAACGATGATAGGCGCACCTTTCTAGCTTTGGGGCACCGTACTGGATGCGCTGTATGCGCGCCAGCTCCGGTTGCATACTTGGTGCTGACACCCTTTTCCATTTCATGACACTTCTAAGGAACGAGCTCGACTTCGGTTGAGGTAGGCTCGCACTTGGGGGGCCACCTGACGAAGGAGCTGGAAGGAGCTCGACTTCGACCGAGGTGGGCTCGACCTTTGGGGAGCCACTTGGCGAAGGAGCTTGACTTCGGCTAAGGTAGGCTCGACTTCGGCCAAGGTGGGCTCGATCCTTGGGGAGCCACCTGGCGAAGGAGCCGGAAAGGAGCTCGACTTCAATCGAGGTGGGCTCGACCCTTGGGGAGCCACATGGCGAAGGAGCTGGAGGGAGCTCGACTTCGACCGAGGAGGGCTCGACCCTTGGAGAGCCACTTGGTGAAGGAGTTGGAAAGAGTTTGACTTCGATCGAGGTGGGCTCGACCCTTAGGGAGCCACCTGGCAAGCGAGCTGGAAGGAGCTCGATTTCGGCCGAGGTGGGCTCGACCCTTGGGGAGCCACCTAGCAAAGGAGCTGGTAGGAGAAATCTGTCTTGGCGACATCTGCTTGCCTTGCTGCCTGCCGGATCTGAGGTGTACTCCACATCAATGGTTTTACCACATCATTTGCTCCCCACTCTCGAGTCCCATCGAAGCATTGCGACTGGGGGGAGGGGGTAAATGCAGATTTGACATGGAAGGATAAAAAATCTGGTGTCATTATTGCTGTAATCTCCACCACTCCGCAAGTCATGTTTCGATACCCAATGTGCAGGTGCCACGTCCGCAAGTCCGAGGAACCATAATTGCTAGTACCGGATCCAAGGCGGTTTTCAGCTCACCGAAGCATCACCGCCGGTTGTCCCCCACACGTGGCGCACATTTGATGGTGGGGATGGGAAAAGCCGTACAGCCGCTGTCCATCGATTTTGAAAAGAGAGAAGACTTTTCCCAATCCTACTCTTTTGAACTACTCGTGGTCACCAGCGGTTCAGAGTTTTTTTCTTCCTTTGCTGTCTGCCCCTTACAAGATAAGCAAATGAGTCACTTATCCTTCTTCTCTTTTTCTTCTTCCTCCCCTTGGTTGGCAGTGTCCAAGTCTTTCCGAAATCCTGTCTTAGGTCTTCCATCCTCCTTGCTTTATCCCTTCTCTTCTGAATGGCTCGCTCGGGCCGGTTCCCTCGATCCTCTAGTAATCCCAATGAAGCAGGCCCCTCCCGGCTGAGGACTCCATCCTTCGATGATGAGGACGAAGTTTCTCTCGAAGTCTGGAGGTGCTTGCATCCCACTGGGATAGTCATAGGAAGTCCCAGGGCTCCCCCTGCTTCCTCTGATCCTGCTGTCGCCCATCCGGTGGCAGCGGCTCTGACCGGCCCCTTCGACATCATTTCGACAATGATCAAAGAGGATCTCTCTGTGATCCGGGAGATGTACAGGATCCTGGATTTCGTCCGGCTCTCACTCCCGGGGCCAAGGGAGCGGGCCATTTCAAGCGGTCCGGGTCGGATCGCTTTTTACGAAGAGTTCCTCGTCGGGGGTCTTCATCTTCCTTTTCACCCCTTCTTTCTTTCTTTCCTCAGTAATTTCCATCTCGTGCCGGCCCAGTTGGCCCCTAACACCATCAGGGTCATTTCCGCCTTCATTGTCTTCTGTCACTTTCATGGGTTTGTCACCCATTTCTCCTTATTTGGGGCTCTCTTCATCCTGAAGCGCCACCCCACCGACGATGGATGGTGGTTTCTTTCTCCCCAGTCGAAGTGCCTTAGGTTTGACCTCCCCATCTCTATCAAGGGATGGAAGAGTCGATATTTCTTTGCTTCGATCGAGGGTGTTGATTGGGTCTGGAGTGATCCAGACCGGGCCCCGAACCGCAACTCTCAAGTGGAGTCTGCTGACCGGGAGGTCTTCACCCAACTGATTAGTAACCAGCTCCCCTCCCTCGAAGTTCTGCTATTAGAGCGGAACTTGTTTGAGGTCGGGGTTAGCCCAATTCGAGAGTTAGGTGAGTCTCCACTGGGTGCGACCCATACCTTCTTCTGCTTTTTGACTTGGGGTTGACTCTTTCTTTTTTTTTGCAGGGATGAAGTACTTGGCGGAGAACTTGATGGAATCTACCCATAAGAGGAGCTCTTCGACTGGGCACAGAGATACTATGCCAAAGAGGGCCCGGGTGGAGACCGGCCGGGGGTCCAAGTCCGTTCCATCTTCGGAGGCGAGGGCTGTTGAACCAACCCCCGACCCCCATAGCAGCGAGCTCCCTCCCCTGAAATCATCGAGGTTGATGAGGGGAGGGGGGACGAGTGGCCCGCTTCGCCGCCTCCACCTCAGACCAGGGCGGCATGCACCATAACAGTGGCCGGGATCCCTCCTCCGTCATCACCATCAAATGTAGAGAAGACCTCGGCACCGTCGTCCTCGGGACCTCGGCATGCACCAGCGGGGATTTCAATGAATGCCTCCGTCATCCGGGACCCAGTCTTGGTGAAAAGGATGATGGAGTACACCATTCAGCCTCACGACCGCAGTGCGAAGGGAGGCAGGGACTACTTGGCGGCCTTGCTTGGCACCATTCCCCAGCTCTTCTCGGTAAATACCTTACTTTTTCTTTTTCTTTTTTCTTTTTTTCTTTTCTTTTTTTTTATGTTTCAGTCGGGTCGTTGGGGCTAATTCTTTTTTTTGGTGCATATCGGAACTGACGTACTAATTCTTTTTTTTGGTGCATATCACTGACGAATTCTGTGCCGAATGAACAAAGAAGGATGCCGAGAAGGAAAAGCGGCTAGGAAACCTCGCGGTCAATGTGAAGGACTTGATGGAGAAGGGGCAGGAGATGAAGGAAGCCAATAAGTTCCTTCGACGTGACCTGTCCCGAGCCAAGAGGTGCATCAGGGATCTCGAGGCCTCCCTGGCTTAGGAGAAGGCACAAATGAAGTGCCATGAGAAGGAGTCCATGGCGGAGATATCTCGCCTTCAGGGGCGATCCTAGACTCTCGAGGTCCGGGTCGACGAGGTCCGGGTCGAGTTGGCGACGGCTAATGACAAGGCACAGGGGGCCTTGGCATTGATGGAGGCTACCAAGAAGGAGGCCCTTGAAGCCGTACCAAAGTTTCGGGAGTCCCAAGAGTTCGAGGATGAGGTCCACGAGGCGGCCGTGGACTCATTCATCAAGGGATTCGAAGCCTGCCGGGAGAAGGTGGCTTCGATCTTCCCGGAGCTTGACCTGGAGGGCGTCATCATCGGCGGTGCTGAGGAGCGATCTGGAGAGGTAGGGGCTCCCTCGGAGGTGACAGAGGCAACGACCACTAAGCAGCCGGCAGAGCAAACGGTCGGGTCGGTTGATACTCCAGGGGTCAACGATGCACCGGTGCACTGGCCTGGGAAGGAGCCGGCGATGTAGTGATCTCTGGGATCCTTCTACCTTCAGACCTTTGTAATTAGGATAGGATTTTCAACATTGTTTTTGTTTTGGGATCACTCGGCTTGTCAGGAATCTTCTCAAGTTGTAAAATCCTTTTAATGCAATGAAGTACTTCCCTTCATACTCTTCTTGCAAGTGGAGTACTTTCTATCTTCTATGGTGCTTCATGGACCCTCTTGCAACTTCATGAACTTAGGTTTGTTCGACTCCAAATTTCGGTTGTCCCTGGGAGACCTCAGTCATTGTAGATAACTTAGAAGGAATCTGGGAGTCCCTTGGGGACCTCGATCGTTGTACATAACTTAGACGAAATCTGGAAGTTCCTGGAGGGATCATCTGCACTCGGGCACCTGCTGAAGTACTCCGGGAGCCCGTCGAACTCCAGGGACTCGCCCAGGGGTGGTGACCTGTTTAGTGGTCCTTCCATCCATGCCAGGAGTCGAGCCATGACTTCAGTCTGGGGCTCGACTCCAGAGAGGGAATTGACTTCAGCTGTTAGTTCGAATGCAGCATTTTAGGAGTTCCCTGGTTCAGCCGCCCAGGGCAGTGAGCAGGGATGCAGGTATGGGACTTCTGGAGTTTCCCATCTTGAGGTGCCAGGCTTCATGAGTTTCCGGTCTTAAGGTGCCGGGCTTCATGAGTTTCCGATCTTGAGGTGCCGGGCTTCGTGAGTTTCCGATCTTGAGGTGCCAGGCTTCGTGAGTTTTCGGTCTTGACTTCGTCGAGCTTGGTTCAAGCAACTTGTTTGTAGGCCTTTTAGATCTCCCATCTTCGGTCGCCAGGCCTGGGGCTGGGCGAAAGTATTCTTGCGAGACAAGGGCAGCTGTTGTGCAAAAGAAATTTTATTATTGATGAGAGAAAGGCTTACATCATTGGTAGTACATCCTCAAGTTGCTAGCATTCCAAGTTCCAGGGAATCGGGCCCCATCGAGTTCGAAGAGGTAGTAGGTCCCATGAGGAAGGGCTTCGACCACTTTGTATAGGCCTTCCCAGTTCGGAGAGAGTTTGCCGCATTCTCAAGGCTGGGAGGCCTTTGCCCATCGTAGCACCAGATTGCTAGGGCGAAAGATCTTCGGCTTCACCCTGGAGTTGTAATACCAGGCTGCCCACTACGGGTAAGCCGCCATCCAGAGTCGAGCCTTGTCCCTTATCTCTTCAAGGAGGTCCAGGTTGAGTAGGAGCCAAGATGGGTTCTAGGCCTCATCGTATTGCTCCACTCGCAATGTGGGTAGACTTAACTCCACCGGGATCACTGCTTTTGTCCCTTATCTCTTCAAGGAGGTCCAGGTTGAGTAGGAGCCAAGATGGGTTCTAGGCCTCATCGTATTGCTCCACTCGCAATGTGGGTAGACTTAACTCCACCGGGATCACTGCTTTTGCATCGAAGACGAGGTTAAAGGATGTCTCATCTGTGGCCGTCCTGGGCGTAATATGGTATGCCCACAGGATACTGGAGAGTTCTTCGGCCCATCTACCTTTGGCCTGGTCGAGCATGGTCCAGAGTCCTTGAAGGATGGTCCGGTTGGTCACCTCGGCCTCTCCATTAGTCTGAGGGTGTGCCATCGAGATGAATCGATGGCAGATGTTGAGGCCGTCATAGAACTCCTCAAACTCTTGATTATCGAACTGTCGTCCACTGTTAGTGATGATTGTATGAGGGAGTCCGTAGTGGTATATGATTGATTTCCAAAAGAACTTGCTTATGTTGGCCTCTGTGATTCATGCCAGGGGTTCGGCTTCGATCCACTTAGTGAAGTAGTCGATGGCGACTATCAAGAACTTGCACTGCTCAAGCGCAGGAGAAAAAGGACCAAGGATGTCTATGCCCCACTGGGCAAAGGGCCAGGGAGCAGAGAGCTGGGAGAGTGGCACAGTCGGCTGACGTTGCATACTAGCATGGCGTTGGCAGCGGTTGCACTTCTTTACGAAGTCGGTCACGTCCTCCTTCATGGTTTCCCAATAGTATCCCTGTCGAAGGGCCTTGTACGTCAATGTCCTGCCCCCAACATGATTTTCATAGAGGTCCTCGTGTATATCTCAGAGTACGAAAGCTGCTTCCGAGGGTCTCAGATACTTCAGTAATGGGTAAGAGTAAGACCTTCGATAGAGTTGCCCATCCATCAGGATGAAGCGTGTGGCCTTCCTCTTGATTATACCGGCCTCTATGCGATCTTCGGGCAAAGTTCCATCGGTAATGTATCTGACATACCTATCCATCCAACTGGACTTCAGAGTGACTTGCTGGACCTCCTCGGACGTCTCGTAGCTTGGGGCCTGGAGATGCTCAATATAGGCATGCCCTAATGACGAGTTCGGCAGGGTCGCCAGCCTAGAGAGGGAGTCGGCACGAGCATTCTCTCCATGTGGAATGTGGGAGATGCTGAAGCGTCTGAAGCCTGCTGCACTTATGCATACTAGCTCCAGGTACTTTGACATTTGAGGATCCCGAGTCTCAAATTCTCTCGAGACCTGTCCGACCACCAATTGTGAGTCGATGAAAACTTTCAGGTTGGGTACGTCCAGCTTGCGAGAGACTCTCAACCCTGCGAGGAATGCCTCGTACTCTGCCTGGTTATTGGTGACCGCGAACTGGAAACAGAGCGCGCACTTAGCGACGACTCCCTCGCTATTGGCGAGAATAAGTCCGGCCCCGCTACCACCAGCATTGGATGCTCCGTCCACGTGCAGGACCTAGATGTCACCCTCTGGTTCAGGTCATGTTTGTTGCTCCTGGGAGGTTTCCTCCAGCTCCTCGTCCAGGCCTGCACACTTGACCAGGAAGTCAGCCAATACCCGTACCTTCGTGGACGACCTCGGCCTGTAGGTAATGTCGAATTCGCTAAGCTTTAGCACCCACTTCACTAGGCATCCGGATGTGTCGGGATGGCTGAGTATGGCCTTCAGTGGTTGGTCCATCAAGATCGCGATCAGGTGTGCTTAGAAATAAGGTCTAAGATGTTGGGCAGACATGATGAGCGCAAAAATTAATTTCTCGGAGCGGGAGTACTTGACCTCGGCATCACGGAGAAGCTTGCTTGTATAGTATATTGGCCTTTGGACTCACCAAGACCGAGCTGACAGCTCCCAGGGTTACCGCCATGTATAGGAGGAGCTCTTCTCCATCTTCTGGCCGGGAGAGCAGTGGTGGTGACACCAGGATTCTCTCCAGCTCCTCGAAAGCTTCTCGGCACTCCTTCGTCTAGGTGAAGTCATGCATTTTGCACAGTGCCTTAAAGAAGGGTTGGCAACGATCAACAGATCATGAGATAAAACGGCTTAGGGCTGCTATACGGCCAGTGAGTCGCTGGACCTGCTTCTTGGAGGTGGGATGCTCCATATTTAGGATTGCTCGAACCTTTTCTAGGTTGGCTTGGATCTCTCTTTGGGGACCATGAAGCCAAGAAACTTCCCGGCTGCCACGCCAAAAGTGCACTTCGTCGGGTTCAACTTTATTTAGTGCAGGCGAAGGTTGCGAAAGGTCTCCTCCAGGTCATCCACGTGGTCCAAGGCTGGCCTGCTCATGACAAGCATATCATTCATGTAAACTTGCATGTTGCGGCCAATCTGATCCTTAAAGACCTTATTGACTAGTCGCTGGTACGTGGCGTCAGCATTCTTTAGACCAAAAGGCATCATTCGATAGCAGTATGTCCCTCGGTCTGTGATAAAGGCAGTGTGCTCCTTGTCCTTCGGATGCATTCGGATATGGTTGTACCCTGAAAACGCATCCATGAAGGAGAGTAAGCGGTGCCCCGAGGTAGCATCTACGAGTTGGTCAATCTTTGGAAGTGGGAAGCTGTCCTTCGGGCAAGCATAGTTGAGGTCGATGTAGTCCACACAGATCCTTCACTTCTCGTTGCTCTTCTTGACCATGACCACGTTTCCAGCCAGCTGGGGTACTGTACTTCATGAACGAATTCGGCCGCGAGGAGCTTCTCCACTTCATCATTGATTGCCTTCTGCCTTTCTGAGACAAAGCTTCTCTTCTTCTGTCGAACTGGGCGGCACCTCGGGTCAACATTTAGCTTGTGGGTGATGACATCATGGGGAATCCCAGGCATATCAGCCACGGTCCAGGTGAATACGTCCGCATTCGCTTGGAGGATCCAGCGAGCTCGTTCCTCTTCCTGTAGCTGGGCTCCTTTTTGCACCGTCTTCAACTGGTCTGTGCTTAGGGAGTATGTCAAAAGGCGCTCAACGAGGCCGCCCCTAGGATCCTGGGCCCTTTGGTCGAGGTTGTCGATGCCGGGATTGTTTTCGGCACTCTGGGTCCCGTGGATGGCCTGAAGGCAATGTTGGATTGGCTAAGGTGCCCCCTCATCTCTCCCATGCCGTAGGGGGTCGGGAACTGCACCAACAACCGTTTGGTGGATATGATTGCATCAAGCAAGTTGAGCCCGGAGCGGCCAAGAATTACATTGTAAAGTGATGGGAGCTCAACGACAGTGAAGGTCATCATGACCGTAATCTGTCGGGGTGGCGATCCGACCGTGACAAGGAGAGTGATCTCTCCCTCAACTCCCATAGAATCTCCGGTAAAACCCATGAGAGGGGTGTGCACCGGTCTCAGTCGATCAGTAGGTAAGTTCATCCGAGAGAAAGCATCGTAGAAAAGGACATCAGTCGAGCTCCCACTATCGACCATAATCCGTTTTACAGGATGCTTGGCAATGGTCATTTCGACCACGACATCATCATTATTTATATTTTCTTCCTCACTTATCTTCCCCTTTATAAAGGAGAATACATTCTCCAAACTCTCTCTCTCCCGGGCTCTCTTATGGGCACGCTCTATCCCCCAACATATCATACCCATAGGCTTCTCGTGGACCGGTTATCGATTGTAGGGACGGGGGGAAGAGCTGCAAGTGGCTGATTCTCCGCCGGGACCTCGCTTCTCACGAACTTTCTGAGATACCTCCTCCTTATCAGGTCTTTGATCTTCCTTTTGAGGTTGCGACAATCCTCAGTGTTGTGGTCATGATCATGGTGGAAATGGCAATACTTCGTCTTGTCATGGCCATTCGATGACCTTAGTGGGGGAGGTCGGTGTAGGTAGCACTCGTCCTTCATCTCCATTAGGATTTTTGATCTTGGAGCAAGGGGAGTGAAAGTTTCCTCCGGGATGGGATCGCCCTTCGGCTTCAATCCCGACCGAAAGCCCATGGATGATCCGAGCCTCTTGTATCCCAGGTGCTTCTTTTGGGATCGGCTTCTTTAGAGGCTTCCCGTCCAGCTCCCTTCTGGTGTGGTCGGCCTCCTCGGCATGGATGTATTTATGGACGCGGAGGAGGAGATCAGCATACGTCTTCAGTGGCTTCTTATTTAATGAGTAGGTCAAGTGGGAGGTTCTGAGCCTTCTCTTCAATGCCAGCATGGCAACGGGCTCGTCCAGACTGTAGATCTCCAAAGCAGTAGCTTTGAAGCGGGTGACATAGTCCAGCAGGAGTTCATGATCCTGCTGCCTGATAGAAAAAAGGCATCCACCTCTCGTGGCACCTTCCGACAGGCATCGAAGTGGGCCACGAACCTTCTCTCTAGCTGCGAGAAGGAGTCGATGCTTTCGGGCTCGAGGTAGGTGAACCAGACTCGAGCGGCTTTCTGGAGGGTTACCGAGAAGGCAATGCACAAGAGAGCGTCTGTTGCTCCCTAGACCCTCATGAGAGCCTTATAGCTCTCTAGATGGTCCAGGGGGTCAGTGGTCCTGTCGTAGGGATCCACCTGAGGCATGCAGAACCGGCTCGAGACCAGTTCCTCTTGGATTTCCCAGAAGAAGGAGGGTCGGGCATCATAGCTCGCTGGCTCCTTGGAGGAGCCCTGCATGTTGGCGAACTGGCGGGAGAGTTTCACCAATCTGCACTCTTGCTCTTCTAGGCACCGCTCGGCCATGCGCCTAATGGCCTCATCAGTGGAACCTTCCACTAAGACCGCTAGAGAAGGTGGGGTTGACAATTGGAGGTGGTCGCAACGGGGAGCCTTGCGTCGGCGGCATTTACCATGTTTGACGACGGTATTGCCATCCACTGGGGATCGACTCTCTCGATCAGCCGACCTAGAGTGATTTCTCTTTGCAGGGGTCTAGTGACTCCTACAGGGATCGATTATGGCCCGCAGATGTGACGGCCTATCTTGGATGGAGTGCAGCCTATCACG
Organism: Areca catechu; assembly: GCA_021397845.1. Taxonomy (NCBI): domain Eukaryota; kingdom Viridiplantae; phylum Streptophyta; class Magnoliopsida; order Arecales; family Arecaceae; genus Areca; species Areca catechu. The sequence goes on from CM038040.1 coordinate 36,811,129, forward strand.
AGGGCCGGTGGCTTGGGCCGCAGGGGTCCCTGGCTGTGGCTGGGTGACTAGGGAGCGTTGCTGGTGCTGCAGCTGCCTCACGATTATGGCCAGTGCCTACATCTGCTGGGTGAGTGCAGTGTACTGGGCGTCTGCCGGGGGTGGCTGTACTGGAGCGGAAAGCTCCCTTTCTGGGCTGCATGGTTTTGCAGGAGAAGGGCATCCCCTACTCGACTGGTGGAAGCTTCTCGCACGCGAGTTACCACCATGCTTCAAGCGAAGCTGTTCTTAGAGTTATTAGGGACTTGCTCGGGCAGAGGCTTTCAGCTCCCCCTACATGGTGCGCCAATATATTACCGTACTCACCGTCCGTGGCCTGCAGCTCTGATGTGGCACCAGATGTCAGCCCCATCTTTCCCGAATCTAATGGCCTCCAGTCCTGCAAGACAAAGTTAGAGACCCAGGCCGAGGATTCCGGCGGGGGCACTCCGACGATCAAGTCAACGGACGGTAAAAAGGAACATATCCCCCAAGGAGGATCCCTATTCGGTCCTCACGCTTGGAGGAGAATATTCAGTAAAAAATAGAGTGGGGGTGGTAGGAAAGGAGCGAGGCTCGAGCTAGGATGGCTGTGCTCGTCAGGACTCTCTTCGGGAGCCCTTTGGAAGGTCTCGATGCCTTCCCTCCACTTGTCTCCCCTTCTTCGCCTTTTTCGTGCTTACCTTGTTCTCGCCCGTCGGGTCCTCCTTTTAGATCACCGGTTCTCCCCCCTTATTGCATCGATTTTTTCCCTCTCGGGGTGCTTGAGGGTCAACGGCATCCGAGGTCGCGCTTTTGAGGTCATTTCTCCTCATAGTAGGGAGTTATGTTGCAAGCCTCGTTCTTCTAGTGGGTTATCATGGTTGGGAAAGTTTAGCAGAGCCTTGATTCGGAGGCAGCCGTCCTTGGGTCTGAGGTTCCTAACGTGGCCTTCTCTTTATGGGTGGTGCAGGTGGCCGGCTGTAGGACTACATGCCTCGATCGAGGCTCTCTTCCCTAAATGGTGCAAACGACGATAGGCGCACCTTTCTACCTTTGGGGTGTCGCACTAGATGCACCGCTTTGGTTGCAAACTTGGTGCTAACGCCCTTTTCCATTTCACGACGCTTCTAAGAAACGAGCTCGACTTTGGTCAAGGTGGGCTCGCACTTGTGGGGCCACCTGGCGAAGGAGTTGGAAGGAGCTCGACTTCGATCGAGATGGGCTCGACCCTTGGAAGCCACCTGGCGAAGAAGCCAGAAAGAGCTCGACTTCGGCAGAGGTGGGCTTGACCCTTGAGGAGCCACTTGGCGAAGGAGCTGGAAGGAGCTTGACTTCGATCGAGGTGGGCTCGCACTTGGGGGCCATCTGGCGAAGGAGCCGGAAGGGAGCTCGACTTCAGCCAAGGTAGGCTCGACCCTTGGGGAGCCACATGGCGAAAGAGCCGGAAGGGAGCTTGACTTCGGCCGATGTGGGCTCGACCTTTGGTGAGCCACCCGGCGAAGGAGCTGGAAGGAGCTCGACTTCGGTCGAGGTAGGCTCGACCCTGGGGAGCCACCTGGTGAAGAGCTGGAAGGGAGCACGACTTCGGTCGAGGTGGGCTCGACCCTTGGGGAGCCACCTGACAAAGGAGCTCGACTTCGGTCGAGATGGGCTCGACCCTTAAGGAGCCACCTGGCGAAGGACCTGGAAGGGAGCTCGACTTCGATCGAGGTGTGCTCAACCCTTGGAGAGCCACCTGGCGAAGGAGCTGGAAGGAGCTCGACTTCGGTCGAGGTGGGCTCGACCCTTGGGAAGCCACCTAGCGGAGCTGGAAGGAGAAATTCGTCGTGGCAATATTTGCCTGCCTTGCTGCTTGCCGGATCTGAGATGTACTCCATGTCAGCGATTTTGCCACATTAGATGGTATTTGCATTATATTTTTATTAAATTATCATTTAATAATAATATTAATAATAATAATTTATAATAATTACAATCTTTATAATTTATAAATTATATAAATTAATTTAATTGTATATATTTTATATTAATAATTAATTTAATTCAAATAGTTAATTAATTTTACATAAATAGATAATAAAATATATATATATAAATAAAAAATAGATGATAATTTTAATTATTTAATTATAATTATGAAAATTATGTACAAAAATTTAATTAACTAGTAATAAAAGTTAATAGAAAAAGGATTAATAGCATAGATAAAAAAATATAGTAATAAATAATATGAATGAAAAGTAAAAAAAATATTATAATTTTGTTTAAAAAATTAATGAAAGGTTATTTTGTCAATGCAAAAACCTACTATTTACATTATCCATCTATCTTTCCTCGTTAGGGCTTGAAGTGGGCCGAGCTAGATCGAACTACACCCCTGCCCAAGCCTGGCCCAAAAAAAATTTTGGGCTTTGGGCCGAGCTTAGGCCCGAGATTTTTTTAAAATATTAGGCTTGAGCCCGACTTGAGCCCGAGCTTGATTGGGCTAGCCCGAATACAAGCCCAAATAACCAAAAAAAATACGTATGGTAGCGGAATCATGAGATCTGATCGGAGCACGGGGGTGTGAGGGCACTAGAACCGTGAGATTGGAGCCGGGGAGGGGGAGCCACAAGGTTGCGCATGGGGCATCGGGTGGGGCACTAGTGCCGGGGAAGCGAGATCGGAGCTCGAGGGGGGTCGCAGGATTGCACGAGGGGCAGGGCCATTGGGTATGGGTGTCGGGGCCGGAGGAGGGAGAGCAGAGCCTAAGAGGGGCCGCGGGGTTGCACAGGGGCGGGGGCGTTGGGGGCGAGCATCGGGGCCGGAAAATGGAGATTGGAGCGAGGAAGACCACAGGGTTGCATAGGGGATCGGGGCATCAAGTGTGATCGTGCGAGCGCAGGCCGGGGGAGGATGATCGGAGCCGAGGGTTGCGTCGCCGTTGAGTGGTAGGGGGCATCGGGTGGGGTGGACTTGGAAATGAGAGGGAGATCGGAGAAAAAACGGAAGGGAAAAAAAAAAACTGAGAACTGAGAGGGCATCGAGTTGGGCTTAGTCTGGGCCGAGTCAAAGAGGTGCCCGAGCTTGGCCCGAAAATTGAACGGGCTATAATATAAGGCCCGAAACCTGGCCCGATTTATATAAAACTCAACTCGAAGCCCAACCCAATTTTGGGCCCGCCCGGCCCAGTTCCAGCCTTATTCCTCGTCCTTCTAATTTGGAAGGATACAATTTGATAAGTCTTGATAGATGGAGAATCTTTTTTTCATTTATTTCTAAGATTTGTTTGGTTCATAGAGTTTTTTTCCCGGAAGTAACTTCCTAGGCATAGGATTGATTGAGTATCCACTTTTTGGAAAAAAAAAACTATGTAAAATATTTATTATACACTTACTATATAGAAGATTATATATTTTTACTCCCAAATTTTATATAAATAATAATATGATATTAATATTAATATTAATATAATATAATATTAAATAATATTATTTTATTATATTAATATTTTGATATAATAAGTTATTATAGATATAAATATAATATTAAATATAAATATTATATTAATGTAAATATTAATATATTAATATAAATACTATATTAATATTAAAAATATTATATTAATAAAAATATTAAGATAATATTATTTTTATTTTATTTTAATTATTTCATTGATATTTTATAGAATTTTTGCTATAAATTTTAAAATGATATTTTTGAAAGTAAAAATGGTCATCACTTTTTCATCTCATGGAAAGTTTCAAAATTCATATCCACTATTAATTTTCATTTTTAATGAAATGTGTAAATTATTTTACTATGAAATTTTTTTATTTACTCTCTTTTTAAAATTTTAATCAAACAATGAGATTATTTAGAAATACATATATATAGATTTACTACCTATGAAGTAAATGAATAGTAAATTTTTCATCCTAGAGTTGTAATACTTGGTAACTTTTTGTTGATATATTGCCATTTTCATTTGCGCCTGAAGTCTGGTGCCCTGTAGTGATCCAAGTCCATCCTTCTGCATTCGGAATTTTCGGGTTCCTCGTACTTATCAATCCTCAAATATTGCAAGGTAACTTCGATGGGGAGGACTGCTTCGGTACCGTATGCCAGATTGAATGGGGACTCGCCAGTAGCCGTTCTCGGGGTGGCGCTCCTTTTCCAAGCCATCTCCCAGAGTTCTGCCATGCTGAACTTCATTTTCACAGTGTACTAAGAAGGAGGAGGAGAACAACTTTTGAAATAAAGATCCGCTTCTCTGATACCTCGATAGCTTTCAAAAAGGAGAAGATGGGTCCTATTTAACGGGACTTCATACCCGCGAGCGCCCGTAAAGGACGTGCCCCACGCCTTCTCCCAAATTAACTGGAAGGTGCGACGTGTCGAAATGATACGTCAAAACCCGAGTGGCTGCTCTGGAGATAATACGGCCACCAATAATTACCCTCGGAGATAGAAGCCGGCAACACTTCGAACGTGGAGCAACCTCTTTCATGCAGTTACAATATTAATGGCCATTTTCGGGATCGGAGAGCTTGGCAGCACCCGAAACACGCGGGAGCGCGGCACAGTTGGCACTGGCAATGGATAATGTGCCCGATGATCTCCAACCAACCACCAATAACAGGATGACATCTGTCCCCCACACGGCCACTAATCCAGAGGAAATAATTATAACAAATGGTTGATCCCGGTCCAACTGGGACTAATCTTGGCATGAAAGGCCGCCCAAGTCCCTTTCGAACCAATCGACTACACCAGAGGAATCGAAAATGATTCAGCAATGCTATGACCTCGCTTCGGAGTTAGCCTTCGGCCAAGGCTGAAAACACGAACTATAAATCCCTCGCCTTAGTTGCCTATTATCGAGTAGGGCTGGAACTGGGCCGGTCCAAAGCCCATTGCCTGAAATTGATCTGGGCCAGCTCAATAAACTTTGGGTCGGCCCAAAATCAATTCGAGCTTCGAATTAAATTTTAAGAATATCAGGCTAAACTTCGGACTGTAAAATAGAGTCCATTAATTTTTGGGCCAAAGGGATGCCCGGATTCGATCCAAAAATTCTTAAAACATGGTCCGAAACTTGATCCAATTTTGGACTGGGCCGGCCCAATGGGCTTTGGGCCGTCCCAGTTCCAGCCCTACTATTGAGCGACGGATCAGCCTTCTGTGCACCGATCGAAAAATGATCAACTCAAAAGAGACTAATTTAAAGAGAGTTAGTTATTTATTTCAAAGAAGAAAAACCCTCATTTCGGTAAAGGGCATTATAGCTGGCCAAGAAAGGAGGAAAAATAATAATTTTTATCCTTAGTCAACCTCTTCAGTATTAGGAGCAAGGGTCAAGACTTCGCTAGTGGCCATCCCACTGTCTTCAACAGGATGTGTCGATGTCTCTTCAGCTGGAACCTCTATTTCCTCAGCTCCATCCCCCGGAACAGTGGCCAAAAAGAAGTCCAAGCTGGGGTAAAGCTTCTTACCCCAGCTTTGCCCAGGCAGTCGGCATGACCAAGGAGGTAACTTTCCACTACAGCCTCGTGCACTTCATCTTTGAAGACCTAGGAGCTCTTGTAAGCCTCGATGGCCTCGAAAGATCTCTCTTCAGCTTGTGCCACCCTCTGATTGACCGCTGAGAGATCCGTCTCCATCTCGCTAATCCTCGTTTCTAGTTCGGCCTTTTGGGTCTTTGGTCCCTCAACGTCCCGAAGACATTCCCTCAATAATAACTCGAGAGAGATCACCTTTCTTCTCTTCTTCTTTAGATCGGCCACCACGTCGGCCACTTGCGCCTCAAGCATCCTCAGTTGTCTTCTCAGGACATCGTTGGAGGTAATAACCTTACCCAACTCCTCTTCCACGGCAACCCGGAGTCTTTCAGCATCTTTCTCAACTACAGCTGAAGCCATATGACTTCGGAGATCTTCGTCGAAGCTGATAAACTCACGAACACTTTTCTCCAGCAAGAAAAGGCAGCGAGAAACCTGCCAAAGAGGAGAATATATGCAATCAGTCTGTTTGGCACACTCAAATGTACAACACACATCCGAAATCTACCTGTTGTATTCTGGGAAGGATGGTGGAGAAAGGGTCATCGGACCCTCGCCCCTCGGTTCTAGCAGCAGATGCATCGCACCCCATAGGGCTCCTCTCCTCTACAACCGGAACTGCGGGTTTAATATCTTCAGCGCATGAGAAAATCCCACCAGCACTTGGCAGGCTTGACCTCCTAGATGGCCCAGCCAATACGGTCTCCCTGGAGAGGCCTGCTCCCCCTTGAGGAAGAACCTGTTTCGACATGGGCACGCGGTAACGCCAAAATATAGCTCCGTCGTCGGTCGGATCTCCTCACTGAGGGCCCCCCACTGGCCTCCTCCTCGCCACCTACCTAAGCTGTGCTACATTTAGCCTCATGCCATGATAAGCTCCCGGGTGGCACTGGGAAAAGGAGACGAAAATGGTGCTGAGAGCAACTTTGCGAGCAACGAATAAAATTCAACCCATGAGAACCCCTTTCTCTTATACCAAGACTATTAAAGGCTCAGGCCAAACACTCCTATTTACAATAAGCCTTTAATCGTGCCATGCACGATTGCCCTAATCAACGAAGGCCTCGATCCGCATGCTGGAGGGGACCACTGGAGGGAACCACTGTATGTTGGAGGGGACCATTGGAAGGCTGCAACCATGCTGGTCCTTTGCGAACGCAGCCCTTATGACTTCGATCGCCATTCTCTCTCCAATGACAGCATGATGGCTGCCAAACCCCAGGTGAACCAAAAGTTTTCCTTGGATATAGAATTCCCTAACTATGAATCCTAAAGTTTAAGGAATGAACCCATGTTCAGAAAGAGTCGACTTAGCGAAGAATCGTATAGCTCAACTCGTCACCGAGGTCAACGGCCTTGCCAAAGCCAAATCCGAAGACTCGACACTTGGGAAACTCCTTAGAATTCCAATTCAGACATTATCATTTACTGAGAGGAATGGAAGACATTCATTAATCTAGGAGAAACTATCAATTACATACCATTCCTCTTAACAAAAAAAAAGAAGTATAAGGCTCGAAGCTTACCGGCCCTTACGGACTGGCCGGAGAAGCCCCCGGGTCAGCAGAACGGAGGATCTCCTCGATTTGAGCAGGAAGGATCTCCTCAATCTGGGCCAAGGCTAAGGTTTATTCGGCCTGAACCTCTTCTTCAGTCTGGGTCAGGATTGCCGGATCAGCCACGACCAACTCTTTGGCTATGACCAAGACTCTTCATTTTGGCCCGGTACCTCTTTGGCCTCAGCAGGGGCCGCGATCTCTTCCTCTTCCTCTTCCTCTTTCTCAATCTCATATGCTGGGATGCCAGAGAGGTCAAGATCAGGGAAGGCTTCGCCAACCCTAGCGAGTCCGTCGTTGAAGCCAAACTGATAACTGAACAAGCTTGCTTCAGTTCTTTCCTTCTTGAACTGCGAAGACTTTTTAAAGTCTTCGATTGCTTTGGTTGCCTTTTTTTCAGGACTTCGGACTCCCTCACAGCCGCTTCGGCCTTCAAAGTTGCTTCTTCGGCCTTTGAAGTCGCCTCTTCGGCCCTCCTGATCACCTCCTTAATCGTCTTGACCAGGTCTTCGGCCTTCTTCTGATTTTCCCTGGCAGAATGCTCCAAGAAATGGACATGTTTCTTCTTCTTCCTCAGCTTCACCTCCTGCTCAGAGATCTTCAGCTAAGCCTTCTTCATCTCGCCCTTCAGGTCCTAAACTTCGACATTTCTATGGATGAGCTACTCCTCCATAGATAGCTTCAGTTCCTCGGCCACCTGAAGCTCCTCCTTCAAGCCATGAAGGATGCTGTCACGCTCCCCAGACCCTCCTCCAGGAAGGTGACATCGTAGAGCAGCTGCACCAACAAAACAAAGTGTAAGATCGGTCATGACCTAAATGGCCTGTTGGATACAAAAGAAACGACGACCGCCCTACCTGCAGCAAAGAGGAAAAGGCGGAATCGGACACCTTGGTGAGGCTCCGACCCTAGATGACCGCCAAATCGTGGGGCAGCAGAACATCCTTCGGTACCCGCCTAGCCACGGCGGGAACTGCGAGACTCCCTCGTGATGGAGAACTCCGAGGGGTCTGCAGGGCGACCCCTGCCCAGAGGAGCCCTCCACATAGACTCCTCCTCGACTTGTGGTGCCTTGCCCCTGTCGGCCGTAGGGGGCAAGGCGATGGTACATCAGCTGCCGAAGATGGGCTCCCCCTGATCTGAATCAGGGAGTCGACCCTTAGCAAAGACTCAACTGGCGGATGCCCTTCCGAAGCCTCCACCATCGGTATCCCATCCCCTCTAGACATTCCTCTGGAAGACAAAGCACTTCTACTAGGATCATCACCTCGGACCTTCTTCTGGACCTCTGATCTTGAGGGAGAAGCCTGAGCTATCTTCCTCTTGGCAGACTGACGAAGCCAGCCCAAATTAGGCCTCATCCTGCCACCTATAAACAAAAACACGTTTCAAGATCAGCTGGACAATAGAGCTACCAAAAGGGAAAAGCCAAAGACCTCTACCACTTGTACCTAATACAGGGAACTCGCTGATCCCTGCGAGGTAAAGATTTCTTTTCTCTAACAACTCTCGGATGGAAACAGCCTTCGAACTAGACAATAAAGCGTAGTCGGGTTGGTCGGCCGCCAGAACCTTCTTCCCAGCATTGGCTTCCAAATGAGGCTCCCTCCACTCACTATTGAAACCCCATGGTTGAGTGGAGGAGACGTTGAGGGGAGGAAATAAAGACAAAATTGGATTTCATCCATGGATGGCACTGGGCATGTCCTTCATTATTTTGCGGCCAGGACGAGGACCAATAACCCATCATTCGTGACCGTGAAAATCCATCTTCAAAACAAAGAGAGAAGTGAATAAATTGGTCCCATGCCTCATGTTAGCCATGTGACACCGGACTGAGAACCCACAGATATTTTGAATACTATTCGGAGTCAACTGTGCAGACACAATCTGATATATATGAAAGACCTTGATGAAGAAAGGATGCATCAGGAAGCGAAGACCAGCCTTTAAATGATCTTCGTACACAACGATGCGTCCAGCGGGAGGCCTATTCACCCGCTCTTCAGGCTTTAGGAGTATTAGAAGGAACCCTTGGGAACATAGTAATGCTCCCGAAAGTGGGATATCTTCCTGAACGAAACAGAACTAGGAACTAGTTTCAGTCTAACCACATCACCATCATCGAAAGGCTTGACCTCCCCCCCACTGGCAACACGAACTCCTACGGACTTAGCCATGGTGGAAAAAGAAACAAGGAAGGAATAGAAGAATCCTACCTGCAGAAGAGACTGAGAGCTGGAAGCAAGAAAAGCTGGGCAAAAGGTAAAAGTAAACAAAGGTAGAGAAGCTTCCCCAACCTAGTCATCCCCCTCATAAAGGGACAAGAAGTCTCCAGGACGCCTTCTCAAAGGGAGAGACCGTCTCTCTCTGAGTCCGCCACGTACATGGACATCGAAGACGGATACGAAATTCCAAACAGCCCCAAGCTGATTTGGCATGGAGAGGACCGAAGGTCATAATCTGCGTGACCCCAATTAATGGTAGAGATAAAGCTCACATCTTTTCCAAGGGACAGGAAGAGGCCACGCCCTCCACCCAGATCCCAATGAAAAGATCGGCTAAACCACTACAACGGAGAAAAAGGGAAGCGACCTCTCGATTAACCCTTTCCTTTTTCACACTCCAATTAGGGAACGTCAGCTGTCCTCAACTTGATCTTTGAATCAACCAGCAGTTATGGCAAGCAGCCAAACCATAGATTTTACCATTATTGGCTGCACCTCCCTCCAGAAGAAAATAACAATCCAGCGATACTCTCACTCTTCGAGGTAAATCATTGCTTCGAAAACTGAGAGTGGGGGGCAACTGTTAGGATATGTCTGTTCAAGCATGAATCAGCCGCTGGTTCGACCGCTCACGCACTCCCTCCCAAACCAGACACTTCGAACCGGAGCACCCAGAGGAAGCTGAGTGAATGGGCAAAGCGACGATATGATCTTCGGCCTTAGCCAAAGACCCTCGCCCGAAAGAGAATGGTCCGAAGATGATGCCGACTCCACCCTATGATTTATCCTGAAAAGAACAGTTCCGCCATGAACACCAGAGGTGTCTTCGAACTATCCCAAGAAAAACAGGACAGAGACACCTCTCCAGTCCAGCAACGGCCTCTCCTGAAGAAGAGGTCCAAAGACAAATCTCCGACCAACCTCAAACCCACGCGAACGTGGACGGACGGTTACGATCAACTGCCTGGCTATCACCTTCGAATCATAACTACATCGAAGTGGCCACATGGCCATTAATTCCAACCGTAACGCTCCAGCCTAACCGGTATATCTCGACAACCGTCCACGGTTACGGGCAGAGAGGAGTCGATTAGCCCCGTCTCAACCGTAGGATGGGAGACAAAACGGTGCGCTGGACCAATCATTATAAATAATGGTAAGAGGGGATATTCAAGGTAAGCACAGCGAGGTCCTGGAAAAATAAGAGTTCATTTCCTCGCCATCTTTCTCTTCTTCAGAATACTCTCCATTCTGTTGCTGGAATCCGTCTCTGATTTAGGCATCAGAGTGTCTCCCGCTGGAGAACACCCGACTAGAAATCTATTTTGTAGGTGAACTAATGAGCGAACATGTAATCCAGCAGTTTCGCCCGGACAAGGAGGATTCTACACCAACAGGGACTATCTATCCTTACAATTTTATTCCTTTTCATGATTCCAATTACATACAGGACAAGGAGTAAAAGGTTATGGAATTAATCATGGCTCGGATTGTGGTTGATTGCTACTGCAGGCATATGCAATACAAACCGCGTATAACAGTGACATCCCATCTTTAATATGTTTCAAATTTAAGATTCTGGAAGAAACTTCCCAAATATCCGACTACCATCCATGATTCCAAACACATGGTTATATTTTCTCAAACTCTTGCCGAGATTATGATGCCCACTCTAAAAAAAGTTTTATAAGAAGACCTGCAAGTGCCACCTTGACAAAGGTACAAAGCATGGCAATAAACAATACCGTGGGTTTTAAAAGCTTTCTTTAAAAAAATGAGAATAAATTCTAGCCATCCAAAAAAAAAAAAAAAAAAAATCTAAAGAGACTTAAAAGTATTTAATTATTTATTTGTAATAAAATTCATATTTATTTATTTACTTTTAAAAAAAACAAATTCAATGACAACATCATTGCAACTATAAGTTTGAATAACTTAAAAAATTATATACAGATATTCAAAATAAGTGCATTGAGTGAGTTATAGGTACGTAAATAATATTCACAAACATACTTATAATTGAAATGGAAATCCAAATAGAATGCGAGTCCAAGTCAAAATTTAAGAGTCATAATTTTTATTTTATTTTTATTCATGGTGACGTAACACATGGAAAAGAATCACTAATTTAGTATATTTATTTATTTTAGCCGGTCATATATTAAATATTATGTTTTTTATATTATTTATTTATTTTGGATATTGTTTATTATTAATAATTTTTTATTTTTATTTGATTTTTTTGACTGTTGTGATTTTGTGATATTTAGCTTTTATACTGGTTTAAATATTTTTTTATTTTATTTATATTTAGTATTTAATTTTTAATTAATTTATTTTTTCAAGTAAAAGGGATAGAGGGTTAAATTCGATGTAGCTATCTGTAGGTCCCTATCTGTCAGGTAATTTCGATTTAAGATACTTAGATTTTACAGTCTTTTTTTATTAAGAGATGAGTACGTCAACCTGATACTACTAAGATACTGGTAGAATCCTAATCCATCGCAGATTTCAGAAAATAATTTTTAGATTTAATCAAGTCATTCATGATGATTGGAAGTGAGGCAAAGTCTCTACCAACCAAGTACTGTAGTTTTTTTTTTTTTTAAGACGGGATTAAACTTAGACATTTGAATTCCATTCCATCGAATATATATATATATATATATATTGTAATTTTATATAAAAAACTTAATCATTTTTTATAAAATAATACTTAAATAGATTTTTGTGCAAAGTTCACATTTAATTTACAAACGAAGAAAAATCACATTTTTTTTAAAAAATTGAATCAAAGAATCTAAACCACCTAGGCCTCGCCTGATTACATAGATCACTTCAATTCCACATTTTAGCCAACTAACGGTCACCGTCCTCACCGCCGTGGGGCCCACCAATCCCCTCCACCCCAGTCAAAATGGGCGGCCGTCCGGTCCTTCCCACCATCAAATCCCAGCTCCGCAACCCATGCGAGTCCACCACACCTCTCCATTTCAATATATAAACAGAATTCCCGATGATCATGGGACTCACATGCAGCATTAAAAAAAAAAAAAAAACGAAGACGGAACGTGAACGGGAGCCGCGTTGAATATTCTGGAGGGAAACGGTTCTTCCCGATCGCCAATGCGGTGACCGCAAGCTCGCCACTTGCCACCCCCCACCCCCACCGTTGGGGCCACCTGGCGTCCTCTCGTTGGTCGCGGGACATCTACCGGGAGCCCGGCCTTTTTATACCCTATATAAGCGGCTGCCGTCGTGGTACGACGGTGCGCGGAAAATCCTCTCGGGCGGCCCCTTCCTTACCCCATCCATCCCAGGAAGAGCGAGAGCGAGGGAGAGACAACCGCCCTTAAAATTAGGGTTCGTGTTTGAAGTTTGTAGATGAGTTAACTGAGTTAGAGGCCATAGAATCCGATAGATTCCAGTTCAAAGGAGAGTAGGTTTTTCTGACCTTTTTTTAAAAAACAAAATTGGAAATTTTTTTCTTGGGTTTTTTCTGCTTTTCTTTGCGTGCAATAGCTGTTGTACAGTTCTTGTAGATATAGAAAGAAACGGATTCGAATTTGAGACTTTGATTGCTTTTTTGTTGTATATTTACTGATTTCTTGGTGTATATTTGAGCTATTAGCTGTGGAAGAGATTTTAGTATCAGTAAAGATTGGGGTGTGCGGAGTAAAGCTGCTGGTTGTGGAAGAGATGAATCCGTTGGTCGTTTCTTTTCTTGGACTTGATGGTTGATGTGATATTCTTACAAAGGTGACTTTTTGTAAATAGAATAGTGCTTGAAGGGAGTTTTATCGGGGATGAATTCAATTTTTTTCGTAAAGTAGAGCGAAAAGTGTTTTTTTTTTGGGGGGGGCAGATGTTTTATTCAACTCGTGGAAGGGTCGACTGGATTCTGTTGCTTCATATGTTTTAGGGGCATTGAAGTAGTGATTGTTTTGTCTGTGATTGCCTCAACATGAGTTGTGGTGGTGACTGTAAAGATGATAGAAAAGAGTGTGAGGAGTTCAAGCGTCCAGGGCCAAACAAAGTGGCGGACGATTTTGTTCAGCTTGGAAGGCACTCCTTTGGAAATCATGGTGCTGTTCCAGTTCCATCGCTTGATATCGATGAGAAGTTACTGATTGACCCAAGGTTGCTTTTTATTGGATCAAAGATTGGAGAAGGAGCCCATGGCAAAGTCTACGAGGGAAAGTAAGTGCAAAATCCTGATTATTTGAATGGCTTTTGCTTTTATTTTTTCTTTCTGTGCTGGAAAAAGAAAATTTGGTACCTTTTTACAGTTCTAGTTCCCATGTGAACCGTGAACCCGTATTTTAGCAACACGGTTTCACGAACTCCTCCCTCGCAAATTTTCTCTTTCCATGTATACAGGCATGTTTTATCGGGAACTACATATATAGTTATAGCTTCTAAGACGGAGTAACCTTTTTTTAAAACTTATTTAAAAGGAGAACAAGGCATAAAAATTCAAGTACTTGGACATTCACAAAAATCTAAATTAAAAAAAAAATCTAATTAATAAAAGTGCATGGAAAACAGAAGAACCATTATATGTTTGCTAATTCAATTTGGTTGGAATTTCAAGTATTTTGTTATGGATTTATAAATTAACTTTCATGATTTCTTTGTTAATTTTTAGGAAACAACGTAATATGAGATAACTAGAATATGGAAGAAACCATAAAACCATAAACAAAGAATTAATGTGGTTGGTGAATTTTGATAATATCATAGTAATCTTCGATTACAAAGAAACTGAGGTATGCAAATCAATTTCTTGACAAGACCTTTTTGTCAAGTGGAGCGTAGCATGGCTCATGGAAAAAGTGATACAATCTGCACAAAAAACCAAAAGCCTACTTGTCTCCTTATTTCCATCTTACTTGGAAATGCTATTTGGCTTTTGATTATCACATGATGACCTTTAAGTTTGAGCAATTTTATTGTGGAATGCTTTTTGATTTTGACTTGAAACTTGTTTGAGCTTAAATCCTATGCAAAAGGACTTAACACTCAAAAACTTCTCTTGACATTGTCGGGAGGTATGAAACAATTAGTCATTTTAAATATAATCAGTGACTTCTATAAATGTTTTTCTGATATTTCATTAGACAAATGGTCTGTTGATCATGAAGAAGGTTGAAAACTTTTTGTAAAATTTTTTTAATAAGTTTTTTCAGGAAAATATTTATTGCTTGTAAGTTGATATGATTAGCGTTTATTAAACCTGTCTGTTAAATCTTTCTCTTTTCAATCAGATATAGGGAGCAGATTGTAGCAATCAAAGTACTCAATACTGGCAACACTCCTGAAGAAAAGGCAACACGTGAAGCTCGTTTTATTCGAGAAGTGAATATGATGTCCAGAGTGAAGCACGACAACCTTGTCAAGGTGTGATTTGTGCTTAATAATTTGTAATTGTGCTTAACTAGATGCACAATATATTACTTCCAACTTGGGCACAAAAGTTCCTGGCTTGTCATGCCCATCGTCCTCAACCAACCGATTTAATGATTGTTTCCTATAAGTACTTCTTTTTTTGGCTTAACATTTTTCTGAACCACTCATGACTGCCATCTTCCTTTTTTGTAGTTCATCGGAGCATGCAAGGACCCAATCATGGTAATTGCCACAGAGCTACTACCAGGAATGTCATTAAAAAAATATTTATTGACCATTCGCCCCAAAAAACTCGATCTTCATCAAGCAGTTAGCTTTGCACTTGACATTGCTCGTGCAATGGACTGGCTACATGCTAATGGGATAATACACCGAGACTTGAAACCTGGTATAGATCTGCTCATTTATTTTTTGTGTCATTAATTATTCCTTGAATTATTCCTTGAAGTACTTTAAACTTAGCTCCATCAGCATTTTGATTAGGTCGTAAACTTAGAGAGCTTAGTAGCAACTGATAGATTGCCTGTTCGCAAATACTTTTCTGCAAGAGACTGTTAAGATAAAAAGAAATCCTGAGCATAAGTATATATTCAACTGGCTGCTATCAGAGGCAACTTGAGTCGGTGGGAACACATTATCCAATGTTGTTTCTTGATGGATTCATCTCTTTTATCGATATCTCATCATATTAGCTTTTGTTGTCTGATATTTTGGCCTGCCTGGTGCTGATTTTTGGCATTTGCAGTCACAGGATCCCTTGTTTCAACTCTATGAAGTTGCCACAAATAAATCTATCCTTCTAGCAGCTCAAACAAAAGTTAAATCTTATTGTGTATTTTGTCTTCCTTCCTGTTTGAAGATATGAAGACCTTTTTCTTTTTCCTTCTTTTTTTCTTGTTGGTTGTCTGCCAAGTGTTATTAGTGTGGCTCTCCTACGTTGTAAATTGTATCTTGTGCTCAGGGTGATGTTCAGGGAAGGTATTTTTGTTGTGCAGTGCCTGTAACAGAACAACTGGGTACACTCAACCAATCCTTATTCTCATATCTTAATCTTTATAATACTTCCAAGCTTTTAGCTTGAATCCCAATACCTTTTTATTGTAAAAGAATGTGCCTCTTTTGTTGATCAAGTTAGTCTGATGCTTCAGGGATAAGACAAACAATGATGTTTATCTAAATTCCCTTGATAATTTGATATTCATATGTTCTTATTGCAGGCCAGAATGGGGAAAGAACAACCGTGTTTAAATTAGTAGGCTTTTCAGTTTATGAATCTTGACTTCTGTTATTGGATTTTGGCATTTTTTTCCTCTAGAGTACGTGTATGCAAATATTCTTGATGCTGTACAAATATATAGGAAGAAATAGTGTATGACATACTCTAGGTCTCAATAATTTGAAGCGGTAGTATCCCACATTTATCAACTTGCCTTTTCCACCAAAAAGAGAATATCAACTTTACTGTCCAACTTATTGTTGTGTAGTCATTTATATAAAAGATTATCTGGTGTTAGCTCTATATTTCTTTTAGTACATTTTCCACATTTTTGCTTATCAAAACATGATTAAAAATACACAGATAATTTGTTGCTTACTGCAAATCAGAAGAATGTCAAGCTTGTTGATTTTGGACTTGCAAGAGAAGAAACTGTGACAGAGATGATGACTGCCGAAACTGGTACATACCGTTGGATGGCTCCTGAGGTGATACATCACTTATGTTTTTATTATTAAGAATTATTAACTTTTACTATTAATGTCACTGAGTGTAAATCCTTGGGAATTCAATTGGAAACTGATGAAGGTTGCCACATCTGTTTTCTATCCTATAATAAAGAGTTTTGGCTACCAATTGATATGTAGAGGATAAGCTCAATAGTTAATGCAATAAATTCATCAAAGATGTCATAACTATTGGAATTTGGAAGTGTTGAAATATTTTTTATGCAGGGTGTGCTTTAGTAGGGTAAAAGGGAGTCTATATGGGTTTAAAGGCATGATCCTATAACTTCCAGATAGCTGAATAAATATTTGTAAATTATTTTTAGTCAATTCTTTCAAAAATATGTATAAATTCTTTTCATAAATTCTCTCAAAAATATTTATTTGTCTATATTTATGAACAAAGCTTTGAAAAGGCTTTTAGTCACACTAGAGGTGACCCTTGATAGGAATGCTTGGTGAATGAAGATTCTTGAAGCTGACCTCAAATAGTTGTGTCAAGGCTGGATGGTTGTGGTTATAGTATGGTTTATATTTATGAACAGAAGGCGCTCTCCTAATGTTTTGAAAAATGTGTAATTTTTGTATCACCTATTTCATTATATAAAAGCTGTTTTTGTTGTTTTTACATTTCCCTTTTGTGCAAATATAATCTTGAGGTGCAGTGTATTTGTTGGCTGGTGGGAAGCATCAATGCGTGTATGCTGTATAGAAATTCTCATGTCTTGTGTTCTGTTTGTTTATTTATTTAACTGTAATATGTCTCTGTAGCCTCTTGGTCTACACTCTGTTGCTTAAGGATTTAGACACAGTTTATAGTCAAGTTTCTCATTTGTTATCTAATTCATTACAAATTGCTTTACCCTGTTTTCCTAGAGTAAACCTCAAAATTGATAGCCTTATGCCTTATAGGGTAAGCTTTGTGAATGAGTCTGATACTTTGGAATTTGTGAATATTATGCAACTAGCTTTATGATTTAATTATACAATCTTAGAAAATATAGTGTGATGCCCTCTTGTTGCACTTCTTCCTGTTGTTGAGTTATTTTCTTTTTTTATTATTTTTTAAAATTAACTGTAACTCTTGCTTCTGGTCTGTGCTTTTAGATTTATTACTATGAGCCCCAGACCCTCTTCTCTGAATTTAAATATGATGCTGCAGTTATATAGCACTGTTACACTGCGTCGTGGTGAGAAGAAGCACTACACCAACAAGGTTGATGTGTACAGCTTTGGCATTGTTCTATGGGAGTTGTTGACCAACCGAATGCCATTTGAAGGCATGTCCAACTTGCAGGCTGCATATGCTGCTGCTTTTAAGGTGAAAATTAACTATCCAATCTCTTTTTCATATTACAGCTGGTGGCACAGACTGCAGAATCTAGACACATCTTTCATGGGGCGTGGGGTGGTGGTGGGGGTGGGACTTACCCATGCTTGGTCTAATTAAATTGCATATGTAATTGTATTATAAACTAAAATTGCTCAATATAAATCTAATAATTTACAACTGACTGGATAACCAATTAAATATTTTATCAAGATACCAAAACGTAAAATGTTTTCTTAAGATTCGATTTTAGTCTTCTGTACATGAAGAGTTACCGGCTGAACATGTCTGTTGAATGTTTATTTATTCTGTGAAAAATGATGCTGGGCTTGGTTTTATGTTGCATGGATTATGGAATTCTTTTCATGGTAAAATTTGTACTTCTAGTCATTTCCCAAGTTCATTTTTCATCCATTTAACTTGGTATCTACAATTGAAGGGGTAGTGGCAGGACAGTCAACCTCTTACCATGCGAAGGGCATGTGTTACTATGATTGTCTGAGGGTACAAACATGTTGCTGAAGTATGCAAAGTCTTGTCACATGCAAACAAATAGTAGATTAGTGCTTGTCGGCCAGCCCCAGGAAGCAGCTGAATGGGTAGCCAGAGGAGCATGCACTGCACATCCCATCCACATCCAGATGTGCCAAGCAAGTGAATGGGCTGGCATGGGTGTGTGCTTCAGTCGGATTCACTGCCTAGGATGCTAGTGGTTTGTGCATGGATGGGCTAGACAATGGTGCTTAATCTGCTGAAGAAATCTCAGGCCACAAAGGACTGTTGTATATAGACCAAATTGGGAAATCATAGATATCATAATGGTGAAATCTCTAGAAGACTGAAGGTTTTTTTGGTTGGGAGTGGTAACCTTGTTTGGTGGGTCGATCTAGGTTCAGATATAGGTCGGGTTCTTACAGTAATACGCTCTGTCCATTGCCTTCTAATGCAATGCTGGTACCTTTATGGGGCTCATCCCTATCATTTGACAGACCTAGTTCTCATTTCCCAACATGATGAAATTTTTCTTTGTGATGAATAATGAGATGGAATCAGCCAGCATTGCAAAGTTTCTTAGGTATATTTAGAAAGATGGCTGAGTAGAGGGATACTGCAATGATCCATATGTTGCTGTGAAGTTCTGATCCTGAGTGGATGGTCCAAGATATGGTATGCCATTATTTGAATGGTCAGTACCAGGAACAATTTGGTTATGCAGACATGTTTAAATTGAAGTTTGTTGCCCTCCATCTTGGACCTGTGGTGCAACACAATCAAGAAAGCAGATACAAATTAGGGAATTTATTTTCATTAGAGGGCATCTCCCTGTATGTTTAAAATGTTCAATAAGATATAGCGGGAAGATTATTATTAATGAAAAACTGATTCTTTTTGGACATATTAGAGTGAGATGATTCATTCAGGAAGATCACCTAAGTTTATGGTAGGTGGAGTACCACTGTTATTATTAGCAACAAAGTTTGGTTATCTGTATGATTGTATTAGAGTGATATAATTTGTTCATTGGAATCATTGAATGTTTTTCAAAATCATGGTACAGGCCCGTTCAGTTCACTGGTTGGTACGATACATATCATGGTATGTGGTGGTCTTACACCATTGTTCTTGAATCCTTGCCAAATATTATGGCAGATGGATCATGAAGAATTATGTAAGAGAAGAAGTTTTATATTCTGTAATATGTTTTGTTATTACTGTTAAACAAGGTTCACAATCTCCGAAATGGATCCTATATCGGTACCATGCTAATACAATCTCAGTATGCCTAGTATGGGGATTTGTTTGGCATATCGAGACTCGGCACAACCCCATCCCCATGCTAAGTCTCAGTTTGGTTCTGATACAATATGGTATGGCTGGTGCAGGTGGTACATATCAGTATGGTGAACCTTGCTACTAAAACTTCTCTTCCTTTTTCCATTTTCCATACTGCATAAATCCAGAAAGGCCAATTTCAGACAGTGCAATATAGCAAGCTGTAAATGCATGCTTTTTCCAGAGTCTTTTTTCTATTACTATTTTATACCAGAGAAACATCTTTAAATAGTTATCTGGGAAAAAAAGAGTGATTGTGGACTGTCAATCAATATCCTTTGATTACCATATATGCATTTGTGATCAGAAAGACATCTGCCATCTGTTGCTGTTGTTGCACCATTAGCTAAAGACTGTCTGCAAAGCTATATTAGAGCAGTGATATCTTGATCCGAAAACAGACGCTTGAATTTTCTTAATTGTGGAAAGTTTCACATCTTTTCTAATAGCACACAAAGTGATTGCATCTTTATTGTTACTATTTGCTGACTTGAAATGATTGTCGTGTCCTGTAGCAAATGCGGCCACCCCTTCCGGAGGATGTTCCTCCTGAGCTAATGTTCATTGTGCAGTCATGCTGGGTTGAGGACCCTAATACACGTCCCAGTTTCAACCAGATCATACGGATGCTAAATGCCCTCCTATTCACACTCCCTCCGCCACCCTCGCCAGAACCCGAAGCTGTTCCTTCTGTGGTGAACAACAGGGACAGCATTACAGCTACATCCTCTGCACGTGGTGGAGGCAAGCTTTCTTTTCTTCGTCAGCTCTTTGCTGCAAAGAGGTCAGGCAATAGCAGGACATGAGTAGTAAAGGTTTCGGATGTTTCGTTCTTGAAAAGGTGAAGTATCATAGGCTGTGTAATACAGGAATACCATGCTTATGAGAAATTGTAAGGAACGATACTAAAGCAAGCAGAAATTACTAGTTGCATATTCCTGATCTTCTGATCTAACAGTTGACAGCGGGTCTCTCTGGTTTAGTTTTGCTCAGAGTGATGTCTATAGCTGGATATGGTCAAGCTTGATAGAATTTCACTGACAAGTGATACGGAGTTTCATCGTAATGAGATCAGTCTTAACCAACTGTTAAAATAATCAGTATTAGATGCCCACTAATTGGGTATCTGCTGAGTAATTTCCAGTATCCCTGAAACAGAGACTGGTTTCCATCTGTTCGATTTGTATGCACTTTTTTAAATTTCATCAACTGTACTTCTACATGTTTTCTGTTTGGGCCACGGGATATGGTTATGAAAATGGCTTTTTATGCATTTATGATGGCAGAGAGGTCGATGGCTTGGTGTCTGAAAATATCAATATTATCATCATGGATATTGGACTTGAAGTTTGTCACTCATCAGGAATATTTTCGTGGCTAGTGCATCGTATGCGATGGATTTTTTTTTTTGGAAATCTGTTAATACTGTGATGCATTAATTTCACTAACGCCGATGTGGAACAATCTACGTTTATAGTGTTTTTTAAGATTTCTATTTGATGCTTCCTGCTTATAAATTAACATTCCAAATTTGGGTGGATCAGATGACAATTATCATCTTTGTGTGTGAGGGTTGTTGAAATCACTGTGATATGATGTTATTGTAATTCATGTCCAGTACTTTATATGATCACTGGTAATGACCCATGGAATGTAACCATGTATTGTGTCCTGTCTGCTGTCAACTCACCTCAACTGAGATCAACCTTTATTGGATTTAGCTTGGAACATGGAATTTGCTCCCCCAACTCACAAGGTGTCAATATGGTGTTGGTTGAATCGTTAGATCTCTCTCGAAATGGACACAATTAAGTGCAGATGGAGTGCCAATGGAATTTTCGCAGTCAACAACTACTACAAGGGATTAAACTTCAGTGCAATCGTTTCTTTGTCAAATCAAATAAATCTGGAGCATTCCTCTTGCAGAGAATCAAATGCATTGAAGTAGAGATGGCAATTTTTATCAATTCGATGAATACCTGACCTGCTCTAATGAGTGGGTAAAATTCGATCCGTCTTTAAACGGATATGGAATATATAAAAGAACCCAACTCGGGTTCGGATCGGATACGATAGTAGTACATCCCGATCTGAATTCGATCTGTTTATATATAAAAAAAATTATGTTTATAAAATATTTAAGTAAATTAGATATGGGATGGATATATCGACTGGATTTAATCCATTTAGTTTTTAAATAAACTAGGTTTTATAAGACTGGGTATATCCGATCTGATCCACACGTGATTTTTTTATATCCGAGACGGATATGGGATGGATAATTTTTTAACGGATATGTATGGATTTTGGATGACCCGATCCAAATTCAATCCGTTGCCATCCCTACGTTGAAGTTCTACTCTCAAAAGGAAGGGCTCCAAATCCTGAGAATTTCTAGGAAAAGGAATTGGTTTGCTCTGATGACTTGTCCCTTATGTGAGCAGGAGCAAGCATAGACCATCTGTTTGTCTCATGCTCCTTTTCAAAGTCAATTTGGTTTCACTTGTTCCAGATTCTTTATATAACACAGCTCCCTGGTAATGTAAATGGTCTCTCGCAAGACTGCTAAGTGACTTATCTAAGAAAATATCTGCATTTATATTTTGGTAAACATAAGGGAGAAGATTTGCGGTTTGAATGGATGACTTGGCCTCAGCCGTTTGTTGGTTCCTGAGGTTAGAGATGAATGAAAGGATTTTCTCCGGAGGAGAGCTGCGGATCTTCTTGAAGCATCTACTTTGTTAAAGAGTGGACTAGGTTTTCTTCTAGCAAGATTAAAAGGAAGCTGAATTGTTTATTTCAGCGCCAAAATCTTTTTGTTTTTGATAAAACGGATGCTTCAACCAACAGACCTGATATGAATATCCAAAAAAATCAGAAAGTATACAATTTGAAACCCCATAGGAGAGTCTACCAGGCCAATCCACAACACCTGTCCAGAATGAGCAGCAACAAAGGAGATCATCCAGTCTTCAACTGTATTGGCCTCTTTGAAAATGTGCCTGACAAGAACTGAGGAACAACCCTGCAACCATAGCGTGATATCGCGAATCAAAGGATGCGCAGAAATCGAATCCAACGTCCCTTTGATAACGAAATCACAGTAGCAGAGTCCCCCTCGATGATCAAATGATCAGCCCTGAAACAGCAACAAGCATTACGGATTCCAGCCCATGTTGCCAAAAGTTCTACAGGAGGAACTGAAACATCGAAGAGATGGCACCCTCCAGCGGCTATAATGTCGAGCCTATGACTCCGAATCACATAAGCAGCACACCATCAGGACCTCTCACACTCCCATCAAAATTGACTTTGACATATCTCAAAGGAGGGGGTTCCCAAGAAAAGAATACCCTCCGGGCTGCTCGACGAGCAATGTCGAAACCCCAGATCACCAAGGATGTCAGTCACTTTGTGGAACTCCTCCATATGCACCCGAGCTCTCTCAACCAAAACTCTGGTGGAACACCTAGTAGAGTTAAAAACAAGAGCATTCCAAGAAAGCCAAATGTGATAAGCCAGGTATATAGGAAGGGCAGAGCTAGAAGGAATAGCAGGAGACCTCAGAAGATCCATGAAGGCATCAACCAACTTCCTAGACTGAGCACTTATAAAGTCCATCCCCACCGCTCCCCAGACACGCCTAGCTCTCGGACAAGTGAAAAGCACATGCTCCAAGGACTCAGTATGAAAGTCACAGGTAGGACAAGAGAGAGGAATGTCTATCCCTCTAGCCTGGAGAAGAATCCTGGTAGGGAGTCGACACCAGGCAACCTTCCACAGAGGAAGGCCACCTTGGGATGCACGCATAAAGACCAGACCCACCCAATCTGACAGCTCTTGCGAGGCTCCTCCCGGAACAGACGAACCAGGTCAAACATAGGGGCACGGCTCAACACTGAAGACCTCCACACTCGGATATCGGTACAAGGATGCATCGGCATAGCAATAGAGAGGACCTCTCACCCAAGATAACCTCGAAGGTCTAAAGAACCAAAGCATAACTCCATTGGGATCCATAAGGAGATAAGAGATCTGCAATAGTCATCAACACTGGACCATCCATCGCCACAAAGGTAGGCCAATGGGCTAAAGGGGACTCAGAGTTCCATGGCTCATCTATAAAGCAAATCAAAGAACCATCACCTATAACTCACCTCACCTGTGGAATGACAGTATGGGCTATCCGGTTCATCTCTCTCCAAATAATAGAATCCTGCCGAGGAGCATCACTATCTGCATCCCTGACTGGAGTCAAGGAACCATACCGGGTCTTCATCATAGAAGTCCACATCGACTCTAGACCCAGCAAAAAATGGAAAACATGCCTCACAATGCCGGCCTCCCTCGAAACTCCCAATAAATGAATACCCAGACCACCAATCCAAGTCGGCTGGCAAACCACACTCCATCCCAACAAGTGAACCCCTCAATGAGTACTCCATCCCACAGTAATGCTCAAGTACGATCCTGAAACCCATTGCCGATGCCACAGAAGCCTAGCCCAAAAGGAGACAATCATCTGCAAAAAGTAAATGCGAGATCGGGGGAGCACCAGGAGCAGGGCAATATGGCCGAACCACCGACTCCCATACCGCCACCCGTAGAGCTCACTAGAGAGAATCATCACAAAGGATAAACAAGAAAGGGGAGAGTGGGCAACCTTGTCGAAGATTGACCGTGGAGTGAAAGACGATAGAGTTCCATTAATAAGAATAGCATCAGCAAGATTTGTAACAGGCCATAATCCGGTCTATCTAGTACCGATGAAAACCAAAATCATGCAAAGTCTCCTCCAAGAAGCTCCACCGCATCCGATAAGCCCTCTTCATGTCTAGCTTGATCGTCATCAAAGCCCGCCTAGTAAGGGCTCTCCTCAGATCATGCATGAACTCCTGAGCAATGGAAATATTATCAGAAATACATCTGCCCCCGACAAAAGCCCCTTGCTATGGAGAAATGAGTATAGGAAGAATCAGCTTCATTTTGTTAGCCAAGCATTTGGCACATAACTTATACAGGGTATTGCATAAACGATGGGCCTGAAATGACCGGCTCAGAAGCATCAATCCATTTCGGAACTAAAGTAACAAAGGTCTGCTTCCAGGGATCAGCCAAATGGCCCATGGCAAAGAAATCCTGCACAGCAGATACAACCTTCCTCCAAATAATGCACCAATACCTCTCAAAGAATAAAGGAGGAAAACCATCTGGCCCCGGTGCTTTATCGCCTCCATAGACCATAGCACACCATGGACCTCCTCAGCATAAATAGGTCTAAGCAGACGGTTGTTCTCCTCCTCCGAGACCTGGGAGTTAGGACGAGGGGAATGAAAAACAAGGGAGAACCTCCTGGGGCCCCACCCATCTAGAATAGAAAAATGAGAAGATCTCCTACCTGATGTCATCACCATCCTCCACCCAAGTCCCCTCCTAAGGAACGAAGAGCCCTAACACAGTTCCTATGCCTGCGCACCACAATAGCCTGATGAAAGAACCTGGTGTTCCTATCCCCCTCCTTCAACCACTGAACTCTGGATTTTTGTCTCCACATGATCTCGTGCTGGCTCAGAAGGGAATGGTGCTTAGACATAAATTGCCGAAGGGCTACCAAGTCATCATCACCCAGCCCCCCTTCCCCCTCCTCCTCCTGAAAAGCAATAACAGAGGCCTCCATAGAAGTCAAAGAAGAAACTAAATTTTCAACATCCACCTTATTCCACCCGAGGAGGCGACGCTTCAATAAAACCAGCCGGCGAGAGATTTTATATTGCACCTCCCCCCTGATCGGAAGCCTCCAAACCTTCTAACAATATCTCAAGAACTCGGATACTCCAGCCAAAACTTCTCAAATCTGGATGGAGCACAACAAGGCATCGACATAGAGGTAGAAAGAATGACCGGACAATGGTCAGAAGCAATCCTCGGGAGATGTCAAACTTGGTGATCAGGATGCAAGAGATGCCAATCCGGAGTAGCAAATACCCTATCAATGCGTTCCCACATCCTGGCTGCCCCTGACCAGTTATTACACCAAGTAAATCTGGGGCCCACATACCCCATATCCACCAAACCATTAGAGTGAATAAACTGAGCAAATTCCCTAGTAGCAATGTCCTCCACAAATGGCCGACCTCCTCTCTTATCCTTCGCAGCAGGAATGCAATTAAAGTCCCCTGCAACCACCATAGGAATGCCCTGATCCACCAAAGCTGAAACTTCCTGCCAAATAGCTCTCCTGTCCCTATAATTGGTACTAGCATACACAGTAAACAAAAGCCATGTAGGCCCCCCATTCTTCGATAGTACAATGGACACCTGTTGCGAACACCGATTAAATATGTCCACCCTAGCCACCTTCTTATACCATACAACAATAATACCTCCTGAGAGATCCTGGGATTCAATCACAGCAATTCCAATCCCATTGAATCCGGCACTGAAATCTTTCCAATGCCGGCCTAGAAAGCCTGGTTTTTAACAAGACAGACATATTAGGATTATACAACTGTCCAAAGCACCAGAAGGTAGAATAAAATGAGGGCTTTCCCGCCCCCTTACATTCCACACCATAACCTTCATTGACAAGAAGAAGAAAAAGCAAAAGAAGACCACTAGTCTTCCTTCGCCAAGGGCTTAAAGCCCTCCAAATCTCCTACAAACAGAGCACTTCTTAATTGCCTGGCAATGTTCTCATGATCAGAATCCTTATCCTCCACCTTCTCAACACCTTTCTCAACGGCCTTCCCCTTGTTGGAATGAACCTTCCACCCTTGAGCATGATCATCCCCATCTAAAAGCAGACCAACCGAACCCTCAGCAGACTCCAACTCCTCCTAGACAGGATCATGGAAAACCACACCTACATGAACCTTCCCAACAAAATCTTCCTGCTCCAAACCGGATACCCCCTTTACAACTCCTTGCTTCAATAATAGGGACCAGCACCCCACCCCCCAACCCAATTTTTGGACTCCCGGCCATCGAAGGCAAACCCTCAATCAAAAAATTACCCATTACAGGGGGGCGGCAGGGCCAACAACAATCACATTTCCCTCAACCCGGTCCCCACCCAGGCTAGAAGAAGCATCACTAACCTTGATGGAGGCCGGAGCAATCGGGTTGATCGGCAGGGAAGAACACCGGTGCTTGCCCAAAGCCAGTGCTTGCCCGAAGCCAGAACAGCCACAGCGGAAGCTGGAACAGGCACAGCGGAAGCAAGGGAGATGACCTTCGGCAGGCTCCTAGCTCTCTTCAAAGACCCCGTAGCAAGGTCCATCAGCACGTCCCGATGACCGGAGTCATCACCACCACCGATCTCCATTCTGTCCCCAAGAGAGCCCAGTGCAGAGAAACCCCTTCCAACAGCCAACTCCTCCTGAGAAGGCTCCTCATCCGTGCTTCCCGGAGACCGGTGCTGAGCCACCTTCGATGATTTTTGCCACCCATTCGAGTCTGGTGGATAGTTTGCCAGAGAAGAGGCAGTCCGCGGGGAGCCTAGAGGAGTGCATGAAGAAGCCGGATCTGACCACTCCGGGCAGCGCTCCCTGGTCTTAAGCTACTCCCTCACACCATGAATAGGAGCCCTAGGGGTCCGAGTTGCCAGATCCACGAGGTCACCAGCCACGACCCAACTTTAGGTCGCTCCACCCCGGCCAACCTCATGGACTCCTATGACACGGGAGACGGACGGGACTCAGGCGACGCCCCCTCATCCCCAGCAACACAGTCAGGGGTCAGCTTAGCACCCCCACCATCATGGCCAGATGAAGCATCACCCAAGCCACACCGCTCTTCCA
This sequence comes from Areca catechu, assembly GCA_021397845.1. Lineage (NCBI taxonomy): Eukaryota > Viridiplantae > Streptophyta > Magnoliopsida > Arecales > Arecaceae > Areca > Areca catechu. The sequence goes on from CM038040.1 coordinate 36,838,546, forward strand.
CATGGCCCAGCCTCCCACACCGGAAGCACACTTCCAGCAAGTTTTCATACTGAAAAGGCCGCCAAAACAGACCTTCCCTCCCCCGTAGTCTCACCCCCAGCAGCAGAGGTTTACTCGAGTCAAGTTCAACCTTCACCCTCACATAACCAAACTTTCTGAGATTCTCCATAAACTCATTAATGAGAAGAGGGGTGCCGGCCTCCACAGCGATCGTCTTCAGAGCATTTGGTGACCAGAACTCCACCGGCAGCTCCGAGAGATGTATCCACACAATAGTCCTCAGCACTGGACAATGGCTCGGAGCGAAATCGGATGCCAGGCTTCAATCGCCAGGAGCTGCCCGTCGACAAACCACGGGCCACCCTCCCTTGCCCATAACACTCCTCGTCTTTGAATCGAACCATCAAGTGATCGGCAGCCAAAGCAAACACCTCCAGCTCCTTCTCCAGCTTAAGTTTCAACTTAAAATCCCTCACCATCAGTCCCGCTGACACCCTTCGTCCTAGACTCCGGACGAAAAGAGTCCGGTTCTCCCACAGCCTACGGGAGTCCTCAATCTTTGAAGCAGGGAGCTCCAGCACCTTTGAAAAGAACCCCTACAACTCCTTTATCTCCGCCTTAGAAATCCGGTGAGCTATCCATGAAGCCCCCCGAGGAACACCCTGAACGACATTGGACCAATTCCAGTCCTCCTTGTCGATGCCCGAAGCCCCACTGCCTGACCCCTTCCTGTTCTTCCCGTCGCTCGCCATGAAGGCCGAAGCAACTCTTAGTTGCTCGATGAAATGTCGAAGAAGGTGCAAGGATGGCACAGAAACCAAGTCATAGCATTGCCACCACCGAAGTGACCCATTCAGTGAGAATAATCTTTTGGGAAAGGAGTGGTTCATCTTGTATTGGCTTACCCGTTGGTGGGGGGATCTCAAGGTGCAAACTTTGTAGTTAGAATCGAGTATAGATGGGTAATATTTTTAGAAGGCTTGAGAAGGTTAAAATATCTATTTCAAAGCTATAGATAAGGGAGGATAGAGAAAGGGAGCTCTTTGCTACTGACCTTATTATTTTTTGCTGGCCCTGTTTTGTACCACTTCTTGTCGAAGCAACAAAAAATTCTTTGATACTAAAAATTGAGGATTTAGTGGTTGATGGAGGGAGATTGGAATACGAGATTCTTTCATCAAGCGACTATTGTCAGAAGGCAAAGGAATCATATTCAGGCCTTGAAGGGTGTTAAGGGTCAACGGGTTACTTTTGATGAGAAGGTGCGGTAGGTGATCTTGACCTTCTTCTGTTTAAGGTGGATTGCTAGTTTGGAGGAGGAGATCTTGCTGCCCCCCCTCCCCCAATTAGCCAGGTTTTTGATACTGAGAATTCCTTGCTACTTGGTGATGTGGCCAGAGAGGAGCTTCGAGCTGCCATTTAGGCTCTGGCTAGGGATATGCCTCTGGTCCAGATGTCTATCTCTTTTTCTTTAAACGATATTGGGCCATTATATGTGGTGAGGTGGTGGAGGCAATTCAGTAATTTTTTATTACTACATCGATGTCGATGCTTGGAAGAGAACCTTCATTGTGCTAATTCCAAAGAGGCTGGAGGTGATTTGTAATACCTAGCCTAATCCAAAAAAATGGCCCAGCATGAGTTTTAAAACCATAAAAAAAAATCAGAGAAAGAAGACTCCCGATGGGAGTCTTCTCCTTTTCCAAGAGGGAGTCTTCTCCTTTTCCAAGCGAGAGTCTGAATCGAGCTGATCCAAGGCTTTCCGGCCATAAATAGGGATCCCCCTCCCTTCCACTAACCCCTACCGCTGAAGAACCCTTCTCCTTTCCCTGTTTTCCCCACTGGAGATTAAGGTCGATGATGTTCCATGGAAGCTTCAACCATGCTCATGGTTATTGGAGTGGTTGGCATCGTCGGAGGTCAAGGTAAGCTCCGGCTCTCCTTCCTCTCCTTATTCCTCTCCTTCTTATGGCCTTACACTTCATTTTTAGCCCGCAATCACCGGATTATTTCATGAAAAGGAGAACCCCTGTTTCGACTATTTTCTTTTGTTTTTTGATGCAGCCCATCGCCATTGACTACTGGACTATGGCCCCGTGGCTATGCCGCCATGGGCCGTAGTCCCAGCCACCCTCCTCTGGGCAAGAACCCTCGGGTCTTGGGGGAATGAACGAGGAGCATAGGTCCCTTATTCGGGTGGAGTGCAAGAAGAGAGAAGAAGAAGAAAAGAAGAGAAAAAAAGAAAAAGAAAAAGAAAAAGAAAAATAAGAAAAAAAGAAAAGAAAAATATAAAAAAAGGAGAAAATCTCTCTCTTCCCTCTCTCCTCTCTTTCTCTCTTCCCTCTTTCCTCTCTTTTCTCTCCAAGATTAGTGATCTATTAACTTTCTCCTTCTAGAATATTTTTCTTTCTAATATCTCTTTCTACTTTTTTTCTTTATAATTTTTTTATTAATATTAAGATTGATTCTATAAGAAAATTATTTTTCAAGCAAGAAGATATCGGGCAAGTTTCTTAGCACCTAGATCGAGAATCCGGGTACATATTGATAACTGGCATATTAAATCCATCTTTAGTAGAGGTAAGGATTCTTGAGCACAATCATCAATTTATATGTATTTTTCACTACATGATTTTTGATTCTTGGATATGAGCATTGGCATGTATGTTATTTATACATTATATAATGTGATTTTTCATGATGGATATTTGTGATCACCAGTATGCTTATTTATATTTTTTATATAATATATTTTTATCAAAACATGATTATTTCTAGATAATTTAAATCATGATACCGGTTACTAGAAATTTGAACTAAATATAATATGATAATATATTGAGATTTGATGAATTGATAATCAAGAAAATGATATTTGGACTAGCCATGTTAAATAGAGAATAGCCGAGCCATAAATGGATAATACGTGGAATAGCCAAGCCACTGGTAGATAGTACGTGGAATAGTCGAGCTACAGGTGGATAATACGTGAGGCAACCTTACCGGATGGATAGTACATAAAATAGCTAAGCCACGGATGGATAGTACATGGAATAGCCTCGTCATGGATGGTTAGTATGTAGTAGATACTTGATTTGCTGGTCCGGGCTGGAGCATGATCGTAATTAGTCCAAAACTCTAAAAGATAGCAATGGATCCAGATCATATTAATGAGATGTGGATAATAAGAGATGAAACCATAATTAATTAAAAAGAAAGATTTATTTAATAATATATAGTGTCTTATTTTTGAATAAGATGGATATTTGATATTAATTGATGCATGTTTTGATTTTAAGTTATCTTGACTTCTTGACATGAGATTTTGATATTTATATTCTATTTGATACTGTTTACTATTAATTTTGAATTATATTGTATTATACTGGTGTGAGTGTGTGAAAATTTTTACTGGGTTGTAAAGCTCACACCCATATTTTTTTTTCTAGAATTGTAGGATGTTCAATTTGGCTATAGTTTGGATTCACGAGTGAAATGATGAAAATATAAAGAGTCATTTATACTGATTAGATGATTAAAGAATAACTAAATTTATAATTATATGAATTGTATTATTTCTTAGATATTGAGTATTTTGTTATGAATTGTGATTAATAGTTTTCTTGAAAATTGAAGTTGTAATGAGTTTTTTTAAGGCCTTGCATGATCTCTAGGATGCATTTTAGGATTCATACGGTCGATCGCATGACTGACCTAGGTGCTAGGTTTTGGATGTGACTTGATGGATCTTGGTCACTATAGGCCCATCAGCTTATGTACCACTCTTTATAAGATTGCGCTAAAATATTGGTATGTATATTGAAACCTATCATCTCTGGTTGATCAATCCTGAGCAAGAAGCCTTCATCGATGATCATTCCATCTCTGACAACATTTTCATTGCTCAGGGAGTTCATGCACAACCTTCAGAGAGCCCCCGGGCATAGGTGCCTCATGGCCATCAAGCTCAACATGGAAAGAGCTTATGACCGGATGCAATGGGAGTTCCTTTACTAGGCCTTGGAGAGCTTCGAGTTCCACAGCCGTTGGATTAGTTGGATTAAAGGATGTGTGCATGCTTTAGCCTTTTTCATCCTAATTAATGGCATACCGTTTGCCTTCTTTCACTCTTTTATTGGTATGGCACCAAGGTTGTCCTCCATCTCAACATCTAATTATTATTTATGCCAATGCTTTATCTTGCGGCTTGCTATCCAGAGCCAAGCTATTGACCCTTACAGGCAGACTCATGTTGCTCTTCCGATCTTGCATCTACTCTTTACTGACAATTGTCTCTTGTTAAGCCGGCTTTTGTCTTGAATGCAGTGGCATTCCAGTGGATTTTGGAGGTGTACTGTGCTACTTCTGGCTAGAAGGTGAACCTGTAAAGTCTGCAATCTACTTCAACCCTAAAACCAGCACTCAAGTCAGGCAGTTAGTGAGCGACATCCTTGGTATTACAAAGCAATCTAGGGCTATGCATTATCTTAAGGTACCTATTACTAGTTACCATCTATGAAGAACTGATTGCACCGAGCTGGAGGTTCGATCTGCACTCATCTTGAGGGATGGTAGTCCAAGGCACTCTCGATGATGGTAGAGTCACCCTTGTCAGGTCAATTCTCAGTGCCATCCTGATTTTCTTGCTATCTTATATTATTGTCCGTAGGGCCACCTTGTCGAGACTTGAGTAGCTATTCAGAGACTTCCTTTAAGGCTCTTATCAGGGAGTAGCTATTCAGAGACTTTCTTCAGAGACTTCCTGCATGAGATGTGGTTTGCCTTCTGATCAGTAAGGGCGGCTTGGCATTCAATTCTTGTGAGTTTAGTAGGAAGTTCTGATTGCTAAGCATGCTGTGAGAATTTTTTTATAGCCCCATAACCCTTGGAGTATGATGATACAGGTGAGGTATGGTCATTGGAGCAGTAGGAGGAAGCATAGCACCAGTTGTAATAGCTCATTTATGTAGAGAGAGATCTATCTGCATGCTCTAGATGTGTTGGATCATGTCTTGGATCCTAGGTGATGGCAGATTGATTGGTCTCCAACATGATACATGGATGGCCGATCTGCTTCTAAATCGATGCCTACCTTTATTAGTATAGATATTGATGGCTAAACTCATATCTCTGACTTGTTTCGATCAGAAGGGAGGGGCTGGGAGACCCAGAGGATGACCTAGTTCTTTGGTGATATGTTGGTTGATAGAGTTTTGTCTCCAACGATCCCCATCATATAGGACCTAGATATTAGGATGTGGCAATCATCGTGCAGCCTCAGATCTATGACTAGGGAGCTCTATGTCATGTACAGGAAGGAGCCAACTAGGTCAATGGATGGTGCTTGGATTTAGAGACTTAGAATTCATCCCAGATGAGCTTGTTTCTCTAGAAGGTTGCTTGGAGCCGATTGTCTATTAGGGCACTCCTAAGAGCTTGAGGTATGGGCATTCGGGCTACTTGCCCTAGCTGTGGCATGGTGGATGAGACCATGGAGCATGTTTTATTTATTTGCTCGAGAGCAGTCCAGGTATAGTTGTTGGTCGCCTTACCTTTTGCCGATAGTCCTATGGAGCAGTCTACCCAGTCCTTCTTGAAGGTTGTGCAGCTAAATTTCGAGTCTGATACCACATGTAGAGCCGGGATCAGAGCTGCCTATACTGCTTACCATATTTGGTTTGCTCGGAATGCGAAGTCTTTGAGGCAAGATGACTGCCTGCGAGATTCATGCTGGAGGGGGCCCTGACCCTGGCTATGGAGATGATTGAGGTCTTGCTGCCTGATACGACCCTTAGGACTTGGGATATTTGGGACTTCCTTGCTCATCTTTTCTTTAGGAGGAGGATCTTCATCTCTTGGGAGCCCCTATCCCCGTCATTTTTGAGAGTCAACTTTGACGGCAGTGTGATGGATAGGAGAGGCGGTGCAGGGTTTGTTATTCATGCCCCGAACTCCCGACTCATTACGACTGGCGGTGTTCGGTTGGTGGAGACCTCTATGCTTGGGGCTGAGTTGAGGATGGCATGGGAGGGGATATGTTTTGCTAGATTGACTCTTTGTGCTGACTGGTTGATCATCAAGGATAATTTTGCTACGATTATGGCTTGGTTATAGGGGTGTCCCAACTGTGATATGGTCGCTCATCTCCTTGTGTGTGACATCCATTATCTGCTGCAAGGGTGTGCTGCTTATGATGTCAGGCATGCCTACCATGAGACGAACAATGCCGCTGATTGGATCGACTCCTTTATTGCTCATCATTCTGGGGCATCTATTTAGACTGTTATTTTTTTTTTGCCGATGTCCTTAGGGGCATCGTTTTTTCTGATTTTTTGGATTGTATCCGGTGCATTCATCTTATCCCACCCCCCCCCCAAAAAAGAGAGAGAGAGAGAGAGAGAGAGAGAGAGAGAGAGAGAGAGAGAGAGAGAGGAAGTGTGTGGTTAATCTTGTAGTATTTTTATGGTCTAAACTGTTAGTTCCTTGCTCTGGATCTTCTGTAATGCTTCTTTTTTGTACTTTCATTTGTTAATAGAATCAATCAGGCTGTTGCCTAATCTTTCCCTTAAAAAGACATTTTTTCTATTATTCTCCAACTTTATCCCACTTCATTCTCGTACCGTGCAGCAGCACAATGATGCAGATCTTTGCAAATTTCGTCCAAATGGTTATAAATCTCAAAACTAAGCAAAAGGCTTCTATATTATTGGTTCCAGGAGATGCAGAATTTCAACCTGTCGTTGTCCACGGATGCTGGAGTCTTTTCTTGTTTCTGCCCGTTCTTTTTCTTATCGTTAAAGCAAAAGCTAAGGTTGGTGATGATCTACTTTCTTGTTCCTTTTCTTCTCTCACCTTGTCGAGTGCCCACCATTGCATATCCCATTAAGAGTTGCTCATCCGCGCAAATGAGCTACCTCTGTGAGATAATGGGGGTCGCCTCACCATGCTTGCCAACTTTTAATCAGTAGGCTCTCAGCTGAGCTGGTAATCCATCTCATGCTCTTTTGCTTTGTTGGTTGTCAAGAGGTCAGAGGGGGTCGGCCGAAAGTGAAAAAACAAAGGCTAAGGCGAATGGCTTTTCGAGTGAAAAAAATATTGTGGATGCTGAAATATGGTACCATATTGTGTGTGAGAGCTTCCATTGAAGCCAATCTCTGTTATCCCTCAAACACCCTCGCTCCTCGAACCATGCACAATAATTTTTTCATTTTGATAGGATGCACAAGTACACGTACAGCCCTGGTATAAATACAACCCATAGCGTCAGAGTGCAACAAATCTTTAAGCTGGGTACGTAACCTTTTTTTTCCCCTAGAGCTGTAGAGTTCTGGAAACAAATGTTGACTACTTCCCCAGGCACTGAAGGATCATTTTCTAACTCGGTATGGAATGGTTATCAAGAAGAAGGCCTAGGTGCATGGCAACATTATACGAGCAAGCACTCGATGGAAGCGCGTGCATAAAATGAAGAAGCCTATTTATTCTGAATCACATTATTCAAATTAAAACATGTAAAATTAGGCTATAATATTGTTTTGAGAGTGAAGGGAGTAAGAAACTCTCCCCATGCTTGATATGTATTAAGTAAAAGCAGCTTATATACAAGATTATCCATTGGTTGAAAATTGAAATAGAGCATCATGAGATGAGACAAGGTATATAGAGTAATTCTGTCCTCTATAAAAACTCCAATCATTTATTTCTTTAATACAACCGAGGCTCCGTATTACATGAAACAAGAATGCAAAATGCCTGTTTGAGGGACAGTGATGAACTGTAGAATAGTGGGATATGCCAAGAATGCACCTGTGCATTTTCCCTTCTTGCCACAGTTGCAACCCACTCATTTAAAGGAGGATAACTACAATGACATAAGGAAAGAGCATACGTCATAATGTTGCTCCTCATCCATCACAGATGTTAGAGGGCCTATCACAGGGAATTGTAAAGAAAAAGTGAATCGGTGATAGAGCACGCTAATGTCCACTTCCCCTTATCCATTGACATTCGAAGGCTCATTGCTGGATGCATTTGTTGTTTGGTCAAACATACTCATAGGGAAGGCAACAACATGGCCAAATGAGTGGCATCCTATATATATATTGCAGAGTGATATGGGAGTACTCTTTGTCAGAGCTACACCAATAACTTCATGATTTGATTGCGATGCATGCTTTGCTTGTGGTTGAATCCATTCCAGGGCTTTGCGATGATGCCAGCCGCAACAAATAAAAAGGTTGAAATGATGACCATGCATGCATATAAGTTCATTACCTAGAACTAGGCTGGGCTAGGTTGGGCCATGCCCTTACTCAAGCAGCCAGGCTTGTTCCAGAATTTTTTCAGACTTCGGATCAGACTTAGATCTGATTTTTTTAAAAAATATAAGTCTGAACAAAACCAAATAGGTTAATCCGTTCAAAAGAGAGAGGAGGATTTGTTGCTCACATGCTAGTGACCCTCGTATCATAACCTCATGCATGCAAACCTCGATGCCAACATTAGCAACATCATCACAAACCTGATGGCCACGACCATGACCGCTAGCACCAATGAAATAAGCAGCAACACCACCATCATTAGCACGAAGAAAGCTATCCAAAATGCCCCCCGGATCCTAAGTTCCATGAGCTAGGGTCCAAAAGTGAAGATAGAAGAAAGAATCCAAGAGGAATAGACCCATGGATATGTAGGGTTTTGTGTGATGCTCCAAGCCTTGGAGAGACTTGGGAGGCCATGGCAGGGATGCTGGAGGTGATCCTTAGGAGCTTAGAGACGTGCCAAGCGGTTCCTGGAGGTGTTCCAGGGGGTTCATGGATGTTCATGGACAGGTTTGGGAGCTTAGGTTTATAAGTTCCCAGGGCTCATGTTGGGTCAAGCGGTTTGACCTAGGGATGAGGGTTTTCTCATGTTGATTTATTGGAAAGAGTTTTTTGAGAGATTGTAACATAACCCAAGTGGGTTATGGGGTTGGGTCCAGGTTTGTTAAGTTGGTTAGGAGGTTAGCTAGTTGGTTGATTGTAACTAATTAGGAAGCCCAACCATATGAGGTATTCTAACTAGTTTGTTATTGGACTATCCAAGTCCTAACTGCCCATGTGATTGAGTCCTAACAGATTCAAGAAGTTGTTAGCCTAAGAAGTCCAAGAAAACAATAAGTGGTTGACGCCCAATATGAAAAGACCGCATGCCCCATGTCTTATTTAAGAGGAGGCGTGCATGAGAATTGGGATCTCTCTCCGTTTTTGAGATGCGTCCATGGGAGTGCGCCCCTTTGGGGTGTCCACGGTCTTGAGAGGACCGTGAGGCTTGGCTCACGGTCCTGGACGGCGTCTTCTTGCATGAAGGGAGGCTGCATGGAGGGAGTCCAAGCGGGGACTTGTCCGTGGGAACCTGCGTGAGGGAGTCCGCAGGTGGAGGCCCCATGGGTTTCAAGGAGGCCACGATGATGGGCTTCAGAGAGGTGCATGTGAAGAAGATATCATGTGAAGGGCTTGGTCCGTGAGGGTACACCACGGGACTTTGAAAAGGGATCCTGCATGAGGGAGTCCGCAGGTGGTGCTTCTTCTCGGGTTTCAGAGAGGAAGGGATGCACGTTGAGGTATTGTCCGTGTGTGGCCGTACGTGGATTCTTGGGACGTGAGGCCTACAAGAGAGAAGACGTGCGGGTGACAGTGAGAAGCTTCTGGGATTTCAGAAGAGGTGTCACGGGTTTGTCTTGTTGTCTTGTAACAAAACAAGGTTCTTCTCCAAAGGATTAATAAAGCAATCTCTCTTTTTCTCCTATATCTCTCTTCTGTTTCCTTGTGTGAATCTTGAATCTAAGAATAGGTTGCTTCTGCTACGTATAGGCGCTGGTCCGGATCTCCCAACAAGTGATATCAGTGCCTAGGAATCTTAACAGGATGTTGCCAAGCTAACTATTGTCCTTTCTATTTGGGTCTGGTTCGGGCTCTATTTCTGGTCAGGCTTAGGCCGGGCAAAGTATCTACCTGAGCCTGGCATGAAATGTTCATGGGCTTTACTCTGAGCCCAAAACTGACCCAACTATTATTGGGTTGAGTTCATAGGCCAAACCAAAGTCAGCATGGCTCAAGCCCACTTCCATGCCTAACTATTTGCATAAATTTGAAACTATAATCTAGAACTTGGCCCCATGGACACATTGACGAACTGCTATGGGGTCAAGAGGGGCTTGGCCCCTTCAGTTTTTTGGTAATTTTTATTTATAAATTATTTTTTAAATAAAATTTTAAATATACAGGTGATGTGGCATTATCGTTGACGAGGAACCCATGACAGCACCAGCTGGTGGCCGCGCTGGTAAAAAGTGCCACCTGAATGCGACGACCAAATGAAGATCTGGAGTTGAGTCACCTTGGTGCCTAGAGTGGCTCCCGCCTTTCGGAGTGGAGCCCCCAACCAGGGCTGTGCTGCCGCCTTCCAGGGTCAAGCTCCCGAGATAGAGCTCCCCCATTCTGCCAAGGTTGAGCCCTTAGCCAGGGCTGCGCTCCTGCCTTCCGGGGTTGAGCTCTCGAGATAGAGCTCCCCCATTCTACCAAGGTCGAGCCCCTGACCAAGGTCAGCTCCAATCCGGGATCGAGCTCCTGGCCGAGGTCGTACTCCTGTCATCCATGATCGAGCCCTCGGTTGAGGTTAGCTCTCATTCGGGGTTGAGCTCCCAGCTGAGGTCGTGTTTCCGCCATCCGAGGTCGAGCCCTCGACCGAGATCAGCTTCCATCCGAGGTCAAGCTCCCGGTCGAGGCCGTGCTCCAGCCATCCGAGGTCGAGCCCCCGGCTAAGGTCAGCTCCCATCCAGGACGAGCTCCTGATCGAGGCCATGCTCTCGCCATTCAAGGTCGAGCCCCCGACCAAGGTCAGCTCCCATCCAGGGTCGAGCTCCCACCATCCGGGGTTGAGCTCCCAAGATAGAGCTCCCCCTTCCTGCCAAGACCAAAGTTCCTACCAGTGGCCAAGAGGGGAAGATCAGCAAAAGTTCAGACCATGGCATGAAAGTACCCAATTACCTGCAACCTCCAGGAGGTGGCGCATACCCTACCGGAGATTCAAACTCTGCAAACGTGCCACCCACACGTTTTGCACAATGCATGCTCCACCAGGCTCTAGGCCCTGTAGCGCGCCACCATGTTAACGGTCATGCAACCGGGAGCTCCAGTCCTCGCGACACGGAACATGTGCCTCTTCCAAGAGAAGTATTCCATTAAGATCCCAGGCCCTGCAACACTCCAATGATCCCTCCTGGAATCAAAATACCCCACCATGGCTCGAGGCTCAGCAGCACGGTGCCTGCACCTCTCATGAAAAATTGTACCATCAAAGGGACAAGATCTGTACTATACCGGTGAATACCCCCAATAGAAGGATCTCCTTTCGAGGATCGGTCCGACAGGGGGGAGGCCACAGACAAAGAAAAACCCCTTTTGAAGGGGCACCAAGAAAGTGATATTTCGATGAAGCCCCAGACTTGGTCTGGGCCATTCTTCTCATATAAAATAGAGGTAGGAACCTCCGGAAAGGGGAGAGAGGCAACTGGTAAGATACAGAGAGTAAACGGGCAAGGAGCTAGCTAAGAGAACCTCCCCGCTCTCTAATCTTTACTTCACTTTGTCTTTCCATTTCTTAGATCTTATCTTTCATCCTCTATGTAGAGAGGTCCCAAGCTCTCTGTCATAGAGGTTCTGTTCTTTTCGATCATCCCAACTGACTTAATCATCGGAGTGTCCCCGTCAGAATCTTCGGCCCGGGTCTCCTCTTTTTTACAGGTCACATCGACTCTGGGGCTGATCAAAAAAGAGGACCAAGGCCTAGAGGGAGCTCGATGCATTCGCGACACGTCAGAGCTACGGGCCATGACGATCTAAGTGGCAACAGATTGGCATGCCAGGTAGGGGGTACAAAAGAAACACCATCGACCGTGGAAGGTCCGGTAGCAAGTCCTCCACTACAAGAAGGACACACGTGGATATCCATGACCTCATGCAAGGGGTATTTCTCATCGTGATGACCCACAGAGCCTTGAGGGGGAGCTTCCCGCTCCATCACTGCCACATCGGTAGATCCCCAGATCATCGAACTCACCCAGCAGGTCCATGCCTTGCTGTGGCAGTGCGCCAGCTCCATCAGCAGCATCGGTCCTTGGCAACTCAGCAGCAACCAGGGATGCCGGCAGCCCACGTCGTCGACCCCCGCACCAGCCTATGGTTCTTCCGGGAGGGGCCGTTACATGCGACTTCTCACCCATGGGGAGACCATCAGGCGATTGGGAAGAAGCAATAGGATGGCCTGATCGACCGAGAGAGCCGCTCCCTGGCCTTGGAGCATGGTGCACACTCGCACCAATGGCACCGGCGTGGCCGGGAACTTAGGCTAGATTTCCTCCATTTTGTGCCCCCTTCACCGTTAATGGTCTCCGCTGAAGGGTCCACAGATGAGGCCATCCATCGTCAGGCAAAAAGATGCCTCGAAGAGCAAGAGTGCAAGCTGGCCGACCTGACTTGCCAGTTTACTGAGATTCAGGTCTCTTCCAGTGAGCCCACGGGTTACAACACTCGTCCACCCTTCTCCATAGAATCCAAGAGAAATTGATTCCTAACTGGTTCCGCATGCCCCAAGTTGATCCCTATGATGGGATAACCAACCCCTTGGACAACTTGAAAAGTTACAAGACCCTCATGAGGGTCCAGGGGGTTACTGATGCTCTCCTCTGCATCGCCTTCCCAGCTACCCTCCGGAAGGCTGCTTGAGCCTAGTTCTCCAGACTTGAGTTAGAAAGCATTGACTTCTTTGGACAGTTGGAGAAAAAGTTTGTGGTGCACTTTGATGCATGCAGAAAGGTACCACGTAAGGTTGGTGTCTTTTCTCGATCTGCTAGCAGGATCGAGAGCCCCTCTGGGACTACGTGTCCCGTTTAAAGCCATCACCTTGAAGATTTATCACCTCGACGAGCCAGTCACCATGCTGGCTCTGAAAAGGGGACTCAGGACCTCCCGCTTCATTTACTCCCTCATCAAGAAGCCTCCGAAGACTTACTCAGAGCTCCTCCTCTAGGCCCATAAGTACATCTGTGTGGAGGAGGCCGACCATACCAGAAGGGAGTTAGACGGGAGGCCACTTAAAAGGCAAGCCATGGGGGAAACATTTGGCCCCCCGGCCCTGAAGGCTATGCTGACCCGTGGCCGAGGGCCAAGCCCATATTTGACCCTGCCAAGGAAGAAAAGCCCACTCCTCTCCTTGCCCCGAGAGCAAAGATCCTAATGGAGATTGAGGGTGAGCACTTTTTATGTCATCCTCCTCCATTGAGACCGTCCACCGGATGTGACAGATCCTGTTACTGTCGCTTCCACCGGAACCATGACCACGATATCGAGGAATGCCACCACCTGAAGAAAAAGATTGAAGACCTGATCAAGCACGGCTACCTTAGAAATTATGTGGAGGGAGGAGCTACCCCAGTAGCCCAGAATGAAGAGCCCCGACCGCTCGCCATTGATAACCACCCCACTAAGAAGCCAGTGGGGATGATCTCCTGGGGGGCAGGGAGAAGCTCGAAAGGGGCTAGGGGAGAGAAGGAAGTGATAATATACTCCCCTACGAGAAAGAAGGGTCAGCTAGGATAGATAACCCAAATAATAATACTATCATCGTAGAGATGATGATAGCTAAACATCCTATAAAGAGAATCATGGTTGATAGTGGAAGCTCTGCTGACATCCTTTTTTATGATGCTTTTGCAATGATGAACTTATCTACTGACCAAATAAAACCATGATGCTTTTGCAATGATGAACTTATCTATGCCCTTAGTGGGCTTCACCGGAGATTCGATCAGAGTTGAAGGAGAGATTACACTTCCAATAACTATCGGGACACCACCTCGACAGAGCACCATATTGACAACATTTACCGTCGTAAGGCTTCCTTCGCCTTACAATATAATTCTGGAACATCCTGGACTCAATCTGCTTGATGCTACCATCTCCACCAGTCATCTCCTCATCCAGTTCCCCACTCCTTGGGGGACCAGAGAGATGAGAGGGTCTTGGCAACCAGTCCAGCACTGTTTGCAGACCGTCCCAAGATCGTGAGGGGCCAACCCGAGCCTGGCCATTGACCAACTGAGCATGATGGAGCTGGAGCCAAAAGACGGCCCGGTTGAGCCCCTGCTATCTTTTCCTCTAGGAGAGGATACCCTAAAGACCGTGCAAGTGGGAGCCCTACTGCCCGAGAAGGAGAGATCCCGTCTGCTCGGCTTCATGTGAGCCAACGCGGATGTCTTCTCTTGGACCGTAGCAGACATACTCGGGATTCTACCACCCACAAGTTGAACGTCGACCCCAACTATTGCCCAATCTGGTAGAAAAAGAGGAGTTTCGCCCCAGAGTGGCAGAAGGTAGTTGACGAGGAGTCGAGAAGCTCCTTACAGCAGACTTCATCCATGAGGTATGATATCTTGACTGGCTTGCTAATGTAGTGATGGTCAGGAAAGCTTTCAGAAAGTGAAGGATCTACATGGACTATACCGACCTCAACTGAGCATGCTTGAAGGACAGCTTCCTGCTTCCCAAGATTGACCAGCTGGTAGATATGATCTCGGGCCACAAGCTCCTTAGCTTCATGGATGCATTCTCCGATATAACCAAATTTGCATGTACCTGCAGGACGAGGAGCACACGGCATTCATGATCAACAGAGGTATGTACTATTACAGGATGATACCGTTCGGCCTCAAGAATGTAGGGGCTACGTACTAGCGCTTGGTTGATAGGGTTTTCAAAGACCAGATCGGTCGCAACATGTAGATCTATTGGATGACATGCTTGTCAGAGTAGCCAAGAGTCGAATCACATCATCACCTGGTGGAGGCCTTTGACAACCTCCGCTTCTATTAGATGAAGCTGAATCCTGCCAAATATGCATTTGGTGTTGCGGCGAAAAAATTTCTAGGGTTCATGATCATCCAAAGGGGGATAGAGGCCAACCCTGAGAAGATCCAGGCAATTACCGACATGAGGCACCCTATCTCTAAGAAGGAGATTTAGCACCTAACTGGATGCATCATGGTATTAAGCCATTTCATCTTGCGTTCTACCGAGCGCTGCCAGCCATTCTTCAAGGTGTTGTGCAAGATGCATGACTTTTCCTGGATGGAGAAGTACCGAGAGGCTTTCAAGGCACTGAAGAAGCTCCTCGCCTCCTCATCATTACTATCCAGGCCAGAGCCCAAGAAAGAGCTCCTACAGTACCTGGCAGTCTTACTGGAGGCGGTCAGCTCAGTGCTGGTTCGTACTGAGGACGGACGGTTCCAAGCTGCTTCGTGATGTAGAAACTAGGTACACTCGATCTGAAAAGATTATCTTTGCATTCATTGTTTCTGCGCAGCATCTCATGCCCTACTTCCAAACACATCCAATCGCTATCCTCACCGACCAGCCTTTGAGGGCTATCTTAAGCCGTCCTGACACATCAGGGTGCCTGGCCAAGTAGGTGGTGAAGCTTAATGAGTTCGATATCACCTACCATCCATGACCGGTGCAAAAGGCCCAAGTCCTTGCTGATTTCCTAGTAGAGTACACCTAGGCGGTCGAAGATCTAGAGGAGACATACCAGCAAGCTGAACCCGAGCGGGAGTTGGCCCCGGGAGCGATGACATGGATCCTCCATGTCGACGGCGCATCCAATGCCGAAGGATGCAAAGTGGGGCTCATCCTCGCCAACTTCGATGGGGTCATCGTGAAGTATGCATTGCACTTCCTCTTCAAGGTGACCAATAATCAAGCTGAATACGAGGCACTCCTTGCGGGACTGAAGGTATCCTGCGAGCTGGGCATGAAGTGCCTGAAGGTCTTCACTGACTCACATCTCATGGTGGGCCAGGTCTCCAGCGAGTATGAAGCTCGAGATCCCATGATGGCGAAGTATCTGGACAAGGTATGCTCATACATAGCGAACCTCTAGCATTTCAGCATTTCCCACATCCCTCGTACGGAGAACGCCCAGGCCGATGTCCTCTCCAGGTTGGCAACCTTGTTGGATTCATTGTTGGGGCGTACCTTCATCGAATATCTAGAGATCCCCAGCTTCGAGTCTGCAGTAGAGGTCTAACAAGTCACCTGCGAGGTAAGCTAGATGGACCCCTACATCAAATACATTGCCACCGGTGCCCTACCCGAGGATCGCAAGGAGTCGGCCTCCTCAAGAAGAAGGCCGTGCAATTGTGTTGATGGATGGACAGCTTTATCGAAGGTCTTATTCTTACCCCTACTGAAGTGCTTGAAGTCCTTAGAAGTTGCCTATGTGCTCCAAGAGATACACGAAGGCATCTACGGAAATCACGTAGGGAGCAGGACTCTAGCTTATAAGGCATTTCAATAATGATACTTCTTGGAGACCATGTGGGAAGACATCATCGATTTTATGAGGAGATGTGCCGCTATCAATGTCACGCCCACAACCAATGTCAACCGGCTGCCCTGCTCTCCCTGCTATCATCTCCATGGCCATTCGTCCAGTGGGGAATGGACATCCTAGGCTCTTTCCTCCTGTGTCTCACCAACGAAAGTATTTAATTGTGGCCATCGACTACTTCACTAAATGGATCGAGGCTGAACCCCTGGTGCGGATCACTAAGGCCAAGGTCATATCCTTCTTCTGGAAGTTAGTCATATATCATTTCAGACTCCCACACTCAATCATCACTAACAACGGGTGGTAGTTTGACAACCAGGCTTTCGAAGAGTTCTATTCAACATCCACCATCACTTCACTTCGGTGGCTCACCCTTAGACCAATGGGGAGGCTGAGGTGACCAACCAAACCATCTTGCAAGGGCTCCACACCAGACTGACGAGGCCAAGGGTCGATGAGCCGAAGAGCTCTCCAATGTATTGTGGGCCTACCACACCACACCCTGGATGGCAACAGGTGAGAAGCCCTTCAACATCATCTTTGGTTCGGAAGCTATGATTCCAGTGGAGATGGGGCTGCCCACACTACGGGTAGAGTAGTACAACGAGACTGAGAATTTGGCCTGCCTCCTTCTCAACCTGGACCTTCTGGATGAGACAAGGAACAAAGCTCAACTCCAGATGGTAGCATATCGGCAACGAGTAGCACGCTACTACAACGCCCGCGTCAGGCCCAAGACGTTCCGTCCAGGCGACCTCGTCCTTAGGGAGCAGAAGTATCCCAAACAAGGGAATGTGCCAAACTGTCCCCAAATTGGGAAGGCCCCTATAAGGTGATTGAGGCTCTACCAACAGAGCCTACTACCTCGCTACACTTAGTGGTGACCAGTTTCCTTGGATGTGGAATGCCAGTAATTTGAGGATGTGGTACCAATAATGTAAGGCTCTCTTTCAATTATTAAAGTTTCTTATTTGTGTAACACTGTTTTCCATCTATGTAGGAACTCACTCGCCTGACTCCAAATCCGATGACCAAAGCCGAAAAACTTATGAAGCCCTGTACTCAAAGCCAAAAAATTATGAAGCCCACACTCTAAAGCTAGAAAATTTACGAAGCCCCGCAGTCCAAAGTCGAAAAACTTATGAAGTCCCACACTCCAAAGCCAGGAAACTTATGAAGCCCCACACTCAAAGCTGGAAAACTTACGAAGTCCTATACTTAAAGCCAGAAAACTTACGAAGCCCCATACTCCAAAGCCAGGAAACTTACGATGCCCCGCACTCCAAAATCGGGAAACTTACGAAGCCCCGCACTCCAAAGCCGGGAAACTTATGAAACCCCGCACTCCAAAGCTGGGAAACTTACAAAGTCCCGCACTTAAAGCCAGAAAACTTATGAAGCCCTGCACTCCAAAGTCGAAAGACTCCTGAAGCACCGTACTTAACTGCCTTACTCACAATCTAGAGATGTATGCCGGGAAGCTTTCGAAGCCCCGCTATCCACCGCTTGACCATAGTTCGGCAAATCAAGCAAGGAAACTCTAGAAGCCCTGCACTCAAGTCCACATGACCTCAAGACCAGTAGAGTAGGGATGGAGTGTTCTCAAAGTCCTCTATGCCGGTCCCAAGATTTTAGAATCAGTTCAAAACGGCCAGGACCTGGGAAGACTCACACATGGCAGCCATGGAGCTTATCTTTCTATTATGCAAAAGGGCAAAGAAGCTGAAGGAAGAAAAGAGCAAGATGAAGTCCATCAATCGAGTAAGGCTTATTCTTTATTACAGAAATAAGTCCTTTGCAATCTAAGTGATCCTTTGCAATCTAAGTGAGGCTTGTTTTCCATTATAGAAATAAGTCCTTTACAGTCTGAGGTATTCCTTGGAAATGCTTCAAAGTATGTCGAGGCAAAAAAAAAGAGAGAGAAAAAAAGAAAAGAAGAAAAGATAAGAAAGAAAGGAGACACATCAGTTGAGAAAAAAATATATTCATTTATCGAAGTACTCTTTACATCAGTCAAGGCTCTCGATAGGCCAGGAAGCCATTCAAAAAACTCAAACACAAAGGAAAAATAAAGAGTACTTGGCAAGTGAAAAAATAACATGTTTATTGATCAAAATTTTTCTTACAGCAATGAAGACTACTCCTGACAGGCCGGGAAGTCTTTCAAGATTTAGTTATAAAAAGAAAAAGAAAAATTCAAGCTTCAGTCGCTGGCTCCTTCCCCGACCGGCGATTGACTCCCCCAATGCTGGCATGACATTAGGCTGAGGGGCATCCCGGGCAGCAGCAACTCCGACCTTGGCCTCCGGCTCTGGCTTCACCTTGGTAGCGAGAGTACTTGGCACTCTGGGGACAGGCAATTCAGGAAGGATATGTTCCAACCCCTTCAGCCCAAAGAGACGGCTGGCCTTACCTTGGAAGTCATTGAACCCCTTGTGATAGGAGTCCAAGATCGCCTCGGCAACCTTATCCTGGAAGGCTTCGGATGCCTTGAATTGGGGGATGGCCTCAGTGGCTTCCTTCTCCGCCACCTCCACCACCTTCGGTTGGGGTGGAGCTTCGGTTCACTGAGGGGCTGGCGCGGCCTCCTCCGCGGGTCTGGCCTCGCTCCTGTGTCTGTGGGTTGGGGGCTGGACTGCTGGCCCAGGCATGGTCGATGCAGCAGCAGGCCCTCTCCTGGTTGGCCCGACGGTGGGCTCCTCGCCGGGCCTCCACCTCAGGTCCTCCCAGGCCTTCTTCACGGGTTTGTCTCCGGGCCCCATGGAAGTAGCCCTCTTCTTTGACATGTTCAGGAGCTGGCCCATAGTGAACTTTATTCTTGTAAAACAAAAAGGAGTTGGTTAGTCCCTTGTTGAAGCCGGATCTACTTGGAAGAAAAAGAAGCTTGACATCGAGCCTTACTCTGAGGTTGGGCCTGGCTGACCCCGATGTCGACGAGGTTCCACTTGATCAGCAGGTCCCGAAGAGCCAGGACCTTAGAAGTGACGAGCCGGTCGTATACCTCTCTGTCGGCCAGCTGAAATGCAGATTGCCAGTTGGGGGAGTGGTCTAGGTCACTCCAAACTTAGTCCACCCCCTCAACTGAGGTGAATAGAAATATGCTCTTCCATCCCTTGATGGAAGAAGGCAGGTCAGCTTGATGGCCCTAGGGCGGAGGGCCACGAACCACATCCATTATCAACTGGGTGGTGCTTCAGGATGAATAAGGCCCTGAAGAGGGAGAAATAGGCTACAATCTTGTGGAAGTGGTAAAGGATAATGAAACAAAAAATGGTCCTAACGGCATTGGGGATGAGTTAGGCTAGGACCAGATGATAATTATTAAGGAAGGAAAGAAAGAAAGTATGGAGGGGAAGACGGAGGCCCCCAAAGAAGAAATCTTCGTATAGGGTGATCCGGCCCGGGGCCACCAGAAGTGACCCATTCCTCCGATTCTGAGATTGAGAGTCGGATGGAATCAGAGATCTTATATATGCTTCGGACATGGAGGAGGTCCTCACCGGTCATCATCGAAGCAATGCCGGTGAGACCAGCCGACTCCTTGATGGGAGGAGGAGGAGGAGGGGGAGGAGCCGTAGGGGGTCCAATGACAATCCCCGTCCAGCAGGGACCTCTGTGAGCCACCACAAGGACTTCCTTCTCCTCACTATCTGAGGAAGGAGGCCTCGGTCGAGATAGCCCCGCCTTATCGGAATAATCCGGGTGGCAGTGCCCTCTACCGAAAGAACTCATGGAAACAAGAAAGAAGTAGACAAAGGAAGGATAGGAACCTGGAGACCCTACGGAAGCTCTCCTTCAGCATAGGCCAAAAGAGAAGAACAGGAGAAGGAAAAGGAGAAGAAAGGAGGGAGAAAGAGAAGGCTGACTTGCTAATACTCCAGACCCTTAATCAAAAGAACAAAAGCGAGATGGAATAAGAAGCACTCTGTAGAGAGGACTTGTCTCCTTCGCTCGAAAAACCCTTAAAAGCGAGAGGACAAGTCCCTTTCAAAAGCCTGCAGCCCTTGTCACCTTGTACTAGTCGAAGACGTGCATTCTTTCTCCTTCCCAGCCAACCAGAGCCTGCCATGTGTTGAGATCTGCCGGAGGCGATGCTTCAGTTTGGAGGCGATCACTTCAAGCCGGGCGCAGCAATTATGGCCCCTTTTTTGAAAGGGCTGACATGGTGTCGCCTGATTGGTGCTGAAGCATGATCTCCGAGGCACCAGCACTCAAGGCATTAATAATGCAAGAGGAGCGTCCTTCCATGTCAGCATGATCATTACTCCCTTTGTCCTGAGCACCGCATCATGCTCTGGGCTTGAGAGTGGGTGGCACCTGATGTGGCATTATTGCTGACGTGGAACCCATGACGGCACCAGCTGGCGGCCGCATTGGTAGAAAGTGCCACTCGGATGCGATGGCCAAATGAAGATCCGAAGTCGAGCTGTCCTGGTGCCTGGAGCACCCTCCCGCCTTCCGGAGTGGAGACCCCAGCCAGGGCTGCGCTCCCGCCTTCTAGGGTCGAGCTCCCAAGATAGAGCTCTCCCATTCTGCCGAGGTTGAGCCCCCGGACGAGGTCAGCTCCCATCCAAGGTCGAGTTTCCGGTTGAGGTCGTGCTCCCGCCATTTGAGGTCGAGCTCCCGGCTGAGGTTAGCTCCCATCCGGGGTCGAGCTCCGGTCGAGGTCGTGCTCTTGCTATCCGAGTTTGAGCTTCGGTCGAGGTCAGCTTCCATCTAGGATCGATCTCCCGGCCAAGGTTGTGCTCCCGCCATCCAGGTCGAGCCTCCCGGCCCAGGTTAGCTTCCATCCAGGGTCGAGCTCCCGATCGAGGTCATGCTCCCGTTATTCGGGATCGAACTCCGGAGATAGAGCTTCCCCTTTCCTATCAAGACCAAAGTTCCCGCTAGTGGCCAGAGGGGAAGATCAGCAGAAGTTTAGACCGTGGTATGGAAGCTCCCAATTACTTGCAACCTCCAGGAGGTGGCGCATACCCTATTGGAGATTCAAACTCTACAAACACACCACCCACATGTTCTTCGCAATGCAGCTCCATCAATCTCCAGGCCCTATAGCATGCCGCCATGTCAATGGCTGTGCAACCGGGGGCTCCAGTCCTCATGACATAAAACCTATGCCTCCTCCAAGAGGAGTATTTCATTAAGGTCCTAGGCCCTGCAACACTCCAATGGTCTCTCTTGAAATAGAAATGCCCCACCATGGCTTGGGGCTTAGCGGCGCGGTGCCCGCACCTCTCATGGAAAACTGCACCACCAGAGGGACAAGATCTGTATTACGTCAGCGAACACCCCCAATAGAAGGATCTCCTTCCGAGGATCGGTTCGATAGGGAGAGGATGCAGACAAAAAAAAACCCCTCCCGAAAGGGGCACTAGGAAAGTGACATCTTGATGAAGCCTCAGACTTAGTTTGGGCCATTCCTCTCATATAAAATAGAGGAAGGGACCTCTAGAAAGGGAAGAGAGGCAACTGGTAAGATACAGAGAGCAAACGGGTAAGGAACCAGCCAAGAGAATCTCCCCGCTCTCTAATCTCCACTTCATCTTGTCTTTTCATTTCTTAGATCTTATATTTCATCCTCTACACAGAGAGGTCCCAAGCTCTCCGTCACAGAGTTTCTATTCTCCTCGATTGTCCAAACTGACTTGATCATCGGAGTATTCCCGCTAGAATTTTTGACCCGGGTCTCCTCTTTTTTGTAGGTCACATCGACTCTGGGGCTAACTAGAAAAGAGGACCAAGCACTCGGAGGGAGCTCGACACGTCTACGATATGTTAGAGCTACGGGCCATGGCGATCTAGGCGGCAACAACAAGTATTTATCTATTTAGTCCTTTTAAAATTGGTCGGTATTAAATATTACTTGGAAAATCTTGAAAAAAAGTTTTTAAAAAAATACTGTAAAATAGCTTTCTCTAGTTGAAAGTTGGATCATCTCCAACTTTCTCTTTTATTTTCATTATTTTTTCATAATTATTTAGAATAAGATAAAGAATTTCTTCTTATCACTCGATCGGTACTCATCTTCTAAACCTGTCATAGTTGAAGCCGTAGCACGCGGCTGGCGTCGTCCCATTTGCTGCACCGATAGATGATATGGTGGCCAAACCCATCACATAATGTGATCGGCAAGAACACTCCCATGGCATGACCGGATAGTTGCACATGCACAAGATCAGATACCACCAACAACAATGTACCGGGCTGCCGCTGCCATTTTGGTAGCCTCTATCAATTTCGTTGCACAGACGGACACCGTGTATAGTGGATCCGCTCACCGCTCTAGTTGTCGAACCCGTTGCACGATGCGATCGGATCTCGGGGATGCGAGCAGTGGGCACTTGTTGCACCCTAAGCTCGCATCGACGCTGCCATGCTCATGCTTGTTGCCTCCAGTCCTACCACCCGACAGATGCCCTATCCCATATGCTGCACCGATGACACTAGGCACGACAACGCCGTTGCTGTAGCCGGTGTATGTGCATCCTTTATGAGTCCAGAATGTTTATGACTCTTGCAGTTTTAATTGTTACTATAGAGAGAGCATTTTTATCAATAAAAATTATCGAGTTCAGAGTACGCGATAAGATGAAAGATGATTTTTTTGCCGATTATTTAGTCACTTACATCGAGAATAAGATAGCCAAAAATTTTAGAGTAAATTTCTTATTAATGAATTTAGTTATATAAAACAACATCGAATACAATTTAAATAATATTTATAAAAAATATTTAAATTAATTTAAATTAATTATTTTTAAATATTTTTTATTTTCTTAAAAAAAATTGATGTAATTTGTCCTTGATGAACATGCAAACCAGCTCAGCTGTAGGCAGAAATTTGAAACTGCAAAACACCTCAAGCCTGCTCTACCTTGGCGGGCAAGTCAAGCAGCCAGACTGCGAACCAACAAAGCTAACAGAAAGCTAAAATGCTAACGACAAGCAAATCCTCGTACATTTCCGTGTCATATAGAGTGGTGGGCAAAATGAGAACTTGGTAACATTAGATAAAGGCTCAAGGTCCATGATTACAAAGTGGGTGGTGGATGCATATGGCATCTCTCGGACTCTTGTAAAGCTAAAAAGAGGTGCCTCGAAATGGACTTGAGAGTGGCATCAATTCGTAAGAAGAATGGATCTCACTTATTTGCTCGGTTAGAATGGAAACGCAGAATATGCGTTCACTGACCGATGAAAACTCGCAATTCTTTTCATTCTAACAACTAGTTTTAAAAATGCGTTTGTGGCAAGTGGACATGTCTGCCATCAAGATATTATTAGGTGGTGGCCACTGAGACTTGCTAAATTTAGCATACAAACAAACGGTCTCCATGTCTTATACCAATAACTCTTGCACGTATACTTGTTATTATTCCATGTCCAGGGCGCAATGCAATCTTTAATACATCTTGCTTTCATTTACCACTTTCATTTACTAAAAAATATATATCACTTCATTTTTTTAAATTTTTTTTAATAATATTATTTTTTATAAATGGAGCATTTATATAAGATGTATGCAAATACATTTAAGAAAGTCAAAAAAAAAAAAAATTTATAAAGATGGATCTTATCCCGATTCTTAAAATATTTTTTGAATGCCCTGCAATGTAAGCCCAAACAGTAATAAAATTATCTCTCGATAGATATTACATATAGTCTTCAAAATAGCAACAATATTATGAAAAAAAAAGAATGCACTATCTTTCGGTGTAATTTGTTAGGTTTAGATAATAATAATAATAAAATTAATTTAGATGATGAGATTGTTGGCTCATAAGATATTTCGAGTATAAACAATTTTATTAAAATATTTTATAATTTTGTCATAAGGATTGTTGATTCATAAAGATAATTTTTTTATCATTACGTATTATGGATGGTAAAACTGATACTATCCTAGTGACCTAGATATGAATGGCAAAACTAATACCATCTGGTTGCCCGGTCAGCCGACAAAATAAAAAAAAGCGATAAACCCAACACCCCTCGAGGGATAAGTCAAAAGAGCGTGCGTGGACCAGCAATTCCCATCGATCTAAACCACTTCTTCTAGAAAAAGACCTTTCCCCGAAGTCAATCCACTGGTATATATGAGAGAGACTTGCCTCCGATCCTCCAAGCGTAACTTGTCAGAGCTATCCTAATGGGGAGGGAATTGTGGTCTTGCTAGCCTCTAGAGTCAAAGGAGTCACTCGCATCGAGGAAGTGTAAAAGGTTATTGGATCCGTCCAGCTTCGAGTCCGTCGATCCTTCTCCACGTATCTTCTAATTTTGTTGTGGATAGCGACATCCGCCGTTTGGAATTTATTAGGTTTTTTTTTTTTTTGGTACAATTTGGAATTTAAGGCTTAAGGTTTTAAGTTCGTTGAAGGAACGAAGAAGGAAGAAAGGCGTTTCCTTTCCCAAGATCCAAAAGATTAAGTCAGAAAAATTGCAAGGAACGCCGTCGCTGGTGGAAAGATTCGTTCTTTAATCGTTCCTCGAACCCCAGATGGAGAGTTCGACCCTAGGTATCTTTTTGCATTTTGATTTAGGTTTAGGGTTTTAGGGTGTCTAGATTCTTGGCTTTGTCTGGAAGGTGGTGAGGATGGAGGAGAATGCAGCTCTTCGCACCATCCAGAGTTCAATCGAAGCTTTGGGGAGGGGTTTTGATGTTAACTACGACACGAGGCTGATTTACTGCAAGGGGTTGCCGGGTCGAGGCTCGTTGAGGTCGATGAGGACCACACGAGAGATCTGGTGGTGTCCGACAGCTTGGTCGTGCCCAATGTTTCGAGAGATGTGAGGTGCTCTCGGGAGAGCGGCGGGCGGGAGAGCACTGGCGCTCGCGTTTTCTATGAGGTGTGGTGTTAACTTTGTTTGACTTGCCTAATTTTTTCTTTGCATTGACTTTGATTGTGTTCTCCTCTATGTTATCATCTTTACTGAATGCCACTGCATCATTATTTATGTATTAATGCTGGGGAGTATATAATTGCGAGTGAAATTTGTGTATAAAATTGTTAGGTTAATATTCTTGTGGTTGAATTGGTTATTTTTCAGAATACAGTGACTCAAGTTGCAGAAAAACTTACTTTCAGTTCTGTTATGTAAGCATTGTGAATTAGAACTGTGTAATAATCATGAAAGATTGGAAAAAGGATTTGTAACTTCTAGATATTATTCCAAGAAATATCGCTAACATAGCACTGGATTTGTATGAGTATGTGCCTGTTTTTAGGGACCCTTTTGAGACCACCAGCAGCATATATAGAAACACAGTCCACTTGGTCATCGATTTAATTACACTTTAGCTGTATGTCAACTTTTTTAATTTAAGGTGATAGTGTTTGAAGAATAAACTATGTACTGCTGTTGTATATGCATTATATTGCTCGTAAGCCTTTTTAATGGAACTATGCTTATATCTCAGTGTCTGTGTTAGTCATGTAAGGCCCTTAAACTAGTTTGACTTAGTAGCAATCATATTTTTTAGATTTAACGGTCATACTTCTATTGTTGAAAAGTGTGTTCTTGTGGGCATATATGATAACTAAGAAGAAAAGAACAAGGGTCATTTCATGGTTCATAGTCAAAAAGAGTAATGAATACATGTAAATTGTTCTATCAAGTGCATGGCAGACTTATTCAAGCTATTGTGCAGTAGGGGAGAATGCACAGTCAATAATCAACTCAATGGCTGGTCCCTTTTCCAAGTTGAAGCATCACACATCAGAAGTCACATATGACTTTATAGAGCACCATGATGAAAGAAGTTAGACTGAAATATTCAAGCTTGTGGAATTATTCTAGAGCATGCTTATAATTTTTAATGACCATTTTTTGCAGCATATGATCAGAATGGTAATTACAAGTTATTTTTGAAACTTAAACATCGAATCTAAAGATGGGCCATTTGACTGAGCTGATCTCACACATGGTTCTGGGAAAAAAGAAAAGAAAAGAAAGAAAAAAAAGTGTTTGTAAAGCTGCTTCATATTAAAGGCATATCAATTTGTGCTATAGGTTACTTTAAATGTTCTGTAGAATCATATCTTTGACTTAGAGACGTTGTCTGTATCCGTTTTGGTTGATTGACATGGTGAAAGGACATAAATTTTAATAGAATTTCCTATTTGGTACGTTAGCTTTGTTATATTGGAGGCTGCAGCTTTTTTTGAGCTAAGCCACATATATCAGACTATCACTATTGTTGACCTTTTTGCAGCTTTTCAGGTTTCCTTATGCCTTGTCTAATGGATTGTTGATCCTTTTCGGATTCAATGGTTACTATTCAACAAACAAGATGATGACCTCCTTCTCCGTGTCATCAAAATGACATGGCCATCTCAAATAATTCTAGGAAATAGATCGCCACACCTTTAAAACCAGGAGAGGAATGTGAGCAATAGGATTTTGTGTTGATTGAGGGGACAATAAGTTTTATGTTGCTTAGCGTTCAAAGTATCAGAGGATATAGAGAGGGCGGGAGTACAGTTTGTGAATGGATTTCAAACCAAAATTTATAAGCCTACCTTCTAAGCTCGTATCCATAAGGAATTAAATAAGTCACTAATTTTTCATAAAATAGAGATATTAAACCTGTTCAGCATGGGTATCCAACACTCAAATAGTTGATGCAAAAATATGTGGGCCTGAGTAACATGTTCCAAAGTATCGAGCCCCTATGTTTACAATTGCTTTTTGTTGAGAGAGAAAAGATTGTATATTGAAATTAGGACCATTGAAGCCTTTAAATAAAGTACTATCATATATGGTAATATTCTACTTCTAATAGAACTGCAGTAATACTCTTAATAGAATATAGACACAGTATGCTCTTTTTCTTAATTCTAATACTTTCCTTCAAGCAAAATCGTATACATCAACTAAGTCCAGCTTGGAACATATATTGAAAAATCAAGTGAAGTTGAGAGCTTTGGTGAAGATATTGCTAGCTGATTTGCTGAAAACTGTCTTAAACTTATCACTCAAAATAGCTTTTCGAAAAAATGACAATCCACCCCTGTATGCTTGATCCATTCGTGAAAGATCGACTTATTGGCAATATGAATTGCTGCTTGATTATCACAATGCATATCCATTGGCTTCGTATAGATAAAATCCAAATCTTTCATAAAGGATTTAAGCCACATCATCTTACAGGCAGTATAGGCCATTGTTTCGTACTCTATCGTGTACATGATCTATTCAAAATATTGTGCTTATTTCTTCATGTAACTAAGTTCACTCTAATATAAGTACAATAGTCAGAGATAGAGCATCGATCCTCTACATATTCTGCATAATCTATATCCGAATATGCCTTAATGTCAAGATATCCATATTTCTTGAAGAGTAGTCATTTTCCTAGAGAGTTTTTTATATAATGGAAAATTTTGATAGTTGCTTTCCAATATCGTTTCTTTGATTTGTGCATGTATTAGTTGACTAACTGCAAAGAAAATATTTGGTTGTGTAATAGTGAGGTATATTAATCTTTAACTAGTTGACGGTATTGAGTTAGATCTAGAAATCATCCTCATCATTTTTAGATGGATTGTTGTGATCGGCAATCATCAAGAGTGTTGATAGGCTTGCATCCCAGAAGTCTGGTCTCTGCAAGCAGGTTAAGTATATATTTTTGCTGAAAAAGACTAATCTTATTAGAACAGTAAGCAATATTAAGATCTAAGAAGTATCTTGGTGTATCAAAATCTTTGATAACAAAATGAGATTGAATACTTAGTTTGATTTTAGCAATGCCCTCTATATCATTATAGTGAGGAGAATATCATCCACATAAAGAACAAGTACAACAGTTTTCTGTGAACTTTTTAAAACAAAGATCGAGTGATCAAGCTATGAATATCTGAGGCCTATACTGATAACAACCTCCATGAACTTGTCAAATCAAGTACGATGATTCTGTTTTAAATCATAGATAGCCTTATTGAGCTTGCATAGCTGATACTCTCCTGAACAACATATTCTAATGGTTGCTCCATATAGACTTCTCAAGATCATCATAGAGAAACATATTCTTGACATCCATATGAATGATATGCTTGTGCCCCCTTCAATTCATAGCAATAGAGAATACCATTCTAGTAGAATTTATCTGAATCACTGGAGAAAAGGTCTCATGGTAATCAATTGTGTAAGTCGGAGTAAAGCCCTTAAGAACTAGGCGAGCCTCGTTTAGGTCAATGGATCCATTTGGTAGGTATTTGATAATAAACATCCATTTATATTGAATAGGCTAGACATCCATAGAAGGGGGCACAGGCTTCCAAGTATCTTGATTGATAAGATCATTCATTTTATCATCCATAGTGGCTTTCCAGGTTGGATCATACAATGCTTCTAAATAACTCATGGGAATAGACAATAACGAGACAGACAAGATAGTGCCGGAAAGGTTTGAAATGGTTCAGGAAGATATAATCAGCAATAGAATGCATGATAAATGTATGTTTATCTTTGTAGAGAGTAATGGAAAGATTAAGGTTGCATACCTCATGATCTAAATTCGGAGCCGGAGAAGGTAGACTGGGATGAATATAAGTTGTGGATTTCTAGTGGCATTGATAAACCTGCAAAATAGGAAAAATTGTTGGTAGTCTCTAGAGGCTGCTTAGGATCCAAAGAAGAAACACTTTGTAAGGACAAAGTCAGTATAAGAAGAGGTTTAGACGAGGGTGCTAATAGAGTCTTGAAAGAAGAGAAGAATGAGACAGACTCAAAAAAAGTAATATTAGCCAAAATAAAGTGATGTTGGGCGACAAGATCATAATACTTACATGTCTTTTGTGTCCGGGAGTATTCCAAAAAAATATGCATAATAGATCGAGGAGGTAGTTTGTCAACTCCAGATCGACTTAGTGAACAAAGAAGATACAACCAAATACCCGAGAAGTTAGTGGCAACGTGGAAATGGAGACTTGTCAGGATAAATACAAAAAAATGATGTATGACTAGTAAGAACGGAGGATGGAAGGCGATTAATGAGATAGCTGTCATGCCTCGAATCTAGCATCCAGGTCGGTCATGCGACTGGCTGCTTGAATCCTAGAATACATCCTAGAGATCATGCAAGGTCTTAAAAATCCAGTACAACTTCAAATTCCATGAACACTATTGATCACAATTCATAACAAAATACTCAATATCTAAAAAATAATATAATTCATATAATTACAAATTTAGTCATTCTTCAATTGTCCAATCGATATCAATGACTATCTATTCATCATTTCATTATGAATCTAATCCATAGTCAAGTATGAACATCCTGCAACTATGAGGAGAAAGGAAAGTAGAGGTGTGAGTTTTACAGTCTAGTAAGGATTTTCACATAAATAATAGTATGATTTGAAAATAATAAGAAAATAATAATAGAACCATGAATCATAAAATATCATATCATGCATTTAAAATAACTTAACCATCATATATGTAATAAAACCATGCCTCATTTTTATGTTTCAATTTAATCAACAATTTTTTTAGGATTTTGGACTAATTGTTGCCGATCTCACCGCGACGGCCTGTAACTTCAGAGCTAAAACCGGTCTCAGACCGTCTCACCTCGAGATCTCCGAGCTTCCGGTCCTGCAAAACAAGGTCAGAGATCCTGGCCGGGGGTTCCGGCGAGGGAGCTCCGACGGTCAAGTTAGAGAGCGGCGAGATGGAACAGATTCCCTAAGACGGGTTCCCGAAGGACCCCCAGACTTAGAGAAGATATTCACAAAAGAGGTGTCGGAAAGAGTGGAATTGAGGCCCAGCTCCTTCACCGAGCTTGCGCCTAAGGACCCCTCTCGGATCCCCTGGATCCTGCTCTTGGTGCCTTCTTGTTCTCCCCTTCTTTTTTCACTTACCTTGCTGCCCGCTCTTCCCATCCCTTTTATGCCATCACGTTGCCTCCAGCTCCCCCTCCCCTCGGGAGGCTCCCTCTCGCCTCTCGCTTCCCCCTTTTCCTTTCCCTTCGGGTCTGGGAACCCGGTGGCCCCATCGTCTTGCTTGCCGTGCCTAGCGAGAAAAAGGGGGGGGGGGGAGAAGATACTGGCGAGGCCTTGGGCCGAGCACGGGCGCTCTCCTTCCCAGGCATTGACTATGTATGTCCCGTCGTTGCGGGCTCCTGCCTGCCAGGACTCCGCTTCTCGGTTGCGGAGCCCGTCGGGCCGATGTAAACGAGGTTTCGCGTGTCACTGCAGACCGTATCGGCGTCCCTTACGAGGCGTGGTGTGCGCTACCCGAGTGGCGATTTTGAAACTCGCGTCACCACTTCCCGGAGGCTTCGCTAAGCAGGGCCGGCCCTGGCCGAGGTGGGCCCCTCTTGGGTGGACACCTGGCGGAGCGGCAGAGAGGTGCTCGACTTCGGCCGAGGTGGACCCGTTTTAGGGCGCCAAATGGCGAAGGAGCAGGAGTGCCCGGCTCGACTTCGGTAGAGGTGGACCCGTCTCCGGGCGCCACCTGGCGAGGGAGCGAGGGGCCGCCAGCTTCGACCGAGTTGGACCCCTACTGGGCGGACACCTGGCGGGGCGGCAGAGAGGTGCTCGACTTCGACTGAGGTGGACCCGTCTCCGGGCGCCAACTGCCGAAGGAGCAGGGGGCCCGGCTCGACCTCGGCAGAGGTGGACCCGTCTCCGGGCGCCACCTGGCGAGGGAGAGAGGGATGCTAGCTTTGGCCGAGGTGGACCCTTCCTGGGCGGACACCTGGCGGGGCGGCAGAGAGGTGCTCGACTTCGCCGAGGTGGACCCGTCTCCGGGCGCCAACTGGAGGAGCAGGAGGGCCCGGCTCGACCTCGGCAGAGGTGGACCTGTCTCCGGGCGCCACCTGGTGAGGGAGCAAGGGGGCCGCCAGCTCCGGCCGAGGTGGACCCCTACTGGGCGGACACCTGTCGGGCGGCAGAGAGGTGCTCGACATCGGCCGAGGTGGACCCGTCTCCGGGCGCCAACTAGCGAAGGAGCAGGAGGGCTCGGCTCGACCTCGACAAAGGTGGACCCGTCTCCGGGCGCCACTGGCGAGGAGCGAGGTGCCGCCAGCTTCGGCCGAGGTGGATTCCTACTGGGCGGACACCTGGCGGAGCGGCAGGGAGGTGCTCGACTTTGGTCGAGGTAGACCCGTCTCAGGGCGCCAACTGGAGCAGGGGGCCCGGCTTGACCTCGGCAGAGGTGGGCCCGCTTGCGGGCGCCACCTGGCGAGGGAGCAAGGGGCCGACAGCTTCGGCCGAGGTGGACCCCTCCTGGGCGGACAACTGGTGGGGCGGCAGAGAGGTGCTCGACTTCGGCCGAGGTGGACCCGTCTCCGGGCGCCAACTGGCGAAGGAGCAGGAGGGCCCGGCTCGACCTCGGCTGAGGTGGACCCGTCTCCGGGCGCCACCTGGCGAGGGAGCGAGGGGCCGCCAGCTTCGGCCAAGATGGACCCCTACTGGGCGGACACCTGGCGGAGTGGCAGGGAGGTGCTCGACTTCAGCCGAGATGGACTCGTCTCCGGGCGCCAACTGGCGAAGGAGCAGGAGGGCTTGGCTCGACCTCGGCAGAGGTGGACCCGTCTCCGGGCGCCACCTGGCGAGGGAGCGAGGGGCTGCTAGCTTCGGCCGAGGTGGACCCTCCAGGGCGGACACCTGGCGGGGCGGCAAAGAGGTGCTCGACTTCGGCCGAGGTGGACCCGTCTCCGGGCGCCAACTGGCGAAGGAGTAGGAGGGCCCGGCTCGACCTCGGCAGAGGTGGACCCGTCTCCGGGCGCCACCTGGCGAGGGAGCGAGGGGCCGCCAGCTTCGGCTGGGGTGGACCCCTACTGGGCGGGCACTTGGTGGAGCGGCAGGGAGGTGCTCGACTTCAGCCGAGGTGGACCCGTCTCCGGGCGCCAACTGGCGAAGGATCTGGAGGGCTCGGCTCGACCTCGGCAGAGGTGGACCCGTCTCCGGGCGCCACCCGGCGAGGGAGCGAGGGGCCGCCAGCTTCGACCGAGGTGGACCCCTCCTGGACGGACACCTGGCGGAGCGGCAGAGAGGTGCTCGACTTCGGCCGAGGTTGACCCCTCCTCTCTCGCTCGCCGAAAGAAAAAACCACGTGGTTTTGACCACGTCCGGCGGGACCTGAGACGCGTGCCACGTCAGCGTAATAGCCATATACGCGCGCCACGTCAGCGTAATAGCCATATCAGTTGCCCCCCATCCCCTCGTTCCGCCAAGGCGTCGTGGCTCGAAACGTGGGGATTTAATGCGGAGGTGACGTGGGGAAGGCGAAAATCTCGCGCTATAATTGCCACGATCCCTGTCGTCGTTTCTTGTTACGCCCGAGGTCCTATGAGAGGTTGCCACGCGTCGCGCTTCCGGCTGCAATTAATGCGCCGTTTCGAAAAGGAGGTAGCTTCCATCGAACCAAAGCGTCGATGTCGGGCGTGCGTCCACGCGGCATCCATCTGGTGGTTCGGAACGGAATGAGGGGTACGGCCGCTGTCGATCGAGTTTGAAAAGGAGGGGACTTTCCGGAAATGAAGTCCCTCCACTTTCTCGCGCTCCGCCGGTGGTTGCAGTGGGCTTTCCTTCACCTTCCGAGGTTGCCATCTCTTTTGCACAGAGTATCTCGGTGAGTGCCCATGTCTTCCTCCCCTTTCCATCTCTCGGCTTTAACGACCTTTCTGCACCCCTTCTTTTCCCATGGCGCGTCGCCGTCATATCTCTTCTAACCCGGACGAGGTCGGTCCTTCCCGGTCGAGGACTCCATCGCCTTCTTCGTCGGAAGGGGAAGTGATTCCGGACAAGATCCGCAGGCAGCTCCAACCCGGGGGTGTAACCATAGGCGTCCCTAGGAGTCCTAGGTCTCCTCTCGTTGTCTCCGCCCGTCCGATTTCTTCTCTTCCCCCTCCGGCCACTTCTCCCATCGGTCCCTCTGGTCACGTCTCAACGATGACCGAAGATGACCTTTCTCTGCTCCGGGAGGTCTATGGTATCCCGGACTCGACTCGTCTTTCCCTCCCGCGGCCCGGAGATCGAGTGACCTCAAGCGGCCCCGGGCGAGTAGCCTTCTATGAGAACTTCCTCCTCGGGGGTCTTCGGTTTTCCCTTCACCCTTTCTTCATTTCTTTTCTCAGCCACTACCGTTTGGTCCCGGCCCAGTTGGCTCCAAATGCCATCCGTGTCATCTTTGCCTTCATTGTTTTTTGTCACTTCCACGGGTTTGTTGCCCGTTTCTCCCTCTTCAGGGCTCTTTTCATCCTGAAGCGTTATTCCACCGATGATGGCTGGTGGTACATTTCACCTCGGCCTAGGTGCCTCAGGTTCGACCTCCCTTCGTCTATCAAGGACTGAAAGAACCGGTTCTTTTTCGTCTCGGTCGAGGACGTTGACTGGGCTTGGAGCGAGCCGGATTGGTCTCCGAACCGGAATTCCCAGGTTGATCCAGCGGACCAAGAGATCTTCTCGCAGCTGCTGAGTGATGCGGTCCCGACCCTCGATAGCTCTCGGAGCAGAACTTGTTCAAGGCGGGGATCAGTCCCATCCGGGAGCTGGGTGAGGCTCGGGCTTCCTTTTCGCTTCGCATTCCCCCCTCCTCTTCTTTTCTTTTTAACTGGTCCGGCTGACCTCTACTTCCTTTCAGGTATGAAGTTCTCTCTAGAGAACCTGCTGGAGGGCGCTGCGCAGAGGGATGCCGCCGAGGGGATTGAACCCCCGGCGAAGAGAGCTTGTACCGAGGTGAGCCGGGAGGCCACGCCGATCTCCCTCTCCGGACCCGTGGCGGCGGCTCCTGTACCCAGGCCACCTCGAGTCCGGGCACCCGATGTCCCTGTCGTCGACCTCGACAGGATCGTGGAAGAGGGGGGGCCAGTCCCTTCCCGGGTAGTGCCTGCTTCAGCCGCCGCGCCGACCGCACCCACGGCGGTGATGCAAGTGTCCTTTTCAGCTCGTCAAACGCCTCCTGGCACTCCTCAGTCCAGGTGAAGTTGTTCATCTT
This sequence comes from Areca catechu, assembly GCA_021397845.1. Lineage (NCBI taxonomy): Eukaryota > Viridiplantae > Streptophyta > Magnoliopsida > Arecales > Arecaceae > Areca > Areca catechu. The sequence continues at coordinate 36,872,917 of CM038040.1, forward strand.
TGCAGCACTTTAAAGAAGTGCCGGTAGCGGTCGGCAGACCTCGAGATAAATCGACTCATGGCGGCTATCCGACCGGTGAGTCGCTGCACTTGCTTCTTGGAGGTAGGTTGCTCCATGTCCAAAATAGTCTGGACCTTTTCCGGGTTGGCTTCTATCCTATTTGGGTCACCATGAACCCAAGAACTTCCTGGCGGACACGTCGAAGGCACACTTCGCCGGGTTCAAGTTCATCTGGTGAAGCCGGAGGTTGCCGAAGGTCTCCGCCAGGTCGTCGACGTGGTCCAAAAGAGGCTTGCTCATTACCAGCATATCGTCCACGTACACCTGCATGTTGCGGCCAATCTGGTCTTTGAAAACTTTGTTGACCAGCCGCTGGTACGTGGCCCCGGCGTTCTTGAGGCCGAATGGCATCATCTTGTAACAGTAAGTTCCGCGGTCGGTGACAAAAGCAGTGTGCTCCTCGTCCTCCGGGTGCATTCGAATCTGGTTGTACTCGAGAAGGCATCCATGAAAGAGGAGGCGATGCCCCGAAGTGGTGTCTACCAACTGGTCAATCTTCGGAAGAGGGAAACTGTTCTTCGGGCAAGCTCGGTTGAGGTCGGTGTAGTCCACGCAGATCCTCCACTTGCCACTACTCTTCTTCACCATGACCACATTCGCTAGCCAACTGGGATATTGTACCTTCCGTACAAAGCCCGCGGCGAGGAGCTCCACTTCTTCATTGATGGCCTTCTGCCTTTCTGCAGCGAAACTCTTCTTCTGGCGGACCGGGCGGCACCTCGGGTCAACATTCAACCTGTGGGTGATGACTTTCGAGGGGATGCCTGGCATGTCGGTTGCGGACCAGGCGAACACATCCGCGTTTGCGCGGAGGAAGTCCAGCAGGCGGATCCGTTCTTCCTCTGGGAGCTGGGCCCCCACATGCACAGTCTTCTGGGGGTCCGAACCGAGGGGATATGTCAACAGGTGTTCTACGGGTCTTCCCTTGGGGTCCTCCCTTAGGTCGAGGTCGTTGACGTCGGGTCCGAGCTCAGCGTCCCGGGCACCCGGGACCGTCTGAAGGCAATGCTGGACGGGCTGGGCCGTCCTCATTACCCCAGTCCCAGAGACTGTAGGGAACTGCACCAGCAACCTCTTGGTGGAAATTACAGCGTCCAGCTGGTTGAGCCCCGGATGGCCAAGGATGGCATTATAAGGTGAGGGGAGCTTGACAACAGTAAACGTCATCATGACGGTAGTCTGTCGAGGTGGGGATCCGGTAGTGACAGGAGAGTGATCTCCCCTTCGACCCCCACCGAATTCCCGGTAAAGCCCACAAGAGGGGTGTGCACCGGCCTTAAATGATCATGAGACAGGTTCATTCGGGAGAAAGCATCATAAAAAAGCATGTCTGTAGAGCTCCCACTATCTACCATAATGCGGTGTACAGGATGCTTTGCGATGGTCATCTCGACCACCACTGCATCATTATTTACATTTTTGTTTTCATTCCCCTTTTCAAAGGGAGTACATCCTCTGGGTCTCCCGCCTCCCGGTTCTTTTCGCCGCACGCCCGATCCCCCAGGAGATCATGCCCACCGGCTTCTCTGTTGGGCGGTTATCAATGGCAGGGACCGGGGAAGGTCTGCGAGCGGCTGTCCCTCTACCGGGGCTTCGTTCCTCACGAACTTCCTGAGGTAGCCCCTCTTAATCAGCTCCTCAATTTCTCGCTTCAGATTGCGGCACTCCGTGTCGTGGCCGTGCTCGCGGTGAAACTGGCAGTATTTTGTCTTGTCGCGAATGCTCCTTAGGTTCTGAGGAGGAGGTCGGCGAAGGTAGTGCTCACCCTCAATCTCCATGAGGATCTTCATCCTGGGAACAAGGAGGGGTGAAATTTCGTTCCGGGGCAGCACCGCTCTTCGGCTTCGGGCCTGGACGAAGATCAGCAGGTGGTCCAGGCCTCCGGGTCCCGGGGGCATCCCTCGGGGCTGGCTTCTTCGAGGACTTCCCGTCCAGCTCTCATCTGGTGCGATCGGCCTCCTTCGCTCGGATGTACTTGTGGACACGGAGGAGTTTGGAGTACGTCCTGGGGGGCTTCTTGTCCAGGGAATAGATCAAGCGGGAGGTCTTGAGCCCGCGCTTCAATGCCAGCATGGCGACGGGCTCGTCCAGATTGTAGATTTCCAGGGCAGCGGTCTTGAAGCGGGTAACGTAGTCCCGAAGCAGCTCCTGGTCCTGCTGGCGGATGGAGAAGAGGCTGTCCACCTCTCTTGGCACCTTCCGGCAAGCGTCGAAGTGTGCCACGAATTTTCCTTCCAGTTGATGGAAGGAGCAAATAGATTTGGGCTCGAGGCGGGTGAACCAGACTCGAGCGGCCTTCCGAGGGTGGTGGGGAAGGCGACGCATAAAAGAGCGTCCGTGGTCCCCTGGACCCTCATGAGAGCCTTGTAGCTCTCAAATGATCCAAGGGGTCGGTGGTCCATTGTAGGGATCCATTTGTGGCATGCGGAACCAACTCGGAATCGGCTCCTCTTGGATTTCTCGGGAGAAGGGTGGCCGGGCATCATAGCCCGCTGGGTCCGCTGGGGAGTTCTGCATGTCGGCAAAGCGGCGGGCGAACTCCGCTAGCTTGCGCTCGTGTTCTTCCAGGCGCCTCTCGGCCTGGCGCCTGATGGCCTCGTCGGTGGAATCTTCCACCGAGGTCGCTGGCGAAGGGGGTGCCGATCGGTCTCGACAGGGGGCCTTGCCCCGATGTCGCCTGCTGCGCCGCGCCGTCTCGGCATCGTTGGCTGGGGATCGACTCTCGTGATCCGCCGAACCGGAGTAGTTCCTCTTTGCGGGAGTTTGGTGGCTCCCACGGGGGTTGGAGACTACCCGCGGATGAGAGGGTCTGCCTTGGATGGAGCGCAGGCTTCCGCGGGGCCCCGCGGCCCGAGCCGTTGGGGTCCCTGGCTGGGGCTGAGTGGCCAGGGAGCGCTGCTGGTGCTGTAGCTGCCGCACTGCTGTGGTCAGGATTTGCAGCTGCTGGATGACAGCTGCGAAAGGTCCGTCCACCGGGGACGGCTGCGGAGGAAGAGGAGGTGGAGTAGGAAGCTCCCTTTCCGGGCTACGCGGCCCTTGAGGGGAAGGGACTTCCCCTACTCGACTTCGCGTCCACGTGTCATTACCATGGTCGGAGCATGCTTTCACCCGTGGAGAGCTGGCTCGCACTGGGGTTGCTGTGCTGCCCTCCTACCTGGTGCGTCAATCTGTTGCCGATCTCACCGCGGCGGCCTGTAACTTCAGAGCTAGCACCGGTCTCAGACCGTCTCACCTCGAGATCTCCGAGCTTCCGGTCCTGCAAAACAAGGTCAGAGACCCTGGCCGGGGGTTCCGGCGAGGGAGCTCCGATGGTCAAGTTAGAGAGCGGCGAGATGGAACAGATTCTCTAAGGCGGGTTCCCGAAGGACCCCCAGACTTAGAGAAGATATTCATAAAAGAGGTGTCGGAAAGAGTGGAATTGAGGCCCAGCTCCTTCACCGAGCTTGCGCCTAAGGACCCCTCTCGGATCCCCGGATCCTGCTCTTGGTGCCTTCTTGTTCTCCCCTTCTTTTTTCACTTACCTTGCTGCCCGCTCTTCCATCCCTTTTATGCCATCACGTTGCCTCCAGCTCCCCCTCCTCCCCTCTGGAGGCTCCCTCTCGCCTCTCACTTCCCCCCCCCCCCCCTTTCCTTTCCCCTTCGGGTTTGGGAACCCGGTGGCCCCATCGTCTTGCTTGTCATGCCTAGCGAGAAAAAAGGGGGGAGAAGATACTGGCGAGGCCTTGGGCCGAGCACGGGCGCTCTCCTTCCCAGGCATTGACTATGTCCCGTCGTTGCGGGCTCCTGCTCGCCAGGACTCCGCTTCTCAGTTGCGGAGCTCGTCGGGCCGATGTAAACGAGGTTTCGCGCGTCACTGCAGACCGTACCGGTGTCCCTTACGAGGCACGGCGCGCGCTACCCGAGTGGCGATTTTGAAACTCGCGTCCCCACTTCTGGAGGCTTCGCTAAGCAGGGCCGGTCCCGGCCGAGGTGGGCCCCTCCTGGATGGACACCTAGCGGAGCGACAGAGAGGTGCTCGACTTCGGCCGAGGTGGACCCGTATCCGGGCGTCAAATGGCGAAGGAGCAGGAGTGCCCGGCTCGACCTCGGCAGAGGTGGACCCGTCTCCGGGCGCCACCTGGCGAGGGAGCGAGGGGCCACCAGCTTCGACCGAGTTGGACCCCTACTGGGCGGAACCTAGCGGGGCGGCAGAGAGGTGCTCGACTTTGACCGAGGTGAACCCGTCTCCGGGCGCCAACTGTCGAAGGAGCAGGGGGGCCAGGCTCGACCTCGGCAGAGGTGGACCCTTCTCCGGGCGCCACCTGGCGAGGGAGCGAGGGACGCTAGCTTCGGCCGAGGTGGACCCCTCCTGGATGGACACCTTGCGGGGCGGCAGAGAGGTGCTCGACTTCGGCCGAGGTGGACCCGTCTCCGGGCGCCAACTGGCGAAGGAGCAGGAGGGCCCGGCTCGACCTCGGCAGAGGTGGACCCGTCTCCGGGCGCCACCTGGCAAGGGAGCGAGGCCGCTAGCTCCTGTTGAGGTGGACCTTTATTGGGCGGACACCTGTCGGAGCGGCAGAGAGGTGCTCGACTTCGGCCGAGGTGGACCCGTCTCCGGGTGCCAACTGGCGAAGGAGCAGGAGGGCTTGGCTCGACCTCGACAGAGGTGGACCCGCCTCCGGGCGCCACCTCGTGAGGGAGCGAGGGGCCGCCAGCTTCGGCCGAGGTGGACCCCTACTGGGCCTACACCTGGCGGAGCGGCAGGGAGGTGCTCGACTTCGGTCGAGGTGGACCCGTCTTAGGACGCCAACTGGCGAAGGAGCAGGGGGGCCCGGCTCGACCTCGGCAGAGGTGGGCCCGCCTGCGGGCGCCACCTGGCGAGGGAGCGAGGGGTCGCCAGCTTCGGCCGAGGTGGACCCCTCCTGGGCGGACACCTGGTGGGGCGGCAGAGAGGTGCTCGACTTCGGCCAAGGTGGACCCGTCTCCGGGCGCCAACTGGCGAAGGAGTAGGAGGGCCCGGCTCGACCTCGCAGAGGTGGACCCGTCTCCGGGCGCCACCTGGCGAGGGAGCGAGGGGCCACCAGCTTCGACGAGTTGGACCCCTACTGGGCGGACACCTGGTGGAGCGGCAGGGAGGTGCTCGACTTTAGTCGAGATGGACCTGTCTCCGGGCGCCAACTGGCGAAGGAGCAGGAGGGCTCGGCTCGACCTCGGCAGAGGTGGACCCGTCTCCGGGCGCCACCCAGCGAGGGAGCGAGGGGCCGCTAGCTTCGGTCGAGGTGGACCCCTCTTGGGCGGACACCTGGCGGGGCGGCATAGAGGTGCTCGACTTCGGTTGAGGTGGACCCGTCTCCGGGCGCCAACTGGCGAAGGAGCAGGAGGGCCCGGCTCGACCTCGGCAGAGGTGGATCCGTCTCCGGGCGCCACCTGGCGAGGGAGCGAGGGGCCGCCAGCTTCGATCGAGGTGGACCCCTATGGGCGGACACCTGGCGGAGCGGCAGGGAGGTGCTCGACTTTAGCCGAGATGGACCCGTCTCCGGGCGCCAACTGGCGAAGGAGCAGGAGGGCTCAGCTCGACCTCGGCAGAGGTGGACCCGTCTCCGGGCGCCACCCGGCGAGGGAGCGATGGGCCGCTAGCTTCGGCCGAGGTGGACCCCTCCTGGGCGGACACCTGGCAGGGCGGCAGAGTGGTGCTCGACTTCGGCTGAGGTGGACCCGTCTCCGGGCGCCAACTGGCGAAGGAGCAGGAGGGCTCGGCTCGACCTCGGCAGAGGTGGACCCGTCTCCGGACGCCACCTGGCGAGGGAGCGAGGGGCCGCCAGCTTCGGCTGAGGTGGACCCCTACTGGGCGGACACTTGGCGGAGCGGCAGGGAGGTGCTCGACTTCAGCCGAGGTGGACCCATCTCCGGGCGCCAACTAGCGAAGGAGCAGGAGGGCTCGGCTCGACCTCGGCAGAGGTGGACCCGTCTCCGGGCGCCACCCGGCGAGGAAGCGAGGGGCCGTCAGCTTCGACCGAGGGGGATCCCTCATGGGCGGACACCTGGCAGAGCGGCAGAGAGGTGCTCAACTTCGGCCGAGGTTGACCCCTCTCGCTCGCCGAAAGAAAAAACCACGTGGTTCTGACCACGTCCGGCGGGACCTGAGACGCGTGCCACGTCAGCGTAATAGCCATATACTCGCGCCACGTCAGCGTAATAGCCATATCACTAATCTCTGCCTTGCTTTAGTTCATGACTAACAATTTTAAGCACCACTTTTCTATCCATGGAAGGGCTATTCTTGGTGCCATGCTTTAGCTCGTGATCGGCAATCTCAGTATCACGTTTTATCTCGTGACTGGCAGTCTTAATGTCATATTTTAGCCTGTGATTGGCAATCTCAGTATCACACTTCAGTCCGTGATTGGTAATCTCAGTTTCACTCTTCAGTCCATGACCGGCAATTTCAATATCACACTTCAGCCTGTGATTGGCAATCTCAGTAACCACGGTCTTGCCCGTAGCGTGGCTAGTCCAAATATCTCTTTTCTTGATTATCACTTTTTCAAATCTGAAATATGTCAAATCATGTTCTTTTCAAGATTTTCAATAATTGGTATTACAACCCAAATCATCCAAAAATAATCATATTTGATGGGAACATATACGAAAAATATAAATATAATATCGATAATTACAGATGTTCATTATGAGAAATCAAAATATATAATGCATAAATAATCATGCATGCCAATGCTCATATCCGAAGATCAAAATTATGCCATGTAAAACATTAGCTAGTGATCATGTACGGAAACCCAAATCTTTATTGATTTAACATCCAGATACCAATTCATATATGGATCCTCGACCTACGTGCTAAGGAACTTACTCGACGTTCTCCTGTTCCAAAAAATTATCCTACATAATCAATCTTAATATTAATAATTAAATTTAATAGTATAATAATTATTGATTTAGAACTACTTTCTACCAAGGTTTATCAAGGATCCATCCATCAATCTCTTGATTTCAATTTCACAACCTTCCTAATTCCTAGAAGAAAAATTTTTAAAGAGAATTTTGGAAAGAGAAAGTAGAGTGAAAGTGGAGAGAGAAATTGAGAGAGAAGCGAGGAAAGAGAATTTATTTTTATTTTTTTCCTTTTTCTTTTCCTTTTCTTTCTTTTCTTTTTTTCTTTTCTCTTCTTTTGCTCGGCCAAAACAGGAAAACCTCTCCCTGTTCATTCCCTCCAAAACCCGGGGGATGTTATTGGAAAAGAGTGGCTAGGACTGCGGTCCATGTCGGCGTGGTCACTGGGCCATGGTCCGATAGTTGATGGTGATGGGCGGTGTTGAAAAAATAAAAGGGACAAAACAAAGTTTTCCTTTTCATAGAATAATCTGGTGATTACGGTGGTCTGCCGTGGGTTTGATGCCATGAAAAAAAGGGGAATAGGAAGAGAAAGGAGGGTCGGAGCTTATCTTGGCCTCTGGTGATACAGATTGCTCCATTTTCAATGAACATGGTCAAAGCTTCTGCATATGGAAAATCATTGGTGATTCCCCTCCGTTTGACCTTGATGTTCGATGGATGAAGCGGGGGAGATCTTCTCTTTAAATTAAGCCGCAAGAGGAGCTAGACTCCCTCATCTTGTTAGAGACTCCGATTGGGAGTCGACTCGAGGAAGAAGACTCCTTTTCTTTCTTTTTTTGATGCTTTCATGCTAGGTTGATTTGTTATTGGTCTGGGTTATTATATTCTCCTTCCTTTAAAATAATCTCGTTTTCGAAATTAGCTTGTTTGAGTTTTAAACTTTGATAGTACCTAACTTTTATGTCATTTTCAAGCTTCCAATTAGTTTGTCTCTTGGAGTACTTACCTTACAAGATCATAACATCTAATAACTCAATTTCTTCCCTCCATAATATCTATCAAATTCTCTTGAGCTCTTTCAAAAGAATTTTAACCTTTCGATATCAATGCAATTAATCATCCTTGATTAATTTTATAAGAAAATCATGATAGCCCCAAACTTTGGAAATATCCAACCATAATATTATCCTCGAGCTTTCGGATAATCCTTCTCTTAGAATGCTTTTTTCACAAGACTTTAACATAATAATATTTTTATGGTATCTCCATTTTGATCTTTATCATCCATAATATATAGTAAATTTCTTCAATCTCTTTCAAACAAACATTAACATCTTGATTTTGAATTAAAATACATAATTCTTTCTTTGTCCATGAAATTTTTTGTTCTTAATTAACTTCATATGGAGATCATAATCCACCCATTCTACTCTTAACAAAAATAAAAGAAGGCTTGAGCATTAGACACTCGCTATGGTCTTTAGCATTGTTTTTTCTTTCGATATTTTTTATGATTTAATAGGTGGATTTTATGTAGGAAAAACTTCAAGTCCCTTTTCAAAAAAAAAGTGTAACAGTATAGGAACTAGAAGGAGATCTATGCCAATATATTTAAGTTCGAATCTAATTAAGGGTCATCAATTTATTAACTATAAATCAATAAATTTGAGATGGACAAAATTCTTTCTAGTGTTGCCTATAATAGAAGAATCCACAAGTAAAAGATACATGGCCACATTTAGATTAGCCAAAAAATCAATAACATTATCCTTTCATTTATTATTCAAAGCCTTGTTACTAAAATTCAAATCAACTCTTCTATTATAATATTTTTAAAGCTGGAGTTAATATTTTTAATTAGTTTCAGAATAACTCAACCACCACATTTTCATTATGCACTTTGATATAATTTATCGAATTATCTAGGTTCACTAAATGAATTTTTTCAAAAATTTCACCTTACATTGATACAAGAAAGATCCAAAATTACTAAAATAAAGTTTTTGAATCTCTGTATCTTGTTCATACCTCAGGCATATCATATCAAGGTTAACCTTGATTTACTTTACATGTTTAAAGTCCTTGCATAATTTTATGATCTTTCTAGAATCTCATAAATCTTGAACAATTTAAAGTGAATTAACTCTAGATTTATGTGACAATCAATTAGATAATTCCAAACTGTTCTCTCTTTTTAAAAGATTAATTCTGAACTCTAATAAATTAGAAGATCTCGAGTTAGCATCCTTATGAATAAAACCAACTCAACTATTTCACATAAAACTTCATCACAACCCTTAGCATACATTAACTCACCTAAATCCTACCCGTTAAGTTAAACTCATAGAAGTCTAGAAGTCTGCAAAAATTAAATTTTCCATCCAATACAACAACATTAGCAAATTCCCTAGATCCTAATTTTGACATGAGGTTCAACACACCTAATAATCTTCAATAAGCATAAGGAAAATCAAGTAATCCAATCCAACGGTGATAATTGAAATGATCAAATATTCCACTAAATTGTGTATCCCATATCCTTTTAATAAAATCAAATCCATCAATAAGAAATTACACGTATTTGCAATATCATAAATACAATTTTTCTCTATTTGCTAATTTTATTTATAATCCGCATACAAGTTTGGCCCTTAAGAAAATATTCAACTTCGATATCATGAAAGTCATGTCGCTCCTACAACTTGATGATAGATCCAAAGCTTGTAATTAAATAATTAATAACAATACTAAAAGGCTATGATGATTTGCATTCATATTAAGTTTGGAATTTCAAAATCATCTAACATTAATTGAACAAGTATACATGACACAACATAACCTGGTAGCTGTTGCCTATATTCAAAGGTTAACATCTTACACTTCGATCAAACTCCCACTTATCATGATCAAGAGATATAAATCATTCATTTTTTTGCACTTACCTTAGATCAACCTTATCACAGAGATCATAGATAAAACATATAGCCCTTTTTTTTCTCTTATCATATATCAAACCTTAGTCATAATTTGTATCACAATATCTAGTGATCTAAAATCCAAACTCCAAATTGATTTCTGGTATTTCTATCACATCTCTAATGATCATAATCTTAAGTTCAAATACCACTTGAGTCATAATTCTTAATGATCATAACTTAAGTCTCGATATCATTCATGTCATATCCTAATCACTTATATCATAGTTTCAAGGGTTCATAACCTAAGCTTTGATACCACTCTATCATGTCCTGAATCTAGTATTTGGGTCGGTCACGTGATCGGCCGCATGAATCCTAGAATACATCCTAGAGATCATGCAAGGTTTTAAAAATCTATTACAATTTCAAATTCCATGAACACCATTGATCACAATTCATAATAAAATATTCAATGTTTAAGAAATAATACAATTTGTATAATTATAAATTTGATCATTCTTCAATCGTCTGATCAGTATCAATGACTATCTATCCATTATTTCACCACGAACCTAATTCATAGCCAAGTATGAATATCTTGCAACTCCGAGAAAAAAAAGAAAAGTTGGGGTATGAGCTTTACAGTTAGTAAGAAATTTATATAGTCACATAAATAATTGTATAATTTGAAAATAATAAGGAAACAATAATATAACCATGAATCATAAAATATCATTTCATGCATCAAAAATAATTTAACCGTCATATATGATAAAATCATGTCTCATTTTTATGTTCCAGTTTAATCAACAGTCTTTTTTAGGATTTTGGACTAATCACGATCATATTTCAGTTCATGACTGGTAATCTCAACTATCATTTTCTTATCCGTGGCAGGGCTATTCTCGGTGTTACTCTTCAGCTTGTGACTGGCAGTCTCAATGCCATACTTCAGCCTGACATTGGTAGTCTCAATGTCGTACTTCAGATCGTGATTGGCAGTCTCAATGTCATACTTCAGCCGAAGACTTGCAGTCTCAATGTCATACTTCAGTTGGTGACTGGCAGTCTTAATGTCATACTTCAGTCCATGACTGGCAATCTCAGTGCCACGCTTCAGTCCGTGACTAGTAATCTCAATGCTACACTTCAGCTTGTGATTGACAATCTCAGTAACTACAATTTTATTCGTGGCATGGCTAGTCCAAATATCTCTTTTCTTGATTATTATTTTTTTAAATTTTATCATGTCAAATCTTGTTTTTTTCAAGATTTTCAATAATTGGTATCACAATCTAAATCATCCAAAAATAATTATATTTGATAGGAACATATAATACGAAAAATATAAATAATAATATCGGTAATCACAAATGTCCATCATGAGAAATCAAAATATATAATGCATAAATAATTATGCATACCAATGCTTATGTCCAAGGATCAAAATCATGCAATGTAAAATATATTTATTTATCGGTGATCATGTACAAAAATTCTTATCTCTATCGGAGATAGATTTAACATCCAAATATTAATCTGCATCCGGATCCTCGACCTAGGTGCTAAGAAATTCGCCCGACGTTCTCTTAGAAAAAATTATCCTCCTATATAATCAATCTTAATATTAATAATTAAATTTTATAATATAGTGATTATTGATCTAGAACTAGCTTCTACCAAGGTTCATCCATCCACCAATTTCTTGATTCCATTTTCATAACCTTCCTAATTCCTAGAAAAATTTTTTAAGAGAATTTTAGAGAAAGTGGAGAGAGAAACTAGAGAGAAAAGAGAGGAAAGAGAAAAAGGGAGAATTTATTTTATTTATTTATTTCTTTTCATTTTTCATTTTTCTTTTCTTTTGCTCGACTAGAAAAGGGAAACCACTCGTTTGTTCTCTCCAAAATCTGGGGGATCTCACTGGAAAAGAGTGGCCGGGATTGTGGCCCATGGTAGCGTGGCCACGAGGCCATGTCTAGCAGTTGATGACGATGGGCGGTGCTAGAAAACAAAAGAAAAGGGGCAAAATCATGTCTCATTTTTATGTTCCAGTCTAATCAAGTCTTTTTTAGGATTTTGAACTAATCACGATCATGTTTCAGTTCATGATTGGTAATCTCAAGTACCACGTTCTTATCTGGGGCGGGGCTATTCTTGGCGTCACTCTTCTGCATGTGATCGGCAATCTCAATGCCATATTTTAGCCTGACTGGTAGTCTCAATGTTATATTTCAGCCCGTGATTGGCAGTCTCAATGTCATACTTCAGATCATGATTGGCAGTCTCAATGTCATACTTCAGTCGATGACTGGCAGTCTCAATGTCATACTTTAGTCCATGATTGGCAATCTCAGTGCCACGCTTCAGTCCGTGACTGGCAATTTCAATGTTATACTTTAGCCTGTGATTGACAATCTCAGTAACCACGGTCTTGCTCGTGGCGTGGCTAGTCCAAATATCCCTTTTCTTGATTATTACTTTTTAAAATTTTAAACATGTCAAATCATGTTTTTTCGAGATTTTCAATAATTGGTATCACAATTTAAATCATCCAAAAATAATCCTATTTGATAGGAACATATAATACAAAAAATATAAATAATAATATCGGTAATCATAAATGTCCATCATGAAAAATCAAAATATATAATGTATAAACAATTATACATGCCAAGGTTTATGTCCAAGGATCAAAATCATGTCATGTAAAACATATTTAGTAATCGACGATCATGTACAAAAATTCTTATCTCTATCGGAGATAGATTTAACATCCAGATATCAATCTGCATCCGGATCCCCGATCTAGGTGCTAAGAAATTCGTCCGACATCCTCTTGCAAGGAAAAATTATCCTCCTACATAATCAATCTTAATATTAATAATTAAATTTTATAATATAGTGATTATTGATCTAGAACTAGCTTCTACCAAGGTTCATCCATCCACCAATTTCTTGATTCCATTTTCATAACCTTCCTAATCCCTAGAAAAAAAATTTAGAGAGAATTTTAGAGAGAGAAAGTAGAGAGAAAGTGGAGAGAGAAACTAAAGAGAAGAGAGAAAAAAGAGGGAGAATTTTTTTTATTTTTTCTTTTCATTTTTCTTTTCTCTTTCGCTCGACCAGAAAGGGGAAACAACTCTTGTTCGTTCTCTCCAAAATCTAGGGGATCTCACTGAAAAAGAGTGGCCGGGATTGTGGCCCATGGCAGCGTGGCCACGGGGCAATGGTCCGACAGTTGACAACGATGGGCGGTGTCGGAAAAACAAAAGGGGCAAAACAAGGGGTTCTCTTTTTCGCGAAATAATCCGGTGATTACCATTGGCCGGTGGTGGGTTTGATGCCATACAAAGAAAGGGAATAGGAAGAGAAAGGAGGGTCGGAGCTTACCTTGGCCTTCGATGATGCCGATTGCTTCATTTTCGATGAGCATGATCGAAGCTTTTGCGTGCGGAAAATCACCGGTGATTCCCTTCCATTCGGCCTTGATGTTCGATGGATGCAACAGGAGAGATCTTCTCCTCCTTAAATTGAGCTGTAGGAGAGGAGCTAGACTCCCTCGCTCATTTGAGACTTCGATCGGGAGTCTACTCGAGGAAGAAGACTTTTGTTGGGAGTCTTTTTTCTTTTTTCTTCTTTTTTTCGATGCTTTAAAATTCATGGTAGGCTGATTTGTTATTGGGCCGGGTTATTACAATAGTGGGTACTAACAACAGCATCTTTTATGGTTTAGGTATATGCATCTGAAATATCAAGATACAAGCTATATTCAGGAGAGTATGATTCATATGTTCAACTATCCCATTTTGTTAATAAATGTAGGCAATAAATAATATCATGAGAAGCACAAAATTATTTAAACAAGAAATTTGTAAATTCTAAGATATTATCAATCCTAAAAATCTTAATGGACATAGAAAATTGAGTCTTTATTTTTATATAGAAGACTGTGAATACATGGAAGATATCGGATTGATTCTGAAGAAGATAAATACAAGTAATTCAGGAACAATTATCAATAAAGATGACGAAGTATCGAAATCCAAGATGGGACGATATAAGACTGGGACCCTAGATGTTAGAGTGTATAAGCTTAAAAGTAGTACATTGATGATGAATGCAAGAGGAAAAGGAAGCTTGATGATGCTTGCTAAACTTATAAATTGCATAAGGCAAGGAGGACAACATTGATGGAATAGAAATAAAGGGACTCAACGACGAAAATGCAAGATGGTCGAGTCTGCAATGCTAGAGAAAGATATCCGAATTTTAAGCAGTAGGAGAAGCAACAGCAGCAGCAGGTTCCGTATCCAGATAATAAAAATCCTGCAACTCATGCCCACCACTAATTTGCTTCCCGGTTTGAAGATCCTGAAGAACATAGTAAGAAGGAAAAAAGTAACTGAATGATTCAAAGCGCGGGTAGGGTGGCTTATAGAAAAAAGATTAATAAAAAAATTGGAAACATATATAACTTTGTCAAGGGGTAAACAGGAGGAGGCAACCATTTTTTCTTCGCCCAGAACAGGAGAGAAGGAACCATCAGCAATGGATATAGGAGGATGAGTAGAGGAAAGGGATAGAGTAAAGAATAAAGACGGTTACCTATCATGTGGGTGGACCAGAGTCGAGAAACTAGGTCTTACCATGGGCAGTAGTTGAAGCATATCCAGATGGAGAAGCCAGAAAAGAAGGGGCATGCGGCTGAAATAATTTTTCATACTCCGTTTTGGTAAGTATAATAACATTGCTTGTAGAGTCAGAAACAGGGGTAGTACTTACAAGAGCAATAGTGGCAGTAGTGGTTGGAGTAGCAATAGTTGGTTTGACAGTTTCTAGTTTACCAAATTTTTACCAGCACCTTCAGAAGGATGGTTGGTGCGAGTGCAGTGAAGACACGGAGGAAAGCCGTGGCCTCAAGCGTAACCATGATCCTGATCATATCCCCCAAAAGTAGCATGAGTAGATTAATCAACAGATATAGGAGAAAATTCAGACATAGCAGTGATCATAGATACTCGGAGTACACGAGCAAGAGCACAAAAATAATGATGAGATAGTAGAGTCAAACAAGAGGGATTGCCGAACATGGCTGAGACTATTATCCATTCTAGAGAGAAACTTGACTATAAGGAATTCTTCTTGTATTGCTTTAAGATGGTCACATCAGTAGTAATCGGATGATAAATAGTCAGTTCATCTTACATTCTTTTAAGTACTGCAAAGTAGTCGTTGACAGAGTGCTTATCTTGTCAAAGAGTAAAAATCTATTTATGGAATAAATATGGTTGATATTTTTCTATGTCCATATATTTTTTTAAGAGCATCCCACATGTAATATTTGCACTGACAGAGGTTTCACAGCTATTTAAAAGCTAGGTGATAACCGTATAATCATTGTCGTACCACTTATTCACAGAGCTAGTCGCTGTGTCGTTATCAGAGTATATAGAGGAAGAAAAGGCAACAGGAGGGGCATCAGTAAGATGTTTCATCTTATGTTGAGAAACAACAAAGAAACAAAAAGCTTGAGCTTGAGGACATAATTAGCACCATTCAACTTGATTGTGGTGCCCAAAGGAATGAACTTTTACATTTTTGAAGACGATGCCTCAGAGTTGAGGATAATGATGACAGCAACATAAGAAAGATTTTTGAATCACAGCATGGATGAAGGGAAGACCAAGGAAGAGAGCCCCTCACCTATGTGCGAAGGCATAGAGAAGGCAGTAACAATCTTTGTTGGAATCTTTTTTTTTTTTTTGCCCGTGGATCGGGTCTACGGACTGGTTTGTAGACCATGCAGTCTACGAGCCAGTCTGTGGATTGTGATTAGTCAGAAAAAAAGTGGGAGCCTATGGACTTCAATGTTTTGTGGTTGTTGGCTTTTGGTTCCCTGCATCCATTCTGGCGAGAGACTTGGCGATAGGGGAGGCGATGACAGCAAAGGGTGATAGCTTCGGTGATGAAGGTGATGGCGCGGCAAGGTGGCAAGGGCGACGGGAAACCCGTAGATAGATTTGTCCACTTTGTGAAGCCCCTCACGGTGTCGGAGGGAGGTGAGGGAACGAAACGTGAGAGGGATCCATGCAGAGGAGAGGTGGAGCAGAGATGGTGGTGGCAAATCTGGTCTTCTCCCTGCTTTTGTATGCGTTCTTTTCTCTCTCTTTTTCTTTTTTGTTCTCACGAGACTGGATCGGGTGGGAGGTAGCTAGAGGAAGAGAGGGGGGTGGGCGACGAAAAAGGGGTTGGGCGGCAGCTTGGTCTAGGAGAGAAGGGAAGGAAGGAGGGGATGGCAGCTAGGGATGCTGCAAGATGGGAACTGAGAGGTGAAGGGAAGGAGAGAAGGGAATGAAGGGTGAGCGGCGGCTGGGCCTAGGAAGAAGGAAAGAAGAGAGGCAGCAGAGCACCCTGCTTTGATACCATATTGAGAGAGAAAATATTGTATATTAAAATTAGGGCCATATTGTATATTAAAATTAGGGCCATATTGTATATTAAAATTAGGGCCATTGAGGCCTTTCAATAGAATACAAAGTAATCATATACGGTAATATACTATTAATAGGAGTGCATTAATACTCCTAATAGAACATAGACATGGTTTGCTTTCTTTCCTCATTCTAACATTTTTGAACTACTATTCTTGATAACCGTTCGTTTATCAGACAAACCTACAGTCCCTGCTATCCTTCACATGCCATCTTCGCCTTTTGTGTACACTCTAAACCCATGAGTTTCTTTTAAACCTATCAATCTTCTATTCAACAATTGCAAACTGGGGTATGCACGTGTTCAAAACGATAGAACCAAAACAACACATAATCCTGTTAAAAGCATCCACACACCTTGACGTTGGAGAACTACTTATAATGGATATTGGTCACCGAGGAGAAAAGAACAGTATGAATGTATTGCTTGTTTCAGTAGTCTGTTGTTTTGACCATTGTTCAGAATCTCCCAATCTCCATCCTCCCTCCTGGCCTTTCCCCTCCTTGTCACTTCATTCATAAGGAATGTATTTTCTATTATGACATGTAGGCAGACCATGAAGTTATGTTAATCTAATATTTCCAGTTCTACTGTAACAAGGAAAGAGTTGCAAGCCTTGTGCTTGTGGTTTGTAGTAGTTATCATCTTGGATACATTATTTTTTCAAAAGTTACAATGTTTTATTGCTGTATTTATATTATATGCTGATTATTGTTTGGTGTAAGACATGCTATTTGTGTGCTGATTATCATAGATCGTCAGTTATGATTTTCCCCCTATGATTGAGTGCAGATGGCAGAATATTTTAACGGAAAAGCTCATCTACTGGGAGATTTTCCCTTTGGAAGTTTTAATTCTGCATTCAGTTTTACTGGGTCAAAGAAAATTGATGCTGCAGCTACAAAAAGCCTTGCAATGGAAGGGATGTTCATTCCTTTATGTAATGTTCACTTGATAAGACAACCTTTATCATTACGAGAAGAGGTCAGGCATGCTGTGCCACTTTCATGGGAACCATTGTCCTTAGCAAGGTAAACTAAGTACACAATCTGTGTGGTGAAAGAGAGCAAAATTTTTACAACAATGGAAGACCTTCAACAGTTATGCTCGTTTGCAGATTTATCGAGAGTTATGGGACTCATGTTGTCACATCCATTACTATTGGTGGAAAGGATGTGATTTATGTCAAGCAGCACAGCTCGTCACCCTTATCATCCACGGAAATAAAAAACTATATCCAGGACATTGGGGACCATAGATTCTCAGAAACTGAAAGGTTTACAAGTTCAGGTCCATTGAAACTGAAGGATAAGGTTAGTGCTTTGTGTTTTGTCTCTTGGAAACTGCTCATTAACCTATTAATTGGCCTGTGTTGCACATTGGCTAACATATTTGTAATGCATGGATTTCCAGGCTGTGGATTCTTTTGCGTTCAACAGTCAAGGAATATACCCGCAACCACTCAATGCCCCATATCTTACAGCGAAGGAGGTAATACAACATATTTAGGTGCCAGTTGGCATCACTATCATTTTTTTATAAAAAATTTCAATAGAAAAATATAAAATTTATTTTATCTTAAAATTTTAAAATATAAATATGTTTGTCTTGGTCAATATTTTTAATAATATAAACATGATGATGGTGTCCATGGTGGTGGAGATAATGGCGGCAGTGGTGGTGGTGGAGGTGGTGCTAGTGATATGGTGGTAGCCCAGCATGGTGGCGGCAACGAGAATGGTGGTGAGGGCACCAAAAATGTGGTGGTGATGTGGCATAGGCATGGTAGAGGCTGTAGTGGTGATAGCGATGTGGTGGAGGTAGCAGCAACAATGATGGCGACGGTGGTGGAGACAATGGCGGCAATGGTGATGGCATTGGCGTTGGTGGAGATGACAGCAATAGAGACGGTAGTGATGGTGTCAGTATAGAGATAGTGGTGGTGGTGGTGGTTAAAGACATGAGTTTTTTGTTTTCAAAATAGTGAAAGTAAAAATATCTTTCTTTTTTTTTTTGGAACTAATAAAAATGACTTTTGATAAATAGAATATAAACACCGTAGCACCTTTTTTTTTTTTTTGAATGTAAGTGGGAAGGAGTGAAAAAATCCAACATCCATCCCCCCCGCACACCGCTTTGTTAAGACAAAGAATAAAAAAAGAAGGCGCTTTGTTAAGACAGCAGAATATACAAGAAGGGACTAGCAAAAATCCCTAAAAGTAGCAAAAGAGAAAACATATTTGAAACAGAAAGGCCACACCAAACAATGAAGAAAGGTCCCATAGGATCCCTTCATGTTTTCTTGTCTTGGTTTCTGTTATTCTGTTTTAAAAATCCAAAAAGATTTGCCAAGTAGGGCTTTACTTTCACATTCATATTTTACAATTGTTGTTCTATCTCTGACTTATGCATATATGGTTACAAATTGCTTCCATTTTTTGACAACAATTAAAACTTCTTATCCACCACAGAAGAATTGTGACTGGTAAGTCAAAAAAAAGGATTGAAAATAGTGAATTATGGAAATTATTCTTTTCTAAGAAGATGACGTATATCACCATCTTTCCTACAATGCTATGCGTGCAATATAAGACTGCTATGGTGGCTGTCCTAGATGATAATATTATTATGCATAAAATTTGCAGTATGGAAATGGAAACCAAACCAAGCTGTATGACATGTTTGTTTGATATATGCACTATATGTAAATTACAAACATACTATTTAATGAACAGTATTCTAGTATCCATAAGCTGGCAGCCTATATGGTTTTTCTTGATTTAATATATCTGTGCTGTATGAGGAAAACCTTTCCACATAAAAAACTATTTGAGCATGGCATATCTTTGTTAAATATGTATTAACCTAATATATTATTAATGTTTATAACTCTTTTGGAATGGGTACGAAATATGTTTTTCCAAAATGTATATTGCTATTGAAGAAGTTTTTAGGGGAAAATGCCTTGTCAAATGTTGGTTCTCTTCATTTCTATAACTAAAATCAACTAGTGGTAGTGGCTGGATCTGCAAAAGGGGCTCCTTGTTATTGAAAGTAAATCCTTGATCTCTCAAAGGAGATTTCCCGTGTGGCCATGTTCATGATAATGGTTTTCAAATCCACGAGCATACTTCAGGTTCTTCTCCTTGCCTGGAATTATTGAGAGAAACCAACAGTTGGGCCTTTCATTGCAACTACTTATAGGTGGATCAGCCACCTCCAAGAGAAGGATAGCTACCTATCAACTGTCCAAGTCCAAAGACTATCACAGGCTAAGTGATCTTGGACCACTGACAAACTTGCATTTTGAAAATATGGTATGTAGTTGTGATTGCATGCTCATTTGTAACCATACACCACTCAATGTAGCACGTGTGTGACCAATGAATTCCTATAGCGATCGCATGTCACAAATGTGAGGCTTGCAACTTTGTCCTAATTTGACGAGTGCTGATGCTATAATGGCCACAAGCAGACGGGAGCCCATGTTTTTAAGGCCTATGGCCAGACCATAATCTTCACCTGCCATGCTTATGAATAATCCTGCACAGCAATGTGCCACATGTGCACAAGACACAACCTAAGTTTATGATTGACTTGATCCGAAATTGATTTGATTTAAGAAATGCGTAATTAGTTTGATGGAGTGCTACACAAGAAAGAAGTTTTGAACATCTCACCATGTGTTGGAACTAAGCTCTTGATCAAGGACACATCACACCATGCAAGTTTGCCAATGAAGTTTGATATTTTCTTCCTCCAAATATCGAAGCTTAAGATATTATATTGGCTCATATAATACCACATTTGTAACATTATCATAAAATTGACCTCAACATTCGAAAACTTAGTTTTAGTTTTGGCTATGCAAAAGGAGTTTTACTAACAATTTTTGCAAGCTCAACTGGAAAAATAATTATAGAGATAAAATAAAAATAAAATGATTAAATAAAGAAAATGTCAGATTAATATAGATTATACTGTACTGGTTGAGCCCTTTTGATAGAGATTTGTGATAGAGACTATTAAAAATATTATCTCATTATTTTGAAGGCAATAAATTGTCCCTTTTTTTATTCAAATTTGCAAAATTTTGGTTTAAGCTGAAGAAAACATTTTCCCGCTTAATTTCAAGAAAAGAGTTATCAAAGCTTGACTTATCTTTTATGAGTTAGGTCCCCCCGTTTTGTCATAAAGAATGAAGAAATGATCCAAAATGATACAAAGTACCTCTCTAGTATTATAATACAGAGGCTTTCAGGTGGCGTTGCATCCTTCAAGTATGGTTGCATATGCTGTTTTCTGGATACATCTCTACCCTCCATCCTTTCTTCCTCTAAAGCTTCTCCTGTTTGTAATGAATACAGCCCACTTAGTTAAGGTCTTGCTGTAAAGGATAAACAGGAGAAAATTGCCCATTAAAGTGGGAGTGTATTTATAAAGTTACATAAACGATAAAAAAAATCTTTAATTAAATGGGGACTACTGTTATTCACACTTTCTCCACATGCATTGTACTTACTGGACATTAGTATACATGATTTGAATTTAGCCCTCCTAGTAAATTACTGTCAATTTTGGCTAAGATTAGCCAAACTGCCCCAGCTGTCCTAAACTAAATTTGTCAATTTCAGCAGAAACCTAAAACTTAATTGCTCTTATTTTTATTATTATCAGTCTAGCTAGTCAAATGGACTTTTGTTCAATGTGGATGGAATATTCATTATTATGCTTATTCTTCATGAGCTTAATGGTAACATAAATATGTGCTGGAGAAAAACTCGCAGCCTACATGTAATCCCTGGCAGTTTTAAGTGTCGAGGTATGTTCTAATGTTTGAGCCTCCATTTTTCTCATGCAATTGTTGATGCAGGATGTTACTGTCATTTTCAGAAGAAGGGGTGGAGATGATCTAGTCCAAAGCTATACCAAGTGGGCAAGAACCATCTACTCCGCTCCTGATGTTATTGAAATAACCTTCTTTCCAATCACTTCTCTCCTCGAAAGCATCCCAGGGAAGGATCATCTCACACGTGCTATCAACCTTTATCTGGAATGTATATCTCATCCTCACACATTTGTTTCTTTTTAAATTGCTCGTGGGATTCTTGTATGCCTAACCCGAAAATATTTTGTTTCCATTTGCAGATAAGCCTCCAGTAGAAGAGCTACGATATTTTCTGGAGTTTCAGGTCCCCATGATATGGGCCCCAGTTCGCAATGAACTTCCAGGCCATCAAAGAAAAGAGCCAGTCTGCCCATATTTGCAGTTCAGCATTATGGGGCCGAAGCTTTATGTCAGCCAAGAGCAGGTGCGCTTCTCATGCAGCACATAGAATTGAATAAGGCCATTAGGAGCATTGGGTTGATACTAGCTTCTACTATTGATTGTGAAACTCGATCTTGGGGACACTGCCTCAATTTTTTTTGTGTCCTTAATGATATGTAAATGCTATAGTATTTGAATTTCATAACCAATTGATCAGTGATAACTTCTGTTAATAAGTGTCATTTGAAATTGATAAATCTCTGTTTCTTGATGAAATGGACTAGCAAATGTTCTATATCATTGCATATTTTATTTGTCAAGTTGACTGTTAATGTGCAGTCCTTATCGTACCTTCTCTGAAACCATGATTGTATTGTAATATATTAATTGGTCTAATATGCTGCCATTCTATGCCATGTTGTCTTTGTGCTTATTAAGCCAGTTGAGAAACTTGGCATACCTTCTGTTGATGGTGCCTACTTACAAGTCAGAAATGTTTCAGAAGGATCAATTGTCATCGTCATCTCTTAACATTCAGTAACCGTAAATCCTGAGTCCTGTAATCAGTAGTGGGTGTTTCTGAATTATTGACCATCTGAATCTATTTAATTAAAAAAGGGGCATGGGCATGTTGTCACTAACAATTTTTCATGGCAGTAGATGCCCTTTCTTTGCACTCTAAGCTTCAACCATATTTCCTTTTGCTTTCCTTCTACTCCACTTGTATGCCAAGCCAACGATAATTTTAAAATTTTTTTTTAATACAAATGATGCAGTGTCGTATTTTTGTTTTGGCAAGAGACATTCTTTTAATCCTTTTTTTTTCCTGTGATGCCATTTGAATAATCATGCAGATATCAGTTGGGCGTAAGCCTGTCACTGGCCTAAGATTATGCCTGGAAGGAGCTAAGCAGAACCGGCTGCTTGTTCAGGTGCAGCACTTGGCATCTCTTCCAAAGATTCTTCAACCTTATTGGGACACCCAAGTAGCCATTGGTGCGCCGAAGTGGCAGGGACCTGAAGAGCAAGATATCCGGTGGTTTGAGCATGTGAAGTGGAAGAACTTCTCTCATGTCTGTACAGCACCAATCGAGAATGACGAGACTTTTCTTGGTGACATCTCTGGTGCATATATAGTCACCGGAGCTCAGCTTGGAGTTTGGGACTTTGGAACGAAGAATGTGTTGCACATGAAACTTCTCTACTGTAAGGTGCCTGGATGCACCATAAGAAGATCACTGTGGGACCACAACCCAGATGGTCCAGACGACAAATCAAGGAGACCGTCCGTGGTAGATTCTACAGATTCGGTTGACTCAAGTTCAGGCTCTAGAGATTTGGGGAAACTGATGAAGCTGGTGGATACGTTGGAGATGTGCAAAGGCCCAGATGAAATACCAGGGCACTGGTTGGTGACTGGAGGGAAGCTTGGAGTCGAGAAGGGGAAGATTGTGTTGAGAGTGAAGTACTCTCTGTTGAATTACTAAAATCCGTTGTTTCAGTTGTAAGGATGGTGTATGTTCTGCATGTAAATTATGGCAGTTTGCTGGGGGTTAACTTGGTGAGATGAGGATTTGGATTTTGTTCGGTGGTGTTTTTCGTATTCTTTGCACTTCATCAAATTGTACAGCACTGATGATGCTGAA
Organism: Areca catechu; assembly: GCA_021397845.1. NCBI lineage: Eukaryota > Viridiplantae > Streptophyta > Magnoliopsida > Arecales > Arecaceae > Areca > Areca catechu. The sequence goes on from CM038040.1 coordinate 36,896,139, forward strand.
GTTTGAAAGAGGTGCTTTATGGCCAAGCGACTTGCTTTAGAATGTTAGTCGTGGTAGAACCCGAAGAGAAGACCAGGATGCCTGAGCGAGGGGAGAGATGTATATCCCTCACATTGCTCAAAATAATCTCTTACCTTCTCAACTTAGGACCCAAGTTGGTTCTCTGTTGCCAAGGTCTTAATTTAATGCTTCGGGTGTTATGGAAAGATCATTCTAATATACAAAGCCTGTTTCATGCATTCTTTTTGTTTAACTATTTTTTAATTGTATTTATTTGAGTTGCTATTTTGTTGAGTTTACCTAAAGCTGTCAGTGGAAGAAATGATTTACTCGAGGCGATCTTATCTACCTCGAGGTGCTTCAAAACTGCTTGGAGGTCGAGGCATGAGACCACACAAGAAGGAATTTGGCATGAAACAGGTGACCTAAAGCTGTCATTGGAAGAAATGATTGCATGCAGACGGAGGGGCCTTGTTAAAGCACGCTGCTTGCATCTTGCATTCAGAATTTGGCATTTATAGACAGGACAATGGATTGACTCGATTGACTTCTTCTCTCGTAATTAGTGAAAGGGTATTGGTTTTAATGGATGCTTTAGGTCTGATGTGTTGGAGATACGTGGTCTCTGTTTTTGCGCTTTGTAAAGTTATCAAAAGAAGAGATCTTTTTCTGCAAGATGTTTGCGTTCTTGGATTTCAATGCCAAACTTAAGAATGGCAGTAGCTTAGCTTGGTCGCGTTAATCCGAAAAAGCATTTTTTTTTTGCGGTATAACAAGGAGATATTTATTTCTAGATTTATGCATGAATATCAAACAGGTTAATTCATGATACCCACAGCATGGTCAATTTATGATGCAGTATTATAACCATTTATTTCATGTAACTCGTCAAAACTCCAATTCTTCCCTCTCTACCTGCTTATAGTTATATTTATTTCAAGATTTAAAAGTTTTTTTTTGTTTTTTTTTTGGGGTAGAAACCAGAACCAGGAAGGGTAAATCAAATTCCTATCTCTTAGCCTTCAACCATTCCGAATCGCCGGTGCCATGCTCAAGCGGAATTCGTAGATTCTACCAATGTAAACGCGACAGAGGAAAAGCGAAAAAACAAAAGGTCACATGAAAATAATTGGTTGCCGATGCTGACAACCAGAACCAGGATTTTGATAGGGATCGAGGGACACGTTTTAAAAATCCTGCCCCCGCACAGAAAGCCGTCAGATCTGCTAACACATCTAATCATTCATTTTAATACTTACATTAGAGTTTATTCTAGTAGTCAATGCTCCAGTGCTTGAGGTTAATTTTTGACGGACAGAATCCAAAATTCTGGACCTCATAATTATAGTACGAGTAGGTCTTTATCTCTCTCTCTCTCTCTCTCTGACAAAATTTTTTAAAAAAATTGAAGTTAAAAAGAAAGGAAGAAAGATGTGTTAAAAAAAAAAAAAAAATTGTGCGACTTCCAGCAAAAAAATAATTTTAAAAAAAAGTGCAAAATGTCCTTGCACTTGTATAAAAAAAAAGCCACCAACCCAATCAATTTAAGAGGACAGCCAAAATTTGACGTCGGTCCTTATAATCAATTATGCGAGAAGAGGCAAAGGATGTAGGGTGACAAATGACAAGCACCCGTATGTCTATCGAACACGTATGCGGGCTAAAAAATCATTCTCACAAACATCTCAATGCTCAATGCCCACAGACACCTCTGACCCATGTGATGAGGTCTGCGGGCTACCCCACGAAGAAGCCCACCCAAATTCCCTAGCCCTACGATCTTAGGCCTCGACCAGCCTATGAAGACACCGACAACAATTTTACTGCTTAATGATAGCTACCTCGGCATTGCCAAACCTCTTTCCATACAAGATGCTACTTTCAATCTCTCCTAAATTAATATTAACCAATACAAATACTATAATATAACAGGCTTGCAAGCCTTGTTTTGTTTAAAAATCAGTACTGTCCCCCTTCGAAGGTCTGCCCGAATTGCCATCCGGCAGGCACGACGTTGTAGCTAGTGATCGTCCTCCCGTCGCTTGTGGTGACTTGGAAGGAGAGGCTCTGTCCATCAAGGTATGCGTTGCTTTGCCAGTTTTGGCCCCAGTTCCGCGACATCGCCTGCCAGCCGGTCCTGGATCCCTTTATGGTCACGGCATGCACGTCGCCAGCACCCGCGACGTTGGTGATCAAGACCAAATTGAAGTAGGAGTGACCATTGATGTTGAACCTGACTCCACCCTTCTTTACGCACGGTACCCTGCACATTGACATGGCTGAATGAACTCACCGACACTCTATTTTGGTGGACCATGCATGGATAAATTACATGAGAATCGCTTTTTAAGTACAAACTGCCAAAATGGTACAACTGGCTCCTAGCCCACTGTGAAGAACTGGTATGCATGGCATCGAGCCCCTAAGCCCACCACCAAGATCACCCAACTTGGTGGTGACATAAACCAGATCAAACCAAGACCAGTTGTTGGGCTCGGTCGAGTTAAGAGTCGTGGACTCATGGATGCATGCGTGTTTAGGAGGAAGTACCGGGACAAGGCTTACCTTCTGAAGGACACGGGCACGATCCCGGCACGGTACTGAGCGATCTGGAGGAAGGCAGGCTCGGCCAGGTCAAAATGCTGGAGGGGAGGGTTGCACCACCCTCCGTTGTCGTTGGCGAGGGCGTAGTTTGGAGGGCAGTAGTTGGTGGCGGTGACCACAATGGTCCCAGGGAGGCACCACCCGGGGTCATCGGTGCACTTCATCTCGTAGCATGCGCCGCAGCTCAGCCCATTGTTGAAGAGCGCCGTGCTAAGCGCGGCTGTGCTCGTGCCGTAACCTTGGCTGTAGAGGTTGCCATAGCCACAAGCCCCCCCTACAAAGACATACCCAATATCTCCATTAGAAATGGTGGAGAAGTGGAAGTTGTTGGTGCAAATGTGAAGGCTTGATTAATTAATTACCCATCGTTCCTGCGGCATCGCCACCGCCGTAGAACGTGGCATGCGCGTTCTGCCAGCCAGAATCCCCAAAGGTTCGGCGCACGAGAAGGGAGAAGGAGGACAGGAGAAAGAGAGCAATGGAGAGAGAGCACTTTGGGATTGCCATTGGAGAGGGATGGAGCTAAGAGAAAGAGAAAGGAAAGATGGGGATTAAAATTTTGGTTGCAAAGTGAAGGGGAACGAGGGGGTCCGTATTTATAGAAGAGGGAGGGGTGGGGTTTGTTTGATAAATTTCTTTGTAAAGGGAGACAAAATCTGGCAGCTCTCACGTCCGAGCACCGCCAAGCCTTTCGAAACGGGCGGCAGAGCCAGAAAATAACAAATCGGACGCACGGCACATGCAGCTGCTACCACCGAGGGCCGACTGGTGGCGCCAATGGGCCCCTCCCTCCCCCTCTCTAGACTCTCCGTTTCTCCTAGCCACCTTCCAAACCGAAACCATGCCACGAGTATGGGTGAAAAAAATTCTCACCAAACCGTCCAACCCAATTCAAATCAAATCAAATAGGATGATATAATTAATATAATTTAATTTAATAAAATAAAAAAAAATAAAATATTAATTTGATTATCAATTCATTAATTAATATAATTCATTAAAATCGAATCAAGTCAATTAACCGATATCATTTTATATATTTATATATACAAGTATACATTTATATATCCATATTATATATTTTACATTTTCATCTTTTAGAATTCCATGTAAGTTTATCGTTTTATTTTTTTCACTCAGAATGACTTTCCGACTTCTTAATTCTCTATTTTTTTTTTTTCTAAAAAAAATTAATCGATCAATCTGCTTATACCAAAAAATTATTTAAAATATTTAAATATTTTAAAAAAGCTACATGAACAGATCGAATCAAAAAAATTGATTATATTTAATCAAATATTTAATTTTAAAAAATTTTTAAATCAAAATATTGGTTTAGTTTTAAAAAATTACTTAAAACTAAATCGATCGAACAATTTCCGGTCCAAGCCACCGGGACGCATGTATTTGATGCTTATATGGCTATGTGTGTATATTAGATTAATTATCGTAACATTACCATATTTACATCTAATTGGACCATGATAAAAAAAAAAGAATAGGAAAAAGTTATCCATGCAGGCCATCCACTATTATCTTCTTTTTTTGGGATAAATTTGAAATTGTTATGCCATTGGACATGTCATTCGAAATTCGGATAGTATGTTACTAGCAACGGGTTTTTGTCTTTTTGAGGTATTCATCCTATAAGCAGAGTTTAGAACTACCTTGACAGCATTATTTGTATCAGGCTGAAGCTACGAGTAGAGAAAATTTTTATTGAGGAATATCAATCTCCATTATTGGCGGGATCCAGGATGAGACAAAGCATTTACAAGCCCATTTGTTTCTTCATGATATCTGGATTTCTCTTCATATTTTTATTACGGTATTTATTCTGCACGACTTTCGAAAGGTAAATTGCAGATAGATTAGATTGCATCATCCATCGTTGAGCATACTAGAGAATTAATGAACCTAGCATCAGGGTGAAGTTCGTCTGCAAGTTCTGTAATATATTTTATTTTATAATTTTTTAATTTGTACTCACATCAAAATGGTGTGATTGTCCAAATGTACCCTAAAAAAAAAAAAAGAAAAAAAAAAAAGAAAACAAACTATTCTGTCACTCTAGCGTGAGTATGTTCATGGTAATCAGAATATATGATATACACAGTTTATTGGTGACATGTATCTTTCACAGCAGTTCACAATGTAGTCATTGTACAATTAGTTATTATATCGCCATCCAGTCTATGGTATTATAAATATATATATATATATCATTTCATATAAATATAGAGAATCAGATAGGTGCTAGGGGATAAGAACTAGCATATGGAACTTCCCATATTCATATATATTGCTGCCTGTTAGACTTAGACTCAGCAACTTCTCGTGCTTGTAGCAGCAGAATGTTATGGGCGCAACCTTGTTAGAGTTAAGAACTTTATTAACATAAAGAAAAAGGAGAGGGGAGAAAAAGGAGAGGGGACCTTATAGGGATTTTTTTTAAAAAAATAATGTCTTTTAAAAATAAAAATATCAAAGTAACGTGACTTGAAATAATTTCATCATAGTATGGTATTTTTGACCAGGTGTCCTTTTTTTAAATTTTTTTGGCCACGTGGTTGCTGCCCTTAGCCAGGTGGTGGATATGCCCAAAAGATGCATGTTTTATCTACGTCTTCCATAAGAAGACGCAGATAAAACCTGTAAATTCTCAATTATTTTAGATAGCTCGAAGCCCGTTGAACGAAAAAAAAAAACTCCCAATACTTTGATCCCCTCATTCCCTCTCTCCGATCCCTTTTGGTGGTCCCATAATTCATTTTTTCCTGGTATGATCGTTGCCATCCATTTGATAGGTTTTTTTTTATAATAAATAGTATGCTTAATTTTATTTTATTTTAAATTTTTTGGAATGATGTAGTTTTATTTTTTTAGAAAATATTAGTCGTGGTTAGTGATCTCGTTGTCCCTTCTCCGATGGTATATTGTTCCTGTCATTTAAATTTTATTATTGAAAGTTTTTTTTTTGTAGTAATAGTCATGCTCATTTTTTTGGAATGATATGATAATTTTTGTAAATTAGACATGTGAGATCCCATAAAAATTTAGCTTTTTAATTTTTAAAAATATATTTCTGTAAATGTTTGTCAAAAAAAAATATTTTTATTTTTACAACATTAGGCCATGGTCTTGATAGATTTGGGATGGATAAGGTTTAATTTATATAAATTTATAATTTTTAAAAATATTTTATAGATGTTTGTTGCTATAAGTAAGATTAAATAAAAATACCAGTACGTTATTTTAAAAAAAATAATTAAAAAAACTTAGATTCATATATTTGAAAATTTATAGTAAGCTCATAAATTAATTATAGATTGAAAATTAACAATAAATATTATATTTAAAAATTATATTATAATTTGTAAAAAATGTATCATAATGTTTATGAAAAATAATAGTTATAATTATATAAATAAAAACAATAATATAAATATTTTTTTCTAATAAATAAAAATTTAGGTTATATTGTTTGGAAAATATAGGTTAATAAATTTTAAAAAAATATAGGTGATATTCTTATAAGAAATTATTAGTATTAAAATAATAAAAAGTATAAAGATTTTTTAAAAATATACTAGGAATTTTAAGGAATATATATTAATTAATAATAGAATACCAAATTAGTTAGAAAGTAAACAATAATCATAGTTTAATTAATTATATATTAAAATTAATTGCAATTAAAAGATGAGCAGTAAATATTAAATTTAGAAATTATATGATAATATAATTTAAAATATTAGATAATATTTATGAAGAGTAATAGTTGTGATTAATTAAATAATATTAGTAATAAAAAAAATCTTAAGGTAATCACTTAGAAATAATTTTTTTTTTATAATATGAATTGTATTATAAGTCGTAGTTAAATTAAAAATAATTATATTAAAAAATAAAATGAAAGCTATAAAAAAACACTTTTGTAAGAAATTAAATTTTTCACTATATTGTTAAGAAAATATAGGTTAATAAATTTTAAAAAATTTAGGTGATATTCTTTAAAAAAATTACTAATAAAATAATAAAAAAATATTTTTATAAAATATACTAGAAATTCTAAGAAATATATATTAATCAATTAAAGATTACCATATTAGTTATAAATAAAATATTAATCATGGATTAATCCATCATAGATTTAAAATTAATTATAGATCTAAAATCAGTGAAAAATATTAAATTTTAAAAATATTTGATAATGCATAAAAAATATTGGATAATATTTATGAAGAATAATAGTTGTGATTATTTAAATATTATTAAGAATAGAAAAATTCTAAGGTTATTGCTTAGAAATGAAAAGTTTTTTAGAATACAAATTGTATTATAAGCCTTAGTTAAATAAAAAATTATATTAAAAATTATAAGAAAAGCTGTATGAAATTATTTTTAAATCATGATAAAAATTTTCAATCCGGGGATAGAGCTAGTGGTTGGGATGAATTTTTAATATTTATATAATTTTAATATAGCTATGCAATATTCATGTTTGTAATTTTTAATATTTATGATATATTATTATTGGTATACTTGTAATATGCAAATACATATAAAAATAATTGATTAATTAATTATTTATATTTAAAATATATGTATTGCATAGAATCGTAGACCCCAATTGATTAATGTCCATATTCTACGTATCCATATATTTATATAATTTTATACAAATACCTAGATTTATGTACATTGATTAATTAATTGTCCAATTTGGACAGTTTGAAAATTGTAATCAATTTTATACATCAATTAACAGTAATTAAATGATATGCAATTATGATCGTAAGAAATTTCGAATAGCATTTTTCTTTAGTTCTCCTTGCATAAATATTTATGTAGGGAGAACTAAGAAAAAATGCTGCCAAAATTTTTTTCGATCCCAATTGCATATCATTTGATTACTGTTAATTGATCTATAAAATTGATTATAATTCTTGAATGGGTTATGGTCCTTACCTATTAGTTGGTGATAGGATGTATATTTTACGTGTCATTTTTAACTCATTTTTGTATATATTCAAAAATATGATATATTAATTTTTTAATATTACGTGTCTTTTAGCTTCCCGTTGTATACTTGTTATGCTATAAAGAGTTATATATACAAAGCATATTTATAGATATATAGATTATTTATTTTAAATGTCAACATGTATAATATTTTTATAAATTTCATTAATGTTATATTTAATTTATTAAAGATAACATGTTTCAACAAGTGTTCGTTTATTTAATTTGTAATGAGAAATGGAAGAAGTTATCACAGCATTATGTTATATTAATGATTATATCGTTAATGCAGAATTTGATTTTGAATACAATTGGGGACCATAAAAGACAATTAGAATTAAATATGGAATCACACATGACGAACTATAGAACAAGTTAATAGTATCTTCTGTATTGACAGGACAAGGTATAAATTGTTGATTACATATAGATATCCATAACTTATGCAGCCGATATTAGTGAAGTATGAACCTATTCTAATCATCGATGATGATGACATAAATATAATATTTTTTACTATTAGTGCACATCAATTTTTATGAGTTGTATGTAAATATACAATCCATTGAAGATGCTTGATCTATTCATAAATCAAATGAATATGAAGATGTTGTTCAAAATATAGCAACAACTAGTATCAGTGAACAGGTTGTTTCTACTCATAGTCCAAACATTTACGATAGTCCTCAAGTAAATACTGCTACCATATATACTGAGGATCACATTCATAGAATGGAAAGTGATGTGCTAGAGTGTTATCAAGCATGCTTCAGTATACATAGCTGCTGGTGATACAATATATATAGATAATAAACTTTTTAATCAAGATGATATTCCTGACGAAGATGATATTGAACATGAAGGTCAGGAAGTTGGCCCTTCTCATGCTGCACAAATCTACATGACATTACTGTACTGAACTATAGTGCATTTGAGGCTCCATCGATAACTTTTACTCAGTTTAATTAGAAAGCTGCTAATGTATCAATATATTATTTCCTTCAAGATTCGTCTTTCATCTGGAAAGGTGGTCAGGAGTTATGTAAAGGACTTCGTTTTGCAGACAAGGCTGAATTACAAAGTGTTATGAAGCAGTATTCAATTGATAGACATCATGAATTCAAGACTGTTGAGTCAAATCCAAATTTATGGATTTAAAATGCAAGAATAAAGAGTCAGGATATTAATGAAAACTCAGTGCAGTTAAATGATATGATTACTTTAAGATATCATGATATTGCGGTCCCCATACATGCATATTTGCAATGATGTCTCAGGATCATTTTGGATTGAACTCTATTTTAATTATCAATGAATTATGTGATATGGTAAAAGAAATACCTACAATTGCTATTACAGGACTTAGTGTGGTCATAAAGAATAAATTCAATTATACTACAACTTATAGAAAGTTATAGAAAACAAAGCAAAAAGTAATAGTCATGGTGTTTGGTGATTGAGACAAATCATATGAATTACTGCCCAAGTGGTTGCATGCAGTAGAGGAATTTAATCCTTGTTCTTGAATGAAATTTACTAGCACTCCAATCGGTCATCAAGCATGTGCTCACTTTGATTGGGTCTTCTAGGCCTTTGCACCGTCAGTTGAAGGGTTCAAGCATTGTTGACCGGTAATCAGTATTGATACGATATTTTTGTATAAAAAATATAGACATAAATTATTAATTGCAGCTGCTATTGATGAAAATAATCAAAACTTTTCATTAGCTTTTATTATTATCAATGAAGAGTCAACCAATACATGGAATTGATTTCTTGCTTGTCTGAGAACTTTTGTTACCCTATGATAGAAAATTTTCTTAATTTCTGATCGGCATCCCGGCATACTAGCTGCAGTATAAAATAAGTACCTAGGTTGGCAGCAACCAAATGCATATCATATATACTGTTTATATCATGTGGCGAGCAACTTTTATACTATATTTAGGGATTCCAAATTAAGGGATATGGTAAAAAAGACTGGAATCAAACATAGATTAAAATTTTTGAGAGATATATGAAATTTATCGAGAAATTGAAACCAGAAGCTATTCAATGGTTAAGCGATATTCCATTAAATAAATAGACATGTGCATATGATGGTGGCTGAATGTATGGAATAATGACAACCAATCTGTCGGAGTGTTTTAATAGAGTGCTTAAAAATGCTTGATTCCTGCCTGTAACTGTATTAGCGTAGTTGACATTCTTCTGACTTGTATTATACTTTGATAGTCGAGGTGCCCAGGCAGCTGATGCACTTGATAGGAATGAAAGATTTACTCCATTCATTATGGATCATGTAATGCCAAACAAGCTAAAAGCTATATCGCACACAGTTACAAGATTTGATAGAGCCAGAGTATATTTCAAATCCAAACTATGATGCATGGTCAGTATATGAACAAGGGCAACAGCACTCAGGTACAGATTTAAAGTTCATAAATTTATTATTTCTTTGTATTATCTACTTTCTAATATACTAATCATTAAATTTTGTAATGTAGATTGTTTGACTGTCGGATAGTATATGCATATGTCAAAAATGGTAGTGCTACCATTTACTTTGTTCATATGTCGTGGCTGCTTATGTATGTGTTTCAATTGATTTTTTTAGATATGTTGATGCTATAATTTAAATGATTATCATCAATCTTACACACATCAATTTTAACCCATTCCTCACAAAGCATATTGGTCACAGCTTGGTCAAGATATTACCATTATACCAGATAAAACATGGTTACGACAAAATGATAGGCCATGCTCTACTATAATTAGGAATGATATGGATTTGAGAAAAAGCGGTAATAGATAGAGGTGCATGATCTATTGAGAGGAAGGACATGATAGAACATCATGTCGAATAACTAAAAATGCATATTAGTACTATCATTGAAAGGTATTTATATAGTTCATCCAAATCCATTTTTACATAACAAATTTGTTGTAAATGACATGTGTCAAATTTTTCATATTACGTTTTTAACATTGAACATCATTTGATTTGTCAGGTTGGATTTTGTTGCATCATGGATAATAGACTTCAAATTCCATTGCTGCATGTTACTGGAAGTATGAGGGCCATCATACTTCATTGATCCTGAGGCCAGTTTCTTGATGAATTCAGAATGTATTTAATTTTTATATATTTACATGTATTGTATGCAATCTAGTTCTGTATTCATGTATGTTTTTTTTATATGTTAGTATTATGCATTTTATTTTTTAGAGGTATTGATGATTATTAAATAGATTTTCTTAATTACAGTTAAATCAAACCTTTGTATATATGTGCTTATTTTTATAGATATGTGATGTGGTTGGATCACTGACGTGGAGTAGCTGTCAGACGCCATGTCAGAGAAGGCCGCCACTTCAGATACTCTACTCGGACTCCTTCACCGGGCTGAGCTCCCTCAGAACAACGGGGCCACCCACCGAAGCCGAGCTCCGCCCTCCGCCAAGTCAGGCCCGCGAGCTCGAGATGCTTAGGCCAGAGCCGAGCGGCATCCCCCAGAGCAAGCCCCTCAAGGTCGAGCCCCGTGGTATGGAGTCGAGCACTGCCCTCCTCTGCCACATGGAGCCCCTCCGAGGTCGAGTCCTCTGGGCCGGAGCCATGCTCTGCTCTCCTCCGTCAGGTCGAGCTTGCTCGAAGTCGGGCTCCCTTGGTCCGGAGTCGAGCTTAGCCCTCCTTCGCAAAGTGGAGCCGCGTCGAGGCCGAGCCCCTCGAAGTCGAGCCCTGCCTCTCCATCTCGGCCTCTAGCTCAGGCGAAGACACCAGCAAGCGGGGAGGCAGCACCATCATCCCAAGAGGCCGGTGAGTCGCCCGAGGGTTGCGAAAAGGCACTCACCTGGCCGCAATAACTCTCCGCGGCCACCACTTACACTAGTAAAGGGAGAAGCCCTGTGATCGAGGCACCACGCTCTTCACCAACCACCTGAACCACCTGGAAGAAGAAGTCAACAAAGAGATTCGAATCTCGAGAGGTGGTGGCCCCCCGATCGAGGCACTGCCAAGTTTTCTAGAATGGAGCGACCGGAATGAATGTCAGAGCATATGGCAGGTTCTATTACAAACAGGAAAAGGTATCTCGTTCACGGTACGGGACACCACTGCACTCGCCTATTGACACGGGAGAGATCCCAAGGTAGGTGCCCAACAACCACCAGGGCTTAAAAGAACCATCGGCACCCCCAGTGGGGAGGTAACACAACTATCTCACCACCAAACTCAAGCAAGTCAAGAGAAAAAGGTCACACAGAGTATCCCTCTAGCTCGGCCACCATCCTCTCGACACACTTGCACCTCACTCTCACACTACTCACTCCTCCTAGTGTGGAGTCCATCAAGAGGGGCTCGACCAGGAGGATCCATTCTCCTAGATTATCACTGACTTGATCGTCGGAGTGCCCCCACCGGAATCCCCGGCCCGGGTCACTAACTCCATTTTTGCGGGTTCAAAGGAGCAGGACATCCCAAGAGCACAAGAGGGGCGATCCGACCTCAACAGCAGCTACATGCCACGACGATCTTGGCGGCAACAGATTGGTGCACCAGGTAGAGGGAGGAGCGATCTTTGATCCAGCTTAAGCCCCCTTACAAGCAGTTTGACGGAAGGATGGTGACGACGTGGACGAGAGAGGTCTCCACCAGTCATGCAGGAGACTTACCTTCCCGGGGGAACCCGCACAACCCAGAGGTGGAGCCACCTGCTCCAGCTCAACCGCCTCCAGCGGAATCTCAACTAGCGGCACTCACCTAGCAAATGCAGATCCTTGCCATGGCAATGCACCAACTTCAACACCAGCACCGGTCCTTGGCTACTCATCAGCAGTTAGGGACTCCCGTGGCCCATGCCATAGCACCCCACGATAGCCTGTGTTCCTTCCAAAGAAGGCCTTTGCAGTCACAGGCCATCACTGGCAAACGAGGTAGCCACCAAACTCTGGCGAAAAGACAACGAGCTGGATCTACCGATAGGGAGAGCCGCTCACCAAGCCTAGAGCGGGTAGTGTCCAAACCCCGTCAAGACAGAAAAAGCAAGTCCCCCCGCCATGGGTGCCATGCACCCATGTCACCTTCTCTGTCTCCTTCGATGGAGGTGTCCACTGACAAAGCTATCAGGCGCATGGCGGAGAAGCGCCTGGAGGAGCATGACCACAAGCTAACAGAATTATCCCACCGGTTTGCCAATCTACTGGGCTCCACTAGCGAGCCGCGGGCTACGACACCCATCCCCTTTCTCCCGAGAAGTCCAGGAGGAGCCGATCCCAGATCGATTTCGTATGTCGTAGGTGGACCCTTACGATGGGATCATCAATCTCCTGGACCACCTGTAAAGCTACAGGGCCCTCATGAGGGTCCAGGAGGCCACCGACGCCTTCCTCTGCATCGCCTTTCCTGCCACTCTCCAGAAGGCAACCCGGGTGTGGTTCACCCGTCTGGAGCCGGAGAGCATCAACTCCTTCGCCCAGCTGGGGTAGAAGTTCGTGGCCCATTTCAACGCCTGTTAAAAGATGCCACGAGAGGCAGACAGCCTCTTCTCCATCAGGTAGCAGGACCCGAGCCCCTGCGGGACTATGTGGCCTGTTTCAAGGCTACCGCGTTGGAGATCTATAATCTCGAGGAGCTAGTTGTCATGTTGGCTCGGAAGTGAGGACTCAGGACCTCCCGCCTGACTTATTCGCTCGATAAGAAGCCCTCCAAGAGCTACTCCGAGCTTCTCCTCCGAGCTCAGAAGTACATCTATGCCGATGAGGCAGATCGTACGAGACGAGAGCTCGACGGGAAGCCGCTGAAGAAACCAACCCCTGCTGAGTCATCTGGGATGCGAAAGCCGGGACCTCCAACTCCGAGCTTCCAATAGGGACTAAGGACGAGAAGCGCTCCCGTTCCCGAGGGGAGTTACACCCCCTCCTCGCCTCGAGGATGAATATCCTCATGGAGATCGAAGGTGAGCCCTACTTGAAGCGCCCACCTTCGATGAAGCCGTCCGCTGGCCGTGACAAAATGAAGTATTGTCGCTTCCACCATGACCATGGCCATGACACCGAGGAATGCCGTAACCTCAAGTGGGAGATCGAAGAACTCATCAAGAAGAGCTACCTCAAAAGGTTTGTAGGGGGCATACCTCAAGCAAAACCTCAGGCGCTCATTGTTCTCCCGCCAGCTCCAGCGGTCGACAACCACCCTACCGAGAAGTCGGTTAGGATGATATGCTGGGGAGTCGGGCGCGCATCCAAGAAGGCCCGTGGGGCAGGACATTCTGAAAATGTACTCTCCTTTACGAGGGAGGGGGGAGACGGGGGGAATATAAATAATGATGCCATGGTCGTCGAGATGACGATCACGAAGCATCCTGTAAAATGCATTATGGTTGATAGTGGAAGCTCCAAGGATGTGCTTTTTTATGATGCTTTCTCCAGAATGAACCTTTCCCTTACTCAACTCAGACCTGTGCACACTCCCCTTGTCGGTTACACGGGTGATTCTGTGAGGGTTGAGGGAGAGATTACTCTCTCAGTAACTGTCGGGACCCCACCTTGGTAGAGCACTGTCATGATAACCTTCATGGTTGTCAGGCTCCCTTCAACCTACAATATGATCCTGGACTGACTCGGGTTCAACCTGCTCGATGCCGTCGTCTCCACCAGGAGACTACTTGTGCAGTTCACAACTCCTTACGGCATTAGAGAGATGAGGGGAGCATCCCAGCCGATGCAGCACTGTTTCCAAACCCTCCCTGGGGCCAAGGCCCTCGAGGCTGATCCCAGGGTGGATGATCTCGACCAAAGGGCTCAGGACCCCAGGGGAGGCCTAGTCGAATGCCTGCTCTTCTATCCACTCAGAGACGATCCTGCGAAGACGGTGCAAATTGAGGCCCAGCTGTAGGAGGAGGAGAGGGCCCACCTTTTGGAGTTCCTGTGGGCGAATGCAGATGTGTTCGCTTGGATAGCAGCGGACATGCCAGGTATCCCCCATAACATCATCACTCACAAGCTGAGCATTGACCCAAAGCATCGACCAGTTCAGCAAAAGAAGAGAAGCTTCGCCCGAAGAGGCAGGCGGCCATCAATGAGGAAGTGGACAAACTCCTCGCTGCCAGTTTCGTTCGAGAGATGCAATATCCGAGCTGGCTGGCGAATATGGTGATGATAAAGAAGAGTAATGGCAAATGGAGGATCTGTGTGGACTACACCGACCTCAACAAGGTATGCCCGAAGGATAGCTTTTCCCTGTCGAAGATCGATCAGTTGGTGGACGCCACCTCAGGGCACAGACTCCTCTCCTTCATGGATGCATTCTTCGGATACAATCAGATTTGAATGCACCCAGAGGATGAGGAGCACACCTCCTTTATCACCGACCAAGGAACATACTGCTACAGGATGATGCCATTTGGTCTGAAAAATGTCGGGGCCACATACCAGCATTTGGTCAATAGGATCTTCAAAGACCAAATTGGCCAAAACATGCAGGTGTACGTGGATGACATGCTTGTCATGAGCAAGCCGAGCTCGGACCACGTTGCTGACCTCACTGAAGCCTTCCACAACCTCCGAAAGCACCAGATAAAGCTGAACCCGGTGAAGTGTGCCTTCGGAGTAGCAAAGGGAAAGTTCCTTGGCTTCATGGTCACTCAAAGGGGTATTGAAGCCAACTCGAAGAAGGTCCAGGTGATCATTGACATGGAGCACCCAACATCCAAGAAGCAGGTCCAGCACTTGACGGGGTGGATCGTAGCACTGAGCTGGTTCATCTCGAGATCGGCTGATCGCTGCCTCCCTTTCTTTAAGGCGCTGTGTAAGATGCATGACTTCACCTGGACACAGGAGTGCATAACGGCCTTCGAAGAATTGAAGGAGTTCCTGGCCACTCCTCCGCTGCTCTCCACACCGGAGGAAGGGGAGGAGCTCCTGCTCTATCTGGCGGTCACACCCGGAGCAGTCAGCTCGGTCCTCATTCGTGTAGATGAAGACGAGTCCCAGAAGCCGGTGTACTACACCAGTAAAATCCTTTGCGATGTAGAGATTAGGTATACTCGCTCCGAGAAACTCATTTTTGTACTAATAATGTCTGCTGAGTATCTCAGGCCCTATTTCCAAGCACACCCCATCATGGTCATGACGGACCAGCTGCTAAGGATCATGCTTAGCCGCCCAGAGACCTCCAAGAGACTGGCCAAGTGGTCCCTGCTGTTGAGTGAGTTCGACATAACGTATCGATCGAGGTCTTTGCAGAAGGCCCATGTCCCAGCCGACTTCATGGTCGAATGCACAGGGCTCACCGAGGAGCCATAGCAGACAAATACGGAGCGCCAAGCAGAGCTCGAACTAGAGGAGGAGCCCTGGATCCTCCACGTGAACGGCGCGTCCAATTCTGGAGGGAGCGGAGCAGGCCTCATCCTCGCTAACAGTGACGGGGTGGTGACATAATGTGCTCTCCGCTTCAAGTTCGCCGCAACAAACAACCAGGCGGAGTATGAGGCGCTCCTCGCGGGTCTGAAAGTCTCCCGCGAGTTGGTTGTGCAAAGCTTGAAAGTCTTTACCGACTCCCAACTAGTTGCCGGGCAAGTCTCTGGAGAATATGAGGCCAGAGATCCCCAGATGATGAAGTACCTGGAACAAGTCCGCTCAAGCACGACAGGCTTCCGGCGCTTCAGCATTTTCCACATTCCCCGAGGGGAGAATGCACGTGAAGACGCACTATCGGGGCTCGTGATCCTGTCGGACTCATCACTGGGATGCGCCTATATCGAGTACCTCGAGAATCCAAGCTACGAAGGCCTAGAGAAGGTGCAACAAGTCACCCTGGAGCCGAGCTGGATGGATAGGTACATCAGGTACATCACTGATGGCATCTTGCCAGAGGACCGCATGGAAGCTGGCCTCATCAAGAAGAAGCCCTCTCGGTTCATTTTGATGGAAGGCCAGCTCTACCGCCGATCTCACTCCTACTCGCTCCTGAAGTGCCTCAGGCCCACAGAGGCGGCCTTCGTACTCCAAGAGATACACGAAGGCCTCTGTGAAAACCATGTGGGAGGGAGAACACTGGCATACAAAGCTCTTCGCCAAGGGTACTTCTGGGAGACCATGAGGGAGGATGCCATCGACTTTGTCAAGAGGTGTGACAAGTGCCAGTGCCATGCCCATATATAGCTCCAACCGGTGGTGCTGATCTCCCAGCTCTCATCCCCTTGGCCCTTTGCTCAGTAGGGAATGGACATCCTTGGACTGTTTTCCCTACACCGGGACAACGAAGGTTCCTGCTAGTGGCAACTGACTACTTCACTAACTGGGTTGAAGCAGAATCGCTGGCTCGGATCACTGAAGCCAATGTCCGTCAATTCTTCTGGAGTCAGTTATCTGCCGCTTTGGGCTCCCCCACTGTATCATCACCGACAACGGATGACAATTTGACAACCGGGAGTTTGAAAGATTTTGCACTGAGCATGGCATCCAACATCGCTTTACCTTGGTAGCCCACCCCCAAACGAATGGGGAGGCCGAGATGACTAATCAGACCATCCTCCAAGGACTCAGAACCAGGCTGGACCAAGCCAAGGGCAGGTGGGTGGAAGAACTCCCAAGTGTCCCGTGGGCCTATCACACAATGCCCAGAATGGCAACTGACGAGATGCCCTTCAACCTTGTCTTTGGCACTGAGGCAGTCATCCCGGTTGAACTCGGCATACCCACGCTACGAGTACAACAGTACGACAAAGCGCAGAACTCGGCACACCTTTTGCTCAACTTAGACCTCCTCGAAAAAACAAGGAACAAAGCTCGGCTCCGAATGTCGGCATACCGGCAACGAGTGGCCCGGTACTACAATGCATGGGTAAGGCCAAAAGTCTTCAAACTCGGGAACTTGGTGCTGCGCCGAGCTGAAGCATCTCAACCCCGGGAGTGCGGCAAGCTTTCGCCAAACTGGGAAGGCCCTTACAAAGTGGCTGAGGCCCTCTCACATGGGGCCTACTACCTCGAGGATCTTGACGGTGTTAGGTTCCCTCGAACATGGAATGCTTGCAATCTGAGAAGATACTATCAGTAGTGTAAGGCTTTCTTCCATTAATAATAAAGATTTTCCTTTGCGCAAAAGGTTATCTACCTTGCAGGAATATTACCGCCCGGTCCAAGACCTGAGCCTAGCTCTCAGGCAATCAAGACCCGGAGCCTAGCTCTCCGGCCAACAAGTCTTTGAGCCTAGCTCCAAGGCACCAAGACTTGAGCCCATTTCTCAGGCGATCAAGGCCCGGGGCCCAGCTCTCCGGCCAACAAGTCTTCGAGCCTAGCTCCAAGGCACCAAGACCTGAGCCCAGCTCTCAGGCGATCAAGACTCGGAGCCGAGCTCTCCGGCCAAAAGGTCTTCGAGCCCAGCTCCAAGACACCAAGACCTGAGTCCAGCTCTCAGGCGATCAAGACCCGGGGCCCAGCTCTCCGGCCAACAAGTCTTCAAGCCTAGCTCCAAGGCACCAAGACCTGAACCCAGCTCTCAGGCGATCAAGACCCGGGGCCCAGCTCTCCGGCCAACAAGTCTTCGAGCCTAGCTCCAAGACACCAAGACCTGACCCCAGCTCTTAGGCGATCAAGACCCGACGCCCAGCTCTCCGGCCAAAAAGTCTTTGAGCCTAGCTCCAAGACACCAAGACCTGAGCCCAGCTCTCAGGCGATCAAGACCCGGGGCCCAGCTCTCCGAATGACAAGTCTTCGAGCCTAGTTCCAAGACACCAAGACCTGAGCCCAGCTCTCAGGAAACCATGGACCGGGGCCCAGCTCTCTGGCCAACAAGTCTTCGAGCCTAACTCCAAGACACCAAGATCCGAGCCTAGCTCTCAGGCAACCATGGACTGGGGCCCAGCTCTCCAGCCAACAAGTCTTCGAGCCTAGCTCCAAGATATCAAGATCTAAGCCCAGCTCTCAGGCAACCATGGATCGGGGCCCAGCTCTCCGGCCAGCAAGTCCTCAAGCCCAGCTCCAAGACATTGAAGACCCGAGCCCAACTCTCGGGCCATTAAAGTCCTGAGCCCAGCTCACCAGCACTGAAGCCTGAAGACCAAGTCCTAGACAAAGTGGAGCCCTCCTCTCTGATCTCACCACACACCTCAAAAAAAAAAAAAAGAAAAGAGAGAAGAAAGAAAAAAGAGAAGAAGGGAAAGGCAAGTAGTGCTCAGGAATAGGTAGCAGGAAAATCTCATTTCATTAAAAATCTTTCAACCACTTACAAGCACCCTTGCCGGATGACCCAGATCAAATGCAAAACGAAGAAAGCAGAAGAAAAACCTATTCTACTCAGGCTACCCCCCGACAGGGCTGCGAGGCTACGAAGTTTCGTCTCTAGGGACCTCTAGTCGTGCAGCTCCGGCTTCGGGCAGCACAGTTCCGGCCTCGACAACTGCCACAGGCTGGGAAAGTTCAGGAACAGCGACTTTTGCAATGTCTGCATCCGGGTCCGGCACCATGTCCGAAGCCTAAGGATACTTGAGGCGATGGCGGTCCTCATCGGGAACGAACACCTCGACTCGACATGTAGGTACATAAAACCCTTATAGAAGGAGTTCGACACCGTTTGATAGAACTCGACGGCGAACTCCTCCGAGGCTTTGTACCTGGCCACAGCCCTTCGGCCTCCTTTTCGCCTCAGTAGCTTGTTTCCTTGCCACCTCCGCCGACTTGGATGCCTCCGCTGCCTCCTTCTCAGCTGCAGCTAACTTCTCCTTTGTCGCTGCCAGGTTGGTCTAAAGGGACTGGGCGATCCCCTTCTGCCAAACTACCTCGGCGTTAAAAAAAGTTAGCCTCTTCTCGATGGCCGTGAGTTCCTCGGCCCTGCACCTTGACCGGCCTCTCTCCTGGTCAAGGCTTTTCTGGATCTCCTTCGCTCGCCCCTCAGCACCGGCGAGCTATTTCTCAAGGTCCTTGATCCTCAAGTCAAGCACCCCGTTGGCATCGGTCTTCTTCTTCAGGTCGGCTTTCAGAGACTCGACCTCCATTGCCCACTGTTGATCATTCTTTAGCCAGTTCCGATAGTAGTCGCTGATCAAGAGGATCTCGGCATCGATCTGCACCACACAAGAGGTCAGCTACCAACAGAAAAGAAAGAAAGGGGGTGGAAAGGGTAGAGTCACTTACCGAGAAAAGCTTGGGGAAGATGCTGCTGATCGCATCCCCCAGTTGCTGTCCGGCTATCTCCTGTCGATCGCATGATTGGATGGAAAAATCCATCATGCACTCTGCAATGCCTGGTTCCGGAGCAAAGAGCTCTCCGACCCCAGTTTGAAAGGGATCCGGTGGTGTTTCCTTTCCCTCTTGCTCGTCTCGGGAGTCGGATCACTTGCCCCTCTGGTGGAGGTGCCCTCCGGGGCAGGTTGGGAGCTTGGCCTCTTCTTAGGCGGTGCCTCAATCACAGGTTCGACTCCCTCTCGAACCTCCTCTTCCTTGACCTCAATGACAGCAAGCCTCGGGAAGGGGGGACACGACGGTGGCGGTAGCTGCGGCCCTGGCCCTGACTACCACCTCAAGCTTCGAGGCAGGAGCTGCTTGTTGTTGCCTTAACCGCTTTGGCACCTTCCTGACTGCCCTTTGGCTTGGCCCCGGTGCCGTGGACACTGTCCTCCTTACCTGTGCAGGAGCGGCCTCGCCTCCCTCCTACTCGGATCGGCCGGTGCGGCGGGGACGGCCACCGACGCGCTCTTGTCCCGAGTCCATTTCGGGGGAGGCTCCTCAACCAGTTGGTGGGGACACCAGAGGCACCAAAATAAGACAGAGGCTTTTCAACCCTCTGTGAATTGATCAATAATTTAGTCCATCTATAATAAGGCTTAGCCCATCTGAGTCCATTTTAGTTGTTATTTAAGTATTTTGAGTTTTTATTTCAGTTTTGTTAGTCAGCTCATGTTGTTGAGCTAGTGCAGTCAAATGCTAGTCAGCTCATATTGAGCTAATTTTATTTTTTGAGTCCTGTTCAACCATATTGAAGACTCCAAACCACAACATACAGTGAAGACCAAGTCCAACCAGATTAAAGACATGGAAGTATAGCCCAAGTCCAACCCAGCTTGAAGATTTGAAGACCCCAGGAGGAAAATTCAGAAAATCCTGATTCCTTGCAGATGCCCTCCAGATGCCCAGATTTCCTTCCAGATGCCAAAATATATTCATATACCAAGGCATCCATGATTTTAGAGGTCCATCTGCATCCTAGCCCAAAGAAATCAAGCCCAGGCGCCAAGTCCAAGTCCCTAAGAAGCAAGATACCAGGAATATTCCTGCTACTTGGCTACCAGGCCACCCCAGCTTCCAGAGGCCCAAACCCATGCACCCGAGCCCCTTTGGGCCGGCCTCTTGCTGCTCCTAGAAGCCCAACACGTTTCCCTAGGCATCCTTGGAGTGTTGGCCAAGTCAAGAGAATTTTTAGGGATTTTTCTACCTAATGTTTCCTTATTTTTTAGCTAGGGTTTGAGATAGAAAAGGATTCTTATGTAAAGACTTATGTGCCCTTACTTGGAGCCCAAGGTTAAGGGTCTATTTAAAGGACCCTAGCCTCTTATATGAAAGGAGATTTTGATATATGAAATAAACTTTGAGTTCTTCAATTGCTTTGTGTGATTACCATGCTGTGTGCATAAAGGGTTTGAGAGTTCTTCTTCCCGGTGTTTGCAAACATCTTCCTGTCGCCAACCATCCTTCGAGCGCCTCAAAACTTTCTTCCCTTTGTTGTTTTTCTTTGTTTTCTTGATTTTCTCTGAGTTTTCTAACCCCTGATAGGTCGTTTGCAGGTCCCCGAGTTCCTACGAAATCCAACGACTCCAGCCACGCCTCAATCGGACCACCGAGCAGAAAGCCAGGTATCCGCGGGTCTTTGACTCAGTTTTCCAGGCCACATCCATCGAGGAACGAGAGATCCCTTCACTGCGATCTTCACCGGGCACTTCAGACGTTGTCAAGTACACCCCCTCTACCTCCAGTCTTATTATTGTAGGAGAACTTGCCCTAACCGAGGCTTCTCAGCCCCGGCGATCCTTCTTTAGTACTTTTCTAGGTTCTAATATGCATGCTTGGCTTCAAAATTCATACAAAATTCCCTACCACTAATTTTGATCTGAAATTTGGGAATTAATCACCTAACCCCACATATAAAACATACAAAAAGAATTGCATGCATATTAGTCCCGCATCACCAGTCCAACCGGCGGCCTCTTCCTAGTGATCACAAGCAAGTCATTCTCCAAGAAAATCATGCCTATGTACATATCACATAATGGTTAGAGCTCAGAAGAGACAGGGTGGAAGGCACAGAGGAAAGGAAAGCTCAAGCCGAACTCATCCAACCCCCTCGTTGGGTCAACCCCAGCTTCAAAGGGTTTTGCTCTGACAGCAGAACCTCAAGGGATGAAATCTGGGCGGTGTGGAGCTGCTCGTAGTCATCCTGATCAGCTGCATCAACCGCAGAACTTCGGTTAGGGGACTGATCCGGGTCACTCCAGACCCAATCAACCCGTTCGACCATTGCGAAGAAGAATTTGCTCTTCCATCCCTTGATGGAAGAGCGGAGCTTAAACCTAATGTCCTTCGGGGTGAGAGGACAAGGACCCCCACCCATTCTCAGTGGGTGGTGGCGCTTCAGGGTGAAGAATGCTCTGAACAAGAAAAATCGGGCAACGAACCTGTGGAAGTAATAACTACTCAAATGTGGCCATGTGGCACCTCCGCAATGGCATGAGGAACCGTTTCATGAAGCACCAGCGATCATGGCCATTATTGCACCGGATCTTTGCCTTTCCACGTCAGCACCGCAATTACCTCCTTCGACCCGAGCACCGCGCACTAATGAGCCTCGGGAGGGGAGGCAAATGATGTGGCTGGATCGCTGACGTGGAGTAGCTGTTAGACACCACGTCAGAGAAGGCCGCCACTTCAGATACTTTACCCAGACTCCTTCACCGGGCTGAGCTCCCTCAGAACAACGGGGTTGCCCACCGAAGTCGAGCTCCGCCCTTTGCCAAGTTAGGCCAGCAAGCTCAGGATGCTTAGGCTGGAGTTGAGCGGCATCTCCCAGAGCAAGCCCTCGAGGTCGAGCCCCGTGGTATGGAGTCGAGCTCAGCCCTCCTCTGCCACGTGGAGCCCCTCTGAGGTCGAGTCCTCTGGGTCGGAGCCATGCTTTGCCCTCCTCCGTCAGGTCGAGCTCGCCCAAAGTCAGGCTCCCTGGTCCGGAGTCAAGCTCAGCCCTCCTTCGCCAAGTGGAGCCGTATCGAGGCCGAGCCCCTCGGAGTCGAGCCTTGCCTCTTTAGCTCGACCTCCAGCTCAGGCGAAGACACCAGCAAGCGGGGAGGCAGCACCGTCATCCCAGGAGGCCGGTGAGCCGCCCGAGGGTCACAAAAAGGCGCCCACCTGGCTACAATAACTCTCCATGGCCATCACTTACACCAGAAAAGGGAGAAGCCCTATGATCGAGACACCACGCTCTTCACCAACCACCTGAACCACCTGGAAGAGGAAGTCAACCATGAGATTCGAATCTCGGGGGGCGGCGGCCCACTGATCGAGGCACTGCCAAGTTTCTCGGAACGGAGTGACCGGAAGGAATGTTAGAGCGCATGGTAGGTTCTCCTATCACGAACCGGGAAAGGCATCCTTTTCACGGCACGGGACACCACTGCACGTGTTTGCTGACACGGGGGAGATCCGAGGTAGGCGCCCAACAACCACCAGGGCTTAAAAGAACTATTGGCACCCCTAGTGGGGAGGTAACACCACTATCTCACACCACCAAACTCAAGCAAGTCAAGGGAAAAAGGCCATACAGAGTATCCCTCTATCTCAGCCACCATCCTCCCGACACACTTGCACCCTACTCTCGCACTACTACTCACTCCTCCTAGTATGGAGTCCATCAAGAGGGGCTCGACTAGAAGGATCTGTTTCCTTGGATCGTCACTGACTTGACCTGGAGTGCCCCCACCGGAATCCCCGGCCCGGGTCACTAACCCCATTTTTGCTGGTTCAAAGGAGCAGGACATCCCAAGAGCACAAGAGGGGCAATCCGACCTCGATAGCAGTACAGGCCATGACGATCTTTGCGGTAACAATATGGATCTAGGACCAGTAGATCATTTTGTGTTATATGATCAGGACAACCATCATTCTGGATTAATATGGGATTGTTAGGAGGTAGGTTTTCTTCAGTGTCGACTTAGGAAATTTATTACATGCAGGTCGACACCACTAAATAGATGTATAATACTGTACTTGCAGCAAGCCAAATTTTATGGATCGATACGTATAGGCTACATACAGTTGGATTGGTATTTAATTACGGCACTCATAGAGCGGTGGCATCCAAAGACTCATATATTCTATCTACCATGTAAAGAGTGCACTATCACACTACAAGATATTGTTATCTAGTTGGGTTTACCTGTTGATAGATTATCGATCACATGCAGTACACAGATTGATAGGCATCAGCTTTGTCACAAGTTATTAAGAATCATTCCATCGCAGGGTCGACTCCAGGGATCACAGTTGAGCTAGTATGGCTAATGGAGCAGTTTCACGGGTTACTCTATGATGCTGATGAGATAGCGATACAACATGCTAGAGCTTATATATTATAGTTCATGGATGGACGTTTATTTATGGATACATCAGTGAAAAGGATACATCTTTTGTTTTACCCCTACTACATGATTTTGAGATGGCTAGACATTATAGTTGGGGTGGTGCAGGCTTAGTATAGTTGTACAGATATATGTATAGGGCTAGCAGGAGAGATGCCATGATATTACTGGACCATTGATATTACTACAGCTCTGGGTGTGGGATAGATTTTCAGGTATGGCACCACGTAGATTATTCTGGCTGATTGCAGATCCTATGATTGATTTAGATAATGGTGGAGCTGGATTACCACACAGGATCTCTTAGGGATGAGGTAAGCATCAAAATTTTAATATTTTCTTGTTAAAATTTATTTGTTATGTTAACCATGTAATCTTTATTATCTATAGATAGCGAGATCAATTTTAGTTAAAGAGGTGCCAACACATGTTGTCTCTTCGTACAGATTATATATGATCATCTAAGACCGGAACGGTAACAAGTTAAATTAAATATTTTTTTATTATTATTTTTAATATCTTATTATTAAAATTATGATTTATAGATGATATGATAGCCATATACTCCTAATATTCTTGTCCATCTACCCGATTATTGTTTACACGATCAGGATATATGGTATACCTGAGTGCCACTTATTTGTTTTCACATCGTAGAGTGGCACTTCGCTGATAGAGCATTACGACAGTTTGGGATCTGTCAGTCCATACCAGATCAGTGTGATACAGATGTTGCACTGCACCTTATTGATCTTAGAGGATGAGTCAATCAGGACTGGTCCTTCACTCATCAACATTTTATGCAGCTTTGGAAGAGCTGTTGAGATCATATTTTATATGGACCTCCTGTTGATGGTATCACGAATTATCATGATCCATACATACGGTGGTACCATCACATCACTAGGTGGTTCATCAGTCATACTAGTGCGATGCATGATTACCTGGTAAGCATTTAAATTATTTTACTAAACATTTTTCATAGTTGAATATTATATTTTATATAACTAATTACATGTATACTTCAGAGTGATGGGATGGTCATGATTCGACAGCTTGCTCAGCCAGGTTCTATATCAACATCATCCCAGTCTATCATGGATATATGTGATACCGTCCTTCATATTGTCCATAAGTAGGTTCGTATCCAGTTACGAGGATTTGCTCATGATGATGATAGAGTGGATGAGACTCCTGCACATTTCTCTTACGCATCAGCATCATGAGCAGCTCCTGTACCTCAGCATTCATGACATACTCGCCAATGCAGTACCTCTCCATATTTGATGCTTGAGTTCACTCCTTACTTATCTGAGAGCAGTTATCTATACGAGGTGTTAAACAGTTTATATCTGTGGAGGATGCTGCAGCACATTTCTAATATACTGTCATGCCGGAGTACATGATGCATCAGGGATACTCAGCCCATGGAAAAGAATTTATCGACGAGGGATCGATAAATGAGGGTGCTGCACATGAGCTAGTTCACATTGAGATAGAGCTTCCGACAGGGTATTAGGGATCGAATGAACCAAAATCTTCACATTGTCGGAAGTAACCTTTGCATAGGAGAAGACGGCAACCTTGTGGGACTTAGAATATATTTTTTACTTTCATTTATGTATTATATTTATGTATGGACCATATTATTTTAGTATTCTAGCATTACAATGAATTTTATATTTATGTATTATATTTACCAATGAATATTAAATACTAAATTCATGTATTATCACAAATTTAATTGTTAGATTTTTATTAAATGTTGGGCATACATTCAAGTACAAGAAACTAAGTATTCATATACTGCATTACATTATTATTTAATTATAAACATCTTATAATAATTTATAATTTTATATATTATTATAATTTCTTTCATAATATTATAATTTAAAGTTTTAAATATTAGTATTATTTAAATAATTTTTATGGTAAATATAACTAAGTGATTTTATATTATATTATTACTTAATCATGCTCATCTTAAAATTTTCAAATTTTATTGATACTTTTATCATTTTTTTATGAAAAAATGATATATTATATTTAAAAAGTTCATGTGATTGTTGTTGTCATTTAGATTGCCATGGCCTGTAGCTTCGGTGGGGTCCAGTTGGAATTGCCCTCCTCTAAGGATGTCGGGCCCTTTGTCTTCGCGCTCTCGTGGCCATCATTATTGCAAAAAAGAGAAGACCTGGACCGGGAATTTCGGTGGGACACTACGATGATCAAGTCAGTAAGGCGACTAAGGAAAACAACCTTCTGTTACAGGGGCGAGTGGTGCCTCTGAGTAGAGGGAGACAGAAAAGAAGGGAAGAGAGAAAAAATTAGGGTTTTTTAGATGCTGGGGGGTCGTTCACCGTTGCTACTCTTCACCTTTGCTTACTCTTTTTCTCTCTTGCTTCGCTCCCTCGTCATGGAGGTCCCACTTACCGTTATATAGAAATAGATCCTGCCAGACCGAGCCTTGAGCCTCAATTTGATGCTTCTCCACGAGCGTCCCCTGCGGGAGGGGCATAAACTTGTCAGAGCCTCCATCGAGCAAGATCCGAGGTTCTTGGGATAAGGTCTTTATGCAGGGGGCACAATCGGCATGCCATAGAGCCTGCCCCCTGGTGGAGTGATCCCTTGTGGAAGGTGCAGGGACATGGTACAGGGTCTGGAGCTATGGTTGAGTGCTCCCACTTGCAGGGGGTGCAGGTGGTGCAGTACAAGGCCTAGAGCCCTAGCAAAGTATTTCTCTTACGAGAAGTGCAAACGGCGTACTACGAGACCCAGAGTCCCGGTGAAGCACTTTTCTTGCAAGAGATATGGGCAGCATGCTACAGGGCCTGGAGCCCCGATAGAGCATTTCCTCTTGTAGGAGATGCAGGCGGCGTGCTATAGAGCCTGGAGTCCCGGTCGGGGAATGTCTTCTTGCCTTTGGGGACTTGGTCCGGTCACGAGCTCGACTGGTTCGAAGCCCTGTTCGATCAGGAGCTCAACTTGGATAGGAGCTCGACCTCGACTAGGAGCTTACCTCGGACGGGAGCTCGATTTCGATTGGGAGCCCGTCTCGGATGGGAGCCTACCTCTGACGGGAGCTCGACCTCGGCTGGGAGCCCACCTCGGATGGGAGCTCGACCTTGGTTGGGAGCTTGACCTCGGACGGGATAGGTGGCGCTTTGCTGGAAGCTCATCTCGGACGGGAGCTTGACCTCGGCTGAGAGCTCGACCTTGGATGGAACAAGTGGTGCTTTGCTGGGAGCTCACTTCGAATGGGAGCTCGACTTCGACCGGGAACTTACTTCGGATGGGAGCTTGACCTCTGTTGGGAGCTCACCTCGGATGGGAGCTTGACCTCGACCAGGAGCTCAACCTCGGCCAGGAGCTCACCTTGGATGGAACAGGCGGTGCTCTCTGCCACCTATATTTTTATTTAATCATAAAAATCTTAAAAAATCTTAATATTTTATATTATTACAAATCTTTTTAATTCATAGTATATTTTTAAAATTTAAAATATATTTATTTAAGTAATTTTTATAATATTTTAATTAATATTTTAATTTTTAGATTTAATATTTATTTTAATTTTTGGTCAATTAACTTGAAAACATAGGTTCAACATGTATTTCCAAGAGAATTTTTTTCGATGGAACTAAAGATGAAGGTGTCAAAATTTTTTTAAAAAAATGTTAGCACATGGTTAAATTATGTTAGTTTGATAAAATTGTTTAATGGATCCTATTTTGATATTTTTATTTTTAAAAAATATTATTTAAAAAAAATCCGACCTTATAGCCCATAACTTATTTGATGAATTATGGTTCCTGTCCGGTAACCGAAGAGTTTGATTCAATCACCCACCGTCATTTGCACATCAATCAATATCAAGAGATTGAATGCTTCCTTCATACAGACGCATGAATTGTAGGTGATCGTCTTAGCTGGAAAACGGATTCTAGTTGATGTTGACTATATTAGTCAAATCCTCTTGTAATGCAATTTGTCTTGTTTTATTAAGGTCTTTTCAGATGTTAACGTCCAATATTATCTAAATTGATTATCTACGGATCCTATGCTTGGGAGTTGGGATGCTCGTTGATAGAAGAATTCCAGCAACCTCAACCCATCTTTGACCAGTCCAACTTAGGGGCGGTGCTCTCTGCCACCTATATTTTTATTTAATCATAAAAATCTTAAAAATATTAATATTTTTATATTATTACAAATCTTTTAATTCATAGTATATTTTTAAATTTAAAATATATTTATTTAAGTATTTTTATAATATTTTAATTATATTTTAATTTTTAGATTTAATTTTTATTTTAATTTTTGGTCAATTAACTTGAAAACATAGGTTCAACATGTATTTCCAAGAGAATTTTTTTTCGATGGAACTAAAGATGCAGGTGTCAAAATTTTTTTTAAAAAAATGTTTAGCACATGGTTAAAATTATGTTAGTTGATAAAATTGTTTAATGGATCCTATTTTGATATTTTTAATTTTAAAAAAATATTATTTAAAAAAAATCCGACTTATAGCCCATAACTTATTTGATGAATTATGGTTCCTGTCCGGTAACCGAAGAGTTTGATTCAATCACCCACCGTCATTTGCACATCAATCAATATCCCAGAGATTGAATGCTTCCTTCATACAGACGCATGAATTGTAGGTGATCGTCTTTAGCTGGAAACAGATTCTAGTTGATGTTGACTATATTAGTCAAATCCTCTTGTAATGCAATTTGTCTTGTTTTATTAAGTCTTTTCAGATGTTAACGTCCAATTATCTAAATTGATTATCTACGGATCCTATGCTGGGAGTTGGGATGCTCGTTGATAGAAGAATTCCAGCAACCTCAACCCATCTTGTGACCAAGTCCAACTTAGGTTAGCAGTTACAGTAAAAGTGTAACATGACAAAATCCATACGGGCTTCCACAAATTAATGCATATGTCTATGTCTACTTAGATAAATATCAGAAATTTACATAAATTATGGATCAAATTGACAAGCTGCATTAACATATTGGATAGGTCTACAAACCTCATGCTACCTCAATTAACAATATGATGTCAATGTTTGAGACCGTATTGGATATATCCACTCCACATAGACAAGGAAATGATGCCACTTTTTACTGCATTAACAAGAGCAGAAGGAAATAATCCATTAACTTTATTAATCAAGCACAGTTGCAAGACAAAGGTAACTCTATGCGACTAAATTCTTTCAGGGCTTTCATTGGGAATTCTCTCATAAATGGTACTCTGTGGCGGCAGTACTTGGGAGTTAGAATAGTGACTGGCCTTTAGACTGTCGTTGTTTCTAGGTTTGATTCACATGAAGGAATGTTTAACTTGGTGGGAGAAACGTGACGTAGGTGAGTAAACAACTAAGTTTGGTCTTTGTCAGCGTTGCAACGTGGTAAGATGACTTGCATCCGTGATAGCGCCATCCTTGCTCCCCCCGCGTGACGCGGGCCACCGTGAACTCCGCGTGATAATAGTGGGGGAGGATTCGCCAACAATCTCTTAACAATGACATCAAATTAAATGCGAACCTACCCATGTTATTCCAGTTCCATGCTATATTTCATTTGACAAAAAAAAATCGCTAATGCTGTAGCTGTAGCTCGTGATAGTTTTCTCCTATATTTGCACCGGAAAAAGTTATTATAAATTCCCACTTATGTTAATAAAGAAAAACAAAAGCAATGATTCATCAAGTATTGTGTGAACATGTCATCAAGAATGAATATAATATCAAGATTTATTGCATGTTACCAGTGATAATTAAGCGCGAAAACACTTAATTGTTAGATGAAACTTTGTGCGGAAACGAGTGATTTTTGATGATTTAAAGAATATTGTAGCTTTTTCAGGAAAAATGATAATCAAGAATTCAAGGATTATAAAAGATATCAATGATAAACATATCCAAATTTCTCTCTCAACAAAATCTCTGGTCTATGCATTCGGGCTACAAAGCTAATTTTCATTTTTTCTCTGGACCGAATCTTTATCTTATAGTATCCTGTTTTTTTTGTTCCCCCCGAATTTCTATAAAAGGATGTCATGATTTGGTCTTTGTTACTTTCTTCCTCGCTGGCACCATTCCGTAGATAATCCTTTTCTTAATAAAGCAGCTAATTTTATTTTCTCCTTGGACGGATCTTTATCTTATAGTATCCTGTTTTTTTTCCCCCGAATTTCTATAAAAGGATCATGATTTGGTCTTTGTTACTTTCTTCCTCGTTGGCACCATTCCGTAGATAATCATTTTCTTAATAAAGCAGCTAATTTTCATTTTTTCTCTGGACCGGATCTTTATCTTGTAGCATCCTATTTTTTTTTTCTCCCCCCGAATTTCTATAAAAGGATGTCATGATTTGGTCTTTGTTATTTTCTTGTTATTTTTTCCTCGCTGGCACCATTCCGTAGATAATCCTTTTCTTAATAAAGTAGCTAATTTTCATTTTTTCTCTGGACGCATCTTTATCTTATAGCATCCTGTCCCCCCCCCCCCCCCACCCCCCCCCCCCCCCGAATTCTATAAAAGGGTGTCATGATTTGATCTTTGTTACTTTCTTCCTCGCTCGCACCATTCATAGATAATCCTTTTCTTAATAAAGCTTGGGGGACGCTTTGGCTTTGCTTCCTCCGTCCATCAAAAAAAAAAAAAAAAAACCCCTAATCTATGCATTTATGTTCCCTTTGATGGAATGAGTACACGAGGCTGGTGGAAAACAGATTTATAGAATGTGACATCGTGTAATTTATAAGCTACAAGGGGAATCTAAGTCATGCAAGTGGTTACCATGTACTAGTATGTGGCATGCCATAAAGCAGATCCTCTGAGCTAATATTGACAAACATGGACTAAAAATTTGAGCATTATATATATAAAAAAAAGGGGCAAACAATACAAATTAAATACTTATGCATGACCTGTTGGATTATGGGAGATGGTAGGTCCATCGACTTTATGTGTAATCCTTAGATCTCGAATCTATCCTTATCTCATTGGCTAACCTCATCTCCATGGATGCTCCACAGTCTATCACTATTTCTTAATTACTCACTATGGATGGTTTACTGGAACAAGGATATTGTTATTTATACTTTTGGAGATATTCTGGGCAAAATGTTCTGGCTATTGCTTTGTCGATTTATGCCAATGCTGATGTTAGAGTGTAGAGGTCTTCCTCCCTCCCCAGGGTTGTTATGGCAGATCTGTATCCCTTGGACTATCAGGAGTCCCATAGAAGCCTTGACATTGGATGGATTTGGAGATTAGGGGTTCATCCTAGAGTCAGTTTGTTCTTGTGGAAGGTTGCGTGGAGACGCCTTCCTACTAGAGCCTTCATGATTGCTAGGGGTATTCATGTTATCTCTGTGTGCCCAGTATGTGGTGACGATAATGAGACCTTAGTGCATGTGCTCTTTCTCTGCCCTTGAGCTGCTCTTATTTGGAGGCTGGTCAGTTTGAATAGCCTTCTTATGTCTTCTGCTGACCATGTTCTCTTCCTGTTAGACTGGCTTCGATCGATACCAGATCATCCATCTCGCATTCTTCCAGCTTATATGGCCTATCACACCTGGCTCACCAGAAACGAACTAGTCTTTAATTCCAAGACTAGTTTGGCTAGTGTTACTGTGGAGAGAGCCTGTGTTCAGGCTTTCGAGTATTTTAGAATGACTGTGACGACCTTTGAGACCCGAGGCTTCAGCTCGATTTCTCGAGCACCTCGCTAGGCTTTCACCCTTGGAAGCCTCCACCTTCAAAGTTTGTCACAGTCAGCTTCAACGGGAGTGTTTAGGGTACTCGAGACAGCAGGATTTATTATTCGTGATCCCAGACTTCGTCTTCTGGCAGCAGAGGGTGCTTTCTGTTTGAGCCTTCTATCCTAGCAATAGAGCTTTGAGGTACTTGGGTAGGTGTACTTTATGCCAGGAGGTATCTTCATCTTGATCATCCGATTATCGAGGATAACTCGGCTTCCGTTATCTCTTGGATTCAGGTGGCTTGAAGGTCAGTATCGGTTTATCCTCTTCTTCGGGATATTGCTATCTTGTTGCAGGGATGCACTGTTTGTTTTGTGCGGCATGTTTATCGGAAGACTAACTCGGCAGCTGACTGGGTAGCTTTCTTAGTGGCGAACCATTCTGGAGAGATTTTGTGGATTGATCTGGGGGATGCTCCGGGTCCCTTGCGCGATATCGTTCTTTCTAATTTTCTTGGATATACATGTTCACTCTAGATCTATTAGGTGAACGCTTCGATTGACGGAAAAAAAAAAAAAAAAAAAAAAAAAAAAAAAAATATGCATATACATATAACGAGGAGTTTGATGTTAGGGATATCCTGTTTGAGCTTAAGAGCACCCGGCATTCCGGCATCTGCGGGCAATCACAAATCATGGTCTGCTATAGTTTGTCTTTTGGAAGCATTGTAATTTCTTTGAGGGCCATATGATGAGAATCTCTTCGGGGCTATGTCTTGCATAAATTATGACAAAAAAATTAGAACAAGACAACAGGGGAAGCCATGTGAAAAGTTCTTAATTAGAATAAAATAAATTTTGAATTGATACAACATTCTGCAAAATGCCCTTCAATAAGATTATATAATCTTCTGATGATGGAACATCCTTCCAACCCTAAATCGGATCTTGCAATTTCCCGTGGTTATACTTTTTTGTCTTAGTTGGTGGATTTATAATAAAGTTAGAGCAGTCCCGGATTTTGCGCAGGTGATCGAGGATAGGCTAATGGGTGTCCTGAGCATTGAAAATTATCAATTCATTAATCATATTTTTACTGCATGAAGAATTAATTATCGGGCAATGTGTTTACTCCAAACATGCAGCAAGAATAATTCATCATGTATATTAATTTTAAGCTTTGGTTGACACGAGATAAATGCAAAATGAATAATCGCATATGTCTCCCATTTTGTGCATAAAAATTCTTACTTGGTAGGTTCAAAACAGTGCAAATCTAAAAATTGGTACCATATATAAGAGAAAAATTCATGAATAGCCGTCTCACCACTACTCTACTAACTTTTATTTGAATCAAATAGGCACGTATATTTCAAAAAAAAAAAAAAAAAAAAAAAAAAAAAATCTAAGGTACAAGCCTTTTGCTTGTGCCACTTATCCCATCTTCGAGGACTAACAACTTATCTACAACATGGAAATCTAATGTCTCTAGAAACGAGGAGGTAAAATAAGCAGCAGTCGGTGGATCATACTTCATCAAACACAAGTTGGCAAATTTGAACCCTCATATAGATAGTCGTCCACGTCTCATTAGGGTGTAGCACCGACTGCTTCGTTCTTTTTTTTCTTGCTTGCATTTGAAATGTGCTTACGTGACCTTCGTTTTACTATAATGAAAACGTTTCCGGATTGATGGGTGTTACAATTAATTTTGGAGAAGCTAAGGAACATATCGAACAAACACAAATTTATTAGTTACCTTCATCCTACGCATTGGCCGTGCCTAATCATTTCCCATGTCAAACCTTTGATTCGTCTAGTTATGCTTTGCTTCTTGCCTTGCTATCCTTGGTCAGCGACATCATAGATTTGGATTCAATGAAACAGCTCCAAACACATTGTTTGGAGACCATGTCATTGGTGCAGAGTAGAAGGGAACAAGTTCAACAATTCCAAGAGCTTGCAATTTATCACCAAATTCACCCAAAAAATAAAAAAATAAAAAAAAGTGCTGCATGCATCCAATTTCCATGTTGAGGCCTTTATCTTTGCCACGACAACTATAATTTACAAAATTTATTTCTCTCAAAAAAATTTCAGAAAAAAAAAAAAAGAAAATCTTTCCCACAATTTTGTTGTTTTTTTTTTTTTTGTGGGATGGCAAGGGACAAATCCTGCAATCAGATTGACATATCAAAACCAGGGAATTAATCCCTCCGAGATTTCTCTCACATGACATGTGAATTTTTTCCACGAACACTGTTAACGGGGCCCAACGGTACACCGGCCTTTTGAAAAGGTCCGTGCGGTGGTTCCTTGGGAACATGGGTTAGAGCTTTCCAAGCAAATTGTTGTGACCGCTTCTAGTTTCTCCATGATTTCATGCATTCTAATTTTTAAAATTATAATCACATTAGAAGAGTGCAATCATCGATTTGTATTATAAAAATTATTAAAAAAAAAAAAAGAAAAAGAAGAAAAAAAAAGGCTATAGACTAGAGGATAGGGCAGGCATGTTTTTCTCTCATGGCTAGAAGGAATTATAATGTACACCATGGTCTTAGCCCGACAATGTTTCCAAATGAGATCGGTACGATGCACCACCGATATGATGCATATGGTATAGAATATAATTTATCAATGTTATTGTGCGGTTGAGGACGGTGATTCCATTGAAAGGAAGTGTAACACCCCAGAGAGAGAGAGAGAGAGAGAGAGAGAGAAGAGAGAGAGAGAGAGAGAGAGAGAGAGAGAGAGAGCCCGTTGGATCGGCACAGACCAGTGCGCGGCTCAGGAGAGCAGGGGCGAGCTGGCGAACGGGCGCGCGGGGGCGAGCGCGCGAAAGCGAGCATGCACGCGAACACGAGCGAGCGGCACGGGTGATGCATGCACGGGCGGACGACGACGGGCGGCGGGCGCGCGAGGCGCGGCTCGTTGCGGGGGCATGCGAGGGCGGCTCGTTGCGGGGGCGTGCGAGGCGCGGCCCAAGCCCACGCGCCGGTGTGCTCAGGCGGGTGGGCTCGGCCTAGCTGGAGTCGGCCGTCGCGTGGACGTTTCCATGCATTTCTCTGGCATTTTCCAAGGTGTTTCTCATGGTCCACCGTGGTCCCTAGGCTTTTTGAGTGGTCTGGACCGTCCGATCGCCTGATCGAATGGTTGGAATTGATCTGAAGGAGTTTAAGCTTGATCAAGGACTTTTGGATTCGGATTTGGATGCGGTTTGAGGCATTGATCTCAGATCTGACGGCCTGAGATAATTCCTGAATGTTTTGGGCCTGTGAGATGGGTTTAGGACTCTGTTTTGGATTGTTTCCGATCTTCTTAATAATAAGATGTTGATAATTATTTTCGATGAAGAGAGCCAGGGAGCCAGAAGAGATAGAAAGAGAAGGAAAAAGAGGAGAGAGAGAAGAAAGAAAGAGAAAGAAAAGAAGAGAGAAGGGGAGAGGAAAAGGATATTGTTTGGAAGAAAAGGAAGGTTGTTATGCTGTGATGGCATGGGATAGCGACCAATTTTGGAGATATGTAGGGATTGGGATAGAGAGAGAAAGAGGAGAGATAAAGATGAGAGAGAAGTGGAAGGAGAGAGAAAATGAGGAAAGAGAAAATTTGGGAAACATTCTTTCTCAAAATTGTGAAACTAAGATTTGATTTGAATGAATTTATTTATTATTGTAGGACATTAACCTTTTGAGCAAGAAGGATTTGGATGAATTTCGGGTATAGATTAATACCGAATATCTGGATTAGCAATTGAGGGTAAGAATTCTAGACATGATCACTAGTTCTATACATTGTTTTACGTTGCCTGATTTGATCTGAGCATATATATATATATATTTACATGCATGGTTATTTTCGGATGGCATGATTTGATTTTCGAGATACAGAATGAGTTTGTTGTTATTTGTTTGTGTTTATTAATATACCATGTTTATCAAGTGATCTTTGAATGGGTTAGATCGTGATATCGATCGTTGAAAGGTGACATGTTCTGGCTATATGAGATGAAATAATAAAGCGTCAAGTGAAAACGGGGTTTGGACTAGCCATGCCATGGCAATACCATGGTTTCTCAGTGTGCCGGTCATAGGCGTAATCATGACAAATGTTGCCTTTCACAGGCATGGACAATGATATTGCCGGTTACCGGCAGAATCGTGACAAATATTGCCTTTCACAGGTATGGACAATGATATTGCTGGTCACAGGCGGAATCGTGACAAATATTGCCAATTATAGGCATGGACTATGATGTTGCTAGTTATGGGTTAGAGCATGACCATGGCTAGTCCAGAACTTAAAAGAAGAGGAAAAGTTAATGAAAATATATAAAGGAAATATAATGTTATGAAAGGTTGGTTGCGTGATCGAAAAATTTATCGTTTTTCATTATATGATTATGATCTTGCTACTTTCAGTTTTTATATTAATACTGGTGTGATTGTGAGGGAACTTACTGGGCTGTAGAGCTTACAACTCTACTTTCTTCTTCCATAGAGTCTTGCAGATATTCGGGCTTGGTGATGAATGAGATTTTTGAGGTAAGTGACTTTTGTGCACCCAGACCTTGCATGATCTCTAGGATAAAATCTAGAGTTTGTGCGACCGGTCGCGTGCCGATTCCGGTGCTGGATTCGGGGTGTGACAGAGTGGTATCAGAGCTTAGGTTATGATCACTTGGGATGGTGATACAAGTGGATGATGATAATAATGATATGAGTGGTTAAAATGATAATAACATGATGGTTATTAGGATATGATAAGAATTGTGTCAGAGCTTAGTTATGATGATTTGGGATTGTGGCATAGTGATTATAATAGATATGAGTGATATAGAATTCAGGTCATGATTATTTGAGATTGTGACTAAGAGATTAAGAAATTTGCATGATGATTAGTAAGACATGACAGAAATTTTAGAAGATTTTATTAGCGAATCTAGATGGTTTAGTAAATTATATCAGAGTGCAGTGGAAGTGTAGTGAGTTAGAAGTATTATGATGGGAGCATTGATTTAAATATCAATCAAGCTAATTTCGAGGACAAAATTATTTTAAGTGGGAGAATGTAACCCCAGAAAAAAAGAAATAAAAAAGGGGATTGAAGCCCTGCCGGCCCACCGTTGGATCGGCCCAGACCAGTGCGCGGCCCAGGCAAGCAGGGGCGAGCTGGTGAACGGGCGCGCGTGGGGGCGAGCGCGCGGACGCGGGCGTGTGATGCGAACGCAAGTGAGCGGCACGGGCGACGCATGCACGGGCGGGGACGCGAGCGACAACGCGCAGGCGGGCGCGCGAGGCACAGCCCGGCCCGTTGCGGGGGCGCGCGAGGCGCTGCCTAAGCCCACCCACGTGGCGCGCGCGGGCGCATGGGCTCGGCCCATCTGGAGCTGGCCGTCGCGTGGGCATTTCCACGCGTTTCCCTGGCGTTTCCCAAGGCGTTTTCGCGGTCCATCATGGTCCATGGGCTTTCTGAGTGATATGACCGTCCGATTGCCTGATTAAACGGTTGTAATTGATCTGAAGGAGTCTAAGCTAGATCAGGGGCTTTTGGATTCATATTTGGATGCGGTTTGAGGCATTGATCTCAGATCTGACAGCCTGAGAAAATTCTTGAACGTTTTGGGCCTATGAGATGGGTTTAGGACTTTGTTTTGGATTGTTTCCGATCTTCTTAATAATAAGATGCTGAGAATTATTTTCGATGAAGAGAGCCAGGGAACCATAAGAGAGAAAAGAGAAAAAAGAGTAGAGAGGAAGAAAGAAAGAGAAAGAAGAGAAGAGAGAAGGGGAGAGGAAATGGATCTTGGTTTGGAAGAAAAGGAAGGGTGTCATGTTGTGATGGCATGGGATAGCGACCAATTTTGGAGATATGTAGGGATTTGGGATAGAGAGAAAACGAGGAGAGATAAAGATGAGGGAGAAGTGGAAGGAGAGAGAAATGAGGAAAGAGAAATCAGGGGAACCTTCTTCCTCAAAATTTGTGAAACTAAGATTTAGTTTGAATGAATTTATTTATTATTGTAGGTGGTTAACCTTTTGAGCAGGAAGGATTTGGACGAATTTCGGGTATAGATTATACCGGATATCTAGGATTAGCGATTTGAGGGTAAGGATTCTAGACATGATCACCAGTTCTATACATTGTTTTACATTTCCTGATTTGATCCGAGCATATATATATATATATATATTACATGCATATTATTTTTGGATAGCATGATTTGATTTCCGAGATACAGAATGAGTTTGTTGTTATTGTTGTTTGTGTTTTATTTATATACCATGTTATCAAGTGATCTTTGAATGGGTTGGATCGTGATATCGATCGTTGAAAGGTGACATGTTCTGGCTATATGAGATGAAATGATAAAGCGTTAAGTGAAAACGAGGTTTGGACTAGCCATGCCACGGCGGTACCGTGGTTTCTTAGTATGCCGGTCACAGGCATAATCATGACAAATATGCCTTTCACAGGCATGGACAATGATATTGCCGGTCACAGGCGAAATCGTGACAAATATTGCCTTTCACAGGCATGGACAATGACATTGCTGGTCATAGGCAGAATCGTGACAAATATTGCCAATTATAGACATGGACTATGATGTTGCTAGTCATGGGCTAGAGCATGACCATGGCTAGTCCTGAATCCTAAAGAAGAGGAAAAGTTAATGAAAACATATAAAGGAAATATAATGTTATGAAAGGTTTTGATATACTTGATATGTGATTGGTTTTGGTTGCGTGATCGGAAAATTTATCGTTTTCCGTTATATGATTATGATCTTGCTGCTTTAAGTTTTTATATTAATACTGGTGTGATTGTGAGGGAACCTTACTGGGCTGTAGAGCTCGCAACCCTACTTTCTTCTTTCACAGAGTCGTGCAGACATTCGGGCTTGGTGATGAATGAGATTTTTGAGGTAAGTGACTTTTGTGTATCCCAGGCCTTGCATGATCTCTAGGGTAAAACCTAGAGTTTGTGCGGCGGTCACATGCGATTCCGGTGTTGGATTCGGGGCGTGACAGGAAAATGATATTCGTGGCGATGCGGATGGAGGCTTCGGTAGTGTCAGGTTGACAATGGAGGGAGGTTGCCACCATGGCAGAGTATGAGGTGTCGGATAGGACTTAGGAGGCAGACCATGGAAGGAGAGTTGTACGGCCTGCATAGCATATAAATTGAAATGCTCTTCCTCTACCGCCGGGGTGGTAGCCCGGTTGATAGAGGCTTTAGCCTCACCTTTCATCGGTCACGGATTCGAGACATGATCCTCGCAGGTGACTCGATTAAATCCAGACCCACGTCTTAGTGGTATCAGGCGGGGTGGCGAGAGAGTACACTACTCCGACTTTTTAGTGGTATCAGACTGACGTACTCAGCAATGATGGTAAGGATACGCGAAAAAATTATGACCTGAATCAAACATAGTCTGGCGGGATGGGGCTCAGCGAGAGTAGCTATACCAGGATTTATCCCCCTCTCCTTTTCTTTATAAAATAAAAAAAAAAAAAGAAAAGAAAAAAAGCTCTCCCTCTTGTTTTGACTTCAATTACGCTATATGCTACACTGGCATTCCTCTTTTGAACTAGCAAGCCGCTGCCCGTCTTTAAAATAGTTATCTCGGTCGTCCATGGACAAAACGAACAGTCTGTATTAACTAAGAAAGAAGACGGTATGGATTTCATGAAAGCATCATGGTGAAACCATTTTGAAAATTTTTATTCTAAATTCTTTTTCCTTGCATCAAACTAGGTTCTTTTTCGGATGTTGGGACAATGGATATAATTATCTTTTAGCTTACTCCCTTCCGCGAACTCTAGGGGAATCTATCAATAATAAGCGGAGACCCTGGCCGGCCAACAGGTGGTGAAAGAAAGATGTGCCCAAATTGTTTCTTTTTCCGATGTGCACCTACCATAACATTAAAGATACCTCAACTATATTGCAGTAAGTTGCTTGTTTCCCACTAAAAGAATGCGTCCAAATATAGCCGAAACTTGAAAGGGACAGGTTAACCAGGATCGCATTCGAAGCACAACTACAACGCACGGTGAACACCAGGCAGTTACTACGTGCACAAATAGTTTAGGGTGGGTTAATGTTAGTCGGGAACATGTTTTTTGGCCTAGCATTGGGGTGTAACCGAGTGAAGCTTTTTGAGCAAAGTCATCAACTTAAGCTTGAGCTAGCCGAATTGGATATATATATTCAGCATGCGGGATTTCACCGATCTCAAGTTTGAGGTCACGTCAAACTATAATTTAAAGCCAAACTGTTGAGCTCAAGATCAGCTTGATGATGTAATTGAGCAGCTTGCCATAAAGCTCTCCAGCAAGATCAGTGTCCGGCCAAGTTGTTGTGGTTGGTTGGAATCCGAGCAAAAAAATGGAATCTTTTTTCAGGATGAC
Source organism: Areca catechu (assembly GCA_021397845.1). NCBI lineage: Eukaryota > Viridiplantae > Streptophyta > Magnoliopsida > Arecales > Arecaceae > Areca > Areca catechu. The sequence goes on from CM038040.1 coordinate 36,936,522, forward strand.
CGGAAATCAAATAAAAGTTTACTTGTCGAAGATTATCGAGCAGAGACCCTCCAATAATCAAATTAATAAAAATCTCCAAAACAATTAAAAGAAAGAGCAAAAAATTAAAAAAAAAAAAATATTCTATAAGCGAAAACTTATTCGAGGATTCCCTTCTTTTCTTTTTATACAGAAAGGAGGTCATCATCCATTGTCCAAGCTCACCAGGTTGACTAATGGTATTTGGTGCCAATGGGATCCTCCTTGCCCACATCCCACGCGATAGTCGGGGGCGTGTGTCGTCGGAAGTATTGGCCCACACGTGCACGGCCGGCGAAATCGGCCCAATGCGTGGTGTCGAACTGGGCTTAGCCTTCTTGGATTGTCGTTTGGCTAAGTTAGGTAATCGGATAGCCTCCTTGGTATGTTGCCGGGGTGATTCCCCGGGTAACGAACGAGGTCTATAAAAGTTGGAGACAATTTCTGAGCTCAATCTCAGATCCTTTGTACTCAGCCATGTAATACTTTTTGTATTTTGCTTTTAAATCAGTAATCTAAGTTCTCAGCTCCTGTTTCTTGAAAAGAAAAAAAAAAAAAAAAGAAAAAGAAAAGAAGCTCCATCTCCACTCCATTATTTTTGACTAATGGCATGTTATAGCGATCCGAGCTAGTAGCTCCGCTAGAAACTTCTATATTGCTCGATTCAAACAACAGCACGAAGTTAGGCAATTTTCAGACATGCTTGCAGAACCACTTCCAGCTCATGTGCCAAACTCTAGCTCAGCAGTCAGCACATTTACAAATAGAACGAGGCCTCACGGAAACAAAGGATGCAAGCTGCCCACAAACGGCTTCCTCGACATATAACCCTACCACACATTTAGATACTATAGTCATGAACTTACGATCATTTCGCGTCCAATAAAGGATAAAAAATGTCAAGTTATCCAACTTGCACAAACGTATATTGGATCGTGGATTCGGACCATAGTCCAAAATATCCAAAATCAACAAATTGGGTTCAAATATAGAACTAGGTTAGACCCACATTGAGCTAGCAATGATCCATAAATACACACTTCTTCCCTCAAAAATAGTGTCATATGGATGATGAATCGCCTTTTTTTTTTTTTTTGTGTGCGCGCGATAAAGGTGTTGCATTCATTTCAAGGAGCGAGAATGTATACAACCAAGAAAGTCGGAAAGGATAATATCCCTAAACTGTACAAGAGCAGAATGCCAGTCAGACCAAACAATAGAAACAGTATAGAAAGCAACGTAGGAGGCTACCTGATCAGCTGCTGAGTTAGCCTCCCGATAAACATGCCGAACTACAAAGTAGGCACAATCCCGGAGCAGCAAGCCGATGTCCCGAATGATAGGGTGTGGCGACGGAGCTATCAGCGACTGTCTAATCCATGAAACAACAATCGTCGAGTCTCCCTCAATAATCAAGCGGTCCAAATGAAGGACTTGCCGAGTAAATCTAATGCCTGCCCAAGCAGCATATAGCTCCGCTCCAGGGACAGAAGAGTCGTGGACCGAGAAACCACCTGCAGCCAGAAAGTCGAGATGTGAGCCGTGAATGACAAATGCAGCTACCCCGTGTCTATCCGGGGACTCCCATCAAAGCTGACAGTGAAGAAATGCGGAGGAAGGGGTTCCCAAGAGATGAACACCATACGGGATGCTCGAAGAGCAGAAGAGGAACTCCAGATCTCCGAAGACCTCGTTGTCGAGCTTTGATACTCCGCGGCACAAGCCCGAGCCCTCTCCAGAACCATGGTGGGAGAAGAGATAACAGAATTGAAAAGAATATGATTCTTGGAAAGCCAGATGTGGTAAGCAACATAAGCAGGAATAGAAGGACCAACCTTGGTAGGGGCGAGTGCAAGTGAGCCATGAAGAGATCGTCTATGTCGTCAGCCTGCCGGAAGGTCACATGGAATCTTGCCATCCTCCACACAACCACATCTCGATGGCACAAGAAGAGGGCATGGGCCTGCGTCTCGCGATCGAACCCGCACATAGGGCAAGTAGGAGGGAAGGATAAATCTCTGGAGCTCAAAAGGTCCGCAGTATGAAGGCGATGTCAGGCGAGTTTCCATAAGAACATGGAAACCCTAGGATGGATCGGTAAAGACCAAATCCATCCAAAGTCCTGTGGCATAGTAGGCTTCGAGCCCAAAATAGTCATCAGATGAGACATCGGTATCCAGGTGGAAGTCGACTGTCTCCAGACTCTGGTATCAGGACAAGAAAAAATCGGCAAAATAACGGAAAAAATGGACGTAAAGATAAGTCAAAAAGGTGGGAGAACATTGAGAGAACGATCCGAGGGATCCCAAGAAGTCCTCAGGCGTGAGCTCGGTGAACCCAGCGCAGGAAGCCGGGCTTCAGCTCCTCTCTTCCCCACACTTCTTTCATTTACATCTCTTCTAAGCACGGGAATCCTTCGGGAACCCGCCTTAGAGGTCCTGTTCCATCTTGCCGCTCTCTTACTTGACCGTCGGAGTGCCCCCGCTAGAATCCCCGGCCCGGATCTCTGACTTTGTTTTGCAGGTCCGGAAACTTGGAGATCTCGAGGTGACAGAGTCCGAGAATCGGTGCCAGCTCACGAGCTACAGGCCACCGCGGTGAGATCGGCAACAACCATCTCTCAAAAAACTTTTTCCAATAAATCAATGTGAGAAAACCTTCAACCCTGGATCAAGCCCCCTAACCCAACATGACTATGGGGTCCTTGGGATATAAGCCTCCCAAACTTGGTTGCCTTCCCTGTAACACCTCCAGGACTCGCTTTGGACACGCCTCCAAGCTCCAGGGATCGCCTCCAGCATCCCTGCCAAGGCCTCCCAAGTTTTTCCAAAACTTGAGAGTACCATGCAAAACCCTACAAGGATCAATTTGGAGGTACATCTATCATGCATGAACATTAGCTTGTTACTACGTGCACAAATAGTTTAGGATGGGTTAATGTTAGTCGGGAATATGATTTTTGGTCTAGCATTGGGGTGTAACCGATTGAAGCCTTTTGAGCAAAGTCATCAACTTAAGCTTGAGCTAGCCGAATTGGATATATATATTCAGCATGCGGGATTTCATCGATCTCAAGTTTGAGGTCACGTCAAACTATAATTTAAAGCCAAACTGTTGAGCTCAAGATCAGCTTGATGATGTAATTGAGCAGCTTGCCATAAAGCTCTCGAGCAAGATCAGTGTTTAGCCAAGTTGTTGTGGTTGGTCGGAATCCGAGCAAAAAAATGGAATCTTTTTTCCAGGGTGACCGGAAATCAAATGAAAGTTTACTTGTCGAAGATTATCGAGCAGAGACCCTCCAATAATCAAATTAATAAAAATCTCCAAAACAATTAAAAGAAAGAGCAAAAATTAAAAAATATATGTTCTATGAACGAAAACTTACTCGAGGATTCCCTTCTTTTCTTTTTATATAGAAAGGAGGTCATCATCCATTATCCAAGCTCACCAGGTTGACCAATGGTATTTGGTGCCAATGGGATCCTTCTTGCCCACATCCCACGCGATAGTCGGGGGCGTGTGTCGTCGGAATCCCATGCGATAATCGGCAACAACCATCTCTCAAAAAACTTTTCCCAATAAATCAATGTGAGAAAACCCTCAACCCTGGATCAAGCCCCCTGACCCAACATGACTATGGGGTCCTTGGGATATAAGCCTCCCAAACTTGGTTGCCTTCCCTGTAACACCTCCAGGAAACCCTGGAATACCTCCAGGACTCGCTTTGGACACGCCTCCAAGCTCCAGGGATCGCCTCCAGCATCCCTGCCAAGGCCTCCCAAGTTTTTCCAAAGCTTGAGAGTACCATGCAAAACCCTACAAGGATCAATTTGGAGGTACATCTATCATGCATGAACACTAGCTTGTTACTACGTGCACAAATAGTTTAGGATGGGTTAATGTTAGTCGGGAAAATGATTTTTGGTCTAGCATTGGGGTGTAACCGAGTGAAGCTTTTTGAGCAAAGTCATCAACTTAAGCTTGAGCTAGCCGAATTGGATATATATATTCAGCATGCGGGATTTCATCGATCTCAAGTTTGAGGTCACGTCAAACTATAATTTAAAGCCAAACTGTTGAACTCAAGACCAGCTTGATGATGTAATTGAGCAACACTTCCAAGCTCAATCTCAGCTCCATTAATTTTGAGCTGAACTTTAGCTACTCGGTAATGGCATCTTAAAGATGTGGGAGTAAGTAATTCCAGAAGAAACTTCTATATTGCTCGATCCAAAATTTTTAGACATGCTTGCAGAACTTTTTCCAGCTCGAGTACCAAACTCTAGCTCAGCTCTCAATTACAAATAGATCAAGGCCTCACGAGGCCAAAATGATGCAAGTCGCCCGCAAACATGTCCCTGAGAAGATGACCCTATCACTAGGGCTGGAAATAGGTCGGCCCAAATACTATATTTTAAAAATTTTTGGATCGAATCCGGGCATCCCTTTGATCTAAAAATTAAATGGACTCTATTTTACAGCCCGAAGACTAGTCAGATATACTTAAAATTTGGTCTGAAGCCTGAACCAATTTCAGGCCTGCCCGAAGTTTATTGAGCTGGCCCAGCCCAGTTCCAAACAATGGGCTTTTGGGCCGGCCCATTTCCAGCCCTACCTATCACATATTTAGATAGCAAGTTATGAACTCACGATCTTGTAGGGTCCAATATAGGATCAAGTATGTCAAGTTATCCAACTTACATATATATCGATAGAATAAAATTAAATAAGATTTTCAAGGAGTTAAAAAGCTTCACCCCAAAAATTTTAGGGTAAACCAGAATATACAAACATACTATTAATCATATCAAAGAATGTTCTATTTTTCTTTTCTACTATTTCGTTTGATTGAGAAGTATAAGGAGCAGTTACCTCATGAATTATACCATGATTTTCATAAAATTTATCAAACTCATGTGATCTATATTCTCCACCTCTATCATATCTAAGGATTTTGATTTTCTTTTTTAATTGATTTTCGACTTCAATTTTATATGACATGAATTTATCAAGCATATTATCTTTAGTTTTAATAAGATAAACATAACCATATTTACGATGATCATTTATAAAAGATATGAATTATCTATTACTAGTTCTCGTGAGAACACTATTCATTTCATATAAATCACTATGAATCAATTTAAACAGTATACTATCTTTTTTAACTGTATTGAAAGGCTTTCTAGGTTGTTTAGCTGCTACACATATTACACATTTTTTATTATGAATTATAATTTAATTAGAAATTAATTTTAGATTCATCAGTTTTTTGTCGTAACTTTCTTTTCTTAATTTGAGGAATATTTACTTTAGCTAAACATCCTCACACTTTGAAGTATTTTAAGTTGGGCTTCCTATTTTTTTAAATTTCATATGAAGTTTTATTAAGATTTTTATGATGTATCTTATTGAGTATATAGCAAGAAGTATTATATTGAGGAAAACACAAGATTTTTTATTGCATAAACACAGTATATTAAGATTGAATAATCCTTCAGATACATAGCCTTTTCTTATAAAGGACCCCTTATAGGTGATTATCATCTTATTAGACTCAAACATTAACTTGTAACTTTATTAAATAAGAAAAGACCCACTAACAACAGTTTTTCTAATTCTAGGCACATGCTGCACATTCTCCAAAGTTAAGATCTTTCTGCATATAGATTTCTTGTAATTAAATATGAAAGTAACGAAATTTATTGCTAAGACTGTAGCTTGGTTGGTAGAGACCTTGCCTCACTACCAACTGGTCGGCGGTTCGAGACATGATCCCGCGGGTGACTCAATTAAATCTAGGATTTTTTGGAGCCCTCGACAGTTGGCGTGAGTGAGAGGTCAAGATCTTCCCCTTTGTCCCCGATCTACTGGCCGGCGTCTTAGTGATGTCAGGTTGACGTACTCATCATTAAGTGAGAAGAGGCTGCGTAAATCTGAGCGTCTAGTATCGAACATTACCTGGTGGGGTGGGGGCCTGCGGGGTACCTACACCAGGATTTATCCTTCATATCCCTTATTTTTTACCAAAAAAAAAAGGTAACGAAATAGCTACTAATATTCTCATGGAATCTAGAGATGTATTTTTTAAAGATATATATATTTTTAAAAATAATATTCCAAACAAAGTGAAGAATAGGTTCAGAAAATCATCTATTTCAGAAGTAGAGAAACTTAAAAGTGAATCTGAATTTCAACCCAGGAGAAGCATTAGACCTAGGAAAGAGAAACCTTAGGTGATGAATTTATTACCTTTTTGTCAGAGAGAGATACTATTTTTTTTGATGAAATAATGGCTTCTAAAGATGCTTCTTTCTGGAAGGAGGTTATAGAAGTTGAAATGCAATCTATTTTAATCAATATGACATGGGTTCTAACTGATCTCCCACCTGGGTGTAAATCCATAAGCTACAAGTGAATTTTCAAAAGAAAATTAAAGCCTAATGGAACTATTGGTAAATGTAAAGCTCAACTAGTAGCTAAATTGTAGGCTCAGGTAGGCAACCTAAAAGGAGGGGTAAATTGGATTTTATAAAACTTTTGTACTATTTAAAATATGAACTAAAGTAAGTATGTGCTAATGCAATTCAAGTGCTTGTGTATTTCAAATAAATGCAGCGGAAATAAAGAAATAAAAGCACAAGGAGAACAATCACACAAATACAAAGGTTTATAGTGGTTCGGTGCCAACCAGTACCTACATCCACTCCCAAGCCACCCTTGGGAATTCCACTAAGTTTGGTTTTATAACTTAGGCTCACCAACAACCTTTACAACTTGTTTTGGCTTCCGGCTTACAAGTCAAATCCTAGTTGGTTTCAAAGCTTACCAACAACCACCCTTGGTTTTACGGGATAACCAAGAACCTAACAACTTGTTTTGTTTTCAGGCTCACAAGTAAAATCCTAGTTGGTTTCAAGGCTCACAACAACCACTTTGGTTTTCAAAGGCTTACCAAAAATCTCTTTGGTTTTCCAAGGCTCACCAAAAATCTCAAGTCAAATAATGTAAGAGCAAGTATAAATAAATACAATAAAAGCTTTCTAAAATAAAGCAAATATCTCTTTGAAGTCCTTAATTATTGATGAAGATCTTGTCTTCAAGTTGATGAAGATCTTGTCTTCAAGTTGATGAAGCCTTTGATTGATGCTTGTAGATGTAGACTTTGAATGCTCTCTTTCAAACTTGAAAGCTTGAAGGCTTTGAATCATTTAACTTTTGAATCCTTTAAGAATATTTGTTGGCTCCACCCAGTGATTTTGATGAATAACAAAACATTGAGTGCATATTGTATACTAATGTGTATTTCAAGTTATGAGTTTTTAGGAAGAAAGCACCTCAAAATCTCAAAAACTTATGTATCATGGCATGCCATGGCACGGAGCATTTTTCGCAAATCTGGACATCCTCTTCATAAGAAAAAAGGGCATCTACATGTTTAATTATTATTTGTTTACGATCCATTTAAGTTTCAAAATTTATATTTAAGTTTTTGGGCTAATTTGCACTTGAATCTGAGCTTTTTAGTCTCAAGTGTCGATACCTGGGAAGCCAAGTGTCGACACTTCAGTATTTGGCACGAACAAAAATCCTTGTCACGCCAAGTGTCGACACCCAGCACTCAAGTGTCGACATCAAGTATCGACACTTAGGTTTCCAAGTATCGACTCAAGGCCTGAGATTTTTGAAAATACAGAACTTTGCCATTTGAGGATTTTTGTGTCAAGTGTCAACACATGTGCATCAAGTGTCGACACTTGAAAGTTCAAGTATCGACACCTATAAATCAAGTGTCGATACCTGACGCCAAGTGTCAACACTTGAAGCCTGACAGCTCTAACGGATCTATTTTTCTGACTTGCAGAACTTGCTTTTCAAGCTCCCAACAGCTAGATCCGAGGTTCCAATGGTCACAAACCGTTTTTTGGAAGTTTCTTGGTGTATTTAACCTCCACCAACCTCATTCTAAAGGCATTGAAGTGTATTGAAGTCCATTCAAAAGCCAAAAAGCCTATATTCTCTCAAGTACTCCACATCAAAAGCCTTTTATAGTTTGATTCCTGAAAAAGCCTACAAGCTCATCCTTACATCATTCCAAAAGAGGCATTTTGAAGGATATTCCAAGGAAAAGTCAAGACAAAGCATCAACTTGAGCTTCAAAGATTCCATTCTACTCTTGAAGAGAGTTTGTCTTAGTTTTAAAGTTGTATATCTGTTTTTATCTTGTGATTTGACATTGCTTTCAAGGGTGTCTTGAAAGAAGGTTGTTGTGGTTTGTTGGTGAGCCAAAGGGATAAAACCAACTAGGGTTAATTTGTGAGCCCGAAGACAAAATAAGTGTTAAGGTTTGTTGGTGAGCCTAGGTGACAAAACCAACTTAGGTTTTGACTTGTGAGCCTTGTGAAAAACAAGTCAGCTGTAATCTTATTTGGATTATAGTGAAATTCTCAAGGGTGGCTTGGGGAGTGGATGTAGGTGCTAGGTTTGCACCAAACCACTATAAACCTTGTATTTGTGTGTGATTGCCCTCTTTCTCTCTTGCTCTTTGGTTATTGCTATTCACTTATTGTTTTCCGCTGCATTCAATCTTGTGCATTGAATTTATTACTCACAAACACCACTAGACCTTCATATTATTGTTTTATTTTTTTTTAAAGACCCAATTCACCCCCCTCTTGGGCTCCATTTCTGGGTAACAAGTGGTATCAAAGCACTGGTACTCTCTTGTAAGTCCAAGGATCTTGAGTGAAAGATCATGGCAGCCCCAATAAGAATGGGTGTAGTTGAAGGTCAAGCTTCAAATCGTCCCCCACTTTTCAATGGCACAAATTACACGTATTGGAAAATATGCATGCGCATTTTTATTCAAGCTCTTGATTATAATTTGTGGAGGACAATTGTAAAAGGTCCTCATCAGCCTACAATGTTGGTTAATGGCATTCTCATTCCGATTTTGCAACCATTTTTTTATTTTTTTATCAGATTTTTATTTTTTTGCAACCGATTTTGTAACCAATTTTTTTTTTCAGAAATTAATTTTTTGCAACCGATTTTGCAACAGATTTTATATTTTTTTTTCCAGATTTTTATTTTTTGCAATCGATTGTGCAACGATTTTTTATTTTTTTTCAGAAATTAATTTATTTGTAACCGATTTTGCAACCGATTTTTTTTTTAGAATTTTATTTTTTTGCAACCGATTTTGTAATCGATTTTTTTTTTTCGGAAATAAATTTTTTTGCAACCAATTTTGCAACTATTTTTTTTTTAGAATTTTATTTTTTGCAACCAATTTTGCAATCGAATTTTTATTTTTTTTCATTATTTTAATTTTTTTTGAAAATTACCGGTTATGAATTTAATTTTAAAATATATATTAATTTTTTTATTCGTTGCAACTGAAAAATTGGTTTCAACAATTTATTTAAGTCACCGAGCACCGCCCGATCCTAATCCCAATTCCTAATCCCGATTATCCCGCTCCGCCTCCACCTCCACTGATACACATCTTCCTCGATCTCCCTCCCTCCTTCGGTCCTCCCATCATTATATCTCCCAGTTAAACTTCACCGCCTTGGTGCCTTTCTCAAGGTCAATGCTCGGTGAGAAGAACTCCAGCGAGGCGGCGATGAAATCCTAGGAAGGAAACCCTAAATCCAGAAACTCTTCGATCAGGTAAGTTCTCCTTCTCCGATGATCAGGTGAGTTCTCCTTCTCAAATCCATGTCCTCTTCACTTGGTGGGGTGGCAGGGTTGCAAGTCCTCCCATGGACATCCACTCCTGCTTCTCTCCCCATCTCCTGCTCCTGGTCCTTCACCGTCATCAATGTACGCGACTGTATCCTCCTCTTCCTTGAGTCGGGACCTGGATCGGTAGCTCTTCCTGACGGCACCGTATCCTCCTCATCCATTGATTACTTCCATTACCTGCTTGTATGTAGGGCTGGAAATGAGTCGGGTCGATTCGTGACCCGACCTGACCCGACCCGATTAGACCCGACTTGATTCGACCCGATCCATAAATAATTTTGGATTATTTTTGGATCTGTAGATATATGACCCGATCCAACCTGACTCTACCCAAACCCAGATATAGGACCCAAATATTTTTCAAATATATTATTTATAATATATTATCGGATAAACATTTAAATATTAAATATTTAATTGGTTTGGGCTGTATCCCTCAGGAAACCCACAGCCCACCCCGTGGCTTGGGCCAAACTCGCAGCCCATGGCCCAACAGACCCCGCTTTAGGGTTTGGAGGTTTCTGCCCTCGATCCATCACCCCCAAAATTCCATTTCCCACTCCACCTCCACCTCTGGCCTCCCTCCCTCCTCTGGTCCTCCCATCGCCAGATCTGCACCTTCGTCGAGGATCGGTGCTCACTGCCTCCACATATGATATCCCTCCCTCCTTTGGTCCTCCCATTGCCAGATCTGCCCCTTCGTCTGGTCGATCTCAGTCCGGTGACCGGTGAAAAGAGATTCTTCTCGAGGATCGGTGCTCACAGCCTCCACATATGATCTCCCTCCCTCCTCCGGTCCTCCCATCGCTAGATCTGCCCCTTCGTCCGATCGATCTCAGTCCAGTGGCCGGTGAAAAGAGATCCTTCTCGAGGATCGATGCTCACTGCCTCCACATCTGATCTCCCTCAGTGTCCCTCCCTCCTCCTATCATCCCATCGCCACATTTGCCCTTTGTTTGATCGATCTCACTCCGGTGGCCGGTGAAAAGAGCTCCTCCTTGAGGCTCGGTTCTCAATGGGAACAACTCTGACGATGAAACCCTAGAAAGGAAGCCCCAAACTCTTCACCATTCGATCAGGCAAGTTCTTCTTCCGATTTTTATCTTTCGATTTTTAGGGTTTTACTCCCCACATTCTGAGTTTTAGGGTTTTAATCCACATAATTTTTTTTTTCATTTTTCTTCTTTCATTTTTTTTTTACTTTTTACCTTTTATTTTTCGTTTCTTTCTTCTTGTCTCCTGCTTGGATGAATTTTGGAGCTCTGATATTATGTCGATCCCGTTTTAGGGTTTTACTCCCCTTAATTTATTTTGGCTTTCTTTCTGATTTTGTGTCTGAACTTGTCTTTAACTCATTGATGCAAATCCTATATCGAATGCATCTTTATTTATTATGTTGATTACGATGATCTAGATTAAACCATGTGATTCAAAAAGGCTGCCACATGTTTTGGATCTTAATGTCATTCTCAAAAAATCTCATGTGCACTGGAATCAGCATGGATGATAGTAGAGGATTTATTTGCTGCCTGTGGCTGATGCATCTCAGGGTTGTTATTTTATATCAAGTTCTTGAGTATTAAGACATTGTTAAAGCATGAGTTTGGCATTATACTTTCTAAGGCTGTCTTATCTATTTACACTCTATTTTCTATCTATTTTTGAAATTCCAGTGGATGTGACAAATGTTTTCGAATGAAAAGGTTGCCAATTTGTATCATGCAATCAAAACTGTTAGTATATCTATCACTGATTTTAAATCAAAGGTGTTGTAGTTGAAAAAGGCTGAATTTGGGAATATCAACAGCTTGAGATACTATTTCTGAACTATCAGGTAAATGGTGCAGATCCTTAAGGAAAAATAGACATTGTGAACTGGTGATTCATCTGTCTAAAATAAGTAGTTCAGATATCATTACAAGTGGGAACTGAATTTAGTGTCTGATCTTAAGAGTAATAAGCTGGACAAGCAATGCAAATTTAAGTGTACTAAGTGTCAAGAGTCCATAATTAACAAGCAGCTAGCTGAGTAATTTTGGAAGTTATATTTTGAGTTACCGGAGGATTTTTGAATCCTAAATTTTCTTAGATTTCAAAGTATTAAATGAGTATTCCAGGTCGCAATTCACTAGTCCTTTTTTCTCATGCATTGGTTAATCTGTATATCCATGGCATGTAGGATTTTAAGTGTTTGGATGCAATTCACTTGTCTTCTTATACTATTATATTTATTCCAACTTATTGTTCGACATTCAGATGATTTGAATGTTTTCAACTTTTTGTTACTGTTGAACTGATTCCAATGTGATTAATGATAGGTTTAACTCATGAAAGATAATCGTAGGGGACCTTAGAGGAACTTGCTTTCAAATAATACGAACTTCCATGGACAGTGTGTTATCTCTAGTTTTAGTGAACCCAATTACGTATGCTATATGGACATTCTACCATTGTATCATCATATTTTTGATGCAACCATCTCCTTTAACAATGCTTAGTCCAGCCTCATTTGATTTTTTACAATATAATATGTATCAATATTTACAAGAAAAAATAATTTTCTGTATCATCATGTTTTGATATGGTACAGAATATAGATATCTTTCAACTTCTGTATCATTTGCCTTAGATCCTTCTCAATGTATAAATATAGGTAATCCTGCCTCTGAATCTTCTTGTTTTTCATTTTATCTGACGATTAATTATAGTGTTCAAGTTATGACTTATAGTATTTTTTGGATGTTTTAGCTTCATTTGAACCCGGTATTCAATTCCACTTAAACCCATTTGTAAATATGGTATTCTTGTACTTTCTAATGATATACGAGTTACAATATGTGGAAAAGAGAATTGGAGAAGAAGTTGCAAGTCTTGAATGAGAAGAAACACGGTGTTGTGCAAATGCAGAAGCGGATAACTTTATTTTCCAATATTTATCTTATTTCATGCACTTATAGTAGTGGTTATATTTGGGAGGGGTATATGATACTGCAACAAACATGTTCAATTTCTGGTTATATTTGGGAGGGGTATATGATATTTCAGGTGTCATTCATGTATTCTGATTCATGATGGTTGATTTGTCGGTTGTTCAGCAGATTGATTCCTCGAGAGTTTCAAAGTTTGGTGGGAGTCAGAATTCTCAATTATTATGCGATACGTGCCTCATTTTGAAATCCCACAATGATATTGTCTTTATATATCTTTGCATGCCATTCCATTTCTTGTTGTCTCCCAGCATTAGGTAATCATATATTTTGGAAGGAAATGTCAACAATTTTTTTTGGTATGTGAAATTTTTTTGTGTTGATGGTATTGTTGCTCTTTTCATTGGAACTTATTAGGAAATTGACTTAATATTCAGTTCTATATATTGGTAATCATCAATACATTTTTAGCAAAGTAATACCAATTTTATGTGTGCAAAATTGGCTGCCTAATATGGCCTTTGCAAAATGGCTGCTTTATATGGCCAAGTCTTATCTCTTGTATGTTGGCATTGTGCATAATGGATGCTTTATATATTGCTATTGTGCCTAGTGGATGCTTTATACTTCTCAGTTGTCTGCGGTAAATTTGTAAAATTCAGGACAAAAATCTATTTTACATAATTTTTTTTTTAATTATTCAATTTTAGCAACTAATTTTGTAATCGATTTTAATTTTTTTTTCTGAAATTTTATTTTTTAGCAACCGATTTTGCAACCGATTTTAATTTTTTTTTAGATTTTTTTTTGCAACCGATTTTGCAACCAGTTTTTTATTTTTTTTTCAAATTTTTATTTTTTTTGCAACTGATTTTGCAACTGATTTTAATTTTTTTTTAGAATTTTAATTTTTTGCAACCGATTTTGTAACCATTTTTTTTTATTTTTCAGAAATTAATTTTTTTGCAATCGATTTTAGAACCGATTTTTTTTCAGAGATTATTTTTTTTGCAACCGATTTTTTTTTTCAGAGATTATTTTTTTTGCAACCGATTTTGCAACTGATTTTTTATTTTTTAGAAATTAATTTTTTTGCAACCGATTTTTTTCAGAAATTATTTTTTTGCAACCAATTTTTTAATTTTTTTTAGAAATTAATTTTTTTGCAACCGATTTTTTTAGAAATTATTTTTTTGTAACCAATTTTGCAACCGATTTTTTTTTGTTTTTCAAAAATTAATTTTTTTACAACCGATTTTGCAACCGATTTTTTTTTCAAAAATTATTTTTTTTGCAACTGATTTTTTTAAAAAAATTAAAAAAAATAAAAATCGGTTGCTAAATTTTGCAACCGAAAAAAATCAGTCACAAATTTTTGCAACTAATTTCGGTTACAAAATCGGTTACAAATTATATTTGCAACCAATTTTCAATTATTAGCAACCAAAAAATCGGTTGCTAAAACTGATTTTTCTTGCGGTGACAGAAAACCATCAGATCTCATTCAACCTCTTATATTTTTTTAATACTTAAATTAGTGCTAATTTTTGTAGTCGTATTTCACTGCTTGAGATTCATTTTGAAGGACTGAATCCAAAATTCTGGACCTCATAATTATAGTATGAGTGGGCTTTCATCTTTTTTTCTCAGAAAATAACTCAAAGAGAGAGAGAGAGAGAGAGAGAGAGAGAGAGATTGGTTCGACATCCAGTAAAAAGTTTTTTGAAAAAAAAAAATAAGTGCAAAAACTCGTCACACTTGTATAAGAAAAAGGTCACCCACCCAATGAATTTAAGAGATTAGCCAAATTTTGACATCGTTCCTTGTAATAAATTGTACGAGAAGAGGCAAACGATGTACGTACGTGTAGAGTGTCGGATGGCAATCATCCAAATGTCTAACGGACACATATGCGGGTTAAAATCGCATTCTCGCAAACATCTCGAAAGTACAATAGCTTAATGCCCGCAGACACTCTGACCCACGTGATGTGGTCTGCGGGCTACCCACGAAGAAGCCCACCCAACTTCCCCTATCTCTACGATCTTAGGCCTCGGCCAATCTATGAAGACACTGACAACAATTTTACATCTCTTACATCTACGTCTATCCATATCAATTAAGCCTTCGCGGGTGCTTGATGATAGCTAACTCGGCATAGCCAAAACTCTTTCCATACAAGATGCTACTTTCAATCTCTATCGCCCAAACTAATATTAACCAATAAAAAGTTTTTTGAAAAGAAAATAAGTGCAAAAACTCGTCACACTTGTATATAAAAAAAAGGCACCAACCCCATCAATTTAAGAGGTCAGCCAAAATTTGACGTCGGTCCTTGTAATCAATTATGCGAGAAGAGGCAAAGGATGTAGGGTGACAAATGACAAGCACCCGTATGTCTATCGAACACGTATGCGGGCTAAAAAATCATTCTCACAAACATCTCAATGCTCAATGCCCACAGACACCTCTGACCCATGTGATGACGTCTGCGGGCTACCCCACGAAGAAGCCCACCCAACTTCCCTAGCCCTACGATCTTAGGCCTCGACCAGCCTATGAAGACACTGACAACAATTTTACTGCTTAATGATAGCTACCTCGGCATTGCCAAACCTCTTTCCATACAAGATGCTACTTTCAATCTCTCCTAAATTAATATTAACCAATACAAATTCTATAATATAACAGGCTTGCAAGCCTTGTTTTGTTTAAAAATCAGTACTGTCCCCCTTCGAAGGTCTGCCCGAATTGCCATCCGGCAGGCACGACGTCGTAGCTAGTGATCGTCCTCCCGTCGCTTGTGGTGACTTGGAAGGAGAGGCTCTGTCCATCAAGGTATGCGTTGCTTTGCCAGTTTTGGCCCCAGTTCCGCGACATCGCCTGCCAGCCGGTCCTGGATCCCTTTATGGACACGGCATGCACGTCGCCAGCACCCGCGACGTTGGTGATCAAGACCAAATTGAAGTAGGAGTGACCATTGATGGTGAACCTGACTCCACCCTTCTTTAAACATGGCACCCTGCACATTGACATGGCTGAATGAACTCACTGACACTCTATTTTGGTGGACCATGGAAAGAAAACTTACATGCGAATCGCTAAAATAGAAAATGCCAAGAAGGCCATGGTACAACTGGCTCTAGCCAACTATCAAGAACTAGTATGGCATCGAGCCTCTAAGCCCACCACCCACTGGATGACCCAACTTGGTGTTGACATAAACCAGATCAAACCAAGACCAGTTGTCGGGCTCGGTCGAGTCAAAGTCATGGACTCATGGGTGCATGCGTGTTTAGGAGGAAGTACCGGGACGAGGCTCACCTTCTGAAGGACACGGGCACGATCCCGGCACGGTACCGAGCGATCTGGAGGAAGGCAGGTTCGGCCAGGTCAAAATGCTGGAGGGGAGGATTGCACCACCCTCCGTTGTCGTTCGCGAGGGCGTAGTTTGGAGGGCAGAAGTTGGTGGCGGTGACCACAATGGTCCCAGGGAGGCACCACCTGGGGTCGTCGGTGCACTTCATCTCGTAGCATGCGCCGCAGCTGAGTCCATTGTTGAAAAGCGCCGTGCTAAGCGCGGCGGTGTTCGTGCCGTAACCTTGGCTGTAGAGGTTGCCATAGCCACAAGCCCCTCCTACAAAGACGTACGTACCAACATCTCCATTAGAAATGATCGAGAACTGGACGTTGTTAGTGCAAATGTGCAGGCTTGATTTTTTTTTTGTTTTTTTTAAGAAGCCAGGAGGAAAGAAAGGTTCTTCCCCCAAGGAAATTAATTACCCATTGTTCCTCCGGCATCGCCACCGCCGTAGAACGTGGCATGCGCGTTCTGCCAGCCAGAATCCCCAAAGGTTCCGCGCACGAGGAGAGAGGAGTAGGAGAGGAGAAAGAGAGCAATGGAGAGAGAGCACTTTGGGATTGCCATTGGAGATTCTCTGGAGGGATGGAGCTAAGAGAAAGAGAAAGGAAAGATGGGGTTTAAAATTTTTGCTTCTAAAGGGAAGGGGAGCGAGGGGGTCTGTATTTATAGAAGAGGAGGGGGTGGGGGTGTTTGAGGTTGGGGTTTTGCGTTCGATAAATTCCTTTGTAAATGGAGAAAGGTCTTGCGGCTCTCACGTCCGAGCAGCGCAAAGCCTGTGAAACGGACGGAATAAAATAACAAGTCGGACGACGCACATGCAGCTGCTACCGTTGAGGGCCAGCTGGTGAGGCCATGGGCCCCTCCCCTACTCTAGACTCTTCGTCTCTCTTAGCGTCACCTTCGCCACATTCACACACGCATTTGATGCTTATATCATTATGTGCATATATTACATTAACCATCGTAATGGTACTATACTTACAACTAATTGAACCACATGTTATAAATAAAATAAATAAATAAATAAATAAATAAATAAAATCATCCCTGCAGGCCATATTTTGATTATAGTTTTTTTTTTTTTTTTTTCCTTCAATAAATTTAAAATTATTAGGCCACTCTAGTTTAAGTTCATCCATTAAAATTAAAATATAGCCTCTACAACGGTAGCACAGTTGATAGAGACGTAGTTCCATCTTTTTTCGATCATGGATTCGAGACATGAATCAAGAATGACTCGATTAAATTTTAGATTTCTAGAAGTACATGACTAGGAGGCGAGACGGCTGCTTCTCTGGTATGGTAGCGATACCAGGCTGATGTATTCACCGGTTGGTAGGAAGGGATGTTTAAAATTTACGATCCGAATCGAATAATTATCTGATAGGATGGGACCCGATAGGAAGCTATGCCGGTATTTATCTCCATCCCTTTTGGTTTATAAAAAAAATAATAATAAAATAAAATGTATAGTATGCACAATATTTTTAGTTAGGTATATCTGTCACAGCAGTTCAGAGTGCAGTGCCTGTACAATTAGTTATTACATCGCTATCCAGTATTATTAATTTTTTTATACATATATGTCATTTCATATAAATATAGAGAAGCTCTGATTCTCTAGCGGTCACGTATTTAGGGGATAAGAGCTAGCATATGGAACTTCCCATATTCACGCAGCCCATAAGAGTGGACTCAACAACAGGTTGTGCTTGTAGTTGGAGAATCTTATGGGCTCAATTTTGTTATGGTTGAAGAACCTAATGAAAATATAGAACAAGGAGAGAGGAAAAAAGGGTTCACCTTATAGCCTAATAACTTATTTGATGGGGTGTTATTCCTCGAATTTTTTTTAAATAATACAAAAAAATATTTATGAAATTAGGTGATCTTCGCTTTATTTACAAAACTAGGTATTTTTGAGTGACGTGGCAGCTAGCATGGTATGAAATCGTCCGTGGCAAAGATGGTTTCAAATTAAGTTGAAAGCATGTTTGCCGAAGACGATTTCAAATTAAGTTAAAAACGTCTCTACCAAAGATGAATTCAAGGATAATTTTTTTAAAAAATCAGGATTAAATGAAAGTAATTTATTATATTAATTACATTAAAAATATAAGTAGAAATAATTTAATTTATTCCGAGTCCGGTCTCGTGCATATCGACGTACCGGTCATCCCTGCGCCAATACGCGTCCGGTGCCGTAAACGCTAAATCCTAAATCCTAAACTTTAAACACTAAATCCTAAACTCTAAATCGTAAACCTAAACCCTAAACCAAACTTAGACTGGTGGGCGGATTGGTGGCCGAACCCTGACGGCCAGACCGGTGGCAGGACCAGCCGTTGGATAGGTGGTCGGACCCTAGCAATCGCATCGTCACTCGAACCGATGGCCGGACTCTAACGGTTGGATCGACGGTAAAACAAATAGCAGGATGAGGGCTGGACCGAGGGTAGGATTGGTGGCCTGACCCTGATGGCCGGACCCTGGTGGCCGGACCGGTGGTAGGACCAGCGGCTGGACAGGTTGCCGGACTCTAGGGACTGCACCATCCTTGGACCTGATGGCTGGACTCTAGCGGTCGGACCGACAGTTAGACCATGGCAGGATGAGGGCCGGACCGGTGGTAGGATTGGCGACCCGACCCTAGCGACCGAACCGGTGGTAGGACTGGTGGCCGGACTGATGGTTGGACCCTAGCGGCCAGACCGATGGCAAGACCGACGATTGGATAGGTGGCCGGACCGTAATGACCGCACCGTCACTCGGATAGATGGCCGGATTCTAGTAGCCGGACCGATGGTAAGACCAATGGCAGGATGAGGGCTGGACTGGTGGCAGGATTGGCACCCTGACCTTGGCGACCGGACCGGTGGCCGAATCGATGACCCGACCCTAGCAATCGCACCGTCACTTGGATCGATGGCCGGACTTTGGTGGCCGGATCGACGGTAAGACCAATGGCAGGACGAGGGCTGGACCGGTTGCAGGATTGGTGTCCGGACCGATGGCACCTATTCATGAATAAAAAAATTTATTTTTTTAAAAAAACTCCTAAAACCTAAATCCTAAACCAATTCTAGATCCTAAACATTAAATACTAAACCCTAATTCTTAAACCCTAAACCAATACTAGACCGTAAACCCTAGACCCTAAGCCCTAAACCATAAATATGTTATTTCAAAAGTAAATATATTTTTTGTCTTAATTATTATATTGTACTTCGTAATAGATGATGGATGCTGCTACCATTGATGAGAAGTTGATGCCAGACAGGAGAGGCATGAGTAGACCAGACACCGGGTTGTCAACTACAGATAAAACAAAGATCAGAAAGTTGACTCGGAACCGTGGATTGGTCTTGCATGACAAATCACTCAATGATAAATTAATTCTAATTTAGAATAAAGTTTTACAAATACAATACATAAATAAATAATAAAATAATGATCCTAGGTCCTACATGATGGACGTCTCCTCCTGTGTGCAGGCTGGACATGACGAGGCATCTGCGCAACATCAGCTGGAGGCTAATGCTCTGTCATATGCTCCACCACGTGTGATGCTTGCTATGCCGACATATGATGCAACGAACCCTCGCCATAGGCCTGTCCTCGATGTCCAGAATAATCGTGCTGCATCATGTAGTCTGGTGCAGCGGTATACTCAAAATATGCAGCAACATCATTAATAGATGTGAACTCGGGCATCGGATATGGAGAGGTACTATAATGTCAAGTACCTCATCCATGCTGGAATGGCGGAGGTGCTCCCGATGAAGATGCATAGTGGTAAGGCGAAGGAGTCTCATCCTCTTTGTCGGCCCCCTGATAAAACTCTCATAATAGGATACGTGCATGCTCACCGACAATGTGAAGGATGGAATGACAAACATTCATAATAGTCTAGGAGTTCATCACTATACGATCTGGCTGAGCAAGCTGAAGTATCCTTGTGATGGCACTGCTTTGTAAGATAAAAATAAGAAATGAGTTTCAAGAAATATAAAACTTAACTTTAATAAATAGCAAAACTTAAATTTCTTACCATATAATCATTAACTGCACTAGGATGACTGATGAATCGACGAGTGATGCTGCGGTACCACCGCATATAGGAATCGTGATAATCCATGATACCATCAACTAGAGCACCATCTATAATATGATCATGTTGACTCATCCATAAATAAATATATTGGTGATGAGTGGCAGACCGGTCCTGCTTGGGTCGTCCCCTTAGATCGATATGGTGCAGTGCCGAACGCGTATCAACCAGATCAGGCACGACCTGTCGAATCCCGAACTGGCGCATCACTCTATCAGGTAAGTGCCACTCCACTATATGAAAACAAATAAGTGGCATTCGAGCACACCAGATCTGCTGACCATGTAGACAGTAATCTGGTAACTGTACAAGTACATCGGCAGAATATGGCTGCCATATCACCTATTCATAAATAATTTAAAGTATAATTCATTAAACAAGAACATATAAGACTAATCAATCATTTAAAGAAAAAAAAGCACTAATGATTACCTTGTCTGCTCTCAGGTAAGCTATCAAGTAACGATATGAAGAGGCCATATATGTCGATACTTGTATCAAAGAAAAAACATCTCTCCATCTGCAAAATAAATTTATTAAATTTGTTAAATAAGTCAATAAATATCATACACAGTATAAAATTTAATATAAACACAAAACTTACCGCATTCCTAAAGAACCCTATGGTAAAAACTTATTGCATCCCTGCACTACTCCAACTATAGTATCCAGCATCATCCAAATCTGTTAGTAGGGATAGAAACATGAGATGCATCATATTCTTAGATTTATCCATAAATAGGCACCCACCCATCAGCTATAAAATATATGCTCGAGCATAGCGCTGTATGGCTATCTCGTCGGCATCAATAGCTAACTGCTGAAACTACTCGGTAAGCTAGACCAGACTCAATCACGATTCCTGGAGTCTATCCTGTGGTGGGATAACCCCTAATAAATCATGATAGAGCTGTCTCCAATCTACCTGTGTAGAACCTGTCACTAATAGACCATCAACCGGCAAACCTAATAGAATGTCAACATCCTGAAGGGTGATGTTGATCTCTTCCCATGGGAAATGAAAAGTGTGCATCTCTGGGTGCCAACGCTTGACAAGAGCAATGATCAAATGCCATTCCAATTTAATGAATCTAATATGAGCAAGTCCATAAAAATCGATATGCATTAACAAAGGCAATATGCACCGATCTAGCGGTATCGATCTCCGCATAACCATCTCACATTGACAACAATGCAAAACCATAGTATCCTATCCCTCCCATACCAGAGATGATCTATGTACATCCTGATCGTATAATATAGTGCGATCGAAAGGACCGGGATCCATAAATGTAATATACAATAACTTAAATGAAACGAAATAAGCAATCACAAACAACACTAAACATGATATTTTTCTTAGAAATCTAATTAGAACATATGATTATAATAAATATAATACAAAATCTTACTTAAAGAAAATAATAATACATCTTGAACCATAGAATTGTATTACAATCCAACAAACATAATATAAAGCAATAACATGAACCACGAACATCCGATAGGACTCTCGAAGCAACAACAAAATCCAGTCATGAAACTATAACATAATTTAAACAATGAAAACAATATGAGTACAATTGTATTAATTAATAAATAAATATTAGATAAATAACATAAATAAGTGATGTACCTTAGAATATCTATGAAATATGACAACTATAATTGTATTGATGTGCTTGTAGAAGTCTTGGACATGGCCGTCTGTCATGTCCTTCCTCCTTACAGATTGTACATCTACGTCTGTTGCTAGCTTCTCAGATATCTATATCATTTCTAATCCTTGTGGATCGTGGCCTACCTTTCTGTCATAACCTATTGATATCAGGTATAATGATACTATGTCCACTTAGCTGTGGCCAATATTCTTCATGAAGAATTGGTTGAAATTGTGGTGCATATGTTTGATGATAATCTTGTAATGTGTAGCACCGATCAATGTATCTATAAAATTCAATTGCAACATGTGCACAAGCAGCCATGATATGAGACTAAGGTAAATGATAACACTACCATTTCTGACACATACATGTCTGCTGTGATAACGAACAACCTACAACATGAAAAACTATAATTTGGCATGTACACAACATAATATATAAGTTATATTTTCAATAATACATATCGATAGTAGGTACCTATGTATTACTGCCCCTGTTCATGTTATGACCATGTCTAGTAGTTTGGACCTGGAACAAGCCACTTCCTCTATCGAACCTTGTGATGGTATGCGATGTTGCTTTAGCTTGCTTGGAAATAACATGTCCTGTGACAAATGGAGGAAACCTTTCGTTCTTGTCCATTGCATCATTTGCTTGGGCACGTCGACCTTCAAAGTAGGACACAAGCCGAAAGAAAGTCAACTGCACCAACGCTGTTATTGGCAGGAATCAAGCATTTTTTAAAACTTCATTGAAACACTCGAATATGTTAGTTGTCATATTCCATACTGTCGTCCGTCATCATGTGAACGTGTCCATTTCGATAAAGAAATTTCATGCAGCCACTGAACAGCTTATGGATTAAACTTTTCAATGTTCCACTTTGGACAATCAATTGATTAATGTTCATAGTTCTAAGATCCATATAAAATTAAAAATAATATATGGATACCATAAATTATGCATATTAATCAATTGACAGGTCTACGGTTCAATGCAATACAAATTTTATCGAATTATATACAGAATATCGGATTAGTAACCTAGCAATTATTATCGATATAAAAATATATTATCAATATAAAAATCAAAGAATGCATACATGGTAGGAGGACATTGGATGAGTTCCTTAGCACCTAGGTAATGATCCGGGTATGGAACAGTATTTGGTATATTAAATTTATCATCAATAGAGATAATGATTCCTAAACATCAATCACCTATTTATACAAAAATTATTTTGTGCATCAATAATTTGCTCTATGTAATTTGATAGTTGCATATTATATACTTATTTGTTTAGTACATGTAGTCTTTAAATGCCATTCATTATATACTTATTTGTTAAGTATACGTGGTTGTATATATTGTTAATTTTGGTCGGATAAGTTGCGTTATTTATGTACATCTATTTATAACTTCTTTTTTATACTATTATTATTTTTTCATTAATTTTCTTTATAAAATTACATACACTACTCACATAGCATTATAAATTCATTAATACTTAAGTAATTAATTACATCCTATAAATAATTCTATATTTTATTCATTTTTTAGTAATAACATCAAATTTTATTTTTTTCAATTTTAATATCATTATATAATATTTTTTAATTAATTATGTATCTACAAATTTCAAAATATTGAAATAAATTTAATAATTAATTAAAAACATATAAATAATTAATGATATTTCTATATTGATTTTTTTTATCCTTATATTTACAACTTAATATTTTATATTTAATTATTATTTATTTATACATTATCAATATATATTACTTTTTTAAAATTTTTATATAACATATATTATAAATATATACCAAATAATTAATCAATACTTAACAATTTTCAATTTTCTCAAGTGCACCAACAAAATATTAAAAAAATATAAATAAATATATATTACTATATATCCATGTAATTTAATATAACTTTTACTCTTGTCACATTTACAAAATACATTTTATTCAATTTTTAAAATACATAATTAATATTCAACTACCAAAATTAAATATATGAAGTAGATATAAATATTTTAATTATAATTACACCTGAATATAAAATAATAGTATAATATTACAAAATTTATTTTTACATATAAGATATATATTATATAAGATAACATAATATAATATTATATTTGCAAATGTCCTTCCGACATTTATTTTCAAATAATATTATATTTTGATTAGTATAATATTATAATATTAATAGTATAATATTACACTTGAATTTATTTTAATATTATATATATATTGTTGGATCGATGTCCCTAACCATTCTTACAAAAGGAACGTCCCTATTATAAGAGGCAGGTTTATCTCTCTTAAACCAGCACAGCAACCGGGCACTCGAGTCGACCCCTCCGCCGACCCCCGCAAGAGCAACCCAGGGTACTCACCCTCAAGTCGGCTCGCTGGAGACGAGCACCGCAGCACCAACCAAGGGATGTCGACGTGGCACCAGACCCGACTTACCGATGGCACCCACACCCAGTGGGCCCAGACCCTACACTGGACAAGCCACGAGGGTGCGAGCTGGCCCAGCCAACAATCCCCCCCCCAGCGAAACGACCGAGTTTTTCCTCCTGCGGAGACTCGAACCCGAGACCTCCGGCTCTGATACCAATTGTTGGATCGATGCCCCTAACCATTCTTACAAAAGGAACGTCCCTATTATAAGAGGCAGGTTTATCTCTCTTAAACCAGCACAGCAACCGGGCACTCGAGTCGACCCCTCCGCCGACCCCCGCAAGAGCAACCCAGGGTACTCACCCTCAAGTCGGCTCGCTGGAGACGAGCACCGCAGCACCAACCAAGGGATGTCGACGTGGCACCAGACCCGACTTACCGATGGCACCCACACCCAGTGGGCCCAGACCCTACACTGGACAAGCCACGAGGGTGCGAGCTGGCCCAGCCAACATATATATATATATATATATATATGACAAGTTTCCATTTGAAATTTGTGCTCATAGTCATTTTGTATACTTTATACATGTAACTTTGATTTTTATTCTTTTGGATTCTTTTTTGTCCTTTCCACTTGTTGCAATCTACCCTTAATATTTGTACACACAATCTATCATTGTATGTATGTTATTCATGGTTATCATAGGAACTATCAATCTGATTCCTTCATTTAATTACGGAGGAACCTAGAGAAGGGAGTAAAGCCCCAACAATTGGTGATTCTCTTCGGTACATAAGTTGCATATTCATCAACTTTTGCACATCTCACATTTTTTCACCATTCCTCTTTATTATTTGTATTGTTTTTACAAATTATTTATTTATAAGCTAATTATGTATTGATTTTTTTTATATATATTTGTATATGACTCCTGCTACTTGTTTATTTATTTATTTTTTTTATTGTCTTGTTGGGACAACCAAAATCACATAGAAGATGTTTAGTATTTTATTTAAAGAAGTTAAATCTTCTTTAGTGTTCAATATCTTGGATGAAAAATTTTTGTTCTATGAATAACAGAGAAGCACTCCAACCACATGCTCCAGAATTTATGCAATTAAAAACTAATCATGCTTCAACATAACATCAGAATTTATGCAATTACAATATAATCATGCTCCAACATAACATTTCAACAATTACAATAATACAATCATGTAAGTAACTAAACTACTAATAAAAATATTTAACAATTAAATTAATATAATCTAAGATAATCCAAAATAAAATTACCTATAATACCCAATATAATTTCTTTTTTATGAGTCAGATGATCTAAGGCCGGATCTTTGTTAGGGAACCACAAATCAACCTTAACTTTCAATTAGACCGGATTTAGAGTCTACAACAAATCACAATGAGCTTATGGACAAAAAATAAAATAATATTGGGTAGGGAAGAAATAAAACTAAAAAATTTACCTGAAATGGGACCGTAACTTAGAGTGGGGTTAGAAGCCGGGGAGGAGTGGGGTCGACCAGGGGAGCCGGAGTGCGGGACAAGCGACAAACAAGCGGGGGACCAGCGAAGAACACGGGGGACCGGGGAAGAACAACGGGGAGAAAGAAATAAGGGATGTGGGGTAACGGCTGTGAATTCGTCTCTGGCAAAGACGGTTTTTCATGAAATCGTCTTTGCCAGGAATGAGTTCATTATGCTCCGCCACGTGTCTCCAGGATAACGCCCGACGTTTTGGATCTAAAATCGTCTCTGGTAACGATGACTTCAGATGAAATCGTCTCTAGTAACGATGACTTCAGATGAAATCATCTTTATCACGGACGATTTAGATAATCTGGTGCCACGTGTGTTCGTCTGCGCATGTTTTCGGTCATGTTGATAAAAAAAATACCTAATTTTGTCAATAAAGCGGGGATCACCTAATTTCATCAAATTCTTTTTTATATTATTTAAAAAAAATTTGTTGTTCATGACTGGTAGATGAAAATTTGATTCAATCACCCACCGTCATTTCTGCACATCAATCAATATCAAAAGATTGAATGCTCCCTTCCAAAAGACGCATGAATTGTTGGTGATCGCCCAGCTGGAAGACAGATTCCAGTGGATGTTGACTCTATTAGTCAAATCCTATTGTAATGCAATTTGTCTTGTTCCATGAAGGTCTTTATAGATGTTAACATCTGGTATTATCTAAATTGACTATTTCGATTCTATGCCCGGGAGTTGGGACGCTCGTTGATAGAAGTATTTCAGCAACCTAACCCCATCCTGTGACTAGTCCTACTCAGGTACACCAGTTACAGTAAAAGTGTGACATGACAAAAACCATATGGGCTTGCATAAATTGATGTGTACGTCTATGTCTATGCCTACGCCTACTTAGATAAATATATCAAGATTTTACTTTAATTCTCTGAGATATAAAATTATGGATCGAATTGATAAGCAGCGTTAGTATATATTAGATAGGTCCATAAACCTCATGCTATCTCCATGAAACATCTCAATTAACAGCAGGATGTCAATGTTTTGGCACCATATTGGATATACCCAATCCGCATAGACAGCGAAGTTTGATGACACTTTTTACTACGCACAAGAGCAAATTAAACAATCCTTCATTAATGAAGCACGGTTGCAAGACAAATGTAATTCTATGCAAGCAAATGCTTTCAGGCTTTTCATTTGAAAATTCTTTCAAAAACTATATGATTTATGAATTTGGTCATCGCCGTAGCTTCATCTCGTGGGAAAAATAATCCCTAAATTTCTAGGATCAATCAAAATATAGATTCATATATTAGATCTGAAAATAAATACTTACTTGTATTCGTCAGATCCTTGATCTCGATTCTCACACGAACATCGCAGGCAGAGTCATTCTCTCGGGTCTTCCTCAGAAAGACGGTTCTCGATGAAAAAAATCACCATACCATAAAATAGAAATACCCTAACTGATCCTTCCATCACGAGTCAAGTTGGGCTAAGGCCTACACTGTGCCGCATCAACCACACCAAATCACATGAGGTACTCATAGCCCAATTAATGATCACATAATAATGGACTCAACCTACGTTTATCAACATGGACCATAAATCAACCCGGTTTTAATAAAATAAAATTTCAATTAATGTTAGCCCAAATTAAGGAAATTCTTACATTCTCCCACTTGGGCTACATTAATTATAATTTTGAAAATATTTTATTTTAAAAACAACTCTTGGGTTGAAAATAAAATGTGGCCACCATATGATCCATAGACAGCACCTACAAACGACTCGGTCCAATAGTATCCATGATGCCGAATCATGGGGTTGTTGTATTACTTAACAGATACAAAACTTATCCATGGTTACAAGCATCATAAACATCATCGACATGAGTCTTGGTGTGGTAGTATAGCAAGAAAAAAATATCAAGGTGATCAAATAAAACATGCTATTTTTCATTGTCGGTCTTCCAATTTCTCGTCAACATGCTTAGAAACAAAATAAGCAAGAGAAATCATGATGGCATCAAATAATAAGCCATCATGTCTCAAATACTCAATGTTACATCCGTGACAGTGACGTGGCCAGGCTCAGGTATCGCCGAATGCGAACGAGCCACGTGTAAGTTTTCCTGCCAGAATCAGCGCCACGTCCTCAAAGCTGGGGTCGGCAAGACCGCGCCGCCCGACGATTATCTGGAGCAAACCGCTCCCGCCGAGGTCGAGCTCGACGCGGAGTTCCTCCACCGACTCATCTACGCCCGCGCGCAAAGGAGACGACCCAAGTGAGGTCGGCCGAGGTCGGCTGACCCTTCGCCTTGCGCCAGGTGGCCACCCGGAGACGGGCCCACCTCGGCCGAGGCCAGGCGATCTCCTGCCGCCTCGCCAGGTGTCCGCCCAGGAGGGGCCCGCCTGGGCCGAGGTCGGCCGACCCTTCGCCTTGCGCCAGGTGGCCACCCGGAGACGGGTCCACCTCGGCCGAAGCCAGGCGATCTCCTGCCACCTCGCCAGGTGTCCACCCAGGAGGGGTCCACCTAGGCCGAGGTCGGCTGACCCTTCGCCTTGCGCCAGGTGGCCACCCGGAGACGGGTCCACCTCGGCCGAAGCCAGGCGACCTTCTGCCGCCTCGCCAGGTGTCCACCCAGGAGGGGTCCACCTAGTGCGAGGTCGGCTGACCCTTCGCCTTGCGCCAGGTGGCCACCCGGAGACGGGTCCACCTCGGCCGAAGCCAGGCGACCTCCTGCCGCCTCGCCAGGTGTCCACCCAGGAGGGGTCCACCTAAGCCGAGGTCGGCCGATCCCTCGCCTCTCGCCAGTTGGCCCCCGGAGATAGGTCCAACTCAGCCGAGGTCAAACCGCTCGAACGGAGAGGCCCCCGGGGAAAGCGACGGGTCCCGAGACCATCCCTCGGGCCGTACCGACCCCAGACGGCGTCCCGTACGGAGGGCGGCGGCACGCGGAACGTCACTTATATTGGCCCGGCAGGTCCCGCAGTCGAGAGACCCGATCCTGACGGAACAGGGCCCATAAACGGACGGCGCCCACGCTCGGGGAAAAGAGCGCTCTCACGAAGCCCGAGGCCTGACGACTTGCCGCTCTGCCAGCGCCGCCTTCCCTCTTTTTCTCTTCTGTCCTTGCCTTCTTCCTGCTGGGCCCGACGGACGAGGTCGGAAAGCCGCCTGGCCTCCTTCACCAAAAAGGGAAAAGAAAGGAAGACAGGGAGGAGGAGTTTTCGAGGGAGAAAAAGACAAGCGCACGACGAAGGGAGATAAAGAGGGAAGAATCCGAAGACTGCAAGGTAAGCCAACTAGCCTGGGGACAAGAAGGAAGCACCGGCACAAGGCCTCGCTCCGAGGAAGAAACCAGAGATCCCGAGAGGGGAATACTGGACGCGAGCTCGGCGGGCAGGCCCAGCCGAGATTCCAGTCCCCGGCGCTTTCCCTTCACTAGTTAACTCTCCGAATCTGGGACCCTTTAGAGGGCCTGAGAGGGAGAGTCTGTTCCTCCACGTCGTCTACTGACTTGACCGTCGGAGCCCCCTCGCCGGAATCCCCGGCCAGGGTCCTCTAACCCCTTTATTGCAGGTTTCTCGCAGGAAGGGAGGCTCCCTTGCCAGGCGGTCAGGGAGGATCGGCTGATCCTCTGCACGGGCGCGGCGACGAGGACGGCAACACTCAACAATTGTGTCAATGACGAGACAGCACAACAAATCTGAAACTCGACACCGGGTCTCAGTCAGGTACATAACCAAAAGAGATATCTCATAATCAAAATAAATTAAATAGTGTACCCTCAATCAAGATTTCTCTATAACCACATGCTATATCACAAGCTAGAGAAATCTCACGACTTCAAAAAGAAGTCTGTATGTCTCCAAACACAATGATTCTCATAATTATCAAAATGAGACATACCCATACAACTGCCATTCTCAAGATTAACCACATTCTTGAGATACTATGTTGTACTTTATTCCATATGTGCACATATAAAACCATATAGGATTGTAATCCATCATCTATCATGTTAACAATGTATATAAATACACATGATAGAAAAATCAAATGAAACCAAGCTTTATAATAATAAAGCATAAACATAAAGTCACTCCCACTAACCAAGCACAATAAAAGAATTTAAAATACCTATATTCATGACACATTTCATAAAAAAAACTATGAATCTTAATCTTGATTAGGGGATCAACAAATATTGACTTTATATATTATACAAAATATCTCCTTAACCTCTGACTGATAAAAATTCTATCTTCATATAGATAGAAAAGATGAAAACTTTTATCGTTCCTTTAAAAAACATAACTACCTATTATTATAAAATTATAAGTGGTTTTAAGACATAATCAATAATTATAAGACACAGAACAAAGTTTCATAATATAACAATATGAATTGTGACTTTACAACATGCCACAAACTTTGCCTGTATATCCAAGAATGCCATTAGATTCTATTTGCAAACCTTTCTATAAAACAAAACCTCCAATCATTTACATTGTCATAAGAAATGACATATATCTATTCTCTTTTCATATAATTTCATTACTAGTGCTACATCAACTAGTAATGGAGGTACTATAATTAGTTTATATATTTAATATTACTCTCCCACTGTCCCTAGTAGGATAAGAGCAACTACTTATTTTCCTTCAATATCATACTTCTAATATATAGAAGCATCTGACATAATGCAAATTAGAATATACAAATATGACATGATTTGACTCAATATTCTTTATACCTCTCTATTAAGATAGTAGAATATGTATTCATTTAAAATTATATGGATAATAAATAATATATTATTACAAAACCAAGGTTTATTCGTTGATAGATTATCAATGATTAAGAGTCGCAGGATAGCCCCAAAAGTTAAAAGAAATTGGGCTTCCTACAAATCTTTAACTTAAAAGGTATTTTGTATAACCTTTAACAAGAATTTTATTCAAAAAGTAGATAGTAATCATTAGGATTATATATTAGAGATATCAAAATGAATTGCATCTACTCATCATACGCACACCATATCTTACAGGGTGCACATTGCCTCTCAATCATATCATTTATACTTAAAAATTTCAGGCATGGTGTATTAAACAACTATTCCATACTTATACTAATATTTAATAATACTATTTATTTACTATATACGGGATTCAAAAATGTAACTGATACACCATATAAATATCCTTATCATTTTCTCAAAAATATCAAAAACTTTTGAAACAGAATAAGAGATAATTTATTAATTATTTCACATATATGATTTTAAGATCATTAAATAGCACAGCAGGAAAATTAAATATGATGAGTAACCTATGTATTAGAGATTTAAATCTCATAATACTAATTTTAGGTACAATTTTCTTTAGTTTCAAGATATAAACCCTAATACCATCATACCATCCAGACTTTCTTTTATCAGATTCTACATATCTATCACAAATGAGGTCAAAATTAGATTACCATTCTTAAATATAACAATAAGAATGAAATCAGTTATATAAATATATTTCAAAATGATTTACTCTTTACCACTTTTATAGGCAGCTTTATTTTAGAGTACTCTAATAAGACAACCAAGATGGAAGATCATTACATAATATAATATTTATATTCCATCATACTTAGTGCTAGCACAATTTTAGTTTTCATATCTATATTTCAGTCAGAGTCAACATAATGGGAGCATTAACTCTATGGAATACAAAAATACTAACTGCTAAATAGTCTCAATGTAGTTAATCAATAGAGAAATATAATAATATATTTCTGAAAAACTTTATAAGCATTATTTTAATGAGAGCCCTTGGTCCAATGTAATAAAACTTTCTTTAGAAAGAAAATGATCCACATAAGGAATCTCTCTTCAACATATAATGCTTTATAATCCCTTCTAAAAGACTCACATAAGGATCTAGTAAATCTCAATGAGCAGGCCACTTTGATGATCACCAACCATTGAAAACCACTAATCTTCGAAAGAGGGATCATCAAGTCATGCCTCTAAGATGGCATAAAATATCAATCAAGCTCATGCATGATGCAACATACTTGAGGTATAAACAATAAATCAATAAAAGGCTTTGAATATAATAAGCCATTTTCAACAAATGTACCATGTGCATCATCATATAAAACTCTCATATAGGCAGAGAATGTAATGTACATTTGAGCTACGAAAATGAGGTCAATACAATTTTTGATAATGTCTCGGGTAAACAAATTCTTTATACCCAATATATTTCTTTTTCAAAGAAAAAGAAGGTTAACACAATAAGGATATAAGGCATTCAAAACTCTGTCCCCAGACAAATTTTCTAAGCCCAATATACCTCTACCTTTAATATTTTGATCTAATCAAAACTGAATAACAATATTATTATTAACATAAATGACTGCATAATCAAAAATAGCAGGAATGCTAAATACTAGTCAATGGGCATATGATATACAAGAGTCCATAAATAATATCACATATTCCTCTTTCGGTAGAACATGTAATATGCATAAGTACTCTTCACATGAAGCCACAAGCAAATGAAATACCCTAACAGTCACGAACCTATCCCTTTTGGACAGACAAGCCCATGAAAGCTAGAGCACCATTACAACACAATGCCCCATACAACCTTTCCGATTAAAATATACAACAACCCCCTTTGGGCAGACGGTTGTATGCAATAACCAGAAAGCCTCTCATAATGAGAAAATTCAATAGACTGACACAAACAAATTACTTTGGTGATAAATATTTATGCCAACCCATAAATTATTCATACAGAGAAGATAAATACCCATTAAACACAAAATGACATACTTTAACGACATGTATGCCACAAACGATCAGTATCGAATGAAATACTTTAACAACATGTATCTCTCTTATCATATTATTACATAATAATGCATTCCAACTGCCACATCTATCAATAACACTTACTACATAACTATAAAACACCTTTGGACAATAATTATAGTATATAATAAGTGTCACAATCAATTACAGTCAATTTTGAATCAATTGTAATAGAGACAACAATATGTAATTCCAAATAAAAATATGTCACTAGTCCTCATTAATGCAACTATTTAAATTTCAGAGTGCTCCAAACCCTTTGAGGCTACTGAAAAATACACTCGAACTATATGATAGTGAGTAGAATTATACAAAAATAATTTTAAATTATTTAAATAATTTATCAAACATGAAGAACTTTATCAAAATGTTCTTCAATTATTATGAATCCAATGGTCCAAAAAACTGCTCAAAACGAATATAAAATGAGCAAGTTACAGTAATTTTTATCAAAAAGCAATAGTAGAAGATCAAACCGTAAATTTCAAAAAATTTATTTGGACTCATATTTAATTTATAGGAGGTTAAGCTTGAAAAACTTATTAATCCCAAAAACTAAAATAGACCCAATCAAATTGAATCCAGCAAACTCATCAATTTGGGCTTAATACAATTAATGGTTTGGGTTTTAAATGGACCAAAATTGATAATCCAAAACCCACATTCCACCCAGAACTTATCTCTTACAACCCTTTCTATTCGATGATGAATCAACCATCATCAAATGGAGGAAATGAGACAAATATCGACCTCCATGATCTCTGGAAATATTAACAAATAAGAAGATATGCCAGAGATATAGGATGTTTCACCTCAATGTTATTATTAACATATTAAAGATCCTGTGAGCATGACTATGACACCAGGGATGACAAAGGACCAAACATGGCAAATCAATGCCCTTATAAATTGATTATAGTCCTCATGTCTATTAGAAATGCATGTGACCATAAGAGAAATCATTACTTAAAAAAATAAATATAGAGCCCTCAAAAAGGAAAGAGTCCATCAAGTGATTTAGGCACAAATGGTGCTTGGATCATTCAAATCAATAGGTCTAGCCTCACGCAATGCAAGATCAATGTCAGCAATTCCAAGAGCAAACTCTAGGTCTTGCCTCCATTTCTTATAGTTCGATCCAGTAAGCACCTCAACAATGGCATTGGTGTTCACACCAAAATAACTGTACAATCAAAATAAGGAATGCAAATATCAATTAATGGACACACTACAAATATATCATATCATAATAACAAATAAGAGCACAAACACAATATCATATATTCCCCTTTGGACAAAACATACAATATGTATTAGAGCTCTTCACATGAAGCCACAAGCTAATCAGATATTCTGGCATTCCTGAACTTATCCCCTTTGGGCAGATAGGCTCAAGGAAGCTAGAGTACCTTAGCAACAAAATGCTCCATGCCACATTTTCTAGTTAAAACATACAACAATCTCCTTTGGGCAGGCGCTTGCATATCATAACCAGAAAATATTCCTCACATGATAAACAATTCGATGGACTGACACAAACAAACCACTTTGGTGATAAATGTTTGTGCCAACCCACAAAATTATTCATACAGGGAATAAAAATCCAAGCCAAAATAAAGGATATGATTAAATATATATGTATGTCCAATATAATCAGTTGCAATAGGATACTAATCAACATGTATCCCCTGATCTATTTCACAAATTTCATTGCATTTCAAAATGTACATTATCAATAAAAAAAAACAACCATAAGAATTTGCCTATACCCCTCCAACATTTTATTTTAGACCAAAATATAATTATAAATTTTTCAGGGTCCTAATCATAAGAGGACTAATTTATAATTCCAGAAAATTCAGGGGCCAAAGTGCAAAATACCTTTTGGACCAAAATGTAATTATAAATGTTGGAGAGGCCTAACTGTAAAAGGGCTTTTATATAATTATAGACTTTAGTGTAAAATGGACCCCTTTTTTTTTTGATAATGGGCTAACGGATTTTGGGTTAAAACCCAAAACCCGTCGGGCCTTTCTTCCCGCGAGACCAAATCATCGTGCAAAAAAAAAAAAAAAAAAAAAAAAAAAATAGGGCTCTTCCCTAAAACCACCGGCTGCCAACCATGGATCTACCCCGTCAGCGCAGCCACCGGCGAGACCACTACCGGGGCCGGCCTAGAAGGCCTGGTCGCCGGCTCCGGTGAGCACGCAGGAGGTCGAAATGCCTCCGACGGCCGGCGGGACGAGGTATGTCCTTTTTTTTTTTTTTATACGATCGCCATCTTAGATCACCGCTGTCGGGGAAGGGAAACAGAGGGGGAATTTCCTGTCCCGAAGACCGGCCGGAACGCGGCCGACGGGACAGCCCAGGCACGGCCTATCACAACCCAACAGTCGTCGCCCTTGGACGAAACCCCCCCTTTTTTTTTTATTTGTTCGATCGGCCACCGGTGAGACAGCAGCTCACCGGTCGTTGCCGCCGGCAAGAGGAAGAAGAGGGGGGTTCCGGTCATGAAACGACCGGATACGTGGCCGGCGGTGACAGCCCAGGGAAGTCCGATCGCACGGTAGCTGCCATCATTTTTTTATTTATTTTATTCAATCGGCCACGGGTGGTTATTAGGACCATGGATAGCCGCAGGGAAGAGGAAAGGAGGGTTCCGTTATAGGCGACGGTGGGAAACATGACCGTCGATCACTGTGCAAGGATGTTCAACCACACGGTGAGAAACACGACATGCTAAGATCCATGACGGTCGGTGGGGAAGGTTTAATCAGATCTAAAATATTAAACATGATTCTAATCCCAAGCTCTGATACCAAATATGGGAAAAACAATCCCTAAATTCCTAGGATCAATCAAAATATAGAATCATATATTAGATATGAAAATAAATACTTACCTGTATTCGCCAGATCTTTGATCTCGATGCTCACACGAACATCGCAGGCAGGTCCTTCTCTCGGGTCTTTCTCAGAAAGGCGGCTCTCGATGGAAAAAATTACCGTACCATAACATCATCGTATACGTGATATATAAATAGAGGAAGCGGAGAGGGGACTTAGCCAATAAAATAGAAATGCCCTAACTGACCCTTCCATCACGAGTCAAGTTGGACTATAGCCTATACTGTACTATCTCAACCACACAAAATCACATGAGGTGCTCCTAGTCCGATCAATGATCACATAATAATAGGCTTAATCTATGTCTATTAACATGGACCATAAAATCAACCCGATTTTAATAAAATAAAATTTTAATTAATATTAATTTAAATTAAAAAAACTCGTGTACATCTTTTCCTTCTCTTTACTTTTTATTTGGAAATAGTGTAGCAGTACTTGAGTTGGACTGTTGCAAGATTAATTTTGACTGGCCTTTAGAGTGGTCGTTGTTTCCAGGTTGGATTCACATGATGGAGTCGTTAACTTAGTGGGAAAAACGTGACGTGGGTGAGTATAACAACTAGTTTGGTCTTGGTCGGAGTTGCAACGTGGTAAGATAAGTTGTCTCCGTAATCACGCCCTCCTCTTTCTCCCCCGCGTGACGCGTGCCACCGTGAACTCCGCGTGATAATAGTTGGGGAAGCTTCTTCAAAAGATCCGTGGGGGCATAAAATCGCTAATGCTATATTTCATTTTTTTAAAAAAAATTGCTAATACTATATTTCTTTTTTTAATTTTTTTTTTTTTAATACTATAGCACGTGATAGTTTTCTCAGTAAAGTAATTATAAATTTCAACTTAATTTTATAAAGAAAAACTAAGCAATGATTAATTAAGTATTGTATGAACATGCGTGCCATCATGAATGAATTATAAAGTCAAGATTTATTCCATGTTACGGATGATAATTAAGGCGAAAACGCTTAATTGTTAGACGAAACTTTATGAGGAAATAAGTGATTTTTGATGATTTAAAAAAAAATTGCAGCTTTTCCAAGAAAAATAATAATTAAGAAACCGAGAATTACAAATGATATTAATGATTCACATATCCAAATTTCTTTCCCAACAAAACCTCTGGTCTATGCAATGCATATATGAGGCTGCTGGAAAGCAAAGATATATATGTATATATATATGACATCGTCTATTGAGTACTTTACATGCAAGCTGCAAGAGGAATCTTGATCGTATAAATCGTTATCATTCACTAGTAATGTGTGGCATGTGATGATGCAAAACTTTTGAACTAATCTTGCCAAATATGGACTAGAACTTTGTACATTATAAAAATATAGGTAAACAAACCTAATTAAATACTTTTCTATATGCATATAATGACTTTGATGTTAGGGATATCCTCTTTGAGCTTAAGAGCACCTGGCATTCCTGCATTTGCTGCCAATCACAAATCATGGTCCAGTATGGTTGGTCTTTTGGAAGCATTCTAATTTCTTTGAGGGCCATATGATGATCATTTCTTTGGTGCCATGTCTAGCATGAAACACGATAATTAACTTGGAACGAAACAATAGGGGAAGCCATGCGAAAAGCCCTTAGTTAGAATAAAATAAATCTTGAATTGACAAAACTTGCTGTAAAATGCCCTTCAATTAGATTATATAATCTTCTGATGATACAACCATCCTTCCAACCATATATAGGATCTTGCAATCTCCTGTGGTTATACTTTTTGTTTTAGTTGGAGGATTTTATAATAAAGTTAGAGCGGTCCTGGATTTTGCGCGAGCAATCGAGGACATGCTAATGGATGACCTGAGCATTGAAAATTATCAATTCATTAATCATATTTCGACTACATCAAGAATTAATTATCAGACGATGTGTTCGATCAAAACATGCTGAAAGAGTATTTTTGATTCATGGAGTATATTAATTTTTAACTTTGATTAACATGAGATAAATGCAAAATGAATAATAATGTTATATGGCTCCCATCATGTGTATAAAAATTCTCGCTTGGCAGGTTGCAAACAGTTCAACTCTTAAAATTGGCGTCATATATTAAGAGATTCATGAATAGTTGTCTGATCACCATTACTCTTAAGAACTTTTTATTTGCATGAAATAGGCGACTCCAATCATTTTCATTCCAAAATCCATGCTTCCAGCTTGGCTTGACATCTAATGTATGTTTACATTCAAATTTTGTTTTTGAAAAAAATCTAATGTACAAGCCCTTTGCCTGTGCCCTTATCCCATCTTGGAGGAATTAATTACACCTTGTCTATAACATGGAAATCTAATATCTCTACAAATTTGGAGATAAAATAAGTAGCGGTCGGTAGCTCGTACTTCATCAAACACAAGTTGGTAATTTGAACCGTCATATAGAAAGTCGTGCATGTGTCATTAGGTGCAGCACCGACTTGCTTCGTTCTTCCTTCTTGCTTTCAGTCTGAAGCATTTAAAATGTGCTTATGTGGCTCTTCTTCACAATGTCCGAGGGATATAGATGATTCCTAAATATTGGGTGGACCAATTAATTAATTTCGTAGAAGCTAAGGAATATATCGAAAAAACGTAAATTTATTAATAATGGTTATCCACACATTGGCCGCACCTAACCATTTCCCATGTTGAACCTTGGACATGGCTAGTTATGCTCCGCTTCCTGTCTTCCCACCCCTGGTCAGCAATATTATAGATTTGGATTCAATGAAACAGCTCCGAAGACGACGTTTGGAGACGATGTCATTGGTGCAAGGTAACATGGAACAAGTTCAGAAAATCCAACAGCCTGCAATTTATCATCAAATTCACCAAAAAAAATAATAAAAAGGTGTTGCATGTATCTTTCAGCATCATTTCCAATTTCCATTGTCGAGACCTTTATTTTTGCCACAACAACCATAAATTTACAAAAATTACTTTTCTGAAACAATTTTCAGAGTAAAAGAGAGAATTTCCCCACAATTCTTATTTGTGGGGTGGCGAGGGACAAAGCCTGCCGTGATCGCAGAAGGCATATATATCAAAATCAAGGAACTAATCCATCCGAGACTTCTCCCACATGATAATACGTGGATTTTTTCCATGAACGCTGTACGTTAACGGGGCCCAGCTGGTACACCGACCCCATCGAAAAGGTTCGTCCGGTCGTCCCTCGAGAACATGGGTTGGAGCTTCCCAAGCGAATAATCGTGATCGTTGCTAGCTTTTTCTGAAGGCGGCTGAAGGCCAGAACAAGTGCGCGAAGACGTATATTTTGCGCATGTTTAGTAGAAATCATGCACTGCACCACGTCAGTGATACACCAGCCCCCACACACACCTCTCTCTCTCTGAAAAATTTTTAGAAAACGTTTGTCCGCTCTCACAGCTTGACGGTATGTCGATCGAAATGGAATTGGTGTGTGTGCCAAGCAGTAGAGGATGGTGATCATTGATCTGTTAATAGAGAGAAAGACGATACCGGCCGGCGACGGTGCCGACGGAGGCTTTGACAATGTTAGGTTGATCGATGGAGGGAGGTCGCCGCCGTGACAAAGTTTGGGTGTTGGATACGAGGCGGACCATGCATGCATGAAAGGAGAGTTGTACAGACTACGTACGTAGCATACAAATTGAAATGCTCTTCCTCTTCTTTTGACTTCGATTACGGTACTTGCTACTTTTGAACTGGCTAGCTACTTTCCGTCTTTGAAGTAGTTATGTCGGTCGACCCGTGCATGGATACACGAACAGCCAATATTAACTAAGAAAGAAGATGGGTTAATGTTATGCCGTCTTAGGATCGCTTCGGAAGCACGACTGCAATGCATGAACCCTAGCTATAGCTAGTTACTATGTGCACAAATGATAGGGTGGGTTAATGTTTGTCCAGAATATGATTTTTGGCCTAGCATTGGGGTGTAACCGAGTGAAGCTTTTTGAGCAAAGTCATCACGTAAGCTTGAGCTAGCCAAATTACAAATGTTGCTGCCAAATTACTTTCCCCTGGAGCTTCATCGGTGCCGAACGGTCCCGCTGCCTTCTCCAATGGGAGGAGGTCCTGCTTTCCGATATCTCTCGGGTGGATACATGCAAGAACAATTTTTTTTGACTGGTGGTCACCGACGGAGACCCTCCAATATTCAAGTCAGTGGAGGAATTTGGATAATAACTGAAGCTAAAAAAGAGATGGCGAGGAATGTCAAAATGAGCATGTAGTGGATGGTAACCAGCGTACCTCTCGGGAGTCCCCTCTTATTAATTTTATAGAGTTACTCAAGATAACCAAATGCTATTCGAAAAGTGGCCTTCTCTAATATGTATAATGGATCTTTGGAGGGTGTCGGCATCTTAATTGTCTCATGCATTATTTTTATTGGTATCTTTCTATTATAATGGCAGCATTTGCTGAATTTTTATTTGCCATGATCTCTAATTGGACAGTTATAACTTATTGGCCTTTGCCTCTTATACCAAGGTTAGTCTACTCGGTTAAGGTTGCTCCGCCATAGGTACTCGTACTCAGCCATAAGTGCTCATACTCGATCAAAGGTGCTTAGCCAAGGTTACTCAATCACAGGTACTCGTACTCGATCAAGGATGTCGAACCAAAATTACTCAACCATAAGTACTTGTACTCGGTTACAAGTACTCATACTCGATCAAAGGTGCTCAGCCAAGCATTACAAAAATCATAGTATCAGCGCTAATAACAATATTTACTAAATAACAAAAAAATTTAAAAAAATTATATCGCTAATACTACTAGCGACGAAACTTTGTATATTAGCAACAACAAAGTCGGTCACTAATAAGCTTAAAATTTTATCCGATCTTTTTTTAAAAAAATATTAGTGACGGTATTTTAAGTATTAGTGATAGCATTTGAAGTCCCTGGTAATTTTTTTAAAATAGTATTAGTGACGGCATAGTTATTTATATCTATTTAATAACTGAGTTAGGTCATGATTCAACTTATTTAATCTACTTAGATGGCATGATTTATTTAACTCATGTAAGATTTTTTGACATTATTTAAAACATGTTTAGACTATTTTTGTCATGTTTAACTCAACATGCTTGACTTGTTTAAGTCATTTATATCATCTTAATCCATTAAAAATCTACTTAACTTGTTAAACTTATTTAACCTAACTTGACTTGTTTAATAAATTAGTTATGCAAAATAGATTGAGTTACAATCAAAGACTATTCATAATTGTTTGATCATTTACCATTACAATCAGTTCTTGTAGCTTGTTATATCACCTGATTGTTAGGTCCTTATTCATTTTATTCTATCACTATTTACAAATTGACTTTATTTGATAGGTAGTAAAATTGGAGGGGAGTTGGATGAAATTAAAATATAGATAGTGTAAAGAGTATGTTGATAGAGTTAAGGAGTTTATTAAGTTTGCGAAGGATCATATGGGTCAAGATGATATGGTCTGGTGTCCTTGTCTTAAGTGCACAAATGCATATTGTAAGCATTTGGATGGAGTGGAAGATAATTTGTATATAAATGAAATTCAAGGTACTTATACATTGTGGATATTTTATGAAAAAAATATGTTTTTCTATGGTACTTATCCTACCATTAATAGTACCAACAATGATGCATGGGATATGATGAAATGATTTTTAATGAAAAAGATGAAGAAAATGAAATATTGGACATGTTGAATGATATTCAAGGAAGAACTTTCATAAATATCAGGGGTACAAACAAAATTGGTAGCCATCATGCTCTTGAAAGAGAGAGAAAAAAATTAATAAATTGTTAAGGGAAACACAACATGATTTGTATCCATGCTGCAAAAAATTTGATAGATTATCCTTTATTATGAAGTTGATTTATATAAAGATAAATTATCATTAGAATAACAAATCATTTGATATGTTACTTAAGTTATTGAATGATATTTTTCCTGAAGGTATAGTGCTCTTAAAGTCATATTATCAGGCTAAAAAGATCTTACAAGATTTGGGATTGGGATATGAGTGCATTTATGCTTGTAAATATGATTGTGTATTATTTTGGAAAGAACATAAAGATAAAGATGAATGTTCAACGTGCAGAATATCTAGATAAAAAATAACTGATGGCAAGGATAAGAAGATCCCTCATAAAATCCTATGCTACTTTCCATTGAAGTCAAGGTTGCAGAGATTATTAATATCAAGCTATATAGCTTTAGATATGAGATGGCATGCTGAAAAACATGTGAATACTTAAAGGGTTTTAAGGCATCTGGTCGATACTGAAGTTTGGAAAAATTTTGATAAGCAATATCCATGTTTGCAAATGATCCCAATAATGTTAGACTTGCTCTTGCATCTGATAGTTTTAATCCATTTGACAATATAAGCAAGTCTTATAGTATATGGCTGGTGATATTTATACCATATAATTTCACTTTGGAAAATCATGAATGAACCATTTCTTATGTTATCATTGCTAATTCCTAGGCCATAAGCTCCGAGAAAGGATATTGATATTTATTTATGGCCTTTGGAAAACAAATTGAAGAAGTTATCAAAAAATGGTATTAACACATATGATGCCTCAACTATATAAACACTTTCTTTAAAGGTAGTTATTTGGTGGACCATAAATGATTTTCCAACATAGAGTAGTTTGTTAGGTTAGAGTACAAAAGGATATATGGCATGTCCATGTTGCAATAAGCAAACATCATCTAAGAGATTGAGGAGTAAAATCTATTATATGGGTTATCATCGATATCTTCCTTTAGATCATAGTTGGAATAAACTATTTCATAGTCAGCTGGAGGCTTGATCTAAACTGCAAGAGTTATTTGGGGAGATATGTTCTAAAAATTGGATCGACTTTAAGATTTGAAATATGGGAAGTATCTAAATACGAGGGAAAGATAACGTACTCCTGAAAAATTAAATTAGACTAAAAAGAGTATATTCTTTGAGTTGTCATATTAGTATAAATTAAAATTGTATCACAATCTTGATATCATGTACATGAAAAAAAATATTTGTGATAATATTTTAAAAACAATCAATGATATTGAGGGAAAAACAAAAGATATTGTTAAAGTATGAAAGGATTTGGCAAATATAAAAATAAGAAAAGAGATATGAAAATAAGAAAAGAGCTACACTTACAACCATCGAAAAATAGATTTGCAAAGCCCCTGCATGTTATGTACTAAGTCGAAGTGAAAGCAAGGTTTATTAAAATTCCTGAAATATGTTAAGTTTCTTGTTGACTATGCTTCAAACATATCAAGATGTGCAAGTGTGGAAGATGGTAACATTTTAGTATTAAAATCTCATATTGCTATATATTGTTGTAACGATTGCTTTTCGTTGGAATATGTAGATAATTTTGTAAAGATGTGGTCATTTCATTGTTTGAGTTGGTAAATTTTTTGTATGAGTTATGTGCTAAGATATTGAACATCAAAAGATTAGACATATTACAAGCAAAGGTGGTTGTGATACTATGTAAGTTAGAAAAATCTTTTCCACCTACATTCTTTGATATTATGATCTACTTGATAGTTCACTTACTAGAAAAAGCCAAACTCAATGGATCGGTGCAAAATAGATAGATCTTTCAAAGTGAACGATAATATTTAATATAATTTAATAATTTAATTAATAATTATGGTATCATTTATGTACTTTGATATTATCAAGTACTGACTTTGTGAGTTTAAACAGAAATCTTGGCAACTTGAAAGATTATGTGGATAATAAAGCTCATCTAGAGGGATCAATCGCTGAAGGTTATATTGTAAATGAATGCTTAATTTTTATTTTAATGTATCTGCATGGGATTGAAACAAAATTTAATAGAGGTGACAGGAATTATGAAGGGGTTTAGGAAAAGCAAGGAAAGTTATCTATTTTCTCATATAAAGTTCATCCATTTAGATATTTAGAGACTTAATCTCTAATACATAGTGATCGTGATGTTATTGCCTGGTATATCATGAACAATTGCAAGGAATTATAATACTATTTTGGGTAAGTTTATCAATAAAATATTTTTCTTTATGTCATAATTATAATAGTATTACTTAATATTTTTTTATAGTATTCATAGGGATGAACTGATAAAAGAAAGTGATGAAAACATAGATCTGAGACAAAGGAAACAATTTTCTCAATGGCATGAAAAACATGTATGTTATTTATATATGAAAACTTTTATAAGAATGCCATACTAAGATTTTCTTATATATTTTTTATAAATATTGATTTTCCTTCTACATGAAGTGACTATGAATCATGAAGTTGTCAGAAGCCATTGATAAATTATATGTAGCATGTGGTCCTGATTTTCATGTGAGAACCTATTCATGTTGCATTGTTAATGGAGTTAGGTTTCACACAAACAATCGAGATGCTCGCCATCAAACACAAAATAGTGGTTTAGTTATGGAAGGAGAGCACGACGATAAAATTAATCATTGATTTTTTTAGGATTTTGATAAATATCATTGAGTTAGGGTACCTATTTCAATATTAGGTTCTTATATTTAAGTGTGAATATTTTGATACCGATAAAAAGAAAAAAAGAATTTAAAGTGATTTGCATTTCACGTTGATTAATATAAGTAATAAGTGGTATGGAATGATCCTTTTGTCCTAGCAATTCAAGCGAAACAATTATTTTATATCAATGATACAAAATTAGGTAAAAATTGGCAAGTAATGCTAAGGATAAAGCACAAATATGTATGGAATATTCTAGAAGTAATCCCTAGTGAAGATATGATACAGATAATGATGAAATGCCACTATTTGATGATCAGAATGCATACCAGCAAGGTAAACTTTTTAGGCTTATGTGGAATTAATGTTAAAGTTGAGGGGCCTAGAGTGTAATAATTGCACTGAAATGATGTTGATGCGGATCCTATCGATAAAGGACTTGTCACTTAAGAAATACAAGTGGACTTGAATGACATAAATTCTAAGAAATGTGATGAAGAAGATGATACATTGATGGATTATTGTGACAGTGATGAAGAATTAGAATCGAATGAAATGAACAATATAACACCAATATTGAGACATATGTATTTTATATGAATAATTTGTTTAAAGGATTCCTCAAATTTATTATTCTTTGTACTTTAATATCTTTATTATTTTCTTGTATGCTGATAATTATTATATGTTTTTGTTATTTTTCTCTATTATTTTTTTGTACTTTGATATGTCCATTATTTATTTGTTTTGAAATAGCTCAGGAAACTATGCCATT
This sequence comes from Areca catechu, assembly GCA_021397845.1. NCBI lineage: Eukaryota > Viridiplantae > Streptophyta > Magnoliopsida > Arecales > Arecaceae > Areca > Areca catechu. Next base: position 36,981,327 of record CM038040.1, read on the forward strand.
TACTTGAAAGAATATTATGTATATTATTGCCATTTTTTATTTTTATTATAGACTTATTTATAATAGGTATTCTCATACTATGGCACCAGGATGTGCGCAACATTAGTTAACAACTCTTGCAACTTTATCTGGATCTACATCTTTACCTACAGTATATCTATATCGATAGATAGTTCACCTTCTATGTCCTCTAGTAATGCTAGCATTGATAAGAACTATTTATTAATTAGTTACTGGTATGTCCTGAATATTATTAATTTTTTTAAAAAAATAATATACGAAATATTATTAATGATGATATATTTTATGTTTTAGCTTTGTCCTCCTCGAGATGAGGTCATGGACTTACTAAAGGGGTTGGATTAGAGAGGGCAGGGAGGTTGCATGTTGACATTCCTATAGATAAAGGAAGCTAGGATGGAGAAAATATTAAGAAGTTAATTTCAAAGTTGGGGTTTATTGTTTTAAATTTTGCCCACTCCAAGTGCAAGATTCGACTGAGATTATAGAGGAGGATAAGAATCCTCTTTATGACCGATATTGGTAAAAAAATTGATAAGACTCTTTATATTTATATTTTTGATATTTGCATAATACTTTTTTTTAAAACAAAGTTTAATATTGATATTAGTTAGCAACATGTGAAGTTATGTTGTGAGAGAGTGATGCAAAAGGCCTATAAAAATTTTTGGCATACTCTACATAGGCATTATAAGAAATTTGATACTCATGATGTGGCATGACGTATACCTTAAATCAATGTATACTCAAATGTTTGGGATTTTCTGTGTAGCTTATTTGAGGAAGACAAATTTCAAATATACCAAGTTTGGTTCTTATAAATCTTTCAAAATAAATCATACATATATATGAGCTAATATTTGTTATACATTTTAAATGAAGCAATGGTCCACTATAAATTCTGCCAATCACCAGAAGATATTTTATAATCATCATGTGAGATCAAAATTATTTGTTTCTGCATGTTATATCTAGGTATATTGTAATTATTAAGTATGTTATAAAATAAATATACATATTATTTATTATAATATGTGGATTAATTATATGCTGTATTCTTGTTCTTTACATAGAGATTCAGGACCGGGAAGAAGCTAGACAAAATTGAGTTATTCAAGAACACAAGATGCAATGAGAAAGAGTGATGAATTTCAGATGAGACTGAATTAAGATAGGTGAGAAAATGATTAATTATATTTTTTTCTTTAATTGTTCGTAATTCAAGGCATTTTTTACTTTTAATTATAGAATCAGATGATGGAGTTGCAAGCCTAGCATAGATTTTCAGACTTTGATAGGAGACTCGACTAATATTATGTGAAATATTAAATCATAAATAACTTTCAATCAATAAATTTAATAGAATTAAATCATAAAAAAAGAAGACTATTGATCGAATGATCGGTCCAACATGCTATCCAAGTATTAGGATAGTTCAAGACCTCCTAGCTAATGTCAACATGAGTTCATGAGAAAAGAAGATAAGACTCGATATTATAATTCATAAATCTTTTTATAAAAAAAATAAGGAAAGAGAAAATAAAAAAAAAGAAAAGAGAATCGTTATCTCTTTTAAAGAAAGGCATTTAAATTGGATCCAATAAAGATCATACCGAAGGGCTTAATTGGGGATTGGTGGTTGTAGATAGTCAGTGGCTAGTGGCCATGAATAATCAGTGCGATGCCTGACCTGCAAGAAATATATTTTTTTTAAAAAAATAAAAAAAACTACCATATTGCATGGATATCATAGTGATTCCTGGTTTGTTTTTTAAAAGAATATCTTGAATTCATGGTAAGGTAGTATGACAATATATATCCATAGATTAGGTAGAGAGAGAGAGAAAGGGTAAAGAGAGAAATGTATTTTTTTTTATATTAAAAAAAAAAAAAAAAAAAAAAAAAAAAAAAGGACGCAAGAGAAAGAACGGCAGCTAGTTTTTTTTTTTTTTTTCTATTTTTTCTTTTCTTGTTTTGTTTTGGCAAAAGAAGGCAAAAGCAAGGGAGGCTGGATTGTGGCTTGGCGGTGATAAAGGTGGTCAATGCCGGAGGACAACAACATGCGGTGGTCAATGCGAGAAGTTGAGAGCGGTCGGTGGTGGTGACCAACCGGTGCAAAAAGGGCAAAAAAGGAACCATCAGATCATGAAATCGGGGATAGGAACTTGGCTTTGATTCAGTACCAGGCCGCTTGCCAGCGGCCACGATTTCCACCGTGGGAACCATGGAGAGGACCAAAGGAGCTTGATCAGGGATTCATCAATCTGAAATAGCAGCGACAGCGGCCGGAAAAAGAAGAAAGAAGGGCCCAAAAAAACAGGGGCTGAACTGGCCGGGTTTCTTCTCGGCGAGTTTCCGGCAAAACTAATGACCGGCAGTGGTGCACAAGGCCATGGAAAAAAGGGGAAGGGAGAGGGAAAGGAAGACCGAGGCTCACGTTGGGCTTTTGATGCCAATTTCCGACAGGCACAAAGCTAAGAATTGGTGATCTCAAGGGGGAGATAGAGGAAGAAAGAGAGAGAAAGGAAACGCAATGATCATTGGTGCTTTGAGAGATGGAGAATTTAGGAAGAAGGGGGTTCCTTTTACAGAGAACTTTCAAGGATTTTGCTAGCAATTGGAGTTCCTCTCCTTTCCCAACTCGTGAGAGGGGAAGCCTCTTCGAACCTTTTTTTTTTTTTTTGGGTATGGGTGGGATGTGGGCCGTTTTGGGGATGGGCTGGTTAAATCGACTGGGCCATCAAAGTAACTTCTCAGAACGACAGTCAACAAACCTGAATTTTAATGGAGAAATGGAACAAACAATGTATGCCTAAAGAACAAATGATTTATGTTAATTATGGCAGCTTGCTGGGGGTTAAGTTAGTGAGATGAGGATTTGGATTTTGTTCGGTGGTGTTTTTCGTATTCCCTGCACTTCATCGAATTGTACAGCACCGATGATGCTGAAGTTTGAAGAAGGTACTTTATGGCCAAGCAAATTGCTTTAGAATATTAGCTGTGGTGGAACCCAAACGGGGAGAAGATCAGGATGCCTGAGAATTGCCGTAGAAAAGGGGAGAGATATATATCCCTGACATTATTCAAAATTATCTCTAACCTTGTGAAATTAGGACCCAAATTGGTTCTCTGTTGCCAAGGTCTTAATTTAGTGCATCATCTTCCATGGATGGTGGGTTTCAGCAAGATTTCAATTTTGGGTCCTTATGAAAAGATCACTCTAATATGCAGTCCTGTTTCATGCGTTCTTTTAATTTAACTTGTAATTTATTTATTTATTTTTTTTATTTGAGTTGCCATTTTCTTGAGTTTACCTAAAGCTGTCATTGGAAGAAATGATCTACTCGAGGCCATCTTATCTACCTCGAGGTGCTTCAAAACTGTTTGCAGGTCAAGGCATGAGACTACACAAGAAGTATAAAGACGCATCGAGATGGAGAGGCTTAAACGCTACTTGCATCTTGCATCGGGCATTTGGCTTCGATAGACAGGACAATGGATTGACTTGATTGACTTCTCTCATAGTAAATTGAAGGGTAGGTTTATAAGAAGTGGGGGAAAAAAAAAAAAGGAGATATAGAAGGACACGTTTCAAAAACCCGCCCCACACTGGAAGCCGTCTCGCAACAACCTCCCTTCATTTTTTATACTTAAATTATAATTTAAAGAGAGTTTATCATTAGTCATCGAACTCGCGTTTTTTAGGTCAATTCTTGAAGGACAGAATCCAAAAATCTGGATCTCGCGATTACAGTACGCGTAGGTCTGTCTCCTAGTCTCAGAAAAATTTTAAAAAATTACTTTAAAAAAAGGGGGATAAAAACTCGTCACGCTTCAATAAGAAAAAAAGCAAGCTACCCAAACAATTTAAGAGTTCAGCCAAAACGTGATATCGATCCTTGTAATAAATTGTGCGAGAAGAGGCAAACGATGTAGAGTGGCAAATGACGAGCATCCGTATGTCTACAGAGAGCACTTCGTGGCCCATATGCGGGCTAAAATAGCATTCTCGCAAACAACTCAAAATTACAACAGCTGCTTAGCCCACAGTCATCTCTGACCCATGTGATGAGGTCTGCGGGCTATATACCCCACGAAGAGACCCACCAAACTTCCCTATCCCTACGAACTTAGGCCTCGGCCAACCTACGAAGACGGTGACAACAATTTTACATCTTTAATTCTATCTATATCAATTAAGCCTTCACGGGTGCTTAACCTTGGCATAGCCAAACCTCTCTTCATACAAGACGCTCCTTTCAATCTCTCTCCTAAACCAATATTTACCGATACAAATTCTATAAGATATCAGGCTTGCAAGCTTTGTTTCGTTTAAAAATTAGAACTGTCCCCCTTCGAAGGTCTGCCCGAATTGCCATCCGGCAGGCACGACGTTGTAGCTAGTGATCGTCCTTCCGTCGCTTGTGATGACTTGGAAGGAGAGGCTCTGTCCATCAAGGTATGCGTTGCTTTGCCAATTTTGGCCCCAGTTCCGCGACATCGCCTGCCAACCGGTCTTGGATCCCTTGATGGACACAGCATGCACGTCGCCAGCACCTGCGACGTTGGTGATCAAGACCAAATTGAAGTAGGAGTGACCATTGATGGTGAACCTAACTCCACCCTTCTTTGCACATGGCACCCTGCACATCGACATGGCCGAATGAACTCAGCGATACTTTATTTGGTGGACCATGGATAAATTACATGAGAATTGCTAAAGTAGAAAATGCCAAGGTGGTACAACCGGCACTAGCCAAATGTCAAGAACTGGTATGGCATCGAGCCACTGAGCCCACCACCAGATGACCTTATTGTTGGTGCAAATCGAGCCCAGAACGTGGGACCGGTTGTTGGGCTCGGTCGAGTTAGAGTCATGGACTCATGGATGCGTGCAGCGCGTTTTGGAGGAAGTACCAGGACAAGGCTCACCTTCTGAAGGTCACGGGCACGATCCCGGCACGGTACCGAGCGATCTGGAGGAAGGCAGGCTCGGCCAGGTCAAAGTGCTGGAGGGGAGGGTTGCACCACCCTCCGTTGTCGTTGGCGAGGGCGTAGTTTGGAGGGCAGAAGTTGGTGGCGGTGACCACAATGGTCCCAGGGAGGCACCACCTGGGGTCATCGGTGCACTTCATCTCGTAGCATGCGCCGCAGCTCAGCCCATTGTTGAAGAGCGCCGTGCTAAGCGCGGCTGTGTTCGTGCCGTAACCTTGGCTATAGAGGTTGCCATAGCCACAAGCCCCACCTACAAAGACATACCAACATCTCCATTAGAAATGGCCGGTGGAGAACCGGACGTTGTTAGCACAAATGTGAAGGATTAATTATTTACCCATTGTTCCTGTGGCATCGCCACCGCCGTAGAACGTGGCATGCGCGTTCTGCCAGCCAGAATCCCCAAAGGTTCTGCACACGAGGAGGGAGGAGGAGGAGAGGAGAAAGAGAGAAATGGAGAGAGAGCACTTTGAGATTGCCATTGGAGAGGCTCTAGAGGGATGGAGCTAAGAGAAAGAGAAAGGAAAGATGGGGGCTTAAAATTTGCTTGTAAAGGGAAGGGGAGAGCGGGATTCTGTATTTATAGAAGAGGGTAGCATGGGGGGGGGCGTTCGATAAATTTCTTTGTAAAGGGTGACAGATCTGGCGGCTCTCACGTTTTGAAACGGACGGCAGAAAATAACAAATCGGACGCACATGCTGCTGCTACGGTTGAGGGCCAATTAGTGAGGCTGTGGCCCCTCTCCTTCCCCAGACTCTCCCGTGTCTCTTCGTGTCACCTTCCAAACCATGCCACATGGACACATGCATTTGGTGCTTACATTACCACGTGCGTATATGAGATTAATTATTGTAACGTTACTATATCTACAATTAATCAGATCATTCTAGTATAAGTATATCCATGCATGGAAATCAGAATATAAAATATGCACAGTATTATTAGTTACATATATTCCTCACAATAGTTCATAACGTGGTTCTTAGATAATTATGGTTACTATATTACCATCCAGTCAAATATAAATGTAGAAAAGGTTCGATTTATTCTCCAGTAACAATGTATTAGAGGATAAGACCTAGCACATGTACTTGTGCTATTAGCTTCTATATATTCACCATGGAACTTTCCATCTTCACATAAAATGCAGCTATAAGAGTGGACTCGGCGACTGTTTGTGCTTGTAGCCGCAGAATTTTATGGGTGTAATTTTGTTAGAGTCTTTTTTTTTTTTTTTTAATTGAAATTTTGTTAGAGTCACTTATGGACTACATGGAAATAAAGCATGACCAGAGGGGGAAATGTGGTTCACCTTTAGCCTAATAGATTATTTGATGGAGTGTGGTTCCTGTCTGGTAACTGAAAAGTTTGATTTAATCGCTCGCCATCATTTTTGCACATTAATCAATATCGAGAGATTAAATGCTTCCTTCAAGCTGACTCATGAATACCGCTAAGGTGGTAGCCCAGTTGATAGAGATCTTGCCTCACTACTAACTGGTTATGGGTTCGAAGCATGATCGTTCTAGCAGTAACTCGATTAAATCCTGGAATCCACGATCGCTGGTATAAGTGAGAGATCAGTATACATTTGAGCATTTTGAATGGATTATTATCTGACGTGATGGAGACCTGCGGAGTACTTGCACCGAGACTTATCTTCCTATCACTTTTTTAATAAAAAAAAAAAAAAAAAAAAAAGCCAGACGCATGAATATTGTAGGTGATCGATCGTCTAGCTGGAAAACATATTCCGGTAGATGTTGACTCTATTAGTCAAATCGTATTGTAATGCAATTTGTCTTGTTCTATTAACGTCTTTTCAGATCGATGTTAACATATAGTATTATCTAAATTGATTATTTACGCTTCCATGCCTGGGAGTTGGGATGCTCGGTGATAGAAGTATTTCAGCAACCTCACCCCCATCTTCTGTCTAGTCCAACTCAGGTACAGCAGTTACAGTAAAAATGTAACATGAAAAAAACCAAATGGGATTGCCTAAATTAATGCATGTGTCTACGTATATAGATAAATATATAAAAGTTTTACAAAAATTCTATGAGGAATAAAATCATGGATCAAATTGATAAGCAGCGTTAACATAAATTGGACAGGTCTATAAACCTTATGCTATACCATGTTGGATATATATACCCAATTCGCATTGAAAGCAAAATTTCATGACACTTTTTACCGCACACAAGAGCAGAAGAAATAATCCATCAAGCTTCATCAATGAAGCACAGTTGCAAGACAAATGTAATTCTTTGCAACCAAATGCTTTCAGGGCTTTTCATTTGGAAATTCTTTCAAAAACTGTATGATTTATGAATTTGGTCATCGCCGTAGCTTCATCTTTACCCTCTCTTTACCTTTCATTTGGAAAAGCCTCTACTGGAAATAGTGTAGCAGTACTTGGAGTTGGAACAGTACGTTGGAAGATTAATTTTGACTGGCCTTTAGAGTGGTCGTTGTTTCTGGGTTGGATTCACATGATGGAGTGGTTAACTTAATGGGAAAAACGTGACGTGGGTGAGTACAACAGCTAGTTTGGTCTTGGTCAGAGTTGCAGTTGCAACGTGGCAAGATGAGTTGTATCCGCAATCACGCCGCCCTTGCTCCCCCGCGACGCGGCCCACCGAGAAGTCCGCGTGATAATGTGGGGAAAGTGTCGCCAACAATCTCTTAACATGATCTCAAATTAAATGTCATCCCTGCCCATGTTTACCCCTGTTCCTGTAATAAATCGGTCAAAAAAAAAAAAAAAAAAAGAGAGGGAGTCTCCTTCTCCCTTTCGATTTCGTCGAAAAAAAGCCAATTTCTAGTAAAAATCGATCTCTCCCCATCCTATTTATAATCCCTTGCCTTTCCTCTTGGATTTATCAAAATTTACTAATTTTCCGGTTCTTTCCCTTGTTCTTCTTTGCGGAAGTTTGAATCGTCTTCATCGGATTTGGAACCTGGCCACTATTGAACGACAACACCAGCCCCATCCCATGCAGGATTGAGCGTTGTCAATCTATTTCTATTTCTAAACGAAACGGAGTTTATCTTTATTTGATATTCGGTTTGTATGTTTTATTTAAACTATGAGTTTGTTAGTGTTTGTCTTTATCTAGATTATGGTATTCAAGTTTAGTTAGGAGTCTATCTTGGAATTTCTGCCATATACGTTGTTTAAAGTCTTGGAATAAAAACGGAAGAACATGAGGGTTGCGGTGATCGTAGCAGCGTTTTGTTCCAGAAACTCAAAACACCGTCTGCTCTGTTTTCTGGTTGTTTTGTTTTCTTCGTCCGAATTTTGTCTTCTAGAAATCGTTGGGTGTGTGAGAGCTTGTGAGCATTTGTTTATTCTACAATCTTGGTATCAGAGCCAGCGTTCAAGGGAGCTCCATAACCAGCGATCAAGGGTGTTCTATATCAATCTGCCATGAGTGATCTTCAAGTTGTTGGCGCCATCAAGAAGCTCAACAATCAGAACTACAACTCCTGGTTAACCTGCATGATCTCGTATATGCAAGGCCAGGATTTGTGGGAGGTTGTAAACGGCAACGAAACACGGCAACCTGATGAAGACACGAACGGGACGCTGCGGAAGTGGAAGATCAAGGTGGGCAAGGCGATGTTTGTCCTGAAGACGACGGTCGAAAAAGACGTGCTGGACCATATCCGTGAGTTGAAGACCCCCAATGTAGCATGGAATACTCTTGCCGTGTTGTTCTCCAAGAAGAATGATACCGGGCTTCAACTTCTGGAGAGCGAACTGCTGTCGGTGGCGCAGCGAGATCAGACCATCGTCTAGTATTTCTACAAGGTGAAGTCCTTGTGTCGAGATATTTCCAAGTTAGATCCAAAAGCTCCAATCGACGACACCAAGATGAAGCGAATCATCATCCATGGTTTGAAGCCTGAATTTAGGAGCTTTGTCGCTACTATACAGGGATGGCAAAATCAGCCATCGCTTGTGGAGTTTGAAAATCTGTTAGCCGGCCAAGAAGCCCTAGCCAAGCAGATGGGAGGAGTCTCGTTAAAAGGTGAAGAAGAGGCACTCTATGCCAATAAAGGCAAGAAGAACTCTAAGCAGCATGTTGCCAAAGGATCTAAGAAGAAGGATGATGAGGTGGAAAATCATCAGGGTGAAGGAAACTCTCGTGCAGGGGGTAGATCAAGGAACTCTGGCAATGGTCAAAGGTTTGAAGGAAAATGCTACAATTGCAAGAAGAAGGGTTATATGGCAAAGGATTGCTGGTTCAAGAAGAAGGAGGTAGAAAGTAATGTTGCAACCTCAAAATTTGAGGATGAATGGGATGCTGAGGCACTTTTCGCTACAGCCAAGGTTGAGCAACCCTTCACGGTAATAACAGTCACCGAAGTTGATTATGAAAATGACTGGATTGTTGATTCAAGGTGTTCAAATCACATGACCGGTGACAAGGAGAAGCTGCAGAATTTGTCTGAATATAAGGGAAGCCGGGTGGTGGTGACAGCAAATAATTCAAAGCTGCCGATTGCTCACACTGGCAATACAGCAGTTGCTCTTCCTTGCAATAACAGTGAGGTGCCGCTCCATAATGTCTACCATGTTCCAGGGATGAAGAAGAATCTCTTCTCTGTGGCACAGTTGACATCCTCTGGCCATGTTGTTGTGTTTGGCCCATAAGATGTCAAGGTGTATCGGGATCTTTAGCTTGTCCAAGAATCAGTGATGAAGGGGCGGAAACTGGATTCAGTTTATGTGATGTCTGCCCAAATCGCCTATGTAGACAAAACCTAGAAAAATGAAATAGCCGATCTATGGCATATGTAGCTAGGACATGTCAGCTACTCCAAGCTCGATGTGATGATGAAGAAGGCGATGCTGAGGGGCCTTCCACAGCTTGAAGTAAGGACTGATACGATTTGTGCAGGATGCCAATATGGGAAAGCTCATCAGCTGCCTTATGAGGTGTCCAACTTTCAAGCAAAGGAGCCCCTACAACTAATTCATTCGGATGTGTTTGGACCAGTCAAGCAGGCTTCCATCAATGGAATGAAATACCTGGTGACCTTCATTGATGACTTCTCGAGGTATGTTTGGATTTATTGCATGAAGGAGAAGTCTGAAACCTTCTCAAAATTCCGGGAGTTCAAGGAAACCGCAGAAGCGGAAACTGGAAGAACTGTTCGCTGTTTACGAACAGATAACGGGGGAAAGTACACCTCAAAGGAGTTCCTGGATTTTTTTTTAGAAGTGCAGAATTTGCCATCAGTTCACTGCGCCAATACTCTACAACAAAATGGCGTGTCAGAAAGGAAGAACATGCATCTAGCTGAAATCTGTCGAAGCTTGCTTCACGCGAAGAATGTACCGGGTCGATTTTGGGCTGAAGCAATGAAAACAACAATCTTTATGATCAACCGGTTGCCTCAAAAAAGGTTATCCTTTCTTTCACCCTTTGAAAAATTATGGAATTCAAAACCTGCAGTTGGACATTTTCATGTTTTTGGATCTGTGTGCTATGTGTTTGTACCTGGCCATCTACGCAACAAAATGGAGGCTGTCAGATGTATTTTTGTAGGTTATGATAGTCAAAGAAAAGGATGGTGGTGCTGTGATCTAGTTACAGGAAGATGCTACACATCGCGAAACGTTGTGTTTGATGAGGCGTCTTCATGAGGGTTAGTGGACAAGAAGGAATTGCCAAGTCCGGATGCATTCAAAGAAGATCTGGAACCCTCACGTGTTAAACTCAGTTCACAGCAATTTGAAGTTACAGAAAGCAGCGGTAATGGCGAGGAAAGAGCTGTTCAACACCCGTGGCAGACAAGTGTTTATCAGCGAGTAGAAGAGGAGGACAAGCCATTACAACAAAATATGCCGACTGCACTTAGAAGATCAACCAGGATTAGAAAAACAAATCCTAAATATGCTAATGCTGCAATAGTGGAGGATCTGGATACAAGGAAACCAGAGACATTTAAAGAGGCTTCACAGCACCCAGAATGGTTCAATGCAATGAAGGAAGAGATTGCTGCACTTGACCGAAATCAGACCTGGGAGCTGACGGCCAAGCCAAAGGATATGACGCCCATCTCGTGCAAGTGGGTGTACAAAGTCAAGCACTGTGCTGATGGATCAATTGAGAGATACAAAGCTCGTCTTGTAGTTCGAGGGTTCTCCCAACAGTATGGGTTAGACTATGATGAGACCTTTAGTCCTGTTGCAAAGCTCACAACAGTGAGAGTTCTCCTGGCTTTAGTAGCAAGCAGAGGGTGGAATTTATAGCAAATGGATGTAAGGAATGCTTTCTTACATGGAGAGCTAGATCGAAAAACTTACATGGAATAGCTGCTGGGATTTCAGAGTGTTGAGCACCCTAAATATGTGTGCAAACTTCGGAAGGCGCTTTATGGTTTAAAGCAGGTGCCGAGGGCCTGGTACGGGAAGATTGCTGAATTTCTTATTCACTCTGGATACCAGGTAACTTCTGCAGACTCAAGCCTGTTTGTCAAAGCTAGTGAAGGGAAAATAGCTGCCGTACTGGTGTATGTGGATGATCTAATTATCACCAGAGATTTTGAAGAGGAGATAATCCGAACCAAGGAAACCTGTCGATCCATTTTTAGATGAAGGAACTCGAACGGTTGAAGCGTTTCTTGGGTTTAGAAGTTGATCACTTAGATGAGGGGCTGTTTCTACATCAAAGGAAGTATTCCAAGGATTTGTTGAAGAGATTTGGGATGCTCAATTACAAACCGAGTACAACACCAATGGAACCTAATGCCAAAATATGCTTTCAGGAAGGCAGAAGTCTGACATATATCACTATGTATCGGATACTGATGGGCAGCCTTATTTACCTCAGTATCACTAGGCCGGATATTTTATTTGCTGTTGGGGTGATGAGCCGATTCATGCACAACCCAACGAACCTTCATCTGGAAGCAGCTCGGCGAATCTTGAGGTATGTGAAAGGGACGCTTGGTCATGACATCCTGTATAAAAAGAATAGCAGCTGCAGATTGGAAGGTTACTGTGACGCCTACTACGCAGGTGATCTTGATACTCGGCGGTCGACTACTAGGTATGTGTTTAAGTTTGGATCTGGAGCAATTTCATGGTGCAGTAAGAGACAGCCCACTGTCTCTTTGTCAACCATAGAAGCTGAATACCGAGTTGCTGCAATGGCATCTCAAGAAATTGTCTGGCTAAGGCAATTGCTGGAAGATCTGTATCAGTTGGAAGAGGGTGGAGTTCTCTTACAATGTGACAATCTGTCTACAATAAAGCTGGCAGAAAATCTAGTTTTTCATGCTAGGACAAAGCATGTGGAGGTTCATTATCATTTCATAAGAGAAAAAGTGCTGTAGGGGGAGATTGAGTTGAAGTATATTTGAACGGAAGATCAAGCTGCAGACCTATTTACCAAAAGCTTGTACGGGAACAAAGTCGAAGATCATTGTCGTCAGCTCGGTGTGGTAAAGGGATTAGGTGCTGGCGTTGACGGGGAGTATTGAACGACAACACCAGCCCCACCCCATGCAGGATTGAGCGTTGTCGATCTATTTCTGTTTCTAAACGAAACAGAGTTTATCTTTATTTGGTGTTCAGTTTGTATGTTTTATTTAAACTATGAGTTTGTTAGTGTTTGTCTTTATCTAGATTCTGGTATTCAAGTTTAGTTAAGAGTCTGTTTTGGAATTTCTACCATGTACGTTGTTTAAAGTATTGGAATAAAAATGGATGAACATGAGGGTTGCGGTGATTGCAGCAACGTTTTGTTCCAGAAACTCAAAACACCGTCTGCTCTGTTTTCTGGTTGTTTTGTTTTCTTCGTTAGAATTTTGTCTTCCAGAAACCGCTGGGTGTATGAGAGCTTGTGAGTGTTTGTTTGTTCTACAGCCATGACCTTCGATCCCAGAAAAAATGGTGAAGAAGCTTGCTATCGCAGCGGTGAGTACCAAGTCGAGGCTCATGATAGTGTGAAAGATAATCATGGTCCATCAGAAAGAGGAGAGGATGGGTCCGAGGCTGTCTGCTCGAGATCCGAGGAAGAAGGGGGATTCAAAAAAGTCCCTGTTTTGGCTAAACGAACGAAGAAGAAGAAAGAAGATGAGAAGAAAAGAAAAGAAAAAAAAATGAAAAAAATAAATAAGAAAAAATAAATTCTCTCTTCCTCTCTTATCTCTCTTCCCTCTTTGTAATTTCTCTTTACTTTCTCTCTCTAATCTCTCTCTGCACTTTCTATCTCTGGTTTCTCTCTTTATAAATCTTTTTCTCTAAAAATCTCTCTCTCTTAGGAATTAAGAAAGTTATGAAGTTAAGATCAGAAATCAGTAGGTGGACAGTTGATGAGACCCGAATAGAAGGTTCTAGACCTATAACTACCATATTATAAAATTATTTATTAAAAATAAGATTATTATGTAGGAGGATAATTTTTCAAGCAAGAGGGTGTTGAGCGAGTTCTATAGCACCTACATCGAGAATTCGAGTGCAGACTGATATTGGACATGTTAAATCAATCCCCAGTAAATATAAGGGTTCTTGGACATGATCACCTGTTTATATATGTATTTATATATTATATGATTTGATCCTTAGATACGATCCTTGGCATATTTGATTATTTATTTACTGCATGATTTCGATTTCTTCTGATGTATATTTGTTTTATGAATTATCGGTATGATTATTTATAGCTCACGTATAATATGTTTGTATCAACACGATTATTTTTCGGATGATTTAGAGCATGATATCGGCTATTGAAAATTTTTAAAAAAGAATATGATTTGATAATATGTTGAGAATTGATTTAATTGATAATCAAGAAAAGAGTGTTTGAACTAGCCACATCAAACATAGAATAGTCGAGCCATGGACAGATAATACGTGGGATTGTCGAGCCATGGATAGTTAATATATGGGATCGTTGAATCATGGACAGATAATCATAGGATAGCCGAGCCATGAATGGATAATACGTGGGATAGCCGAGCCACGGACTAATAATATATGAAATAGCTAAGCTATGAGTGGATAGTATATGGAATAGCCGAGCCACCGAGCCACGGATGGATAGTACATGAAATAACATAGCGCCACGGACAAATAGTACATAATTGATTTTGAAATTGCTAATCATGGGCTAAAGCATGACCGTGATTAATCCAAAATCCAAAAAAGATAATAGTGGTTGATCCAGATCATGTTAATAAGATGTGGATAATAAAAGATAAAATAATAATTAAGTAAAAAAGAAGATTTTACTTAATGACATATGTGGTGTTTTACTTTTGAATGAGATGGTTGGTTGATATTAATTGATGCACGTTTTTGCATATGATATTGAGTTATCTTGATTACTTAATATATGATTTTGATATTTATATTTTGTTTGATATTGTTTACTGTTATTTTTGAATTATATTATATTATAATGGTGTAAGTATGTGGAGATTCTTAGTAGGCTGTAAAGTTCACACCTCTCTTTCTTTTCTCAGAGTTGTAGGATGTCCAATGGATTCATGAGTGAAAGGATGAAAATATAAAGGGTTATTGATACCGATAGAACAATTGAAGAATAATCAAATTTGTAATTATATGAGTTTTATTATTTTCCTTTCATTAAGTATTCTTTTATGAATTATGATCAATAGTATTCTTGAAAATTGAAGTTGTAGTGGATTTTTAAGACCTCGCATGATTTCCAGGGTATATTCTAGGATTCTTGTAGCCGGTGATATGGTTGAACTAGTACTGGGTTCAGGACGTGACAGAATAGTATCAAAGCTTAGATTATGATTACTTGGAACTGTGACATAAATAATTAGGGCATGACATGAGTAATATCGAAACTTAAGTTATGATTACTTAAGATTGTGACATAAGTGACGAGATACAATGAAGTAACAAAAATAAATCTAGAGTTTGGATGTCAGATCATTATGTATTACGATAAAACTAGAGAATTTGGTAAATTTATATCAAAGTACGTAGTGAAAGTATGGTAGCTTAAAATTATTCAAAGCCGATTAGTAACATTGATTCTTTAACTCGAAAATCATGATAATTGAAGAGCTCAAAAGAAACTCAATATGTATAATGGATGGAATGGATTGAGTTATTAGATAACATGATCCTATAGGATAAGCACTCTACAAGGTAAACTAATTGGGAGCTTGAGGATAATTGAGAGTTGGGTATTTTTAAAGTTTAAACCTCAAGTAATTTAATTTCGATGATGAAATTATTTTAAGGGAGAGAATATAAAACTCGATAAAAAAAAATAGAGAGGGAGTCTCCTTCTCCCTCTCAATTTCATCGAAGGGGAGACAATTTCTAATAGGAATCGGCCTCCCTCCATCCTATTTAATAATCCCCTGCCTTCCCTCTTGGATTGGCCAGAATTTACCAATGATTTTCTTGTTCTTCTCCTTGTTCTTCTTTGTAGAAGCTTGAACTGTGTTCGTCAGAATTGGAGCCCAACCATGTCCTCCGATCCAGGGAAAAATGGGGAAGAAGCTTGCTATCACAGTGGCAAGTGCAGAGTCGAGGCTCGAGGTGGTGCAGAAGATGATCGTGGTCTGTCGGATAGAGGGGAAGATGGATCTATGACCGTCCGCTCAAGATCTAAGGAAAAAGTGGGACTCAAAAGAGTCCCTTGTTTTGGCTGAATGAGGGAAGAAGAATAAAGAAAAAGGAAAAGAAAAGAAAAGATAAATAAATAAAAATAATAAAAATAAATAGAAAAAAAATAAATTCTTTATTTCTTTTCTTATCTCTCTTTCATTTCTTTAATTTTTCTCTTTACTTTCTTTCTCTATATTTTTTTTCTCTTTAAAAGTTTTCCTCTTTTAGGGATCGGGAAAGTTGTAAAGTTGGGATCAGGGATCAGTAAGGGAATAGTTGATGGGATTTGAGTAAAGGGTTCTAGATTTATAATTATCATATTATGAAATTATTTATTAAAAATAAAATTATTATGTAGGAGGATAATTTTTTGAGTAAAAGGGTATTAAGCGAGTCCGTAGCTTCTAGGTCGAGAATCTGGGTGTAGACTGATATTGGGTATATTAAATATGTCCCCAATAAAGGTAAGGGTTCTTGAACACGATCACTATTTATATATGTATTTGTACATTGCATGATTTGATCTTTGGAAATGATTATTGGCATGCATGATTATTTATGCATTGCATGACTTCGGTTTCTCCTGATGTATATTTGTTTTATGAATTGCCAGTATGATTATTTATAACTTTCGTATAATATGTTTGTATCAACGCGATTATTTTTTGGATGATTTAGATCATGATACTGGTTATTGAAAATTTTAAACAAGAAATATGATTTGATAATATGTTGATAATTAATTTAATTGATAATCAAGAAAAGAATGTTTGGACTAGCCATGCCAAATAGAGAACAGCCAAGCCATGAACAACATGGGATCATCGGGCCACGGACGATTAATACATGGAATAGCCAAGCCACAGGTGGATAATATGTGGGATATCCGAGCTACAAACGGATAATACATGGGATAATCGAGCCACGGACTGATAGTATATAGAATAGTCGAGCCACGGATGGATTGCACGTGAGATAGCCGAGCCACGGGCAGATAGTACATGGAATAGCCTGGTTATGGACGGATAGTACGTGGTCGATTTTGAGATTGCCAATCATGAGCTGGAGCGTGACCATGATTAGTCTAAAATCCTAAAAGGATAACAGTGGTTGATCCAGATCATGTTATTGAGATATAAATAACAAAAGGTAAAACAATTATTAAGTAAAAATAAAAATTTTACTTAATGACATATGTGGTGTTTCACTTTTGAATGAGATGAATGTTTCGTATTAATTGATACATATTTTTACATATATCGATATTGAGTTATCTTGATTATTTGACATGAGATTTTGAGATTTATATTCTATTTGATATTATTTCTTATTATTTTTAAACTATATTATATTATAATAGTATAAATATGTGGGGATTCTTACTGTGCTGTAAAACTTACATCCTTACTTTTTTTTCTCTAATGGATTTATGAGTGAAAGAATGAAAATATAGGGAGCTATTGATATTGATCGAATAATTGAAGAATGATTAAATTTATAATTATATGGATTTTATTATTTTCTTTATATTAGATATTTTCTTATGAATTATGATCAATAGTATTCTAATAAATTGAAGTTGTAATAGACTTTTAAGACCTTGCATGATCTCGAGAATGTATTTTAGGATTCGTGCGGCCGGTCGTGTGACCGAGCCAGTACTGAATTCGAGTCATGGCAGTTCCATGATTTCTTTTTTATTTATATTTTGAAAGGTATGTTTTCTCTGCAAGAATTGTGTGAGCAGGAAATTGCTAATGCTATATTTTATCATTAAAAAAAAAAAAAAACTATAGCCATAGCACGTGATAGTTTTATCCTATACTTGCATTAGAAAAAGTTACCATAAATTCCCACTTACTCTAATAAAAGATCAAAGCAATGATTAAACAAGTATCGCTGGAATGCATTTTCAAATGAAGATTTAATGCATGTTATGAGTGATAATTAAACAAAAAATGCTTAATTATTAGATGAAACTTTGTGGGAAAATGAGTGAATTTTGATAATTTAAAAAATATTATTATAGCTTTGACAAGAAAATTGATAATTAAGAAGTCAAGAATTATAAATGATATCAATGATTCATAGATCCAAATTTTTCCTCAACAAATCCCCGGTCTATCCAATTGTATACCCTTTGATGCAATCGGTATACCACACGAGGCTAGTGAAAAACAGATATATATGGTATAACATTGTCTGTTGATTACTTTATACGGAAGCTACAAGAGTAATCTTGATCATGCAAATCGTTTATATATCATTCACCAATAATGTGATGGGGCATGCCATAATATAAAATCTTTGAACTAATATTGCCAAACATGGAGCAGAACTTTGTGCATTATAAAAATATTTTTTTTTTTTAATACCTTCTTAATTATTCAAATTTAAATGAATATCCTTTGAAATTGATATTTACTTATATATCCTTATAAAATATTTGTTTTGCATATATATATTTTTCTTGTTTTTTTGCAAATGCATCCGCATCATCTAACTCCGTTGAAAAAATTAATGATCAAAATACTTTTATGGATAGATATGTAAAAAAAAATTATAAGAATATATATATCTACACAGTAATCTGGTGAGGGTATTCATGTAAATTTGAATATTTAGTAGGGTATGCATACAAAAAAAAAAAAAATTTATAAAAATATAGGCAAACAATCCTAAGTAAATATTTTTCTATATACATATGATGGAGACTATGAGGTCACAGATATCCTATTTGAGCTTAATTACGAGCACCCAGCATTCCGGCATTTGCGGCCAATCACAAATCATGGTCCAGCATGGTTTGTCTTTTGGAAGCATTCTAATTTCTTTCGGGGCCATATGATGGGCATCTCTTCGGGGCTATATATGCCTTGCATGAAATACGTTAATTAACTTGGAACAAGACAATGGATGGAGCCATGTGAAAAGCCCTTGATTAGAATTAAATAAATGTTGGATTGATATAAACATTATGCAAAATACCCTTCAATTAGATCGATCATGAAATCTTGTGATGATGGAACATCCTTCCAACCCTAAATCGATCGTCGGATCTTGCACTCTCCCGTGGTTATACCTTTTGTCTTGGTTGGAGAATTTTATAACAAAGTTAGAGCGGTCCCGGATTTTGCGCGAGCAATCGAGGACAGGCTAATGGACGATCCTAAACGCGTTGAAAATTATCAGTTCATTAATCATATTCTTACTACATCAAGAATTAATTATCAGACTAGATTTTTAATTAAGACATTGCTAAAAGAGTAATTTCATCCTGTATATTAATTTTTTTTTTATCTTTGATTAACATGAGATAAATGCAGCTCTGAAAATTGGTATCATATATTAACAGAAAAATTCATGAACAGTTTTGTCTCGTCACTGCTCTAAGAACTTTTTATTTGCATGAAATAGGCACTTTTCATTCCAAAATCCATGATGTTTCCGGCTTGGCTTGACATCCGATGCATATTTACATTCTTCTTCTTCTTCTTCTTTTTTTTTTTTTTTTTTTTTTTTTTTTTTTTTTTGAAAAAAAATCTAATGCACAGCATCTTTGCTTTTGCTTGTGCCTCTGATTTAGGGATGGCAATGGACCGGGCTCGGACCGGGTGCATAACTATCCAAACCCAAATCCAAATATTAAATACACTATCCAAACCTGGCCCAAACACTATCGGAACTGGTTTTTTTTACACAAACCCATTTCAATTGGGTATCGGATTTATCCGGCCCGAACCCAACTGAGTCGTATTAAATATTTTTTCATTTTTATCAACTTTAAAATTATCTACAATTTTATAAATTATACATATATTAAACAAATAAAATTTAACTACATTTTTAGTTCAACCGTATTTAATTTCATATTCAATCAAAATTTATATTATAAAGTTGGTAAACTATTAATTATGATCTTGTTTTGAATTCATCCTGAATAGAATATGATGACAAAAAATTTCCAATATATATATATATATATATATATATATATATATATATATATATATATATATATAAAAGGATCAAGGTATAGGGTTCAAGTATTTTAAAATTTAATAACTAATAATTATAATTAATAAAATATATATTAATTATATGTATATATTTAAATATTAAAATAATTCGGGCCGGGTTCCGGTCGGGTGTATATCTATCCAGTCCCGGCCCAAACCTAAAGTTAAGCATTCGGGTTTTATGCAAACCCAGTCAAAGCGTTGACTATCCAGTCCAATCGGATCGGGTCGGGTCGGGTACCCATGAATTTGGGTTTTATTGCCATCCCTACTCTGATCCCATCTTCGAGGAATAACACCTCTTATATAACACGAAAATCTAATGTCTATGAAAATTAGGAGGCCAAATAAGTAGCAGTCGGTAGCTCTCACATTATCAAACACAAGTTTGACCATTAATTTGAACCCTCATATAGATAGTTGTGTGTCATTAGCATGTGGCACTGACTACTTCATTCTTCCTTCATGCTTTCCATTTAAAACTTTTAAAATGGGTTTATGTGACCTTTGTTCACTATAATGGTAACATTCCCTCGATGATGGGTGATACAATTTTGGAGGAGCTGTAACAACCCTGGCCCAAGAGTTCAGCAGCCACACTAACCACCGCACGCTAATAGGAAACGTTCCATGTAAGATATCTTACCCTGCTATCACAAAATAATATTGAAATAATTAATTAAGAAATTAAGTGCAAATTTAACTAACTAAAATACAATAATATTCAAAGATTTTACATTAATTTCAATAAAGTTTCGATCTAAAATAAATGAATTAACCTTCTATTTCTAATGACTCTCCTGTGCATATTCTTGAAACATTTTAGTTCAAAAGATCGGTAAAAATAATAAAATATAGAGTGATGAGCTACATAGCCAAGTAACAAATTCTTCGATAAGATTAATGCCAGGCAATAAATGATAGAATCATTCATAGAAAATAAATTTAATTATAAAATTCATCGGTTCGAAATTATTTTCTAATATGTAACATTGTCAAAACATTATTCATGCCAAATTCAATTCCTT
Source organism: Areca catechu (assembly GCA_021397845.1). Taxonomy (NCBI): domain Eukaryota; kingdom Viridiplantae; phylum Streptophyta; class Magnoliopsida; order Arecales; family Arecaceae; genus Areca; species Areca catechu. The sequence goes on from CM038040.1 coordinate 37,002,009, forward strand.
TTCAAAATTCAAGTTTCATTCACAAATTTAATTTTTTTAAAAATTTTAAGTTCATCCCATCAGCTATGAACTATGATCACATTATCTTTATGACAGAATCATAATATCGCGTATTATCATGCAATGCACGGCATGTCATCTTGCAACAAAGTCCGTAAAAATCATTGATCTACTTGGTATGTTGTATATCTGCTTGCAACATAAATCTTTAGGACGAATCAAACACCATTATATTATTCTCAATTGATGGAATCCTTAACATAGTTAGGTTAAAAGTTCCATCTCAAATTACAATTCTTTTCATAAATAATATTTTATATTTTAATTTGATAAAAATACATATAATCAAGTGGTATCATCATAATATTTCAAAAGAAGATACATTTGATATCAAAATATCATTCATCAAATTCATACATTAATTTCATAAATCATATAAAAAAAATCCTATAAGTTACTGATAAATCTAGAAAAAGTGAAGCATTACTTGCCTCGTACATACTTTGATAAATCCAAATAATTTTATAAATTCTATTTTAAATCATCAAATTATGTCATAAAATCTACTACTAGATATCTTTATAATTACACCCTTATATAGAATCAAGTCCAATAATAAGAAAGAGTATGAATAATTATGCAAAGATAGGATTGATGGAAATTCCATCCAATGATTCAGATTGGTCTGGTCATAATGACTTCATTCGATCAAGATTAGGTGATAAGTGGTTCAATAGGGATCGAGGGTGATTAAATCAATGGTATTTAACATGAATTAAAGTGGAGGTTAATATACTGTTCGGCAATCAGAGATTAATTAGATCAAATAGCTTCATTCATCTAGGATCAATTAAAATACAAAGATCTAATAAAGATCCATCAAGATAAGATCTTACGGTGCTTAACAAAAACTTGAATGATGAGAATATGCCGGCAAACAATAAGGTTGTTCAAAGTTTGACTATTAGGTCAACTTGAATTCAAAGTGACAAGATTGAAAATCCATCTCTAGTTTCAAAAACCAAGTATAGAAAGAATGTTGGAGGAGAGAGAAATTAACAAGATAGAATAACACTAATCAAACGACACTGTTAGGTATCTCGATCGATCTGATCAATCTGATTTAAATCAAAGCATTATTGAACTAGGATACAGATGATCCAATAAAAATTATGGATAATTAAATTTAAAAGTATCCAATCTAGCTAGGATGGGTATCAATATTTTATCCGATGACCACCGATCAAGACCCTCTCTACTAAGGTTGAATCAAAATTATTAAAATAAATTCATTATGGTTCAAACAACCCTATAGATAAATGAGGAGAGAGAGAGAATTGATCCAGAGAGTTACTTTTAGAAAGAAAAAATAGAGAGAGAAGGTGAAGAGAGAGATTAGAGAGACAGAGAGAGGAAAAAGAGAAAAGAGCGAAGAGAGAAAATTTTCTAGCTTTTATTTTTTTTCCTTTTTTTTCTTTTTTCTTTTCTTTTCAATTCATTTGGCCAGGATAGGGGACTTGGTTTGAAGCCCCTCTTTCATCCCCAAAACCTTGCATCTCTTACTGGAAGGCGGTGGCCAAGGATATGACCCATGACAATACAATGATGGCTCCTCGGTCCAAGGATCAATGACATTTTCCGTCCAACTTTGATCTTTGATATGGGATGAAGGGTGGAAGCGTGGAAGGGCTCTTTAATAGAGCCGGGAGGGTACCAGGATCCAGCTCAAAGTTGGAATTCATCCAGCGAATTCGATGAGAAGAAAACTCTAATTAAGAATTTCTTTCTCTCTCTTTCTTTCTTTTTTCTTTTTATATTCATGCTTTAAAATCCATGCCAGTGCAATTTAGACCCTTTTTTTTTTTTTTTTTTTTTTGTTGGTGGCTGGGCCAGTGAAGCCTAGTTCAATATTGTTAGACCAGGACATATTACAGAAGCTAAGGAACATATCGAATAAATGCAAATTTATATTAGTTACACTAATCCCACACACTGGCCGCGCCTGATCATTTTCCATTTCAAACCTTTGACTTGGCTAGTTTTGCTCTGCTTCTTGTCTTCCCACCCTTGGCCGACAACATTATAGATTTGGATTCAATGAAACAACTTCAAAGAGGACGTTTGGTGCAAAGTTACATGGGACAACTTCAACAAACCCAACAGCTTCCAATTTATCAAGTTCACAAAAAAAAAAATTAAAAGAAGTGTTACATGTGTCTTTCAGCATTATTTCCAATTTCCATGTCGAGGCCTTTATTTTTGCCACAACAATTATAAATTTACAAAATTTAGTTTTCGCAAACAATTTTCAGAAGAGAGAGAGAGTATTTTCCCATAATTTTTATTTGTGGAGAGGCAAGTGACAAAGCTTGTGATCACGTACAGATAACATGTCAAAAATCAGGAAACTAACCTGTTTTGGTAGTGTTTGGATACCTTATTTTAGTTGGTAGTGTTTTTGATACTTTATTCCTGGCTGTAATAGAATCTTATTCCCCCAACATTCATCAAGATCATAATGAATCTCACTGGAATACATATTCCAGCCAACATTATCGAATTATAAAAAAATTATCTTAATAATATTCGTCTGCTCTACTATGTTGGGTCTTCTCCCACAGGACATGTGGATTTTTTTTCCATGAACGCTGTTGACGGGGCCCAGCAGTACGCTGGCCGATTGGAAAGGTCCGTGCGGCGGTCCCTGGGGAACGTTGGGTTGGAGCTTCGCAAGAGAGTAGATAGGGAGGAAGACGATATCAGCAACGGTGCCGACAGAGGCTTTGATAATGTTAGGTTGATGGAGGGAGGTTGCCGCCGTGCCTTAGAGTACGGGTGTTGGATTTGAGGCAGACCATGAGAGGAGATTTGTACAGACTACGGAGCATACAAATTGAAATGCTCTTCCTCTTTTTTTGACTTCAGTTGCAGTACTTGCTACTCTGGCACTCTCTCTTTTGAACTAGCTAGATAACGCCTGTCTTTAAAATAGTTATCTTGGTTGTCCATGGATAAATGGACAGTCTGTACTAACTAAGGAAGAAGATGGTATGGATTTCATGAAAGCACCAATGTGAAACTATTCTTTTTATTTTTATTCACAGTTCTTATTCCTCGCTTCAAATTAAGTTATTTTGCAGAACTTGTGACAATGGATGCACGTATCTTCTAGCTTACTCTATTCCCCGAACTCCTAGAAAAATTTGCCGATAATGATCCGTGACCCTTCAGGTTCGAAAAGTTTTGGCTCTCGTATCCGAGATCCCGGGATATTGTCAGGAAGATCTGGAGGATCCCGGTCCGAGGTGATGCTGCTTATCGCATTTCCCAAAGGTTAGAGCTTCTGAGAAGGCGCCTGTTGAGATGGAACAGGGTGAAAGTGGGTCAAGTCATGTCTAAGTTAAAATCAGCAGAAAGCATAATTCAAGGCTTGCAGGATAGGGAGGATAGGTTTGGACCCTTATCAGAGGAGGACATGGACAGTCTCCGGCATCATCTCAATTGACACCATACTCTCTTGCACAATCAGGAGGTGATATGGAGACGGAAATCTAAGATTCAATGGTTGCTGGAGGGTTATCGGAACACCCGGTACTTTCACCATGCAACTATTATCAAGAGACATAGAAACAGAATCAAGGCCCTTCATGTTGCTGATGGTGGGTGGATTCAGGATGATGAATCCATCAGGAGGGAGATGCTACAATTCTTTACTGTCGGGTGGACGGCCCCCTCTAATTCTGTCCACCATATTTTCATTACTCTCCCTTGGTCACTGTTTATTCTATCCAAAATTCTTTGCTTCTGACTCAGGTGCTCTAGGAGGATGTCAAAACGGCTCTTTGGTCTCTTGGAGAAGATAAAGCCCCTGGTTTAGATGGATATCCTCCTTTCATCTTCCGCCATCATTGGGATATTCTTCGCTCCGACATTGTTATCGCTATTCAACTATTCTTCCAGACTGGAATGATGCCTACTTCTTGGAAGCAAACATATATTGCTTTCATCCCTAAACGCTTGAATGCTTCGGAGCCTAATCATTATCGGCCTATCAGTCTATGCAATACTCTCTATAAAATTTGTGCTAAATTGATGGCCATCATAATGAAATCCATTCTTCCTCTGCTAGTTTGTCAGGAGCAGGGTGCCTTTGTCGCGGGCCACAGTATTTCTGATAATATCCTTATTGTCCAGGAATTCATGCATGATCTCCGACGTGCCCCTACGCATCGAAGCTTGATGGCTATTAAGCTCGATATAGAAAGAGCTTATGATTGTGTCAACTGGGACTTCCTGCTTCGAGCTTTGAAGAATTTTGGCTTTCACCATCAAAGGATTTCCAGGATCTTGTCTTACATTACCAGACCTTCATTCTCCATCCTAGTTAATGGCTCACCTTTGGAGTTCTTCTACTCTTCTGTGGGACTACAACAAGATTGTCCACTTTCGCTTTATCTCTTCATTATTTATGCTGACTTTCTTTCGCAAGCGCTACGAGCAGCGGTTCAGGATTCGGTGATTCAGCCGTATTCTTCCATTCCGGGTGCTCCCCCGATCTCGCACATTCTCTTTACAGATGATTACTTACTCCTCGGTAGAGCCTTGACTTTTTCTACTAGGAGCCTTCATAGAGTTCTGGAGGTTTGCTGCCTGGCATCTAGTCAGAGGATTAACCTGCAAAAATCTGGCATCTATTTTAGCCCGAAGACTCCCTCCAAAGTTTGTTACAGGATCCAGGATATTCTTGGTATTGCCGAGTGCCAGGGCCCTCTATCTTATCTGGGTCTAGACTCACGACGATGGACTGTGCTCCGATGGTGAGGGCCGTCAGGGAGAGGATTGACAGATGCCAGGGCCATTCTCTTTCATCTATGGCAAGGATTACCCTCATCCATTCGGTGCTTACCTCTCTTCTCTCTCATGCAGTCATACCTAAGTCTATTATTCTTAAGTTGAAGCAGATGATCCGCGCCTTTGTCTGGGACTCTTCTTCCGCCTGATGGAAGATTCATTTGATTAGATGAGATATAGTGTGTCTACCGACTCAGCTGGGCGGTCTTGGGATCCATTCTCTTATTTCTAGATGGGAGGCCCTGCTAGCAAGGCTTGTGGTCAAATACTTTCTTAGCCTTGCCACCTTGTGGGGATCCTTTATGAGAGCCATATATGGTGAGATCCTTATGGACTCGGATACTCCGCTTATCCAGCCTCGGCACTATTCTGCTATCTAGAGAGAGATGTTGGCCAGGTCACCGCTTATTACTCATCTCTCCTGGCTTGTTGGGGATGGCACATCTATTAAATTTATGCTTGATCCTTGGATTTATGATCTTCCTTTGATCAAGTGGCATACTTTTATCTCTGTCAACATAACCCTGAGATTTTCTATCTTTGATCTCATGGTCCCGGGTCGGTCGCTGTGGGATCATGATGTTGTCTTATCCATTTTTGGACATATTCTGGCTAACCGGGTCTTATTTATTATGCTTCATATTCTTCCTTGCCAGGATACTAGAGTATAGAGACATTCTACAGCGACTTGGGTGACATTGTCTGCAATGATGACTATTGTTTGCCCGCAGCCTCTTGTCACTCATAGCTTTGCTTGGATTTGGTCATTGCCTGTTCATCCGAGGGTTTCCTGTTTGTTTGGAAACTTGCTTGGCACCATCTCCCCATGCAGGATCTTCTGGTATCAAGAGGCCTTTCCATACTGTCTGCTTATCCTATTTGCGGGTCTGAGCGTGATACTTTAGCCCATGCTCTATTTCGGTGCAGACGGACGGTGTCCGTGTGGCAGTTGGTAGGGGTTGACTCTTTTCTCCTGCAGGAGGCGGATGTGCTGGAGGCCTTTTTGTCATCCTTGAGTTCGGGATTGGCCTCCTCTTCTGCATCTTTTTATGCTTATATTGCTTATCATCTCTGGCTATTCAGAAATGAGCTACTATTCAATTCCATCAGATGCTCCTCCAGGATGATTGTCGAGAGAGCCAGGGCTTGCTCTCTTGAGTTCTGGACTGTGGTGGTGAGGTCTTTGAAGATCTGGAGTTCCTCTTCTGCTCCTTGAGCATCCCAGCGGGTCTTCGTCTCCTAGGAACCCCCACCTCCAGACTTCTTCACCATCAGCTTCAACGGGAGCCTTCGAGGCAAGTAGGGAGGTTCTACCTTTGTTATCCATGATTATCGTCTGGGTTTCCTGGCGGTGGGAGGCATCCCTTCTATTGCATCCTCGATCCTGAGCATGGAGTTGTTCGCTACCTGGGCGGGGATTCGGTATGCCCACCAGATTCTGCACCTAGACCACCTGATCATCAAGGGAGACACATTGACTATTATTTCTTGGATACGACAGTCATTGAGATCTTCGTCGGCCCATCCTGTTATTCGAGATATTGGCTATCTTCTGCAAGGCTATGCATACGTTGTGGTCCGCCATGTTTATAGGGAGGCTAACTCGATGGCTGATTGGGTTGCCTTCTATGTTGCTTATCATACTGGTCCTATTTTGTGGTCTGATTGGCATTTAGCTCCTGTACAGCTTAGGGACCCTCTCCTCTCTGACTTTCTGGGTTGTATTCACTCTCGTTCTCTTAATTGAATATACCATTTTACAAAAAAAAAAATAAATAGAACTGAGACCCTGGCCAAAAGCGACGAAAGAAAAAGTGCCTTATTTGTTTCTCTTTCACTGTGCACCTTTCATAACATGAAAGATATATGCCTTAATTATTTGTAATAAGATGCTTGTTTCCCACTAAAAGAATTCGTCCAAGTGTAGTCGAAACTTGAAAGAGACAGCTTAGGATTGTAGAGATTTCTAGGCATTGATACCACTTGGTAGGAAATCGGATCAGCGCCTACACAGCAGAAACAACTAGGAAGAAATCAAGAACTAATATTCTAAAGGTGAAAAACACCTATACATAGCATACAATATGCAAGAAAAGAGGGTAGAAGATATGCATTTTAAAATATTTTAGACATGCACAGCGAAAGGCTCGGTAGATAGATCTAAATGATCTACCGATCTGCCCGCAACAGGATCTAGCATAATAATCTAGCATGCATATAACATCAAAACAAGAAAGGAACAAAATATAAAGGTTATATCTCTATACCTCAGAGAGTGCTGGAGAGAAGCTGTGAAGAGTTGTGAGAAGGAGAAGGGCGCTCGAGCCACACACGCATCTGGCCTCTACAGGATATCCATACCTGGGCTCGATTCTGATCAACTCCCTCGGAGTGCTAGCTCTTCGGGATCCTTGGCCGATCTTCTTCTTCCAGGAAGACTAGGAGGAGAGCAGGAATCCCTTCCTAAAACCTCTCTTCCCAAGACCTAGCTTGATTGCTAGATAGCACACACCCAATCCCTAAAGCTCTCACTAACCTTCTCAATCTTCTTCTCCCAAAAATCTATTGCAGTTCTTGTAACCATCAGCAACCACCATAATGACCTTCATTTATAGGGGCAGCAAGGAGAGGGAGAAGAAGGAAGGGGGAGAGATAAGAGGAGAGAATGAGGGAGAGGATCAAGGCCATACCAAATGGGTCTAACCCATTAAGGCATGTATGACTTTCATACCATAAAGCCTTGGAGCCAAAACTGGTTTGAATTCGAAATTCAAACCAGGTCAAAACCTGCCCAAAAAATCTTCACGAAATCCTCCCAGAAACTGTTCGTCACAAAAAGTGTCGACACTCGAAAATTGCCAAGTGTCGATACTTCACCAAGTGTCGACATCTGCAAAATTCCAAGTGTCGACACTTGGAACAAAGTCAATCATATTGACTTCGGGTGACGATAAATGATTCCCAATCGTCGATTAGCCATAAGATCAGATAGAAATCCTCTATGGTGTGTGACCCCATAGGTTCGAACACTAAGCCGGTAGCACTAAAATATTTTTAATACCAGTCAAAGTCCTCATCTAGCAATGATACCCGACGTCCGGATAGGTCGAAGATGCAGAGCACCTCACAAGAACCTCTGGCATATGGTTGTCGCATAATTTATTCCTTTGACCTTACAATGCTCAGGATGACCTAGGGTTAGACTGCTAACCCTAATTTGGTTTATCCAGATCATGTCTCAACCTCACAAGTTCTGTGACTCCTCACAAGAACTACCCTGGCCAAGGTTTTGCTGAATTGAGACAGTGAGTTATTCACTCCAAACTATTTGGAGAGGTCAATTCCATCTTGATCCACCATCGCTCCACAAGTACTTGACTGCATCCAGAAACCTTCCATCACTAGATTAGAAATCCAGGTAGTCCGGTACGAAAGTACAGTGAGTTGCTTACAAGTCACCATAGTGATCTCAGGTCTGAGGGACATATTTTCATATCCCTTCGCGAGCAACCCTTTAACAGAAGGGAGCTCCGCAGATGGTCACGTTCAGTGAAATGTCACACATTTCACTTGCATGTCACACTAGTATCTCCATACTCCTTGATTAAGAAGACAACCAACAAATGTAACATACAACAACCTACACTTGATACATCGTCGTCCTATAACAATGTATCATTTGGTTGTGAACCAGTTTAAAAACTACTTGATATATCTTCTCTATATCAAACAATATAGTTTTAAGGATTCCATCACACAAGAGTTCTTTATAGGAAAAGTAAATATGATGGACAATATAGTTCTAAGGATTCCAAAAATAACTTTTATTTATTAAAAGAAAATTCATATACAAATACAAAGATAGCATAATCGTCTACAGCCTAGATGATTAGCTTTGGGACACAATTTCCAATACCTTCTTGATCAAGAACCAGCAACAACCTATTCTTGGATTCAATATCATGCAACAAAAGAGATATAGAGAAGAGATGTAAGGAGAAAAAGAGCAATTTTATTTCTTTGGAGAAAAATCTTGTTACAATAAACAAGACACAAAACCCCACGGCACCCCTTCTGAAATCTTAGAATCTTCTCATTGTCACCCGCACAACTTTTCTCTTACAGGCCTCACATCCCAAGAACCCACATACGGCCATGCACGAACAATACCTTAATATGCATCCCTTCCTCTCTGAAACCCGAGAAGAAGCTCCACCTGCGGACTCCCTCATGCAAGATCCCTTCTCCAAAGTCCTGTAGAACACCCACGGTCCAAGCCCTCCACGTGATATATCCCTCACGTGTGCCTCTCTGAAGCCCTCCACCATGGCCTTCTTGAAAACCCAGGAGGTATCCCATAGTCACACCCCCAAGGGGCATTCCCAGCCCTGACGGTCTTCTCATGACCGTGAGAAGTCTCACGGACTCTCTTTTTGTTTCACGCATGCCAGGATCAAGACTTGGGCGATAAGACTTCTTCTTTGATAGCGGTTAGGACTTGGATTTCTTGGGCCAAACCAATTAGGACACTTGGTTAGTTATAGTTCTTGATTTATTAGTCCACATGGGTGGATAGAACTCTTGGGCCAACCACCTAACCGACTAACCATCCAACCAACTGCTAACCAACTAACCAACTTAATTAACCCTTGGACCCAACCCCAAAACCCAATTGGGTTGTGTTACAATCTCTCAAAAAACTCCTTCAATAAATCAATGTGAGAAAACCCTTAACCCTTGGTCAAGCCCCCTTACCTAATATGACTCTAGGGCCCGTGGGATATAAGCCTCCCAAACTTAGTTGCCTTCCCTGGAACACCTCCAGGAAACCACTGGAATACCTCCAGGACCAGCTTGGGACATGCCTCCAAGCTCCAAGGATTGCCTCCAGTATCCCTACTATGGCCTCCCAAGTCTCTCTCCCAAGTCTCTTCAAAGCTTGGGAGCATCACGCAAAACCCTACAATCTCCATCTTGGTGTCCCCAAGCCTTGGCAAACCTAGCAATGTCCTCCTGCACAATCCTGCTATAATGCATATCCTGACAGCTCCTTGTACAGATCTCCTTGCCTCTACCAACACCCTTCAGGTGCTGTGCACCCTTGGAGGCCTTTGGAATAACCGCCTCCTCAGCTGAAGATCCTTGCTTATATCCTTCCACAACGATTGTAGTCTTCCTTCTGCCTGACAGCTGCATCAGTCTTTTCTTTGGACTTTCCTAGAGAGACCATAGCAAACTTGAACCAACACTCGCTATAACTGGAGCTCTACCTGACACAGTCTCCACAGAGCCACACTAATCTCTACACACTCTGCTCCACCTAGCTAAGTGCACCCCTGGTGCTCGTGCTAGGATATGGCCACTTTTCTTGCACCTTCCGCTATGAACTCGTGTCGAATCCTGCTCCACCCATGAAGCCACCTCTCCCTGGTGCTCCACCTGAAACTAAAGTCCCCCTGATGCCATAGAAAGAAATCCTGAGGCCAACAACTTAACACTGCCCTGCTGAGCATGCACTTGAACCTCATACCCCATTGCTGCCTTCTCGGATCCATCGCAACCCGCGAACCTCTCATAGACCGTTTCAGATATACTGCATCCCGCAGGCTCCTCTGAAACACAGGAGCTCATCCCAACTCCTCTAACCCAGTGATGAAACCTAAGAAAACCGGGCTTTTCCTTTTTCCATCCCTGACAAGCTCCGTGTGACCGTTTGCACCCTTCCTGCTATCTTCAGAGCTGACATCTTCCCGTCGAAGCCACCTTGCATCCCTAGTAGGAACATCGACCCGTGCTCCACAGCTTTTGAGACTCATGCTCCACCGCACTCTTGACCTCGAACTGATATCTTCCTGCTCTATCCCTGGGACTGCAACACTAACCTGTGCTTCCGCAGTTCACCCAGATAGCTGTGCAAACATAACATGAATGTCAAACCTCTTCTACAAAGCCTCCTTCCTTGAATCCTACTCTCCCAATGCTCGAACAAGGCTCGAACCCGCTCTGATACCAATTGTTGAGAATTTCTAGGCACTAATCTCACTTATTGGGAGATTCGGACCGGTGCCTATGCAGTGGAAGTAACCTGAAAGAAATCAAGAATCGACCTTCTTGATCAAGAACCAGCAACAACATGTTCTTGGATTCAATATCATGCAACAAAGGAGATATAGAGAAGAGATATAAGGAGAAAAAGAGAGATTTTATTTCTTGGAGAAGAACCTTGTTACAATAAACAAGACACAAAACTCACGGCACCCCTTCTGAAATCGCAGAAGCTTCTTGCCATCACCCGCACGTCTTCTCTCTTGCAGGCCTCACACCCCAAGAACCCACGTACGGCCATGTATGGACAATACCTCAATGTGTGTTCCTTCCTCTCTGAAACCCGAGAAGAAGCTCCACCTAAGGACTCCCTCACACAGGATCCCTTCTCCAAAGACCTGTGGAACACCCCACGGTCCAAGTCCTCTACATGATATCTTTCTCACATGTGCATTTCTGAAGCCCTCCACCGTAGCCTCCTTGAAAACCCAGGAGGTCTCCCATGGTCACCCCCCCAGGGGGTGTTCCCAGCCCTCACGGTCTTCTCATGACCATGAGAAGTCTCACAGATTCTCTTCTTGTTTCATGCATGCCCCTCTTCTTATATAATGGGACAGATCAAGACTTGGGCGATGAGACTTCTTCTTGGATAGCGATTAGGACTTGGATTTTTTAGGCCAAACCAATTAGGACACTTGGTTAGCTAGAGTTCTTGATTTGTTAGTCCACATCGATGGTTAGAAATCTTGGGCCAACCACCTAACCGACTAACCATCCAACCAACTACTAACCAACTAACCAACTTAACCGTTGGACCCAACCCCATAATCAATTGGGTTATGTTATCATTGATATGGCTACGTCGCTGACATGGAACGTGTGCCAAATCCAGCTGGAAGCCGCAGGTGCCACGTGGATTTTTCTTTCAAAACTCCTGCTCCTTCGTTAGGCGGCCCCATGACGGGTCCACCTCGACCGAAGTCGAGCACCTCTCTGCCACTCCGCCAGGTATCCACCTAGAAGGGGTCCACCTCGGCCGAAGCAGGCGGCCTCCTGCTCCCTCCCAGGTGGCACCCCAAGACGGGTCCACCTCTATCGAGGTCGAGCCAGGCCCTCTTGCTCCTTCGCCAGGTGGCACCCCATGATGGGTCCACCTTGGCTGAAGTCGAGCACCTCTCTGCCACTCCGCCAGGTGTCCACCTAGGAGGGGTCCACCTCGGCCGAAGCAAGCGGCCTACTGCTCCCTCCCAGGTGGCACCCCAAGATGGGTCCACCTCTACCGAGGTCGAGCCAGGCCCTCTTGCTCCTTCGCCAGGTGGCACCTCATGACGGATCCACCTTGGCCGAAGTCGAGCACCTCTCTGCCACTCCGCCAGGTGTCCACCCAAGAGGGGTCCACCTCGGCCGAAGCTGGCGGCCTCTTGCTCCCTCACTAGGTGGCATCCCAAGACGGGTCCACCTCTACCGAGGTCGAGCAAAGCCCTCTTGCTCCTTCGCCAGGTGGCACCCCATGATGGGTCCACCTCGGCCGAAGTCGAGCACCTCTCCACCACCCCGCCAGGTGTCCACCCAGGAGGGGTCCACCTCGGTCGAAGCTGGCGGCCTCCTGCTCTCTCGCCAGGTGGCCCTCATGCTCCTTCGCCATGTGGCAACCATAACGGGTCCACCTTTGCCGAGGTCGAGCCAGGCCCTCGTGCTCCTTCGCCAGGTGGCACCCCATGACGGGTCCACCTTGGCCGAAGTCGAGCACCTATCTGCCACTCCGCCAGGTGTCCACCCAGGAGGGGTCCACCTCGGCCGAAGCTGGCGGCCTCCTGCTCCCTTGCCAGGTCACACCCCAAGGCGGGTCCACCTCTGTCGAGGTCGTGCCAGGCCCTCTTGCTCCTTCGCCAGGTGTCACCCCATGACGGGTCCACCATGGCCAAAGTCGATCACCTCTCTGCCACCCCGCCAGGTGTCCACCCAGGAGGGGTCCACCTCGGCCGAAGCTGGCGGCCTCCTGCTCCCTCGCCAGGTGGCACCCCCAGACGGGTCCACCTCTGCCGAGGTCGAGGCAGGCCCTCCAGCTCCTTCGCCAGGTGGCACCCCATGACGGGTCCACCTCGACCAAAGTCGAGCACCTCTCTGCCACTCCGCCAGGTGTCCACCCAGGAGGGGTCTACCTCGATCGAAGCTGGCGGCCTCCTGCTCCCTCGCCAGGTGGCACCCCCAGACGGGTCCATCTCTGTCGAGGTCGAGCCAGGCCCTCCTGCTCCTCCGCCAGGTGGCACCCCATGACGGGTCCACCTCGGTCGAAGTCGAGCACCTCTCTGCCACTCCGCCAGGTGTCCGTCCAGGAGGGATCCACCTCGACCGAAGCTGGCGGCCTCCTACTCCCTTGCCAGGTGGAACCCCAAGATGGGTCCACCTTTGCCGAGGTCGAGCCAGGCCCTCTTGCTCCTACGCCAGGTGGCACCCCATGACGGGTCCACCTCGGTCGAAGTCGAGCACCTCTCTGCCACTCCGCCAGGTGTCCACACAGGAGGGGTCCACCTTGGTCGAAGCTGGCGGCCTCCTGCTCGCTCGCCAGGTGGCACCGCAAGACGGGTCCACCTCTGCCGAGGTCGAGCCATGCCCTCTTGCTTTTTCGCCAGGTGGCACCCCATGACGGGTCCATCTCGGCCGAAGTCGAGCACCTCTCTGCCATCCCTCCAGGTGTCCACCCAGGAGGGGTCCACCTCGGTCGAAGCTGGCGGCCTCCTGCTCCCTCGCAAGGTGGCACCCCCATACGGGTCCACCTCTGCTGAGGTCGAGCCAGACCCTCCTACTCCTTCGCCAGGTGGCACCCCATGACGAGTCCACCTCGGCCGAAGTCGAGCACCTCTCTGCCACTCCGCCAGGTGTCCACCCAGGAGGGGTCCACCTCGGTCGAAGCTGGCGACCTCTTGCTCCCTCGCCAGGTGGCACCCCAAGACTGGTCCACCACTGCCGAGGTCGAGCCAGGCCCTCTTGCTCCTTTGCTAGGTGGCACCCCAAGACGGGTCCACCTCGGCCGAAGTCGAGCACCTCTCTGCCACTCCACCAAGTGTCCACCCAGGTGGGGTCCACCTCGGCCGAAGTTGGTGGCCTCCTGCTCCCTCGCCAGGTGGCACCCCATGACGAGTCCACCTCTGCCGAGGTCGAGCCAGGCCCTCTTGCTCCTTCGCCAGGTGGCACCCCATGATGGGTCCACCTCGGCCAAAGTCGAGCACCTCTGTGCCACCCCGCCAGGTATTCACCCAGGAGGGGTCCACCTCGGTCGAAGCTGGCTGCCTCCTGCTCCCTTGCCAGGTGGCACCCCCAGACGGGTCCACCTCTGCCGAGGTCAAGCCAGGCCCTCCTGCTCCTTCGCCAGGTGGCACCCCATGACGGGTCCATCTCGGCCGAAGTCGAGCACCTCTCTACCACTCCGCCAGGTGTCCACCCAGGAGGGGTCCACCTCGGCCGAAGCTGGCAGCCTCCTGCTCTCTCGCCAGGTGGCACCCCTAGACGGGTCCACCTCTACCGAGGTCGAGCCAGGCCCTCCTGCACCTTCGCCAGGTGGCACCCCATGACAGTTCCACCTCGACCAAAGTCGAGCACCTCTCTGCCACTCCGCCAGGTGTCCACCCAGGAGGGGTCCACCTCGGCTGAAGCTGGCGGCCTCCTGCTCCCTCGCCAGGTGGCACCCCAAGACGGGTCCACCTCTGCCGAGGTCGAGCCAAGCTCTCTTGCTTCTCCGCCAGGTGGCACCCCATGACGAGTCCACCTCGATCGAAGTCGAGCACCTCTCTGCCACTCCGCCAGGTGTCCACCCAAGAGGGGTCCACCTCGGCCGTAGCTGGCGGCCTCCTACTCCCTTGCCAGGTGGCATCCCAAGATGGGTCCACCTCTGCCGAGGTCAAGCCAGGCCCTCTTGCTCCTTCGCCTGGTAGCACCCCATGACGGGTCCACCTCGGTCGAAGTCGAGCACCTCTCTGCCACTCCGCCAAGTGTCCACCCAGGAGGGGTCCACCTTGGTCAAAGATGGCGGCCTCCCGCTCCCTCGCCAGGTGGCACCCCAAGACGGGTCTGCCCCTGTCGAGGTCGAGCCAGGCCCTCCTGCTCCTTCGCCAGGTGGCATCCCAAGATGGGCCCACCTCGATCGAAGTCGAGCCTCTCTCTGCCACTCCGCCAGGTGTCCACCCAGGAGGGATCCACCTCGGCCGAAGCTGGCAGCCCCTGCTCCTCCTCCAGGTGGCACCCCCTGAAGGGTCCACCTCGGTCGAAGTCAGCCCTACTCTGTAAAGCCTCGGGGAGGCAGAGACACAGGTCACGAGGTCGCCACTAGGGCTGGCGCGCGTCACACCCCGTATGGTGCGCTAGTACGGCCTGCAGTGATACACGAAATCTCGTTTACATCAGTTAAACGGGGCCCCGCAATCGAGGAATGAAATCCTTGCGGGCAAGGGCCTGAAACGGCTAGAGGCCCATCGTCAACGCCCCGAAAGGAGAGCTCCCGCGCTCGGCCCGAGGTCTGACCAGTCTTCCCCCTTTCGTGACACACGGCGGATGAGGCGTGCCGGCCACTTAACTCTCGGACTCGAAGGAGAAGAGAGGGGAGGAGACCCAGAGATCTCAGGGAGCTCCCAGGAGGAGACGTGGGCTAAAGGCGGTCCGGTGGTATAAAGGGGACGGTAAAAACGGATGTAAAGATAAGTCGAAAAGGGGGGAGAACATCGAGAGAACGATCCGAGGGATCCCAAGAAGACCTCAAGCGTGAGCTCGGTGAACCCAGCGCAGGAAGCCGGGCTTCAGCTCCTCTCTTCTCCACACTTCTTTCATTTACATCTCTTCTAAGCACGGGAATCCTTCAGGAACCCGCCTTAGAGGTCCTGTTCCATCTTGCCGCTCTCTTACTTGACCGTCGGAGTGCCCCCACCGGAATCCCCAGCCCGGATCTCTGACTTTGTTTTGCAGGTCCGGAAACTTGGAGATCTCGAGGTGACAGAGTCCGAGAACTGGCACCAGCTCACGAGCTACAGGCCACCGCGGAGAGATCGGCAACAACCATCTCTCAAAAAACTTTTCCCAATAAATCAATGTGAGAAAATCCTCAACCCTGGATCAAGCCCCCTGACCCAACATGACTATGGGGTCCTTGGGATATAAGCCTCCCAAACTTGGTTGCCTTCCCTGTAACACCTCCAGGAAACCCTGGAATACCTCCAGGACTCGCTTTGGACACGCCTCCAAGCTCCACGGATCGCCTCCAGCATCCCTGCCAAGACCTCCCAAGTTTTTCCAAAGCTTGAGAGTACCATGCAAAACCTTACAAGGATCATTTTGGAGGTACATCTATCATGCATGAACACCAGGCAGTTACTACGTGCACAAATAGTTTAGGGTGGGTTAATGTTAGTCGGGAACATGTTTTTTGGTCTAGCATTGGGGTGTAACCGAGTGAAGCTTTTTGAGCAAAGTCATCAACTTAAGCTTGAGCTAGCCGAATTGGATATATATATTCAGCATGCGGGATTTCATCGATCTTAAGTTTGAGGTCACGTCAAACTATAATTTAAAGCCAAATTGTTGAGCTCAAGATCAGCTTGATGATGTAATTGAGCAGCTTGCCATAAAGCTCTCCAGCAAGATCAGTGTCCGGCCAAGTTGTTGTGGTTGGTCGGAATCCGAGCAAAAAAATGGAATCTTTTTTCCAGGGTGACCGGAAATCAAATGAAAGTTTACTTGTCGAAAATTATCGAGCAGAGACCCTCCAATAATCAAATTAATAAAAATCTCCAAAACAATTAAAAGAAAGAGCAAAAAATTTTAAAAAAAATATATTCTATGAGCGAAAACTTATTCGAGGATTCCCTTCTTTTCTTTTTTATACAGAAAGGAGGTCATCATCCATTATCCAAGCCCACCAGGTTGACCAATGGTATTTGGTGCCAATGGGATCCTTCTTGCCCACATCCCACGCGATAGTCGGGGGCGTGTGTCGTCGGAAGTATCGGCCCACACGTGCACGGCCGGCGAAATCGGCCCAATGCGTGGTGTCGAACTGGGCTTAGCCTTCTTGGATTGTCGTTTGGCTAAGTTAGGTAATCGGATAGCCTCCTTGGTATGTTGCCGGGGTGGTTCCTCGGGTAACGAACGAGGTCTATAAAAGTTGGAGACAATTTCTGAGCTCAATCTCAGATCCTTTGTACTCAGCCATGTTATTAACTTTTTTGTATTTTGCTTTTAAATCAGTAATCTAAGTTCTCAGCTCCTGTTTCTTGAAAAGAAAAAAGAAAAAAAAAGAAAAAGAAGCTCCATCTCCACTCCATTATTTTTGACTAATGTCATGTTATAGCGATCCGAGCTAGTAGCTCCGCTAGAAACTTCTATATTGCTCGATTCAAACAACAGCAAGAAGTTAGGCAATTTTCAGACATGCTTGCAGAACCACTTCCAGCTCATGTGCCAAACTCTAGCTCAGCACATTTACAAATAGAACGAGGCCTCACGGAAACAAAGGATGCAAGCTGCCCACAAACGGCTTCCTCGACATATGACCCTACCACACATTTAGATACTATAGTCATGAACTTACGATCATTTCGCGTCCAGTGAAGGATAAAAAATGTCAAGTTATCCAACTTGCACAAACGTATATTGGATCGTGGATTCGGACCATAGTCCAAAATATCCAAAATCAACAAATTGGGTTCAAATATAGAACTAGGTTAGACCCGCATTGAGCTAGCAATGATCCATAAATACACACTTCTTCCCTCAAAAATAGTGTCATATGGATGATGAATCGCCTTTTTTTTTTTTGTGTGTGATAAAGGTGTTGCATTCATTTCAATGAGCGAGAATGTATACAACCAAGAAAGTCGGAAAGGATAATGTCCCTAAACTGTACAGGAGCAGAATGCCAGTCAGACCAAACAATAGAAATATTATAGAAAGCAACGTAGGAGGCTACCTGATCAGCTGCTGAGTTAGCCTCCCGATAAACATGCCGAACTACAAAGTAGGCACAATCCCGGAGCAGCAAGCCGATGTCCCGAATGATAGGGTATGGCGACGGAGCTATCAGCGACTGTCTAATCCATGAAACAACAATCGTCGAGTCTCCCTCAATAATCAAGCGGTCCAAATGAAGGACTTGCCGAGTGAATCTAATGCCTGCCCAAGCAGTATATAGCTCCGCTCCAGGGACAGAAGAGTCGTGCACCGAGAAACCACCTGCAGCCAGAAAGTCGAGATGTGAGCCGTGAATGACAAATGAAGCTACCCCGTGTCTATCCCGGGGACTCTCATCAAAGCTGACAGTGAAGAAATGCGGAGGAAGGGGTTCCCAAGAGATGAACACCATACGGGATGCTCGAAGAGCAGAAGAGGAACTCCAGATCTCCGAAGACCTCGTTGTCGAGCTTTGATACTCCGCGGCACAAGCCCGAGCCCTCTCCAGAACCATGGTGGGAGAAGAGATAACAGAATTGAAAAGAATATGATTCTTGGAAAGCCAGATGTGGTAAGCAACATAAGCAGGAATAGAAGGACCAACCTTGGTAGGGGCCGAGCGCAAGTGAGCCATGAAGAGATCGTCTATGTCGTCAGCCTGCCAGAAGGTCACATGGAATCTTGCCATCCTCCACACAACCGCATCTTGGTGGCACAAGAAGAGGGCATGGGCCCGCGTCTCGCGATCGAACCCGCTCATAGGGAAAGTAGGAGGGAAGGATAAACCTCTGGAGCTCAAAAGGTCCGCAGTATGAAGGCGATGTCAGGCGAGTTTCCATAAGAACATGGAAACCCTAGGGTGGATCGGTAAAGACCAAATCCATCCAAAGTCCCGCGGCATAGTAGGCTTCGAGCCCAAAATAGTCATCAGATGAGACATCGGTATCCAGGTGGAAGTCGACTGTCTCCAGACTCTGGTATCAGGACAATGAAAAATCGGCAAAATAATGGATAAAATCCTATGGCCGAGGATGTCCCCAAAGATGGCGGTAACAGCCCCGTGATCCCACTCGGTATGACCCAGAAGGAAGAGACCGGCGATAGAGATCGAGTTCGGCATATGATCTATCGCCTTTAATCTATGGCAAGATAGCTAACAACAACATACGGGAGAAAAGACTTAGGTCTATTATAGCTGAAAGATGCTGGAGAATAAAGCTACAAGGCCTACAAAAGTTGATGTGGAAGCTGAAACTGGAATACAATAACTATATATATATATATAGATTTGTTAATCTATTTTTCTTTTTAAACACACTTTTATTTTTTATTTTCTTCATCAAATATTTGACAATTGGACAAAATACTGTAGATTGTGTGACTAATGACTTATTTGATTAATCTTTGTTATTTAATAATAATTGCGGTCCTTTTTTATTGTTGTAACATGAATTGATTAGATGAATAATTGACTTCCTCTCCCTTCTTTTAGAAGATTTGAAATTTAATAGTGTAAAAATAATAACTATAGTTTAGATAAATGGCAATAAATCAATTGTTGAAAAATCAAATCCAGCAAAAAGATCAAACAAAAGTATACATTTCTAAGCATATTTATGCATCAAGATTAAAAGATAACAATAAAATAATAATTATGGTAAAATATGTAAATCACAAAAAAATATCATGATTTATGTGGTTTGGTCGTAGCTTACATCCACGAGGTATGCAACTTCACTATGAAAAAAAAATCACCAATATAAGAGATTACACATCTCAAATCCCTTATATTAATCTCTTAAATAAAGAGCACAAAACAAATTCTCTCTCAAAAATCTACTCACAAAACTCTTTGGAGTCGTCGTCGCCACTATCACAAATCCCAAAGCCGCTGCCGAATCTCACATGCAAAACCTCAAAGCCACTGCCGTAGCTTTTTAAAGAGCTTCAAATCCCTCTCAGTCATGCCTTTCGTGCATACCATATCTCCCACTCGTTTACACCACAAGAAAATTGTGCGAGTGGGTGTCCAGCATGGTCACATCTTTGTCCAAGATGTCAACAATAATCTCCACCTCGACTCGACATTCCAGCCTCTATATAACTTTGAGAACTTGTGAATAATCTTGTCCCCATGTCCTGGGATCTTCATGTCTTAGCATTCTTTAATATTAGCCAAGTCCAGACAATGCTATAACTTGACTCCTGGAAAAGGCTTAGTCATCATATCTATAGTATTCTTCCGAGTAGAAATCTTGACTAATTGAATGCAACTGCTCACAACAAATTCTCTGAGCTTATGATATTAAATATCAATATTTTTTATTCTAGCATGATACACTAGTTCTTTTGCAAGACATATAGTACTCTAACTATTACAATATATATGAATAGTCTTCTATGCAATACCAAGTTTCTTGACCAAATCGTAAAACCAAAATGCCTCCTTGGTAGCCTCAATTATAGCTATATATTCTATCTCTATTGTTGACAACACCATGATATCCTGAAGCATCGCTTTCTAACTGATAGGACCTCCATCTAAAATGAAAATGTATCCTATGATTGATCTTCTCCTGTCAAGATCATCTACATAATATGAGTCAACAAAACTAACTAGAACATCAATGTTAGTGCTCTTCTGAAATAATAAACAAAAATTTGATGTGCCCTTCAAATAATGCAAAATTCATTTAATTCCATTTCAATGCTCTTTTTCTAGATCTATCATGTATCTGCTCAAAACACTAATAGCCTGTGATAAATTAAGTATAGTGTAAACTATAGCATACATCAAACATCTAACCATACTAGCATACGGTACACTGAGCATTTCTTGACGTTCTTCCTTAGAATGAGGATATTATTGTATAGAAAATCTGAAATGCTGAGCTAAAAGTGCACTCACAGCCTTAGCCTCTTTCATATTGAGTTTGGCTCATATCTTTTCTATGTATCTAATTGGGTTAACTATAGCTTTCTATTCTGCCAGTCTCTATGAATCTCCAGGCCTAGGGTCTTTTTGGCACTTCCTAGGTCTTCATTTCAAACTCAGAATTAAGTTCCTGTTTTAACTTAGAAATTTCTTGCATATGCTTACAAGTTATAAGCATATAATCAACATATAGCATCGGTAGTACAATAAAACCATTCTTAAGAAAATAAAAATAGACACAACTATCATACTTGCTCCTCATGTAGCCATGTGTCACCATTAAGGTATCAAATTTCTTGTACCATTGACATGGAGCTGGCTTAAACCATAAAGGACCTCTTCCCATGTTTCATTCTTATCTTTTTCCATGTTTCATCTCTTCCTCCATAGTAATCTGCTACTTATCACTGTCCTTACTCTGCAAAGCCTCCTGAAAAGATATTGGATCACTAAAAATAACAAGAAAAGTATAAGCAACTGTATCTTTCAACCTCCATGGTAGTTTTACTTCCCTTCAACCCTTTTTATAGTAATAGAGTAAGGCTTTTCTTGTTCCTATAGCTATATAATTTCTACATCCTATTATGAAGATTTCCTTAAACCAGTATTGTTGCTATTAGTCTCGATCAGTGGCTCTACTTGAATTAAGGTACTGAATTTCTTCATATTTTGGACTTGATGCTAAATCTTCTTCTTCAATATTGGAACTTTATCGAATACCATATCTTTATTGAGCTCCACCTTCTGAGTAACAGGATTCCAAAGTTTTTGAGCTTTTACACCAACCTTATGTCCCAGATAAAAACAAGGTTTAGACTTTGTATCAAGCTTAGTTCTCTGATCCTCCTGTACCAATATATACGTAGGATAACCAAATATATAAATGTCAAAATAATCAACTGGCTTACCAGACCAAATCACTTGTGGTGTTTTAAGTCCAAGTGATATCGAAGGAGACTAATCACCAAGAAATATGCGGTGTTTACTATTTCAACCCAAAATTGTTTGGATGATCTGCAAACAGTCTCATGCAACGAGCTCTTTCAAGTAGTGTCATGTTCATTTTTTCAGCTATCCTATTTTATTATGTCATGCCTGGGATAGTGAAGTACCGAGCTATGCCTTTCTTCTAACAGTAATTCACCAACTCTCTAAAGGTACATTTCCCATTATTGTTAGTACAGAGAACCTTTATCTGCTTGTTTATTTATTTTTCAACTTCAGCTTTCTAGCACTTGAATTTCTCAAATACTTCGAACTCATGCTTCAACAAGTAAACCCAAACCTTCCTAGAGAAGTCACCAATAAAAGTGACAAAATACCTAGCTTCTCCAAGAAAAGTAACCGGTGCTACTCTCTAGACATCTGATGAATGTACTTAAGGAACCGTGTGCTTTTTTTGGTTGAGGTGCAAACTTTATCCTGCATTGCCTACCAAGAATATATGTTCAAAGAAATCAAGTTTGTAAGATTTAATACCCTTGAGTAATTTTTTATTATACAATTCTAACATCCCTCTTTGACTCAGATTGCTAAGCTTAGCATGCCATAATAATGTAGCATCATCATCATCAGAAGAGGATATAATAGTAACATCACTAGTAACAGTTTTTTCAATCAACCTATATAAGAGCCTGTCTTTTCTCCCTTCATTAATATTAAGGTATCATGTTTAATTTTTAATATGCTATTAGCACAAGCATATGTGCATTAATTTATATTTAAGGTACCAAGAGAGATAAGACTTTTTCTTAAATCAGGAATATGCTTGATATCTGTCAAAGTCCTTACTACTCCATCAAATATCTTAGTTTTGATTGTTCCTATCTCAATAGTTCTACACTTGGTATTATTATCCATAAGAGCTCTATCCCTATCATGAGATATATAAGAAACAAATCAATCTATATACGGACACATATGATAAGAACAACCAGTATCAAGAATGCAAATATCTAAAAAATCCATATTTGTGGAGATGGTCAAGACATCTCCATCCTTTTCAGACTCAGTAGCAACTCCAGCCTCATCAGGATTCTATTTATGCTTGAACTTTAATTTGGGATAATTCATCTTTCAATGACCTTCTTGCTTGAAGTAACGGTACTTATCATTTCTTCCTCTTGATTTGGATCTGAAATAATTCTTTTTATCATCTTTTTCTTTCTTGACCTAAATCCTTTGCTATCAGACTGTTACCTGCATTAGATTTGTGCCTATCCTCATTTGATAATAAGGTTTTCTTGACTTCTTCTATCTTTAAAGTATCTTTGCCATATAAGATAGTGGTTTCCAAATGATCATATAACTTGAATAAATATTAGAGAAGAATAATAGCCTAATCTTCTTCCTCCACCTTCTCTCTCAAACTGTGAAGCTATGAAATCAACTTATTAAATATATTTAAATGCTCTAAAAGATCACCCCTTTCAGACAAATATAAGCTATAAAGTTATTTTTTTAAATATAATTTATTTGTAAGAGACTTTGACATATAAAGATCATCTAATTTCTTTCATAAATTAGAGATAGTTTTGCAATCTTCAATATTATACATTACCTCATCCGCTAAACAAAGTATATATAATAATGCTAGAAGCTTTTAGATCAAGCTTTGACCATTCATCTGCATCAGTAATACTTGATTTTTTTTTAAAAAGAAGAGCTTTATGAAGGTTTTGTTGAACCAAGATTGCTTTTACTATCTTCTTTTACAAGTTAAAGTCTATTTTACCATCAAATTTCTCAACATTGAATTTTATGAACATCTTGAACGAATGCACCATATCAACTTAACAGAAACATAAAAAAAAACTCGATTCTGATATCAGATATTAAAAATTCAAACCAAACAGAAAATCAAACAAAAGTATATATCTTTAAGCATATTTATGTATCAAGATCAAAAGATAATAATAAAATAATAATTATGGTAAAATAGATAAATTATAGAAAAATATTAAGATTTATATAGTTCGGCCGTAGCCTGTATTCACAGGGTATGCAACTTCATTATGATAAAAAAATACTAATATAAGATATTACACATTTCAAATCCCTTATATCAATCTCTTAAATAAAGAGCACAAAATAAATTCTCTCTCAAAAATTTACTCACAAAACTCTCGAATTGTTGCTGCTACTGCTATCGCAAATCCCAAAGCTACTGCCAAACCTCTCATGCAAAGCCACTGTCGCTCGGCTAAAATATTTTTTTTTTTTTTTTGGTCAAACAAAAGGGATGGGAGATAAATCCCGGTGTAGCTATCCCCGCATGCCCTCACTCTACCAGGTAATGTTCGATAAGAGACATTCATATTCATGCAGTCTTTTTTCATCTAAAAATGAGTACGTCAACTTGATATCACTAAGATGCCGACTAGTAAAACGAGGATAAAAAAAAAATCTTGACCTCCCACTCATATTAACAGCTATTTAAAAATCTCTAAATCTCTCTTGGTCATGCCTTCCATGCGTACCGTATCTCCCACTCGGTCAAACCATGAGAAAATCATGTGAGTGGGTGTCCAGCGTGGTCACGTCTCTGGCCGAGATGCCAATAACAATCAATATGGTTATCAGCGGAAGGATAGATTATTTTGTGCCAATTACCAAAAGTTAGATAGCTTTACTAAAAGAAAAACGGACAGTTTTGGGATTGAGCTTATTTTTTATTTCCATATATTTCTCCAACGTCTATTTAATTTTCTATACATTTTCTATTTTTGGTAATCATATGATTTTTCTACTGATAATATTTTCATCGTTTATCGCAATCAAATGCGATAATTTTGTTCTAAATGCCAAGTGGCATGCATATATGATCACTCTCAATTCGCTAAAGCACAGAAAATATTCAAAATTTCATTACCTTTTATCATAAGCTGTGAAACCAACTAACAAAGTTCATTACAAACTCAATTCCAAAAGAAAGCAATCATCTAGTCTTAAAAGAATTTTCATGCCAATGTATTCCTAATTAACTTCTATTACTGCTTTGCAGTGGCATGGTCGTTGGATGCAGATGGTGGTGTTGCCGAGGCCACCTTGTGGATCCCCCTACTAAATCAACCTGAAGCCATGCTATGAGGTAGCGAGGTGCGTTCACATTAGATGTACTACTGTTTGCTTTAATGTGCAGCTCCATCACTGTTTTTAGAGGGATCCAAGTGTTTCAGCCCGACATCACGGTGCCTGCGGTTTGATAGGCAATAATATGTAAGCAGACGTTATAGGCTGGATTGCCCTGCTTTAACTTTGCTTGCATCATGTCTATCGAACGAAAAAGACCACGGTTTATGTGATTTAATTGTCTTGTTGGGATACTAAAATTATAGTACAAAGAATCGATAATAAGAAAACAAATATATATTTTTATATATATATATATATTAAACTATATACATTAATTAATTCATCCAATTAATTATATATGGATGTCTATGCCTGCATGGATCTCTGGGAAGAGTCAAATATACATATGTTTACAATCACATAGGGAGACACTGTTTTCGTATCCAATATCTATCCTCTCCAGATCACAATGGAACAATACTATTATCAATAACCCAAAGCTCGCTAACCAAATCTAATTATAAACACCGTAATTGACTTGGGCTCGATCCTTAAAAATCTGTGCCATGATATCCTCTAGTCTATATGTGGTTCTTGGATCCTGTCCACTTGGATATTTTTTGTAATTAATAATCCAAAATTGTCCAAAAACTCTAATCAAAAGTTATCTTTGGATATCTTGATCATGTATAAAATGTTAAAAGATCTTCCAATTGTGCAAAGGGATGTGAAACTAAATACAAATCTATATAAGTCCTTGCAATGACAACCTCATTCTGTCTATTACATGACCCAAAACTCAAGCAACAAATTGGTTAAAGAAAAAAACAAAAAGACCAGGACTTGCACTAGCGATCATTTCTCTTTTAATTTCTAGCAATCAAAGATGAAGGTAGGAAACAGCTCAAATATTTTTGATTCGTGTTCCTTTTCTTGAATAGGCCTTGAATAATTTATAAAGAAGTCATAGGAAACATATCCTCTTAACTAACTTTATGTGGGAGGGAGGACAAGCCTCCTAGCATGCACAAGTTCACATTTTTGCAACCCAAACGGACGTCGGCCCAAACAAAGAACAGATTAGACCACGACCATAGGTAGCAAGCCGCCCGGTTGGCTGGTTGCCTCACAAAGTCTTTAAGAAAGCGACTCAAACATCAAGGTTTGAATTGTGAGCTACATCCTATATCATTTGGATTATATGGTGCAGGTCATAACCCATATTTAGGGATGAAAGTGGATGGAATAATATCCTTCTTGATTTATTTTCTTATTCAAATCTATCCGAATATGAATAGGAACTCGAGCATCTAATCAGTATTCATATTTTTATCAAAGAAAAATGAATCTATATAGATAAAATATATTATTACCTAACCTGTATCCAAATATCCTACTCTCTTTATAAATTTATTTAATTTTCCATATCTCTCATTAACTTTTAAAGAGAATAAATTCCCATATTAACATGCTTAACTTGATTTATCATCCACTGTGATATAATTGATTCTATGTGTCATCACCTAGGACCTTGTACAAAAAAATTAGCCAGAACACCTATACGAGTCTTCACATATGGGAGAAATATTCATACTCCATTCATAAATACCACCATCGACCCATGGTCAAGTCTAATGAATTCATGATATAGCACCTCCTAATCCACATAGACTATGAGCTGGATTGGCTCTGATACCATTTTTCACAATTTAGAACTTCATCCAAAAAAACTAGCCAAAAGATATTAATTAAATTCCTTAACTCTATATAAATATTCAAAATTTTTTCATTGAATGATCGATATGGAACTAAATATATGCCTGAACGGATCCTCATGCTATGATCATAAAACATAATTATTTAGCTTATATTTATATTTATATCCATACTTTTAGTGTTAAAATTATATCCATGACCATTTAAAATAAATATGGATATAAATTTTTTCATCTCACTAATATCTATTTTATTTTTGCATTCGTCAAATGAAATAAATATGGATATGGTCAATCTGATTTCTGCCCTACTTGCATGTGAATGGTGATATGCAAAAGGAATACATGGGATGAGATTGGAGACCTTTGAACATTGGAATTAATATACTAGATCTATAATAAAGAAGAATATGTAAAAATATTTATTGAAGAAGAGGATAACGATAAAGAAAATGAAAACAAGAGAAAGAGGAAGAATTGTGATCTTTTTAATTTCATTCAACGCATCTCTCTATTAAATAATAATAATAATAATTGATACATAATCATGCTAATAAATAACAATAATAATAAATGATAAATAATTATGCTATCAAAAGAAAATTATATAGAATCATACTAATAGCAAAAAATAATACAAGATCATGTTAATAAAAAAAATATTATTGACTGATATGTAATTCCTTTATCCATGCTAATATATCAAAATAATAATAAGAAGAAATAATGTTGTATCACTATTGTGCTATCTTTTTTTTTCTTGATCTAGCACAAGCATCATTTGATCACACGGTCTCTACATTTCACAAGGTTCATGCGGTGATGATCACCAACCCTATGACCAATTTGAGAAAGTTGCTTTGCTATGAAAATATAGATGCCTCAAATGAATTAATCAACTCAAAGATGAGTTTTAATTAGCTCATGCTTAAAACTTTAATTACAAAATTTAGGCATAAAAGTGGATCAAATAATATCCATCCATCTTCCTCTATTTTTATATTTGAACAATTAAAATTTGAGCATCCAACTAGTATTTGTATTTGTATTTATATTTATCAAAAAAATAGATATATATATATATAGGTAGATAATTATTCAATCTATAATCTTTATAATTTTATTTATTTTTACATAGCATTTATTAACTTTTAAAGAAAATAAATGCCCATATTAACATGCTATTAATGATATCATTGATTCTATGATCATAAGATTTATTCATTTAATTTTGTCTAATTAACATCCATATTTATATCTATATTTATTAGAAAAATAAATATTGATATAGAGATATTAGTATTAGATCCCATTTTAGCCTTACTTGTATTGGACCATATATAAATGATACACATGAGATGAGATTTGAGACCTTGCAATATATTGTCACTAACATACTAGATTATAATTAAGAAGGCTAAAGTAATTATAGGAAGCAATAATGTTGGGATTTTTTTAATTTTATTTTTTAAAAACAATATTACCAAAATATGGTTTTCCTAAATAATTTTACCGATCTACCTTTTTTTAGCCACATGTTCATTTTTTATTTTGCCACCTGGAGAAGATGCAGGTTGAACCTGCATTTTCTAAGAGAAGACACAGGTTCACATCTTAAAAAAAAATCTGAACTGAAACCCCCCCGCCCAAAAAAGATTGACGATGTAGGTTGAACCTACATCTTCTCACCAGAAAAAAACAATCTAAATCGAAAATTAAAAAAAAAAGAAGCTAAACCCAAAAAAAATCCACCAACTGAAGATGCAGGTAGAAACTTGAAGACGTAGGTAGAACCTGCATTTTCTAAACAAAAAAAAATGTTTTAAAGACGTAGGCTCTACCTGCGTCTTCTAAACCCCTCCATAAAAAGCTTGAAGATGCAAGTAGAACCTGTATCTTAAAAAAAAAAAGCATTTTGAAGATGCAGGTTCTACCTGTATCTTCTAAAAAAATAGCATTTTGAAGATGCAGGTACAACCTGCATCTTCTAAACCACCTTTGGCAAAAAAAAAACCTTGAAGATGCAGGTTGTACAAAACTACCAGTGAAAATAAAAATAAAATCTAGCTTAAACAAAAAAAAAAGGCTTGTCTTCTAAATGGACTGAATTTTTAAAAAATAAAAATATATTTTTTTTAAAAAAATATTTTTTAAAAAATAAATCAACAAAAAAAATAAAAAATGACTTGTCTTATAAATGGAACGAATAAAGAAAATAAAAGATGGAATTTTTTAAAATAATATTTTATTAAAAAAATGTTAAAGATACAAGTTCTACCTGCATCTTCGAAACCATCAAAAAAAAATGGTAAAACTTGCATCTTCTAAAAAAACTGGTTACAGTGCCGGCTTTGGAAAGGTTTCAGCGCTGGCTTCTAAAACATGGTAAAAGTTATATAATACTGATATGTGTGTCTTCTTAGAAACCAGGCTTTCTAGGCCGGCTTTGGAAAGGTTTCAGCGTCGGATTCAGGAGGATTGGAATTGCTATGTGATTGAATCCCAGAGTCTCTCGGGAGGCATTATTGTTGTGTGGCGTAAGGAGTGGCAAGGGTGGACATTTTTAACCAGTGTTTGCATCAGGTGTCCATTGTAGTATCGAAGAATGGGGGGCCCACATGACTTTTGTCTACCGTGTAGGCTAGTACCAATTATAGGGATAGGAGAGCTGTTTAGTAGGAAGTTTTGGCTTTGGTGGCTCAGGGTATCCCTATGGTGGTTGCAGGGGATTTTAATTGCATTCTTGCTACGGAGGATAAGAGAGGTGGTCGGCCATTTATGGAGGACCTTGCTACTAGGGAATTTTCTCAGTTTATGCACTCTAATGGTTTGGTGGATATGGGGTTTGTGGGCCCAGATATACTTGGTGTAACAACAAGTAAGGGGCAGCTAGGGTATGGGAACACATTGATAGGGTGTTTGCTACTCTGGATTGGCTGCTCCTGCATCCTGACCACCAGGTTCAACATCTCGCGAGGATGGCTTCTGACCATTGTCTGGTTCTTCTTTCTACCTCTATGTCGAGGCCTTGTAGTGCTCCATTCAGATTTGAGAAGTTTTGGCTAGAGTATCCAGGCTCTTGGGACATTGTTAGGGAGGTTTGGAGGCTTCCGATCAGGGGGGAGGTGCAGTATAGAATCTCTCGATGGCTGGTTATTTTGAAGCATCACCTTCTCAAGTAGAATAAGGTGGATGTTGGAAATCTAGCTTCTTCTTTGACTTCTATGGAAGCCTTTGTTATTGCTCTTGAGGAGGAGGAGAGGGAAGGGGGGTTGGGTGATGATGATTTGGTAGCCCTTCGGTAATTCATGTCTAAGCACCATTCCCTTATGAGTCAGCAAGAGATCATGTGGAGAAAAAAATCTAGAGTTCAGTGGTTAAATGAGGGGGATATGAACACCAGGTTCTTTCACCAGGCTACTATGGTGCGAAGGCACAGGAATGGTGTTAGGGCTCTTCGTTCCTCGGAGGGGACTTAGGTGGAGGATGTGATGACATTAAGCTGGAGATATTCTCATTTTTTTATTCCAGATGTGCGGGGCCCCAAGAGGTTCCCCCTGCTTTTCATTCCCCTCTTCCTGACTCCCAGGTCTCGGAGGAGGAGAACGACCATCTGCTTAGACCTATTTCTGCTGAGGAGGTTCATGGTGTGCTTTGGTCTATGGAGGAGGATAAAGCACCGGGGCCTGATGGTTTTCCTCCTTTATTTTTTAGGAGGTATTGGTGCATTATTTGGAGAGAGGTTGTATCTGCTGTGCAGGATTTCTTTACCATAGGCCATTTGGCTGATCCATGGAAGCAGACCTTTGTTACTTTAGTTCTGAAGCGGATCGATGCTTCTGAGCTGGATCATTTCAGGCCTATTAGTTTATGCAATACCCTGTATAAGTTATATGCCAAATGCTTGGCTAACAGAATGAAGCTGATTCTCCCTAGATTCATTTCTCCAGAGCAAGGGGCTTTTGTCGGGGACAGATGTATTTCTGATAATATTCTTATTGCTCAGAAGTTCATGCATGATTTGAAGAGAGCCCTTGCTAGGCAGGCATTAATGGCGATCAAGCTAGACATGGAGAGGGCTTATGATCAGATGCGGTGGAGCTTCTTGGAGGAATCTTTGCATGATTTTGGTTTTCGTCGGTGCTGGTTAGACCAGATTATGGCCTGTGTTACGAATCTGTCTTATGCTATTCTTGTTAATGGGACTCCTTCGGCTTTCTTTCACTCCACGATCGGTCTTCGACAAGGTTGCCCTCTCTCCCCTTTCTTGTTCATCCTTTGTGCTGATTCTCTCTCGTGAGCTCTTCAGGTGGTGGTAAGGAAGGCGGTGGTTCAACCGTACTGCCCTGCTATTGGTGCTCCCGCGATCTCATATTTATTTTTTGCAGATGACTGCCTCTTATTGGGCCAGGCTTCTGTGGTATCGGCGTTGGGTTTCAGGACCGTTCTGGAGCATTACCGTGGTCCTTGGGCCATCGGGTCAATTTGTAGAAGTCCGAGGTCCATTTTAGCCTGAGGACCCCTATCAGCCTCCGCCATTTGATTCATGACATACTGGGCGTTGTTGTGAAGGAGGGTTGCTTACTATACCTGCGGGTCCCTATCTCAGGTGGGAGGTTACGGAGCTCTGACTGTCGGAGAGTGGTGCTTGCTGTTCAGGAGAGGGTGGATGGATGGCAGAGTAGGGTTCTTTCTTCCATGGGTTGGCTTACTCTGATTAGGTATATTCTTACTTCTCTCCCAATATTCTCACTCTTTAATTTTATCATTCCTAAGTACATCATTGGCAAGGTGGAGCAAATCATTCGGTCCTTTCTATGGTCTTCTTCGAGTGCTCATCGAGGGGTTCACTTGTTGGGATGGAGTGTGGTTTGCCAACCTACTTGGATTGGTGGTCTGGGTATTCATTCTTTGGGAGTTTTGAGGGAGGCCAGCATTGCGAGGCATGTTTCTCATTTTTTGATGGGTCCGGAGATGATGCAAACTTCTATGATGAAGTCCCGGTATGGTTCCTTGACTCCGGTCAGGGATGCTGGTAGTGAAGCTCCTTGGTAGGGTTCTGTTATTTGGAGAGAGATGAATCAGATAGCCCTTACTGTTATTCCATAGGTGAGGTGGGTTATAGGTGATGGCTCTCTGATTAGCTTTATGGATGAGCCGTGGATCTCTGAGTTCCTTTTAACCTCTTGGCCTACCTTTGTGGCGATGGATGGTCCGGTGTTGATGACTGTTGCTAATCTCTTATCTCCTGATGGATCCCAGTGGAGTTATGCTTTGGTTCTTCAGACATTCGAGATTATCTTGGGGGACAGGGTCCTCTCTATTGCTCTGCCGACGCATCCTTTTACTGATATCCGAGTGTGGAGGTCTTCAGTGTTGAGTTGTGCCCCTATGTCTAACCTAGTTAGTTTATTCCGGGAGGAGCCTCGCAGGAGCTATCAGATTGGGTGGATCTGGTCTTTACGCGTGCATCCCAGGGTGGCCTTCTTTTTATGGAAGGTTGCATGGCATCGTCTCCCTACCAGCATTCTTCTTCAGGCTAGAGGGATGGACATTCCTCCTTCTTGTCCTGCCTGTGACTTTCATATTGAGTCCTTGGAGCATGTGCTTTTCAATTGTCCGAGGGCTAAGCGTGTTTGGGGAGCGGTGAAGATGGACTTTATGAGTGCTCAGTCTAGGGAGTTGGTTGATTCCTTCATGGATAGATGCGGGACTAATTATGCATGCCAATTATTTTTCATGTATTAGGCATTAAGTTAGGAGTTTGTTTCCCGAATTCAAGCCAAGTTATTAAGTAGGGAATTCTATAGAATTTTTGGAAGCACAAGCATGTAGAACTAAACCCTAAAAGTGAAGAAACAGGATTGCTAAGGCTAAGAAGCCCTGGTTAGGACTAGCTCTTCTGCAATACCGCTACCAGAGGAGTCTAGGAGGTGTACCTGGCAAAGATTTGGAGATCGATCCATGAAGAGTTCACTCTATGCTCTCGGATGCGGCCTGGAAAATAAAGCTATCGACCCTACGGATTCGCGATTTTCAATCCGGTGATCCGAAAGCTGGTCAGATGGAATTCTTGGATTCGTGAAGTCTGAGGGATCTGCAAATCACCTAACAAGGGTTAGAAAACAAGGAAGAAAAGGTTAAAAAGCTGAAAGAAGAAGAAAGGGGAAGAGGTTTGAAGAGGACGGCCAAGGGATGAAAAAGATTGGTAGCTTAGAGGCAGGGCGCATGGATCATATAGAAACCTTAAGGGATCACACAGATACCCTTAATCACACAAATTCACTCAGAATTCACACCAAGAGTTGAGAAGAACTCAAGAAAGTTTTCATATTCATTAACATCCAATATATATGAGAGGGGGGGCTTTAAATAGGTTTACAAACTTGGGCTCCAAGTAAGGGCATACAAGAGAATTCCCACTAATCCTTTTCCTACTCAAATACATAGAGATCTCCTCTTCCAAATAGGTTCAAACTCCCTCTTCTCACTAGGATTACTCCTCTCCTTCTCTTTGACTTGGTCCAAGGGAGGTGACCATAAGTGGGGTGCCAACATGAGAGGTGACCATAAGGAGGGCATTGAATTTGAGGATGGGCCAGGGCTTTGGGCGGCCCATTTTAGTGCTAGGCAGGCTCTAGGGTTCTCCTGGTGTCCATCTCCTCCTGGTGGGCTAATGTACTTGTCGTCCAGGTCTTCAATGATAGCTCCTAGACTCCTTCCATGCTTCCCAAGTGGCACAATTATGTGGATGATTAGATTCCTTGCAGTGGTTGGAGTATTATGCTGACTGGCTTCATAAATGACTTGAGTCTTCTTACAAAATTGGACTGGACTCAATATAAGACTTACAAAATTGGACTGGACTCATAAGGGTCACTAAGCATTCAAAACTTGACTCAATACTCTAATTACATGACTCAAATATAAAAAGGCCCAAAATAAGATTTAGAGGCCAAGGTACAGACTCAAGTGCAACAAAGCCTATAAAACAAAACTCATGGTCCAAATATAGGACTCAAACGGCTAACACAGCCAGATTATTAGACTCAAAGATAAAATTAGAATCTTGGCTAAAGGACTCAAAACTCAGGGACCCATAGTAAACTAGGGTTGACCTGATGTCCCCATCAATTCTCTCGGGATGGGAGGAACTCGACCCTGTCGAGTATAGGGTAGTTTGGTGCTGGCAGTAAGTCTGGGTGGAGGTGCTGTGGGTCCTCTCGAGTAATCCATGAATCACCGGATTTTAGTCGACCTTGCCATCGGACTATGTAGCGTTGATAGCCGCAGCCCCGGGTCGTGATAGCTTAATCATCCAAGATACGCTCGATCCGTATTCCTCCCTTAGGCAAATTTAGTGGACACTTAGGTAAGGTTTCTCTCTCAAAGGATGGGTGAGGTCCAAAAATCTTACTATGATTCACTGCCTGTTCCTTATACTCAATCAAGTCCGCGATATTGAAGGTAGAGCTAATGCCTAAATCCAAGAACAGATCAAGCACATAGGCATTGGTTCCACTTTCTTTATTACTCTAAAGGTTCAACTCTACAAGCATGAAGCTTCTTAACCATAACAGAATTTCCTACATTAAATTCCTTAGCTTTCTTTCGAGAATTAGTCAGTTTTTATAGATTTCATTACTTAAATTAATCTTTTGGCTAATGTCCTGATGCAAATGCTATGCAGAGGTCAGTGCAGGTGCAGACAAATGAATTAGATTTGGAGACTTATTAGACTCAAAACCAATACTTAATAGACTCAACTAGGCATTCCTATCGAAGGAAATTTATTGGACTCTTTGGGTCTAAACCTAATAGATCATAGGCTCTCTAGGTTTAACCCTAGTGTGGCATGCACATGAAAATTTACAATGAACTTCTAGTAAATGCCATAAAGTATACCAGAAATACGATGCAAACCTAACATGCACAAGAAATGTATGAAACATGCTTACTTCGATAAAATTCAGTCTAGTGGGTAGATAAATATGAGAAGCTTCAGAAAAGGGCAAAAAATAAGAGGTAGATTCAGGGTTAGCTTGGTAGGGTGGGAAGTAAGAAAAGGGGTTGGGGCCGATCGGATAGAATAGGATGTAGGAAGGGCTGTCGGGGATTAATCTTAGACTAATGAGGTTGACCTTATGGGATTGATGTCTATCTACAGAGTCTATCTTATGGAAGAATAGGTCACTAATCTCAGAGAAGAGATCAATTGGAGTCAAAAGAGGGACTTCATCCTAAGGGTACTGATTTAAAGAGATTAAGTTCTTAATAAATTCTTCTGGTTCTTGGATCTTAGGACAGGGCTCTGTAATTGGGCTTTCTTCTAATGGCTCCTCAGGTAAGAGTCTAATAGTAGGGTTGGGTTCCTCATCCTCTAACTGCTCTTCCACTACAGGTTCAGTCTGGGTGTGGTCAGGGTCAACTAACTTTAGGTTGGCTTCTATCTGGGTATCTACCTGGTCAACTAATTCTGGGTTGGTTTTTACTTGGGTATGGTCATGGTCAACTAATTCTAGGTCATCTATAGATATCTCTACTGAACTCAACTCCTTAATGTCATCTTTAGACTCATCAATGGGCTCAAGAGTTTCTTCCTCTAAATCTTCAATAGGCTCATCATCTTCATACTCTTCTACCAGACTTGGGTCAGCCTCATATACTTCTACATTGGGTTCAACAATGGATTCAGACTCATCTTTATCTAGCTCATCTAGGTATAAGGTGCTGAATGGACACCAGCTAACAAAATGGCCTGATTTATAACATCTAAAACATACTCTCCGGAGATTGGAAGTAGACTTGCCTTTACCTTCTCTAAGGGCCATAGTGGAACTAGGCTGAGGTTGGCTCGGGTTGGGCTGGTTAGGATCTGGTCCTGGGCTAGGGGCACTAGTCCTAAAGGGTTTGAGTTGACTAAAGGGAAGTGAACTAATACTAGGCTCATATCTAGGGGTACAATCCTATGGGATTCAGGTTGACTAGGAGAAACTGGCCTAGTACTGGACCTATAAGATGTAGGTTCGGATCTATGCATTATGGATCCACTAGACTCATAGGACATGGGTACATAGGATCTGGGTTCAGAGGATCTGGGTGCATAAGTTCTAGAATCATAGGATTTGGGCTCAGATATATAGGTTGTGGATCTCCTAGATTCAATGTATGGGGCTCTCCTAGGGTTAGGCTCTGAGTATGGGTCAGAGTATTGGGCTTTCCTAGGGTTGGACTCAGGTTTAGGTCTAGGATAGGTTTTAGGGATTTTCTTTAAACCTCCTAATTGGTTCTCTACTTGATCAAAACTATTGGTTAATTGGTCAAGCCTATTGGTTGCTTGGGCATTTGATTGGGTTATTTGGTTTATTTGGGCGATCAACTGGGCAAACTGGTTTTGGGATTGGGTATTTGACTGGTTAATCTGGATGGTTAATTGGGCAGTGGATTGGGCATTCAGTTGGTTCATCTAGTCAAATGTTCAATTATGGCTTTCATGAAGATCTCAAAGTTGGAGTCCATGGCTGAGCTAGGTTGGGGCTTAGACTGTTGATATTTGGTTCCTAACCTAGTGATCATGCAATCAATCAAATAAGTTAGTGTGATGCAGTCAAACACGCAAAGTAGAAATGGACTATAGTTTGCTATACCTAGAGCCAAAATTGAATGGGTCTACTCAACTTACACTTAACTCAACAGCTAATCCTTCCACTGGTCAGGTAAGAGGTGGGATGGTGGGAGGCTCCCCCTGCTTGTGACAGTGTCCTAATTAAATAACCACCAGTTCACTTAGAGCATTTGCCTCTGGACCTCTAGCCTTAGACACCAGTTTTCAGTAATAGCTGGGGAATTAGGTGCAGTAGTTGGCTCACACAATTCGAACCCGACCTGTTGGTATTTCTAAGTTCTCTAGAGCAATTAGGTTGCTAATTAATTTTAATTAAGGCTTGTGTTATGATGCTGGGTGGTTATTTTGGGCCTAGGATAGGTAATGAAATCCTGCCCTGATCTGAGAAAGGAAATTGCCTTTAAAATTCATTTAATGAGATGATGAACACACTATGAGCCCTAATGCAACTAATAACAATCAGAGAAATAAAAATATTTTTTTACCTTGTTATGATGTGGCAAATTAGGTTTAAGTTGGTTAAGTTAGTAAACAAATTTTGGGCTTGGGTGAGGTAGGGTTTGGAAGTGATTAGGTTTGGTTTGATCAAGTATGCAGAATAGAAATTAGGATTTGATTCGATGCAGAATTTGGTAAAGTTTCCAATGTAAAAATTTCAGGATAGATAATGAAAAGTGCAGATGATCTCTACCAAGTTTCATGCAAAACAAAACTCAGATGATGATGAAACCCTAGGGTTTTTCAGACAGTGTGCAGAAACTCAGGATTCGGGTTAAAGTTCCTAATATGCAGATTTTTATAATTATTGTGTTTCTGTAAAAATAATTAAAAATTATGACAAGGATCAAGACTAAATAGAGGATACACCATGCAAATTTAAATAAAAAATAAAATACTTAAGGTGATGAAATAGACCAAAATCTAGACACCTAATGTAGAGACAGGTTGTAAAAATTTTTAGGGCAAAAGAAAATAGGCATGAAAAAAATTGCACATATAGAAATAAATTATGAGAGAATTTTGAAAAATACTATCAATTACAGGAAATCCAAAAAAATAAAAATCAATATTTTCTAACCTACCTACATATAGAAACAATAAAAATAACAGACCATATATAAGAATTATGGGATGCAGAAACTAGCGCTAAAACATGCTCTAATACCAAATGATGCGGGACTAATTTTGCATGCCAATTATTTTTCATGTATTAAATGTTAAGCTAGGAGTTTGTTTCCTAAATTTAAAGCCAAGTTATTAAGTAGGGGATTCTATAGAATTTTTGGAAGTACAGGCATGCAGAACTAAACCCTAAAAATGAAGATACAGGACCGCCAAGGCTAGAAGTCCTGGTTTGGACTAGCTCTTCTGCAATATCGCCACCAGAAGAGTTTAGGGGATGTACCTGGCAGAGATTTGGAGATCGATCCATGAAGAGTTCACTCTATGCTCTCGGATGCGGCCTGAAAAATAAAACTATCGACCCTGCGGATTCGTGACTTTCAATCCGGTGACCCGAAAGCTGGTCAGATGGAATCCTTGGATTTGTGAAGTCTGAGGGACCTA
Organism: Areca catechu; assembly: GCA_021397845.1. Lineage (NCBI taxonomy): Eukaryota > Viridiplantae > Streptophyta > Magnoliopsida > Arecales > Arecaceae > Areca > Areca catechu. Next base: position 37,039,756 of record CM038040.1, read on the forward strand.
TAAATCACCTAACAAGGGTTAGAAAACAAGAAAAAAAAATTAGAAAGCTAAAAGAAGAAGAAATGGGAAGAGGTTTGAAGAGGACAGCCAAGGAATGAAGAAGGCTGGTGGCTTGGAGGCGGGGCACATGGATCACACAGAAACCCTGAGGGATCACACAGATATCCTTAATCACACAATTTCACTCAGAATTCACACCAAGAGTTGAGAAGAACTTAAAAAGTTTTCATGTTCATTAACATCCAATATACATGAGAGGGGGGGCCTTTAAATAGGTTTACAAACTTGGGCTCCAAGTAAGGGCATATAAGAGAATTCCCACTAATCCTTTTCCTAATATATAGAGATCTCCTCTTCCAAATAAGTTCAAACTCTCTCTTCTCACTAGGATTACTCCTCTCCTTCTCTTTGACTTGGCCCAAGGGAGGTGACCATAAGTGGGGTGCCAACATGAGAGGTTACCATAAGGAGGGCGCTGAATTTGATGATGGGCCAGGGCTTTGGGCCCATTTCAGTTTTAGGCAGGCTCTAAGGTTCTCCTAGTGTCCATCTCCTCCTGGTGGGCTGATGTACTTGTTGTCCAGGTCCTCAATGATAGCTCCTAGACTCCTTCCATGCTTCCCAAGTGGTATAATTATGTGGATGATTGGATTCCTTGTAGTGGTTAGAGTATTATGCTGACTGGCTTCATAAGTGAGTTGAGTCTTCTTACAAAATTGGATTGGACTCGATATAAGACTTACAAAATTGGACTGGACTCATAAAACTCAAAACTTACAGGACTCATAAGGCACACTAAGCATCCCAAACTTGACTCAATACTCTAATTACATGACTCAAATATAAAAAAACCCAAAATGAGATTCAGATGCCAAGGTACAGATTCAAGTGTAACAAAGCCTATAAAACAAAACTCATGACCCAAATATATGACTCAAATGGCTAACACAGCCAGATTATTGGACTCGAAGATAAAATTAGAATCATGGCTAAAGAACTCAAAACTCAGGGACCCATAGTAAACTAGGGTTGATTTGATGTCCCCATCATGGATCTTCTGAGGTCTCCTTCTATTCTTCTTGGCTCTGCCCTTCCTACATACCTGGCTTATCACATTTGGCTATCTCGAAATGCTCTTGTTTTCAACTCTACGAGGTGTTCCACCAGAGTTCTGGTAGAGAGAGCTCGGGTGCATATGCTGGAGTACCACGATGTGACTATGACATCTTTGATGATCTGGGGTTTCGGCATTGCTCGTCGAGCGACTCGAAGGGCATTCTTTTCTTGAAAACCCCCTCCTTCGAGGTATGTCAAGGTCAATTTTAATGGGAGTGTCAGAGGCCCTGATGGTGGTGTGGCTTATGTGATTCGAAGTCAATGTCTCGGCATTGTAGCCGATGAGGGGTGTCATCTCTTCGATGTTTCAGTTTCTCAGGCAGAGCTTATGGCAGCATGGGCTAGTATTTGCTATGCTTGTTACTGTCTAAGGGCGAATCATTTGATCATTAAGGAAAACTCTGCTACTGTGATTTGATGGATCAAAGAGGTGTTGGATTCGGCTTCTGCGCATCCTTTGATTCGTGATATCGTGCTTTGGTTATAGGGTTGCTCCTCAGTTCTTGTCAGTCACATTTTCAAGGAGAATAATACGGCTACGGACTGGGTGGACTCCTTTGTGGCTGCTCATTCAGGACAGGTATTGTGGACAGGCATGGTGGACTCTTCTTTGGGGTTCCGAGATTGTATACTTTCTGACTTTCTTGGATGCACTCATTCCAGGCCTGTTGGTTGAAGCATCCGTCTTATCAAAAAATGGTTTGTCTTCTTAACAGACCGAAAAAAATATATGAATTTTTTAAAAATAAAATTTATGGAAAAAGAAAATACCTAAAGATGTAGGTAGAACCAGCATCATCTAAACCAACAAAAAAAATGAAAATATATTTCACGTTAATTGACCAAAAAATAAAAAAATCATAAAATTTGAAGATTAAAAAATTAAAAAAATAATTAAAATAAAGAAAAATAAAAAAAAATATTACAAATATTGTTTAAATAAACATATTTAAAAAATATAGTATGATTTAAAAAGATTTGTAATAATAACAAAAATATTAATATATTTTAAGATTTTTATGATTAAATAATAATATATGTGGCAAATAGCGCCACCTATCCCATTCGAGGTGAGTTCTTCGTCAAGGTCGAGCTCTCGTCCGAGGTGAGTTCCCAACCAAAGTTGAGCTTCTATTCAAGATGAGCTCTTAGAAAACGCCACCTATCACGTCCGAGGTGATCTCCCAATCGAGATCGAGCTTCCATCCGAGGTGAGCTTCTAGCAGAGCGCCACCTGTCCCATCCGAGATTGAGCTCCCAGCCGAGGTCGAGCTCCCATATGAGGTTAAGATCCCATCCGAGGTGAGCTTCTAGTCGAGGTTGAGCTCCCCGTCGAGGTGGAACTCCTATCCGTGATGAGCTTCGAGCCGAGGTCGAGCTTCCATTCGAGGTGAGCTCCCGATTGAAGAGAGCTTCTGACCAATCGAGCTTTCGGGTGGTCTAAGTTCCTGAAGGCAAGAAGACATTCCTCCAACCTTGGCAGGATGAATAATAGAAGGCAAAATGCAACCGTAGGGTAGACGCAAGGGAGGCCTGAATGGTGGCACTAGGGTGCGACGTCATCGTCTCCACCAGACCGGCCGGAACTATTTAAGGATGCGTGTTCCACCAGGGCTCCAGGCCCTACAACACACCACCCGTAACTTTTGCAAAGTGCATGCTCCAACAGGGATCCAAGCCCTAGAGTCTTTCATCGGGGCTCTAGGCCCTACAGCATGCTGCCTGCATATCCTGCAAGAGCCCAACATCTTTGGAGGAGGACAGTTCCAACTGGACCCAAGCGAAGGTACTGGCCATGGCAATATACGCGGCAACAGTAATCGCATGAACTTTTAAATATAATACATCAATTTTTTTTAAAAAATGATTAAAATATAAGTAAAATTTATAAATTTTAAGATGAGCATGATTAAGTAGTAGTATAATATAAAATTACTTAGTTATATTTACCATAAAAGTAAATTAAATAAATACTAACATTTAAAAAATTAAAATAATAATATTACAAAAAATAATAATATAATTAAATATGAAATATTTTATAATATTTATAATTAAATAATAATGTAATGTAATATTTAAATACTTAGTTGCGTGTACCTGAGTGTAGGCCCAACATTAAAATAAAAACCTAAAAATTGAAATTGTGATAATACATGAACTTAGTATTTAACATTCAATGGTAGATATAATACATAAATAAAAAGTTGTTTGTAATGCCAGAATCCTAAAACATTTATGGTCTACATATAAATGTAATACACAAATGAAAGTAAAAAATATATCTTAAGTGACACAAGGCAATCGTCTCCGCCTATGCATAGGTTGCTTCCGACGATATGAAGATTCTGGTTCACTCGATCCCTGATATACCATCGAAAACTCTACCTCAACATGAATTGGCTCCTACGTAGTACCCTCATGCATCGATCCCTCATCGATAAATCCTTTTCCATGGGCTAAGTATCCCTGATGCATCATGTACTTCGATACGACAGTATAGTCACAATATGCTGCAGCATCTTCCACAGATATGAACTGTCTGACATCCTCATGTAAATAACTGCTCGCAGATAGGTAGGGAGTGAACTCAGGCATCGAAAAAGGAGAGGTAATGCATCGACGAGTACATCATGAATGCTGAGGTATAAGAGCTGGTCGTGATGATGATGCATAAAAAAATGTGCAGGCATCTTATCATCTCTGTCATCGTCATGAGCAAATCCTTACAACTGGATACAAGCCTGCACATGGACACTAAAAAGCACATCATCACATATATCCATGATGGACTGGGATGACGTGGATACAGAACCTGGCTAGGCAAGCTATCGAATCATGACCATCCCATTGCTCTGAAATATATATGTAATTAGTTCTTTAAACCATAATATTCAAGTATGAAGAATGTTTAATAAAATAATTTAAATACTTACCAGGTAATCATGCATCGCACCAGTATGATTGATGAACCATCGAGTGATGCGACGGTACCACTGCATATATGGATCATGATAATCCATTACACCATCAACTGAAGGTCCATCTAAAATATGATCTTGACGGCTCTTCCAAAGATGTATAACATGCTGATGAGTGAAGGACCAGTCCTGATTGGCTCATCCTTTAAGATCGACATGGTGTAGTGCAGCATTTGTATCATATCGATCTGGTATGGACTGGCAAATCCCAAACTACCATAATACTCTATCAGCGAAGTGTCACTCTACGATGTGAAAACAAATAAGTGGCACTCAGGTACACCTTACAACCTGACCGTGTAGATAATAATCAAGTAGATGGACAAGAATGTCAGGAGTATATGGTTTCCATATCACCTGTTAATCATAATTTTAAATAATAAGATGTTGAAGATAATAATAATAATAATATTTAATTTTAGTTTTTACCTGCTCCGGTCGCAGGTGATCAAGATATATTCTGTATGAAGAGGCAACATGTGTCGACACTTCTCTAACTGAAAATTGATCTCTCCATCTATAGATAATAAAAATTACATCGTTAATATAATAAATAAATTACAATAATAAAATAATAATAAATTTTGATACTTACCTCATCTCCAAGGGATCCTGTAGTAATCCAGCTCCACCATCATCTAAATCAACAATGGGATCTGCAATCAGCCGAAATAACCTACGTGGTGCCATACCCGGGAATCTATCCCATGCCCAAAGTTGTAGCAATATCAATGGTCTAGCAATATCATGGGCATCTCTCCTGCTAGCCCTGCACATATATCTGTACAACCATGCTAAGCTTGCACCACCCCAACTGTAATGTCCAGCCTTCTCAAAATCATGTAGTAGGGATAAAAACATGAGATGTATCCCCCTCACTGATGTATCTATAAATAAATAGCCATCCATAAATTATAATATATAATCTCTAGCATATTACTATATCGCTATCTTATCAGCATCATGGGATAACTCATGAAACTACTCCGCTAGCCATACTAGACTCAACTATGATCCATGGAGTCGACCATGCAGTGGAATGACTCCTAATAACTAGTGATAGAGCCGGTGCCATTCAAACTGTGTAGTGCTGGTGGCTGGTAATCCATCAACTGCTAAACCCAACTGGATGGCAATGTCCCATAGTGTGATGGTGCACTCTTCACATGGTAGATGGAATGTATGAGTCTCTGGATGCCACCGCTCTATGAGTGCTGTAATCAAATACCAATCCAAATAAATATACCCTATACGTGCCGGTCCATAAAATCTGGCCTGCTATAGGTACGATACTATATGCCTATCTAAAAGTATCGACCTGCATGTGACAAGCTCTCCACGTCGATCTGTAGGAAACCTACCTCCTAACCATCCTATATCAATCTGGAATGATGGTTGGCCTAATCATACAACATAGAATGGTCTACTGGCATTGGATCCATATCTATTAAAAGCTGCACATATATACAAAGGTTTGCTTTAACTATAATTGAAAAATTCTATTTAACAATCATTAATACCTCTGAAAAATAAAATATACAACACTAACATATAATAAACATGTACATTAATACAGAACTAGATTGCATTGTATCATCATGTATTAAAGTAATAAAATACAAAACATGGATAACAACAATCTAAGTATAACAACCAACAATACAGGTTAATATATTAAAAAAAACTACATCTTGAATCCATCAAGAAACTGGTCTCAGGATCAATGAAGCATGATGACCCTCATATAGATTTAATATAATTCCAGTAACATGGAGCAATGAAATTTGAAGTCTATTATCCATGATGCAACAAAATCGAATCCTGGTAAATCAAACAATGTTCAATGTTTAAAACATAGCATGAAACATTTAATAATTATTAATATATAATAAATTTGTTATGTGTAAAAAATGGTTTTGGATGAAATATATAATTACCTTTTGATGATAGCACTAATTTGCATTTCTAGTTATTCGACATGACCTTCTATCATATCCTTCCTCTCGATAGATCGTGCATCTCTGTCTGTTACCGCTTTTTCTCAAATCCATATCAATCCTAATTCTAGTAGAGCATAGCCTATCTTTTTATCATAACTATATTTTATCTGGTATAATGGTAATATATTGACTAAGCTGTGACTAATAGCTTGGTGAGAAATGGATTGAAATTGAGCTGCATAAGATTGATGATAATCATTTAAACTATAATATTGATTAACATATCTGTAAAAATCAATTGAAACATGTGCACAAGCAGCCATGACATGCAAACAAGGTAAATGGTAGCACTATCATTTTTGACATGTACAGTACGATTCTGATAGTCAAACAATCTACATTACAAAATTTAATATTTGGTACATTAGAAAGTAGATAATACAAATATATCATAAATTTATTAACTTTAATGCTGTACCTGAGTGTTGTTTTATTTGTTCATATACGGGCTATGCATCGTAGTTTGGATTTGAAATATACCGTTGGCTCTATCAATTCTTGTAACTGTGTGAGATGTAGCTTTAGCTTGTTTGGTGATTACATGATCCGTTACAAATGGAGTAAATCTTTCATTCCTATCTAGTGCATCAATTGCCTAGACACGTCGACCATCAAAGTAGGATACAAGTTGAAAGAATGTCAACTACGCCAATGCAATTACAGGTAGGACTCGAGCATTTTAAGCACTCCATTAAAACACTCCGGCAGATTGGTTATCATTATTCTATACATTCGGCCACCATCGTATGCACATGTCTATTTATCTAATGAAATATTGCTCAACCATAGCTTCTACTTTCAATTTCTCAATGTTTTTCATATATCTCTCAAATTTTCTAATCTATGTTTACATTCCAACCTTTTTTACCATGTCCCTTAATTTGGAATCCCTAAATCTGGTATAGAGGTTGCTTGCCACATGATGTAAGTAATATACATTATATGTATTCGATTGCTGCCAACCTAGGTACTAATTTTGTATTGCAGCCAGTATGCCGGGGTGCAGATTAGAGATTAGACAAATTTTCTATCATGGGATAACAAAAGTTCGTAGACAAGCAAGAAACTAACCCCATGTATTGGTAGACTCTTCATCAATAATAGCAAAAGATAATAAAAAAAATTGATTATTTCCATCAACAGTAGTTGCAATCAATAATTTATGTTTATATTTTCTGTACAAAAATGTCGCATTAATATTGATTATCGGTCAACAGTACTTAAACCCTTCAATGGACGGTGCAAAAGCCCAGAGACCCGATCAAATTCAGCACATGCTGGATGACCAATTAGAGTGCTAATGAATTTCACCTAAGAACTGAGATTAAATTCCTCTACTACATGCAACCACTTGGACAGTAATTCATATGATTTGTCCTAATCACCAACACTATGGCTATTGCCTTTTTCTTTACTTTCCATAACTTTCTATAAGTGGCAGTGCAATTGAATTTATTCTTTATGACCATACTAGATCCTGTAATAGCAATTGTAGTTACTTCTTTTACTAGATCACGTATTTCATTGGTAATTAAAGTAGAGTCTAATCTAAATGATCCTGAGACATCACTGCAGATATGCATATATAGGGATCATAGTATCATGATATCTCAAAATAATCATTTCGTTTAATTACTCTAAGTTCCATTGATAGCTAGACTCTTTATTATTGCATTTCACAATCTATAAATTTGGAGTTGATTCAACAACCTTGAATTCATGGTGCCTATCAATTGAATACTGCTTTACAATACTTTATAATTCAGCCTTGTCTGCAAAATGAAGTCCTTTGCATAACTCTTGATCACCATCCTAAATAAAAGACGGTTCTTGAAGGGAATAGTGTATCGATATATAAGTAGCTTTCCAATTGAACTAAGTAAATGTTATCAAAGGAGCCTCAAATGCAGTATAGTTTGGTACAGTTATGTCATTTGGAGTTTGTGTAGCATGAAAAGGGCCAGCTTCCTGACCTTCATGATCAACATCATCTTCATCAGCAATATCATCTTGATTAAAAAGTTTATTATTTACATGTATTGTATCACCAGCAGCTATGTATAGTGAAGCATGCTTGATAATACTCTCAGGTGCATTACTTTCCATTAGACGAATGGGATCCTCGGTATATAAGGAAGCGATATTTACTTGAGGACTATTGTAAATGTTTGAACTATAAATAGAAACAACCTATTTACTGATACTACTTGTTGCTAAATTTTGAACTTCTTCATATTCATTTAATTTATGAATGGGTCAAGCATCTTCAATGTGTTGTACATCTATATATAACTTCGCACCTGATAGACATTGATGTGCATTAATAGTAGAAAATATTATCTCTATGTCCTTATCATCGGTGATCAGAATAGGTTCGTACTTCACTAATGTCGGCTACACAAGTTGTGGATATCTATATGTAATCAATAATCTATACCTTGTCCTGTCAATATGGAAGACACTATACAACTTGTTCTGTAGTTCTTCATTTATGATTCCACATTTAATTCTAACTACCTTTTCTGGTCCCCGATTGTATTCAATACCGAATTCTTCATTAATGATACAACCATTAATATAACAAAACACTGTGATAACTTCCCCTATTTCTCACTACAAAATAAATAAATGAATATTTGTTGAAACATGCTATCTTCTATAAATTAAATATGAAGTTAATGAAATTTATAAAAATATTAAACAAGCTGACATTAAAAATAGAAAATCTATAAGTCTACAAATATGCTTCTATATATAACTATTTATAGCATAACAAGCATACAACGAGAAGCTAAAAGACACATAATATGAAGTTAAAAATATGAAGTTAATAAATGTAAATATGAATTCAAAAATGACATACTTAAAATATGCATCATATTACCAACTAATAGGTAAAGATCATATCCCATTCAGGAATTGTAATCAGTTTTATAGATCAGTTAACAGTAATCAAATGAAATGCAATTGGGATCGAAAGAAATTTTGGCAGCATTTCTCCATAGTTCTCCATATACAAATATTTATGTGCAAGAAGAACTAAAAAAAAATGCTATCCAAAATTCCTTACAATCCTAATTGCATATCATATGCTTACTGCCAACTGATCTATAAAATTGATTATAATTTCCAAACTATTCAAATTGAATAATCAATTAACCAAGATACATATTCTAGGTATCCATATAAAACTATATAAATACACGGATACATAGAATATGCACGTCAATTAATTGACTGGTCTACGATTCTATGCAGTGCAAAAATTTCTAAATAGAATTATTTATTTATTTATTTATTTTTATATATATTTGCTTATTATAACTATACTAATAATAATATATCATAAATATTAAAAATTACAAATATGAATGTTGCATATCTATATTAAAATTATATAAATATTGAAAATTCATCTCAACCACTGCCTCCACCCTCGGATCGAGAATCTTTATCATAACCTAAAATTAACTTCATATAGCTTGCCTTATAATTTTTAATATAATTTTTTTATTACTTTAATAATAATCTTTTTTTAAAGAATACCACCTATTACTAATATTATTTAAATAATCACAACTATTACTCTTCATAAATATTATCCAATTTTTTATACATTATCATATATTTCTTAAATATGATATTTTCTACTAATTTTTAATATACAATTAATTTTAGATCTATAATTCATTAATCTATGATTAATGTTTAATTTACAGCTACACTGGTAATCATTAATTGATTAAAATATATTTACTAAAATTATTAGAACATTTTCTAAAAATATATTTTTTTTATTACTTTAATAATAATATTTTTTTAAAGAATATCATCTATATTATTTAAAATTTATTAACATGTATTTTCTTTCCAATATAGACAATAATTTTATTATTTATGAAATTATTTTTTTATAGCTTTCCTTATATTTTTTAATATAATTATTTTTAATTTAACTAGGGCTTATAATACAATTCATATTATAATTTTTTTTATTTCTAACCGATTATCTTAGAATTTTTCTATTACTGATAATATTTAAATAATCACAACTATCACTCTTCATAAATATTATCCAATATTTCTTATACATTATCCTATATTTTTTAAGTTTAATATTCCCACTAATTTTTTATTGATAAATAATTTTAAATCTATAATTAATTAATCCATGATTAATGTTCAATTTATAACAAATTTGGTAATCCTTAATTGATTATTATATATTCCTTCAAATTTCTAGAATATTTTTTAAATATATATATATTTTTATTCATTCCATACTAATCTTTTTTTAACAATACACCTATATTTTTTATAATTTACTAACAGTATTTTCTTAATAATATAGCTGAATATTTTAATTATTACAATTTTTTTTATACAGCTTCCCTTATATTTTTAATATAATTATTTTTAATTTAACTAGGGTTTATAACTCGATTCATATTATAAAAAAATATTTCTAAGTGCTTACCTTAGAATTTTCTTATTACTAATAATATTTAAATATTCACAACTATTACTCTTCATAAATATTATCTGATACTTTTTATATATATCATATAACTTCTAAATTTGATATTTACTACTCATTTTTTAAACTACAATTAATTTTTCATCTATAAATATAAAATCTATGATTACTATTTAATTTATAAGTAATTCATTAATCTATCATTAATTAATATGAATTTTAAAAATGTATATTATATTTTTCAAAAAGTTTTTTACTTTTTATTATTTTAATACTATAAATTCTTAAAAGAATATCACCTATAATTTTTAAAAATATTTTAATCTATATTTTTCTATCAATCCAACCTAAATTTGTATTTATTAAAAAAATAATATTCTATTATTATTTTTATTTAAATATTTACAACTACTAATTTTTATTAACAATATAATATATTTTTATAAATTACAATATATTTTTAAATATAATATTTATTATATTATTTTTAATTTATAATTAATTTATGAGCTTTCTATAATTTTTAAAATATATGAATCTAAGCTTATTTACAACAACAAACATCTATAAAATATTTTTAAATATTCAAAATTTATATAAATTAGGTCCAATCCATCCCAAATCCATCAAGACAGTTATCTAATATTGCAAAAATACTAATATTTTTTTTGACAACCATTTACACAAATATATTTCTAAAAAAATAAATAATTAAACATTCATGGGATCTCACATGTCTATTTACAAAAATTACCGTATCACTTCAAAAAAATAACATAACTATTAATAAAAAAATAACTTTAATAATAATTTTTTAATGGTAGCAATAATATACTTTTGGAGCAGGAATAATAAGATCACTAACCACGGCTAATAATTTCTAAAAACACAAATCTATATCATTCCAAAAAAAATTAAACAAAAAAAACCATGCATATTTTTTCAAATAAAAAATACCTAGAAAATAGATGGCGGCAATTATACCTGGGCAAAGGAGAATAAGGGGACCATGGATCGTAGAGAAGTGAACTGAGGGGACCAGTATTTTTTTTTTTTTGAAGAGGGACCAGTAGAAGCATCTTTTTTTTTTTGCTCAAGTAGATCTCGGATGGTTAAGAACACTGAGAAGATGCAGCTTGAAGTTGCGCCTTCTTCAAGTGGCAGCCAGCCTTCGTATGAAAGCAACGAGTGGCAAGAAAGTTTATTAAAAAATTAAATAGATGATCAAAGTACATCAATTTGATAAAATTATTTGAAATAATGTGGGTTTGTAATTTATTTTTAAAATATATATTGTTACGGTCGTAACGATGATGTGGCCGGGCTCAGATACCGCCGAATATGATCGGGCCACATGGAGGTTTCTCCGGCAGAGCCAGCGCCACATCGCCAAGGCCGAGCTCGGCAAGACTACTCCGCCAAACGACTTCCTATGGCAAACCGCTCTCGCCGAAGTCGAGCTCGGTTCGGAGCTCCTCTACCACCTCGCTTGGCGCCCACCCCGGAGGGGTCCGCCTAGGCCGAGGTCGGCCGATCCTTCGCCAGGTGGCCCCCCCCGGAGACGGGCCCACCTCGGCCGAAGCCAGGCGACCTCTTGCCACCTCGCAAGGTGTCCACCCAGGAGGGGTCCACCTAGGCCGAGGTCGGCTGGTCCTTCGCCCCTTCGCCAGGTGGCCCCCGGAGGCGGGCCCACCTCGGTTGAAGCCAGGCGACCTCCTGCCACTTCGCCAGGTGTCCGCCCAGGAGGGGTCCACCTAGGTCGAGGTCGGCTGGTCCTTCGCTCCTTCGCCAGGTGGCCCCCGGAGACGGGCCCACCTCGGTCGAAGCCAGGCGACCCCCTGCCTCTTCGCCAGGTGTCCGCCCAGGAGGGGTCCACCTAGGTCGAGGTCGGCTGGTCCTTCGCTCTCCGCCAGATGGCCCCCGGAGACGGGTCCAACTCGGCCGAGGTCAGGCCGCCCATACGGAGAAGGTCCCAGGGAAAGAGGCGCAGGCCCCGAGGCCATCCCTCGGGCCGTACGCATCACAGACAGTGCCCCGTACGGAGGGCGACGGCACGCGAAACACCATTTGCCTCGGCCCGGCAGGTCCCGCAGCCGAGAGGCGCGATTCTGACAAAACAGGCCCCATAGACGGATGGCGCCCACACTTGGGAAAGAGAGTGCTCTCACTGGGCCCGAGGTCTGACCGGCCGCCTCACTAGCACCGCCCCCCCCCCCCCCCCCGTTCTGTCTTTGCCTTTTTCCTGTTGGGCTCGGCGGACGAGGTCAAAAAGCCGCCTAGCCCTCCTCACCGAAAAGGGAAAAGAGAAAAGGACAGGGAAGGGGAGCCTCCCAGGAGGAGAAGACAAGCGACCGACGAGAGGAAATAAAAGGAAGGAATCTGGGGACGACAAGGTAAGCGGCAAAAGGCCTCGCTCCGAGAGTGAGATCCAAAATCCCGAGAGGGGATCACTTGGCATGAGCTCGGCAAGGAGGCCCGGCCGAATTTCTGGTCCCCAGAGCGCCTTTCTTGCTAGTAAACTCTCTAAGTCTGGAACCCTTTCGGAGATCCGTCTTGGAGAGTCTGTTCCTTCTCGTCGTCTACTGACTTGACCGTCGGAGCTCCCTCGCTGGGATCCCCGGCCAGGGTCTTCTAACCCCTTCTTGCAGGTTTGCCGTAGCCAGGGAGGCTCCCTCGCCAGGCGGTCAGGAAGGATCCATGGATCCGAGGCACGGGTGCGGCGACGAGAGCGGCAACAGATTGGCGCACCAGGTAGGGGGGCAGGACACCAAACCCTAGCGAGAGCCAGCTTTCTGCAGGTGTCTCGCTCTCTGACAATGGTGGTCACTCGTGGCCGCGAGGCATCCACCAGCCGTGTGGGGGAGGTTCACTCCCCTCCGGGGGCCCATAGCCCCGAGAGGGAGCTTCTGGCTCCCCCTCCTCCTCCACCACAGCCTACCTCGATGGACGGACCCCTTGCGGTCGTCATCCAACAGCTGCAGACCTTGACATCGGCGGTCCGGCAGCTTCAGCATCAGCAGCGGTCCTTGGCCACGCAGCCGCAGCCAGGGACCCCCGCGGCCCGAGCCGCGGGGCAGCATGGGAGCCTGCGCTCCATTCAGGGTAGGCCATCCCATCCGAGGGCCGTCTCCAACCCCCGTGGGAGCCACCGAGCTCCCGCAAAAAGAAACTACTCCGGGTCGGAGGATCACGAGAGCCGATCCCCGGCCGACGGGGCCGAAACGGTGCATCGCAGCAAGCGACGCCGGGGCCAGACTTCGCACCGAGACCGATCGGCGCCCCCTTCACCCGCAGCCTCGGTGGAAGACTCCACCGACGAAGCCATCAGGCACCAGGCCGAGAGGCGCCTGGAGGAGCATGAGCGCAAGCTAGCGGAGTTCGCCCGCCGATTCGCCGACCTGCAGAACTCGTCGGCGGACCCGGCGGGCTACGACTCCCGCCCCCCTTTCTCTGAAGAAATCCAGGCGGAACCGATCCCAAAATGGTTCCGCATGCCGCAGGTGGATCCCTACGACGGGACCACCGACCCTCTGGACCATCTGGAGAGCTACAAAGCTCTCATGAGGGTCCAGGGGCCACCGACGCTCTTCTGTGCATCGCCTTCCTGGCCACCCTCCGGAAGGCCGCTCGAGTCTGGTTCACCCGCCTCGAGCCCGAATCCATTTGCTCCTTCCATCAGCTGGAAGGAAAGTTCGTGGCACACTTCGACGCTTGTCGAAAGGTGCCGAGAGAGGTGGACAACCTCTTCTCCATCCGCCAGCATGACCAGGAGCTGCTCCGGGACTACATTACCCGGTTCAAGACCGCAGCCCTGGAAATCTACAGCCTGGACGAGCCCGTCGCCATGCTGGCTTTGAAGCGCGGGCTCAAGACGTCCCGCCTGACCTACTCCCTGGACAAGAAGCCGCCCAGGACGTACTCCGAGCTCCTCCTCCGCGCCCACAAGTACATTCGAGCGGAGGAGGCCGACCGCACCCGTCTAGAGTTGGACGGGAAGACTCCGAAGGGGCCGCCCTCGAGAGATACCCCGGGAGCTCGGAAGCCCGGGCCATCTGCCGACCCTCGCTCGAATCCAAGGCCGAGGGGCGAGGCCACTCCCGAGCGGAGGTACACCCCTCTCCTCGCATCTCGGACGAAGATCCTCATGAAAATCGAGGGCGAGCGCTACCTCCACCGACCTCCTCCTCAGAACCCGAGAGCCACCCGGGACAAATCGAAGTACTGCCAGTTCCACCGCGAGCACGGGCACGACATGGAGGAGTGTCGCAACCTGAAGCGGGAGATCGAGGAGCTGATTAGGAGGGGCTACCTCAGGAAGTTCGTCAAGAACGAGGCCCCCTCGGAGGGGCAGCCGCTCGCGACCTTACCGCCCGTCCCTGCAATCGATAACCGCCCAACGGAGAAGCCCGTGGGCATGATCTCGCGCGGGGTCGGTCGAGCGGCGAAGAGAGCCTGGGAAGTCGGGAACCCGGAGAATGTAATCCCTCCCGAGGGGGGGAAGGGTAATGATAATGTAAACAACGATGCCGTGGTGGTCGAGATGACCATCGCGAAGCATCCTGTACATCGAATCATGGTGGATAGTGGAAGCTCGGCTGACGTACTTTTTTACGACGCTTTCTCTCGGATGAACTTGTCCCACGATCAGCTGAAACCGGTGCACACCCCCCTGGTAGGTTTTACAGGAACTCCGTGGGGTCGAAGGGGAGATCACTCTCCCGATCACCGTCGGATCCCCACCCCGGCAGGCGACCGTTCTAATAACATTTACCGTTGTCAGGCTCCCTTCGCCTTACAACGCCATTCTCGGGCGTCCCGGGCTCAACCAACTGGACGCCACGATCTCCACGAGAAGGTTGTTGGTACAGTTCCCCGCGCCTTCCGGGCTCGGGGAGATGAAGGGGATGACCCAGCCAGTCCCGCTCTGCCTCCAGACGGTCCCGAGCGCCCGGGGTGCGGAGCTCGCCCCCGATATTGACGACCTCGACCTAAGAGAGAAGGAACCCAGGGGAGGGCCCGTAGAGCGCCTGCTGACTTTTCCCCTCGGTTCGGATCACCTGAAGACGGTGCAAGTCGGGGCCAGCTCCCTGAAGAAGAACGGACCCGCCTGCTGGAGTTCCTCCGCATGAACGCTGACGTGTTCACCTGGTCAGCAGCCGACATGCCAGGCATCCCGCCCGAGGTCATCATGCACAGGCTAAACGTGGACCCAAGCTGTCGCCCGGTCCGCCAGAAGAACAGGAGCTTCGCCACGGAAAGGCAGAAGGCGATTAACGAGGAAGTGGAGAAGCTCCTCGCCGCCAGTTTTGTGCGGGAGGTCCAGTATCCCAGCTGGCTGGCAAACGTGGTCATGGTAAGAAAGAGTAGTGGTAAGTGGAGGATCTGTGTGGACTACACCGACCTCAACCGAGCTTGCCCAAAGGACAGCTTCCCTCTTCCAAAGATCGACCAGCTGGTCGACACCACCTCGGGGCATCGCCTCCTATCGTTCATGGACGCCTTCTCCGGATACAACCAGATCCGAATGAGCCCGGAGGACGAAGAGCACACCGCCTTCATAACTGACCGCGGAACTTTTTGCTACAGGATGATGCCGTTCGGCCTCAAGAACGCGGGGGCGACGTACCAGCGCCTGGTCAATAGAATTTTCAAAGACCAGATAGGCCGCAACATGCAGGTGTACGTGGACGACATGCTCGTAATGAGCAAACCGGAGTCGGACCACGTGGCTGACTTGGCAGAGACGTTCGGCAACCTCCGACGCCATCAGATGAAGCTGAACCCGGCGAAGTGCGCCTTTGGCATCTCCGCCGGGAAATTCCTAGGATTTATGGTGACCCAAATAGGAATTGAGGCCAACCCGGAGAAGGTCCAGGCCATCCTGGGTATGGAGCACCCCGCCTCCAAGAAGCAAGTGCAGCAACTCACCGACCGAGTTGCGGCCCTCAGCCGCTTTATCTTCAGGTCGGCAGACCGCTGCCGTCCCTTCTTCAAGGTGCTGAGAAAGATGAACAACTTCGCTTGGACCGAGGAATGCCAGAAGGCCTTCGAGGAGCTGAAGAAGATGCTTGCGTCACCACCGTTGCTGTCCAGGCCCGAGGAGGGGGAGGAGCTTATCCTCTACCTAGCGGTCACCCCGGAAGCAGTCAGCTCAGTCTTGGTTCGGACCGATGGCCAGGGGTCCAGCGGCCGGTGTACTATACCAGCAAGCTTCTCCGTGATGCGGAGCTCAGGTATTCTCAGCCCGAGAAACTCGTTTTTGCGCTAATAGTGTCTGCCCAGCATCTCAGGCCCTATTTCCAAGCGCACCCCATCGCTGTCCTGACGGATCAACCGCTGAAAGCGGTGCTCAGCCGACCCGATACTTTGGGACGATTGGCAAAGTGGGCACTGAAGCTCAGCGAGTTCGACATTACATACAGGCCAAGGTCGGCCATGAAGGCACAGGTGCTGGCCGACTTCTTGGTCGAATGTGCAGGCTTGGGCAAGGAGCCCGAGGAGGGCCCCTCAGGCCAGCCAATGGAGATAGGCACCGATGAGCCCGGAGAGGACGCCTGGATCCTCCATGTGGACGGAGCCTCAAACTCTGGTGGGAGCGGGGCTGGGCCCATCCTTGCCAACAGCGACGGGGTCGTCGCCGAATGTGCACTCCGTTTCCAATTCCCCGCAATAAATAACCAGGCGGAGAATGAAGCACTTCTTGCCGGACTGAGAGTCTCCCGCGAGCTGGGCGTAACCAACCTCAAGGCTTTCACTGATTCCCAGCTCGTGGCGGGACAGGTATCCGGGGAGTACGTCGCACATGACCCCCAAATGGCGAAATACTTGGAGCTCGTCAAGGCGGGCGCGTCCAGATTCCAGCGCTTCAACATCTTCCATATCCCCCGCGGGGAGAACGCCCATGCGGATGCTCTCTCTCGGCTGGCGACCCTGCCGGACTCGATGCTGGGATGCACTCATGTGGAGCGCCTTGAGATCCCAAGCCTCGAGGCACCGGTGGAGGTCCATCAGGTCAGCCACGAACCTAGCTGGATGGACAAGTACGCCGAATACATCACCAGTGGCACCCTGCTGGAGGACCGCGAGGTGGCTCGCCTTATTAGAAAGAAGGCCGTGCGGTTCGTCCTGATGGACGGGCACTTGTATCGAAAATCCTACTCCTACCCCCTCCTCAAGTGCGTAGGACACACGGAGGCCAAGCTTGTGCTCCAGGAGATTCACGAAGGCGTCTGCGGGAACCACGTGGGGGGCAGGGCATTGGCGTATAAGGCCCTCCGTCAGGGCTACTTCTGGGAGACAATGAAGGAAGACGCCGCTGACTTCGTGAAGAAGTGCGACCGGTGCCAGCGTCACGCCACGGTGCAACGACAGCCCTCCAACCCAATCTCCCAGCTCTCAGCTCCCTGGCCGTTCGCCCAGTGGGGGATGGACCTCCTGGGCCCATTCCCGTTGGTGTCTGGATAGCGGAAGTTCTTGATAGTGGCCATCGACTACTTCACGAAGTGGGTCGAGGCCGAACCCTTGGCGAGGATCACCGAAGCAAACGTCGCCAAGTTCTTTTGGAAGTCCATCATCTGCCACTTTGGCCTCCCCCACACCGTGGTTACTGACAACGGGCGCCAGTTCGACTGCCAGGAGTTCGAAGAATTCTGCAGCGACCTCGGCATCAGGCATCGCTTTACCTCGGTGGCGCATCCCCAGACCAATGGGGAGGCCGAAGTCACGAACAGGACCATTCTTCAGGGCCTCCGCACGCGGCTGGACCAGGCCAAGGGCAGGTGGGTCGACGAGCTCCCCAGCATCCTCTGGGCATACCACACCACCCCGAGGATGGCTACCGACGAAACCCCGTTCAACCTCGTCTTCAGAGCCGAGGCAGTCATCCCGATCGAGCTCAGCCTACCCACGCTGCACGTGGAGCAATATGACGAGGCAGAAAACCCAGCCAGGATGATGCTCAACCTTGACCTTCTCGAGGAAACAAGGGACAAGGCCCGAGTTCGATTGGCGGCGTATAGGCAGCGTGTGGCCAGGTATTACAACTCCCGAGTGCGGTTGAAGGTTTTTCGTCACGGAGATTTGGTCCTCCGACGCGCTGAAGCTTCCCAGCCGCGGGAATGCGGCAAGCTCTCGCCCAACTGGGAGGGCCCCTACCGGGTGGCAGAAGCCCTCCCTCACGGCGCATACTACTTGGAGGAGTTGGGAGGTGACAGGTTCTCCCGGATGTGGAACGCCTCGAACCTGAGGATGTATTATCAGTGATGTAAGGTTCCCTACTCCCGTAATAAAGTTCCCCCGCTTCAAACGCTTCCTTCTCACTTTGATGGAAGACTGGCACATGGCCCTGGGCTTCGGTCGGAAGGTGGCGCAGAACCGAGTTCGCCCATGCAAGCCCGGAAAGCAGCTCGGCAAGCCGCGCAAGGCTTGAGAAAGCCTGCGGCATCGGGTTTCAGTCCGGAGATCCTGGGCTTCGGCCTGGAAAGTGGCGCAGAACCCAGTTCGCCCACGCAAGCCAGAAGAACAGCTTGGCAAGCCGCGCAAGGCTTGAGAAAGCCTGCGGCATCGGGTTTCAGTCCGGAGATCCTGGGCTTCGGCGTGGAAGGGTTGCAGACGCCGACGGATCTCCTCCGGGATCGTTTCCTCCTCTGAGGAGGAAGAAGATGGAGTCCTCGACCGGGATGGACCGGCCTCGTCCGGATTGGAGGAGACATGGCGACGACGCGCCATGGCAAGGAGGAGGACGAAGGTTCAGAGAAGAAAAGAGAGAGGGGAACTGGAGAAAGATGGATGCACTCACCGAAAATACGCCAGGCGAGCGCGGGGCAACAGAAGTTAGCCTGCAGCAAACCGCCCACGGAGCAAGGGAAAAGGCCTTGTTCTGGAAAGTCCCCTCCCTTTCAAACTCAGTCGACAGCGGTCGTACCCATCATTCCGCCTCAAGCCACTGAGCGATCGCCACGTGGACGCACGCCCGACACCGACGCCTCGTTAGCAGGGTAACGGCCTCTGCCTCGAAGCGACGCATTTATTGCGGGCAAGTGGGCGACACGTGGCGGCTTCCTATAGGGTTTCAGGCGCATCGAGCCGCGGTGACGAGGATCGCAGCAATTATGATGCAAGATCTTCGCCTCCCCATGTCATATCTGCATTTAATCCCGACGTTCCGTTCCACGACGCCCCAACGGAACGGCGGGCTGGGGGCAACTGTTACGGTCGTAACGATGACGTGGCCGGGCTCAGATACCGCCGAATATGATCGGGCCACGTGGAGGTTTCTCCGGCAGAGCCAGCGCCACATCGCCAAGGCCGAGCTCGGCAAGACTACTCCGCCAGACGACTTCCTAAGGCAAACCGCTCTCGTCGAAGTCGAGCTCGGTTCGGAGCTCCTCTACCACCTCGCTTGGCGCCCACCCCGGAGGGGTCCGCCTAGGCCGAGGTCGGCCGATCCTTCGCTCCTTCGCCAGGTGGCCCCCTGGAGACGGGCCCACCTCGGTCGAAGCCAGGCGACCTCCTGCCACCTCGCCAGGTGTCCACCCAGGAGGGGTCCACCTAGGCCGAGGTCGGCTGGTCCTTCGCCCCTTCGCCAGGTGGCCCCCGGAGGCAGGCCCACCTCGGTCGAAGCCAAGCGACCTCCTGCCACTTCGCCAGGTGTCCGCCCAGGAGGGGTCCACCTAGGCCGAGGTCGGCTGGTCCTTCGCCAGGTGGCCCCCGGAGATGGGCCCACCTCGACCGAAGCCACGCAACCCCCTGCCTCTTCGCCAGGTGTCCGCCCAGGAGGGGTCCACCTAGGCCGAGGTCAGCTGGTCCTTCGCTCTCCGCCAGATGGCCCCCGGAGACTTGTCCAACTCGACCGAGGTCAGGCCGCCCGTACGGAGAAGGTCCCAGGGAAAGAGGCGCAGGCCCCGAGGCCATCCCTCGGGCCGTACGCATCATAGACGGCGCCCCGTATGGAGGACGGCGGCACGCGAAACACCATTTGCCTCGGCCCGGCAGGTCCCGCAGCCGAGAGGCGCGATTCTGACAAAACAGGCCCCATAGACGGATGGCGCCCACACTTGGGAAAGAGAGCGCTCTCACTGGGCCCGAGGTCTGACCGGCCGCCTCACTAGCGCCGCCCCCCCCGTTCTGTCTTTGCCTTTTTCCTGTTGGGCTCGACGGACGAGGTCAGAAAGCCGCCTAGCCCTCCTCACCGAAAAGGGAAAAGAGAAAAGGACGGGAGAGGGGAGCCTCCCAGGAGGAGAAGACAAGCGACCGACGAGAGGAAATAAAAGGAAGGAATCTGGGGACGACAAGGTAAGCGAACAGGCCTGGGGACAAGGAAGAAGCAGCGGCAAAAGGCCTCGCTCCGAGAGTGAGATCCAAAATCCCGAGAGGGGATCACTTGGCATGAGCTCGGCAAGGAGGCCCGGCCGAATTTCTGGTCCCCAGAGCGCCTTTCTTGCTAGTAAACTCTCTAAGTCTGGAACCCTTTCGGGGGTCCGTCTTGGAGAGTCTGTTCCTTCTCGTCGTCTACTGACTTGACCGTCGGAGCTCCCTCGCCGGGATCCCCGGCCAGGGTCTTCTAACCCCTTCTTGCAGGTTTGCCGCAGCCAGGGAGGCTCCCTCGCCAAGCGGTCAGGAAGGATCCGCGGATCCGAGGCACGGGCGCGGCGACGAGAGCGGCGACATATATTATTTTAAAAAATTAAATATTGTTGTTACCGTTACTTTTTTTCTTTTTTTTTTTTCAAAAGGGGGTGGGGATAAAGCCCCTGGTCCTGATGGTTACCCCCTTCTTCTTTCGGAGATTTTGGGATATTATATCTACGGACTTCTCTGCGGCTATTCAGTTATTCTTTGTTTCAGGTTCCATGCTTAGCTCTTGGAAGCGAACCCTCATTACTCTTATTCCCAAGCATCCTGACACCTCCAAGCCGGCCCACTTTCGCCCCATCAGTTTGTGCAATACTATCTATAAAGTTTGTGCTAAACTGATGGTTACTAGGATGAAGCATATTCTTCCTCAGCTGATCAGATTAGCCCGGAGCAGGGGGCTTTCATTGGCAGGCACTCCATTTCTGATAATGTTCTGATTGCTCATGACTTTATGGCTGATCTACACCGTGCTTCTCCTCGTCGCAGCCTTATGGCCATCAAACTTGACATGGAGAGAGCCTACCACAGAGTCAGCTAGAATTTTCTTCTCAGGGCCCTACATCACTTTGGCTTCCACCCGACTTGGATCTCCAGGATTTTTGCCTGTGTGTCCAGACCATCTTTCTCTCTCCTGATCAATGGATCTCCCATAAATTATTTTACCTTGTCTGTCGGCATTCGCCAAGGTTGTCCCCTCTCCCCTTTTTTATTTATCATATGCGCTGACTATCTTTCGAGGGCCCTTCGTGTTGCTATGCAGGAATCGGTTGTCCAACCATTCTCTCCTGCTCTTGGTACTCCTCCCGTTCTCATCTTTTATTTGTTGATGACTGTTTACTCCTGGGGAGGGCTTCGGTTTCCTCGGCCCAGGAGTTCTCAGGGATTCTGGAGGATTTTTGTCTCACATCGGGTTAGAGGATCAACCTCCATAAATTCGGGGTTTATTTCAGCCCCAAGATCCCGACCCAGATACGACACAGGATTGTGGATATTCTTGGTGTTGCGGAGCGCAGTGGCCCCCTCATGTATTTGGGTGTTCCTATATCTGGATCCAGGCTATCCAGGGTGGACTGCTCCCCGATGATTCAGTCTATTCGTGAGAGGATCGACGGTTGGCATGGCAGATCTCTCTCCTCTATGGGTAGAATCACTCTCATCCACTCGGTTCTCACCTCCCTTCTAATCTATCTGCTCTCGAATGCCATTATTCCCAGGACTATTATTCTCAGATTGGAGCAGATGATTAGGGCTTTCTTGTGGGACTCCTCTCCTTCTAAGCGAAGGATCCATCTGGTCGGTTGGCAAGCTGTTTGCCAACCGATTCAGCAGGGCGGACTGGGGATTCATTCTTTCATTACCTAGAGAGAGATGCTTCTAGGGAGGCTGGTTGCCAGATTCTTTCTCTACCCAGATAGTATTTGGTCCACCATGATGTGAGCCCGGTATGCTAACTATCCGGCCATTATTGATGGTACTATCTGACCTACCAGATATCCTCTACGATATAGAGGGACATGCTTACTAGAGCTTCTCTTATCTCTTCTCATCTCTCCTAGGTCATTGGGGATGGCAGGTCTATTTGGTTTTTGCAGGATCCTTAGATTTTTGAGATGCCTTTCTACAGATGGCCTACCTTTATATCTGTTGATATTCCTGACTCCATTTCCATTACATACCTCTACCTTCCTGGCCGGCAACTGTGGGACTATGATGTAGTCAGATCCATTTTTGGGGATATTCTTGGCCTCCGGGTCTGCTAATTATCCTGCCTACCATCCCGGGCCCGGATGTCAGAGTTTGGAGGTATTCTGCCACCCCCAGGGTGCCCATGTCTGACTTTCTGGCCATCTTCTCACCTGAGGCTGTCATCCCTATCCCGTTGGGTTGGATCTGGTCTATTCCGGTGCACCCGAGGGTCTTTGTATTCATATGGAAAGTGGTCCGTCGCTGCCTTCTTACTATAGCCCTCTTGGCTACTAGGGGCATGCACATTTTCCATGTCTGCCCCTTTTGTGAGGCTACTCCGGAGACTCAGGATCATACCTTGTTCTTCTGTTCCCGGGCTAGGCGTGTGTGGTAGTTAGCTGGCTTAGCCCATCTCTTTCCCTTGGATGCTAATTCCCATGACTTATTCATCGAGATCCTGCGATCGGCTACTGTCACTCCGTCGATGACTCTCCTGGCTTATATTGCTTATCATATCTGGCTCGCCAGGAACAAGTTTGTCTTCACCTCGGTGAGATGTTCTCCGTGACTTACGATCCAGCATGCCATGGCTTCTGCTATTGAGTTCCACAGATCGACTGGGAGATTGATGGATCTCTGGGGTTCCCACCTCGCTATTCGAGCACCCCACCAAGTTTTCATCTCTTGGGACCCCCTCCTCCATCTCCACAGTCAATTTTGACGGCAATCTTCGTCACAAATCCGGAGGTGCTGCCTTTGTCATCAGGGACTCCGGCTTGGGTTTCCATGCTGCTGGTGGGGTCCCTCTTGTCGACCCTTCCATCCCTGCGACGGAACTGCATGCCGCATGGGTTGGCATCAGAATGCTCGTCGGGTTCTCCACTTGGATCATCTCATCATTGAGGGAGATTATCTGACGGTCATCTTGTTGTCCTTATTGCTTCCTTCAGCTCACTCTGTTATTTGAGATATTGGACTCCTCCTACATGGATGCGCTTTTATCATTATTCGTCATATCTTTAGTGAGGTTATTTCAATTGCAGAATGGATCGTCTCTTATGTTGTCTATCATTCTATTTCTGTGTTATGATTTGACTGGCGTTCTTCATCTGTACAGCTCCGAGATATAATACTATCTGATTTTTTTTTTACTGTTCACTCCCATCTTATTCGATAAATATACCGTCCTATAAAAATAAAAAATAAAAAATAAAAGACTACGGGCCCACGGTATGATCAAAGGACACGACAACGGTGGACGTACATGTCAGGAATCGTGCACGTGATTCTTGAATAGTGCCACGCGTCGTGCTACGTTTCGGCTTCATTGAATGGCCGGCGGGGACCAATCGGTTCGGAGGTCACCGCTCACCGCCAGAACATTAAATTGGTACAGTTGGGGGTCGGTTCATGAGGGAGAGAGATTGTGACCGGACAAATTAAGGAAACGCGAGAAATTTCGACTTGATAGGACTGCGGATGGTGATGATTTTTTTTTAATTAAAAAAAAAAAAAAAGAAGGAGGAAGGACAGAAAACTTTTTGTTGTAGCTATCGGGTCCTCATGATCATGTCCGATTCGAATTATAATTTTTTTTATATACCCTCCTCATTTAAATTTTTAAAATAGAACGTTTCCCCCATCCTATGTTACATACAGATCTCATTAATTGCTAGAATGGAATGCTGATGATAACTTTTTTAATAAATTATATTTTTAGTTTCTTTATATATTATTTTAAATAATATTTATATTAAAAAATAAAATTTATTTTTTAATATTAAATTTAATGTATTTGTTTTCATTTCTCTTATAAAAATTCAAACGATCAGGTGCTTGCATGAAAAAAATCATGTAAACAAAAATTACAGACTAACATATAGCCTAACAAGACATAATCGATAAAAATTTTATTTACTAATATTGAATAAGTGATAATATGGTATATAGATAATAACGTGATATCTGCTATGAAATTTTACTTAAAACCACCTAGCCACCGAGTAAAATATAAGCATTCATGTACGATGATCACGTGGCATACAAATATTGGCATGTTACTTATTGATCGGATGGTTTCAAATAAATTTTCATAATAGATACCATGTCATCGTCCAAATGCCACACACCACCAATGCTACGTGCTAATAAAATATTTTTTTAAAATAATAATATGGTATGTGGATGATGATGCGTTCCTTGATTATCGAATACTTTTGAATAAAATTCTAGGGCAAATGCCACATCATTACCAAACCCCATGGCATGACCAAATGCTATGTCAGTGAAAAATCTTTTTAAGAGGATGACGTGGTATACAGATATTGATGTGTTCCTCGGTTATTAAATATTTTTAAATAAAATATCACAGTAAATGCTAGTCGATGCTACATTAATAAAAATAATTTTTTATCATCATGATGTGATAAATTAATGCTAATGTCACTCGATGATCGAACATTTTTAAACAAAATTCTATAACAGATATCACATTGGTCATCACCCATGCCATGTCAACAAAATAAATTTTTTTTCATTCACTATACCATATCATTGTCCACGTACAACGTTATTTATACTATGTTCACTATAACAAAACAGGATAAAGGCAACTGTTTTCTCCTGACACTTTGATGAAGCACCGGAAAGATCCAGGAACCCGCCGACGGTTTGTCGAAGCGCCGGGAAGTTTTTGAAGTCCGCCGACGTTTATAAGCGTCGGAAATTTAGCGACGTTTATGCCAATTCCGCCGATGCTTAAAAGCGTCGGCAATTCTCCAAGTCCCCGCCATTTCCCCTCAACCCCGCCGACGCTTTTTAGAAGCATCGGCAATTCACCTCAACCCGCCGACGCTTAAAAGCGTCGGCGGAAAGCGTTGCCGGACTCAGCTTTTCCATCCCCCAACCCGAGCCCTAGCCTCATTTCCTTCAGCCGCCGCCGCCTGAAACCCCATTTTTTCCTCATCCCTCTCCCTGGTCCTTCATCTCCGGCATTTCTTTCGGTCCCTCGCCGCATCTCCGGCATTTCTTTCGGTCCCTCGCCGCATCTCCGGCACCTTCTTCTCCACCGCATTGCTTCGAAGCTCGGTAAGTTTTTTTTTTTTTTCTTGCTATGTCATATATCTTGGGTTTAAAGGAATTTAGAATTTTTTCTAAGATGAATCATTAAAGAAGGAAATAATACTTTCACATTCATGGAGTGCATGGAAGGCATTAGTTTTTAATTGGGCCCTAGATGGCATTAGTTTAATTTGATTGCATGATTCTAATGATTTAATATTTATTTTATTGTGAAGATTTCCTTTCTTTTTCCATTACTAATGTCATGTTCAACTGTAACATTTCAAATTTATTTTGAATCTTTCCTCGTCCATAACAAACATGCACATGCTTTAGGGGGATAATATATACTTATTGTTTCGAGTTGGTTAAAAAAAATTTTTCAACTTTATAATTCCCTTAAAATATTGAATAATCTTTGTTATCTATTTCTTAACTTGGAGGGGATTTGTCATGTGGATGAAAAGATTAAGTAAAGAAGAGATGTAGACCATCAAGACGGTAATCTAGTTGGTTGGTGACGGTAATCTAGGATGGGAGCCTACGCTGGATTAATTTCCTATCATTTTTTTACTAAAAAAATATAGATAAATATGGTCAATGGAGATATATCTATATAAAACAAACATAGCATTTTTAGCCTAATTCTAGTTTTAAATGCTGATAGTAGTAATTAATGGGCTATCTCTACCGCACGAACTTCGTTTACACAAATAGGACTATTATTCCAAATGCAAACCTGGCCACAAAAAGAGAAAGAAAAAAAAAAAAAATGATGCAGTGCATAATGCCCTTCTAGAAACCTAATAGAAGAGAATTGAGGTGTTAAGAGAGAAAGAAAAAGGTAGCGAAAGGATGGAAAGGAGAGAAAGCGTGAGAAGTGGTGAGAGAGAGAGAGGAAGAAAGGTGGCGAGGAGTTAATTAGCGTGTGCTTGTGGCACTCCAGCTCGAGACAAGAGGTTGGCTTCTTTGGAAGATACCGTGGCAAATAGTAAGATCGAGCCGCGTGGGGTGGGAGCTTCTTTCTCCTGTGACGTGTCAACCAGGCATCCCTTCAAGGCGGTGTGGATTCTGGCCTCCCCCATAGTCCTGAGCTCTCTTTCTCTCTCCTCTCTCCCTTGCCTTATAAGAAACAACACTCCACTCTTTTTCCATCTTCTTCATCGCCCTCCTTGGAGAGGTCAAGTCCCCTGTCTCGGTGGTGCAACCTGAAGCCACTATAAATATATTCCTTCCATAACTACGTAGATCCAATAGAAAGAATTGGACTCATAAAAAAGTTTTAGTTATAAGGAGCTTATTTTGTTAGAAAGAGAGAAGAATCAAAGTGGCCCAAGTTGATGTCTTCTTCCGCTTCAAAGACCAGATTCATCAACCAGTCATCCATTGGTGAGTCCATCTAGGATCCTTATTTTTCTTTCATCTTGTATCGAGTCTATCACATAAATTTTAGACCGAATCATTTGTTTTCTTGGTGACCAAGTCTTTTCTTTTTTAATGATCAAATTTTTTGTGAATAAGCTAGCTAGTCAGTCTATAAGTATGCATGTTGTTGCCAACGTAATAATAATCTTAGAAGTTCAAGAAATACCCTGCTTTAAGTAATCACTACAGCAAAACAGGGAAAGGCAAATGTTTTCTCCCGACGCTTTGGTGAAGCGCCGGGAAGACCCAGGAACCCGCCGACGGTTTGTCGAAGCGCCGGGAAGTTTTTGAAGTCCGCCGATGCTTATAAGCGTCGGAAATTTAGCGACGTTTATGCCAATACCTCTAATACAATATGGCACCAACTGGTATGGTGCTAACTGGCAAACCTTGATATCAAGTGTCTAATGTTTCTCTTCTACTTTTCTTTTCAAATTAAGCTATCTTTAACAGATTGTTATATAAATCCATAATAATAGGCATTTCTAGAATGGTCAAATAGGAAGAGATGAAATATGAGTCTAAATGCCTAGGACTCAAAACAAATGCCATGCCTGATATCCTTGTGCATTTTTGCATAGTGATGCTCCCTTCAGTTTAATCTTATCAAGCTTCGTTCCATCTATTGGTTGACTAAATAACCAAGACTTTAAGGATCTCAAGATAAATAACTCTTTTTTATGTTCATTACTTACTTTCTATCTATTCTAGATGTCTAGCTTGAATGTTGGAAGATCCTTGCCATAGCTAACTCCGGCTAAAAACTTTGTTTATAGATCACTTCAGTGATGATTACTTCGATATTGAAATCTACTGCAACATGTCCGATAAGTTGTCCATAAATAACTCCATTTTTATATATTTCAATACCATATGTAATTTTGTTACGATCAATTATGATTTTTATATATTTTTTAAAAAACTTGCATTGCATTAAAACATAGACCCGTCAATTGATTAAAGTACATATTCTACACGATCTGTATAATTATTTAATTTTTGTACGGATGGCAGAAATATGTATAGTGGTCAATTGAATGTCCAGTTTGGACAGTTTGAGAATTGCAAATGATTTTATAGGTGCTTACAGTAATCAAACGGTACGGATAGAGTTCCAGATATATTTCGGATATCATTTCCTTTTAGTTCTCCTCATACATATTTATTTGTATGGGGAGAACTAAGGAAAAATGCTACCAAAATTTTTCTGGAACTTCTATTGCGTATCCTTTGGTTACTGTAAATGACCTATATAATTAATGCAATTCTTGAATGGGATAAGATCTCTTTACCTATTAGTTGGTAATAGGGTGCATTTAATAATACTGTAATTGATCTATTGAATAAACTTATTTTAAATTTGTTCTGTTCTTATAAATATTTATTTATTTCAGTTAGCTTTTTCTTACAATGGATAAGAGTTGGATAACTAAATCGAGGAATAGCAAAGAATATCTGGATGGAGTACAGAATTTCATTAAATTTGGTATGGAGAGAAGTAGTATCAGTGGGAAGATTTTATGTCCATGCCGAAAATGTGTAAATTCCAGTTCTCTATATCCAAATATTGTTGAAAAATATTTGGTATGGAATGGTTTTTTAAGATGTTATATTGAGTGGTTTTTTCATGGAGAGTTAAGGTTACAATCTACATGTAACCAAACCTCTAACATGGAACATATACCTGATTTTGGATCCAGTAACCAACAGAAAAATCTTGCAAGAGATGATGATATCAGGGGTTTGCTCAGAGATGCTTTTAAATATGGTGCTCAACATCCTGGAGATTACAGTGGAGGACAAGTAGCAGCTGGGTTACCTGAGGATCCTATATTTACTGAATCTATATATGATGGAGAGCCGATACCCCCAACTAATGTTGGAACAGATCGTTATCAGAAGCTGATAATAGATGCAGATCAAAAATTATATGCCGGTTGCAAGAACTTTTCAAAAATTTCTTTCTTGTGCATTTGTTTCATATAAAATACTTGAATGGATGGTCTGGCAAGAGTTTTACTATGCTGCTCAAGTTGTTAAAGGATGTATTTTCTGAAGGTACTAGTTTACCAACATCTTGTTATGAAGCCAAAAAACTAGTAAAGGAATTGGATCTTGGATACGAAAAGATTAATAGCTATCCAAATGATTATATATTATATCGGGAGAACATGCCGATCAAGAGTCGTGCCATGTGTGTGGATGTTCACGATGGACGAAGCAAAAAGAAAATGAGAGTGAGGGATTAGATGAATTGGATGCAACATACATTAAACAAAAGTCGGCGAAGGTATTAAGCTATTTTCCTCTTGTACCTAGATTGAAAAGGATCTATGCATCATCAAATACAGCTTCGTCAATGAGATGGCATGATGAAAGCCATACAAAAGATGGAATGCTGAGACACCCAGCGGATAGTTTAGCATGGAAAGCATTTGATGACAGACATCCTGATTTTGCATCTGATGCTCGTAATGTTAGGCTGGGTTTAGCCAGTGATGGGTTCAGTCCATTTCGGACCTTAAGTTCTATCTATAGCACCTTGCCAGTTGTACTGATTCCTTATAATTTGCCACCATGGATATGCATGAAACAGTCTTCACTTATTTTATCAATGGTCATTCCAGGTGATAAGGGTCCAAGCAATGATATTGATGTTTTCTTACAACCTTTAATAGATGAATTGAAACAACTGTGGGAGGGTATCAGTGCAATTGATGCTTCGAATGGCCAGACATTCAATCTGCGGGCAGCTCTATTATGGACTGTTAACGATTTTCCTGTATATGCTAATTTATCTGGCTGGAGCACTAAGGGACGAGTTGCATGTCTTTCTTGTGGTGAATCAACCCATTCAATTTGGTTAAAACATGGAGAAAAGTTCTATTATATGGGACATCGTTGATGGTTGGAGGCAAATCATCCATTTCGATTTCAGAAGGATTTATTTGATGGTACCATAGAGTTGGGATTTGCTCCAATTCTACCTTCTGGTTCTGATATTCGTAGACAAATACTTGGTATCAGACACAGTTATGGCAAGATGACAAAGTCTTCTAAAAAGCGAGGAAGAGATGATGTTGAGACTTCGGTACAAGAAGAAGTATCGGAGGAAGTCAATACTTGCACCTTAGATATGGCAGTGTTCGAGGATCCGGATAATTTCTTTGAAGTTGAAAATGATGATGATATAATCACAGCAACTACCCATCAGCATACTAAACAATTATGGAAGAAAAGAAGCATATTCTTTGACTTACCTTATTGGGAGCATAATATACTCCGGTATAATCTTGATGTTATGCATATAGAAAAGAATGTTTGTGATAATTTGATTAGAACAATATTAAATCTTGATGGAAAGACTAAAGATAACATGAAGGCGCGTCTTGATTTAAAAGAAATGGGCATCCGACATGAACTTCATCCACAAGTGCTTGCAAATGATAGAACTTATATCCCTCATTCATGTTATACAATGTCTAGTCGAGAAAAAGATCTCTTCCTGACAGTTTTAAAGAATATCAAAGTTCCTGATGGATATGCCTCAAATATTTCACGATGTGTGAATCTGAAAGAGCGCAAAATTTCAAATCTTAAAAGTCATGATGAACATATATTAATGCAAGATATTTTTCCATTGGCTTTAAGGTTGTCAATGCCAAAACAAGTTATTACGGTTGTTTTTCGGTTATCATCATTCTTCAAGGCATTATGTTTTAAGGTTCTTGATCCTCGGGAGCTTGATCAGTTGCAGTCTCAAGTCGTACTTACATTATGTCAGATGGAAAAGATTTTTCCTCCTGGATTTTTTACGATTATGGTTCATCTACTCATTCACCTAGCTGCGGAAGCTAAACTTGGTGGACCGGTACAGTACAGATGGATGTACCCAATCGAGAGGTAATGCTGTAAAACTTAAATTTTATAATTTATATAACTTTTTCATTATTTAATGTGATATAAATATCATACTTTTTGAAGGTATCTTGTACGTTTGAAGGATTATGTACGAAACAAAGCCCATCCTGAGGGCTCAATAGCAGAGGGATATATTGCTGAAGAGTGTTTAACATTTTGTTCAAGATATCTCAAAGGTGTTGAGACTGTATTCAATCGACCTCAACGTCATGGTGATACAATGGAGAATACAGATCTATACAAATTTGCATCATCCGGAAGATTTATAGGAAAAGCTGAAAGTATTGTTCTTGACCATAAATCCATGTCACAAGCACACCGTTATGTATTGCTACATAGTGACATAATATCTGACTATCGCAGGTTAGTCTATCTAAACATGGATAATACTAAATATTAGACATGTTGTTGTCAAACTTATATTTGATTGTCATGCAGTGAATTTTTATCCGTACAACGACAAGCCAATCATTCCACTCATCCTAATCCAAGGATTGAACAAAGATGGTTGGTTGAGTTATTCCATAATTGGCTTGCCAATCAGGTTAGTATATATAAGTCGTATAATAATTTTATATATTTTTAACATCGAATAAATGATCGATAATTGATATTATATTTTTTAGGTACCGGTACTGATGGAGAAAAATAGTTCAGCAGAATTAATTGCACTTGCTAGATGTCCAAATTATATCGTGAACAAATATAATGGTTTTATTATAAATGACTTTAAATTTCATACTAAGGAGCGCGAGAAACTTAGGAAAACTCAGAACAGTGGTGTTATGGTTGAAGCAGATGGAAAATCTTATTATGGTATAATTAAAGATATTTTGGAGTTGGATTATTATGAAAATTTTAAAGTTGTATTATTTTGATGCGATTGGGTGGATATGAATACACCGAGAGGTTTGAAAAAGGACTCAAACGGATTCATACTTGTCAATTTTTCAATATTGATACATACGGGTGTGTTATTGAAGGATGATCCATTTATCTTTTCATCTCAAACTCGACAAGTTTTTATGTACAAG
This sequence comes from Areca catechu, assembly GCA_021397845.1. Classification (NCBI taxonomy): domain Eukaryota; kingdom Viridiplantae; phylum Streptophyta; class Magnoliopsida; order Arecales; family Arecaceae; genus Areca; species Areca catechu. The sequence goes on from CM038040.1 coordinate 37,072,091, forward strand.
ACTCGAAAGAAAAAGAATGGGCTACTGTTATTAAGACAAAACCTAGAGACTTGTATGACATTGGAAAAAGGGTGGAAGAAGAAGATGATGATACTTACACTCTGTGTATGCCTTATAATATTGTACCGGATGATCATATAAATGATACAACCATTTTGGTTAGGTTGGATCCGAGGAAGGTAAAACTGATTGATTATGATAAGTAAGTAGTTTGTAAGATGATTTACATTTTTTGCATTAATGATTATGTTATATTTAAATTGCAATTCATTTCCGTTATAATTTGATTATAATGTTGACTGACTTGTTTTTAAATAATGCAGGTTAGGTACACCATGCCTCGAAAAAAGCGATTAGCAGATATACAGTTTCAATTTTCCCAGACCGAGGCTGGTACTTCTTCATCACAGCAGCCCGAGGGCAGTCGATCAGTTTCACATCGGTATGATGGCAGTCCCTCTATTTCTGCACATAAGGCCGATGCTACTACCTCTACACCTCAGGACGATGTTATTCCCTCCGAGTCCGCACATCACGATCCTTCTATGGATCATCCTGATGACGAGCCTATCGTCGATGATATACAGATACAGGGTACATAATTTAATAATTCTATCTCATTTCAATTCATGCATATGCAATAGTTTTGATATACAATGTTCTGTATTTTTTTTTGTAGATGGATCCGGGAGACTCAGGCGTAGGTGAGGATCCACATTAGTCTATGATGTGTGGCAGTTACCTGAGGGTGAGGGGATAGTGATAGAGTGCAACAAGCTAGGACAGCCTATTAAGAAAGCTGCTAGCTTGTTGACTAGCTTTGTGGGGACAGTAGCACGCCGTGGTCAGCTATGTCCCCTGAATTATTCGAAGTGGAACGACATGCTTCCTGCATATAAAATAGAAATACTACGAGTTGTGCAGGTAAAAAAATTAATATATTATTTTATATCTTAGGTTTTTAACAATTGAATTTCTTATTTCATTTAATATTTATTTTATTGTTTAATTAAATTGTAGAGCAAGTTCGTTCTTCCTTCAGATTCATCTGATTTTGTGCTTAAGTCTCTCAATCACAAGTGGAAAGAATATATGGCGAAGTTGAAGAGAGACTACAAGCTAGAGGGTAGGACAGAGGAGCAGGTTGTAGCTACCTGTCCTCCTAATGTTCACCCTCATCAGTGGATGGAGCTGGTGCACTATTGGTTCTCCGAGAGGGCACAGGTTGTGTAGCATCATCAAACACTTCAAAATTTATTAATTTTCACTTGTCATAATTATATTTATACAATATATAACATTGTTTTAATTTTATTTTGCAGACGTATTCTGATATTGGTAGAGCTGCACGAGCTGCTCAGTCTGTTCCTCACACAGCGGGGTCCAAGAGTTATGCACGGCTCAGGTATGAGTTTGTATGTTTCTTATCGCATAATACTTTTAGTATACTTTTAGTTTTAACATCATGTATCATGCATGTGCCATATATCATGGTACGGGGATATAAGATGTGTTATTTTGAATTTTTTTGTAATATTTATTCTTTACATAGGCTGATCAGCAGGGGAGGGAGCCTGGTGATGTGGAGTTCTATCGGATGACTCACGTTCACCAGGATGGCAGTTTTGTTCGGGACGAGTCCAGAGATATATATGTATTTTTTTATTTATGTTATATTATGATTTATATTTTATTTTTATTAAGTATTAATATATGTGTTTTTTATAAAATATAGAATATGGCTACCTCTATGATCTCCGAGCGTGCTGGCGAGGGTTCATCATCTACATAGAGCAGTCGCATCGAGGCCGAGATATTCTCAGAGTTGATGGGACCATAGTATCCTGGATGAGTGAGGGGTTATGGGATTGGAGTTACCCCTACTCAGTTATCTGAGGTGCGTAGATATACTCGGGATACTAGAGAGAGTCATGATCAGTTACATGTTCGTCAGCTCCAGGAGGAGATAGCAGAACTCCGACAGACACGTGATGCAGACAGAGCAGAGATGCAGACCATTAGGTCTCAGCTAGAGCATGTTACATCTGTGCTGCATATGTTCATGTCATCTCAGGTAAGTAATTATTTATTAATTTTGTATGTATCTAATACTTTAGAATATATATAATATATGTATTATAATTCCTGATGTATATCTTGCAGGTTCCTGGTGCATCTGCGAGCCGCAGACCTGACGACGACCAGCCTCCCAAGGATCAGTGATGCCAGATGGTTTTTTTATTATTTATGTATGTCTTTTTGTTTATTTGAACTTGGATTGATATGTTTATATATATATATATATAACTTTTTATATTTGGTTTGTATTTGTGTTTGTGTATGTTGGATGTGATATGTGATACAGGCTTGAGTATTTTTATTTGTTTGTGTATGTTGGATGTGATACAGGTTTGAATGTTTCATTTTCATAATGTATACAGGTTATGGGTTTATATATATGGCTGTTTATTTTTTTTTTTAAAAAAAAAAATCTATCGATGCTTTAAAGCATCGCTAGGTTTGGACCTGGCGACGCTTTAAAGTGTCGCTATACCTGGAACAGGCGACGCTTTAAAGCATCACTAGGGTTTAGTCTAGCGATGCTTTAAAGTGTCGCTATAACTGGAACTGGCGATGCTTTAAAGCGTTGCTAAAACTGGAACTGGCGACGCTTTAAAGCGTCGCTAAACTTAAAAATAGCGACGCTTTAAAGCATCGGTAAATAAAAATTTAGCGACACTTTTTTCAAGCGTCGGCAGGTTGCGTCCCAATGCTTGCATAGGCGACGCTTTACAAAACGTCGGGAGATTATTTAGCGACGCTTAAAAACGTCGGGAAAGATAAAAAAAGCATCGCTAAAGCCCAGATTCACTGTAGTGTGTTACCTCTATTAATACAACGCCATTTTTATTTAGATGATTTTTGCTACGTAAGCATCAATCATCACAAGCTAAGATTTCTGATGAAAAATGATCAAATTTTTTTAAAAAATATATTAAAATAAATCAAAAAGTATAAAAATTAAATTTTATTTTTTTATAATTTATGAACTATTTAAAAAAATTGACTAGGCTCAAAAACTAGAAACATATATTTTATTTATAACTTTTTTTGCAAAGAGATTAGGGGTGCATTCGTTCATGTTTTTTTCGTAGAAAGATATATTTGTTTGTACATGGAAAGTGTCAAACTAATAGCTAGTATTTAATTTACTAGCTGATAATATTCTGATATAAACACAATCTAATATTTAATTTACTATAATATCATTTTAATAATATAATAATCATAAAATATTGATAGAAAATACTGAATATTTATTATAATAAAAAATATACTACTATAGTAATTATTAAAATAATATGATAATATGTAAAAAATATATATTAAAATATTATATTATATATATTATATTATGTTATATTATATGTTGTATTTGTTAAAACATCAAATCAATAAAAATGTAATTCAAGTTTAGAATTACCATATAAAAGGATGAAATAGGGATAAAGAGTGGGCATAAGATTATTCGGAGTTGGACATGGAATAGCCTATGCTTAAAAAATAAATATAAAAATATTTGGCCACGCATAATCCATTCTAAATATGCTGATTTCATAAATGGTGTTTAGACCGCATAAGATTTTATTACAAATATTACGCTCCAATCAAACACCACCAAAAAATTTACTTAATTACTAATTTTTTTAATAAACTTTCATATTTATTATTATTATTTTATTTTACGAAATGTGGATCTCAATGTCTTAGTCCTAAATATAGGTAGGGAGATAATGGTTGTCTAAACAAATATATTTCAGATGCTCAATTTATATACAGCATGTCCGTTTGATGCATAACAAAAATTATGTGTTAGTAGTTGTTATTCAAAAAATGTGGTGACTTGAAGATAGATATATATATATATATATATGTGTGTGTGCGTGTGTGTGTGAGTAACCATAATTTTGGACGGTAGATGTGCCAACTGAACTATATATCAAACTTCATGTGTATATTAGGCAACCAGTAACCATAATTTTGGATGGTAGATGTGCCAACTGAACTATATATCAAACTTCATCAAGTTTTCTTTGAGGAACGAATGGATGAAAGACAAGAGTCGGCAATGATTTACTTATAGTAAGTTGCAGTTAAGGTTTCAAGTATAAGTTAATTTAAACTCATCTTAGAGTTGGTTGATTCATTTGAGGCATCTATCTTTTTAGAGCACAGCAACTTTCTCAAATTGGTGAGAAAATGATGATTAATAATTGATCTAAATTAGATTGGTCAAATTTGTTGTAGTTGGGTCGCTAATTTCTATTTTAGCAATCTAGCTTGGTGGCATAATGATCACATGAACCTAATTGAGTTTTCATAATTACCATTAAGCAAGTGTTTCATATTATATTACCTTTTAATTTTATAATTATTATTTAGATTTGTTTACACAAACTTTTGTTTAAAAACCAATTCCTCCATTTTATATTTTAAAAATTAATTTATCAATTAGTCATTTTTTATTAGGAATGTATAGAATATTAAGAAGTATATTATCTAAAATATTTTATATAATCTTTGGGATTACAAGAATATTCTACGTAATCTTTGAGATTACTAGAATATTTATGACGTGACGGGACCGCTAACATGGAGCCCTTCTCAGACCCAGCTGGCGACCACGTTGGCGAGCAGTGCCAACTAGATAAAGACGCTAGCAGAATCTCTTTCGGTCTGGGCCCCTCGTGCCAGAGTGGCTTCCCCGAGGTCGAGCCCCGCCAGAGGTCAGGCCCTCGTTCTTCGTGCCCTTCATGATGGAGCGGCTCTCCCGAGGTTGAGCCCCAGTTGAGGTCAGCCCTTGTTCTTCGTGCCCCTCGTGCCGAAGTGGTTCCCCTGAGGTTGAGCCCCGGTCGATGTCAGGCCCTTGTTCTTCATGCACCTCGTGCCGGAGTGGCTCCCCCGAGGTCAAGTCCCGATCGAGGTCAGGCCCTCGTTCTTCATGTCCCTCGTGCCGGAGTGGCTCCCCTGAGGTCGAGCCCCGGTCGAGGTTAGGCCCTCATTATTCATGCCCCTCGTGCTGGAGCAGCTCCCCCGAGATCGAGCCCGGATCGAGGTCAGGCCTTGTTCTTTGTACCCCTCGTGCCGGAGTGACTCTCCCGAGGTCAAGCCCGGCCGAGGTCAAGCCCTCGTTCTTTGTGCCCCTCGTGCCAGAGCGGCTCCCCCGAGGTCGAGCCCCGGTCAAGGTCAGGCCCTCGCTCTTTGTGTCCCTCGTGCCAGAGCGGCTCCCCCAAGGTCGAGCCCCGGCCAAGGTCAGGCTCTCGTTCTTCATGCCCCTTGTGCCAGAGCGGCTCTCCAGAGGTCGAGTCCCAGTCGAGGTCAGGCCCTCATTCTTCATGCCCTTTGTGTCGGAGCGGCTCCCATGAGGTTAAGCTCTGGCCTAGGTCAGGCTTTCGTTCTTCGTGGCCCTCGTGCTGGAGCGACTCCACCGAGGTCGAGCCCCGACTGAGGTCATGCCCTCTTTCTTCATGCCCCTCGTGCCAGAGTGGCTCCCTCGAGGTCGAGCCCCAGTCGAGGTCAGGCCCTTGCTCTTCGTGCCCTTGTACCGGAGTGACTCCCTCGAGGTCGAGCCCCGATCGAGGTCAGGCCCTCGTTCTTCATGCCCCTCATGCCAGAGCGACTCCCCAAGGTCGAATCTTGGTCGAGGTTAGGCCCTTATTCTTCGTGCCCCTCGTGCCAGAGCGGCTCCCCAGAGGTCGAGCCCCAGCCAAGGTTAGGCCCTCGCTCTTCGTGCCCCTCATGCTGGAGTGGCTCCTCCGAGGTCAAGCCCGGTCAAGGCCAGGCCCTTGTTCTTTGTGCCTGTGGAGGAAGTCCCCGCTCAAGGCCGATCTCATGGTCAAAATCAACCTCTTCCCCGGGCGGACAAGTGGCGGTGCCAGCAAGTGGCGCCATCCCCCTCATCCTGGCATGGCTGGGGAGATTGGCATGCTTAACGGGCGACAGCATGCTACCTGGAATGTCTGGAGGAATGGCTCCCCTCCAAAGCACGCAGATTGTGCCCCTGCGAAGTGGAGTTTTGTCAGGGCAAGCTGGTCTGCGAGGGAGTGCCTCACCGGAGCCACTGAACTCCCTGTCCGCTGTCGGTGCCACCTGGGAAAAGGAGCTCCGCTACTTACCATCTGCACCACCCAGAAGAGGAAGGTCTCGTCATAGAACTCAGACCTTGTAGCATCTGTACCCGAACCAGTGCTCTGCCAAGTCCATCCCTCGGATGATGGAACGGTGCCAATAAGGAGCAGCATCCTGACGGGGCATCAGGGTCCGCAGCATATCTCCCTGCCATGAGAGAGATGCATGCCCCTCCATGCTATACAGACTTAGCTGGTAACAGATCCCATACCACCTCGAGGAGAAGGGGGAAGGGGGGTGGGGGATTGCGTCCCACTGGTGCAGGGAGTGCCCAAGAGATACAAAAGAGATAGAACTCCGTACCTCGCTCAAGGGGTGACCCGCCTATAAGAAAATCAAAATGGGCCTCCGATAGAAGGTAAGCGAGAAGCGGGAAGTGAGAAGGGGCAGGCTACTTAGCAAAGCACAAGGTACACCAGGAGCCTTTAAGAACTCCCAGAAAGAAAGAGTCTCGACGGCCACCACTGCTTGCGCCCTCCTTCCCGACCCAAGCTTCCACTTCATCTCTTTTCTAAAAACCTCTAAAAGTGGAGACATCTTCGGGATCCATCGACGAGGATCTGTTCCTCTAGATCATCCTCTGACTTGATCGTCGGAGTGCCCCCGCCGGGATCCCTTGCCCAGGTCTCCCTTTTTTTGCAGGTCTGGGCACATGAGATGGACTACAAATGGGAGTGCCACCAACTGACGCCGAGCAGGAGCTGCAGGCCACGATGATCTAGACGGCAACAATTTATATGATCTTTGGAATTGCTAATATATTATGCATAATCTTTAGGAATGCTAGAATATTCTACATGATTCTTAAGATTGGTAGAATCATATCATAATCTCCTCATTTCCTAGCCTAATTTTCTTTTTTCACCTTTATATAAGGATGTACATATCATATAGAAATACAAGAAAGAAATCTTCTCCACTTATTTACTTTTTTTCATCTCTCTCTCTTGTATTTTTTACATGATTAAGAGCAGGTCATCATCGATCCGAGTTTGTTTCTTTGATTAATGCTTACAGTAAGTTATTGCTGAAATGCCTTCTTTGCATGTAGTGAGAGATAAACAGTTGCCATATCTCATTTTTATTAATTTAAGTTTATTCCTTTGATTAGTGCTTACAGCAAGTTATTGTTGAAACGCCTTCTTTGTATGTAGCAAGAGACAAATAGTTACTACATCTCATCTTCATTAATATACCCGACCAAGCAGAGTACCATGATATAATCTATGGTGGATAGCTCGTCATTGACCTTATATGCTGTGCATGACCCGGCATCTCCTTATTTCATCTCACAGTCGAAGAATTCTGGAAATGTCAAGCACCAAGGGGGGCAACAATGAGCGCTACCACGCCACTAACTACAAGCAAAATCTTTTCAATATCTGATCTTTCTCCTATACAATATCAGCAACTTATTTTCCTTCTTGGACAAGATAAGACTCAAAGTGCTAAAAATTTTGTTGGTAAAGCCTTCCTTGATTATTGTCATCAATCTTGGATTCTTGATAGTTGTGCTTCCAAACATTTAATATTTTATAAGTCTTTTTTTTCATGATATAAAACCTCTTGACAGTCCATTCTCTATTATTTTATCTAATAGAGTCAATATGCCTGTGCATTCATGTGGTGATGTTGCCCCGATTAATGATATTACTTTATGCCATATCTTATATGCTCCTAATTTTACATGTAGTCTTGTTTCAGTAAGCAAACATGCTCAAGACCTTAATTGTGTTACTATCTTCTTTTCCATATTTTATGTTCTATAGGACCTTGCCATGAGAAAGCTGATTGGATTGAATGAATTTCGGGATGGTCTTTACTACTTCAAAGTCTGGACAATAAATCCTACACGGGCAAATAAAGTCAATATTTCAATTCATCTATGCCTTGCTCGATTAGGACATTGCTCTTATAAGTATTTGAAACTTATCCCCTTTCTTTCAAATACTCCTTTGATTCCATGAATAATTATCATGATATTTGTTATCGTGCAAAACAAACAAAAAGCCCTTTTCCTTAAGCATTAATAAATTAGATTCACCATTTGATTTAGTACATCTTGATATATGGGGCCCATATCTACTTCATCACTTATAGAAGCTCATTTCTTTCTCACTATTATTGATGATTGCATAAGGGCTACTTGGATTTACCTGTTACAAAGAAAATTTGAGACATACCAATGCTTTGTTAATTTTCATGTTATGGTCAAAAACCATTTTAATGCTAACATTAAATACACACATAGTGATAATACTCAAAATTTTGTAGCTAGATCATTGAAATCATATCTCCTAGAATATGGGACTATATCACAAACTTCGTGTATCAGGACACCAAAATAAAATAAGATGTTAAGCATAAACATCAATATATATTAAATGTTACCCGTGCTCTAAGATTTTAAGCCAACTTGCCTGAGAATATGTTTTGACTGCCACCTATTTAATTAATTTGACATCTATACCAAAATTGAACGGCAAGAGTCCCTATAAACTTTTATTTCACAAACTACCTACCTATGATCATTTAAGAATTTTTGGTGGCCTATGTTATGTGCATGAGATATCTCTAGTGATAAATTTCAACTTTGTTCTCATGCTTATGTATTTGTTGGATATCCTTTTGGTCAAAAAGATTATTGTGTCTATGATCTAGAAACTCATAAAATATTATTTCATGTAATGTTATCTTTCATAAGAATATATTTTTTTATTCCCATATATTGTCTTCTTTAATAGTACGTCCTTTGCCACAATTGAATCAGACAGACTATGGCATGCCATTCCCTTTAGAAATCAATGATTTAACTCATTTGAGTCAGACTCAAAGATGGGTTTCAAACCCTATTCTTCCTTACGAGTTAGATCAAAATAAATCAATTTCATTGATTCGAACCAAATGTCAAGTCCGAATCAGACCCTTGATGTAAGTGACACTATCTCTGCTAAAGAGCCTTCATCTTCTAAGACTATTGGACTTGACTCGCTGCCCATTAGAGATATGAAGCAATTCATATGATTATAGGACTATATTATCGATGCTCCACGAGTTAGGAGATTTCCAGACACATCTGCCCATTCAGTGATCTCATGTAAGCCTTATCCTATTTCTTGCTACCTCAGTTTTTTTAAGCTTGATAATTTTCATCGAACTTTCCTTTCAACTATCACCTCTCATGAAGAACCTAAAACCTTTTTCTAAGCTATAAAGGATCCTAAGTAGCAAGAAGCAATTGGGCCGAGCTCACAGCTCTTCAACAAAGCGATACTTAGACCTTAGAGAATCTACCACTTGGGAAGAAATCCATTGGATCAAGATAGGTATACAAAATTAAATATAAGACCGATAGTTCTATTGAGCGATTCAAGGCTCATTTAGTGACGAAGGGATACACACAAATAAAAGGGCTTGACTACACTGAGACTTTTATCCCCGTGGCTAAATTGACTACAATATGGTATCTCTTAGCTATTGCTTCTGCCAAATATTGACAATTATATCAATTGGATGTCAACAATACTTTCATCCACGGTGACCTTTATGAAAAAGTGTATATGACACCCTCATCAGTATTTCTAAAACTAGGTGATACACGTGTTTGCCAATTACATAAACCTCCTTATCGGCTCAAGCATGCATCGAGATAATGGTTCGAAAAATTCTTCCACTCCTTGATCCAACATGGTTGCACTTAATCTAAAGTCGATCACTCTTTGTTTATCAAACAGGATAATACTCTTTCATTGTCATTCTTGTTTATATGAATGATGTGATTATTATAGAAAATAATCCTTCGAAATGTCTAGCATTGAAATAATTTTTGTAAGATAAGTTTCACAATGAGGACCTGAGCACCTTAAAGTATTTTCTTAGGTTAGAAGTTACTCGATCATCTTCAAGCATGTTTGTATCCCAACGAAAATATATACTTGACATTCTCCAAGAGACCAAGATGTTAGGGACCAAGCTCATAAAATTTTTCATGCAGCAACAACTGAAGTTCACAGCGAATGATGGAAAACTACTTGATGATCCAGGTCCATATCGACGATTGCAGGGATGACTCATTTATCTGACCATTACTAGGCTGGCATTGTATGCTCAGTACATGTTCTGACATAGTTTATGTAATCTTCTCGACAACCATATTTGGATGCAGTCTTTCATATTTTGCGGTATTTGAAAGGATCTCCAGGTCAAGACATTTTTTTTTCAAATATCAATACTTTTCAATTATATGCTTATTACGATGCAAACTGGGTAGGATGTCCTATGATAAGGTGCTCTACAATAGGTTCATATGTTTTCTTGAAAGATTATCTGATTTTTTGGTGCACCAAGAAGTAGACAGCAATATCTCATTTCTGTACAGAGACCGAGTATCGAGTTATGGCACACACTACCAATGATTTACTATAGCTTCAAGTCCTCTTATCCGATCTCAGTGTTCCACATCGTGGTCCCATGTTCCTTTGTTGTGATAATCAAGTGGCTCTACATATTACCGCAAACCTATATTTCATGAACATACCAAACATATAGAGATCGATTATCATTTTATGAGAGAGCGATTGTAGTCTCAAGATATTGCTACACGATTGTTTCTATACATTGTCAGCTCGTAGATATCTTTACCAAAGCTCTCATCTGTAATCATTTTCAAGAGATTATGTGCAAGTTGAGCATTTAAAATCTCTATGCTGCAACTTAAACGGGACTATTATTAATGTATAGAATATTAAGAAATATATTATTTAAAATATTTTATATAATCCTTAGGATTACTAAAATATTCTACGTAATCTTTGAGATTACCGTAATATTCATATGATCTTTAGGATTGCTAGTTATTCTGCATGATCTTTAAGATTACTAGAATATTCTACATGATTCTTGAGATTAGTAGGATCATATCATAATCTCCTCGTTACTTGTCTGATTTTCTTTTCTTTATCTTTATATAGTTACAGAAATATAAGGAAAAAATGTTTTTCACTTATTTACTTTTTTCCATCTCTCTTATATTTTTTTATATTTTTATATAAATAAATAATTATTATTTAATTTTGTAATTTAAGATGGAATATGTTATGCACCGTGATTACCGTGCCAAAGCTATAACAATCTAAAGCTACCTCATCCTACAAGATCGCTGGTTGACAAGTATTATCTATATTTTTTGATTCCATATATATATAAACATCTAATATCTATCTAAGATTGATATGAAATTAAATGCATATCCACGTATAGATCCTTGCAAAAGCAACCGGTCATTATAATTTCTTATAACGGACCAAGTTTGTGGTGATTGGATTCCATGGCCCTGTGGTCGGCATATATAAAAATCAGTCACTCGTTACTGGTACAAAATTTTTTCTCCTGATTTGATGGATTATGTGACCGCAAATGCGCCAAAGCGAGCAACAGCTAGATATTATCAACCAGTGCTGGTTGTATGGACCTCTAAATTAGTAACTTAGAAACTGAACCCATCTTTTCATCGATCTACAGAAGCAACAACAATTTATAATAAATAAACAAATAGAAATATGGAATACTTGCGTGGGGCTGGTCTTCGTGTATAACAGTACAAGAGATATCGAAATTAAAGAGCATAAAAAGGAAAAGAAGATTACAGTCTACATAAGACCAGGGAGTAAAATTTAAGCCTAGACATAGAATTAATTAATGTCCCAAGTCAGTGATCTGGCAAGCCTCACAGGTAAAACTATAATTGAGCCTAGCCAACTACACCAAATTAATTAATTAAGCAGGAATACTGGTGTCGCATTAATTTCCTATTAGTTGAGACGGTCCTTGGATGAAAATGCTTGGCTAGCAATCCTAGCAGCTGGCGATCCCAAGCAATTAAGGACACCCCAAATTTTGCTCATCTCGGTTTCCCACTGCCAAAGTTTTTGCCTGATTCCATGCCCAGGTGGTTCCTTGTCAATAGCAGGGTTACCGTGGAGGTGTATATATCCAACACCGAAATATGGTGCGGACCTGGAGCTGCCCCTGGAATCAACAATTAATGCATTCACTCCAAGTCAGATTGATAGGTCGCCCTTCATTGAAGGAGAGACATGCATGCATGATCTCACCCATGCCTTTCCTGATATCACATCAGTATGGTTTAAGAATAGAATTGGTTTGGTTTCATAAAATATTACTAAACCTTCCTAAAGCTTGGAGCATTATTATAACCAGCGACAGAGATACGTGAAATGAATGTGTTTTTTTAATTAATTTATTTATTTTTAAAATCATGGAAGAGGAAACGGCATCCCAATCCGATCAGTGTGGCTCATATATGATTTTAATAGGTACGCGTAAATTTCTTACCAAACCACTTTTTAGTGGAAAAAATATATTCCAAGCTACGGTGACAAGTATTGTTTTCGTATTTCAAGTTTCTTGCAAAAAAATTGGTCGAGTCTTGGTGTCAAAACTTGCCATGAGCTCCATGCATGTGACGTCTTGCGCGATTTCAAGAAGGTTCAAAGAACATAAATAGCTACGTACCTCTCCCCCATCCTCACGCCCATAAAGAGTAAAATAAAAGAACAAGGAGAAGAAAAATGGAAGTCGGTGGATGTAGCTGTCGCCGGAGTCTTCCTCTCGAGAAAATAAATGTATACTGTTAAGTCGGTAGTCCAGTTAGCTGAAATCTTATTTCATAATTAAAGACGTGATTCTACAGAAAATTTAATTAAATTTGAAAATTATCTTCTAAAATTCGTGGCGGCCAGTGGAGCGAGAAATCAAGATCTTCATCCAATTCTTGGTATCTTAATGGTATCCAATTAATATACTTGCATTCGGGTAAGAAAAAATTATAAAAAATTAATATTTTAAATCAAATATTTCCTGATGGACGGAAATATGCATGTAGCTATATCCATTCATCCTCTATATATATCCCTTTTGTTTATTAAAAAAATAAAAAATAAATATATTTCCGTCCTATTTCTCGCACCATCCTTCCCTCGTGGGGAATTAAGCTAATTAATTAGGCATATATTTATATCGAAAGTAATACATGTGTCGGACGCATGGTGGTGGCAAGTGGCAGCATTTTGGTGGGGTTATTGGCTGGACAAGTCCACGGAAGGAAATTAAAGAGCACAACACGCATTTCTATTTTTTTTATAAATATATATATTATTTTTTATAATTGGACCGATCCATCAGTATATTTCATCTCATTAAAATTATAAATAATAGTCCAGTTATACCTAGGATTTTACCTCACAATTAATCATCACGAGTTTGAAACATTATTTTTTTAGACCCAAATTAACGTACTTATTTTTGGATTAAAAAAAATTAGAAAATCCAACACCACCAGATTTATCTTCTATTTTTTTTTTTTTATTATCCAAAACCATCAAATCTTTCCAATCATCTCTGAAGACTGTTCTTCAGAGAACAAAGTCCAAGCTCTTCGTACCCTATAAATATTGGAAAAGCTTGCTGATGTATTTTCAAAAAAAAGTTTTTCAATAAAAAAATTTGTTCTTCAAAAAAATTTTTTGATTTACTTCAAAAATTTTATTTATGATTCAAGCTAGATAGAAGCACAAAGTAAAATAAAGTTACCATGCTATAAAATTTATCCTTTATAATAAAAAGGTTGTCCTACTTTGATACTGCCTATTTCTATTTAATATATGTTTATAATTTCTTATTTCCTGTTTCAATTTACAATTTTTTTTTAAAATTCCTTCATCCATCTTACTCTATATATATATATATATATATAATGCAAAAAAAAGCTCAATAAATTAATTTTATAATAATATTATATAAATAAAATAGTGGAGATCATTTCAAGGTTGGTGTCCCAAAATTAATATCACTGCCTTAACAGGATTGCATCACCTCAACTGCCAACCACCTGTCCCGACTCCTGACACCGCGTCCGTCATATTTCCGGCTCGCTCTCCTCCACATCCCCACGCCTATATATTGCCCCATCCAGAACCAAAATTTCTTCCATCCCCAACCCATCTGCCTATTAATCTCCTAGCATCTGAAAGATTTCCGTGTTGTTTGCGAGGGCGAGTTAAAAAATCCCATACTACTGAGCCATGGCTCGCTCTGGTGCCCCCCTGGCCTTGGTAGCGCTGCTGGCCGTGCTGCTGGTGGTAGCCCCACACGCGGCCGCCATCACCTGCGGTCAGGTGGCGTCGTCCGTGTCGGGATGCATCTCCTACGCTCGCAACGGTGGGTCGATCCCTCCCAGCTGCTGCAGCGGGATTAGGAGTCTCCTCGGGGCCGCGAAGACCACCGCCGACCGCCGGACCGTGTGCAACTGCCTCAAGAGCACGGCCGCCAGTGTTTCCGGCCTCAAGCCCAACCTTGTTGCCGGCATCCCTGGCAAGTGTGGCGTCAGCGTCCCCTACACCATCAGCCCCTCCACCGACTGCTCTAAGTAAGCATCCAAAACCATTATTACCAGTAACTATAAAGAACTCATCCATGATATGCACGCATGGGTTACATCACTCGTTACTTGATCCGAGTATTGGAAACAAGCATATATATAATAATTAAAATAGAGTAGAATATATATATATATATATATATTGATGAGGGGCTAACCATTTTTATGTCTTTTCCTTGGTTAATTTTGTATGCAGGGTGAATTGAGTTCTTCTTTCGAAGACTATCTCCCATGTAGCTAAGCTAGTAGAGTATATGCTACATACTTGATCGTTGAGATTTGAGAATAAGGTGGTAGGTGTTCCGCATCGTGCTTTGGGTGTGGGAGCGGTCCGCCACCATGAGCTTCTGTGTTTTAGTATGTTTCATGTTATGAATATTCTGAGTGCACGTATTTGTGGTGATTGGGTTAATTTTGTAGCACTCATGATGTATGAATATCAGTTATCTGTTTCTATTACTTATAAATTTAGCCACTTATTTGAATGCATGGATCGTGTGAGTGCAACATACCGAAGTGATGAGCTAGGAACGGTCAGATCTTGATCAGTTGGTGCACTGGCCATATGAGCTCGGTTTAATGGTACAGTCTGTTTTTATATTCAGTAGAAAATAAAATTAAGAAAAAGAAACTGCAAACGAATTCGTGTAGAACCGTGTATAAAATAGACACGATCAATGTAACAAGAACAGGAAGTAATTCTTCCTAGCTAGATCTTGAGCTCGGTTTTTATTTTTCTGAAAATAAAAATTAGACAGGGTCTGATCACTTTCATTATATATGATAATGAAGCGATGAAAGTAGAAATTTTTTTTTTTTTAAAAAAAAAAAAAAACATAGATACACAAGTCCATTTATGTCAAATTATGCCACCGAGAGGAATTTCTTCGCATCGTTAAAATCTAGCAGGGAGAGAGGTAGCTTTCGTAGGCCTCGCTTCATCTATCTCACTAGTAGAAAAATCTCGATGCGCACGACTCAAGTAGACTTTATGGTCTCTCTTTCTCTCTCACTCTCACACACGCAGGTCGGAAGAATCCGGGCACCTCTCCTTGGACTTGTTTTGGTCCCGTCTCCCTCTCACTGGAGCTCTTGGAGCACGAGCTTGTCTAATCCGGATGGGTTGGCCTCCACCATCTGTACTTTTATTCTCCGCCTCCAAGGGATAAGGCTTATCCATCAGCTCGTCCCCGCCAACAGTCATCGCATTCTCAGGTGAGTTAGGGCACTGACCCGTTACCAGCGAGGAATCAGTAACACCTATTATTTTTGGCCGTTTTGTTTTCTCCGTGTGCACCCTAGTTTTCATGCTTTTTATCATATAGTTGGCGGTCCCATCACATGAGCAAGATACCCACCCACATAAACCTTGCCCACTCATGTGCCCATCATTCATTTCCTTGTCACGAGGAATTCAAGAATTGCTTTCCACGATTTCCATGGTTCCACTATTAGTTAGTGGTGTTAGAAAAAAATTAGATTTTTAATTTATATTTTATAAATTATAAAACTAATATTATTTATCTTGAATCATTGTGATATGAGATAGATGTCCAGTATTTCACCTTTAATTTAAACATCTAATAGTAATTAATATTTAATAGATAATAATTTCTATAATGAACTTTAAAAGGTACATTTCATTGATCATTGTATTAAATTAATTAATTTATAATAACATTTAATTAATTCTAAATTAATTATTATCTATAATATTTAATTAATTAATTATTATATTAAATTAGTTATTATATGTGCTGTGTCCAAATAAATCACAGCAAACTTGAAGTAGAAGAGGAATGTGTCAAGCTGCAAATCACAGCAATATGTAATTGATATTTAATAGATAATAATTTTTATAATGAATCATTGATCAATGCATCAAATTAGTCTATTCATAATAATATTTAATTAATTCTTGATTTTGGTCATGGAACCTTTTAGTTTTTAATAACAGATGACTATCACGTAGATGACTATCATGTACCATATATACTTAATAAATAAGAATATTACATGCAGTTATTACATCACATGAAACACAATTACCAAAGCATAAAATAATTTTTATATAATTAGATGATCGATGTCCGAAAATTCTTATTTCTATCGATGTCAGACTAACATGTTAGATACCGATCTGCACTCGGATCCCAGTCTAGGTGCTAGGAAATTTGCTCAATATCCTTTATTCAAAAAATTATCCTCCTACAATAATATTCTTAATATCAATAAATAATCTCATAGCAATTATAAATTCAAAATATTTTATCCGAATTTTATCTATGATCCACCCGCTGATACCCTAACTTCACAATTTTTTTGAAAGAGAAACTTTTAGATCTTTCCTTTCAAATATTTATTTAATATTAACTAAATAATCAACTTATTCAATTATGATCACTAAATAATCAACTTGATCATTACTTGGGTATCAAAAATAGAACTAACTAAATAATCTAAAACTGCTGGAACTCATCAAAAGCCCGACTCGACCCATGCTATGCATCCTGCAACTCTGAAAGAAAAGATAAGTGGAGAGTAAGCTTTACAGTCCAGTAAGAATTTTTGCATACTCTCACCATCATAATAAATTAGTTTAAAAAAGTAATATATAATGTCATAAAATACCACGATCATATATAACAACATATGCCATGCGATACAAAATATCATATTACATAACCCTCGTGATCATCATAAATCAAATTTAATCATTTTAGGGTTCTCGGCTCTGGACTATCATACCACGTTTTCGGTCCGTGACGGGGTATCAATAGTTCCATATTTTCAGCCTGTAGTGGGGCATCAATAGTTTCACATTTCCGATCCATGACGGGGCATCAATGTTACTACATTTCCGACCTGTAGTAGGGCATCAATGATACTACATTTTTAGCCTATAATGGATATCGATATATGCTATCTAGTACACCACTACCCATCATGCAATCTTAAAATCAGTTCATCCTCGTTAACAAATTTTATATCAAAATACACTCCATCCAATGGGATGCATATAAATACCGGAATTAACCAACCAAGATCAACAATATATAATTCATATAAAACCACATATACTGGATATATTAATATATATAACAGATGACTATTACGTACTACATGTTCTTAATAAATAAAAATATTACATGCAATTATCACATCACATGGAGCAAAATCACCGAAGCGCAAAATAGTTTTTATATAATTAGATGATCGATGTCCAAAAATTCTTACTTCTACTAGTGTTAGACTTAACACGTTATATATCAATCTGCACTCGGATCCCGACCTAGATACTAAAAAATTCGCTCGATATCTTATGTCCGAAAAGTTATCCTCCTACAATAATATTCTTAATATCAATAATTAATTTCATAGTAATTATAAATTCAAAATTTTTTATCCGAATTTTATCAATGATCCACCCGCTGATACCCTAACTTTATGATATGAAGGATTGATGTTATAATGGAAAATGTTTTTAGGCCTAACATGAATTCTCAACAATAATATTACGAAGGATTGAGGTTATAATGGAAAATATTTTTAGGCCTTACATGAATTCTAGAGGTTATTCTAGGATTTGTGCAGCCGTTCGCGTAGCCGATTCCGATGCTGGATTCGGGGTGCGATAAAAGAAGATCAGTGAATTTTGTGCTGGTTATAAGGACCCCTCAGAAATCAAGAAGATTCATCTTTTTTATGTTTTTTTTTTTAATTTTTTTGGCTCAGGAGCAAGATTCATTGATCTCTCGAACGGGTCCAGTAAACTTAGGAACCGATCCAAGATTGGGCAACAACGGTAGTTTATAAATAAACAAATAAAAATATGGAAGACTTGCCTGAGGTTGGTCTTCATGTATAACAGCATAAAATAGAAATAACGGTCTAAAACATGTATCAAAATGAAGCAGAAAAAGAAAAAGAAGAATATAGTCTAAATTTCATGGAGAAGTAAAATTTAAGACTAACACAGAACTAATGTCCCAACTGCGCGATCTAGCAAGCCTCCCAAGTAAAATTATAATGGAGCCTAACTACACAAGATCAAGCAGGAATACAGGGGGGTCGCATTAATTTCCTGTTAGACAAGCTGGTCCTTGGATGAAGATGGATAGTGCTCCTACTCCCAATCAATTAAGGACACTCCAAATTAACTTTACTCATCGCAGTTTCCTACCGAGTCCCTGTCTAGATGGTTCCTTGTCAGTAGCAGGATTACCCTGTCTAGGAGAATCCAACACCAAAATATTATGGTGTGGCCCCGAGCTGCCCAATGTGGAATAAACATTGCATGCACTCCCAGCCACATTCATCGGTTGCTCTTCATTGCAAGAGAGACATGATCACCCATGCCTTTTCTGCTATCACATCAGTAGTTCCAAGGATAGAATTGTTTTCATAAAAAATCAGTAAACCTTCCTGAAGCTTTAGATCATCATAACTAGCGACAGAGATACGTGAATGAAAAGTGTTTTTGATCATAGAAGTGGAAACATCCAACATCCCGATCTGATAATTTCATCAGTGGCTCCGTGATCTAAATAGCTATGTATAAATTTCTCACCAAACTTTACCGGAAAATTTCGATTCCAAGCTAAGACGACCGGTATTAATTTTGTCTTCATATTTCGAGCTTCTTACCAAGATTCGTAAATCTTAAGCGTCAAAACTTGTGATGAGCTTCGTGCTTACTGTGTGCGATTTCACCACGGTTCAAAGAACAGAAATGGCTACGTACCCCTCCCCCACCCCCGCGCCCACAAAAATAAATAATGATAATAAAAGAATGAAAGTTGGTGGACGTTGCTGTCGCTGGAGAGAAGACACTTGTTCTTACGATCTCTCTCGTCAAATAAATGCGGTCTCTTTGTTTTTAATCAAGAAAATAAATGCATTCTCATCCTGTTTCTCATATAATCCTTCCTTTGTCGGGAATTAAGCTAATTGATGCATATTTTTATTTAAAGAAATACATATGTAGAATATAAGGTGACTGGTGGCAGCATTTTGGTATAATGGCGAGTGGTTGGACCAAATCTACGTGTGCCATAAAGATTTTAAAGTGTCGACAGGATTGCAAGTGTTCGTCGATTCTCCAAAAAAATAATATGTTCGCATATCTACTCATTTTAAGAGAGGGAAAAGTAGATGAAAACCGTTTTTTTGACTTTGTATAATCTCGCGATCTTATGAATGCTTCAATATATGTAATTATGTGCCCTTAGACAGCATTTAGAAATGCTTCGAGTGATTTAAAGATTTTTTTATCGTAAAAACTGCAACTTGGTCACCTTTTATTTATGTTTTTTTTTTTTTTTTGTAAGTAACATCTCTTCCAGCATTAACATACTTCATGACTCTCGACATAATTAATCTTGTTGTACCAAGATGTCATCATCCTCTAATGACACTTGGGGCATGTCGGTGTCTTTTTGAAAAATATCCTTTTATAACTTTTGAAGTGAAAAAGTACTTCACGTCACCAAGAAAACATGTGCAGTTATATTATCTAAGAAAAAGCTTTTACACAAGAAAAAAGTTAATAATATACTTTTAGAAGAAGCTACGAAGCCTAACTTCTAGCTTCTTCTTCTCATTTTTCCGGGCTGAAGCGATGCCAAACACATCATTAAAAATTGTGAGCAAAATCATTAAAGTTTTATTTTAATAAATTAAATCAACATTTTGTGCTATTAAATCAATGAGATTAATCATTATAGTCCTGATATACATAAATTTAAAAATGTTATAATTTTGTACTTCTTTAATCTTAAGTATGTTCATCTTGAATCCTTCCATATAGAGGGATATAAATCAAGGTTTGATATAATTGAAGACATCTTAAGATGAAGGATGATTAATGATTGTTTTTTAACTTGGTACATCGGCTGCATAATATTTGATAGTTTTGTGATGTGTGTGTGAGAGAGAGTTTGTGAAATGGAGATTGCAGTTTTGCTAAAGGATGTTGAAATATATGAACTCTGTTTTTTTTTTTTAGTTATGTAATTTTAAGTTTGTCATAATAGGCAGGAAAGGGGAAAAAATGATTACAGAATTCTGAGTGCTTATATTACGGTCCTTTAAAATTCTTATAGTAACTTAGCAAGTTTATAATAATAATAAGACACAAGGTTGGAAAATTATAACTTTTAGTTTAAAAATGATGTGTGGTGGGACAATTTGATTAAGATGTCTGTTAAAATCTATTTCTAATGAAAAATTTAAAGGGTCACCAAGTATTGGATGCTGTAAGAAGAGATATCTAGCTAATGCCCAAAACTCTTGAGAACTTATAGTAACTTAGCAAGTTTATAATAATAATAAGACACAAGGTTGGAAAATTATAGCTTTTAGTTTAAAAATGATGTGTGGTGGGACAATTTGATTAAGATGTCTGTTAAAATCTATTTCTTATGAAAATTTTAAAGGGTCACCAAGTATTGGATGCTGTAAGAAGAGATATCTAGCTAATGCCCAAAACTCTTGAGAAATTGCACTGACTCAGAATCTATCTCCACCTACCCCCTCCTTCATTGGTGGCTAAGGCTCTTCCTAATTATTCTAAGCTATTTTAGTTAGCAATTTGAGAATTGGCACCACCCGCATTCTCTTCAATTCATATTCTATATAGTTATAGTTAGCGAATGTCCAGAGGTGACTTTGAAAGAATTTTAGGAAATACATGTTGGAAAAAAAATTTTACCTTTGAAATGGAAACAATGTGAGTTTCCATTAGTTGTGTAGGGAGGATTATTAGAAAGAACAAGATGAATATGAGAGAAGCTGCACAAATGTCCATACTATGAATCATGGAGGAAACAAGGTCATTTCATATTCCATAATTTCTCCTGGTAGGGGTTAAGTGATGTTGCAAGTTGTAAACTTGGTGTGGGGTTAGATAATGCAACACATGGGAAGTGTTAGTCCAAGTAGGAATTATAAGAATTTCTTAATTTGGGCTAATATTAATTGATATATTTTTTTATTAAAATCCGGATTGATTTTATGGTCCATCTCGATAGACGTAGGTTGAGCCCATTGTTATATGATCATTGATTGGGCTAGGAGCACCTCATGTGATTTGGTATGGTTGAGACAGCACAGTGTAGGCCATAGCCTAACTTGACTCGTGATGGGAGGGTCAGTTAGGGTATTTTCATTTTATTAGCTAGGTCCCCTCTCCGCTTTCTCTATTTATATATATCACGTATTCGGTGATTTATGGTACGATGATTTTTTCCATCGAGAGCCGCCTTTCTGAGGAAGACCGGAGAGAAGGACTTTGCCTACGGTGTTCGTGTGAGCATCGAGATCAAGGATTATGGCGAATACAGGTAAGTATTTATTTTTCAGATCTAATATATGATTCTTATTTTGATTGATTCTAGAGATTTAGGGATTGTTTTTTCCCACATCTAGTATTAGAGTCTGGGATTAGAATCGTGTTTCAATATTTTAGATCTGATAAAACCTTCCCTACCGATCGTCATGGATCTTAGCATGGCGGACGTTGTCCATACTGTGGGGCGACCGGCGGCATCGAGATGATGCTCCCATGATCGTGGTGATAGGAGAAACCGGTTGTTTGCTGGTCTCCATTTTTTTGACACCCCATATAAAATAAAAAAAAATTAGTTTGAAGCCATTCGCTTGAGGGTGGCGACCGTGGAGGCTGCGATCGGGCCGTCACCAGCGGTCGTGGTTCCTGGTCGGTCCCGTGACCGGAACAACCCCCCTCCTCTTCCTTCCCGACCGCGGTGACCGGTGAGCCACTGTCTCACCGGTGGCCGATCGTACAAAAAAAAGAATAGGAAGAACTTACCTTGTCCTGCCGGCCGTCGGAGGCATTTTGACCTCCGGCGTGCTCATCGGAGCCGGCGACCGAGCCTTCCTGGCCGGTCCCGGCAGTGGTTTCGCCGGTGGCGGGGCTGGTGGCGGTCTTGGAACCAAGGGCGGCGGACGGTTCTTAGACCTTGATATGGGTTTCAGGGGAAGGAGGATCTCAACGGGGAAGAAAATTGGCTTACGGGTTTACGGTTCTTAGACCTTGATATGGGTTTCATGGGAAGGAGGATCTCAACGGGGAAGAAAATTGGCTTACGGGTTTTGGGTTTTGGATTCAAACCCAAAATCCAATAACCCGTTAACCAATAACCCTTAAAAAAAGGAGGGCATTTTGCACTAAGGCCCCTAGAATTTCTGGAATTAAATATAAGCCCTTTTGCAGTTAAGTCCCTCAAACATTTATAATTACTTTTTGGTCCAAAAGGCCATTTTGCATTTAGGTCCTGAGTTTTCTGGAATTATAAATTAGTCCTTTTACAATTAAGACCTTGAAAGATTTATAATTATATTTTGGTCCAAAATAAAATGATGGAGCATGGGCGAATTCTTGTGGTTGTTTTTATTGATGATGTACATTTTGGAATGCAATGAAATTTGTGAAATGGATCAGGGGATACGTGTTGATTAGTATCCTATTGTGATTGATCATATTGGACTTACATATATTTTGACATATCCTTTATTTTGGCTTGGATATTTATTCCCTGTTTGCATAATTTTATAGGTTGGCACAAATATTTATCACCAAAGCGGTTTGTTTGTGTCAGTCTATCGAATTGTTCATCATGTGAGCGATATTTTCTGGTTATGACATACAACCGCATGTCCAAAGCGGGTTATTGTGTATTTTAACTAAAAAATATGGCATTGAGCATTATGTTGCTAAGGTACTCTAGCTTCGTTGGGCCTGCTGCCCAAAGAGGATAGGTTCAAGAATGCCAGAATATCTGATTAGCTTGTGGCTTCATGTGAAGAGCTCTAATACATATTGTATATTCTGCCCAAAGAAAAATATATGATATTGTGTTTGTGCTCTTATTTATTATTGTGATATGATATGTTTGTAGTATGTCCGTTAATTAATGTTTGCATTCATTATTTTGATTGTACAATTACTTTTGGTGTGAACAACAACAATGATGTTGTTGAGGTGCTTACTGGGTCGAACTATAAGAAACGGAGGCAAGACCTAGAGTTTGCTCTTGGAATTGCTGACATTGATCTTGCATTACGTGATGCTAGACCCGATGATTTGAATGATCAAAGCACCATTTGTGCCTAAACCACTTGATGGACTTTTTCTTTTTTGAGGGTTCCATATTTATCTTTAAGTAATGATTTTCCTTATGCTCACATGCATTTCTAATAGATATGAGGCTTATGCTCCCAAGAAATCCCGAGCCCAAAAATCCATGGCCCAAAAACAAACCAAAGCCTCTTATGCCCAAATGTCTGAACCCTAAACTATTGTGATCCCGTCACAATCTCAAGTTTCCAATCTCCAAAACCCCAACCTACTCTATCAAAATTATCCTGGTATAACATTGTAACCTAAGAGAAAAATGAGAAAAAAATCCAAAAGAAATCTCAAAACTCCCCACTTTCTACCAAACAGAAGGCTGAATTAACCAAGGCAAATCTAACACTCATGAGCCTAGAAATCTTTCAAAAAGCTATTGCTGAGACTAAAGCTCAGAAACAGGCAATTAAAACAAAAATAAAAATCGATAATTGAGATTTCCGACTCATTACCACTCTAAACATTCCAAATGGAAGTTGGGATTTCTGACCCAACTCCTCTTCAAAAAATACCATCCAAAAAATCAACGTATTTTGAAAAACCTATTTTCCAATCCATCCTGACCATAGAAGATGAATACATGGATAGTGATCCATGGAAAATAGTTTCAAAAATATTCTCAAAAAACTGGCATTTTCTACTCAAAGATCCTTTGAAAATACATATTTTCTATAAATTTATCCTGGTAGATATGGACTCAATCGCCATTAAACACTACAAAGACCGGGCTGATCCATCCATTATTACTCATTCCATAGCCCAGATTTTGCAAGTTTTGTCTCCATCTGCATGGAAAAACAATCCAAACACTTTCAAAAAATTATCCCACAAATACAACCCCCAATATGTCAATTACTGGGACTACAGGAATGCATGGTACCATGCATTCCTTTTCCAAAATACTCACCATCGGCACTCTTGGTTATTTTACATTAAAACTAATACCAAATTCTACTTTTCATACTAGTTCTCTGACTGGTGGTACCATTATGGGCCAACACTTAAAATCTTATCCCAAACAGTTAACGAGAGATATCTTACCTATCATAATAGAATATTACTACCATATAGAGAAAAGAAATTCCCTCTTCTTCTTAATTTATTTGCTTAATTTTTCTTGTCATGGATTTCATATTGGGAATACTCTATTATCAATATCCCAAATTTTCAGCCAATATTAGCCAGGAAGTTCAAGACAATATGGTGGCAAGAATTCAATCCAGAAAAAGCCACCAAGCCCAAAGTTTTAGAGTGGTTCAACAGAAATCTACAATTATCAGTTAAAATGGAATCTCTACTTCAAGATTCCTTACCCAAAGATCCTTCACCAATTCTGGATTAGCAACAACAAGAACAAGAACAGAATACAAAAAACTTCTACTATAAACCCTGGCAGAATTTAAAAAGGAAGAAGAAGAAGATCAAAACAGTAGCTCTTCTTCTTTCAATCAAACACCCGACAATGAAGATGATTATTTTGGGATCTTATGAAGCACAGATCCCAAAGCAACCCCAATAATTTTTGAAGCAAAAGACAATCACAACAGCTACTCACCGAAACAAAAGGACAATCCATCACTAACAAAAACAGCACCAGATAGTACCCTTTTGCCAACATCTGAATATCAAGGACAATACCTTCTGGTCAAATCAATCAATAGGACAGTACCCACCTGCAATAAAGTAGACAGCTCGGGTCAAATCAATCAAATAAAAATAGTACCTATCCGATAAGCACTATGATCAAGGCATTGGAACATGTACCCGCCTGCAATAAAGTAAACAACTCTGGTCAAGTCAATCAAACAAGGACAGTACCTATCCAACAAGCACTCTAATCAAGGCGTCGGAACCATTAAACCATAGCGGACTCCAACTGATTTTCAGATCTGATTTTGGATTTCAAACAACTCAATTTTTGTGAAGCCAACACCGCTATAAGAAGAGGCAAGAACCAAAGGAGGCAGAACTGGAAAAACCCATCATCCAAACCCTTTTGAGAGCCTCTCCACAAAATCCTTCCCTTGTAATCCCAAATATGCAATATCTAAATTTATCAAAAAATCCTTTGGGATCCTTAGAGATCTCAAATTTGTATCAAAATCCTAATCCTTTCGGGCTAAGTGTTCTGCAAAAGGCAAGAAGCAAGTGAAGCTTATGCCATTGTATCTTTTCAAAAATCTTCAATGAAATTTATATTCTTCAAAAGAGGTTTTGATTTCCATTTTTTTTGTAGCTCTCTTACTTAGAAGTTGCATCAAAGTATCTTTAATAGCTTAATGCTACAATAGTTTATGTTTTAAACTTCTTAGCAAAGTATTTCGGAAGGATCATAGTAACAGCCACCTTTGAGGACATCCTTTAGGCTGGTTCGGGACCGTCCTGCTATAAGAAATTATAGTGGAAGAGGTGCCTTTATAGTCACAAAAAAAACTGCTAAAAAGCAAACAACATTTATATATCCTTCAAATTTTATATTAAATGAATATAGGTATAAATCAAAAATTGAAAATATGAATATAAATATCGATATAAATTAGATAATAAAATTATATGGCTATAGAATGTAAGATATTACTAAGTAAAGGATAAATCAAATTAATAATATACTTATATATTTTTCTTTAAAATTAATGTGTACTATATAAATTAAATAGGATTACAAACAAAATCGGATATTCAAATACGAATCATATAATTGTTTATCTATATCCATATTTTTTTATGGATATGGATACGGATATAGTCAAGTATTCAAATTTCTATCCATATCTGAATGAATACAAAATTAGATCCTGTTGGATATTATCCCTCGTACTTCCACCCTACATACATCGCTCGAATTCGTTTCCATAGAATTTTTTTTTTTTTTTTTTCTCCGTTAACCGTTCATCGTGGTTTCCTCTACGAAACATTTGTAATAATGAGATGAAAGTAAAAGGGAGAGTGCTGCTAATTACTCCCAACCCAGACGTGGACGGTTACACCTCTCGGAACACGAACACGGGATTATCTTATCATATTTGAAAGCTTGATCTAACAATATAACACGTGTACATGAAACTTTAACCTTGTTAGAGATTCTATATTAATTTCATACTCTTTAGAGAGGAAAACTGTAAAAGGATTTTGGACCATGGTTACTAGCTAGCTAGGTTACATTGGTCCAAAGGACATGGCGATATCCATAATTTAATTGTTTGGAATTTTTGTTCCGATCAGCAATTAGCAAGCAGTGCATTAGCCTCTCTAAAGGTTTACAGCCAATACAATACTCTCTATTCCCGAGCCAAACATGCATGCCTCACACGGTGGATCTACAAGCAAGAGCAAAATGAAGCAAACACGGTATCGTCGACCCGGTCGGCAGGAATCCAATCAGGACAATAGCAAACTAATTCGCCGCAACCTCCGGCATTCCCATCCTGTCCAGAATCCGCCACGACCTCGGTCACGGGCGCGCCTATCCTATCAAATAATCCAAGCATCAGCCTCGTCATCTCTCCTATTTTACTCCAAGCTCAGCCCAAAAAAAAAAAAAAAAAAAAAATCACGAGCCGGGGAACATCAATTCCCTGGACGTGACTGATATATATGAATGAAAATAATCACCACCATGCTCCTTTTAATAGCATCCGTAGATCCCCCATCCCCCTCCCAATATATACAAACCCCCACCCCTACCTTAAACGCTCGCTACATCGCTAACTCGGAGCTATCCATATACCATCATCTACTAGAGAGCATCATATGGCCGGCTCCAGAGCGTGCATGGTTGTGGTCCTCGTGCTCGCCATGGCACTCCTGGCGCCGCCCTGCTGGGCGGCCGGGATAACATGCTCCGATGTGTATGGAGATCTGCTGCCTTGTGTCGCCTACGTCCAGGCGGGAGGGGCGGTGGCCCCGCAGTGCTGCAGCGGGCTGCGATCGCTGCTGACTGCGGCTCGCACGGCTGATGACCGCCGCACGGCCTGCAGGTGCCTTAAGACCGTTGCTGCGATGTTCCCTGGGTATGTCAGCCGGGCCAACTCGATCCCGGGCAAGTGTGGCCTCTCCATCCCCTACAAGATCAGCCCCTCCATTGACTGCTCCAAGTAGGCCTATATATCCCATGCATTGATTCTTTCTTTAGATTTTTACACTGGTGTTCTTCGATCGGTTTGATGTGATTGGGGATTCTGGTGATCTTTCTTATTTATATGGGTGTGATCGGGCTTGGCAGGATTGATTGAAGTGGTTGCGGATGGAGCGGGCTTGGTTGAAGGAACGAGGGAGTCCACGGGATTAGAGGTCGTCACCGGCGGGTCTTGACGGTGTCGGTCCTGGCATGCTTGTTCTTATTTTGTCATGATGTTACCCGGATGAGATTTGCTGAAAGCTTCTTTATAATATTTTATTATAAAAAATATTTAGAGTATAATTAATTTTAATAATTCGATATGAAAAAAATAAATTATATATCATGTTATCGTATTTGATATGAACAGCGAATAAGAGAGATTATAAAGGGTACGGTAAATTTCATGTTTATTTTATTGAAAGAGAAAGCAAAACAAATATTATAGGGAGTTGTTTATTTTATAAATTTTTAAATGGCGATAATTTAGCATTGATAAAAATATTTTCAATAAAATTTATTTATGATACCTTTCCAAATTTATTCAATATTTTTTTTTACAAAATAATAAAATATAAATGATATTATATAAAAAATATATTATTATAATTATTATATAAAAATTAATTAAAAATAATATTATTATTTTGATATTAAAAAATTATTTTTTTGTTGATCGGTATATTATTAAATTTGGCCATATTTTTATATAAAATTATTTCTAACCGAGCATGATAATCTTTTTTCGATATCATTTTTCATAAAAAAAATTTTATCAGCCAAACATAATAAAAATTATTTTTTTTTGTAATTATTTTTTAAATAAATGATTTCGAAAATCACCGGATTATTACACATATTCGGTCAAAAAAAAAAAAAAAAAACTCTTAGGATATTGTATCATCATTTCATTTTTTTATATATTTTATTTTTTAAAAAAATAATATTTTATTATTTTTTCTTTAGTTTTTTTTTTTTCTCGATTGCCTTCCGGTCGCCCGCAGCTCCTCCGCCGTTCAACGACCATGCCCCCCCCCCCCCCTCCCCCTCCCCCGTTATGTACGGCTTCTCTGCCGCCTGTCGAACGTACCCCTCCGTCACCTATCGACCGAGCCCCCTGCATGGCTCCTGGCCCTCTGCAAGCCCGCGGCTCCTCCACGTGCCCCTCACCCCCAAGCTTATCCCACCAGTCACAGCACTCTTGCCCTCCTGCCATCGTGAGGCATCGTCTGATTTTTAATAACAAAATTACCGTATAAGATATGCTTGTTGCTGGATGCATATAGATAAATTTTGATCACTGATAATAGATTAAATAATCAAAAAAAAAATTTAATAAAAAATAATTTTATTATTTAGAGTACCGTAGTTAAGTACTATCTTGATAAGCATCTTTCTCGCCAATCTATTAAAAAGCATCTCCCTCGCTAATCTATTTCTCGTGCGTAAGCGTATGCGGGCACACCAGCTGTGTGAATGGAAACATGGATAAGTCTTTATGCATCATATACGGTGCAGGAAATTCGACATGAAACATGCTGGTTTTTTTTATTAATTTATATGTATCTTATCTGGCTTGACGGAATGGGACATATATATAACAGGTTAAAAATTGAGCATGACGTTCATAAATTACCATTCAGTTTTTTAAAAAAATTTTACGTAGACCAAAATATCATTTCCCTTCAGACTATTTTTTTCACCATCTTGCTTAGATTTTGGTGAATCTAAAATATTATTCCCAGTATTTCTAGCTAAATATTTCAGTCTAAAACATGCTCTGGCTTTGGTCCAAGAAATCAGTCAAAGATTGAAGGAAGAATCTCCCTCGTTCTGAATATGCTCTTAGAGTCCTTTCGCAGAAATCAAATTTCGAATGTTAATATAAGCTTCTTCCTCGTTCTGAAAAAGTGCTCTGTTTTTTTTCGAAAATACAATAAGCCAACGAAGACTTCTTCTATAACTTCAATACAAGATGTTATCTCCAATAGAAAATAAACCAAGCTTTCATAGAATCTTATTTAGTTTTTTTTATAGTTCCTTTATTATACCAACTATTTTGGTAGTTATAAAAAGTTAATGATGTAGAAAACCATATAATACTCTTTTAGCACTCATGAAATTTTATGATACTCTGGGAGTTATAATTCAATCCACAAGTAATAGGTATTCCTAGTAGGAGAGGATAATAAATATAGTTTCATGTTTTCTGCATGGATATCATAGTTTTGAATTGGGATATCGTAATACTATTTCAGCATATATTTGTGATCTTTTTGCATCCGTAGCATGTTATGACATTCTAGGAGTCATAACTCAATCCACAAGTGATAGGTTCTTCTGGTAGTAGGGGTTACTATATTTAGTTTTATGTTTTATGATCGGGTATCATAATCTTTTAACTAGGAAATCGTAACTTCTGAACTAGGATGTCGTTTCTTGAAAACTCTTTTTTTAGAAATATTTTTTTCTCCTGATCTTTTTATCACAATCTAACAATCTTATTCAAGCCAATGCATGGTTAAAATATTCTATGACGGAGGACACAAGCTTTCATTTTCTATTTTGTATCGAGTTGTTCATGTTTCAAAGTTTTAATACTGAAGTTTTTTCAGAAATATTTTATTACAATGTGGGTGTCATATATCTGCAATGCATACCGAAACACATATCATGGAGGATCAAAACATTCAGTTTATGATTTTGTGCAGGGATGTCATAGTTTTATAACTAGGATGTCGTAGTTTTTGAACTGGATATCGTAATACTGTTTCAGTATATATTTGTGATCATTTTATATCCGTAGCATGTTATGACATCCTAGGAGTCATAACTCAGTCCACAAGTGATAAGTTCTCCTAGTAGTAGGGGCTAATATATTTAGTTTTATGTTTTATGATCAGATGTCATAATCTTTTAACTAGGATGTCGGAACTTATGACTCGTAACTTCTAAACTAGGGTACCATAAGTTCAAATATCTTTTTTAGAAATATTTTTTTCTCCTGGTCTTTTTATCATGATCTAAATATCTTATTCAAGCTAATGTACGGTTAAAATATCCTATGACGAAGAACAAAAGCTTTCATTTTCTTTTTTGTACAGAATTATTCATGTTTCAAAATTTTTGATACTAAAGTTTTCTCAAAAATATTTTATTATAATATAGGTATCATATATCAGCAATATATACTGAAACGCTTCTATTACGGAGGATCAAAATATCTGGTTTATGATTTGTGTAGGGATGTCGTAGTTTTATAACTAGAATATCATAGTTTTTGAACTAGAATATCATAATACTATTTCAGCATATATTTGTGATCCTTTTGCATCCGTAGCATGTGATGACATCCTAGGAGTCATAACTAAATCCACAAGTGATAGGTTCTCCTAGTAGTAGAGGTAATATATTTAGTTTCATATTTTATAATCGGGTGTCATAATCTTTTAACTAGGATATCATAACTTCTGAAATAGGGTGTCATAAGTTCAAATATCTTTTTTTAGAAATATTTTTTTCTTCCTTGTCTTTTTATCACAATCTAACAATCTTATTCAAGCCAACGCATGATTAAAATGTCCTATAACAAATGATAAAAACTTTCATTTTCTATTTTGTACCAAGTTGTTCATGTTTCGAAGTTTTTGATACTAAAGTTTTCTCAGAAGCATTTCATTAGAATTTGGGTGTTATATATTAGCAATGCATATAAAACACTTCTGTTACAGAGGATCAAAATATCATTGTTACGGCCGTAACGATGACATGGCATGTCTCAAATTTCGTTGGGCGTGATTCGAGCCACGTGGAGTTTTTTCGGCCAAGTCAGTTACGGCTCCCCTTCGGCCGAGGTCGAGTTCGGCTCGGGCCCTCCTGCCGCTCCGCCAGGTGTCCACCCAGGAGGGATCCATCTCGGTCGAAGCCGGCGACTCCCCCACTCCCTCGCCAGGTGGCACCCTGAGACGGTCCCACCTCGATCGAGGTCGAGCCAGGCCCCTTCGCTCCTTCGCCCGGAGATGGGACCACTTCGACCGAAGCCGAGCGTCCTTCTGCCGCTCCACCAGGTGTCCACCCAGGAGGGGTCCACCTCGGCTGAAGCTGGCGGCTCCCCCGCTCCCTCGCGAGGTGGCACCCTGAGACGGTCCCACCTCGACCGAGGTCAAGCCGGGCCCCTTCGCTCCTTCACCAGGTGGCACCCGGAGACGGGACCATCTCGGCCGAAGCCAAGCATCCTTCTGACGCTCCGCCAGGTGTCCACCCAGGAGGGGTCCACCTCGGCCGAAGCCAGCGGCTACCCCGCTCCTTCGCGAGGTGGCACCCTGAGACGGTCCCACCATGGCCGAGGTCGAGCCGGGCCCCTTCGCTCCTTCACCAGGTGGCGCCCGGAGACGGGACCATCTCGATCGAAGCCGAGTGTCCTTCTACCGCTCCGCCAGGTGTCCACCCAGGAGGGGTCCACCTCGACCGAAGCCGGCGGCTCCCCCGCTCCCTCGCCAGGTGGCACCCTGAGACGGTCCCACCTCGGTCGAGGTCGAGCCGGGCCCCTTCGCTCCTTCGCCAGGTGGCACCCGGAGACGGGGCCACCTCGACCGAAGCCGAGCATCCTTCTCCTGCTCTGCCAGGTGTCCACCCGGGAGGGGTCCACCTCGGCCGACGCAGGCCAGCCTGTACAGAGAAGGCCCCGAAGAATGGAGGCGCGAGCTCCGAGGTTGCCCCTCAAGCCGTGCGCGCTGCACCCCCAGAAAGGCGCCCCGTACGGACGGCGGCGACACGCGAAACATCACTTACGTCGGTCCGACATGTTCCGCAGTCGAGAGACGAGGCCCTTACAAAACAGGACCCAATAACGGACAACGTCGGAGCCTGGGAAAGAGAGCGCTCACGCTCGGCCCAAGGTCTGATCTGCAGTCTGACCAGCGCCACCTTCCCCTACTCTTTCCTCGCTAGGCTCGGCAAACGAGGCCGAAAAACCGTCGGGCCCTCTGATCCAGAAGGGGAAAGAGAAAGGGGTGGAGGGGAGGAGATGAAGGCAACTAAGGAGCCTTCCAGGAGCGGAAAACGAGGGAGCAACATGAGGAGATAAAAGGAAGGAGAGAATAGACAACAAGGTAAGTGAGCAAACAAGAAACAAAGGCTGGAGACTCCGTTTCAAGAGCAAGATCCAAGGTCCCGAGAGGGGGCCCCTTGGCGTGAGCTCGGTGAAGGAACCCAGCCGGGTTTCTGGTCTTTCTGACACCTTTCTTGCTAACACGTTCTCTGAGTCTGGGACTCCTTCGGGAGGCCTGTCCCAGAGAATCTGTTCCCTCTCGCCGTCTACTAACTTGACCGTCGGAGCTCCCTCACCGGAATCCCCGGCTAGGGTTTCTGACCTCGCCTTGCAGGTTCGGTCCATCCAGGAGGCCCCAGGGGCGAGACGGTCTAATCAGATCGACGGTTCCGAAGCCACAGGCACGGCGACGGGATCGGCAACATAAGTTCAAATATCTTTTTTTAGAAATATTTTTTTCTTCCTTGTCTTTTTATCACAATCTAACAATCTTATTCAAGCCAACGCATGATTAAAATGTCCTATAACGAATAATAAAAACTTTCATTTTCTGTTTTGTACCAAGTTGTTCATGTTTCAAAGTTTTTGATACTGAAGTTTTCTCAGAAGCATTTCATTAGAATTTGGATATCATATATTAGCAATGCAGACAAAACACTTCAATTACAAAGGATCAAAACATCATGTTTATGATTTTATACAGGGATATCATAGTTTTATAACTAGGGTATCGTAGTTTTTGAATTAGAATGTCGTAATACTGTTTCAGTATATATTTATGATCATTTTTACATCCGTAGCATGTTATAATATCCTAGGAGTCATAACTCAGTCCACAAGTGATAGGTTCTTCTGGTAGTAGGGGTTAATATATTTAGTTTCATGTTTTATGATCGGGTATCATAATCTTTTAACTATGGTATCATAACTTCTGAACTGGGGTGTCATAAGTTTAAATATTTTTTTAGAAATATTTTTTCTCATGATTTTTTTATCACAATCTAACAATCTTATTCAAGCCAATGCACGGTTGAAATGTCATATGATAGAGGACAAAAGCTTTCATTTTTTGTTTTGTACAAAATTATTCATGTTTGAAAATTTTTGATATTGAATTTTTTTTCAGAAGCATTTCATTATAATATGGGTGTCATATATCAGCAATGCATACTGAAACACTTCTGTTATGAAGGATCAAATCATCCAGTTTATGATTTTGTGCAAGGATGTTATAGTTTTATAACTAGAGTATCATAATTTTTGAACTAGAATGTCGTATACTATTTCAGTATATATTTATGATCCTTTTGCATCCATAGCATGCTATGATATCATAGGAGTCATAACTCAGTCCATAAGTGATAGGTTCTCCTGGTAATTGAGTTAATATATTTAGTTTCATATTTTGTGATCGGGTGTCATAATCTTTTAACTAGGGTGTCATAACTTTTGAACTAGGATGTCATAAATTCAAATATATATTTTTTAGAAATATTTGGTTCTATGCCCGTATTATCATACTGTCATGTCATATTCTATCCAATGCATAACATATTATTTATTATGATATAGATAAAATATCATCTAAAACTATGTATATCAATATTTATAATTTTTTTGTAGATATTTCTATATATGGCATTAAAATTAGAAATCTGAAAAAATCGAAGATAATCATTTGGATGAGGTTGCTGATGTTGTTCACAAGAATGCACCTTCTCCTATCACCCCAAATACAGAGAACGAGTCTGTTGATCCTGAAATTGGAATGGAGTTCAATTTTACAAACGATGTATATAATTTCTACAATGGATATGTAATGTGAGTAGATTTTGGAATCACAACAGTATGTAGTAGGTCCAACAACAACAAAGAAATATACTTCAAGCACCTAGCATGTTGGAGGCAAGGAAAATCTAGAAAAATCGATAACTCCATGAATCCTAGGGATACTTGCAAAATTGATTATAAAGCTTCGATAAAAGCAAGACTAAATTTTAAAAATGGTAAGTAGATATTGGATGATATTTTTTCAAGAACATAATCATGAGCTGTCCATATCATCAACTGGTTATCTACGGCCCCATAGGAGGATCAGCATACCAGAAAAGACAGAGATTAGCAATTTACATGCCATGAATATTTCTATAACTCAAAGTTGCTCATAATTTTACAGAGAAAGATGCTCATAATTTTATCTGTCGGGAACATCAGAGTCAGTTGAAAGAAAGAGATGCACAGTCAATGGTAATCCATTTCACATAAATGCAAGTAAAAAATTCAAATTTCTTTTATACTTTGGACTTGAATGATAATGGGCAGTTCAAGTTTATCTTCTGGATCCATTCTAGGTCAAGATTGGCAAGCACTTCTTTAGTGATATACTGACCTTTGACTCAACCTATTTGATAAATACATATCAAATACATTTTTGTCCATTTATCTACATTGCTTGGTTGCGCATTGCTATCAAATGAAAGAATTGAGATATTTAAATAGATATTCCAATCATGGCTAGATATAAATAGTAGTCAACCACCTAATGTCATCATAATTAATCAAGATAAGACAATCGAGGCTGTTGTTAGGGATGTTTTTTCTAATGCATGACATAGATTTTATCTTTGGCATATATTGAAGATGATTTCTGAAAAGATTGGCCATATTTGCACTGTAAATCTTAGATTTATGGTTGAGTTTGAAGAGACGATATATGATTCAGTTGCCATAGTATCTTTCAAGGAAAGGTGGGCATATTTAATGAAAAAATATGAAGAATACATGGCTATATATTGGTTAAATGATATTTATAAATATCGGGATAAATAGATTACAATTTATCTTAAGGATACATTCTTCGCAGGTTTGTAAGTCATTATGATTGATTAATGTTCATGTTTGTAAATTTTCAACGAACTTTGTATCTTTAATGATTCTATTTTTTGAATATTTATAAACAGGGATGGCAACTTCACAAAAAAACGAGAGCATCAATTACTTCTTTAATGGATTTATAAACTCGAAAACTATACTCAAAGAACTCATTAATAAGTATGAAGATGTTTTAGAGAAAAAATATGAAGTAAAAATAAGGAAGATAATAAAATATTATAAATAAATGCTTTCCTAAAGACATCATCTCTTTTTAAGAGGCAAGTAGTAGAAAAATATACAATGTACATATTCAAAAAATTTCAAAATGAGATCCTTGAAATAGTTGCATCAAATGCTAAATTAGTTAAAAAAGTTGATAACTGTGATGTATATTCTGTTAAATCATTTGAAAAAATTGAAGTTGATAGAATCAAGAAGAAGATTATAAAAAATTATGAGATTTCATATGACAAAACTTTGAAGGATATTCAATGCCAGTGTGGATCCTTTCAATACAAGAGTTACCTGTGTAGGCATACTTTATTGGTTCTTCATCAAAGCGACGTAGTTGTATCCCAAATAAGTACTTGAATAGATGGTTCAAGGATATGAAATACCAATTCGATGATCTTGAATGCAATACTTAATTTTATAATAAAAGCACATGAAAATCATGGTACGCATTCAAGAAATTATTTAAATTCATATATCTTATTTTATATTTACATAAACCTATCATATGTCATGAAATCCTAATATAAATATTATATTTTATTGATCATAGATATACTTTGATGAGTCATCGAATGATGAAGCTTACAAAGATAGCCTCCATATCTGAAAATGCATTTAATTTAGTAATGAAAGATCTTACACCATTATTTAGAAGAGCTGTAAATGCTAAATGTGCAGCTAAGTAAAGCACATAACTTTTAATCCAAGATCCTAACCAACTTACTATGAAAGGTCGTCCAAGAAAGAATAGAATTATAAGTGGAGTCGAGAAAAAGTTAAAGAGATCAAGAAAAAATATTGATAAGGCTTCCGTTGAAACTCTTGTACAAAATGAAAGCTGAGGTAGTACAAGCAAGAGGCAGACTTCCCATATTGTAGTGGAAGTACCAGAACAAGTAATTAAATTCACCGTACCATCTTATGTCCTTTTTTTAGATGAATTTGATATTTATGTATGTAGTCAACTGACACAGGAGAGGATATAAAATGTTGAATTTTCGTACAATCTTGTGTATATTTATATTATCTGAAAAAATTTAAAACATGATGTATTGGACATGTGATTCAATTTGTTTATTTCTAATGTGAATTTTAGTACTACTTTAAGTGTCCAAAAACTAAAACAAGGATAACAGAATTATGACACCCTTTGATATAATAGATAACATCCATTTACAAAATTAGAATATCCCAGCATGAAATAAGAAAGTAAAGTAAATAACTGCTCATAACAGGACTTTCCATCATTCATGTTCTGGATAATAACTCCCACAGTGTCATAAGATTATCATGGATGCTATAAGATTACTCAAAATAGCCAAAATAGTATTACGATATTCCAGTATAAAAACTACGACATCCTAGTTAAAAATCTATGACATCCATGCAAAAAATATATAATAAAAGTTTCTAATCCCTTCTACCTGTAATACATATCTTCCGTGGCTTGGTTTATGAATCCCAGAGTATCAAAAAATTATCACGGATGCTATAAGATTAATCAAATATCCCAAAACAGTATTACGACATCCAAGTTTAAAAACTACGATACCCAAGTTCAAAAGCTATAATACCCTAGTTAAAAAAACTACAATACCCATACATAAAATATAAAATAAAACTTTGTAACCACTTCTACCTGTAATACATATCATCAATGGCTTGGTTTATGACTTCCAGAGTATCAAGAAATATCATGGATGCTGGAAGATTACTCAAATTGGCCGAAACAGCATTACGATATCCTAGTTCAAAAACTACGACATCCTAGTTAAAAAACTATGACATCCATGCAGAAAATATAAAATAAAAGTTTCTAACCCCTTCTATATGTAATACATGTCTTTCGTGGCTTAGTTTATGACTCCTGAAGTATCAAAAATTACCATGGATGCTATAAGATTAATCAAATATTTCGAAATAATATTACAACATCCAAGTTCAAAAACTATAGCACTCTAGTTAAAAGACTATGATATCAATGCATAAAATATAAAATAAAAGTTTGTAACCACTTCTATCTATAATAATATCATCGATGGCTTGGTTTATAACTCTTAGAGTATCAAAAAATATTACGAATGCTATAAGATTAATTAAATAGTCCAAAACAGTACTATAACATCAAAGTTCAAAAATTACGATATCCTAGTTAAAAAACTATGACATCCATGTAAAAATTATAAAATAAAAGTTTCTAATCCATTCTATCTCTAATATATGTCATTCGTGGTTTAGTTTATGATTTCCAAAGTATCATAAAATTATCATGGATGCTATAAGATTACTCAAAATGACTGAAATAGTATTACAACATCCTAGTTAAAAAACTACGACACCCTTACAAAAAATGTCAAATTAAAGTTTCTAACTTCTTCTGCCTGTAATACATATCATCTGTGGTCTGAATTAAAACTCTTACAATATCATGATAGACTTCTAACAAATAAAGTTTATATAAATGTTGAAATATGATTACAACACCCATATATCTATAGTTATGACATTCAAATTAAAAAATTATGACATCCTGTCAAGAAATATAATATTTCTTTATACCATCATCATATCAATGAAAAAATTAGACATTTTGGAAGTAAACATAACATCAAAAGTACAAAAACTTTATGTAACGAGAAAATGATATTTAAAATATTACTATTTGAATAAATTATAAAATTTTTCTTCAGGAATGATGCTTAAAATATAAACATTAGTTGACTTACAAATTTTTGTAACATATTATAAAAGTGCATGAATTGAAGAGAATAAGTACATTAAACAAAATTTACTTTTACATGCTAGGTTTTAACAGCAGTATCAATCTTTAATTCAGGCTCTCTCTCAATAATCTTGTTGCTAACTGGCACCGGTACACACTTATATCTTTTTTGGTAAAATCCCAATTATCAGGCTTATCCCTACAAGCAAGAAATTTCATGTATTTCAAGTAATATAATTCGTAGTCTAATGATCTTACAGGTTAAGAAGGATATTCAGCAATCTCTAACATGGACCAATTCTTCACCTCAGCATTGTCACAGAATATATGAATATTGGCCTAGGTATCTTGTACCACTTCCTTGTATTCGCTTTGTACTTGGAATTATGTTTTATTGAATTTAGATGCATCAATATCTTTGTTTGCATGTCAACCATAACCAGGTGCCAATGAGAATTGTCTGAGTTGATGATGGTGAACAGAAATCAAAATTCCTTCTTATCTTGATCACTGATTCTATCAAATATCATAATCTCGGCTGTTCCAGCAAGTTCTTGAAATAGTGATACTGATGTCAGACACATGTCGGAGGTCATTACAGATACAA
This sequence comes from Areca catechu, assembly GCA_021397845.1. Lineage (NCBI taxonomy): Eukaryota > Viridiplantae > Streptophyta > Magnoliopsida > Arecales > Arecaceae > Areca > Areca catechu. The sequence continues at coordinate 37,111,496 of CM038040.1, forward strand.
TTATATACTTATGATATATTTCCATATCTCTATCCAGTTATCTCTAATGAACTCCTATCCGACATCAATTATATGGCAATACAATATAAACTGATTAATTATAGATAACATGATTTCATACTATTAAAATAATAAAAAAATTTATTCGACCTTGACAGTGCATCATCCTTGTTGGCTGGCATGGCCTCGTGCTTTGCATGGCATCTCCAAGTATCTCATCAAAAAAGATAATGGATCCGCTTGTCCCGGAGGAAGGCTCGACCCAGGCCTTCACTTCCCAGCCCAACTTGCACTAGGTGAGCCAACTATGAGCACCATCGACATCATGGGGAGCGATTCGGCACCTCGTCCAGCTTGCCCCCGTCCACCTCAGGTACGTTCGGCGCAACTCGTGCGGCAGTCCGGCTCCACGATCGCCTACGCCCGGACACGGCACCTCGGCAGGCATGCCTCTGTGCCACTTCAGCCTGGCTCGACTGCGCCCATGAGGCTGGCCACGTCCGGCTCCCTGCATGCTTCGACCTAGTCCGGCACTACGGGCACGGGCTCGGGCTCGCACATCTGGAACCAGTCCGTCCGCTCCGATCTGGCTCCGATCCGGCTCCGCCCGCTGGGGGCATCTCAGCGTCGATGGGAGGCAGCGCACGAGCCAGCTCAGCCCACTCCGGCCGCGCTTGGCTCCGCCCACGTCGGCCATGTCCGCTGCGACAGCATGGAGCCCAGCCCGAAGATGGAGCTTACCAGTTTCGTCCGCCTCAGTCCGGCAGGTCCAGAGGCCGGCTCAGTGCCTTGGGCACGCCTGAATGGCATTGCCCGTGCTCCAGTCCGGCTCCGCTCGTGGCATGCTCGCCTCCGTCCGGACACAGTGCCCCGGTCGTTCCGGTGTGCCCGCAGTCCGTCTGGTCTTCTCAGTCCCCGACCGTTCCGGCACGCCCGTAGGGGTCCGAAGGCACGCTCGCAGGGGTCTAAAGGCACGCCCGCATGACTATGCCCGCCTCGACCCCAACACTTCAGTGGCTAGTCCGGCATGCATGAACGGGTCCGACGCGCTCCGATGCCGGCAAGGCGCCTCTGGCTCCGCCCCACTCCGGCCGCGTCCGATGCGGCGCCTTGGCCCCTGCGGCGGCTAGTCCGATGCCTCAGCCAGCCCCACTTCGGCCATACATGGGGTTCGACTCTATGGCAGCACGGCCGCGCATCGCCTGGGAGCAGCACTCGTTGGGAGCAGCCCAGCTCCAGTCGCCCGTGCCCAGTCCGGCACCGCCCGTGGCATCCTCCCTGGCTTGGAGTCCTCGGCTGCAGGCCACTCCAGTGTGGCATCCTCCACCCGCATGGAGTCCGTCAGTTCCAACTCTGCTCCGCCCGCAGCACGCTCACCTCATTCTGGCACGACCTAGGTTCCCGCTCCGATCCGGCTTCGCCCGCTGGGGGCATCTTGACGTCGATGGCAGGCAGCGCACGAGCCAGCTCTGTCCACATCGCCCATGTCGCCATGCATGAAGTCCAGCCCCGGAGCAACCTGGCTCCTCGTGCATGGGCGCCTCCGCGCCCCCCCCCCCCCCCCCCCCCCCCTCACCTCGGTCCGTGCGCATGCTCCCTGGAGAGCAAATACGACTGACGGTAACCCGACACGTAAAGTCTAAAGACAGGTAAAGTCTAAATGCACCCCCCATAAATGAGAACTAAACTGGAGCCTCACAGGCTTACCATGGCTTCACGGGCCTATCCCAATCTCTCATGGCATTATTAACACTATTTGGAAAAAGGTATTCCACCCGAGACATTATACCTTCACCAACCTTCTAAATCATCTAGAAGAAGAAGATTTACCAATCAATCCTAACCTCTCAGATTTATAGGAGCCTCACAGGCCTATGTCAAGAAGAACACACCTTCCCAAATGACAGGAGCAATCTCATAATAGGTAAAAGGGACCTCTGGCCAAGGTAAGAAAACTACCACATGCTCATTGACCGGCTCTCAGGCCATTATTTTTCTACACAGCTACGGCTATTCCCAATAGGAGAAACCCAACTGACTTGAGCATCGGAGTGTCCCGCCGGTACTCCCGATCGGGACTTTTTGCAGATCTCCGTTCGTGAGGAGCGACCGGGAAAAGACCTCATCCCACCGAAGTGGCTAGCAGGACGGCCAACAACTCCAAGTCCCCAGAGGCTGGTGATCTTGAAGCAAGCCAGAAGGAGCCAGGACAAAGGCAGGAGGAATATCTGAAGACCCCTACAAGAACTCCTACTACCTTCAATCTCATAACGACCCCTCCGAACATGGTGACTCCACCAAGTCCCGGCCTGTTTTCCTTGATCGCCTCCGATTGGCGAACCCGGTGATGCCGGCGGGAGTCCACTCATCTAGGCCACGAAAGAGCTGCAGGCCACGGCGATCTAGACGGTAACATATACAATTCTGAAAATCAATATAAGAATTATTAAAAATATATCATAATATACATAAAGAATAAGAATAAAATAAAGTAATACTCCATTACTTATATCATCAACTATCATATCATTGTTTAGCATATCAAAAATATTTTTCCTTGTGACAGTGCCTCCAAATTTATTGATATAGATGACCTCTCTGAAATTAATAAACATAAAGGATATTATACATATTTTATTATAAAGTAGTATATATAATAGAAAAAATATATATAACTTACAAGTTGATCTTTTCTTTCAAAAGATTTTGATTAAATTTTTATCATCTTCAAATTGAAGATTCAAATTTGATTCATCAGGCTGAGATATGCCCACTATCTTCATCTTTTTTTGGGTTGGCCTATTTCAAAAGTAGAATTTACTATCATTTGTGAGGCCTTCCACAGTGTAGGTTGGTTTTTCACTCTCTTGATAAGTAAAAGAACCAGAGATTTTTCTTTCTCCCCTTCAACATCCTCACTCACATGGATGTCCTTCAATTTTTTCTCTATCCTATATTCAACATCAGTCATAGGGGTCTCATAAACTTTTTCCTCCATCATAGGTTGGTCATGTCCCATGACTTTACCTCATCCTCAATATCATCTCCCTCCATCCCTTTGTGCCCTTCTTTATTGGCATTGCTATCTTTTTTTACCAATGAACCGAGGAGGGTTTCAACTATGGTAAGCCTCTTCTTTATATCTTCTACTTCATTCTTCAACTATGCATAGCTTGCACAACTATTTTCGAATTCTGAGGATATTACTGTTTCTTTAGTGATAAGCTAACATTCTGTTATCATGGGCTCAATAGCTCCCTCCACTTGCAAGCCAAGAACAATAACAAACTAACTTATATTAATGATAATGATATATTGTTCATTACATTTATGAAATAATGGATTATCTTACCAACTCATAAGGCTGCAAGTTTGCAAGCTGAACATTCCGTGTCTTCACCCGGCTGTCATACTACTTTAAAAGCCTAGGTAGCTTATTTGGATGTGCCGAGACTCTTAAGGTACTATGCTCGAGGAACCAAACATGTACATAATAATCATGTACTTTAAAGATATAAAATATTTAAAATAAATATGATTATACTTTTGCTACATATTAATGATCCTTACTTCCAGAGCAGTTGAACATCCATATAGGGTTGGCTGCCTCCTAACCTTGTCACTTCTCTTTGTTTGGATTGGCTCCTTAGATCTCAAGCAACAAGCAACATCTGGGAGAGCCATAACAATCAACTCCTTTATCATGAAAGCCCAGTCGATTTATCCCAGCTGAGATAAATCATCCAAGTAAGGGATGATATATCTTGGACAAGCTTGATTTGACTTTGAAGACAAGATATGTATACGATCCAAAGTCTTACGGTGTCTTCGACATCTTCTTGTATGTTTGATGAATGAAGTTGCATTATCAACTTCTCCAACTCCTTATTCTAAAGATTTAATTTCCTACCAAATCTTCAGAATAGCTTTTCCTTTGTATCTTGACCTTTCATTATAATCTTATTTCCATGACATGGCATACCCAAAATCAGGCCACTCTTCGACGTTGAATGTAATTTCCTTGCCATAAAAAGTAAACTTGTCACCTCCCTTGTAACATCTAATAATTTCAGCTAGGAGTCAGTCGTCTGTCGACTACGAACGGCTGCATGTCGATGAATGCACTGAATGAAATCTTCCAGATGATTTCTAAATGAAGACTAGAAAAATCCATCTTCCATATTTTCTCAACGTACACTACTGGCTTGCAATGATTTTTAAACAGTTGCGAAGCCTTCACTCTAGACAGCCAAACTATTGCAAAATTATCTGAAACATAAGTAAAACATAAATGTAAATTAAACAATAAATTCTAACTAACTATTACAAAAAATGTAAGCCATCCCAGCATAAAAATGTATAGGGTGTCATAATATTTGAAGTAAGATGTCATGAATCCTAAACTAGGGTGTCACAATTCTGTTTCAGACTTAATTACTCTTGATTCTTTTCACACGGGCTTATTATGACATGGGAGGTGTCATCATAAGATTGTAAGAATTTTAATTCAGACCACGAGTGATATGTATTACATGAAGAAGAGGTTAAAAACTTTGATTTTATATTTTCTACAAGGATATCATAGTTTTTTAACTAGGATATCGTAGTTTTTATATTGAGATATCGTAATATTATTTTGGCCACTTTTAGTAATCTTATAGCATTCATGATAATTTTTAACATTCTGGGAGTCATAAAGTAAGCCACGGATAACATGCATTACATGTACAAAGGGTTAGAAATTTATATTTTACACTTTTTGTAAGGGTATCGTAGTTTTTTAACTAGGATATCGTAGTTTTTACAATGAGATGTCGTTATACTATTTCAGTAATTTTGATTAGTTTTATAGCATCCGTAATAATTTTTGACACTCTGGGAGTCATAAACCAAGCCACAGATAACATGTATTATAAGTAGGAGTTACAAACTTTTATTTTATAATTTCTGCATGGGTGTCATAATTTTTTAACTAGGATATCATATTTTTTAAACTGGGATGTCGTAAAACTATTTCAGCCATTTTAAGTAATCTTATAACATCCGTGGTAATTTTTGATACTATAGGATTCATAAACCATGCCACATATGACATGTATTAGAGGTAGAGAGATTAGAACTTCTATTTTATAATTTATATATGGGTGTCGTGGTTTTTTAATTAAGATGTAAGTTTTAAACTGTGATATCGTAATATTGATTCGATCATTTTAAGTAATCTTATAGCATCCATGATAAATTTATGACACTTTGGGAGTCATAAACCAAGCCATGAATGACATGTATTGCATGTACAAGGGCTTAGATACTTATATTTTATACTTTCTGTAAGGGTATCATAATTTTTTAACTAGGATATCATAGTTTTTATACTGGGATGTTATTATATTATTTCGGCTATTTTGAATAATGTTATAGCATCCGTGGTAATTTTATAAAACTCTAGAAGTCATAAACCAAGCCATGGATGATATGTATTAGAGGTAGAATGGGTTAGAAACTTTTATTTTATTATTTCTGCATGGATGTCGTAGTTTTTTAACTAGGATGTCATAGTTTTTGAACTTGGATGTTATAAAACTATTTCAGCCATTTTGAGTAATCTTATAGCATCTGTAAAAATTTTATGACATTCTGAAAGTCATAAACCAAGTCACAGATGACATGTATTAGAGGTAGAATGTGTTAGAAACTTTTATTTTATAATTTCTGCATGTGTGTCGTGGTTTTTTAACTAGGATATCGTAGTTTTTGAACTTGGATGTCGTAAATTCTGAACTACAATGTCATAAAACTATGCATGATGTCATAATTTTATACTATGAAGACTTAATATTTTTACAAATATATCGTGGCATCCCTCTGTAAAGATAAATTTAAAAAATTTATATAAAATATATAATTTTCTTATCTATTTCTGGTTCTATAGTTTCTTTTGGGATGGATCTTAAGGAGATATCATCCTCTCCTGAATAAATAATAAGTACAGTGCTTCCTTCATCTATCTGTATTTTCTTCTTGCGATGTTTTTGTATTCGCCGTCTGCGTTGAAAAACGAAATCACTTTTCTTCATTAACTCAAGATTTTGAAGGCATATCTTTCGTGGTATGCTCAAGAACAAACTTGTCACCAGCAGCTTCTCGACCACCAAAGAGAAGAGCCAAAACACAAAAATGGAGGACTCTGGGATAGGCAAAAATAATGGAAGGAACTCTGGGATGGGGTGTCGCTTTGTTCCTAGATTTCTTTTTCTGTTTGCAAAAGAAAAAGAACCATTTTTAGATTGCAACATCTTCCGAAAAATAAGAGGACAAAAAGATCAATTTCCATGTTTGAAATGACTACAGACGCAACGATGCTCAGATAATATAATTCCAGATATACGACTCCCGTCCCGTCCCATCAAGCCAATCAAGATATATATAGACCAATAAAAAAAAGTGATACAGGTCATGTTAAATTTCTTGCACCACGTGCGGTGCACAAAGACTTACTCATGAAAACATAGGGTTGTATACAAAATCTACTAGAATGGGCCTGTAGGCTAGATGATTTACATAACAGATGCGACACTGGGCCCATAAATAATGAGGAATCGAAGCTTTCATGGGAGCTAAATTCCTTTTCCCTGCTCTGTCCAAACAATTGCCAAGGTTAACAAGCTGGCATTGTTTAAAAATAATGCATTGTGTGTGAGATTTTTTTTTTATTAGTCCAAAATTAGACATAAGATGTTTCACAAATGTTGAGCTCTAATAGCCGCTCGGTAGACAATGATAAACCTGTATGTATATGTGAGTCCCACTGATGGGGACATCAGAGGCCCCAAACTTTGGCAGAGGCATTTCAACCCTCTGTGGTTATCAAATTAGAGTTTAGGATGTGAATCCAAGTTTTGTTCAATTTGTAATTCGGGTTTAGTCAATTTGAGTGAGTTCATTTGAGTTTTGTGAGTAAGTCCATTGGAGTCCTATCCACACTTGAGTCCTGTATTTAGAATGCCAAGTCAGTTGAGTCAAGTCAAGTTTTGAGTCCTATAAGTTTTGAAGTTTATCAATCAAGTCAGCTCATGTTGAGCTAGTCATTTTCTGAGTCTTATAAATTTTATAGTGAGTCCATTCAAATTTTGCAAGTAGAAGACTCAAGATAATCGAAGATCCAGCTAGCTTAAAGTCATGGAGCCACACTTAAAGATCATGGAAGACCCAGCAAGAGAATTTGAAGGCCTTGAAGCCCTGGATCGCAGCTTGGAGCATGCTGGGCCATCCAAGGCCCATGAGGAGCATCAAGAGGGGCGCCAACCCTTATGGTCACCGCCTTGGTCGGCCTCCCTTAGAGTCCACCCCTCTTTGGCCGACCAAGAGGAGAGGGAGAGAGAGAGGCTCAGTCAAAAGTGAAGAGCCCTAGTCTGTGTCTTTGTATGGGTTTAGGACTAATGTAATTTCTTATGAATACCCTTACTTGAGCCCCAAGTTTGTAAGCCTATTTAAAGGCATCTCCTCCTCATGTAATTTCAGAATATTGATGAATTAAATTTGAGTTTTCTCTCTTTGCTATGTGCCCTTGCTGTGTGCGTGCTGTGTGCGAGTTCTTCTTGTTCCTACGCCCTGCCTCCATCTACAACATCAAAACCCTAGCCGCCCCTTCCTTCCAACCCTTGGCCACCATCATCCAAGAGCCTTTCTTTTTCCTTCTTTCAATTATTCAATCTTTATACTCTTAGTTTTCTAACCCCAAATGATGATTTGTAGGTCCCTCAATTTCCACGAGTCCGAGGATACCTTATGATCAGCCGTCGGATCACCGAGCAGAAAGCCACGAATCCGCAGGGTCAGAAGCTTGTTCTTCCAAGCTGCATCCGAGAGCATGAGCGATCTCTTCATGGAACGATCTTCAGCATGCACTTCTACCATTGCCAGGTACACCTCCTTGATTCATCAGTAGTGTTATTGTAGGAAAGCTAGCCTGACCAGAGTTTCTCAACCTTGGCGATCCTGCTTATCTATTACTTTAGGGTTTATTTCTGCATCATGACTTCCAAATTTTCATAGACTTCTATACTTTGAATCTTGGCTTGAGATTCAGGATCTAAAACCTTAACTTCATGATTAATCACAAAAAAATACTTTGCATGCATATTTAATCCCTCATCATTTGGTGTTAGAGCATAGTTTAAGGCTAGTTTCTGCATCCTGTCATCTCAATATATAGTTTGTTATTCTTACAATTGCTGCATATAGGAAGATCCAAAAATCTTGATTTTTATTTTGCTAGATTCCTTATAATTGAAGGTATTTTTCATAGTTTTCTCATTATTTAAATCGGTCTGTGGATTTTTTGTATGCCGGAATACTTACTGAGAATAATTCTGCTCTATTTTTCAGCAAGACAAATTTTAGTATGTTTAGGATTCTTCTTGCATAATCTTTTCATATTTTAATTTTTCTGCATATTTTCTGCATATTAGGTGCTTTTCTGCATATTTTATTTCATGCCAAATATAAAAACATATATATATATATATATTTTTAAAATCAAAAAATACCAAAACTACAAAATCCTAATTTGTATTTCATATGTGTGCTATCATCTACATAACTTACCTTAAGGGCACTTTTACCATGTCAGATGGGGGGAGGATTTGATCACCTCTCCTTAGCCCAAAACCACAATCCTTACATTTAAACCTAACCCTAATTAAAATTGATTAGACCTGATTTGCTCTAGAGAGCTAGGGACATCAACAGGTCGGGTTCAACCATTGTAGGAAGACTAGTGCACCCAATTCATCTCCTATTACTAGAAGCTAGTGTCTAGGCTAGAGGTACAGTGTCAAACAACCTAAGTGGATTGGTGGTTCTTTAATTGGGTCCTGCATTTAGCAGGGGGCCTCCCACCACCCACCTCTTACTTGGCCAGTGGAAGGATTAGGGGTTGAGTTGTGTGTAAGTTGAGTCGACCCATTCTGTTTGGGCTCTAGGTCTAGGTACCCATAGTCGATTTGTTTGAGTCTTGCATGTGCACTAAATCAGGAACTTCATATCATCCACCACCTCCACAATCGGCTGAACCATGGAATCCCATCTTGATGCTGTCCTAAAGACCTTGAGTGACCAGATGGCCCGATTGAATACCCGATTAGACCAAATGGATGACCATATGACCTAATAGAATGCCCAATTGACTCATAAATTTGACCAAGTAGATGTTCGTCTAGGACTCCTAGAGGAGACACATAGGTCCCATTCTGAACCAGATCTTGAGTCACCTCCCCATCCTAGGAGAACCCCACGCCAAGATCCTTACTATGAGGCTGACCTTAGGAGAAACCCAAACCCTAATCCATACTTTGAGGTTGAACCTAGGAGAGCCCATCATCATGACCCAGTTCTAGAGATTCACCCAAGGAGACCCAATCAGGATTCATAGACCAGGAAGACAGGGCCTATAAAAATATTAGACTTGATGCACCCACTTTTGATGGTTGTCTTGACCCAAAGGTTTATATAGATTGTGAGGGAGAAGTTGACCAATATTTTGAGTGGTACGATATGCCTGAGGAACGTAAGTTTAGGTTTGCCAAGCTTAAGCTAGTCCGCCAGGCCAGGTTATATTAGGCTACCATTGAAAGAACACTTAGGCTAGGAGGCCATGAACCCATAGTCACCGGAAGGGCCATGAAGGCCAAGCTTAGAGGGAAATACATTCCAACCTCATATCGCCAGGGTTTGTTGGATCAGTGGCAAAGATTGAGTCAGGGTAGCAAGAGTGTAGATGAGTACATCACGAAATTTGATGAGTATTCCATGCGATGTAACTTAGATGAAGATGAAGATGTTATCCTGTCTAGGTTTAGGGCTGGTCTTAGGGATGACATCAAGAGGGAGCTTTACCTGAAAGAGGTTAGAGACATAGAGCAGGCCTACCAGATTGCTAGGAATGTTGAGCGTTTCTAGAGAGGGCCCATCTTTCGTAAACCCGAGCCCATTAGAAACCCTAGCCCATACTCAGGATCTAGTCAAGCCTACCCTAGTCGACCTGACCCAAATCGACCCAACCTGAGTCGGCCCAGTCTAAGTCACCCTGACCCAAGTCGACCTCGACCTAGTACCTCCATGACCCATTGAGAAGATAAAGGCAAAGCTGTGGAGGGTCAAAGGGAACTCATCTCCCAGAAGGTGTGCTATATATGCCATAAACCAGGTCACTTTGCTAGCCAGTGTCCAGCCAGTGCCCTGGACATAGGTGAGCTAGGTGAGGATGAGCCTGAGTTCATAGTTGAGCCTGAGGGAGAAGTTTATGAAGCTAATGAACAATTGATAAATGAGTATGAGGGAGAGGAGGAAGTACCTGAGTCTGAAAACCTGTTAGGAGTGATTAGGTACATCTTGACCCAAACCCAAATTAAGGAAGACTGGCGTAGGACCAACATCCTACAAACCTTTGTTAAGATAGGAGGTAAGGTGTTCAAAATCATAATAGATAGTGGGAGTTGTGTCAATGCCATCTCTGCTAGTACAGTGAAATCTTTAGGATTGACCCCAGTTCCCCATCTTAGCCCCTATAAGGTTTCTTGGATAAATTCCACCTCCATCCCAATCAAATCTAGATGCCAAATCCTGATCAAATTGCAAACATATAAGAAGAAGATTTGGTGTGATGTCCTTCCCATGGGAGTTAGTAGTCTTATCCTAAGTCGACCATGGCTTTATGATCATGATGCAATCTTGTTTGGTCAAACCAATACCTGTACATTTAGTCACCATGGGGAGAAGTTTATGATTCACCTGACTCAACCTAAAGACCCATTTAGGGGAGCTTCTAGTAGCCTTAAGGAGAAGAAAACAGGAGTTAATTAAATTAAGGCTAAGGAATTATAGAAAGAAACCCCTGAGCCTATTGATATGGAAGAGTTGAGTCAAGTAAAAGAAAAGCTAGAGAGTGAATCCCTTGAGGAATCAAAGGAAAAGGATCTTGAACCCACTGCAAAATTTGAAGAAGTGACTGAGACAGGATCAAACATAATAGAGGGTTCAAAAGAGTTGTCCATAGAGGAGGTCCAGGAACAAGTCCCTAAGGAACAACCCCATGAGGTAGACATTAGTTTAGGAGACTTTCTTCCCAAAGACCTTCCTGATGACCTTCCAACTGATGCTAAGCCTAATAAGTCCATAAACCCAGTTCAACTGTCCACACCTGCACTGAACACTGCACAGCATATGCATCAGGATATTAGCCATAAGAGTAATTTAAGTAATGAAACATCTAACAAACTGGCTAATTCCAGAATAAGAGCCAATGGATTCAATGTAGGAAATTCTATCTTTGTTAGGCTTAGGCCTAAAAAGAAGTTTCATGCTCGTAGAGCTGGATCCTTAGAAGTAATAGAAAAGGTAGGACCCCATATGCACGATTTGCCCTTGGAGTTTGGCTTTAGCTCTACCTTCAATACCACAAACCTGATTGAGTCTAGGAAATCGGCAGTGATTCCTAGTAAGGCCTTTGAACCTACCCCATCCATTGAGAGTGAGCCTGACCCTGAGTGTCCACCTATAATTTAGCCTAAGAGAGGAATACGGATCGAGCCTGTCCTGGACGATCGAGCTTCCATGACCCGGGATAGTGATTTTCAACGCCACCTAGTCTATTGGCAAGGTCTACCAGGACCCGATGCTTCGTGGGATACTCAAGAGGACTTGCTGCGCCTCCACTCAGACCTTCTTGAGAGGCACTAGGTTCAGTGTAACCCTTACTCGACGAGGTCGAGTTCCTCCCATCCCGGGAGAATTGATGGGGATATCAGAGGCCCCAGATTTTTGCAGAGGCATTTCAACCCTCTATGGTTATCAACTTAGAGTTTAGGATGTGAGTCCAAGTTTTGTTCAATTTGTAATTAGGGTTTAGTTAATTTGAGTGAGTTCATTTGAGTTTTGTGAGTAAGTCCATTGGAGTCCTGTCCACACTTGAGTCCTGTATTTAAAATACCAAGTCAGTTGAGTCAGGTCAAGTTTTGAGTCTTGTAAGTTTTGAAATTTATCAGTCAAGTCAGCTCATGTTGAGCTAGTCATTTTTTGAGTCCTGTAAATTTTATAGTGAGTCTAGTCAAATTTTGCAAGTAGAAGACTCAAGATAATCGAAGATCCAGCCAGCTTAAAGTCATGGAGCCATACTTAAAGACCACAGAAGACTCGGCAAGAGAATTTGAAGGCCTTGGAACCCTGGACCGCAGCCTGGAGCATGCTGGGCCGCCCAAGGCCCATGAGGAGCATCAAGAGGGGCGCCAACCCTTATGGTCACCCCCCTTGGTCGCCTCCCTTAGAGTCACCCCTCTTTGGCCGACCAAGAGAAGGAGAGGGAGAGAGAGAGGCTCAGTCAAAAGTGGAGAGCCCTAGTCTATGTCTTTGTATGGGTTTAGGACTAATGTAATTTTTCATGAATACCCTTACTTGAGCTCCAAGTTTGTAAGCCTATTTAAAGACCTCCTCTCATGTAATTTCAGAATATTGATGAATTAAATTTGAGTTTCTCTCTTTGCTATGTGCCCTTGCTGTGTGCATGCTGTATGCGAGTTCTTCTTGGTCCTGCGCCCTGCCTCCATCTACAACATCAAAACCCTAGCCGCCCCTTCCTTCCAACCCTTGGCCGCCATCAACCAAGAGCCTTTATTTTCCCTTCTTTCAATTATTCAGTCTTCATACTCTTAGTTTTCTAACCCCAGATGGTAATTTGTAGGTCCCTCAATTTTCACAAGTCCGAGGATACCTTCTGATCAGCCATCAGATCACCGAGCAAAAAGCCGCGAATCCGCAGGATCAGAAGCTTGTTCTTCCAGGCCGCATCCGGGAGCATGAGCGATCTATTCATGGAACGATCTTCAGCAGGCGCTTCTACCGTTGCCAGTACACCCCCTTGATTTATCAGTAATGGTATTGTAGGAAAGCTAGCCTGATCAGGGTTTCTCAACCTTAACTATCCTGCTTATCTATTACTTTAGGATTTATTTCTGCATGCATGACTTCCAGAATTTTCATAGAATTATATATTTTGAATCTTTGCTTGAAATTTGGAATCTAAAACCTTAACTTTATGCTTAATCACGAAAAAATACTTTGGATGCATATTTAATCTCACATCACCCACTTGAACAATAAACTTGTTCATGCAATGGTCTTCGTCTAATCTCAGGCCAACAGACAAAAATGCTGCACATGGTTGTCCTAAATCCCAACAAATTGCAGCCCTATTAGTGTGCAATAAATTTTTCATGGGCTTCACATACTGTCAGTTTGATAACATTCGACTATCCCTTATATTCCGTATCTCTAATCTCTCTTTACATTTGATACATTGCCGGATACTCTTGAAAGATAATATTGATTATAAGTAATAAAAATTACTGGTAATATAAATTGTAGCTGACATGAATTATTATATTTAGTATATACAAGTAATATTATATTATATAAAATCAAAATTTTAAAATATCTCTAAATTAAATATATATTTTATTTATAAAAATATATTTTATTTATATTTTATCTATTTATTAAAAATATATTTTTTAAATTTTATATTATAAAATATATAAAATATTTTATATTTTTATATAGAAATTTAAAAAATTTAAAAACTATTTTTTACTAAATAAGTTTAATATAAAAAATTTATATATGAAATAGATAAAATATTTAATATATTATTTAATATATTAAATTTATATATTATATTGTTAAATATAATATAATATATTTATATTAGACATAAATATATTTAATATAAATATACAACATTATTAAAAATATTATATTATTTTTAAATAATATTATATAATATTATAATATAAATATTATATAATGCATTATATAATATTATATTTTATAATATTATAAAAGTAAAAAAATATAATATATTAATATAATATAATGTTAAATTATATACTATAATAATATTTTATTTATAATATTATATTATATTGTACTATAATATTATATAGTTTGTAATATATATTAAATTATAACATTATATTATATTATATCAAAATATATTATATTGTATTATATTATGTTATATTATATTATTTTGATTATTTATAGTATATTATATTATTATAATATATCATATATTATATTATATTATATTATAAGAGGAAAGAAGAAAGGAAGGATAATATTGTCTGAAAGCTTACTTGGAAAGTGATAATCTAGATTACTATCCCTTCTAAAAGCAATCCAGATTATCTCGTGGGAGACAATCCAGATTATCAGGTAATTTAAATTACTATCAAAAAAAAAAACATACCAAATGTAATAATATAATGGAACCTCTTTAAATTGCCGGTAATTAATTACCTACTACCAAATGCAATCCCAAATCACTAGGCAATACTTTTTAATGGATACTCAAGAGCAATTGGTTTTGTGAACAGAGCATACACGAGGTTTGAAATAAGCTTTACATCTGCCTAAAACCTTTTAAGAAACAAGGATGAACCAGAAATATTTGTGCCAGTCAAACGTCCTTATCCAAGCACAACTAATTACCAGGATATCATAAACCATTCTTGGCATAAAGGTACTATTTATACTTGTCCTATTTTCACAGGGAAAAAAAAAAAAAAACTTCAATGAAAAGTTATTTCAGAAGTTGTAGCTAAATAAAAAATAAGTTAGTGACACAACTCGAACAGCGATGATTAGTTCTGCTCTGTTTCTTGTTGTCCTCGAACAAAATCCATCCGGAGTAGCATCCGCAAAATGCTGATGAATCAATTGGTAGATTCAGTTTGACACATCTATTTTCGAGCCATCAGACAGGATCAACTTGCACATATTTTCGCAGAGCTTGTCCATGACATGTATTCTCCTCATAGTACGTAAGGATCATCTCTTTCGTCCTAGATGTCCATGTACTTGAACTTGGGTCCACACAAGCCAGATTCTTCATTTTGCATGTAGAGAAGCTGCCTGACAAGAAATCTTCATTCAAAGCTTGGTTTTCTGACATCCATTTAGGAGAGCGGCATGCAGCACAACAACAGAAAGGCAAGTTAGCTAGCGTGCTTCTTTCTTGGTAGATACGCGCTAGTTCGCATACCTCAAACCATCACACAAAATACCATCACACAAAATAAGGCAAGAGCTTCATAGGCATGCATGATCAGTATTGATATAGATTCTCAATGAGGAAAGGTCGATCAAGAATCAAAAATAGTTACAATTCAGATAAGTCGAAGAATAGACAGTATGATGTTAGAACGATCCTTGTATAATCCATGGGTGATCGGGGTGTCTAACCAAAAAAACAAAAACAGTACAAAGCAAGCAATATCCCCAATATGACCGGAGACCATCATGATTGAGTTTGTATTTCTTGATTGTACTCTACATGCATACATAATGTTCAACAGAGAAAAGTGAAGGGAAACAGGACACGCCATCCAAAATAAATGGAACAAAACTAAATTTAAAGTTGAAAGTATAAATGATACAAAGATGACAAGGTAAGACTCTTAACAAATCTCATTCCCCAAAATACATCAACCTAAGATCCTGAACACAGAGCACCAGGACAACAGTCAAAAGCTGAATTTTAACAAAGAAAGGGAACAAACTATGTTAAGCCTAAAGAACAAATGATTTCGGTTGAATAAAAATGAATAAAATAAATAATAAAGAGACAGCAAGAGAATATCAAGGATGCCCGTCCATGGACAATGAATCTAATAAATGTGCTATTTATTAAGTAGCCCAGTCAGATAGTACTGCTGCTTTCACTTGCAGAAATTGAGGAGCTCTCTGATTTTGTCATGTGTGAGCCCCTTCGGATATCTAATCCTTGTAGTTTCCCAGGAGGGTCTTGCTGCATTACATCAGAAAAGGTATGGCAGTGGGAGAGAAACTTGCTACTGGAGATGTCAGGATGGGACTGCTGAAACTGGTGCTGCAATTGAATGGCCTGATGATTGCCCGGTTGCTTTTGTGAAGGAACGAAGAATGATGGATATGGCACATTTATAAGTCCCATGCTATAGGTTCCACCAGGGCTTGCTGTTTCCCCGGTGGCCACCTTGAGCCTTCCAACTTCCTGTTGTAATGTTTCGTTGAGTGCTGCAGAGAAATGGTAGTGGGATCAGGCTGAATATTTGCCAAAACAAAAAGGTCATCTCTTTGCACTGTAAGGAATGCTAATGGAATGGCTTTTTCATCCTTTCCGGAAGGAATATATGATGAGTTCTAAAAAACAAAATTCAAAGAAGAAGAATTGACCCCACTTATTCACAAAGGGGTTGAAGACAGGATGAACGCAACTGGCCATGGACAGATGCACCACCACACTTTCCAATGAGAGAGAAAGCCCTCTCTATGATAAAATGCAATAACAAATTGCATCTCAACTGACAGAAAAAAAGAATAACGAAAAGGAGGAAGAAGAAAAATAAGTGATAGAATCAGAAAGAATTGCAGCTATCTTTACCTTTTTAGGACATCACATTCAATATTAAAAAAAAAAAAGGAACACAAACTTCTCCTTCATAAAGTCTATAATACCAAAACCAGTACTCATGCCGGTAGGCCAGCGGTACAGTGCTATGGTACCATCTCATCCTGTCCTAGCACAACCAAAAAAAAAAAAGAGGGGTAGAGGGAGGAGAGAGGAAGAGAAAGAGACAGAGAGGAGGGAGGGGGAAGAGATACAAGGAGAGGGAAAGAGAAAGAGGGAGGGGGGGATTTGGAAATCCTCCTCTCCTTTGGTGGCCAAGCCTTGTTTCGAACAAAACTAGGGCTCGGCAAGTTTTTTTAATATTCTTCTGACTTCTTTAAGCCAATTTTTTTTATAAAAAAAGGGTTGAGCACCTATTTCGTTTGAAACAAGGCTCGCCTCCACCCAATGGAGACCGAAGGAGGCGAGGTGGGCTTCCGAGCCCCCTTCTCTCTCTCTCTCTCTCTCCATCACCGGTTTCTCACTTGTCTTGATAGAACCATGTCCACTGCCAGTACAGCTCAACATGTCCTGACCAGGTGGTTCAAGATGGTTTCACCATCCATGCTTCTTCATGTGGTTTCAATTGTATTCATCATTTAGAATAAATTGAAATTGCATAATCTTTTTTTTAGAAGTTCCCTTTCTTCCATCATCACTTTTCAATCACAACTCCTTTAATTCATAAAATTTGCTCGCCCAACCAAAATTACAACAAAAGATATACATAGATATCTAAAGAAGCTTTAGAACTTTGGATATCACACAAAAGTTTTATCATAGAATGGGGACACATTTGAAAGCTTATCAAAGACAACAATCCAATTGAAATATAAATATAAAAATAATATTTATCACCCTAAAAAACATACCCAAGGATATCTAAAGAAGCTTTAGAACTTTGGATACCATGCAAAGTAGGGTTTTTGAATCGGCCAAACTGTACTTATAGAAAACTGGGATGATTCCAGCATGGAAAATGAAATACTAGATGCGGGAGAGAGAAAGATAAGAGGAAAAGAAAAGAGCGGATGATGCGGTTGGAGGGCCCTTGGTGGCCCGCCGAAGCTGTCGAAGGCCTCTGCAGCTCCGTATCACCGCTATCAGCTTTTAATCAAGAAAGAAAGGGAGAAGGGAGGGAGCATGGATACCAAAGTATTGAGAAAATGTCCGAGAGAGTGCCGAAGAGCCATCGGAGGTCATCATGGCCGTTGGGTGGCAGAAAATCTTTTACAGCCTCCACATAATCGGAACAAGAGAGAGAAGGCTTTGTTCATCGAATTTTTTTAAACAAAGAAGATAAATAGTAAAACTAGTAATGAATTGTTGGTTTCACTGTTCATCTTCGTTTTTAAAAAAGTAATGATGAATAGTGGCTTCTTATCCCTGTTCGGCTACTATGAGTCCATGGGAGCCCATTTCATCGCCCAACGGCCACAGCAACCTCTAACGACTCTCCGACCACCATCTCTTGCACCTTCCCCACCATCCGATACCTTCACTCCCCTCTCTTTATCTCCCTTGATTGAAAGCCCTATCAAGTGACATGGAGCCATGGAAACCTTCACGCCCCTTCGATGGCCTCGACAAGCCATCACCGGCCCTCCGGTAGCATCGTCCTCCCTTCCCTTCCCTCCACTTTCTCTTCCTTTATTTTCCTCCTCCCCAGTTTATCCCTTCATTTTTGTGTCAGTTCGTGCCAATCCAGTCCGATATGGACCGTACCAACTTGTACCACTAGCCAACCGGAATAGTCTCCGGTACCAATTCTGAAAACCTTGATGCAAAATATTTATCTTGGAATGGAGGCACATTCAAAAGTTTATTAATGACAACAATCTAATTGAAATATAAACATAAATATAAAAACCATCTTTTATTGACCTACATAATAGAATCTTATGGAAAAGTGTTTTGAACTTGTCTTAAAAATTTTTGATCATTTTTTAGTATTGAAAGGGGGCATGTCTAGTGAAGAACCTGTAAAGTAGTTTATTTTTCAAATGTTGGATACCCTTGGGTCTGACATGGTCATGACATAATAGCCCTATCCAATTAAAAACTTTAAGGAATGTTTAGTCTTGCCTTAAGTTATTTTAGAGAGAGAGAGAGAGAGTCACAAATATTTCCAGAGCATTCTCTAGGTTGTCATATTTATGATTTATGCATAATAGTTGTTTGAAGGTATGTGGTTGTGCAGAAAAGGTTTGTTGCTAACAGCATGCTTATGATAGGATGCCAAAGGAGTAATCTAAGACATGTTTGGTGTTGCTTCTGCTTTCCAAAAAAGATCTTGGTACAAAATAAGTCAAAAGCTAGAGCTTTTTTAACATTTTTTTTTAATAAGTACTTTTCAGGTAGTGTTACCCAAGATTTATTCTTCTTAGGAAGTTTTTTTGCTTAAAACTTACAAAGAACCATTTTCAAGCACCATGATACATGCCCTTAATAAGTCTAAAGTCTCACCTTAAAGGTTTTTCTCACAGATGTTTTCCCTTTATATACTTTTATTTCAGTCTCCACATTTTAGTACTTGCAGTTCATCAAGCCTTCAAAATCTCATCTTCCATAAGCCTGTTCAATAGGGCACCTTTTCAATTCACACCATTACTCCCTGCTGAATGCTCTCTGATATCCCATTATTCGCATGTTGTATTTACCACAACTTGGTGCATTGAATATATTTCTTCATGGAATATCATGATAATGACAAATTTTTGGGATATTTTTAAGCTGAGTTGTGTGAAAATTTAGTTTCATCTTTAGTTTTTACAAATAGGGGCAAAGAGCTAACTAGATCCCTGGAGACTAGAGAACATACGTTAGCAAGACCTTCAGGAAAAAATAAACAATTATGATTTAGTCCTCGAACCAAAATTTAAGCACAAAAAAAACAACTTTTACTTTTTAATGGCAAAGAATCTTCAAGAAAATTTACAATTACATGATAAGTATCATTCTACAGGCAATGTACAATAAGTGTGAAACCCGGGCTTGGGCCAAAGTAGGCAAGCCCAGCCGAATTCGGCCCAAGTCACAGGAAAAAAAAAAAAAAGATGAGATGACGAAGAGGAGTCCAGAACAGGGAAGATTTGATCTCCCTGATCCGGTAGGAGTTATCGCCGGTAATCACGAGGGAAGAGTCATGGAAGGAGAGGGGGCTGGCCGGTGACATATTTGAGAGGGATTGGAACTCGATCGAGCGGTGGTTATCTTCCAAACGACAAGAAATCATCGGGCGTTTTCCTTTAAATTTTTCACACTGCCGCCCCATCGAGCCGCCTTCACGCACCTTCTTCCTCTCCGACGAACGACTGAGAATCCCTTAACGCCCGCCGGTGAGTTCTTTTTACGGATTAAAGGGATTAATCAATTTTTTTTTGGATTCACTCTGTTCGGGTTGTCCTGGTCTTGGGGCCGTGGACCGCCGACGGCGGCGCCGCAGTCCTCTATGGTCCGTCGAGCCTTCCTGGAGATTTTTCTTTCTTGGCCGCCGGCAAACCAGGGGGAGGCCGGTTCGGCGGGGCTGAGGGAGAGGTAGGGGAATGAGTTCGGGAGAGAAGAAAAGAAAAGAGAAAGAAAGAAAGGAGGGAAGAAAATAAGAGAAAAAAAAAAAAAGGGAGGGGGGGTTCTGTACGGTTCAAGGAAAGAAAAAAAAAAGAAAAGAAAAGAAAAGAAAAATAAATAAATACTACCTAGGAGTTTGAGTTGCTGGTATGTTTTCCTGAGTGCTGGGGCTGCCACTGGTGGCTCACCGGAGGCTCTTCCCGTTATCATGAGAGAGAAATAAAAGGAGATAGAAAGAGAGGAAGAGAAGAGAGAGGAGAGAGAATCAAGGAATTTTCTCGAGATTCATGAAAATTGGAAATTTAGATTTTAATAAAATTATTTATTAATGCAGGGAATCAGTCTTCTGAGCAGGAAGGCATTATGCAAATTTCGAGAATGGACTAGTTCAGATGTAGACAGTTGATTCTTGAGAGGTAAAGATTCTGGACATGATCACCAGTATTATTTTACATGACATGGTTTTGATCCGAGTATTTTAGTTTAGCGCTTGAATGTAAGGAATTCTGTATTGATCACCCATTTATGCATTTATTTTACGTGGCTTGACTTGATCCGAGCATATATATATATATATATATATATATATATGTATACATATATATGTATACATACATGTATACGTATACATGTATACGTATACATGTATACATACATGTATACGTATTATGTTATTTCATATGGCATAGTTGATTCTTGTGATGGATATTGTGGTTATCATTATTATCGTCTGTATTTTATACACCATGTTTTAAAAGAAAGTGACACCGGTTATCGAGTGGGTTGGACCACGATACCGGTTATTGAATGAGTTGGACCATGACACCGGTTATCGAGTGGGTTGGACCACGATAGCAGTTATTGGTTAGTTTGAACTATAATACTAGTTATCGAGTGGGTTGGACCACGATACCAGTTATTGAATGGTTTGGAATATGACACTGGTTATCGAGTGGGTTGGACCACGATACCAGTTATTGAATGGATTGGACCATGACACTGGTTATCGAGTGGGTTGGACCACGATACCAGTTATTGAATGGACCATGACACCGATTATCAAGTGGGTTAGACCACAATACCGATTATGGAATGGATTGGACTACATGATATTTGAGTTGACTGCATGATATGATATTCTAGTATGTTCATGCTATTTTTAGAATTATATTATTACTGGTACGATCATATGGAAATCTTACTGGACTATAGAGCTTACAACCCTACTTTCTTCTTTCACAGAGTTGTGCAGATATTCGGGCTTGGTGGAGAATAAGATTTTTTTTGAGGTAAGTGACTCTTGTATACCTAGGCCTTGCATGATCTCTAGGGTAAAATCTAGGGTTTGTGCGGCCGGTCGCGTAGCCGATTTCGGTGCTGGATTCAGGGCGTGACAAAGTAGTATCAGAGCTTAGGTTATGATCATTTGGGATGGTGATACGAGTGGTTAAAATAATAATGATATGATGGTAATAGGATATGACAAGAGTGGTATCAAAGCTTAGGTTATGATCATTTGGGATGGTGATAAAAGTGATTAAAAAATATGATGGTTATTAGGACACGACTGAGTGATATCTTAGGTTATGATTACTTGGAATCATAATGTAAATGGTTTGGACATGACATGAGTGATATTGAAGCTTAGCTTATGATTACTTAGGACTGTAATATAAGTAGTTGGGACATGATATGAATAATGTCGAAATTTAAAGTATAATCACTTGGAACTATGATATAAGTGATTGGGATATAAATTGAATGATGTTGAAATTATGATTGTGATCAACGTAGAATGTGATTTAAGAGATATTTGAATTTAATATCATAATCAGCCGGGACATGATAAAAGTTACAAGAATGAATTTGAAGTTTAGATTTTTAATCTTTAGGTATTATGCATATGGCAGACATATGATTGGTGTAAGAAACATGATTTTTAGTTTATAATATGCATAATGGGATTGAACTAAGATAAATGCAAAGAGTTGGCCTAAACTTGATCTAGCTTTAGAAGTGTTGGCCTGAAAAATATAGTGTACTGAATATGGATAATCAATTACTAATTGAATGATGTGGGGGGTCCTAAAATTGATATGAATGGAGAAGCATGATAAGAAATCATTTGAAGGATATTGTTGAGTTGGATAAGATGCATCTTTGTCTTTGATAAGTGAGTAGATCCAAGCATCAAGAGTATTGGCCTGAAAATATAGTATATTAATGAGTTATATCGAATATATAAGTTCAATTGTCAATTGAATGATTTTAGAATACTGAACCTGATGTAGATGTGGATTATGATAATATATTAGTTCTGTTGTTAATTATCGGATTGTTGATTTTTGGGACTGTTGTAAGAAGATGTTTAGAGTATAAGTTATGGAAAAGTTTAATGATATTAGAAAGGATATGTTTTTGATGAATATGTATGATTGAATATATATATAAGGAAAAATATGTTTAGGATGATGTATAGCTTTGTAACTCTATTGGTAGATTAGGTTATATCATGTCGGCATGGCATGCATATTTTGATGGAATCTTGATAGTCTAAATTTGCAGTTTTGATTGGATTACTGAATTTATATGTAGATTATTAATGAAATTATGTAATAGAAAATAAGTTTGGCATAATGTATAGATTTGCAATTAATGGAGTAAATGATATTATGTGGTCATGCCATGCACATCTTGGTAGAATCCTTGATGGTGTAGGTTAGTGGTTTGTGATTGAATTACTGGATCTTACTATTGGAGATTATTGGGTATATTAAATACCAAGTCAAATTAAGATCTATAAGAAGAATTAAGTTACTCTGCTGCTGATGTTGTATTGAACAAAGAGATTGATGTTAAGAAATTTATATGGGTTTAGTTTATGAGAGAACATTTTTAATGGTGTGATAATTGATGTTAAGAGTTATGATAAGATAGCTCTATAAGAGATAAGATGATTGATTCCTTACGTAAGAACATTGATTGAAAGTCATGTACTTGTTAAAGTTAATGATAATTTTCCAAGAGAAGAGTTGATCTAGATTGACTAATTGAATTGTCAAGAAAAATATGATTAATCCAGATTTGAACTAGAATTATTGAAGTCATAAAAAGGATGGTAAAATTTTGAAGGACTTTCAATATGAGAATCAGATCATGATAAACCTTGATATGATATACCTGAGAGGTAAAGGAGATAGAGAGACTCAATAGCTTTACTTAATAGTTTTGGATCTTTCTGGTACCAAGTAAGATAATTTTTTAGAGGATTTATTTAGTGAACCTAAATGGTTTAGTAAATTTTATCAGAGTGCGCAGTGGAAGTAAAGTGGTCTGAGTTATTCTAAAATCAGTTATGAATGTTAACTTTAACTTTAGAAGTATTATGATGGGAGTACTGATTTGAATTTCAGTAACAAGATTTAAGTAATAAATAGAAGGATGATGTTATTGATCATTGGACTAGTTTATAGGTGTGGCTATGAAATGTTTCATCAATAGATTCCATAGTGTAGAGGATTCTAGTAAAAATTTTGGACATCACTGAATCTAAAAAAAAAAAGAGAAGTGATGGTCCTTTACCTGATTTGGATTCGGTGATATTTGTGGTACCTGACATTATGATTTCTTCATTTAAGGATGGCTCGAGGTTTCTATAAGATTAAGGATTGATTGTAAAGTCATGGAGAAGTGTAAGAGAAGAAAGAATGTTATAGACCATGGCAAGTGTTTAATGCTCAAGTCTTCTTCAAATTTTGGGTTAAGAATAGAATAGACCGATTATGATTTTCATGTGGAGGTTAATCAAGAGAAATAAATTTCAAAAGCAAAGAATTTTATATTTTAATTTGAGGTTGAGGTGTTAATATTTATTTGGAAGAAATTAAGAGAATTCATTATGCACCGTGAATCATAAGGAGCAAGAATTGAGATGTAGTATAATTTTGTTATTGACTTATGAAGAAAATGATCCAAGAAAGGAATCATACAGAAGCTTGAGGATGATGTTAAATTATGTATATCTAAGGTTGGGCTATCATGAAATTCTGTAGAATTGATCAAGGAAAATTAATTATAGTGACATCGAAAGATAAGTGTTCTTTTTGAAGAGTTCGAGAAAAATTTGATATGGATTGTAAATGGAAAAGATCAAGTTTTAAATGTTATATAATTTCGTTATGTTGAGACCTAAGATACAAGTACCCTAAGAAATAGGCTAATTGGAAGTTTGAGAATAAAATGAGGGTTGGATACTTTCGAGGTGCAAAATCTAAATCAAGCTAATTTCGAGGACGAAATTATTTTAACGGGAGGAGAATGTGAAACCCGGGCTTGGGCCAAAGTCAGCAAGCCCAGCCGAATTCGGCCCAAGTCACAGAAAAAAAAAAAAAAGATGAGATGACGAAGAGGAGTCCAGACCATGGGAGATTTGATCTCCCTGATCCGGTAGGAGTTATCGCCGGTAATCGCGAGGGAGGAGTCGTGGAGGGAGAGGGGGCTGGCTAGTGACATATTTGAGAGGGATTGGCACTCGATCGAGCGGTGGTTATCTTCCAAACGACAAGAAATCATCGGGCATTTTCCTTTAAGTTTTCCACACCACCGCCCTATCGAGCCGCCTTCACGCACCTTCTTCCTCTCCGACGAACGACTGAGAATCCCTTAACGCCGGCTAGTGAGTTCTTTTTATGGATTAAAGGGATTAATCAATTTTTTTCTGGATTCACTCTATTCGGGTTGCCTTGGTCTTGGGGCCGTGGACCACCGACGGCTGCGCCGCCATCTTCTCTGGTCCGTAGAGCCTTCTTGGAGATTTTTCTTTCTTGGCCACCGACAAACCAGGGGGGACGCCGGTTCAACGAGGCCGAGGGAGAGGCAGGGGAATGAGTTCGGGAGAGAAGAAAAGAAAAGAGAGAAAGAAGGGAGAGAAGAAAAGAAGAGAAAAAAGAGGGGGGTTCTGTACGATTCAAGGAAAGAAGAAAAAAAAGAAAAGAAAAGAAAGAAAAATAAATAAATACTACCTAGGAGTTTGAGTTGCTGATATGTTTTCCTGAGTGCTGGAGCTGCCACTAGTGGCTCACCGGAGGCTCTTCCCGTTATCATGAGAGAGAAATAAAAGGAGATAGAAAGAGAGGAAAAGAAGAGAGGAAGAGGAGAGAGAGGAGAGAGAATCAAGGAATTTTCTCGAGATTCGTGAAAATTGAAAATTTAGATTTTAATAAAATTATTTATTAATGTAGGGAATCAGTCTTCTGAGCAAGAAGGTGTCGTGCAAATTTCGAGTATGGAATAGTTCAGGTGTAGACAGTTGATTCTTGAGAGGTAAGAATTCTGGACATGATCACCAGTATTATTTTACATGGCATGATTTTGATCTGAGTATTTTGGTTTAGCGCTTGAATGTAAGGAATTCTGTATTGATCACCCATTTATGCATGTATTTTACGTGGCTTGACTTGATCCGAGCATATATATATATATATATATACATATATACAATTGCACGCATTATGTTATTTCGTATGGCATAGTTGATTCTTGTGATGGATATTGTGGTTATTATTATTATCGTTTGTATTTTATACACCATGTTTTAAAGGAAAGTGACACCGGTTATCGAGTGGGTTGGATCATGATACCGGTTATTGAATGAGTTGGACCATGACACTGGTTATCGAGTGGGTTGGACCACGATACTAGTTATTGGTTGGTTTAGACTATGATACTGGTTATCGAGTGGGTTGGACCACGATACCAGTTATTGAATGGTTTGAACTATGATACTGGTTATCGAGTGGGTTGGACCACGATACCAGTTATTGAATGGATTGGACCATGACACCGGTTATTGAATGGGTTGGACCACGATACCGGTTATTGAATGGACCATGACATCGTTATCGAGTGGGTTGGACCACGATACCGGTTATAAAATGGATTGGACTACATGACATTTGAGTTGTTTGACTGCATGATATGATATTCTAGTATGTTCATGCTATTTTCAGAATTATATTATTACTAGTGTGATCATATGGAAACCTTACTGGGCTGTAGAGCTCACAACCCTACTTTCTTCTTTCACAGAATTGTGCAGATATTCGGGCTTGGTGAAGAATGAGATTTTTTTTTTAGGTAAGTGACTCTTGTGTACCTAGGCCTTGCATGATCTCTAGAATAAAATCTAGGATTTGTGCGGCCGATCGCGTAGCCGATTCCGGTGCTGGATTTGGGACGTGACAGTAAGTGTTACCTACATCCATACTGATTTGTTTAAAGATTAAATTTAAAAACTGCAGCAACAAGATGCATGCTATCATCCTCCTATCATTTCTGGAATGATATATAATATTAAAGCTCACCATCACGCAATTGAGCCTGTTGCTCCATAGCTTGCAGTCGTAATTTGAGCTCGGCATTTTCAGTGGCCAGCTCCATAGTATCTCTCTGCAAAGAAAATCAATAGAGAGAAAGATTAGTAACCTTTCTTCCCAGCATGGCAGTTAGCATTTAGTAATGTAGTAGCATAAAAAATAATAAGTGATCAATCAGAGATAATATTTTTTAAAAAAATGTCCACTATAGAAAAATTAGAAACTGAATTAATCCTTTCTATTCATGCCAGAAGTACAACGATTATCTCAATATTGGAATGCATGGACATAAGAACAAGTCCTCAAAATTTTAAATGCCTTAAAGGACAGGTATAGCATATTTGCATGTTCAACAACATGTACCATTTTAGCACACATAATAGCAACACATGCAATCATCAACCAATGGAGACATAATCAAAATTAGGTAAATTATTTCCTTGTCATGTAGGAAATTCAGGAAAAAGATAATTAGATATATGAAGATAAGACACAAAGTGGACATGCAAAATGATTAAAAAATAAAAAATAAAAAGGTAAACTGAGTTTAAAAAAAGGAAATCTGAGTTTTTTAAGTCTGATGTAAAAATAATAATAGAAAGAGAAGTTGCTTTTGCACGGTTAATGAATACTCTACAACCCATTCAGAGCAAGGAAAAGACTGAAGTACAAGCTTAATTCCTTATAACATAGGAGGCAAAAGTTTACTGAAGTTCAGATGATTAAGGCAAAAGCAACTCCATATACAGCCTGTTGAAAAATTTAAATATCTACAGAGTCCTGATCTTTCATTTCATGAAAAACATACCAATACCAACCTGTAATAGTGTGAGTTGTGCAGAAAGAGTTGTGGCTTCAGTTTGAAGGGTCTGAACTTTTCGTTCAAGTTCAGTGATATAACGTGCCTTTCTTTCTTTTGAGCGAGCTGCAGACTGCCGGTTTGCCAGAATTCTGCATATGGTGAAATGCAAATAACTGAACAAGGTTTCGATAATTTTGCATTGAATTAAAGTTAGATAGTATACACATATTAAAGTAAATAAACACTGACTTCAGGCCGCATATACACATAGCATTTACTTCAGCATCTTCTGGTTAAGAAGAAATTATGCGACAATAGAATTTAATATTGCACAGAAACCATGGTTTTATGTGCCACATGATGGTGCAAAGCCAGGCTGGCTCTGGACAGATGACATGAGGTTGTAAGGGTGAACGCTTGAACAAGCCTAACAATAAGTCACAAAAAAAGTTCAAAATAAGAAATAAAACAAAGCCTCTATGCTCGTACTCCTAAGAGGCATAATCAGCGAGGATTCTTAAAGATGATTCAGAAAGTAAGGACAAATCTTTCAGGTTATAATTATGGTTGTACATACTTTAATTTTCATTTTCTACTAGCAATTAAAGGTGACGAACATGTTTCAATTTATTAAGAGAATTAAGGCATTACATGGTGACCTCCAACACTGACACCACTATATCTAACAAAGCTTTCACCTAAGACTGGTTCTAATATTACAATGTTATACTCATAAACTAGAAATAAGAACAATAGTGTGAGTGGAAAAGAGATTTGGTGGAAGAAACGGGCAACATTATTATCATCACACTTCAAATGGAATAGGAAACAAGAGAGGAGTGAAGTGCAATGGGACAGTGATCCGAAAACATAATTTACTGGTCCTTATATCAAGAATTTAGAAAGAGAAGCCTTGCCACATAATTCGATTTTCTTTCAGAGTGAACACAAAGCTTCTAAATATATTTAACAATCTATCATTCTTTTGATATTACTCTTTCTTATATACTGTATTAAAATGCTTATATCTTGTAGGATGGAAACAGGAGGAATAATAAAGGATAGACAACTGTTGAGGAGGTATAATAATTGATAGGTTGACCTTGAACTAGATATTGGTTATATTTTCAATTTATATGTCTTACATAACGTGAGAACTCCTCCACTCCTAAATTCATTCAAGGTCATGAACCTACACCTTCTAATTGTCAAAAACTCAACCTTGAACTAGATGCTGGATACACATTTCAGTCCTATATGCCCTAAATAATGTGACAACCCCACCACTCCTAAATTGTTCGTGGTCATGAACCTACACCTTCTAGTTGTCAAAGCAAAATCCGGCACATCACAACACACACACACAAACATGAACCTACACCTTCTAATCAACAAAGCAAAACCAAACACACATGTACACAACACGCATATATATTCAGTCACTCATATTTTCATAGTAGACTTATATGCATTATATAATATGAGAACTCTTCCACTTCCAAACTCATTCAAGGTAATAAACCTGCACATTCAATCATCGAAGCAAAATCCAACATGTGTAGGATCTGGAATTCAGAAAGCATATAATGATGCCCAACATCTAGGCAAGGACAAAGTGCTGAAATGTCCAGAGAAGACATTGTAGTCTATATTGAAGATGAACTTGATAGTCCGATCCAAGTTTCTCACAAATTAAAACCCTCCCTCTTACAGAGCTACCGGAGAGTCCTAAGACAATCCAGATTCTTTCCAGAATTTACACATAGATTACCATGTCATCTTGGATAAACATACTTATCGCATGATCAATCTAATCATTGCATCATGGGCGCTCACAAAATCCACCAAAAAGCTAGCAAGATGAAACTACTAAGTGCACCTGATGGAAATCATGGACTTGTTCGTACCAAGGTTTAGGAGATCATACCATTACATCCTGCTACTTTTGAAGGCACTTCAACTTTTATTTTTCCATATTCATGTCTGCATAGAATAATGTAGGTCTACAACTTCGATCAAAACGACCGATAGGCACGTTAGATCAGGAAAAAAAAGGTAACGTTATAGTTATTCTCACAATTAAATAGCATACCAAATAGCATCCCGAACAAACCAAACTTTAAACTACACAATGCGGGAAAAAAAAATATATAACAAACCAGAATTAAAACATGATAAAATCCCTTCCCTTGGAATCGGACCTTTTAGCCCGCTTGGGATCGATAGCCGCCAGCTCCGCAAGCTTATCCGGTGGCATGGCCTTCTTGGCCTCCATCACCTCCCCAAAGACGCCCTCAGCCCTCGACTTCGCCATGAGAGATACGTCCACCGAGCTGCTGTGCCGATGCTTCGGCCTCGGGGCCTCCGTCTCGCCACCGGCACTCCCCGCCCGGGCTCGTCCCTCCTCCCGCGTCATTCCCAGCCGTTCGATCTCCGGATCCGGCGCCGTCCGACCCCGATACGCTCTCCTCCAGCCTCGATCCAATCTTCTCGACATCGATATACGTGGAAATAGGGTCATCCTCCGACCCGATCTCGTCGGAGTTCCCCGACGCCGCGGTGTCGCCGGAGCACAGGTGGAGGTCCTCCGTTATCCGGAAGGCCACCTCGGACTGGGCGCGCCGGTGGAGGGGACCGTGGAGGGAGGAGCCAGGAGCGGGGTGGGGGTCTCCAAACGCGGACGGCGGCGGAGGGGGTGGGAGTTTGGGTCTAGGGTGAGGGTTACGGTTAGGAACTCCGGGCGCATTTAGGGCTTCCATCCGCATTGCCTTCTTCTTTCTTCAGGAAGAAGAAGAAGAAGGGAGGAGGAAATGGTGGTGGAGATGGTCCGATAATAGGAAAGTTCTGCTGGGTGGACAGGGCGGGGAGGACAAGATGTGAGTCTTATATAAAGACAGAAACCGTCTATAAAAGAAAGGTGATATTTGGAAGTTAAATATATTATCTTTATCAAGGTTAAATGTATTATTAGATTTTTCACATGTATGAATAATATATATATAGAGAGAGAGAGGGAGGGGGGGTGGGGGGGGGGGGGGGGGGGGGGGGTAGAAAATATGCTAAACTGCAACTTTTTATCTAAAAATAGAAAAAACTGATATTTAATAATTTTAAAAAATTGTAAATTAAATTTAAAATAAATTTAAAAAATTATCACCAATATAGATCCTCATGCATTTTTATTTTCTTTTATTTATTAAATTATTTGATTTATTAGACCAGACAAATTGAACAAGAATAATATGATCTAGAGTTATTTAATTGTTCTCATTTTTTTATTTTTTTATTGTATTTATCTTTTTTTGATAAAAATGGAAATAGATAAATTTAGTACGTATACATTCAAAATTTAAAAAAAAAATATCTCATTTATTTTAAATTAAAATTATCCGATCAAAAAATTATTTTTATATAATATAAGATTTTAAATAAATTATTATATGAATTATATAAAAAAAAATTTATATATATAAGATCAACACAATAATCAAATTCTCGGCAACATGATCATGAGAGCATGAAGGTGATTCATGAGAGCTTGGACAAGAAACAAAGGATATGTCGGGATTTGCCATAATAATCCAATGATAGTGATTTTGGGCATCTTTTAAAAATGAAGCATGTCCACCTTACTAATCATCACTCATCGGATACATCTATTAAGAGATGAACAATACCACAGATTGATCGTCTTCTTCATGATGGAGCATTCTAGGAAGATGCTTTGGACTGATATAAGGATTATTTTAAAATCTTTTCATGATATTTTATTTTTAATTTTTTTAATTAAATTCATACCAGGCTTGTATGAATACCTAATTTTATTTAAAAAAATTTAAAAAAATAAATATAGAGATTGATCCAAAGAAACAATATTATGGTTTATTGGTCTATATGCTCGGGCCTACTTTCAATCTTTCATTGGCAAAATTTGTATAAAAGTTTAGAAAATTTTTATGCTGGTTTCACTATTGTCCTCATTAAGGGTGTGCTGGGAGGAGGCTTGATGATCTAAAAACGAGGTGACATTACAATCCATGGATAACTTTTCTACTTTAGACTTACTAAGAGCAAGAAAAATAATTTTGCAAGTTTATTTCTATCCATGGATGAGATTTTATAGTGGTGATAATAATGATTTTTTTTTGTAAAACAGAGAACTATATTAAAAGGTAATAGACCGTTAACTTTACAACAGATGATAACCATATATGCTGCGTATAGCAAAAGGCAACTTACAGAGATAAGTGAACAGGAATAAGCTTTCAATAAATGATTATGGATAGCCATTTTTAGTAAATGAGGAAAAGTTTTGGAATAGAGAATAAAAAGATAAGAGCGAGAGGGCATCTTTATCAGAGCCCTCAAGAAGCCATAATCCAATTCATAAGAGACCCATTAAACAATAAAGCATAATGAGGATTGATAATACACACCTTGATGCAGTTAATAAACATAGAATGAAATCAAAATTAAGTTATAACCTCAAATAAAAATGGCTAATGAACACGATCATAAACTTTTTCAATATCTAGCTTTAACTTCATTAAGTTTTTTGGCTACGAGGTATTAACCATTAAATGCATAAGTTACTGAGCAATCAAAATATTAGTAATAATTTGTTTACCTGAAACAAAATACCTTACTCTTGTGACATAAGCTGAGGAAACATAAATTTGAGCCAATTAACTAAGATTTTTGCAATAATTTTATAAATTATATTATATAAACTAATAGGGTAATAATCAACAGGGTTAATTGGATTAGACTTTTTAGGCAGCAAAATAATAAACATGTCTTTCCAATTCTAAGGCATCCGAGTAGTGTGAAAAGCATGATTAATAGCTTCAAAAATATCAGTTTTTATTAATGGAAAGAAGTGTTAAAAAAAAATAAAGGAAATTCATCAGACCCAGGGACTTTATAAGGGTGAAGACTTTTAAGAGCTTCGTCGATCTCAGTAAAGTTAGATTAATTAATAACTCATTTTGATATGAAGAGATTTCAGCTTGAATAAATGGATAATCAAAAGAACCAATGTTATCAAAATGAAACCATTGATGTTTGAAATGATTAAGTAAAACATCTTTTACTCTATTTAGATCAGTAATATACCTACCTTCAAAATCATGATATCAAATATCATATTTGTTCTACGACCAAGAAAGGTAGAACTATGAAAAATGTTTGTATTTACATCCCCATCTTTTAGCCATATAGCATGAGATTTCTGATGCCACATAACTTCTTGTCGAGACAAAATATATTGATATTTGCTAACAAAGATAACAAGGAGTTATGTAAATGCATTGGCAACATGCCACATTGAGATTCTTGAAATTGCAAGGCATAAATTTGATTATATAAGTAAGTAGCTTGGTAAACAAGATGGTGAATCTAAGCTTCCACTTGTTTATGGCCCTGAGGGATGTTATTAAGAAGAGAAGTTGGTCGCATATCGGGAGAGGCAAAAGAATTTAAAACCATGCATTCCAAACCACTTTTTCAAGCGAATCATAGATAACCAAAATTTCTCAAACCTAAAAAGTTGATATCCATGTTTATTATATTATAAACTTAAATCAATAAAGGACAATGATCCGATGTAAATGGAGTAAAATGAGTGACCGTTAAAATTGAGTAACAATCTAGTCTATTCCCAATAGCAAAAGCTCAGTCAATTTGCTCCCAAATCTTAGCAAGATCTAGCTTATTATTGCACCAAGTATAATGAGATCCCTTTACCCTAAATCTATTAATCCAGATAAGCGAATAAAATATTAGAATTTCTGATTGGATGATCACCTTGAAAAGGCTTACCTCCTTTCTTATCATCAGAATATAAAATATAATTAAAATCACCAATAATAAGCATTGGAAATTCAACTAAAGTACATTCAGGATTTGAGACCAAAGATTACGACGCTCGTGTACCGAAGTACTAGCATAAACAACACCTACAATCCAAGAAGATTCATTAGGTAAAGAACAATCCAAAAGCTATATATCTATTTGAGTGAAAGAAAGAAACTTTTTCAGATTCTTGCGCCATGCAATCACAATACCTCCCGAAAGATCTATAGCCGAAATAATGTAAATCATCCTGAAAGAATCCAAAAAATGTTGAATCCTAGACAAAGCAGCAGGCTACAAACGAGTTTCCAAAAGATAAACAAAATCAGGCAAATACTGATGCAATAAAGTCTTTTACTAATTAGCAAGAAGGGCTTCATAGCTCCTCTATAATTCCAAACTGACATTTTCATTAAGTATGAGGAGAAAGATTAGGAGACTCTGTTCCTCCTGGAATCTTCCAATTATCTATATAAATATTTAAGACCTCCTCTAACTCTTCACCATTTGCTTATGACATTTATCTTCCTTATAATTATCTATATAAATATTAAGACCTCCTCTAACTCTTCCACCATTTGCTTATGAAAATTTAAAGTTATTGTCTAGATGAATTATTATTAGGTTTATGAGTAGAAGAGGAGTGCTGGTTGACATGAGATTTGGAGTCTTCTAATGACCTTTCAACATTGTTATGTTCTCCATGCTGTTACAAAATCTCGAACATTTCTCAATTGATAAAAGGCTCTGACGTATAGCGTGTGCTGGGTCTAATTAATTGCTCATGTGTATTCCTCATCCTTGTTGTCTAAAATTCTTGTACTTGGTCCTCCATTTTAATGATCATATATGCTTAACCCCAAATCAAATGTACCTTCATATAGAAACAAGAGTCACCATGTGTAAAGACAAGCCCACATCCACGGTATCTTTGTTTACACTCCTAAGGTATTTTGCAATAATGGGGCTTGGTCTCTATCATCGCTGCCCCACTCTTGGGCAACTCCTCCCACTTTGTAGCCCACAACCCGTCCCTCTTTCTTCTCCCTCTCCCTTCTCTCTTCGCCTGAGGTCACATCTATTGGTGAGCTCCACTGCGATGGCGGTGGCTTTCGGTCCGTCCTAATCTCTACATTCCCCATCCTCGTTTCCTAAATGATTCCTACTCCTTCTAGCCTACCCCAATTTCCACAGCCACTCCCCGTTATCCCAACCATGATGGTCATGCTGATGATGATAGTAGCTGTGATCGACGGTGTTGGTAGTGATGGTCATGATAATCTTATTGATATTATTAGCAGTGATGGTGGTAGTGATTGCTCTAATGATAATGATATTGGTGGTCATGATGGTAGTGACCTATAAAAAGAAAATGATAATAACAATGATGTTATTAATGGCAGTAGTGATGCTCCTGGTGGTTACTATAGAATTGGCAATAATGATAATTTTATTTATAGCAATGAAGGTAGTGTTTATTTTGACAGTATTGTTCATGGTAATAGTGGTAGCAACGATGATGTTTGCAATGGATGATGATCTAGGCTAGTTTAAATGGAATAATAAGATAAAAGAATTATAGAATTGCTAAATGAAAAAATATTTTTTGAAATTCTTTTTATTCATCTAAATAATTATGAATATAAAATTTTAAAATATTATTTTATTTCTAGAATATTTGCATGATGCATCACTTTAATTTAAAGACAGAGGGTTTTTATTCCTGGAATTCTTAAGGGAGCCTAATATTTGTCCACTTTAGCCTCTCTTTCCAAACATCTACCACACTAATCTCAAGACTAGATTAAATCTAGCCCTGATTCCATTACACTTAAATGAATCCAGCTAGGGTTTTTGTTATTGTGTTTTGCTCCCAACGCCCGCAGCCACGGAACGCTCCCACGTAGCCCCCCGACCCACGCGCGCGCTCGGCCCCAGCCCAGCGCGCAAGCGTGCGCGCGGCGCGCGCGTGGACTCGACCCAGCCGCTTGCGGCGCCCCCCTTGGGGCATTTCCCGGTTTCCCCGTGCGTTTTCCCTTGGTTTCTCGCAGTGTACGTGCGATCCACGCGATTTCTCGCATTCTGGACTGTCCGATCGGTCGATCGGATGGCTGAGATTAATCCGAGCTTGATTAGGCTTGATCTGAGGGTATCTTGCACGGATTTTGGCACGATCTGAGCCTTTGTTCTTTGATCTGACGGCTTGGGAGTGTTTTGGGTTTTCTGGACTCATTTTAGGTCTATTTTGGATGCCGTTTCAGATGGTTATTTAACCACAGAGAGCCTGCGGTCTTTGAAAAACAGAGAGAGACAGAGAGAGAGAAAAAAATCCAGAGAAATTTCAAAGAGATTTCTTCTTCGATCCAGGCACCAGGAAAAGCTAGAGGCCTGGTATTTGGGATTTTTCTCGTGCTTCTTTCATCCTCTTTTGTTTATTTATTATATCTCTTTGTTTTTAATCTGGCATTTGTTATATGGATATTTGTATTCCTTTTGTACCTAGATTTAGGTCAAATTATAGTGGATTACTCCTTTCCTCTTGGTGGACGTAGGCAATATTTTGCCAAACCATGTAAATCTCGTCTTCTTTTGATTTGATATCTGCCTGTGTTATGATTGGTTAATTGCCTAAGTAAGTAAACATGAATTATTTGGAGGCATAAACTGGTTTAATCCGCTGCACACATCCCAACAATTGGTATCAGAGCAAATGGATGGTATCTGACGAGCAACCAAGTTCTTCTCCGGCTCCTGAGACGATTATTTTTTATTCCACTATCTCTAGGCATGAGGTCACGATATTTGATGGCACAGGTGATTTTGCATCATGGAAGGTAAGAATGAGATATCTGTTGGTAAAGGAGGGCGTTGCAACAGCTCTCAAAGGAATGGATGCAATTCCAGGTATTACAGAGGCTGAAAAAGAGGAGATGAATGAGAGAGTACTTGAGACTCTGTTTTCATGATTGAGTAATAAAGTCCTCCGTAATGTAGTGGAACTTGATACAGCTAAAGGTGTATGGGAAAAATTGGATACTTTGTATATGGTAAAATCTCTCACTAATAATAGACTGTATTTGAGGGACAAGCTTCACACATTTCGTATGGCGGAAGGGATCTCACTCAAGGATCACTTGGATGATTATAATAAGCTCCTACTTGATTTGACAAATATTAGTGTTAATGTTGATGAGGAAGACAAGGCTTTGATCCTGATTTATTCTTTGCCTAAGTCCTATGAAAATATTACTACTACCATGCTCTATGGAAGAGAGACTATAAGTCTCAATGAGGTTGAAGCCACTTTGTTATCTAATGAGCTTAGGTTGAAAGTACAGTTAGAGCATCAGGCTCCAAATCCGATACAAGGACTTACTGTCAGAGGTAGAGATGAGCAAAGAACAGTTGGACAAGGTAGAAATAAGTCCAAGACTAGATCAAAGTCTAGGTCTAAAAGACCTGGTATTTGTCATTACTGCAAGAAGCCAGGCCACTGAAAAAATGAGTGTAGACTTCTACAGTCCAAGAAAGAGAAGGAACAGAAAAATAAAGGAACAATCTCAGATTCAGCATCAGTAGCAGTTTCTTCTGCAGATCATAGCAGTGTTGCAGATGATGCAGTATTTATAGCTGCATGCAGTATCAGTCAGCCTGATACCTGGATCGTGGACTTTGGAGCATCTTTTCACATGACACCCCATAAAGAATGGTTCACTTCTTTTAGATCCTGTGATGGAGGCTCCGTTCTTCTTGGGGATGATACCATTTGTAAAGTGGAAGGAATTGGTACAATTCAGATCAAATCTCATGCTAATACTGTGGTGACTTTGGATGATGTCAGATATGTTCCTCTATTGAAAAGAAATCTTCTCTCGGTACATGCTCTTGATATTGCCGGTTTTGAGGGCAGATGGGGTAGAGGATCTATTACAATTAGTAAAGGTGCATTGACTTTGTTAAGAGGCAAATTGAGTGGCACTCTTTATTATTTGGATGGCACTACAGTGGTTGGTGAGACTTCTTCAGCACATTCCTCTATTATTCAATTGACACAGTTATGGCATCAAAGATTGGGCCACATGTCAGATAAAGGTTTACAGGAGCTGAGCAGACGTGGTCTGCTATGAGGTCAGAAAGTTGGTGCACTTGGATTCTGTGAGCATTGCATATTTGGAAAACAATACAGAGTCAGCTTTACTACAGGCGTGCATAGGACAATAGGTATATTGGATTACATACATTCTGACCTATGGGGACCTGCCCCAGTTACATCCAAAGGTGGATCTAGGTATTTGCTCTCTTTGATTGATGACTATTCCCGTAAAGTTTGGATTTATACTATCAAAAATAAAAGTGATGTGTTTCATACTTTTAAAGGGTGGAAGGCTATGGTCGAGAGGCAGACTGAGAGGAAGGTGAAAACCTTCCGGACTGATAATGGATTGGAATTCTGTTCTACAAAGTTTAATGACTTTTGCAAGTCAGAGTGCATTGTCAGGCATAGGACCACGGTGTATACTCCTCAGCAAAATGGTGTTGCTGAACGCATGAATTGCACACTATTGGAAAGAGTCAGATCTATGCTGTCAAGTTCTGGATTGAGTAGAGACTTCTGGGTAGAGGCTGCACATACAGCCTGCTTTATAATAAATCATTCTCCAGCATCTGCTTTGAATATGAAGACTCTGGAAGAGATGTGGATAGGAAGACCTGGAGACTATTCAGTTCTTAGAGTATTTGGGTATTCAGCATATGCAAATGTCAAAGATGAAAAGCTGGATCCCAGGGCTAAGAAATGTATATTTCTTGGATATGCATATGGGATGAAGGGCTATAGATTATGGTGCACCGAGCCCGGATCCCAGGGTTTTCTAGTCAGCAGGGATGTGACTTTTAATGAGTCATCCACTCCTTCAAGGCAGCAACAGCCAAGTTCTTCATAGGGAGAACAGGTTCAGGTTGAGCAGGATAGGACTGTTGTTGATATTAATCAGACAGTTAGTTTACAACAGTTGCAGCCTACAGGTGATATTCAGAATGAACAGCATCAGCAGACAGATCTAAAGTTACAGACTCTGGAGGAGGTTATTGGACAAGTTCAAGAAGATAGTATTGCCACTTGAAGAACCAGGCGATATATCAGAGCACCTCAAAGGTATGGTTTTGAGGATTCTGCTTGTGCTGAGTTAGTATATTATGCTCTAAATACTGTAGACACTATAGGGGATGAGTCGACCACATTTCAAGAAGCAATTGATAGTTCACAGGCTGAGTAATGGACTATGGCTATGGTAGAAGAGCTTCGGTCTTTGGAAAAGAATCAGACTTGGGAATTAGTCAGATTACCTAAGGGCGAGAAGAAAATTGGCTGCAAATGGATCTTCAAGAAAAAGGAAGGAGCACCCCTCAAGATTTGAAATATAAAGCAAGGTTGGTGGCTAAGGGTTACAGTCAACAAGAGGGTATTGATTACAAGGAGGTATTTTCTCCTGTAGTTAAATACTCTTCTATTCGTGTGTTCCTTGCTTTAGTTGCTTCTCAGAATTTGGAGTTAGAACAGCTGGATGTCAAGACAGCTTTTCTACATGGTGACTTGGAGGAGCAAATTTATATGCAACAGCCACCTGATTTTGAGGCTCCGGATAGAGAAGATCATGTATGCTTGCTCAAAAGGTCTATGTATGCTTGCTCAAAAGGTCTTTGTATGGTTTGAAGCAGTCTCCAAGACAATGGTATCGCAAATTTGATAAGTTTATGGTTGACCATGAATTTGATAGATCTCCATATGATAGTTGTGTGTATCATCAGCAGCTTTCAGACGGGTCCTTTTGTTATTTGTTATTATATGTTGATGACATGATGATTGCAGCCAGGGATATGTCAGTCATTCAGAAGATGAAAGCTGAACTTAGTACTGCATTTGAGATGAAGGACCTTGGACCGGCAAAGAAGATACTTGGGTTGGAGATCATTCGTGACAGGCAATTATGTAGACTATTTGTTACTCAGCACGGTTATATTATGAAAGTCTTGGAAAGATTTTGTATGTCTACAGCTAAGCCAGTCACTACGCCCTTTGCCAGTCACTTTCGTTTATCTGCCAGGGATTCTCCTGAGACTGATGATGAGGTGAAGTATATGTCTAAAGTACCTTATGCAAGTGCAGTTGGCAGTATCATGTATGCAATGGTCTGCACTCACCCTGATATTTCACAGGCAATTAGTATAGTGAGCAGATATATGGACAAGCCTAGAAAAGCTCACTGGTCAGCTATGAAATGGATTCTTCGATATTTGAAAGGTACTTCTGATTTGGGATTGGTATTCTCCGGACAGAGTGGTTGCACTGTTACAGGATTCTGTGATTCAGATTATGCTTGTGACTTGGATAGGAGGAGGTCATTGACCTCATATGTATTTACTTTCTCTGGTTGTGCAATTAGCTGGAAGGCTACTTTGCAATCTACAGTTGCTTTGTCTACTACAGAGGCAGAGTATATGGCTTTGACAGACACAGCAAAAGAAGCAATCTGGCTAAAAGGGTTAGTACAAGATTTGGGTCTCAAGCAGAATTCTTTGGTTATTCACTGTGACAGTCAGAGTGCGTTACATCTCGCCAGAGATCAGATGTATCATGAGCGCACTAAGCATATTGATGTCAGGTATCACTTTATCAGAGATTTGGTAAAGGATGGTGATATTCAATTTCAGAAAATTGGCACTGCTAATAATCCAGCTGATATGCTCACTAAACCAATTCCAGTAGTCAAGTTCAGGACATTCCAGAACTTGATTGGTTTGAGTACTTAGTGATCCCCTTCGGGGTCTTTTGATGAGGAGGAGGCTTTATAATCCATATTTGATAGAGGCATTTGTTTTTTGTCGCAAGGAGGAGGATTATTATCGTGTTTTGCTTCCAATGCCCGCAGCCACGGAATGCTCACACGTAGCCCCCTGACCCACGTGCCACCTGCGACGCGGGCGGGCGCTCGGCCCTAGCCCAGCGCGCAGGCGTGCGCGCGGCGCACGCGTGGGCTCGGCCCAGCCGCTTGCGGCGCCCCCCTTGGGGCGTTCCCCGGTTTCCCCGTGCGTTTCCCCTTGGTTTCTCGCGGTGTACATGCGGTCCACGCGATTTCTCGCATTCTGGACCGTCCGATCGGTTGATCGGACGACCGAGATTAATCCGAGCTTGATTAGGCTTGATCTGAGGGTATCTTACACGGATTTTGGTACGATCTGAGTCTTTGTTCTTTGATCTGACGGCTTGGGAGTGTTTTGGATTTTCTGGACTCGTTTTAGGTCTGTTTTGGACGCCGTTTCATATGGTTATTTAACCACAGAGAGCCTGCGGTCTTTGAAAAACAGAGAGAGACAGAGAGAGAAAAAAATCCAGAGAAATTTTAGAGAGATTTCTTCTTCGATCCAGGCACCAGGAAAAGCTAGAGACCTGGTATTTGGGATTTTTCTCGTGCTTCTTTCATCTTTTTTGTTTATTTATTATGTCTCTTTATTTTTAATCTGGCATTTGTTATCTAGATATTTGTATTCCTTTTGTACCTAGATTTGGATCAGATTATAGTGGATTACTCCTTTCCACCATTTGTTATCTGGATATTTGTATTGCTATTGTACCTAGATTTGGGGTCAGATTATAGTGTATTACTCCTTTTCCATCATTTGTTATCGTGTATTACTCCTTTTCCACCATTTGTTATCTGGATATTTGTATTCCTTTTGTACCTAGATTTGGGTCAGATTATAGTGGATTACTCCTTTCCTCTTGATCTGGATATTTGTATTCCTTTTGTACCTAGATTTGGATCAGATTATAGTGGATTACTCCTTTCCTCCTCTTGATCTGGATATTTGTATTCCTTTTGTACCTAGATTTGGATTCCTCTTGATCTGGATATTTGTATTCCTTTTGTACCTAGATTTGGATCAGATTATAGTGGATTACTCCTTTCCTCTTGATGGACGTAGGTAATATTTTGCCGAACCACGTAAATCTCATTTTCTTTTGATTTGATATCTGCCTGTGTTGTGATTCGTTAATTGATTAAGTGAGTAAACATGAATTATTTGGAGGCCTAAACTAATTTAATTCGCTGCGCATATTTCAACAGTTTTCACAATATCGGAAACTCACGTGCAGACACTCACGGTCACACATATCTTTCCATCACGGTGCTAAAATGGTGTCCATGTTTTCCATGGTAGATCACAACCACCCACATGCAGTGCGTCATGTTCACGCCGTAAGTCTCTTCGGAATCCGACACATTTTCTGATGGTGATGATCTTGCTTGAATTAATGTGGATGGTGTATCCTAAATACCATTTTCTGATGGTGATCTTGCTTGAATTAATGTGGATGGTGTATCCTAAATACGAATGACGATAACAACAAAAATTCCTTACCATATCCACCTTCATTTCACAAATACAGTGGTGTTCGTAACGTCGATCGTCATCACAAATTTGCCATCATTCCTTTTTTTTTTTTTTTTTTCCCCTTAAAGAACACGCATATGAAAATTCCCTAGTTTCCAGTGTCATCGTAGTCAATATATATATATATATATATATATATGGGAAAGAAAATATCAAATAAAACACCCAAGATCGAAGATTCCAGGGAGGTTAGC
The DNA here is from genome assembly GCA_021397845.1 of Areca catechu. Classification (NCBI taxonomy): domain Eukaryota; kingdom Viridiplantae; phylum Streptophyta; class Magnoliopsida; order Arecales; family Arecaceae; genus Areca; species Areca catechu. The sequence continues at coordinate 37,153,220 of CM038040.1, forward strand.
TTGCTTGTCCAGACTCTCCGCGCCAAATCGGTGCACTTGGTCCACTTGCTTTGGAATTTGGATGTAGTGACCCAAGTCTGAAAGATGTGAGGACTCTTAACAGGGAAGTCAGAATTGGGAAGGTAAGGAACGGCAGCGGCATGCAAGGGACTTAGTTTATCCAAAACCGTCATTAGGTATATCTTTTTAGTTTTATCAAAAGAAAGCAGTGCACAGAGAAAGTGGTTATGGTTGGTATAATATTTTTACCCAAAAAAAAAAAAGAAATTAGCATAATATCATTGTTAGAATCCTACCTAAAATCATGCTTTCTAAAGAGCTTTGATAATTAGGTGATATGGGGATGCAATCGAAACAAGTTAAACCGGATAACTAAAAGCCTAAGCTTGATTCAGTTTAAAATATAAAATTTTGATTCAAAAATTAATCAAGTTTTATTATCCGAATCCACACTCAACTTGATTTTTATTAAAAAAAAAAAATCAAGATCGACTCAAATATCAACCAGAATATGCTTAAACTTGAATTTTGAGTCTGGATCATGGATAAAAATATGATTAAAATAAAATCCAATATAATACATTTAAAAAATATTAAATAAATTATAATATTATAAAAATAAAGGTGTTTAATTAGATTGATAAATTTTAAAGCCAAATATTTTGTTATTCAAATTTGATCCAAAACTATTGGAATTATCCTAGTTTAACAGCAATTAAGTTGAGTCAAGTTTAGATCCGAGCAGAGCTCAAGCAGCTTGCTAAGCCACGGGACTCCTTCGCACCACTAAAATAATGGTACACGATGATTTTAATTTTATTGTGTTGGTGCAGTGCTGACCGACAGCCATGATGCAAATGAAAGGCGATGGACCCTTGGGATCCGGTCATCTTAATGAGAGCCAAGGTGCATCTAGGTCACAGAATCCTGAGGCAGTCGCATGATGTCCCATGGCCCACTTCAATAAACGAGTGGATGCGGATGTCAATCCTGTGGGGATAAACATGCCCATGATGCCAAAGACCCGGAAGGCTTGAAGAAAATATCAAGCAATGGCACAGCTTAAAAATCAAGTATAATCCAATCATGCGCGCTTAGAAAAGGACCCAACGGTGACGTAAGGGGATGTGCTAGTTACCTCTTCCTGGGGCAAACGAAAAGATGATTACTTAGCAACAAAAAAAAAAAAAAAGATGATTAAATATTAGCAACTTTGATGTAAGATATTGTTAAAAATGTTACACTTGACGCCAGATGAGACGCTGAAAGCTGGTCTACTCTGATTTGTTTGTTGGATGGAATGACAGGTGTTTGCTGAAATTTGAAAACCAAAACAAAGTGGATTTGGTGCCTAACACTAACTACGATTAGGTGGGATCCGGTGCGTAAACCATGGTTCTCATATAAACCTTGATTTCTTTTTCCTTCTTTAAATCAAAACCTCAAAGCTAACCCCCTATAAGGAAAAATAAATAAATAAATCATTCAATAATCATAAGAAAGAATCCAAACTCAGCTATCTGCCACCACTTTTTATATCTTTCCATGTGTCCCCCATCTCCCCTACCTCCTCACTAATTCGCCCAACGCATCCATCCAGTGTCATCAAACCATCCAAACCAATGAAGTGATGCCGAAGTGTACCAAGATATTTCCAAGCCGCCTTGTCTTCCCTTATGGGGAGGGAAGATAAATCCCCCATCCTTGGATAATTCGGACACCGCCAAATCTCGGCACGCCGGCGACGGCAAATTCCAACAAGAAGAATTCAGAGGTAAGCTGATCAAGGGCAAGCTCTAACTCTTCTTTCATCTCGCTCTTCCTCTTTTAAGTGGGGAGGTGGCTGTCGATCGATAGTCCCCATCTTCCAAAGAATCCATTAAACATCACTAGCCCAAGGAGCAATGCTCCCTTGACATTAAGAGATCAGTAATTTCACAACTTAAAAAAGTTTTATTCCCCCCTCTGTCTCACGTCCCACCATCACAATTCCCAAAACGATAGCCTTCAATCAAGTCCATTCTTAGAGTTTCGACAGTTATATAACAGAATCCATGCGTCAGCTCGTCGAGGCGCCACCGCCGGGAAATGGTGGCAAGCCGCACGGCAACGGGTATGACGCCGGCGGGGATGCCAACTTCGACACCAACATGGTCATCATCCTGGCCGCGCTGCTCTGCGCTTTAATAGTCGCGCTCGGTCTCAACTCCATCGTGCGATGTGCTCTGCGGTGCGGCCGCCGGTTCGCCTTCGAGACCCCCGACGAGGCCGCCGCCAGGCTCTCCGCCACCGGGCTCAAGAAGCGGGCGCTGCGACGAATCCCGGTGGCGGTCTACGGGCCGGGGGCCAACATACCTGCAACCGACTGCCCGATATGCCTCGGGGAGTTCGCCGACGGCGAGAAGGTCCGGGTCCTGCCCAAGTGTCACCATGGGTTCCATGTCCGGTGCATCGACACGTGGCTTGCTTCGCACTCCTCATGCCCGACCTGCCGGCACTCGCTGCTTGACCGGGGTGACGGCGACGGGGCCGACACCGGAAATAGGTCGGCGAGGCAGGACGACGGCGCGGCGGTGGTGGTGGTGAATGAGGTGAGCTGACCGTGACCAATTGGAGGTCTTTGTTACCTCTAAAAGTTTCCTAGATTTGTTCCTGTATATTGGAGAGTCTTGTGTCATTCTTCTTTGCTTTTATTTTGCTCTGACTGTAAATTTTAGGCTGAGGAATAGAGGTATCATGAAAATGGAGATTGTAGTAGAAAAATTGGGAAAATCAGATATTATTTTTCTTTTGTTGATCCTGTGGTTACCTTTCTTGTGCAGTCTTATGGAAACATTAAAAAAAAAAAAAAAAATCAAGGTAAGCCATCTATGAGTGGAGTTGAAGGCTGAAAATTTGTAATAGGCGTCCAAAAATGATCATTTCTTGACACATATTTACAATAATTAAAGATTCTAAGATCGAACTTGTTTTTTTTATTTTTTATTTTTTAAAAAAAGTTTTCTGGGCTATATGTGGTAGGTACTTCGTTAATTTTCTCATCTTTCTATTTTTCAAGACAATATGTGATTTGCCAAGTTCAGAGTCTCTGTAACCAGTACAATAACATATGCTTTGTCAAAGATTAGCTGTTCATTTGAGGGAAAAGCTCCAGAACATATCATTTTGTTAGTTTCTCTTCCTCTGATCATCTTTTTGCTCTAATTTTATTTTTTACATGATATTCCTTTGAGACAAAAAGAGATGATATTTTTTCTTGTTCAGTCTAATATCATACTCTTTCTTATTCAATAGTCATGGGATCATTCTTTTTCCCTTTTTTTTTGGGGTGGGGGCTATGCAGTACTCTCTGTCCCTTAAAGTCTTTTTCTTCTACCCCCCCCCCCCCGCAAAAAAAAAAGTCTTTTTTTCTTTGGGCATGCTTTTCCTTTATTTGAGTTGTATTTGTAGGATTTTTTTAAATATTTCTAAACCCTTTTTTTGTGAACATTAGCTTTTTAAAATAGTTAAATATATAATAAATTGAACAGAAGAAAAAAGGCATCAAAATTGAAAGTCATGCTCACAGTTTTTGGTTTACTATAACTGAACGCACACATCAAATTGCAGGTTCCCAATTTTACGAATGTAATATTGTGTTTAGATATTGAAAACCCGAATTGTTTCAATATGATGTTGAAACTTGAACAAGCTTTTACTATGCCTACAAACATTAAGAGGCTTAAACCTAGAAACTCTAAGTATTTGTCACAAATTAGAAGTGCACTAGACAAAAATACAAGATATAAATGACAGTTACGCATGCAAAGCAAAAAGGATCTCGGGTCAAATAGCTGATTATGGTCATCCATATATAGTTGCTCTCGTATTTGGAGCATAGGTGGCTGCCATTATTTTTTTTTATATGGCAGTGCCAAAAGATAAATATTAACTAGTTGAGCTTATAGAGGTCAATATAAGATCTTATTGGTAGGCTTGGGAACCTACTTGCTTTTAATTTACTGTGATTTGTGAGCCAGAACAGAGAGAACATATGCAAGCACATGATTAGACTACATTAGATTCCCTCCTTTCAAATGGTTCTGATCTTTTTCTTCTATTCAATAGTGTCATGGCTCTGTTTGAACCATGAAAAAGCTTAAGAGGCGTATAAATGCTACCCCATATTGGGTCCCCTGACATTATTGCTCTGTGTCTCTCTATAATATTGTCCATTCCCTCCACCGTGAGCACAAGAAATGAGTAGGACAAGACTGTAAGAGCATATATGAAGCACTAAGAGCCAAGGTTTTATGGTTTGGGGAATAGGATCCCTTCTCCCTTCTTTTGCACAAAGGGACCATCCTTGTTGGGTTTGATAGCTCCACAAAAGCTTAATCTTGCACTCACCATTCTTCTTGGACAAGTTGATTGGTCACCATGGAATTCTCTATGTGGTGTAACATTGGAGAAGTGGGAGCCATACTTTAGAACCAAATGGACCACCCTCTTTGCAAGTGAGCTAGAGCAATATCTTCAAGATTTACCTGTTTTCAGGTAATGGTGTGGTATCAGACAAAGCCCCTACATGGTTGGTAATCATCAATCACTTTTGATAATGGTATCAGTTCATGCTCTCGCCACTAGAGGTGCAGTGCGCCGTACAAGGGGCGCGCGGTTCGTCCTTGCCAACTCTACAGAATGTTGGGATAAAGTAGGATCCAGGTTGATGTCCAAACAAAAAGTGGAGTTTGCCAGCTTCATTACAAGTATTTACTTTGGCGAAGCAAACATTGTTCTGGCTAGCTTCATTTGCTTTATGATTGCTTTTTTAGTTTTGGTAGAAATTTTATGATTGCTTTTTAATGATTAATTCCTATTTGAGATTACCTGTGAAACTGAAAGCAATTCAAGTCTTCTTGATTCATCACTCCACCTCCACGATGTTGAATTTTATTTCTCATTTGATGGCAAGTGATATAGTTGCTGAGCTTGTTTTTCTTGCTAAAATTGGTTGAATAGTTGTGAGGATTTGTATGAACATGTATTTAATCTCATATTGGTTATTCATTAAAAAAGTTTTAAGTATTTATATAGGACTAAGAAATCTAAATAATATCTTTTGGCTTGCTTTTTTAGATGAGATTTTCGATTAAAGTAAATAGTATTACAACGGACCCCACCTATAATCTATATAGACTACGAGATATCGTGACATGAGTTCATTGGACCGACAACAAACCGATGGTGATATTTATGAATGGATGAATTGATTCGGACCTTTAGCTTGGCAAGGATGTCAGAACTTAAACAGGAAAAGTATATAAGGATCCGTGCAGATATGTATTTAGTTCCATATTGATTATTCGTTAGAAAAATTTTGGATACTTATGCAAGTCGAGAAACCCAAATAATACACTCTACCTAGTCGTTTTAGAAAAAAGGTCTTGAGTTGTTATAGTAGTACAAGATGCAAATGATGTCCCTAGACAAAATTCATCACATCCAACAATGCGAGACCACCATAACATTGATATAATCTTGACTGCTAAGTTTTTTGGTACACTCTTAAGGTAAGGTAAAAACGTATTAAATTGAAACAGCTACTGCTAACAACCATCAAAGAGCTAAACCGCATTTATATATAGATAGAGCAGGGAACATGCATGAAAAATTAGAAGAGAGATTTGGCTCCTCTTTTAGCCTTTTAAAACACCGGACATGATGTCCTATTAGCCTAATCTCTAGATGGCTTGGCACAAGTATTCTCCAAACTAGATTTGTACCCATGCGATGCATGAATTATATGATCATATTTCTTTATTTTGTTATTATTTTTTTTAGTTAATCTATGAAAAAAATGATACATAGTAGCCTTTAAATCAAGATAGTAACTTTAACTATATAAAATAAATTCCTGTATTGCCAATAATAAAGACCTTTGAAGGGGGTCATGCCACTTCGAAGAGGGCTCGTCTGTTCATGACCAAAATTACTCTTTCCTATCCTTTTTAGATGCACAAACAATTATTGTATCAGCAAAAGGAGACCAGAAAAGTGAGCTCAATGAAATTCTCAAACTCAAAAGTTTGTCTTGATCATTTTAAGGTCTCTAATTACTTTATACCTTTGGGGTGCCAAATATTGCAATCCTTGGCAGTCTTTTTAACACTACTGCCTGCCATGCCTGAAGTCATCTTTATACTTGCCAGCTGTTTAAACACCACTATCGTAAGGATGCTACCAAAATTTTGTTTAAAAGATCCAATCAAAATGAGACGAAACAAAAAACAAAGTGGATTTCCGATCGTTTTAGGAGATACAAACCAAAATCTAACAAAATAAGAACAGCACATTTTTTACATTTATTGAAGTGGCATTTATTTGCGGCCCAACCCAAACTACAAAGTTGTTGAAAGATAAAAAGCTACGGTGAAAGCTCTGCTCCAAGATTTTCAGCCAAGCTTTTCACCGCAGTTGGAGACACGGCCCTGCTCCCACCCAAGTACCATTTCTGGATCATCTCAACCACATTTGCATTCTCTACCTTGATTTTTGTTTGCTCCTTTCCTTCCGTTATAAATGATATCTGTAGAACAAGTCCATAAATACAAATTTAGGTTGAAAACGAGGTGGTCCAACATAAGATGAGTGCTCTTAGCCTAGTATTTCTCCTTTGGCTAATAAGAATTGGATGATAGCTATTGTTCACCATAACACGACCACAATGAGACCTCAAGGAGTAATTCTTTCTTTATAAACTAAACTATTATTCAGCTCTAACTTGCTTGTTATTGGCATAAATAAGTAAAGTAAGACAAGCATGCAAAAATTTGTTACCTCCGCAGTGCGAGGAGTTGCAGGAAAATTAAAGGTGATCACAGAATCCTTCTTAAAATACTTGGTCTGGAAAAACTCAGAAACTTTCTCAAGTGCTTCCTCTTCTTCTTCTTCATATTTATCCATGGCTGCCAATCTATCTCTGACAGCACTCTCCAGTTGCACACCATACTGAGAGCCCTTTATCTCCTTTATTACCACGATTCTGAAAAATTTATCTACAGGAGCTGAACAAAAGTAATGAAGAAGCATATTAGTAAATTACAGCAAGAACTTTAATTGGATACTAGGAACACTGCACCATGGTATTATTGAAAAAGTATAATTTGGTCCTTAAAAAAAAAAAAGAAAAGAAAAAAGAGGATAACTTGGCAATGATGAATTCTTGAGGAATTTGGCCTGATGGCTTGATTAAACCAACATGAGAGTTAAACGCACATAGAATTATGGAAAATACATAGGATTTTTTGTAGTGTCATGAATGATGGAATTTACTATCAAATCTAAGAGTTTGTCATGCAGTAGATATGTCCAAAAATATGAATCAAATGCATTTTACCGTTGCAGGTTAAAGTAAAAAGGAAAATAAATTATATAGTTTTTTAAACCTAAATTTGTATCCATTATTTGTTTCCCATTTCACTTTACCATGTATAAACTCAAAGGTGTGTTTAGTTCACAATCGGAATAGAAATTGGAATTGGAATGGATAAGAATAGAAATCAGAATGCCTATATTCCGACATGACTGGAACGAGAATTGGAATCTGAATGGAATTTGAATACTAAGGGAGCTATAGTCCGGATTAGATTTTGGGGGATTTGGATTGGCATCTCTCGGAATTGGAATGGGAATGAGACTGCCTCCAACCAAACTGTTACAATAGGAGTCACCCACTCTCATTCCCATTCTAGAGCCCGACTCCCCCAAACCAGACATGCTCTCGGTGTAGTGCTTGCTAAGCTGAATTGAACTCTCCTCCAGCCTAAAATACCCATCAGTGTTACTCCAAAATGTTTTATATCAATAATTAAATAACCTTCTATGCACCAAAGAGAAGCTAGCTCAATAAGGGCAAAAGACAGATTTCCTCACCCAAATACAAGCACAAATTGTACTTCAAAGGCTATATATTTAACAGTGTCATCAAGCAGCTACATTATGCTCACCTGCTACAAGAGACTCAAAGAAGAGATCGTCTTCGGCTAGTTCAGTTCCCTTTTTTCCTTTCCAATCCCGCAAGTGTTCGACGATATTTTTTTCCATGTAGATTCCGATAGCGTTGTACTTTATCTGAAGGAAATGGATCTCAATATCCGTGATACCTGGATACAGGAACACCAAACACTAATAACCAATCTAGATTATGCAATTTGAGTAGAAACAAATTGAATCAAAGATAATCTTGTTGGTGTTATTTCTCAAATATTTGGCATAGACAAGTCTAGTAGATGATGCTTCCAACGTAGTTCTCGATTAAAGAAAAAAATCGTTAATAACAGGATGCACCAATGCATTGCATTAAAGAATAAAAAATTTATATCCAGATTTTTTTTTTTAAAAAAAAAAAATCATCAATATAAATGAAGGCTTACCATGGCCAAGGAGAGCTAAAGGTTTGGCAATGGTGATCTCAGGAGGGAATTGAACTCCATCCACCATCACCATCTCAGAGCCCACTGCAAACATATAAACAATGAGAACAAAAATTTAGAAACTTAGCAGCAAACGGGATCACCTGGTTGTGAGTGAAATAGTGTGGGAGGAGGGAAAGTAGATGGCCAAAATTACTTACTGATGGAAAAAGGAAGGGATGGAAAGAGAACTGAATAGCTAGCAGAGAGGCAAAGTTGCCGAGGGGTTGGAGAGCCCAGCAGATGCGATCGAGGCGTAGTTTTTGAGAAATTTAAGCGGGGTGTTTAATAAGAGCAGGCGGGGTTGGTGGGAGAATGCTTGCGCCAGCTACCTCCTCTTCCGGTCACACTTCGCCCATTTGCGGGTTGGTGCGAGTAACTTGTGATCGACCAATCATCCCACCAAGGCCGCAAAAAGCTCTTCCGGTCATACAACAACCATTTGTGGGTTGGTGCGAATAACTTGCGATCGACCAAACCCTCGGGACAGGCAGGGAAAAATGTCACCTAGCTAACTAAAGTTAGTAATAATTTTTTTAGTTAAATTTTCTATCAAATTTAGATAATAATAATTTTTTAATAATAAATAATATATTAATTTTTATTAAATGATTAAAATATATTAAAAATAATTATAACCCATATTTTTTCTAGAACATGAAATAGCATGCAAGCGAATAGTTGCAAAGTTAACCTTTAATAATCTTGAATAATATATATGTGTATATATAGCTACCATTTCTTCTCTAATAAAATCATCAAAATTTATCTTGACAATACCATGGCATGGGGAAGGGGCACGCACCTAATAAAGACTGGAAATGGTGGTTGGAAAGAAAGGCGAGAGCTGTCCTAGTACCTATGATTATTATCCAAAAGTAAATGAAGGTGGAATACAAGAACTATCATAACCACATATAAATTGTTATGGCTCTAATATAAAATTATGAGCTAGGGTTCATGACATTTGCCGTATATTCAAAAACATTTTTTTTCATAAATATGTAGGATATCTTTCCACGATATCATATAGTAGACGACGGAATAAATTAGCCAAGACCAAATTTAACTGATTGTAATTGAATTTTAATATCTCACAAAATCCAATAATGTTTAATTGATCTTACATTAATATCTAATAACGTTTTTCTTGTTGATAAATCTAAATGAGTGGGTTTAGGGATAGGATTTGAGCAATTAAATTAGTTGCATTTATGGTCACCTGGGCCCTAAACTAGTGCTTCATACCCATTTGACACTGTAAGTGGAGCTTGCCCGAGTTTATTCCTTGAGGTCAGTCCAAGAAATGGTGGTGAATGGGCTAAGTGTCCAAGCCCATTTAAGCATCTGGGCTTGATTTGACAATTGTTAAAAAATTTACTAGTAATATCAGTGCCCAGAAAGTAACTCAATAAAGCTAGTCACCTTAGCAGGCTGGCTAAATGATACCACTTCAATAAACTATATTCCTTCAATGTGATTGTGTGCTGTAAAATGCAATGCTTTGACACTTTGATGGATGGGGCTAACCACATATAATGCTGCATGAGCTTTATACCATATTTTTTTGTACAAGGTAGTTGAACCAACCAAACCTCGCCCAAAGAGAAAAAAAATAAAAATAAAAATATTCCTGCCTACGAGTAGAGCTTTAAGCTATTTCTGATATGCAATGTGCTCTCTTGTATGACAATGGACAGCAGCACTCTTGATCATGCGGTCAATCATGCATGGTACAAAAGGGAAGTTCGATACCATGAGGGGAATCAGTGCAATACGTGGGATCATTGCGATACATACAGGGAATGTGTCGTTAAGCACCAATCCCTGTGCAAGAATTGAGAGATCCACAGAGCTTATCAAATTCCAAAGATTATATTATTATTATTATTATTATTGGTTTAATTTTTTGAGTTATGGAAATCATTCTGGTTAACTGTAGAAAAGAACTTTTTAAAAAAAATTAAAGTAAATAAGTTTATAAATTATATTGAAGCTAATGGATGGAGGCCCTGGTGGTTGGGACATCGGGTACACCTTTTTCATCCGGTCGCCGGAGATCTCTCCGAAACAACCAAAGGAAGCATTTAATACCAAGTCGTCTATATCTTCTACAACGGGGGGGGTGGGCATTTTTGGCCTCCACCGATCCGCGTACGTCTAGCAGTTCCCTTGTGGACCATCATATAGGTAAGTCCTTTGATACAACGTATCAATTCAGAATATCGCTGAAAACCATGTATAATGTATGAATTGATCGTTCATAAAGTTTAACCATGTAATTTATATGTGCATTTATATCTATACTATCGACATCCAATTTGAATCTGCTTCCATTTAAATATATATATATATATATATATATATAAATTTTGATATCAAATTAATATCCATACCTATATTTTTTTTTTATATAATTATCAAATAAAAATAAAAATAAATATGAATATATTATTATTCAACCAGTCCTTGGAAGGTCCAAGGGAGCCAAACCGATTCCCTAGCCTGAAATACATGAGCATTGATGATGATAGACTTGTACGTTTGGCGACTGACCTTAAAGTGGATTGGCATGGTACATGCACCAAAAGTTCTTGAAACACCAAGAAAGAAGATCTGATATAGGATGGGTTGTTCTGATGGAGTTGAAGTTGGAGTCATCTGGGGCATTAGCGTGCAAGCCCAATTTCGGGCCCTCCGTTAATAAGGTGGGCCTGGATATATTTTTGGTTGGGTTTATGAGCATCTGTGAGACAATGGAAAATTTTTCATGTCTGAGCTATAAAATTCTCTCCAGCAACCGATGTTAGTGCAACTTTGCATGGCTTGTGCATAATTTCACGCAATTTGGATATGGTAGGACTCCCAAGGGACAGCCACTTGCAGTCTAATGCAATATGCCAAAGTTTTGCATACCCTAGGCTATATGCGGCTAACCTCAAATCCATGCAGCAACCGGTGTGGTTAAGAAAATTTCAAATAGCTATGAACATTTTCCTTTAATATCTTTATTAGATTTGATATCCGACATGATCCGATTATCACTTAATCAGATTTAATTTTTTGGATCAATCAGGCATACTGATTCAATTACAGAAAGTCCGATTAATTAAAAATATCTATTCTTGATCGAACTGAAAAAAAAGAATAAGAGTCAAACTCTAATTAAGATTTTAGTCTTATAATGAGAGAGATATATGCAGGTATAAATATAAAAATAACCTGGTTCCTTTCTGTAACTCTCATAACAGTGGTGAGCAGTTTCCCATCAATCATTCACATAAAGAGAAGAGGGTGAGGAGAGAGAAGATCAGACACCTCGGGACGAAGAACAGACATCTTGATCTACATGCTTAGAATAATAGCATAAAGTATATCTTCCATAATTTATAATTTTGCATGAATACAAAAGCACAACCATGCATAATAAATTAAAGTTTTTCATAATATACAGTATCGGAGTACTGGTTTCATACTTCACATTTATACAAAGATTTTTAAATAAATTTTGGCTTAATTTTAAAATATTAAAATTATATTTAAAATTTTTAAAATTAAATTAAATATTAGAAAATTATACTTAATTTTCTAAAATAAATAAATTAATGATAGAAGAAGGATGACATCGCCATCATCCCCTTACTCTTTCTCCCTCTTCTGAGAAGACCGATGGGTTTCCTCTAAGAAAGACCGATGGTGGGTCGTGACCTGCCCTTGGACGATATAGGTGGTCTACCGATTATGGTTTTCCAGTGGGCACCCATCAAGTTTTTGAAGAAGGAACACTCTACCGATTTCCCTTATGCTCTACCTAGTTGGCATATCAGACAGCCATTTCTAGCCAATTTTATTGGTCAATGGCTCATCGGCAAGCCCATGGCTTATTGGCCATGGAGTTATAGGGGGTGGGAGCAATGATTTTGGCTCCTCCACCACCCAAGAGGATGAAACGAGAATTGTTAAGGGTCGCTAGTTTGGGCATGCCAGTGGTCAGGAGAAGGCCACCAGCAATCGAGATGGGCCGATGACCCATTAGCAACGAATCGGCAAGCTTTTGGGATGCCGGCCATGGAGGTTGATCGAGAAACGGTTTAGGAGGAAGAAAATGGGAGGAAGAAGATGAATTTAAAAAAGTTTTGGATTTTGGGTTTTCAGGTTTTAACCTCTTTAAAATCTAATCCATTAATTAAAGTAAACCTAATTGATGACTTGACTGAACCCAATCATATTGAGCTAGGTTTAATTTGGGTTAAGAAGTTTTTTTGTTTTAACCCCTATAAAGTTTTGAATTACATTCAGGTCCCTACTATTTTTTAAAAAAATTTATTTAAAAAAATATTTTATAGAAATATCGCTATATTATTTAATACTTATAGTTTAGTCCTCTATTATAGATTTTTGGTAAAATTGCTATGATGTACTTATTATTCAACTAATTTAAGCATTTTTTAAATTATTAAGCTCGTGATAGTTTGAAAAATATTTTGGCTAAGTTCTTAATGTATAGTAAAATATTTAAATTATTTTTAAATTATTTATATGTAATGTCGTTCATTATTGTATTGTTCAAGTATGTTTTCATGTAACTCAAAAGGACCAGGAGCACTTTATAAATTTTAAGTAGCTAAGTTATTGAGGGCTAATAATTTTCTCTCTCATTATATTTTAAAATTGTATAAAGGTATATCTGTTATAGTTAACCCAAAGAAGACTATAATTAGATGTAAAGTTAATAATTATAGGTTGACTAACTTGAATTATATAAATATGGAGAGTTTTATACCCAAAAGTGAAAATAATCTTAGATTTTTGTAATCGTAATTAGTTAAACTACTAAAAGTGTAACTAATATGATGGGTTATAATTTAAATATAAATTACGTTCATGCCATAATTATTATTCTTGATTATATATTTCATATTATTATTGATTATAAAATGCTATATTTTATATTTATGATTTATGTAATACATGTTTTGGTATTATTATGTTTATATTTATGATTAAATTAATTATGATATTTATTATATATTATAATTCTCATCTAAAAATATGTTATAGTTGTATAATAAGTATTATTGGTAGAACTATCCTTTTAAAATGTGCATCATGATGATAACTGTAAGGATATTCTTTTATTTACAGTTATGACCCCTGCTTCATTCTTATCACATCTAACTAATATTTTCATACTAAATAAATCTAATTATTTTGATTAGTACAAACAGCTTCTCATTATTTTAGGATGCCTAGACTAAGATTTGACTCTTCGTAAGCCTCAACTTGATCCACTTACTCCCACTAGTTCTCCTAATTAACAAAATTGTATAAAGAGTGGAAATGTTCTAATAGCTTATCTCTCATGATTATTAAAAGATCTATATCGAGAGACATTAGGAAAATTGTCCTTGATAATGAATTGGCCTTTTGATATATTTTTTTTGTAGAATATCAGTTTACCAATTCAAATAAAGTCTTAATTGGTATCCCAATGAATAAGTTGATCTTTATGAAATATGATAAAATTTTTAGAACAAGAAAGCATATTATAGAAATGCGTGACATTGCTAAAAAATTAAATGACTTAAAAATAATATTATCTAAAAATTTTATTGTCCAGTTTATTCTGATTCTCTTCTATCAAGTTTACTCAATTTAAAATTTACTATAACACGCATAAAGAATCATGGTCAATGAATAAACTCATCTCCCAATATGTGTAAGAGAAAAAGAAATTGAAATAGGAAGGGATCCTAGTTGTTCATATAATTTAAGAGAATCGTCCAAAAAGAAAGAAGGTAAAGAAAAAAAATAAAGGATTGAGCAATCCATCAAAAAAATGTTCATACAAATTAAAATATTTCTTCTATAACAAGGAGGGACATATCAAGAAAGATTATAAAAAAAAAAGAAATAGTTCGAAAAGAAAGGTATACCCCTATCACTTATCTATTTTAAAACTAATTTTATTGATATTCCTTCTAATGCTTAGTAGATTGATTCGAGTGTTACAATTCAAGTTTATAATTTATTGCAGGGATTTCTTTCAAGTTAGAAATCAAATGATAGAGAGCAATGGATTTTTTTGGAGAACTAGATGAAGTCTAAGATTATTTCAGTTAAGACCTATATATTTATCATAGACACCGGCTTCTAATTAGATCTAAATGATATCCTTTATGTTCTTTCAGTATCTAGAAATTTAGTTTCTTTAGCAAAACTTGATTTAAAAAGTTTTTCATTTATTCTTGTAAATTCAAGTTTTAAATTAATGAAAAATTTCATTTGGTTAGTACTAAGATATTGTGTAATGTATTATATAAAATGAATTTGGATTCTTCTTTTGCACAATCTTATTTTGAATATCAATGTTGGAATAGAGCATAGTATTATGAATAAGAGTTTTTCGATATTATGGCATAGATGATTATGTCACATATCAACAAAAAGATAACTAGCTTGGTTAAGGAAGATATTTTATTAAATCTAAATTTTAATAATTTTAGTATGTGCATCGTTATATTAAAGAAAATTAAATTAAAAGTCATAAAAAGCATGCCACTAGAAGTCAAAGACTCTTAGAATTGATACATACCAATATTTATGGCTATCTTTTATCTTGTTTTAGAGGATAAAGATATTTCATCACTTTTATTGATAATTTTTTATATTATAGTTATGTTTTCCTATTACATAAAAAGTCTGAAACTTTGAAAATCTTTAAGGTATACAAAGTTAAAGAAAAAAATCAATTATATAGAAAAATTAAAGTTACGAGATTTGATAGGGGTGATGAATACTATGGTAGATATGATGAATCTAATTGTAATTCTAGATGTTTTGCCAAATTATTTGAACAGTGTAATATTATAGCATAGTATACTATGCCTGAAAATCTTTAACAAAATAGTATGGCTAAAAGACGTAATCGTACTTCGATGGATATGGTGAGAAGTATAATTAGTAATTCCTTATTATCCTTATATTTATGGAGAGAAGCCTTAAAAACTGCTATGTATATCCTAAATCGCATCCGTAGTAAAGCTATTCTTAAAATTTCTTTTGAATTATGGATGGGTAGGAAACCATTTTTAGTGCATCTACATATTTGGGGTTATCTTTTAGAGGCTTGATTATGTAATACATAAAAAAGAAAATTTGATCACAGAACTATTAGTTGTTATTTTATTAGATATCTAGAAAAGTCAAAAAATTTTAAATTTTATTGTCCATCACACATCACTAGAATTATTGAAACTAAAACTGCTAGGTTATTAAAGATGGAGATAACAATAAGGGGTGAACTATATGATATAGTATTAGAGAAAATAAAAAAATATTTTTTCATTACAGTAACACCTAGAGATATTTCACATGAAACTATTTATCATTAGATTATTGAATATCAATAGGTGGTTGATACACCACCTCCTCAATAGCTTATCAATGAACATGGCTCGATTGAAAATAATTATAATAATGATACTGAACCTGGAGTATCACTGAGATCTACTAAAATTAGGAGTCAGCTATTCTAGATGATTATTATTTACTTATAATAATGTGATTATGATATTAGGATTAAGGATGATTTAGTCTTATTTAAGGATATCATGAATAATGATGATTCTGAACTTTAGTTAGATGTAATGAAAAATGGAATAGAATCCATGAGTAAAAATTAAGTTTGAAAACTTACCAAATTGCCTGAAAAGTTTAAGCTTGTTGATTATAAGTGAATTTTTAAAACCAAATGTAACTCCAAAGATAATATCAAAAAATATAAGCTAGACTTGAAAGCAAAGAAATTCACTCAAAAGGAGGGTATCGATTATTTTGAAATATATTCACTTGTTTCTAGAAAGGATTCATTCAGAATCATTATAGTATTAGTAGTTTATTTTGATTTAGAGCTACACCAAAAGGATGTCAAGACTACATTCTTAAATGGGAATTTATAAGAAGATGTGCATATGGAATGGTCTAAAGGATTTTTAGTATAAGAAAATAAAAGATTGGCATGTAAATTTAAAAAATTTATATATGGTCCTAAACAAGCTTCTAGGCAATGGTACTTAAAGTTTAATGATGTCATTATTTTCTTCGAATTTTGAAAGAATATTACTGATTAATGTATATATCTGAAGATGAGTAGGAGTAAGTTTATATTCTTGATTTCATATATCAATTACTAGCTAACAGTGATTTGGATATTTTGTATGAAAATAACTATTTTCTTTCCAAATATTTTGATATAAAAGATATGACAAAAACTTCTTATATTCTTCGTATAGAAATCTATTGTAATAGAAATAAGATATTACTTAGTTTATCTCAGAGAAATTGTATTATCAGGATCCTAGAAAGATTTAAACTACCAAGCTGCTCATCAAGTAAAGTGCCAATTATTTTGAATGATAAATTCAGTAAATTTTAGTATCCATTGATTAAGATTGAGAAAAATCATATGATGAATATATCCTATACATCTACAATAAATAGTTTGATATATACTCAAGTATGTACTTGACCTAATATTAGTTTTGCTTTGAAAATATTTGATATATATCAAAGTGATCTAGGTATGGACCATTGAAAGGCTACCAAAAATGTGATACACTATCTTCAGGGGACTAAGAATTACATGCCGCTTGTCTTGATAGTATAGGATATCAAGATGGTGGAGCAATTTTATAAAAAAGTATAAAATAATGCATTATTGCATGCTTTACTATAGAAGCTAAAAATATAAACTACTATGAGACTTTCTTACATGCCCTATGCTGAAAAAATTCATCTCAGGATTGAGAGTTATGAATTTTATTTTCAAGCTATTGAAAATTTATTATGACAATTATGTTATAGTTTCGTTCTTTAATAGTGGCAAAATTACTAATGCAAACAAGTACACTGATGTAAGTATCTTATAATAAATGTTGCCTAGTGATGATGCAACCCAAAAGGGGGGATGAATTGGATTAAAAAACTTTTTTGCAAGACTTCAAACAATGTACCAATTCAAAGCATATATTTGTGAGCATGATAATAAAGTGCAGCAGAAATAAAAAATTAAATACAAGAATAAAAACAATCACAAACATATAAAGATTTATAGTGGTTCGGTGCACTTCAAGGTACCTACATCCACTCTACAAGTTTTCCTTGGAAATTCACTATAATCACCAAGATTACAACCAACATGTTTTCCGGGCTCACAAGTCAAAATATTTTGGTTTTCATGGGCTAACCAAAAATCCCTTGGTTTTCACGGGCTCACCAAAAATTCCTTATTTTGCGGGCTAACCAAAAATCTAGTTGGTTTTACGGGCTCACCAACAACCTAGTTGGTTTTACGGCCTCACCAACAACCTTGATAGTTTTCCAGGCTAACCAACAACCCAACTTGTTTTCACGGGCTCACAAGTCAAAATCCTTGTTGGTTTTCATCACATAGGCTCACTAATAACCTAGATACTAGTTTCAATTTGGTTGAAACTAGTAAGCATACAAGTATAAATTCAATAATGAAAATATAAAAGCTTTCTTACAAAAAGCAGATTTGTCTTTGAAGTACTTGATTGTTGTTGTTGAGCTTGTCTCCATGTTGTAGAAACTTCAATGAATGCTTGAAGATGCCACTCTTAGAAGCTCCCTCTCCACTTTTAATCCTTGGAGGCTCAACACTCTCAATATTGAATCCTTAAAAATCCTTCACATATTTTTACTTGCAAATCAAAGGATTTATCATTCAAATCATGGATTCTCTCATTCTCCAAGAGCTTGGTGGTGTATAAATAGCCCTCCATACCTTTATGACCATTTGTGATCATTGGATGAGAAAATATAGCCATTAGATCCAAGTTGGGGAAGTTCTGCACTTAAGAAAAACTAGCCGTTACAGCAAGTGTCGACACTTGACCTTCGTGAGTCGATATCTTGAGTCGACACTTCATTTCCTTGAGTCGATACTTGACCAAAAATATCTTCTGAAGTCTTCTGCTCTGCATTGGTGAGTCGATACTTCATCTGCTGAGTCAACACTTGACCAAACTCCTGAGATCACCACGTTTTGTATCTTGTTTAGTCTCAGGCCTTGAGTCAACACCTCACTGTTCATGAGTTGACACTTTGAGTCGACACTTGGCTGCACCAGTGCTAAAACATCTTCAAAATTAAATCTTGAGTACCTATATCTGATTTACATACTTAATGCACAATTAGTACTCAAATATACTTAAGTGTTTTGTCATAATCAAAACCAAAGTCAATAATCTCTTCCTTTTTAATAATGATAAAACCTTTAAGTATATAAACAAGGTAAGCTCAAAAATAAATATAACATGCTCCAAAAGATTAACACTAAGCATAGAGCAAATGTAGCAATGAAAAATATTGAGCTCCCCCTCAAAATATGATCTAAAAATGATTTTTCAAAAGCTCCCTCTCAACATATGATTTGTAAATTCTTTTCAAACTTTTTCAAAAAACTCAAACTTTCAAATTTTCAAACTTGGGCTGCCATGATCTTTAACTCAAAATCGTTAGATTTTCAAGAAGAATACCGGGCTCTGATACCAATTGTTGCCCAGTGATGATCAAATCCAAGAGGGGGGGTGAATTGGACTTTAAAACTTTTTTGCAAGACTTCAAATAATGTATCAATTCAAAGCATGTGTTTGTGAACATGATAATAAAGTACAGCGAAAATAAAGAAATAAATGCAATAATAAAAACAATCATAAATATATAAAAATTTATAGTGGTTCGGTGCACTCCAAAGCACCTATATCCACTTCTCAAGTTTTTCTTGGAAATTCACTATAATCACCAAGATTACAGTCAACATGTTTTCCAGGCTCACAAGTCAAAACCCAACATGTTTTCGGGCTCACAAGTCAAAACCCCTTAGTTTTCATGGGCTAACCAAAAATCCCTTGGTTTTCATGGGCTCACCAAAGATTTCTTGGTTTTGTGGGCTAACCAAGAACCTAGTTGGTTTTACGGGCTCACCAACAACCTAGTTGGTTTTACAGGCTCACCAGCAACCTTGATGGTTTTCCGGGCTAACCAACAACTCAACTTATTTTCACGGGCTTACAAGTAAAAACTCTTGGTTGTTTTCATCACATAAGCTCACCAACAACCTTGATACTAATTTCAATTTCATTGAAACTAGTAAACAATACAAGCACAAATTCAACAATGAAAATATAAAAGCTTTTTTACAAAAAGCGAATTTGTCTTTGAAGTACTTGATTGTTATTATTGAGCTTGTCTCCATGTTGTAGAAGCTTCAATGGATGCTTAAAGATGCCACTCTTGGAAGCTCCCTCTCCACTTTTAATCCTTGGAGGCTCAACACTATCAATATTGAATCCTTAAAAATCTTTTATATATTTTTACTTGCAAATCAAAGAATTTATCATTCAAACCATGAATTATCTCCTTCTCCAAGAGCTTGGTGGTATATAAATAGCCCTCCATATCTTTATGACCGTTTGTGACCGTTGGAGAAGAAAATATAGCAATTGGAGCCAAGTTGGGAAGTTCTGCACTTAAAAAAAACTAGTCATTATAGCAAGTGTCGGCACTTGACCTTCATGAGTCGACATCTTGAGTTGATACTTCATTTTCTTGAGTCGATACTTGACCAAAAATATCTTCTGAAGTCTTCTGCTCTGCACTGGTGAGTCGACACTTCATCTGGTGAGTCGATACTTTAGTTCTGTGAGTCGACACTTAACCAAACTCCTGAGATCACCACATTCTGTATCTTGTTTGGTCTCAAGCCTTGAGTCAACACTTCACTGTTCATGAGTCGATACTTGGATTTCATGAGTCGTCACTTGGCTACACAGTATTGAAACTTCTTCAAAATTAAATCTTGAGTATCTATATCTGATTTACACACTTCATGCATAATTAGTACTCAAATATACTTAAGTATTTTATCATAATCAAAACCAGAGTCAACAATAAACGAGAGATTAGTAGCCATCAAATATTTATTAATCTTATTGATACTGCTTGTATGATAGTTGATCCTTTGACTAAAGGTTTAATACCCAAAGTTTTCAAAGAGTATATAAAACTTATGGATGTTTGTTATTGGGATATTTAGTTTGTGATAAATACTTATTTTGAAATCTCTTAAAAGTTTAATGACTATTATTATTTTTGTTTAATTATTATTTTTATATATTGTGGTTGACTTGTATCAAAATTAAAATAAACAAAAGAGTCATTTATATGGCATTACAGTGGGATAATTGTGATAAGTATTAGAGTTTTGATAGCCTATATACTATTGTATATAAGATCGAGTTAAGTGAAAATTATTGATATCATGATACATCGAAGAAAGTATGCCAATTGAGGTATATGGCTACCATGACATGCATTAATAGGTTTTTACTTAATCAAAATATAAAGAGTTTTTCAATGAATAGATAATTGGATAATTTTTTTTAATGAATGTACTCGTCAGGTCGATTTCAAAAAACTTATTCAGTATTATTATTTTATTTTTAAAAAATTAAAATATATTTATTTTTAAAAATAAAATATTTTGGTATGATTAAAGAGTTATTTTTAAATAATAATATAGGCTAAATAGAAGAATATTAGATTTGACATCTACTATAATCTAATTACCACTTAGTTAGGTTTAATTCTTTGGATCAACCATATATAATGAATAAATTACAGAGACTCTAATTGATTAAAGATATCTATTCCTGATCGAACTGATCTTCTTGATCAAACAAAACTAGAGTCAAATTCTAATTAAGATTTTAGTCTTGAGATGAGAGAGATATGTGTAGGTATAAATATAGAGATAACTTGGTCATTTTCTCTAACTTTCATAATAGAGATGAATGATTCTCCATCGATCATTTATATAGGGAGAAAAGGGTGAGGACAGAGATCGAAGACTAGATACTTTGGAACGAAGAATGGATATCTCGAGAACTACATGATTTGCACCCTTGGAACAATGATGCAAGATATGTCTTTCGTAATTTATGATTTTGTGGGAATATAAAAGTACGATCCAGACATAAAAGATTAAAGCTTTTTATAACAATCTCTACTATACACCTATAAGAGATTATACCTACATATAATTCTAGAAGGGGGATTTGTTGCTGGCTGAAAAGATCTTGACATCATGCTTGATTTGTACATTTTACAATAAATAGTTATCATCTATATCATTTTAATAGAAATTAGGTTTGCATCCAAGTTCCACTCTTTTGGCTCCACCTCCACATGCATTACATTTACGAGATACTAGTGATGCATTTATTCGATCTTGGGATGGCAATCAATTGGATTGTACATGGTTCGAGTTATATCGGATTAGAACAGAATCCCCTTTTTTTTTTTTGGGTAGAAAGAGGAGCAAAGCTCCATATATTGAAATTAAAACATGATCCTTTACAATATGCAAAGTGTTAGAAGAACCTGAATATTATACATCTCCCAAAAGAAAGATTACTTGTACAACTACCCAAAAGCATATGCAGCAGCAATTACATAAACAGAAACATTGATCGGAAGCATTAGAAGGTAAAGAAGGGCAGCAGGAGTTAAGCATAACAGTAACTGCAACAGTAATAGTATCTGGTAGTTTGGAAATAGTACAACCCGGATGCAGGAACATCGGTACTGGTCTGAGAGTGCAGTACTGTAAGCCATAAAGTTGATGCACAACTGGACTGTTATGAGAAACATCCTGTCTCGAAACCTGTAATTGCCTTCTGGGGAGCATGGGAAGCTGTTGCTGTACATGTTCATGGTATGATGGATCGAGTCTCATAAAAACATTGCTTAAAGACTGGTAAGAAGTAGTATGGAATAAGCAAGATCCGGGCCAATAAAGGTGAGGCACATTGGGCTGCCAACTCTTAAGTAGCTAATTAGATTCACAGCTATACTTGTTTAGAAAAACATGATAGATAGATAAGCTATAAAGCAGCAGGAGTTCATGAGCTTGAGATAGAGAATATTTGTAGCATATAAGTGTCCAGTAGAAATTGAGTTGAAAATGTTAAAACTGTGCTTAATAATTTGGGTGAAACAGTAGCATATAAGAGACATGATAAATAATAGGTCTGAGCCATATAAGCCTTCCGTGAGCTGATGGGTCGCAGAGCATCAAACATGTTGACCCCATATTCTGCAATACTGTCAGTATAATGTGTAATTTGCCTATTGTAAAGCAGTGGTATGAAATGGATAATAAATTGAAGCGTGCCATTGGCACAGATACAGGTAACGCTTTGAATGGTGATTTGAGGATCTTCTGTAGATTCAGAAAATGAAATCCATGATGCCCAGAAAACAATGTTTAAGGTATCCATAATTTCCAATTCGTCGAAATGAGTGACACCACTTCGGACAGAAATATCTTTGCAGAGGACTTTTGAGTAACATATGAGGAAATGAGCAGCAGAATAATGGAGCGAATTAAAGGGAGGCAAAACCTCATTGATGCAATCCTCCATGATGCCCAGCATAGAGATCTGGAAGACCAATAGATGTGCCTGAAAGATCCTGAGCGCAACCGAGAGTTGATATCTGTAAGTTGTAATGCAGAGCAGCCGAATGATGGGAGAGGAGCCCAAACATGTGTGATAATAAACAGCAGCAAAATAAGGTAGCAATCTTGATGTAGGTGGCAGAAGTGATTGCGGAGGAATGAAATAAAAATTGCATAATAAAGCCCGTGACATTTGCATGATAAGCAGTTCCCGCTAGAGACCAGGGACCATTTGTCAGAATCCTGTTTTTATCCTCCTCGGAGTGGAATCAAAACAGGATTACCCCCTCGGATAAGACAGTAATGTTCATTTTCCTTTGGGGTTCTAGCGGAGCTTAAGCTCCTTTTGGAGAAATTCCAGAGGGAATCCCCTTTCCAAGAACTGGCCAAGCAAGGCAGACTTTAAAAGATTTTGAGCGTGGCTTACCTCCTCCGACGAAAAAGCTATGATCTTTGAGAATCTTTCCTGAAGCTCTTCTATGTCAACCGTCGTCATTCTGGAGGACTCCCATCGAAATCGCCGAGCTCCGTGCACTACTTGGGACCAACTCCGAGAAGCTTCTGGGAAAATTCCCACCTTCCCTTTTGCTTTGGCTGCTCCAGTTTCCCGGTCTAGCATGCTGGAAATATTTGGCGTAGTTGAAGCTGTAGTCCCCTCCACAGGATTTGGTCGGACTTCCGAGGTATGTTGACACTGTTCCGACGATGTTGCTCGAGGTGTTGTCTCAGACAAGCTTTCCTTTCCCTTCGATTCCTCCGGATTTGAACGCATCTTCGAAGGATTCGGCCTTCCCTGTTAATTTGCATCACCTTCCAGCTTCTCTCTTCTTCCCAAAGGAAGAATCGAGAAAGCCCTAATCTGAGATTTTCCTTTCTCACTCATAATTTTCTTTTCTCCGGACTTTCTCTCTCTTTGCGGACTTTCTCTCTCTTCACGGACTTTACAACTCTAGCCGTCTATGGTTTATCACTTAGAACAGAATCCTTTGAAAGCTTGACCAATGCCTCATCCGAGCATGCCCGTAGCCAATGTTGCTGGGTTGCTCCTCCGTTCTCCCTCCTTTCTTCCATTCTTTTTAACTTCTTGTAACTGCCTGTAAACTCTGGCCTGGGTTGAAGTCGGTAGACCCAGCCGACTTCAACCCAGACTGAGAGAAAAAAAAAAAAAGAAGAAACAGAGGAGTCGAACAAGGGGGACTTCGACGGATTTTTCGCTGGAGGACTCGGAGGGAGGAGTCGTGAGAGGCGAGGAGGAGGTCGGCGGAAGACCCGTAAGGGTTTGGGACGAGTGGTATTTTTTTAACAACGAGGCGATCTCGTTGTTTTGTTTTCGTTTTAAACCCTTCACCGCCGCCCCTAGAACCACCATCCCGCTCTCTCTCCCTCTCCGACGAACGACCGGAAGCTTCCCCAACGCCGCTGGTAAGGTCCTTTCTTTTATTTGCAAATTTTTGTGAGTTTTTTTTGTTAATTTTGGATGGATTTTTTGGTTCGGTTCGTTGGGATCGGCCGCCGCCGTCGTCGTCGCCACCGCCGCCGCCGTCGTCGTCGCCACCGCCGTCCGTTCGTCGTGCTGTGCTTGGTCTGTGAGAGCCAGCGACTTGCCGGCAGGTGGGGGGGCGATGCCGGATTGGTCGAAGAAGAAGAAGAAAGAAAAAAAAAAAAAAAGAAACGAGGAGGGTGGTTCGGGAGAAGAAAAGAAAAGAGAAAGAAAGAAGAAGGAAAAAAAAAAAAAAGAGAGAAAAGAAAAGAAAAGAAAGAAAAAAAAAAGATTCTGTATGGCCAGAAAGGAAAAAAAATAATAAAAAAAATAAAAATAAAAATAAAATATATATAAATATATGATAAGAGGAGAGAAAAAGAGGAGAGAGAGGAGGAGAGAGAGAGGAGAGAGGAGGAGGAGAGAGAGGAGGAGGAGAGAGAAGAGGAGAGAGAAAGAGGAGAGAGAAAGAGGAGAGAGAAGGTGGAGAGAGAAAGAGGAGAGAGGAAATCATGGATTTTTTTTAGAGATTCGTGAAAAATTAAGAATTTAGTTTTAATTTAAAATTATTTATTTATGTAGAGAATCAGTCTCCTGAACGGGGAGGCGTCGCGCCGATTTCGGGTACAGAGTAGTTCAGGTGTGGATAGTTGGTTTTGAGAGGTAAGGACTTCTAAACTTGATCACCATATTATTAATATATTTTACATGACCTAATTTGATCGAGTATAAATTAAATATTTTTCATGCATAGTAGTTTTCTGATAGCATGATTTGATTTCCGAGTTACGGAACGAATTTGTTGATAGTGTTGTTTGCATTTGCCAAGTGATCTTGAAATGTGTTTGATTGTGATAGCGATCGTTGGAAAGTGACATGATCCGACTATGTGAAAAGAAATGATAAAGTGTTAAGTGAACTGGTGTTTGGACTAGCCATGCCACGGCGGTACCGTGGTTTCTCAGTGTGCCAGTCACAGGCTGGAGTGTGACAATTTGTGTGCCCGTCACAGGCTGGAGTGTGACAACAGTGTGCCCGTCACAGGCTAGAGTGTGACAACAGTGTGCCCGTCACAGGCTGGAGTGTGACCGTGGTTAGTCCAGAACCCTAAAGATAATGGTTAAATAATTGAAAATTCTAAAAGAAAAATGTAAAGTTTTCAAGGTTTTTGTCATACATGAAACTTGAATTGTTTGACTGCATCACATGATATACTGGTATTTTACTATTTATATATATATATTATTATTGGTGATTATTTTGGAACCCTTACTGGGCTATGTAGCTCACTCCCTACCATCTGTTTTCTTTCAGAGACTCAGGATACTTAAAGAGGATCTGGACTGGGCGTGAGACGGAGCATCATTTTTGTTGAGATAAATAGTTAGTTAGTCCGGTTACTGACATTTGTGAGTCAGTAGACCAATTTATGATCATCGAGTTAAATTATGAACTATACATTGTTAATGGATTATTAATATAATATTAATTTAACTTGGATATGTTTGAATTGTTGTGTACCTAGGCCTTGCATAATCTTTAGGATAAAATCTAGGATTTGTGCGGCCGGTCACGTAGCCGATTCCGGTATTGGATTCGGGGCGTGACACTGCCTGTCTCATTCTATTAATAAAATTAAGTATGTTTATCCATTGTTTTGCAACAAAAAGAAGAAGAAAGAAGGAAGAGTTTGTTGAAGAGTTTGTTCTTGGTCTGGCTGCCAAAATCAATCCTAACCCTGTTGACTCATCCCACCATGAATGACCAAACTTGATTTAAACCAACTTGAATCGAGCTATCATGGCTCAACTCTCCAATGATTCATGGAGATCAAGTTAGACTACAATATCAAATTGATAAACAAACCTTAAAAGGTATGAGCATGCTGAATGCATGGCACAAACCAAACCTAATGGATTCCTAAAAGCTGACCCAAGTCAGAGAACCAGCACGCACCTAACCCATTAATATTTAGGTCGAAAAGTCTGACATGGAACTGACCCAACCAAAACTAAGAATTAAGTTCCTCGCAAGAAACACAGCCTAAACAGGCTTGCCTTGGGCAGGTCAATTTTTGTCACCGCCAAAATGCATGCTAATAAGTTGATCATACGAGGACAAGTTGAAGGGTTAGTTTGAAACTATATAAACTTTAAGTCAGCATCAGATTTCTACACAGCACCCTCACTCTCTCTCTCTCTCTCTCTCTCTCTCTCTCTCATCCACAAACATGCACACAAATAAGTTAGGGTTATGCTCACCCAACTTCTTCTATTCAAAAAACTTGTAGCGAAGGTGGACTCCTTAAGGTCCATTACAAGGCGCTCTTCCCATGGTAACATACGCGTGGTAACATTTTCTCTGGATCCTGGTGGTGTAGAGTTCCCATCTTACTGGAGAGGCTCCCAGTGCATCATCTTTCCTTTTGTCCTTCTTGTAGATTTGGACATTCGGTTGTCCTTGTATTCATTCAAAGCAGTCTTAGGAGACCAAAAACGTGTCTTTGATTGACAAAACTTTAGCCAAAAATTCAAAAAAGAGAAGTCAATCCAAGGACTCTCTGTACTCAAATCCAATAAGGATGAGTCTAACAAGCCAAATCCAATCGTTCACACCTTGCCAAGCCGCCTCGATCAAAGGCGTGTAAAATATAGACTCTGGAAATTTTGACGACGACAAAGTACACATACCTATCATTATTCTTAATTTGATACCGAAGACCATTGGTGGTTTGGATTCAAACCTCAGTTCAAGTTTGACTTAAAGTTGATACAATTTCGTCTTGGACCTTTAGAAGCCTTGGCAGCTAAACCAACCAAACACTATAGTCTATTATCGTATGTGACTGGAGATGGATGATGATGATGATGATCTGCATCTCCACCATGGAGGTTAGATGAGGATGATGCATGCATCCCTAATTTGTTAGTAATAGCTGATATATTAATAAATAATTATGAATCTACGAGTATTTCCAAACGGCGCATCCCTTCTAGATGGATTTCTCGGACTATATAACATTTTCTTTGGTTTTCAGTCAATTTTGGACTATGCGGACAACAGGGTTAATTAACCCTCCCACACCGGCCATTCGAGACTTGGTCTCGGACTTAAAAATAAGTCCTGAAAACCGGATTAGCTAGTAGGCAATCCTAAAAGCAATTGATGGAAAAATTCTTGTAACCCGAAATGATACTCTCTTCTTTTTTTTTTTTTTTTCGATAAAGAAAAGGAGAGAGGAGATAAATCCCGGTGTAGCTACTTCCACTAGGCCCCAACCCCGTCAGGCAATGTTCGATTCAAGATGCAATTTTTTCGCGTACCCTTCCTATCATTTATGAGTATATCAGCCTGGCACTATTAAGACGCCGGAGTAGTGCGCTCTCTCGCCATCCCGATCATACGAAATAATACTTTCAATCAATATGTATGGTACAGAAAAAACACTATAGTACATGCATCACCGATTAATTCTTTTTTTTTTCTTTTTTTAAAAAAAGATATGTATATAAAGGGACAAAAGTGTAAAATGGATTGTAGCCAATTGTTGCACCACTCATGCAGTTCGAATAAGTTTTGAGTTAAAACACTAGAGATATATCTTAATTGGTTCTGATCGTACCTTCCAAGCAAAAGAATGGTCGGTCTTTTTTCATAACATCAACCATTGGATTGCATCATGCACAATTCCTAAAACATATACAATTCTCAAAGCATTCCAAATATTTTCCCTCCCTCTAGTTGCATACCTTTCGAAGCATATATGGCACATCCGATGATTAATATCATAAAAGAAGAGCAATCATTTTTTCACATGAAAGATACAACCAAACCCTGTCATCCCCCACAGAAAAAAAAAGTTTAAAGAAATATAATAGTAAAAATCTATAAAAAAAAGATATTAGCTTCCTTTTGTCTACTTATCGATTGTTATGGATCTATCACCATAAACTTTGATTGTTATTTAAAGTTCCTATGAATAATGAATTCAAGGCCCATACAAAAATAGATATAGAAGGATGCAAGGTGGGAGATATTGAGCTATAAAATAAAAATTATGAGACCATCAAACTGGAAGACCTCTTACTTTACAAGTCATTTAAAATGATATTCTTGTCACGCGCGAGTTTTTTTGTTATCAATATTGCTTGTTATTAAATGTTATTATTTTAAACAAATGATAATAGATCAACAATTTTCTAAATCAAGTGTACTAGGTGAAAAAAAAATCTTAGTTTCAACAGAGAAAAGTCATTTCTAGTAATAAAATAGCACTAGATTGAAGCCAAATTGCTTTCGAACAAATAGTAATGTTGAGAACGATCAAACTTTTAAAAATACAGTGGAAAGTTAACTCGGTTGCTCTCTCTCTCTCTCTCTCTCTCTCTCTCTCTCTCTCTCTCCCCCTCTCCATTTCTCTCCCCCCTTATCTATATGAAAATTTTCTAAATTAACTTCCGAAGTCACTAGATTAAACTAGATTTTAAACAATATATTGTGGGTGGTAGGGCTTCTCTTGATAAGCATTTTATAGGTTGAAATTGGTCAGGTAATTAATCCATGCAACATAGTGCATAAATTGCAGTGAATTTGGAAGATTTAGATGGATATATTACTATGAAAATATTTCTCATACTAATAAGGCATCTTTTACACTTACTCTTTAGTTTTCATGTCCTTATTTTTGGGCTGGACCAAGATTTTTGCAAAGAATTGTAACTAATTGCTTAATAAATGCTATGATCATCATAAAGAACATCAACATGAATGTTATACACAAATACTAATGACAATTATAAGTGAAAAGAAAATAAATATAAAAAAAAACTAGATCAATTAGATAATGTTTCCAAAGAGTTAGGGTAAGCTTTTGTTAAATAGTTGTTGTGATAAACCCTAATAAATTGCCCAACAGAAGTAGACTATTATCTTTGAATTCTCCTTTCAATGGTCAGCAGGGACGGATCGCCCGAAGGGCGAGGGCCTTGGCCCCCCGTAATTTTTTTAAATTTTTTTTATATGTTAATTTTTTTTTGTAAATTTTTAAATATGTATAAAAATGGACCGTCGGGAAGGCGAGGAGGCCCCTCGGCCCCTCTATTTTTTTTTTTATAAATTAAGATTTTATGTAAACTTTTAAATATATATATATATTTATATATTTGGTCCTTCTAAATTTGGAGATATTAAATATAATTTGAAGAATTTAAAAAAAAATAAAATGAAACAAATAATATAAATCAACTTTTTTTACTTGAAAGTTGGATTACTACCAATTTTATTTTTCATTTTTATTAATTTTTTTTCATAATTTTTTAGGAGAAGACAAAGAATCTTCCTTTTGTTATTCAACTAGCATCCGTCTCCAGAATTCACCATGGTCGAAGCCACCGCACGCAGTCAGCACCATTCCATTCGCCACACCGATGGATAAAATGGTGACCGAACTTGTCATGTGATGCGATTAACAGAACGCTTCCATGACGAGACCAGGCGGTTGTGCATACACAAAACCGGATATGTCATGCCCCAGATCTAGCACCGGAACCGGCTACGTGACCGGCCGCACAAATCCTAGGTTTTATCCTAGAGTTCATGCAATGCCTAGGTACACAAGAGTCATTCACATCAAAATTTAAAACTAATATTATATAAACAACTGATTAATAATTGAACAATCCATTTATTAAATCAATATCACTAATTGGTCTACTGATTCACAACAAACATCAGTAACCGAAATTAACTTTAACTAACTAACTCAACATTAATGAAGCTCCGTCTCACGCCCAGACCAAATCCTATCATGCATCCTGAGTCTCTGAAAAATCAAAATGTAGGGACTGAGCTCTACAGCCCAGTAAGATTCCCTAACAATCACACCAGTATTAATATAAAACTGAAAGCAGCAATATCACAATAATATAACAGGAAAACGATAAATTCTAAGTCATACAACTAAAACCAATCATATATCAAATATATTAAAACCTTTCATTATATTTCCTTTATATGTTTTTATTAGTTTTCCTTCTTCTTTAGGGTTCTGGACTAGCCACGGTCACACTCCAGCCTATGACTGGCATACTGTTGTCACACTCCCGCATGTGACTGGCACACTATATGTCACATTCCAGCCTGTGACTGGCAATCTCATAATAGATCATGTACAATCTGTCCATGGCCAGGCTCATGTACTAAGCCCGCTTTGGCTATGTAATTGATCATGTACAACCTGCCCATGGCCAGGCTCACATACTAAGCCTGCTCTGGCTATATAACTACGATCCCGTGACATGGCTAGTCCAAATACTGTTAACACTTATCTTTTCACATCATCTTGTCAAAACATGTCATTTTCCAACAACCGATACCACGGTCCAACCCATTTCAAAGATCACTTGATAACTATGGTATATTAAATAAAATACAAATAACAATAATAACAAATCCACTTATATTTTGGAAAATCAATCATTCTATCCGGAAGCAACCATGCATGTAAACATATATATATATTCGGATCAAATCAGGCAAACTAAAATAATAAACACACACACACACATATATATATATATATATACACTGGTGATCAAGTCCAGAATCCTTATCTCTCAAAAATCAATTATCTACACCTGAACTAGTCTATACCTGAAATCTGCGCAACTCCTTCCTGCTCAAGGGACTGATTTCCTGCATAAATAATTTAATTAAAATATAAATTCTCAATTTCCATAAATTTCGAGAAAATCTCCTGATTCTCTCTCTTATTTCTCTCTCTTTCTCTCTCCTCTTTCTCTCTCTTCCTTCTCTCTTTTCCTTCTCTCTCTTCATTTTTCTTATTTTCTTTTTTTTTCACGGAATAGAGGTCCTCTTCTTTTATTTTATTATTATTTTTTCTTCTTCTTCTTTCTTTCTTTCTTTCTCTTTTCTTCCTCCTGAACTCACCTCCCTGCTCTCCCATTGGCTCGACCCGAGCCAGCCTCTCGGGGTCGCCTGTAGTGGCCAACAGAAGGTGGTCACCGGAAGACTCTGATGGATCGAAAGCAGACGATGGTGGCGGCGGCGGCAGCCACCGGTGGCCCACGACCTCCACGGCAACCCGAACCAAAAATCAAAATTAATCCTTCTTAATAGTAAAAAAAACTCACCGGCTAGTGTCTGGGATTCTCGGTCGCTCGACGGAGAGAAAGAAGGTGCATGAAGAGGCTTGATGGGGCGGCGGTGTGGGAAATTTAAAGAAAACGACCGATATTTTCCTTGTCGTTTGGAAATTAAACTCCGCCCAATCGAGTCCCAAAACCCTCCCAACTCATCGTCGATCACCTCCCACTCCCCTCATGACTCTTCCACCGAGACCCCCGATGAAATTTCCGGTTGGATTAGGAAGAAGAAGCCTCCCCTATTTCGGCTTCGGGCTCTCTTCCCTTCGTTCCAAATTTTTTTTTTTTTCATTGGTTTGGGTTAAAGTCGGCTGGGCCTGCCGACTTCAGCCCAAGCCCAGATATTACAGGATACCACCGATGCACTAGCCTATGACTGCCATCTCAGTGACCTTCGTTAGCCTCGCTGCACTGATGAACATTGCGTGTGGTGAAGCCGCGCACCGTCTTAACGATGGATCCATCGCGTAGCATAATTGGATCTTGAAGGGCACGGACGGGTGGGCGCCCGTCATACCTCAAGCTCCCACCAATGCTACTGCACTCACACCCCATCATCTTTGGCACCATTATCTTGTACAGCGCCAACGGTACTCGGTGTGATGCTGTCACTATTGTGGCTGGTGCGTGCACATCCTTTATGAGTCCGTGATGCTTATTACTTTTCCAGTTTCAACTACTACTGTAGAGAAAATATTTTCAAAAATAAAGATTGTCAAGACCAGATTATACAACAAATGGAAGATAATTTTTTTATTTATTATTTAATCACTTATATCGATAAGGAGATAGTTGAAAATTTTATGATACATTCAATTATTAATAAATTTAATCTTATGAAACAAGATAAATATAATTTAAATAATATTTATAAAAAATATTTAAATTAATTTTAATTATTTATTAATATTTTTTATTAATATTTTTTTTTGACTTCTCTAAGAAAAATTGGTGTGATCCCTCCTTGATGGTAAGTAAACATCGTTACTTGTACAAATGAAAAGCATGCATCAATAACAAGTGGGAGCTTGTTGGTCCTTCCCCTCATCTTTAATCCTCTCAATCCAGGAGATCATAGTTTAAAATTAATCAAAATATCACAGTCATCTATATACATTTGAATTATTATTATATCTGCCCCCATCTCTCTTCCTGTACCAACACATAAAACCATATTGACCATTCTCTCTTCCTGAAACTTCCATGTGACTTCCTAGAAATCATTACAACAATTTTAACAAAAACTAGGAATAATAATAAAATTTGTCTATTGATCGTGATAGAAGCATAATTTTAGACCATCCCAGGGATATTTTTAGATAATTGGCATCCAAACTTGTGGTAAGGTGAGAAACAAGTCGTACGCATTGTGTCCGCATACTATATAATGTCTAGTTCTAGAACAGGATATAGACCCCGAGTGAAATCTATAGCATTCCAAGGAAGCCAACCAACAATTGTTATTAGATTAAGAGCCTGTGATGTACGTAGAGCGATTCGGTAATGCAGGAAGCACACTTATCACCGATTGGACGGCTTTGATCGATGTTCCATCAACTGCAGTGAGAGCTGCAGACTGATAGGTTTTGATTGATTTGATCGGACTGATATAATAATTTCGCATTTACTGTGACACGCCGTTTTTTTTATTTTTATTTTTTCGGGGGTTGGGGTAAATACACGCCGCCCTTCTAAGCCTACCAAGGTGCGTTCCTTCAACGCCCCGCCCACCCCTGAAGCAAGAGGGTCCCATTATGGGCGACGGTAGATTTTGTGCCGTTGATGTCACCGGCCAAAGACGATCCAATGGATGAAGAGTGGTCAAAACCCACAAGTCCTTCCTTGCTTTGACTGCACCTGGAACGGCTCGGAAAATAAATTTTCCGTCTTTGACTGGGTTGTCACATCAACCGCGTCCCGAATATCCGGTGAGGCTATTCCTTGTGCCCTTCCATTTGCCCTTAATTATAGAAATAACATCACCTTTCTTATTTACTCTGACTATATATATCCTTTTTATCTGCGTTGATCCATCATACAATCCTCTCATGACACATAGAACATTACAAATTTATTTCTCTGGATCCGTCTTGAGATAATCTAGCATATAAAAAAAATAAATTTCATATTAAATTATTATATTTAATATAATAATAATAATAATAGTTGATTTTATATTTAATTTCTTAAAAAATTAAGAAGATAAAATATATATTATAAAATATTATTAATTTGATAAATTTTTGAGTAATGATAATTTATATTAGATAAAAAATATTCTTAATAAAATATATTTATGATCATTGAATTTATTTTGATATCATTCCAAATTCATTTAATAAAAAATTTTATAAAAAATTGTTGGGATAAACCGGCTAAGCAAAGGCTAATTGCTGGTTCAAGGATATAATTCAATCCATTTTGAACCGGTCGTTCATACCACAAGGCTCGAAGGTGACTCCACAGGCTGAAGAAGCAACAACTCGACATCACCGTTCCGGTCTCATCACTGGGTCAGTCTTCGGCCCACGCCGAAGAGAGCGGGTCGGTCTTCTTCGGATCACTTCGAAGAAGACTGGTCCGAAGAGACGGCTGCTTCATTCCCTAACTTGCTCCGAAAAGAGCTCCAGTCCACTCCGAAGAAGGCCATTCCGATGCGAACGGCTGGGCTGTCTTCAGCCTACTCCGAAAAGGATAGGTGCAAAGTAGTCAGCCGATTCGGCCTCGGACCCTTTCGAAGGAGTGGCCCTAGAGCAAATCTCCCATTGATCTCCAATCACCAGATGTGGATATGGTTGTTGTAACCAACCACGTAGCCACTAACTCCAACAATATCAAAATGGCCAGAATCAGCCACGTGACCACTAACTCCAACACCAATAACATCGAGGTGGCCAGAATCAGGCAGTAATCGCTTATGGTCATGGAGGGGTTAAGCTAACCAACCCCACTTAACCAAAGGCAAGTGGGCTTAACTACGTTTTTGGCACATCTCCCATTATAAATACTGGTAAGAGGGGACACTCAACAAGCAAGCTAAGGCAAGTAAGCCAAGCAAAACCAAATTCTCTGAGTATCTTTCACTCTCTCTCCTAGAGAACTCTCCATTCTGTTGCTCGAGCCTTCTCTGACTTAGGCATCGGAGTATCTCCCACTGAAGAAAATCCGGTCAAGGGGGTCTGTTTTGCAAGATTCTTGAGAGGCGAGCCAGCGATCCAGTAGCTCCATCCGATCTATGGAGGTTCGATGCCAACAGATTGGTGTGCCAAGAAGGGGAAGGGCTGCCATCCCCTCTTGAAAAGAAGAGTTTGAAAAAGCCGTAATGGTAAAAGGTAAGGCTCAAAATGCTTCGACGAGCAGGAGACGTCTACCCTCTCAGAGGAACGATCCCCCAGTGAAGAATAATGTCCCACCTCCCACACTGATCGTGGGACAATACCAGTTCGAAGCCCTCCTGAACCAGGTTGACGCTCTCACAACCATGGTTCAGAATTTTCAAGAGACTGCCCTTCAGGTGGGACATCCATCGGCCACCTCTAAGCACAGTCACTGGTCTAGAGAAAAGGGAGATCACCACCATGGATCTACTTGACGCTCTCTTCGGGATCGACCCTCTTATAAAGGCTGAAGTTTCTGACATTCGAAGCGCACTGATGATCGATATGCGAGGAAGAGATCTCCCTCTGTCTCCTCAGAAGACTCTACTCCCGAAAGTGCTTGGCAGAAAGGAGCCCACTACAACTATGAAGAAAAGTTTAAGATGCTTGAAGCACAGATCGTGAGGCTCCGCGATCAGAAAAGAGATGGTGAGTTCACGGCCTATGACTTGCGGCCTCCGTTCACCTCCAGAATAATGGAGGAAGTCTTCCCTCGGCATTTTAAAGTCCCTCAGATGGAATCCTACGATGGGACCACCGACCCTCTTGATCATCTGGGTAGCTTCAAGGCCCACATGATGATCCAGGAGCCTCCGATGCATGTACTGCTTGGCCTTTCCTGCGATCCTAAAAAAGGCAGCTCGAATGTGGTATTCGAGCATACATCTAGGTACTATCGACTCATTCTCTGAATTAGAAAAACTATTTGTCTCACATTTCAGGACTTGCCGAAAGATGTCCTGGAATATCGATAGCTTGTTCCTCCTCCATCAAAATGAAGGAGAGAGCCTCAAAGACTACATAACCAGATTCAATTCTGCCACTCTTGAGATCCCTGATCTCAACGAGTATGTGACCATGTCTGCTTTAAAGAAGGGGCTCCGGTCATCCAGGCTCACATTCTCTCTGGACAAAAGATTTTCGACAAGCTATGCTGAGCTCCTGGCAAGGGCTTAGAAGTATGCGGATGCCGAAGAGCAAGCGGCAAATCGATGCCTGATTGAAGAAAAATCTATTCCCAAGAAGAAGAGCAACAGGGGGCCAAATCCTCCCGCACCCTCTAATAACGATGACTCCACTCGATGACGTAGTTCCAGGCCTAAAACATTGGACAAAAAATCCCCTCAATCTCCTAAGGGAGAGAATCTTGATGGAGATAGAGAAAGATAGCTACCTCCAACGACCGTGCTCCATGAGGACGTCCTCCTCTACGAGGAATAGAAGCAAGTACTGCCAATTCCACAAGGATCATGGCCACAATATTGAAGACTGCATCCAACTTAAGGATGCAATAGAAGACCTAATCAAGAGGGGATACTTGAAAAAATATGTCGGCCACCCAGAACCTCAACCTGAAGCTGCTGCCCCTCAGAGGGCTATTGAAGAAGCTGAACTGCCCAACCAGAGGCCCACTAATGGAAGGGTGGGCATGCTGCATTGGCAAATTGACTGGAGGAGAGCCGAAGAAGATGATCCCAAGAGGCTCAAAGACAATAACTCTGTATACTTCTCTGACGATGACCTCCAGGGAGTTCAGCTCCTGCATAATGACTCCATTGTAGTCTCAGCCGTCGTGGCCAATTATGATGTAAGACATATGTTAGTAGACAATGAAAGCTCCGTCGATGTCTTGCTTTATGATGCATTCTCCATGATGGGTCTGTTTAAAGACAAGCTACAAAAATCTCCTATACCCCAGACTGGATTTGGAGGCAACCAAATCGGAGTTGAAGGAGAAATAATACTGCCTGTAACCCTCAGCACAAAATCATGTCAAAAGACATTTTTCATCAATTTTGTAGTAGTCCGAACTCCATCGACCTACAACGCGATATTGGGATGGCCCGCCTTGAACAAATTCAGGGCCGTAGTCTCGACATACCACCTTCTAATGCGCTTTCCTACCCGAAGTAGGATCGGGAAAGCAAGAGGGGATCAAAGGGCCGCCTGACAATGCTTGATGATACAGGACAAGCAATCGACTGATCTCATCACCCTAGATCAGCTGGACCCAAGAGATCAAACGAAGAATTGTGAGGAACCAATGGAGAAGACTGTTTCTGTATCTTTAGACGAAGACAACCCCACCAAAACAGTGCAGATAGGAAGCCTGCTTGATGAAAGAACGAAGACAAGGCTGATCCGTTTTCTATGGAATAATGTCGTTGTCTTTGCCTGGTCAGCTTCGGATATGCCTGGGATCCCTGCTGAAGTAATTACTCATCGGCTGGAAGTTGCCTCTAACTATAAGCCGGTTCGACAGAAGTAGAGGAACTTTGTCCCTGAAAGACAAAGGGCGATAGATGAAGAAGTGGGTAAGCTTCTTAAAGCTAGATTTGTCAAAGAAGTACGTTATCTGGAGTGGATAGCTAATGTTGTGATGGTAAGGAAGGCCAATAGCAAGTGGAGGATTTGTATCGACTACACAGATCTCAACAAGGCTTGCCCAAAAGATAACATTTTTTTGCCAAAGATAGACCAGCTGGTCGACGCCACCGCTGGTCACCAGCTACTAAGCTTCATGGATGCTTTTTCCAGCTATAACCATATACAAATGGATCCTGAATGTTGCCCAGGTGGCTTCTCAAGAGGGGGGTGAATTGGAATTAAAAAACCTTTTACAATAATGTGCACTTTCAAATTTTTTTGGTGTTGTGGTGCAATATGCAATGCAAAAGTAATTAAGTAAAAGCAATAAAGCAATAAGAGCATAATTACAAACACAAAAAGATTTAGAGTAGTTCAGAGCAACCGGCTCCTACGTCTACTACCCAAGCACCACTTGGGATTTCCACTATATCCCCCAACCGGAATACAATCAGATTATTTTACCAGGCTCACAATCCAAACCTATACACTTTGGTTTTACCTGGATCATCAAAGAAACCCTAACTCTCTTTGGTTTTAAATGGGATCACCAAAGAAAACCCAAATACTTGGTTTTATACCGGGATTACCAAGAAACCCAACTTAGGCTTTACAAGGTTCACCTAAAAACCTTCAACCCTCTCTTAAGACACAGCCTCCTTACTGTTCTTAGAGAGAAACAAGGATAAAGAAATGATAAACATGAAACTACAACAAACCGAGTTTGTTTAAGTGTTGCCGATGTAAATCAAGATGAAGTCAAGCCTTGAATACTCTTTAATGCTCTTCAAGCTGCTTCTTTCTTTCTTCCATGAGTGGATTCAATGATGGAGTAGAGTTGGTGAAGCTTTGACTCCAACTTGAAAGCTCTTTTAGGTAAGTAGGTGAATGACTTGAAAGCTCTTTAATATCTCAAGATAATTCCACAATAAATCTCTAATCATCGTTTAATCCTTCAAAAACAATCCCTTTTATAGTTTTCCAAGAGATATGACCGTTGTAGGGTCTTGGAATTCGTGAAATAGCTGTTGGAGACGAATTGGAGTTCAAATTTCAACTTCAGCAACTAGCCATTGGAATGCAGAAAATGGCTCCACGAGTCGGCTCGAGGTCCACGAGTCGGCTCGAAGTCTCAGACAGCCTAAAATGAAAATCTGTAAGAGTCGGCTCTTGCCTTTAGTCAAGACAAAACCATGAATACCTAGAGTCGGCTCTTCAGGGCAGAGTCGGCTTGAGTTCTCAGACCTTCAAAATACATAACTCTAGACGAGTCGGCTCTTGGGGCAGGAGTCGGCTCTTGATACTGAAACACTGAAACTTCCTCCGTGCTGTACCACCACGAATCAGCTCTTGATCCAAGAGTCAGCTCTTGCAAATCTTCAAAAAAATGCTTTAAGCTTCTTCAAAAATCTTCAACATTGAATCAAATAGAAGCTAATATACATACTCTATAATTTTTACAATTTTTCAGCCCATTTTACAAGATTACAAGATTAATAAAACTAGGGCTTTTACAAGTTCAAGTTTATAAAACTTTATATACAATTGAATTACCTTCCAATCAGTTTGAAAACCATTTTAAACAAAAAGTAACCAATTTCCTACAAAACTACTCAAGTAATTGAAAAGAGTTAGTATCAAATACATGCTCCAATATTTTGTGATCATCAAAATCATTCCAAGGGTCAACAATCTCTTCCTTTTTGATGATGACAAAACACTGGGCATGATTAAAAATTAAAATACTTTACAATTGCAGTATATTCAAATTTATGTGTGTTATCAACACAGTGTGCCACAATGTATCATATGTATAAAACTGAGCACTATTAACATAAAGTATCATATGTATCATATGTATCGATACATTGTATTTTCAGTATCAGATGAACAATATGGATCGAAACATGATGTATCAACATAGAATATTTCAAGAGTATCATTTATACAATACGTATCAAAACTTATGAAGTTACCAACCTTTTGAAGTGAATTTAATGATAATATTTGAAATAAAACTCTCCCTTACTATTTGTAATATCATTCCTTCTAAATTTCATCAAATTTTTATGAATCATTCAAATTTTCATTTCAACATTCATATTTTCATAATAATTAACATCCATATATCTTTTTTATGCACACAATCTCCAAAATAACATAGCCTTTTCACATTTTCAATAAAATTTATGAATTAAACATTCATATTATAGTTTTTTTCTTTAATCCACAATTTCCGTTCTCTCCCTTTTTGTCATCAACAAAAGGCATACAAGAGAACATTCATTTACAATAATTCAAGAAGTGATATCGATATATATAAAAAAGTCAGTACAAATATGATACATTACATATATGCCTTGGTACAACAAAATTGTATCACAACAACCAAAACATAACAACAAGATAAAAGCCTAAACATAAAAAAGATGGGCTAGGATCATCACTATCAGGTTCTTCCTCATCAGAGGAGGAACCGACTTCTAAGATTCTTAGACTAGGTTTGAACTTAGAAAATCTAGGTCGAAGATCCCTAATCCTAGTCCTAGTAGGAGTGGTAGTCCTAGACACTTTAGTTTTGGCTTTAGCTTTGGACTCTGAAGATATCACAATGGGTGTGGGTCTGGCAGTCGGTGGGTCCAAGGATAACGCCAAGGTGCTGGTGGTCGAAAGTATCTGGGTAGCTGGAGTCTGTCCATCCTCAAATCCTATAGCCTTCATACTAGCCTCAGGCTCAACATCTGCAGGAACATCAGTAAACTATGTAGCCTCTCCCTACTCACGATCAGTGCCAGTCCCAGTGACAGGTGCTATGGAAGTCGATGGTACATACTGGCTGGCTATAAAAAGCTATTTCAAAATGGTCATAACATCACGAAATCCCTGCTACATCTCAGACTATAGTAGAGTAATCCTGCTATCAGTGTCTGATCTGAGACACGATATCTCCTCCAAGACTCTCTGAAGTCTGTCATCTGCATTAGGTCTAATAGCTGTGGGTCTCCTGACTGGTGAATGAGGTGTGGTAGAAGCTGGCTCTGACGGTCCAGCCTCATCAGCCTGTGTATCAGTCTCCTCACCAAGTCTCTGAGCAGCCTAAGAATCATCCTCTGAATCATCTGAATGTGCTACTGGAACACCTGAAGTCTTCCTCACCCAATTGCCATCAACTTTAATGAATCCCATTCTAGTAAGGGATTTCACAGTATACCTATCAGTGTGCAACAGCAGTCGGCTGTCCTCTCCAGTCAGATCCATCAGGGCATCCTGAAATAATAGTATAAAAATCATCCCGTACGACAGACAAGTCCGTGCCCTACGGGCTACCTCCCTCATCTGCGAGATCATGATAAATGGCAAGTTGAGGGCCTCCCCCTCAATTAGTCACCTCATAAACATAAGGTCTCGCTCGTTGACCCAATCAAATCTCCCCATCCGGTGCAAGAAAATCCTACTAATAATATTGTGCAATAACCTCATCTCCAATGACAGCTGATTTGCACTCACATGCACAATGCCCTTCACATTTGATCTCTCCAGTATGAGTCTGAGGGTCTTCATCTTCTCTTTTAAAACTAAATAACGCTCCCTTTCTTTTGGTA
The DNA here is from genome assembly GCA_021397845.1 of Areca catechu. Lineage (NCBI taxonomy): Eukaryota > Viridiplantae > Streptophyta > Magnoliopsida > Arecales > Arecaceae > Areca > Areca catechu. Next base: position 37,194,207 of record CM038040.1, read on the forward strand.
TTTTCAGTATTCTTGAAAGCTTCTGTTCACTTATCTCTATATGCTTTCCTTTAACTGTTCCTTCTAAATGAAATGCTCCCAATGATATATTCTCAAAAAACTGATGGACTAAATTAGGATATGTCGGAACATTCAACAGACAAAAATCCTTCCATCCCTATTTTTCAAGCTAATCACCGATATGCAACTGTTATTGCTCCAGAAAATTAAAATCGATGCACCTACCCGGAGTAACCTGACGATTTTCCATAAGAATCACTTGTCGGGGTGCTTGAGGCTCTTCTTCCTGCTCAATCGGCTGTTCCTCTTCCAGAATCAAGGTGTCCAACCGCCTCTTGGTCCTCCATTCTTCCACGACGGTCCGAATAACCCTCTTTGCTTTCTTGGCCACGGCTTTGCGGGGTGCCATCTAGCTAAGATTAAAGGATTGAAGGGGTTTGAGAAAGTTTTTGGAAGGTTTCCTAGAGTGGAATGTGGAGTCGGCTAAGAGGAAACGACCAAAACCTAAAAACATAATGAATAGAAAACACGGAAACCCTATTTAAAAACGTTCGGCCCGACCTTCGAGCTGGCTCGCCGAGCGCCTTGATAACTCGAGTCGGCTCGAGAGAAAAACCAGTCTAAAGGTCAAAAATGGTCAAACTCAATTTCTATTGGTTTCTTGACCCTAAACTAGGTTGTCCTATGCTCTAAAGAAAAATTTAAAATACCTAGATAATTTTTTCTCAATTTTTAAAAATTAAGTCAAAAAGATTCAGAATGGGTCACATTGCCCTAATTCGCCTCTAATTTTCTCAAATCTATCTAGACTAAGTGGTTTAGTAAAAATGTCCGCTAGTTGGTCTTTAGTAGGTACGAATTCTAGTTCAACAACATTATTTAAAACATGATCACGAATAAAATGATGTCGAATTTTAATGTGCTTAGTTCGTGAGTGTTGAATTGGATTTTTAGATAAATTAATAGCACTAGTATTATCACATTTAATAGGAATTTTAGATTGGACAACACTATAATCTTCTAATTATTGCTTGATCCATAACACTTGAGCACAACAGCTCCCAGCAACCACATATTCTGTCTCAGTAGATAGTGCTACAGAGTTCTATTTGCGATAGTGCCAAGAAATCATGCTAACACCTAGAAATTGACAGGTGCCACTTGTGCTTTTTCTATCAATTTTACAATCTCCATAATCAGCATCAGAATAACTAATTAGCTTCAATGATATGTGCTTAGAATACCATAAACCTACATTACATGTGCCTTTCAGGTAGTTAATGATTCTTTTAATAGCTATGATGTGTGACTCTTTTGGATTAGATTGAAATCGTGCATACATACAAACACTAAATAAAATATCAGGTCTACTAGCTGTCAAATAAAGTAAAGAACCGATCATACCTCGGTACAGCTTTTGATCAACATTTATGCCATTCCTATCTTTATCAAGTCTACATGCAGGACTCATGGGTGTCCCATTTTCTTTGCTTGATTCTATGCCAAATTTCTTGATTATCTCTTTGATATACTTGGCCTGGTTGATCAGGATACCTTCTTTAGTTTGTTTGATTTGAAGTCCAAGAAAGTAACTCAGCTCACCCATCAAGCTTATTTCAAATTCTCCCTGAATTAGCTTAGCAAAATCTTGAAACAAAGATTCATCAGTATATCTAAAGATAATATCATCAATATATATTTGAACAACTAAAATATCATTATTCTTTCTTTGAATAAACAATGTGGTGTCAACACTACCTCTTACAATATCATTAGCAATTAAAAACTTAGTCTATCATACCAGGCTCTAGGTGCCTATTTCAGACCATACAAAGCTTTATTCAGTTTGAAAACATGATTTGAAAAAGTATGATCGATAAAAACAGGGGGTTGCTCAACAAAAACTTCTTCGGATAAAAAACCATTCAAAAATACACTCTTTATGTCCATTTGAAATAATAATAAAGTTCATAAAGCATGCATAAGCTAGTAGCAATCTAATAGCTTCTAATCTAGCTACCAGTGCATAAGTTTCATCAAAATCTATTTCCTCTTCTTGATTATATCCTTGTGCAACCAGTCTAGCTTTATTTCTAATTATATTTCTATCTTCATCTAGTTTATTTCTATAAACCCACCTAGTACCTATAATAGGATAGTCATTAGGTCTTTTTACTATGATCCAAATATTATTTCTCCTAAATTGATTTAATTCATCATGCATTGCTAACATCCAATTGGGATCAGTTTCAACTTCTTCTATATTGTGTGGTTCTACATGTGAAACAAAAGCAATTAAGTCATGTGCATCTCTCTATGCAAATCTAGTTTTAACACCTTGAGATGAGTCTCCTATAATTAATTTTTTCGGGTGCGATTGTACATACCTCCATTCTTTAAGTATATCAGTATGATCTTTACTTACTTCCCCTTCATGTGGTTTACTTGATTGTTTGTCTTTGAGAGTCAAGTCTTTTATTCCATGTTCTAGAGTACCTGCATCATCATCAACAAAATCTTCCTTTCTCGAAGATGTAATATTAGATTCATTGAAAATAACATATATAGATTCTTCAACAGTTAAAGTCCTTTTATTAAAAATATGATAGGCTTTACTATTTAAAGAATATCTAAGAAAAATAGTCTCATCGAATTTTGTATCAAATTTATCAAGATTGTCTTTTTCTATTGTTAAGAACAAAACATTTACATCTAAAAATATGAAAATATTTAATATTTGGTTTTCTATTGTCCCAAAGCTTATAGGGGATTTTTCTGATAATAGGTCTAATTAAAACTCTATTCAAAATATAGCATGTGATATTCACAGCTTCTGCCCAAAAGTATTTTGAAAGATTTCCTTCACAAAGCATTGTTCTGGACATCTCTTTCAAAGTACGATTCTTTCTTTCTACAACACAATTTTGCTGTGATGTTCTAGGTGCAGAAAAGTTATGATCAATACCATGCTTTGTGCAAAAATGAACAAAATACTGATTTTCAAATTTGGTGCCATGATCACTACGAATTGAAATGATAGATAGATTTTTCAGATTTGTAACTCTTTTGTAAAACTTTTTTAATACATTAAAAGTTTCATCTTTATGTGCAATAAACAAAATCCATGTATATCTTGAAAAGTTATCTACAATCACAAGACCAAATTTTATACCACCTAGGCTGGTAGTCCTAGTAGGTCCAAATAAGTCCATGTGAAGTAGCTTTAAGGATCTAGTAGTAGAAACAATATTTTTAGATTTAAAATTTCCCCTTACTTGTTTTCCTAACTGACAAGCATCGCAAATATAATCAAAATTAACTTTGAATTTTGGCAAACCTTTGACTAAATCCTTTGAAATAAGTTTAGCTATTGTGTCCATACTAGCGTGACCAAGTCGCCTGTGCCATAGTAAACTTGATTTCTTGCTCTTGTCATTCGTTGCTACAAGACTTGTATTACTTGACATAGCTAGATCATTAAGATCTACTACATAAATGTTACCAAGTCTGTGTCCAATGAATTTAGTACTAGAGTCAAGTGGATCAACTACTATACACATTATGACTTGAAGAAAACATTAAAACCAATATCACATAGCTGATTAATACTCAAAAGATTATGCTTTAACTTTTCTACAAGTAACACATTTTCAATAAATGTAGAATGAGTAATTTTGATTTTACCAATACCGATTATCCTTCCTTTTCGATTGTCACCAAATATTATCATTCCACCATCCTTTTGTTCTAGGGTGAAGAATTGATCAGCATCACCCGTCATGTATCTTGAACAACCGCTGTCCAGATACCATCTTTTCTTTATACTTGTGGCTGTAATACATCCTTGCAAAACAATCATTTAACAAATTTAGGTATCCAAGTTTTCTTGGATCCTTGCAAGTTAGTGGAAATGGTTCCTTTTGGAATCCAAACTTTCTTAATTTTCTTTTTGTCATTATGTTTCAAATGACATTCAAATGCTTTATGACTAAGGTTATTACATGCATAACATACAATTTTTGACTTTGAATAATAATCATGAGATGATGCAAATTTAGGTCTAACTAGTTTTGAACTAATGAACTTAGGAGCATATGAAGTAGATGCTGAAAACTTGTTTGAAATATAACATTTATAACCAATTCCAAATTTATTATTTGTTTCTTTTTTATCTTTTAAAATTAATTCAAGTTTGTTGAAACTTAAAGTTAGTTTTTCAACCAAGGATTTTAGTTTTTGAACTTCCTTCTTTAAATCATCGTTTTCATTTTTCAAATATTTATTTTTCTCAAAAATCTCTTCTTTTTCAATTTGAACAATCTTGAGTCTTTTACAAACCAAATTTAATTCTCTTTCTAAGATTGAATTTCTTTCACAGAATTCATTTTTGTCTTGTTCGAATACATCACATTGATTTTTTAAATCCCTCATTTTAAAACTAGCTTTTTTGTATTCTACCTGATATGGCTACATCGCTGACGTGGGGTGCGTGTCAGGTCCAGCTGGACACGGTCAGTACCACGCGGACTTTTTCTTTCAAAAGATCTCCCGTTCGAGAAGAAATGCTTCTGCTCCTTCGCCAGGTGGCACCCGAAGACGGGTCCACCTCGGCCAAAGTAGAGCCTCTCTCTGCCACTCCGCCAGGTGTCCACCTAGGAGGGGTCCACCTCGACCGAAGCTGGCGGCCCCCGTCGCTCCCTCACCAGGTGGCACCCCAAGATGGGTCCACCTCTTCCGAGGTCGAGCCGGGCCCTCCTGCTCCTTCGCCAGGTGGCACCCAAAGATGGGTCCACCTCGGCCAAAGTCGAGCCTCTCTCTGCCACTCCGCTAAGTGTCCACCCAGGAGGGATCTACCTCGGTCGAAGCTGGCGGCCCCTCGCTCCCTCGCCAGGTGGTACACCAAGACGGGTCCATCTCTATCGAGGTCGAGCCGGGTGCTCCTGCTCTTTCGCCAGGTGGCACCCGAAGACGGGTCCACCTCGGTCGAAGTCGAGCACCTCCCTGCCACTCCACCAGGTGTCCACCCAGGAGGGGTCCACCTCGGCCGAAGCTGGCGGCCCCTCGCTCCCTCGCCAGGTGGCACCCCAAGACAGGTCCACCTCTGCCGAGGTCGAGCCGGACCCTCCTGCTCCTTCGCCAGGTGGCACCCGAAGATGGGTCCACCTCGGTCGAAGTCGAGAACCTCCCTGCCACTCCACCAGGTGTCCACCTAGGAGGGGTCCACCTCGGCCGAAGCTGGCGGCCCCCTCACTCCCTCGGTAGGTGGCACACCAAGATGGATCCACCTCTACCGAGATCGAGCCGGGCCCTCCTGCTCCTTCGCCAGGTGGCACCCGAAGACGGGTCCACCTCGGTCGAAGTCGAGCCTCTCTCTGCCACTCCGCCAGGTGTCCACCCAGGAGGGGTCCACCTCGGTCGAAGCGGGCAGCCCCCTCGCTCACTCGCCATGTGGCACCCCAAGATGGGTCCACCTCCGTCGAGGTCGAGTCGGGCCCTCCTGCTCCTTCGCCAGGTGGCACCCGAAGACGGGTCCACCTCGATCGAAGTCGAGCCTCTCTCTGCCACTCCGCCAGGTGTGCACCCTTGAGGGGTCCACCTCGGTCGAAGCTGGCGGCCCCTCGCTCCGTCGCTGGGTTGCACCCTAAGACGGGTCCATCTCTACTGAGGTCGAGCCGGGCCCTCCTGCTCCTTCGCCAGGTGGCACCCGAAGATGGGTCCACCTCGACCGAAGTCGAGCCTCTCTCTGCCACTCCGCTAGGTGTCCACCCAGGAGGGGTCCACCTCGACTGAAGCTGGTAGCCCCCTTGCTCCCTCGCTAGGTGGCACTCCAAGATGGGTCCACCTCTGCCGAGGTCGAGACGGGCCCTCCTGCTCCTTCGCTAGGTGGCACCCGAAGACGGGTCCACCTCGGTCGAAGTCGAGCCTCTCTCTGCCACTCCGCCAGGTGTCCAACCAGGAGGGGTCCACCTCGGTCGAAGCTGGCGGCCCCTCGCTCCCTCGCCAGGTGGCACCCAAAGACGGGTCCACCTTTGTCGAGGTCAAGCCGGGCCCTCCTGCTCCTTCGCCAGGTGGCACCCGAAGACTGGTCTACCTCGACCGAAGTCGAGCACCTCCCTGCCACTCCGCCAGGTGTCCACCCAGGAGGGGTCCACCTCGGTCGAAGCTAGCGACCCCTCGCTCCCTCGCCAAGTGGCACCCCAAGACGGGTCCACCTCTACCGAGGTCGAGCCAGGCCCTCCTGCTCCTTCGCCATGTGGCACCCGAAGATGGGTCCACCTCGGTCGAAGTTGAGCACCTCCCTGCCACTCCGTCAGGTGTCCACCCAGGAGGGGTCCACCTCGGTCGAAGCTGGCGGCCCCTCGCTCCCTCGCCAGGTGGCACCCCAAGATGGGTCCACCTCTGTCGAGGTCGAGCCGGGCCCTCCTGCTCCTTCGCCAGGTGACACCCGAAGACGGGTCCACCTCGGCCAAAGTCGAGCACCTCCCTGCCACTCCGCCAGGTGTCCACCCAGGAGGGGTCCACCTCGGTCGAAGCTGGCGGCCCCTCGCTCCCTCGCCAGGTGGCACCCCAAGACGGGTCCACCTCTGCCGAGGTCAAGCCGGGCCCTCCTGCTCCTTCGCCAGGTGGCACCCGAAGATGGGTCCACCTTGACCAAAGTCGAGCCTCTCTCTGCCGCTCCGCCAAGTGTCCACTCAGGAGGGGTCCACCTCGGCCGAAGCTGGCAGCCCCTGCTCCACTGCCAGGTGGCGCCCCCTGACGGGTCCACCTCGGCCGAGATCAGCCATACTCTGTAAAGCCTCAGGGAAGCAGAGACACGGGTTGCAAGGTCGCCACTAGAGCCGGCACATGCCGCACCCCGTAGGGGGTGCCAGTATGGCTTGTAGTGACACGCGAAACCTCGTTTACACTAGTCAGACGGGGCCCCGCAACCGAGGAATGGAATCCTTGTGGGCAGGAGCCTGAAACGGCTGGAAGCCCACCATCAATGCCTCGAAAGGAGAGCTCCCGCGCTCGGCCCAAAGCCTCACCAGTCTTCTTCCTTTCGTGATACACTGCGGACGAGGCGGTCCAGCCACTTAACTCCTGGACCCGAAGAAGAAGGGGGAGGAGAAGGTCCAGAGGTCTCAGGGAGCCCCCTGGAAGGAACGTGGGCTGAGGGCAGCTCGGTGGTATAAAAGGGACGGTAAAAATGGGTGGAAAGGTAAGTCGAAAGAGGGAGAAAACACCAAGAGAACGATCCTGGGAGGCCTCAAGAAGTCCTCAGGCATGAGCTCGATGAACCCAGCACAGGAAGCCGGGCTTCAACTCCCCTCTTCCCCACACTTCTTTCGTTTACATCTCCTCTAAGTATGGGAATCCTTCGGGAACCCGCCTTAGGGGATCTATTCCATCTTGCCGCTCTCTAACTTGACCATCGGAGTGCTCCTGCCGGAATTCCCGGCCCAGGTCTCTGACTTTGTTTTGCAGGTCCGGGAGCTTGGAGATCTCGAGGTGAGAGAGTCCAAGATCGGTGCCAGCTCAAGAGCTACAGGCCACCGCGGTGAGATTGGCAACACTACCAATAATTCACAAAAAGCATTATACAATTCATCATAAGTGAATTCTAGATTAGGTTCAGAAGTATTTACCTCATCCTCCAAACCCATAAGACAGATTTGTGCAATTTTTGTTGTCTCTTCATTCTCTTCAGTGGATGTGGTTTCATCACTATCACTCTAAGCAGCAAGCATTGCCTTCTTCTTCTTTTTGGTGAACATCTTTTTCTTCGCTTCAAGACAATCAGGATGGATGTATCCTGGCTTCTTGCATCCATAGCAGATAGGAACTTGATCTTTATCTTTATCATTTTCTTTTTCTTTATCTCTTTCTTTTTCTTTTCTAAAATCACCTTTTCTATATTGTTTTCTCCATCTGTTTGTTTTCATTCTGCCCATAAATCTTTTGAATTTTCTCATGACAAGGGCAATTTCATCATTTCCAAGATCATCACCATCTGATGAGTCTGATTCTTCATTCTTATCTTCTTCAGTAGCTTTAAATGCAATGGCCTTCTTTCTTTTTGTATCTTTCTCAGTTCTTTGTTGCATAGCCAATTCATTCATGATCAAAGATGCAAGCAGTTCATCCAATGGCAGTGTATTTAGGTCCTTCGCTTCTTGAATTGCTGTCACTTTAGCTTTCCACTTATCTGACAAAGATCTTAAAACCTTTTGGACAAGATCAACATTAGAATAAGTTCTACCAAGACTCTTGAGATCATTTATAATACCAGTAAAACGAATATACATTACAGATATAGTCTCACTATGATCCATCTTAAATAGCTCATAATTATGTACAAGAAGATTAATTTTTGATGTTTTAACTTGAGATGTGCCTTCGTGTGTGATTTTTAGCTTGTCCCAAATTTCTTTAGCAGAATTGCAAGTTGAAATTATGTTAAACTCATTTGGATCCAAAGCACAATACAATAAGTTCATTGCTTTGGCATTCAGTTTAGCTAATTTCATATCGTTCTTGTCCCAATCCTCTTCTGGTTTGGGAACCTCTACATCATTAACTCTAATTGTGAGTGTGTGAGGTCCTTTCAGGATAATCTTCCATAAATGAAAATCTACGACTTGAATGTATATTTTCATTCTTGCTTTCTAATATGTATAATTGGTTCCGGTGAAAAGTGGAGGTCTATTCGTGGATTGACCTTCGACTAATGAAGTGCTCATGGGATGTGCCATATGTCTTTACTCTAAGTAACTTTCAGAGACTCTGCTCTGATACCACTTGTTATCCAGGTGGCTTTCCAAGAGGGGGGTGAATTGGGATTAAAAACTTTTCACAATAATGTGCACTTTCAAATTCTTTTGGTGTTGTGGTGCAATATGCAATGCGAAAGTAATTAAGTAAAAGCAATAAAGTAATAAGAGCACAATCACAAATACAAAGAGATTTAGAGTGGTTCGGAGCAACTGGCTCCTACGTCCACTACCCAAGTACCACTTGGGATTTCCACTATATCCCCCAACCGGAATACAATCGGATTATTTTACCAGGCTCACAATCCAAACCTATACACTTTGGTTTTACCTGGATCACCAAAGAAACCCTAACTCCCTTTGATTTTAAACGAGATCACCAAAGAAAACCCAAACACTTTGTTTTATACTGGGATTACCAAGAAACCCAACTTAGGTTTTACAAGGTTCACCTAAAAATCTTCAACCCTCTCTTAAGACACAGCCCCCTTGCTGTTCTTAAAGAGAAAACAAGGATAAAGAAATGATAAACAAGCAACTACAACAAATCGAGTTTGTTTAAGTGTTGCCAATGTAAATCAAGATGAAGTCAAGCCTTGAATACTTTTTAATGCTCTTCAAGCTACTTCTTTCCTTCTTCAATGAGTGGATTCAATGATGGAGTAGAGTTGGTGAAGCTTTGAATCCAACTTGAAAGCTCTTTTAGGTAAGTAGATGAATGACTTGAAAGCTCTTTAATATCTCAAGATAATTCCACAATAAATCTCTAATCATCATTTAATCCTTCAAAAATAATTCCTTTTATAGTTTTCCAAGAGATATGACCGTTATAGGGCCTTGGGATTCATGAAATAGCTGTTGGAGATGAATTGGAGTTCAAGTTTTAACTTCAGCAACTAGCTGTTGGAGTACGAAAAACGGCTCCATGAGTCGGCTCAAAGTCTCAGACAGCTTAAAATGAAAATCTGTAAGAGTCGGCTCTTCTGGCTGGAGTCGGCTCTTGCCTTCAGTCAAGTCAAAACCATGAATACCTAGAGTCGGCTCTTTAGGACAGAGTTGGCTCGAGTTCTCAGACCTTCAAAATACATAACTCTGGACGAGTCGGCTCTTGGGGCAGGAGTCGGCTCTTGATACTAAAACACTGAAACTTCCTCCATGCCGTGTGACCACGAGTCAGCTCTTGCAAATCTTCAAAAAAATGCTTCAAGTTTCTCCAAAAATCTTCAACATCGAATTAAAAAGAAGCTAATCTACATACTGTATAATTTTTATAATTTTTCAGCCCATTTTATAAGATTACAAGATTAATAAAACTAGGAATTTTATAAGTTCAAGTTTATAAAATTTTATATACAATTGAATTACCTTCTAATCAGTTTGAAAACCATTTTAAACAAAAGGTAACCAATTTCCTGCAAAACTACTCAAGTAATTGAAAAGAGTTAGTATCAAATACATGCTCCAATATTTTGTGATCATCAAAATCATTCCAGGGATCAATATTGAAAATGAGGAGAAGACATCCTTCATAATAGAGAAGGGACTATATTGCTACAAGATGATGCCATTCGGCCTGAAAAATGCCAGGATGACATTCCAAAGGCTGATCAACAAAGTATTTGAGAAATAATTAGGGAAGAACATTGAGGTGTATGTCGACGACATGATCGTGAAAAGCCTCCTCAAAGAGGACCATATTAAAGACTTGGAAGAATCTTTCAACGTCCTGCGGTGTCACCGGATGAAGCTAAACCCAGCCAAGTGTACCTTCGGCGTGACCTCTGGAAAATTTCTTAGATTTCTTGTTACCGAACGAGGGATAGAGGCCAACCCAGAGAAGATACAAGCTATCCGAAGCATGAGGCATCCCTCTTGCAAAAAGAAGGTACAATAGTTAACCGGGAGAATCATCTCTTTAAGCCGATTCATCTCTCGGTCAGCCGAAAGGTGTCTCCCTTTCTTTAAAGTCCTTCGTCAGTCACAAAATTTTGGATAGTCTGAAGACCGCCGTGGTGCCTTTGAAGAACTAAAGAAGTATTTGGAGAATCCCCCTCTACTTTATAAACCCCAAGAAGGAGAGACCCTCTATGTATACCTCTCTGCTTCGGATGAGGCAATCAGTACAGTACTCATCCGAAAGGCAGGCAACCTTCAAAAATCAATCTACTACACCAGCAAAGTATTACATGATGCCGAAGTGGGATACCCCATGATACAGAAGCTTATATACTTGCTGGTGATTACGGCGAAGCGCTTACGACCATATGTTCAATCCTACTCTATTATGGTCATGACAGACCAACCCTTGAAAGTTGTCCTCCAATGCCCTAATACTTCGGGGAGGATAGCAAAGTGGGCCATAAAGCTTGGAGAATTCGATATCAGCTTCCAGCCTAGATCGGTAATGAAAGCACAGGTGCTGGTTGACTTCATAGCCGATTGCACATGGGGTCTAGAAGATGACTCGCAACAAGCTGAAGGAGATGAGGCCATCCGAAAAGATTTAAAGTCTACATGGATGCTCTATGTAGACGGGGCTTCAAACTCGGTGGGATGCAGAGCGGGCCTCATACTAGCTAGCCCAAGCGGGCACACTATAGAATATTCTCTAGCTTCTCCTTCCATGCTTCGAACAATCAGGCTGAATACAAAGCCCTTCTTGCAGGACTCCGAATCGTGAAAGAGCTGGGGATTCGGAGGATCCAAATCTTTTTGAATTCTCGGATGGTGGTAAACTAGGTGAAGGGTGAGTTCAAAGCTCGAGATCCTACCATGGTCCAGTATTTGGGCAAAGTGCGGGCCCTAGTTTCTCAGCTAGAATTCTTCGAGATTACCCATGTCCCTCGAACGGAGAACTCTCGAGCTGACGCATTATCCAGACTTGCCACCACTACCCTAGATTCCCTTGGTCTCATCTTCATAGAGTATCTAGAAGTTTCGAGTATAGCAGAAGAAATACTAGAGGTACATCCAATTGAGCACGAGCCTAGCTGGATAGACACTATTCTCAAATTTTTGAATGAAGGCACTTACTCGAAGATAAGGTTGAAGCCAAACAAATTCGTTGGATGGCATCCCAGTATGTTATCCTGGATGGAACTCTATATAAGAGATCTTTTATACAACCTCTGTTGAAGTGTCTGGGATCATCTGACGTTGACATGCCTTAAGAAAAGTTCATGAGAGCATATGTGGAGATCACTTAGGGGATAGATCCTTGCGTACAAGATAATACACCAAGGTTATTATAAGCTAACCATCTAGAAGGATTTCACCGACTTTGTCCGAAGGTGCAACCAGTGTCAGAAATATGCTAATATTCAAAGATGGCCAGTAAGCCAGCTGACCCAGCTAACAGCACTATGGGCCTTCGCTCAATAGGGCATGGATATTCTTTGTCCATTTATATCAGTATCTGGATAACGAAAGTTTCTCATTGTGGCTATCGATTACTTCATCAAGTGGGTTGAAGCCGAACCCTTGGCATATATTACTGAAGGAAAGGTCGAAAGCTTCATGAGGAACTTCATTATATTTCGATTTGGAATTCTCCATGCCATAGTCACTGATAATGGGAGACAGTTCGACAACCCAATGTTCAAGGATTTCTGTGCCCAATACCATATACTCCACAAATTGACTTCTGTCGGTCATCTCCAGGCTAACGGAGAAGCTGAAGTAACGAACCAAACCATTCTCCACGGTCTGAAGACCAGGCTGAACGATGCCAAAAGACTCTGGGCCGAAGAACTAAATTTCGTTCTTTAGGCATATCGGACAACTCCCAGAACCGTCACCGGCGAGTCTCTATTTTATTTGACTTACGACACCGAAATGGTTCTTCCTTTGGAGGTTACTTTGCAATCCTTAAGGATTGACCAGTACAAGGAACTAGAGAATCCAGAACGCCAAAGAGTGGACTTGGATCTACTACAGGGCACCAGACTTCGTGCTTAGATAAAGATAGCGGCGTACCAACAAAGAGTCACCAATACTACAACTCTAGGATGAAGGAACGAACCTTCCGATCTAAAGATTTAGTACTACGAAGGTTCGAAGTATCCAAGTCGACGGAGCAAGGCAAGCTTTTTTCCAATTGGGAAGGCCCGTATCAAATCAAGGAAGTCGTACGTCCAGGGACTTATCGGCTCGAGACCTTAGCTAGCTTTGCGCTATCTCGACCTTGGAATGTAGAAAATCTTCGCAAGTACTATCAATAAAAATTTCCTTTTGGAAAGACTTCAATAAAAAGTTCATTCAAGGAGGGCCTAATCAGCCTATCTTACTCTCAATCAAAGGCACAAGGAAGGTTCAAGCAACCTACCCTATGGTAAATCCGCTGACATGTCGAGATAGGCCTAATCAGCCTATCTTATTCCTAATCAAAGGCACAGGGATGGTTCAAGTAACCTACCCTACGGTAAATTCACTGACATGCCCAAGTAGGCCCAATCAGCCTATCTTATTCCTATTCAAAGGCACAGGGATGGTTCAAGTAACCTATCCTACGATAAATCCGCTGACATGCCGAGGTAGGCCCAATCAACCTATCTTATTCCTAATCAAAGGCACAGGGATGGTTTAAGTAACCTACCCTACGATAAATCTGCTGACATGCCGAGGTGGGTCTAATCAGCCTATCTTATTCATAATCAAAGCACAAGGATGGTTCAAGCAACCTACCCTACGGTAAATCCGTAGATGTGCCGAGGTAGGTCTAGACAACCTACCTTATTTTCAATAAAATGCCTAAGGACGGTCCCATTGGCCTACCCTAACGACGAATCCAATTAACATGAACGGATAAGCCTCTCTTCGGCTTCCGTGAGCTTAGACTCCTAAGTCTAAGAAGAAGACGAGGCTGACATGAAATCTTAAGATTCTTCGTGAATACACTATCCCAATATTCATGATGCCGAAGAGTTTGCACTTAGCACTGTTCTGGGATGTGTCTGTCCATCAAGTCAAAATTTTTATTTTAAAAAGGAGAATCTCTATTCATTGATGGAAAAGCAGTATAATCGACCAACTTACATCATCATCAAAAAAAAGAAGAAAAAGAGAAAAAGAGCTGCAGCAAGAAGCTATTTTTCTTCAACACCAGGAACAAAGACCCCTCGTCGACCTCTTCAGAGGGAGGAGCTGAGCTGCCCTGGTAGCAAGTTTTGTTTCCTCCATGTCCTCGCCCAGTACAACAAGAGAAGAAACATCCAAATTTGGGTAAGCCTTCGTGACTTTATTCAAGCAGTCCGTATAGCCGACAAGGTAGCTCTCTATCCCAACTTCATGCATTTCATTGCTAAAGGCCTTCGAGTTCTTATAAGCTTCGACAGCCTGGAAAGCACTCTTTTCAGCCTGCTTTGCCCTCTGATTGGCTAATGAAATGTCCATCTCCAGCTGGGCGATTCTATTCTCCAGTTCGGCCTTATGGGCTGCTGCTATCTCAGCATTACGAAGGCAATCCCTCATTGGTAGTTCAGCTGAAATTGCCTTCTTCCTCCTCCTTTACAACTTTGCCACCACCTCGGCCACGTACGCCTCAAGCATCCTCAGCTCCTTTTCCAAGGAACTATTTGCGGCGATAGCCTTATCCAGTTTTTCTTCAGTGGAAGCCCGAAGCCCTTTAGCCGCTTCTCTCTCGGCTATGGCAAGAGCCAACTGGCTACGAAGCTTTTGCCAAAGTCGATGGACTCACGAATGCTCTCTTCCAACAGAGAAACATCGTGGGTGACCTGTCAAAGATAAACACATATAAAGTTAGTTTGACCATTGCTGATGTACCTACGGTGCTTACATTGACACTCACTTGTTGCATCCTGGGATAAATAAAGGAAAAAGGGTCTCTTAGCCCTTTCTCCTTAGCCTCCTTTCCATCCTTTCGGGAGATGGCCAAAGTCTTTGTCTGCCCCGGATCGCTACGACCAGCATCGGCAACGGACATGCCGAATTCCTCCGAACCTCCCCCTCTATGTTGGAAGTTCGAGCTTGATATTACCAGTAGTGATGGGAGCTCCGCTCACATCTAGCGGGCCTCGCTCCCCCGATGGGCCTGCAAGAGCAGTCCCAGCCGGATGTTCGGCCAGACGTCCAAGCGAAGGGACTTGCTCTTCTTTCGAGGAAGAATCTATGTCGATAGGAACTCCACCATCGATCCAGACCCGTGGGAGTGCCAGGATGTAGACCCATTTTCGGTCTGACCTTCTCACCAGAGGGGCCCTCGCTAGCGATTTTCCCATCGCCCATCAGAGACGTGCTACGTCTGGCCTCATGGTTAACAAGAACTCTTGAAGCTAACTACAGTAGAAAGAGGAGGAAAGATCGCTCAGGGGGCAACGTTGCCAAAAAACTCAAAAAGATTTGATCTATGGGGGCGTAAGTCTCTTATATAAAGCCCGTCAATGGCTCAGATTGACTACCCATATTATGGGCTGCCCTTCGATTATGCCGCGTGTGTTCGTCTTAATCGATAGGGGCCTCGATCCATGTGAAGGTGGTTGCAAGAAGTCTGGGAGCCGTGACTGATCCGATCCATGACATGCATAGCTTTAATGGATCTAGTCATCACAGTCCCATGACTTGGCAATAACTCCTCGCCAACGGTAATTGGACATCTGGTAAGAACGGAGCGTCGCATTAGTCAGTGAGCCAGGATCCCATCAAACATCAAGATTCCTTAATTGTGAAAAGTTGGCTCATGAGTAGGAAAAGGCTGACCTGACGAGAAGCTAGAATGAATGGATTATCACCAAGATTAGCGATCTTGCTGAAGTCCAGTTTAAAAACCCCGGGCAACGAAGAAACCTAAATCCAAGCTGAAGGCGTTCATATGCCCGAAGATGGATCTCTATCTAGAAGGAGTAGCCCATCCGAAGACCTCACACTTAGAGAATTTACATTCCATTTGAATGTTAGTGCATATTCGGAAGTGGCTACCTGTCTGAAGAGCCCACACTTTAAAAATTTTTATTGAAGGTTCTAATTCAGAATTTTTATTGAAGGTTCTAATTCAACGAATGCCATCTATCAGAAAATGGCAACTCATCAAGAGACTCTTCACTCCAGAAAGCTTCCGTTCAAGTTAAACGTTATCATATTTTTCAAAAAATGGCTACCTACTCAAAGATCGCAATGCGTCCGATGACTTCATACTTAGAAAAAATTCATCCAATTAAAAAAAAAGTGTGTTTTCATTCATGTTTAGGCAGATCTGATTACACATCTTTCTCTTATAAGACAAAAAAACAAAAGCTACAAAGGCCTATTCATCTGCTACGGAAACTTCTGGATCAGCAGCAGGAAGTGACTCTTCAGCATAAACTGAAGGAAAGGCCTCATCTACTTGAGCCGAAGTAGGTGGATCAGCCATGGTCAGCTCTCCAACCTATTCTTGGCCTTCAGTTATGGCCGAGACTTCTTCAGCCTGCCCAAGCGCTTCTTCAGCTTCGGTAGGGGCTGTGGACTCGATTTCAAAGGGGGTCGTGGGTCCTTCTTCTTCCTCGACGATCTCATATGCCGGGATGCTCAAAAGATCAAGATCAGAGTAAAACCCCTAGACCTCCTTAAGCCCATCGTTGAAACCATATTGGTAACTGACCACACTAGACTCAGTTACCTCCTCCTTAAACGTCGAAGACTTCTTGAAATCTTCGACTGCCCTGACCGCCTGCTCCTTCGAAGCCTTGGACTCCTTGACCGCTGCTTCGACCTTCTTGGTCGCCTTGTCAGCTCTCTTGGCTGCCTCATTAGCCTTCTACTGAATCTCCTTGGCAGAGTGCTCCAAGGAGTGCATCTGTTTCTTCATCTTCCAAAGCTTGGCCTCCAGTTTAGAGATCTTCAATTGAGCTTTCTTCAGCTCATTCTTTAGACCTCGAACCTCGGCATCCTTATTGTTGAGCTTCTCTTCCATGGCCAGTTTCAACTCTTCGGCCACTTCTTTTTTAGCTTTCACCATTTGAAGCTCCTCTTTCAAGCTCTTGAGAAAGTTGTCGAACCCTTCCATGCTTTTCTCTATGAAAGTGATATCATGGACTAGCTGCATTAAATCATCAAAATGTGAAGTTAGTTATGCTAAAGACCACTATAAGGAGATGAAGGAAGATGAGAGATCGTACCTTCAGCATGGAAGAGAATGCTGAATCGGACACCTCTGCGAAGCATCGATTCCGGGTGGTTGCCCAGTCGCGGGACAACAGTGTGGCCTTCAATACTCTTCTGGCTACATCGAGAAGTGCTAGACCCCTCGCATTAGAGAAGAGGGAGAGGTCTATCTCGCAATCCCTATCTAGAAGAGTATTCCTTATCGGACTCCCCTTGACTTGAGGTGCCTTGCCCTTATCCCTCGTAGATGGGCAAGGCGCTGGTAGGTCGTCGATCGGGGCTATGGTCGGACTTTCTAAGATTTGAATCGGAGAACTGTCCCCGGGCAGAAGCTCTATCAATGGGACCTCGCACCTCCCGGATGACTCCCTCGCAAGAGCGATGCTCCTGCTAGCTCCCTCCTCCCATGCCTTCTTTCAGACTTCTGATCTTGTTGGAGGAACTTGGGATGCTTTCCTTTTGGCAAATTGGTGAAGCAAGCTGACATCAGGCTTCATCCTGCCACCTATCAGCAGAAACAAATCTCAAGGTCAGCTAGTAGGGATGACTATGAAGCTGGATAAAAGTCGAAGCCATCTATTGGTTATACCTAACGAGGAGGACTCGCTAATCTGAGCGAGATGGAGATTCTTCTCTTCTAACAGTTTCCGGATTGAAGTGACCTCAGACTCAGACAACAATATGAAGTCCGGTTGGTTGGCCTTTAGAACCTTCTTACCAGCATTTGCACTCAGACAAGGTTCTCTCCATTCTGTATCGAACCCCCATGGTTGGAAGAAGAGACGAACAAAAAGTTAGATTTCTATCCATGGATGGCACTAGGCATATCCTTAATTATTTTGCGGCCAGGACAGAGGTCGATGACCCACCACCCATAGCCGTGAATGTCTCTCTTCAAAGTGAAGAGAGAAGTGAACATACTGGTCTTGGGCCTCACATTTGCTATATGGCAACGGACCAAAAACCCGCAGATGTTCCGAATGCTGTTCGGAGTCAACTGCGTTGGGATGACATGGTACATGTGGAAGACTTTGGCAAAAAAGGGGTGCAACGAAAAGCAAAAACCAACTTTCAAGTGGTCTTCATATATGGCAATGGTACCGGACGGGGGCCTATTTACCCTCTTTTGGACTGTGGAAGTATGAAAGGAAAGTTATCGGGAATACGATAATACTCCCATAAGCGACCGATCCTATCGAAGGACAGAGAGCTCGGGATCAACTCCGGTTGAGACTCAGTGATGGTCCCCATAATAGATCTTGGGGCATTAAAAGATTCGACCTCTCCCCCACCGGAGGGGGTCCTATCGGCGGCCGGAACCTTTAAAGTCCTAACCATGGTGGAAAAAGGAGGAGAGGGGAGGCCTACCTGTAAGAAGGACTATGAACCAAGAGGAAGATAAAAGCTGAGACAGCGGAAAGCAAAATGCACAGGGCAAAGAAGCTTCCTTTGCCAACCTGCTCTCCTTTATATAGGGGGCAAAAAGCATTTCGGGTAGCCTCCTCGAAAGAGGAGACATCTTTCCGATCATGCCACGTATGAAGGCACCGATCGTGGATACGAAGTCCCAAACGATGCCAATTGATTCAACGGGGGAAAAACCAAAACTGACAACCGTGATCCATGTGACTACATCTGATAGCTGGGATTGAGTTCGTGCCTTATATCCAAAGAACAAGATGATGCCACATCCTCCATCCAAACCGAAGTCGAAGAGCCCGTCAAGTCACCATAATGGAAGGAAGAGACATGATTCATCCACTCGCCGTCTCCTTTTCGTAAGCCAATGAGTGAGCGACATCTATCTCCCGCACAACTCTCGAATCAGGTGGCAGTTATTGCAAATGACTGAATCGAAGATTCGCCATCATTGGTCACGCTTTTTCTAATGGTAAACGATAATTCATAAGTACTCCCACTTCTCAAAGCCAATCATTGCTTCGAAAACTGGGAGTGGGGGGTAACTATTAGGATAAACCGGCTCAATAAAGGCTAAGTTCAAGGATACAATTCAGTCCCTTTTGAACCGGTCGCCCATACCAGAAGGCTCAAATGTGACTCCACATGTTAAAGAAGCAACAACTTGACATCACCATTCTGGTCTCATCACTGGGTCAGTCTTCAGTCCACATCGAAGAGAGCGATCCCGAAACACATCTCTGATCCATACTATGCCAGGCACCCGGTGGCGGGTCAGTCTTCTTCAAATCACTTCGAAGAAGACTAGTCCGAAGAAGATGGTCGATTCATTCCCCAACTTGCTCCGAAAAGAACTCTAGTCCACTCCGAAGAAAGCCATTTCAATGTGAATGGCTGGGATGTCTTCAGCCTACTCCGAAGAAGATAGGTGCAAGGCAATCAGCCGATTTGACTTCGGATCCTTTCGAAGGAGTGACCATGAAGCAAATCCCATTGATATCCAATCTCTAGATGTGGATATAGTTGTTGTAACCAACCATGTAGCCACTAACTCCAACAATATCAAAGTGACCAGATCAGCCACGTGGCCACTAACTCCAGCACCAACAATATCGAGGTGGCTAGAATCAGGCAGTAATCGTTTATGGTCATGGAGGGGTTAAGCTAACCGACCCCACTTAACTAGAGGTAAGTGGGCTTAATTGCATTTTTGGCACATCTCCCATTATAAATATTGGTAAGAGGGGGCACTCAACAAGCAAACTAAGGCAAGTAAACCAAGCAAAACCAAATTCTCTTAGTCTCTTTCACTCTCTCTCTCTCGGAGAACTCTCCCTTCTATTGCTCGAGCCTTCGCTAACTTAGGCATCGAAGTATCCCCATCAGAAAAAATCCAGTCAAGGGGGTCTATTTTGCAGGATTCTTGGAAGGCGAGCCAGCGATCCAGCAGCTCCGTCGATCCGCGGAGGTTCGATGCCAGCAGTAATAAAAATATAAATAGTATTATATAAAGAGTTATGCACAAAGTTATTAAACCTAACTTGGGTCTTTGATCCGGACAAAACACTAGGTAAGCGGGTAAGCGGTTCAACCGCTGGGTCAACGGTTGAACCTGTGGATTAATACACAGAACAAAAAAATTATTTTTGATAAAATTAAATAATTATTTTTTATATTTATTTATCTCATAAATCAATAAAATATAGTATAATTAAAAAAATTGTATCTAAAATTGGAGTTTTCCTAAAAAAATATAAAATCTGGGACCAATCCAGGAAAAACACAAACATAAAGACTTTTAAGCAAATATTGCTTTCATTTTCTTCACTTTTCCCATTTCCACCTTTATTTTATTTCTCATCTCATTCTCCCCCATAGCAAACCCTAACCCATCCCACCTCCCTCTCCCCCGGATCACAACCTCCTCCTGCAATTGTCACCCCCTAGCACTGTTCTCCTCCCCCCACCCCATCGTCATCCCTACCTTACCCCAACTCTCCCTTACAAAGCAAAGTGAAATAACTTTCTCGCACTCGCTACTGTTGACCCCCTCATCTGGTTGTCCTCCTTCCTACCACCATCCCCCCTCGACATTGTCCACCCACTTGCCATCATCCCATCTTCCACCATCATCATACCTTCCACCATTACTGTTGTCATGTCAATGCCGTTGTAGCCTACGTGCCCAAAGGATATCCATGTTTCACCCTTTGCCATCATCCTAGCATCTCCATAACACTCCCTACAAAAAAAAAGATTATTAGTAATAGTTAAACACTGTCGTTAATAATTGATTTGCCAATACTAATACTATTAGCGACAGCTCACCATTGCTAATAGGCCATCGGATAAACTCCTGTCAAAACTAATAGTTATTAGTGACAAGGTTTAAAATTATCACTAATGAGCATTATTAGAGATAATTTTAGCAACGACAATCGACCGTTACTAATAATATTTTTATTTTTAAAAAAAATAATTTAAAAAATTATTAGTGACTAAAAAAATTATATCAGTAATAATTATTTAGCAACAACAAATGTCGTCACCAATGCCATTGTTAATAATATTTCTATTTTAAAATAATAATTAAAAAAATTATCACCAACCAAAAAAATGCATCGATGATAATTATTTAATGACAACAAATACTATCACCAATACCATTGCTGATATTTTTAATTTTTTTTAAAAAGTAGTAATTAATTTTTTAAAATTTAATTTTAATGATAATAATAAATAATTAAAATTTTTAAATAATATTAAAAATAAAGTAACAATTAACAATTATAATTATATTATGGAAAAAATCTAATTATATAATATTAAAAAGTATAAACTTTATAATTTCATAATTTACACTATGAAAAATAAATAAATATATAATAAAATAAAAATATCATATGAGATCTATATCGTCGTCCTCCTCCTCCTTCAGTTGTATATCCTCTCCAATAGCTGGTGGATGAGAGCCAAATGTCCCAGCATCCTATAATAAAAAAATAAAATATTATTAGTAAATTTCTAAGTATAAAAAATTAAAACAAGTTAAAAAATTTATTAATAGGCTTACCTGTTGTGATGGCTATGATAGCGAGACCAGCTGATTGCATAGATGTGGATCTCGAAAAAGCTCGATGACTATATCACGGATGGTGTCACAGAGGTGTTGAGATTGCTAGACCAGAACATAGCTCACAATGTTCTTGATGTGTGCATCACTCTATGTGTAGATCATCGAAGCCTGAGAAGAGGATGCCGAAGACTACCGAGCTATCAGAGGGTCAAAGCTGTGGTCGAATCTAAGAACTCGGCTCCAAATCACCCCTCTTGTGATCTTGAGCATCCCTCGAGGTCAAAGAGGGGTAGAGAGGACGGGTCCTTACTGTGCAATGTTATGTATACTTCGCATAATTTTCCTATAAATTTTATAAATTAATTAGTTGAATTACACATAAATATATATAATTAATATTTAAAGTTTAAAATTTTTATGGTGATCTACCTAGATCTCTCATCTAAATAATCACCAGTCCTACTAGATCAATGTATAGCCTCCCACAACTGCAGCTATCCTTGTACATGACTCAGCTACCATGTCTATAACAAATAAATTATAAAAATAACTTATTTAATATATATATAACATTAATTAAAATTAAAATTAATTAATATAGTTAAGATTATAATTCTTACCAATCTGTCAACCACCACATGCATGCCAACAGAACCATCGATATGCTTGATGAATTTTACCAAATGGCATGATTATGTCGTACCCTCTATTGCCTAATAGAATACTCCTTGGTGCTCCACATATTGTAGAGAGCCTCCAATATATCCACCTGCATCCAATGATTCCTAAAAGTCCTGCAATTCAATGATGACCGTGAATCGATGTGCTTTGTGACTCTCTACCTGAGATCATGAGACCTATCTCATAATCGATGTGTGGCTACCTGCTTGAAGATTGGACGGCCAACCTCCTTGGCCTAAGGAGTGTCGAATCGATAATACTCCTGCAAATAAAAACAAGTTTATATTAAATAAATAAAATACAATCATTTCATGATTTAAAAAATTAAACATATTTGACTTACCATGAACACTTGCCAGGCTGCATCTCAAGCCCCCGACGGTCAACTAGAAAACTCGTTTATCGGTCCCAACATCAATCGATAAATGATCCCAGTAATCACTCGAGAAACTCCAGGCTCTCTAAATATCCTGCAAAATTAAAATTTAATAATAAATTTTAATTCTAAAATGATTAGATTTTAAACATATTGATGTGAAGATGTAATACTTACAAGTGACTCTGGACATGGATGAGCTCTCTATCCTTTAGACAAGTCGAAGGTGCTGCGAGCCAGGCGGGTCCTCAACCACAACACCAAGTCTAAGATGAGCCGGTCTCTGTAGCCTATGACTGTGGGGTCACTGGTGATTCCATGTCTTCCGAACCTAATCAAAAAATATCTAATATAAAAAATATTATATTAGATAATAAAGAATAAAATGATATAAAAATGAATGTATATCCAAAATTTTAGAGTTTACCATGTGGTGTGAGTGGCATTGAATGAGAACTGGCACCATGATCGCTTCTCTTTGAGAGCTCTATCCTTGGTTGGTACGGCTATAGCCTTTGAAAGACATGTAATCCTTAAAAATAAAAATAAATAGATTTATCAAATTAATTATACAATTGTAAGTGTAGGCAATGAAAAATTTAAAATGTATGGAATATAAAAATTTAAAATGATTCAAGGATTTATATTTAGCGCTACTTGTTGGCCTCTTCAGATGATTGATACCCTTTAGGTTTTTTTCTGAATCATCCTTTTCTTCCATTTCTTCTTCCTCCTCCCAGTCTATGTCTTCATCATCTTCCTCTTCTTCCCTTTCTTGGATATGTTTTTTCTTGAAAATAAACTCAATATGATCTATCTTTTCATGCTAGCCATCATGTAAGAGAATTCATAGAACATCCAACTCGACATCAATGTAGGATTGATGAACTCCTAGTGTTTCATCCTCTGAAAGAATTCTGGCAAATGGGACTCTTCTTCTTCGTCGAGTATGTAATGAATGGCTCGAGACTTACTCTTACATGCTGTCCACTAATTTTTGCTTCCTCTTTTTTTATTAGAAAATAAGTATAATATACTTGAGCAGCTTATTGAGCTAACACAAATGACTTGTCCATATATGCTTTTGATTTATATTTGATTTCAATAAGTCCATACCATGGATCAACCTTTATAATGTTGTTATTATCAAACCATTAATATGTAATTAGAATGATACTATTACCTTCAATGTAGATCAACTTGATCACTTCTTCGAGAATTTCATAGTAGTCACTTTCTCACTCTTCCCACCAGATATCTTTTATACATATCCCACTATTCATTGTGCTCTTATAATATCCATATTCATGGATGTGAAATTTAAAATCATTAATATTATAGCCATTATAACATGTCACGTATTTTGGAGCCCGTAACATAATGGTCTTAGATTTTTAGGAATAGAGATCCCCTTGCACAGCCTGCATAGTATAAAAAGAATAAATTGGATAAAATTAAAATAGATGAAATGTCAATGAATGCTTACCAATTGATAGAACCAATTTGTAAAATTTTGTAAGTATCGTGTAGAAATTTGTTGATCACTTATTCTCGGGTTGTCCCATTTCAGTATTCGATCATAATCCCTAAACATGCAAAAGATTAGTACATTGTAATAAATAATTGAAAAGTTTGGATTGTAATAGAGAGAAAGAGAAGAAGGGCGGCTGTGGCTAGTGGTCACCCGCAAGGGTTGTATGGCTACTTTAGGGAAGAGGGTCAGGGAAGGAGATGAGGTTAAGGTTAAGTTTTAGATATTTTGATTTTTTCAATTCTACCTCATTTTAAAGTAATTTAATAAATCCACATCAATCATTTAATTTTAAATAACTTACTACATAAACACTAATAATTAAGCTTTATACCAAGCTGGAAGGTCAATGGGAAACATTGCAACAAATTTAAAAAATATATGATTGACATTATAGTATTTAAAGATATAGAAAATATTTATAAATTGAAATAAAATATATGATATTATTTACTTTTTATCTATATTTTATTTATAATAAATTATATCTCTTGTATCCAATGAAAGCAACATCCTACATTCTATAAAAACACGATACAATGTCTTTTATTTTAAAATTTTAAATACATTTTTGGGTTTTATAATTATTTTTTTAAAATCATCCAGGCTATGCTCAGAATCTCAACAAACCAATCACTTAAAAGAGAGAGAGAGAGAGAGAGAGAGAGAGAGAGAGAGAGAGAGAGAGAGAGAGAGAGACTATCAAAATTTGTAAAAAGTAATGAAAAACTTTATACACATATTCTTTTAAATTTTATATTTTATATTTTTTGATGTGCTTTGAATGTATTTATTTCCTACACCCAAAAATATCCAACAATTAGATTCAAAAACTGGTGATTTACGTACGTAACGATTGGCTATTGATTTAGCTTTCTTGTTTAACCCAAAAAAAAAAAAAACTCAGTTCCATGATAATGGATTTTATTATACAGATGTCAAAGTTTTTATTGGATGTATTCAAAAAAACATAGGTGATGTTAAAATTAATAGTTATTATATTAAGATGATATTTGGTGATCTAAATGAGATCATGACAATGATTAAAAATGACTCGTAATTTGAATATCAAAATCATCGTTGATTGATTATATAAAAATATATTTATAAATTATATAATTATATTAAGATATTAATGATTAATATATTTTATAAAATATATTTGTTAGTCCTCTAAATTATTAATTCTATAAAAACATTTCAATTATTATTATAAAATTGATATTTTTATTTATACTTATAATATATTATTGATTAATAAAAATATTTATTTTGATTATAAAATAAGATAAATAGAAGTAATATATTAAATATTTTATTATATAAATATAAGGTACCATAAGATATTTTTATTCTAATTTAAAATCATCATTAACTTATAATATATTAATAATATGATTAATAATATATAATAATATAATATATATTATTGATAAAATATAATATTAAATAAATAATATTGATATAATATATCAATAATATATTGATATATTTATTTTATTTACTAGGCTAAGAAATATTTTTATTTTTAAATTTTGATATAAGATGATTACCTGGCAGGCCGAGGGTGATCTTGGATTGCCAACTTCAAGAACAGGTATCTGGATTAGACGTTGACTTGAAAAGTAAAATTATTTAGGATCATTATCATATAAGATTACTAGGGATGGCAATGGGCCAGGTTCGGACCGGGTACATAACTACCCAAACCAAAATCCAAATATTCAATACACTACCCAAACCCAGCCCAAACACTATCGGGACCGGATTTTTTTATCCAAACCCATTTCAATTAGGTATCGGGTAATCGGGTTTACCCGGCCCGAACCCAACTGAATCATATTAAATACTTTTTTATTTTTATCAACTTTAAAATCATCTACAATTTTATAAATTATACATACATTAAACAAATAAAATTTAATTATATTTTTAGTTCAACAACATTTAATTTCATATTCAATCAAAATTTATATTATGAAGTTGGTAAACTATTAATTATGATCTTGTTTTGAATTCATCATGAATAGAATAGGATGAAAAAAAAATTCCAATATATATATATATATATATATATATATATATATATATATATATATATATATATATATATATATATATATATATATAATGATCAGGATATAGGGTTCAAGTATTTTAAAATTTAATAACTAATAATTATAATTAATAAAATATATATTAATTATATATATATATATTTAAATATTAAAATAATTTGGATCGGGTTCGGATCAGGTGTATATCTATCCTGGTCCGATCCAAATCCAAAGTTAAGCATTCGGGTTTTATCCAAATCTAGTCCAAACCCAGTCAAAGCGTTGACTACCCGACCTAATCAGATCGAATCGGATTGGATTGGATACCTATAAATTTGGATTTTATTGCCGTCCCTAAAGATTACTATAATATAATTGAATATAATGACCTTATCACTTTCATTTTTTTAATTCTTTGGTTTTGGATGGGGTTTCCAGCATCAAATATCCTCTAAAGTCATATTAAGAAAATCTATCAAGATGCTGGATGGCATTGTAGGTATTCTGTCCCGGTGGCAGGGGCATTTTTTAAGAGGTAAGAAGGGGGCATATCTTGGCCGTAGCCTTCCCAATATCTCCGACTTTTGACCTGTGTGCCATTTCGTCACCATCACTTCCCCTTTCTCTTCGTTTTCTTCGTCTTCCTTTATTTATTTTATTTATTTTTTATTTTTCCGATCTACCATAACCATTCTACCATTTATTTATTTTATTTTAAATCCTTCTCTTCTCACCTTCCCCACGCTCCTTCTCTGCCCTATAAGGGTGCTCAGTCTCTCCAACGAACCGTTTGTTCCTGGAACGGCGTCGCTTGGCGAAGCTGGAGGCTTTCCTCGTAGGTTGGATTCTTTACAACTTTTGTACTCCTTTTCTAGGAGTTTTGATCGAATTTGGTGGAATCGGGTTTTAGGGTGGATTCTTGAAACTTCTAAGATTTTATTCGTATCTTTCTAAAGATTGAAGCTTTATCGGGAATTTTGTTTGATTTTTTTTTTTTAATTCCGGGATTTGCCGATGAGGTGGTCTTGAATCATGGGTTTTCTTGCAGACTTTTGTGGGGTTTTGGCGAAACTGGTGGAGTTAGAATTACAGGATTTTGTTGATCGTTGTTTGGAATTTTGTTCATGGAGAGATATGAATAAATATTTGGAGGCAGTTGGGGCTTCGTCCAAATAAAGATGCAGGGGCTTGGTTTTGTCAAGTAAATAAGAATTCACAGCAAATTGTCTAGTCTTCTTCGAATTCGGGTTCATGATTGTAGAATTCAGGGAAGAAATTAGTTTAATTGGAGTCTTCTGTTGGATTTTAGGTTATTGTTTTTGGTGGTTCTGCAAAAATTCTTATAATAATTAAAGGGATCATCTTGATGGAATGGTAGATAGGTTCTCCCATTTTCTTGCAGCTCAACTCAACTAAACTAAGCCTTAATTCCAAACTAGCTGGGTTCGGCTACATGAATCCTTTTTCTCCATTCCGCTCGGTTTAGGGCTATACTTTCTGAAAGATCTTATTTAACAAAAATAAGGCATTAAAAAGAGGAGATTTTTTAAGATAAACTGAAAATTGTTGTGAGTTGAGATGGTTTTGGGGAGGTTCTAACCAAGTTGATTACTTTGAGGACAGAATATCGTGCACGAGGTTGTGGAGGGCTGCTTAATCTAATGAGATGATACTTCTCATTCAATTTACCCTAATCCTGATTCTAATTTAATTATAAGAGATTGGAGTTTTTTGTTATGTCATATGGAGGAGAGGCAGGATGACACGCATTCAGGTGGCTTGCATCATGCCATTGTCTTTTGATCATGTGATTGTACCGAGGCATGGTGATGTTCTTGTTAGCAATTGATATTTCAAACAGTCCAACATAACAGAATCGGTCATTGAGTTCAATGAAAACCTTGCTTTTGTGTGGCATTAGCATGCAATGATTCTATTAGTTCAAACTGTTATTTTGATGCAAACTAGCTGGATTTGTTCTTTCTCTTAAATGGGGTAAACAATTTTCAGTGGACTCCTTTTAAGTAATTTGTGGTTTTGTTCAACAGTTCTACTCGAGGTTTTCTCATTGTACTACACCTATTACTACTCTTTGTTTTCACAGTGCACTTTTTATGCTGTCTACGTGCAGGATAAATCTGTTTCTTAAATACTTAACAAGATGGGCTGCTTCACCATCTTGAAATGCAAGAAGAAGAAAAGTTGGCAGTTCGTTAACAAGAAACCTATTAGCATTAAGGAGAGTACAGCTACTACGCTTCCTGAACCAGATTCTCGGGGTCCGTCCCTCCAATCTGCTCCTCCAAGTTTCAGAAATAGAACCAAATCCACCCGATCAGCCAGTCGAGTATCCAACAGCAGAGCCCGAGCATTATCTGCTCCTTCTAGCCTTGTCGTGGCAGATCAGGATGCTTTCTCATCGATAGAATTGGATGACCAAGAAGAATTTAGGGGAAGAGGAGGATCAGTAAAAGAACAGCGGTTTCCAAATCCCCTACCTCTCCCTTTACCAGCACCACAGGGAACCTCTGCTTTGAAGAATATGGGAAGTTTCAAATTGAGCAATGCCAGTGGCCCTATTCTAACTTCTGGTCCTCTGCCTTTACCTCCATCAGGGGGAGGAGGGCTTCGGAATTTCTCCTTCGAAGAGATTTTGTCTGCTTGCCAGCAATTCTCTATTGATTGGTGTGTGCCAGGAGGTACCTCATCCACTGTTTTCAAGGCAAACTTTGGTGATGATACTGTGGCTTCCAAGAGGATTGAAGCTATGGTCACTCGTCTGCTGCCTTCCTCTCAGGTAGCATATGCATAGATATCATGCCTGTCCATAGTAGTGCACGGATGCATTCTTTTTATTTTTACTTTTTGTTTATTCTGACATTTTCCTCCAAGGTGCAACCTGTGATGTTTTAAAGTATGCTATTTCTAATTAATTATGAAGGTTAATGCCTGTTAACTAGGACAGTAAGATTAAATAACAATAAAGACAAAACCACATCCTTGAAAAGAGGATCATATAACAACCTGAATTAGCCAACCAAATTGACTCCAACCTTCGTAAAACTTGTACAATATAACACTTGAAAATCATCCACCATCTAGATCCAGTTAATAACCATCATTATTGCTCTCTACCATTTCTAACTTTTTTCAAAAATCTAAGACTTTTACTGCAGCTTGTTTGATATCACTAGTTGCCACTTGAAGGACATGACATCAATAAACTTTGTGGTATACTTGCATGCCATGCATGTTGATTTTACGCCAAGCAGCAGTGTTATCTAGACATGCTGGGAGTCCTAATCCGTGTCATTGAATCGCTTTTGTATGTGTTTTCCAAAATTTGGAAGCTAGTAGTATTGCTAATCTTTTTACATGGTTACACATGGTTGACTTGTTACACTGCCAGCAATGCATGTGTATATGAATCATGATGTGTACTTGTATTTTGCTTGAATTCACTTGCCAACGGCATGTTCTTTAAGGCTGAAAGTAGGGCTGGAAATGGGCCGGCCCAAAAGCCCATTGTTTGGAACTGGGCTTGGCCAGCTCAATAAACTTCGGGCCGGCTTGAAATTGGTTCAGGCTACGGACGAAATTTTAAGCATATTCGACTAGTCTTAGGACTGTAAAATAGAATCCATTTAATTTTTTTGGCCAAAGGGATGCCCGGATTCGGTCTAAAAATTTTTAAAATATAATCTTTGGGCCGGCCCATTTCCAGCCCTAGCTGAAAGTACTACCTGTAATTAACATCCTTGTGATGTTCTGCACAATTCTGACAATTACAATTGTATGAAACTTGAGCAGAAAGGTGGGAGTTGAAGGAAATGACCTGCATTTGTTGTGTGCATATGTAGTCCAAAGCTGTGCTTTTCCTACCTATTCATATATTTATGATTCTGATATCTGATTAACTTGTCTGGGGATATCTCAAATAAGACATGGTTCAAATCTTTCAGGGGTTGAAGGAATTTGTGAATCAGGTGAACACATTAGTAAACTTACAGCATCCTCAACTTTGTAAACTGCTTGGTTTTCATGCATGCGAGGGCTCTGATGAACGGATGTTGGTATATGAGAGGCTTTACCATGGTAGCTTAGATCGACTGCTGTATGGGAGATCTGATGGTCCTTCTATTGACTGGAGTACACGGATGAAAGTAGCCTTGTGTGCTGCACGAGGTCTTGCATTTTTGCATGAAGAAGGACCTTTTCAGGTTACTGAACTTCATCCTGGACCTGTTTTATTGTTGATTTGAATAACATGATTTGAACTTTAGCCATGAGTGCTCTTTTTCCTGTTATACTAATCGCATTCAAAAAGAATTGCAGTTTTACTTCAAATGGCTTGCTGGTCAACTTGACCTTTATTAAGAAAATTCCATACATGGCATATATGGATTCCAAAAATTTTTGGTGGCTTTGTGTTATACTAGAGTGTCCTTATTTTTCCGTAATTTGACTACCAGACTACTCTGGTCTCCTATTTTTTCTGGCGTAGTTAGCGATATCATAAGGTGAATTTAACTCTTGTCATTGAAATCTGAAATCCTTGATGTTGCTTAAACATTCAGGTAGCATTCAGAAAATATAATTAATTTTGCAAATAAATTTACACTAAAATGATATAAATGTTAAATCATTTTATTGTCTGAAGGCAGCATCACTGAATTTTCTTCTGATATAATTAATTTTGTATTTAAATATAGTTTTGGATGACCAATTCATTAAGATAGATGGGTTTTTTGTGCCTTGTTCTTTGAAAATTAGGGAATTGTGCATGGGAATCTAAGGGCGATTTTTCTCAATTTCTGTTGTGGGCTGTGGGCATACTTCTGATTCTTATCTCATAATGCGTTGCTATTTTTTTTATAGGCCATGTACAATGAGTTCTCCACTTCAAATATACAAATCGATAAAGATTTCAGCGCAAAGCTCTCGGGATATGGATGTGTGAGCTTCAGTCCAGAGACAGATATCACTTGCACTGCAGTAAGTTCGATTTGTTGATATGATAACAAAATGTCCGCATGCAGCATGCTATTCTCTAGTAAATTATGCCATGTGCACATGCAATATTCATTCAGATTAAGGTTCTATCATGTTTGTAATTGTTTTCATAATTTAAAAAATTAATGTTGTCTGCATCAATTTATCAATTTACATCCCAACCAGTTACTACTTGGAATTCCTCGTCTGCTGATCCCATGGGTGCATATCTCAAAAACTTTTGCATAAGGCAGAGCAATTCATGCATCCTCGTGCACTTGAATGATCTTCTTGACTCCACAGATTAGCATTTAAATTTTGTTATTAAATTATTCTCAAAAAATGTTATCAAATTAGAAATACATTTACCCCTATTGTTGTTTTTCAAAAAAAATGTATCAACTATTTGTGCTGAACTCTTTCGAGCAATATGTTATTTTATCAGTCTGCTTGGAGTAAAATAACATGCAACTCAACAACGTCGAAATCCTTTTTATGGT
Organism: Areca catechu; assembly: GCA_021397845.1. Taxonomy (NCBI): domain Eukaryota; kingdom Viridiplantae; phylum Streptophyta; class Magnoliopsida; order Arecales; family Arecaceae; genus Areca; species Areca catechu. Next base: position 37,225,689 of record CM038040.1, read on the forward strand.
GTCCGAGGGTTAGAAGCATGCAGCCTTAACCCCTGTACGAAGAGAGGCTGTTTTCATGTTCCAACCCGTATCTAAGTAACAATGGAGCAGCCTTAGCCTTAACGTTGCACCAAAGCCTGCCCTCCAACTTCGAAAATCATTATATAAGAAAGTTAATTTATGATTTTATATGGTTATTGCATGTGTGAATTATCAAGAAATAGTTGATGAAAAGCTCTCTTACCACTTGTGGTTGCTTCATGATTTATAATCTTTGGTAAACCTCCACTTTTCAGGCTACTGCAAACCTATCTGTGGAGACCTTGGAGAAAGGATTGCTTACTCCCAAGAGTAATGTATGGAGTTTTGGCATAGTCCTCCTCGAACTGCTGACCGGCAGGAAGAATCTTGACACCCGGTATCCAAAAGAAGAGAGGAACATCATCAAATGGAGCAGGCGCTTTCTTGCCGATGATTGCCGTCTATCCCTTATCATAGACCCCCGCATCAAAGGTCGTTTCCCACCCAAAGCTGCCCGAACCGTTGCTGATATTGCCGTGAAATGCCTTCAGAAGGACCCTTCAGGGAGGCCTACCATGAGGACCATCGTCGAATCCCTCGAGAGTGTTCAGGACATTAAATACCCCTGCCGCTATCGCCTGCAAGAACCCTCGGCTGTTGCAGGCAAACAGATGCTGAAGTCTCCGAGCCTCAATGAAATCATCACCCCGCCACGACAATCAAATTTTTCACCTTCACCCCCATCAAGAATCCAACCATCGCATTCGCCCAGAACATCTGTGACCATGCCTCTTACCCCTCAAACTTGTTCTGCTCTCTCATTGGAAGGCTATGGCATAAATGCTACCAGGAAATCACCATCAGCCACGCTACGGAGGCTTGGGTTCTAATTGTCCATAGATTTTTTTTCTCTCACTATTTTTGATATTTTGATTAATTTTTTTTTACATTTTGTAATTGTATTTCGATTACATATATAGAAAATATAAGATTTCTTTTCATCTGCCCATCTACCCCTAAGGAATGGGCATGGGGTTAGGATGACAACTTGTAGATAAAAGAAGAGTGTAATCCTTCAGTTGCGAATGGATTCCAGTTTTTTTTTTTAGAAGGATAAGCATCAAGTGGACCATGTCCTTTGTGTTCTCATTTTCTGCTACGTTTTGCTGGTTAATCTCTTATAGCCGATACTGACAATTTTGCAACCTTTGTGGTATTCGTATTGTTCCAAATAACTCAGCCGCAAATTCTCATGACCGCTGCTCGTTTCTGGATTATAACTTTCTTTGTTGGCTCCAAATGACCATTTCAAAACATCGCATGACCGTTTAATACGGTTTTTAAAGAGTGAAGGCAGATGGTTTCTCTCTTTCTCTGACTAAAAGGTGTAGGAATGGTTCTTAATTTCAAGGTTGATCGTTTTCAGCTATCCCGACGCCCAACAACCACCGTTGGGTGCCAAGTCCTTCGTCTGGTCCAGGAAGCCGTCATTGTTGACGCGTGGTGCTTACCATTTGCCAACTCTTGGGTTGGGTCCATACTTGACCAGAGGGAAGCTCCAAGCTTTTCAGTGTCTTGGGGCCCTACCAAGACCTCAAGGCTTTGTATTATTCATTATCAAACACTCTACTTCTTGTCCTGGCCGCCTGTTAGAACCGCACCCTCCATGTCTTCTCTCTCTCTGTCTCTTAAAATTTCTGACCTCTATCTTGTTTACACTGGTGTTGGCTTTCTTGTCTGGACTTTCCTTTGTTTTGATTTAAATTTGGGCTTTTCTCCGGAGAACATGCTAGTCTTGATCATCTGAATGGTATTTTATCTTCCAATTTTCTTGTGACAGTGCTACCTACCAGATTGACGCAAAGGTTTTCTACGTGGTCACTGGATCTGCTGTTGCACCAGGCTGGCATTTTTTTCCCTCTCAAATATGATGCAATGCGAGGGTTGATGGGATGACTTCTCGAAGGCCATCGAGTAGATTTAAACACTCAAAACTTTCTAAAAGGCGACATCTTTAACCACTTCTCAAGTGCCCTCTATTAGTCAGTAGATTTAAGCACACAGCTTTCTAAAAGTGTCATCTTTTAACCAACTCCACTTCTACCTGTTTCCAGCTTATACTTGCTTAGAACAGAGTTTATAGCTTGATACCTACTTGCTGAAAGCATCATGCGTTGAACAAATGATGTGAGGATATGCGTTGAACTCTTTAATTGGGTGCTGCAATGACAACTGTTCTTATGGTGCATTAGATACACTGGTATGGAACCAAAATCATATAATATAGAACGGGCACTATAGAATATATTATGTAAAATGGATCTCATAGTTTGCCCTACTTAACATCAATTTTAAAATATAAATCTAAAAGTCAAACATATTTTTTAATTAACGAAGTTATTAGTTCCATAATTATGGTATTTTCTTTCTTCCTCATTTTGAGTACATATTTTTTTATCAATACATACTATATGATCATAATACACACTAAATAAATGAACCTTTAATAAGTTAATACATATCTTTAAAATAAATCAATACATAATTTCTAGAATATAGTATTTACCAATATATAGTACATAACCAAATGATATATACTTGATGGCTTATTATACATACTGTAAGTTTTTTTTATGCACATTTAATAATAATCCAATACATGCTTACAAGTAAATTGATACATAATTTCTTGAATATAGTATTCACCAGTACACAGTATATAGCTAACTAATACACACATTAAAAAATATTTATTCGATATTTTAATACATATTTCTAGATAAATAGATATATAATTTATAAAATATAATACTCACTAATATACAATACTTGACCAAGTAATATACACTTGATTTCCTGACACATATTGTAAGCTTTTTTTATACATATCCAATAGCGATCTGATACATATATTAAGGTAAATTGATATATAATTTCTTGAACATAGTATTTATCAGTATACAGTATATGGTATTTGATACATACTTAGTAAAATATCCATTCGACATTCTAATACACACCATTAAATAAATCGACATATAATTTTTAGAACATGGCATTCATTAATATATAATACATGATCAAATAATATATACTAGATGACTTATTGGTACATACTATATACTTATTGGTACATACCATATATCAGTTAAAAAATATGCCGAAAACGAGAAAGAAAGATAATGTTGTAATTACGGAACTAATAACTTCATTACTAAAAAAAGTATTGAACCTTTAGGTTTATTTTTTAAGATTAGTATTAAGAAAAATATGGCAAACTATGAAACCCATTCTATATAATATTTTATAGTGCTTGCCCTATACGATTTTTATTCTACTAATATGTATGATTTTTTATAGAAATCGGCATGCAGTTTATGTCTCACTGAGTTCTAGAAAAGTACATACATGTTCGACAGACCAAGCTAGACCAAAATCATGGAATTCTTTTGATAACTTAAAAAGAGGAGTAATGAAATAATGCTTAACAAATCAAGTTGCCTTAATGATGTCAAGTGTAAATACCCGAAAAAAAAAAGAAAATCGAAGGATGAAGACTCCCAATGGGAGTCTTCTCCTTCACCTAAATGGAATCCAAATCGAGATCAGATCCGAGGAATTCTAATTATAAAAAAAGAGAAAATCCTAAGTGGAGGCTTCGATCATGCTCAGAGTGGTTGGCATCACCGAAGGACGAGGTGAGCTCTGATCCCTCTTTCTCCTTCCTACTCCTCTCTTTTCTTTCGCTTCCGGCCGGCAATCACCAGAGTAACCCATGAAAGAAAAAAAGAAAAAAAGAGAGGAAAAGGAACTGTACCTTAGCTCTCCGTCGTCGTCGCCATCGTTGAGGGATGCTAGTTGGGATTGGGAGCCGAGCCGCTGGAGACTGGAGAACGAGGGAAGGGGAGGACCTTCCCTGTTTGACCGAGTAGAAGAAGAGGAGAGGGGAAGAAAAGAGAAGAAAAGAAGAAAAGAGAAAAGAAAAAGAAAAAGAAAAAGAAATGAAAAGCAAAAAAGAAGAGAGGAGAAGAGAAAGGATAAGAGAAGAGAAAAGAGGAGAGAAAAGAAGAGAGAAAGAAAGAAGAGAGAAAGAGGAGAGAGAATGATGTGGACGATCCTAAGACTTATATGCATGCAGGAAAATAGAAACTAAATTTTTAGAATTTTTTTAGGATTTTAATTTGCAGACTAAAGTTTCCGAAATCAAGTAAAGAATAACTAGGAAACTATTAATGAAAGAAACTAGCATACCCGCATAAGACTCATGCAAAATAATAAAAGATAGGACCTTGGAGATTGAGAAACCCCTGATTAGGATAGCATACCTTCATCAAGTCAGAAATTAGGAGGGGAAAGAATTGTACCAAGCAAGGATTTGAAGATCCGATCGATGAAGAGATCGCACAGTACTCTCAATCGGCGCCTGGAAGACAAGCCTTTAAACCTTGACTCAGTCAGCTATCTAGGATCGGTCCTGGAGGCAAAGAGGGCCTCCTCCTTGGAGGTAAATACCACGGGAATCCTGCAAGCGTCAGAGGATTGTTAGAAAACAAAAATTAAAACAATAATATTGAACTAGGGTTTGGAAGAAAGCTAGGATTTAGAGTTGATTGGAGCTGGCGGCTGGAAGGGGAAGATGAACTCTATGCTTAGGCAGCCTAGGGCTTCCTTTTCCTTGGTGTCTTAGGGCTTAAAGGCAGCAAGCTTGGTTGGCTAGGGCTTGGAAGACTAGAGCACTCAAGGACACTCACACCTCAACACAAGAGTAACGCAGGAACACAAAAATAATCTCAAATAAAATTCACCAGAGTTTTGATATCATGAATAAAGATTACTTACAAGAGAGGGAGGGGTGGGGTATTTATAGATGTTCCCTAAGTCCTCTCCTAGTTAGGATAAGAATACAAAGTAGAGAGGGAAAGGGATTATAAGTTTAATTAAGATTGGGAGAATACACTTTGAATGAAACTAGTTCTCCTTATTCTATTTGGATTTCCTTCATTCTTTGAATTGTTCAAAGGCTTGGACTTGGTCAAAGGGCTTGGACGCCTACATGTATTGGGCTTGGGCGTGTGGGCTTCATGGGCAGCAAGGGGGCGTCCTCCTTTGGGCCTTGATGCATGGGCTTTGGGCCCTGGAAAATAGGTTGCCTTGGTATCAGCATATTCCTTGGAATCTTGGTTCTGGGGCTCATGGGCTTGACTTCTGGATATGGAATCTCTTGGCCTGGGTACTAGCATATTCCTGGAATTATGAGGTGCCCTGATCTAGGAATATTCTCTGGCATCTTAAGGGTATCAAGGCATCTGAAAGGCATCTGGAAGGAATCTTGGACCCTGGGATGGCAAACAAGGCCCAATAAGCTGCTGTGAAGGCCTCTGGCTCCTGGATGAGGCCTGGTGGAACTTCAAAACTGTGTAACCTCTCCTCTTGTACAAAATTGAACTCATACTGGACTAATACTTAAGTACAGGACTCAATAACTGGACCAGGGTTGAGATAAATCAATTAGCTTCAACTTATTACAGGACTCAATCTTACTTGATTATAAAATTATGACACATGACTAAGGCTCTAAAACCTAATCAGTAAACCATATGGGACCCAGTAATCTATGTTTGATCCTGATGCCCCCACCAAAGAAGAGAGAGAAAGAGAAGAAAGAAGAGAGAGAAAAAGGAAGATAAATAAATAAATATTGAAGGGGGAGATTGAAAGTTCCTTTCTCTAGGAATTTATGAAGGGTATCAGCGCTTTGACCACTGATAAAATTTGGATAAAAGGTGTTGGATTTATAATTTTTATAAAATTATTTATTAATACTAAAAAATATTATTGTAGAGAGACGGCCTTTTGAGCAGAAGGCATTGAGCGAGCTCTAGATATGGACTGATATCGAGTATATTTAGTTTGTCTCTAGTGAGGTAAGGATTTTTTGTATATGATCACCGATTTATATATATACTTTATGTTGTATAGTTTTATTTATGGACATGAGCATGGACATGTATTAGTATTTATGTTCTGTTTATATTTCGATAATGGATATTTGTATTTGCTGGCTTGATACTATTATATTTTATATACTATATTTGGATGCTTTGAAAAATGATACTGATTTAAAAAATCTTGAATTAAATAGGGTTTGATAATTATATTGAAATTTGGTTAAACTGATAATTAAGAAAGAATGTTTTGGACTAGCCATGCTACATAGAGAATAGCCGAGCCACGAGCTGATAATACGTGGGATAGCCGAGCCACGAATGGATAGTACATGGAACAGCCAGCAACCGGTGGATAGTACATGGGACAGCCGAGCTATGGACATATAGTACATAGAATAGCTGAGCCATAAATGGATAATACGTAGATTAACCTGGCCACGGGCAGATAGTGCATGGTTGATTTTGAGATATGCCTATCATGGCTGAGCGTGACTATGGTTAGTCCAAATCCTAAAGAAGGTTATTGATCAAACTAGACATAAAATAGTTTTATGATAGTTGAGCTATTTTAGATATATGATATGATATTTATGATTCATGATTTATTATTATTTTATTATTATTTTTTATTCATATAATTATAGAGGAATTGTATAGAAATCCTTACTAGGTAGTAATGCTCACTCCCCACTTCTTTATTTTTTCATAGTCGCAAAATTTTTAGATTATTTAGTGAATTCTATTTCTGATACCATGTAACGAAAAGTTGATCATTTAATAATTATAAGTTGAACGAGTTAATTATTTATTATTATTAAATTATTTTAATGAAGTTTGGTTAATTAAATTTAATTTCTAGAAATGATGAGAATCTCATGTACTTAGGTCTAGTATGATCTCTAGGATAATACCTAGGATTTGTGTGGTCGGTCGCATGGCTGATCCCGGTGTTGGGTTCGAGATATAACAGAGTGATATCAAAACTTTAAGTTATGATCACTTGAGACTATGATATAAGTTATTAAAAAATAACATAGTGATTATTAGGATTTGATAGAATGATATCGAAACTTAGGTTATGATCACTTGAGACTATTAAGTGATTAGGATATGATTTGAGTGATATCAAGATTTAGGTTATGATCACTACATATTGTGACTTAAGAGATATTTGAACTTAGAATCATGATCAGTCAGGATACGATAAAAATTGCAAGAATAGATTCAAAGTTTGGATTTCTATTCTTTAGGTATTGTGCATAAGATCTGGCATATGATCAGTACAAAAGAGGAATATGATTTTATCTTTAATATAAGTAGTGAGATTGACCTAAGATAAGTGTAAAGGGCTGAATGAATTATACTATTTGATCATGATAAGTAAGTATAGTATGGATATTGAAGAGCTGGATAAGATATATCTTTGTCTCTGATAAATAGGTTTGATCCAAATGTCAGAAGTGCTAGCCTAAAAATATAGTGTGTTATGTTAATGGATTATACTAAATATATATGTTCAATTATTAATTGAATAATTTTGAAATCTTAAACTTGATATGGATGTAGATCATGATAACATGCTAGTTTTGTTATTAATTATTGGATTATAAATTTTAGGGCTATTGTAAGATGTTTATGGCGTAGGCTATGAAAGAGTTTAACGATATTAAGGATAATTTTTTGATGAACCTGTATATGGATTGTTATTGAAAATATGTAAAGAAAAATGTATTTAGAATAATGCATAGATTTGTAACTTTTTATTAATGGATTAGATTATATTATGTGAACATGGCATACATATTTTGATAGAATCTTTGATAATTTATATTAGTAATTTTGGATTGGATTACTGGATCTTTCTTATATTTGTTGAAGATGATTGGGTATGCTAAACTTCAAGTCAAATTAAGATCTATAAGAAGATCTAGGTTATCATGATACTGAAATTACATTAAGCAGAGAAATTAATTTTTGAAGACTTGTATGAGTTTAACTATGAGGGATAAAATTTTAAGTGATTGTCAATTGATGTTAAGAGTTATAGTAAAATAGCTCGATGAGCAATAACATGATCAATCCTACTCATAAGGACATTGACTGAGAGTCATTTACTTTATCAAATTTAAAGTTAATCTTCTAAAAAAAAAGTTGATTTATATTATCTAACTAAATTATTGAGGAAAGCATAATTAATTCGAACTTGGACTAGAGTTATTAAAGTCTTAAAATGATGATGAAATTTATACAAGGACTTTCAATATGGAAAGTGGGTCAAGGTAAATCCTAATATGATATGCCTGAGATATGGACAAGATAAAGAGACTCAATAGCTTTACTTTAGTAACTTTGGATCATTCTGGTACCAATGTAAGGTGAATTTTTGGAGGGATTCATTTAGTGAACCTAAATAGTTCGGTAAATTATATCAGAATGCACGGTAAAAGTGTAGTGGTTTGAGTTATTTTGAAATTAATTAAGAATATTAACTCTAACTTCAGAAGTATTATAATGGGAGAGCTGATTTGAATTTCAATAACAAAATTTTTAATGATAAATGAAAGAATAATAATATTGATTCTTGGACTAATTATATGTATTGCCATGTAATTTTCATCAATAGATTCTCCTAGTATAGAGGACTCTAAGGAAAAATGTTGGACATCTCCAAATTTAGAAAAAATATGTGATGATTCTTTTATCGAGCTTGGATCTGGAATACTTTGACACAAAGTTTCTTTTGGTTTTGATATTGTAATCTCATTATCTGAAGAGGCTTAAGGTTTTCCTGAAATAAAAGTCTAATTATAAAATCATAGAAAAAGTTAAGAGAAGGAAGGCTTTCGATTCTAAAGAGTGCTTAATACTCAAAGTTTCTTTTATTGGTATTAATAGCTTAGAACCGGGTCAATTATGATGTAGAGTTAATCAGTTATGATGTGTAGTTAATCAAGAGAAATAAATTTCAGGGATGAAGAATTCTGTATTTTAATTCGAGGTTAAGGTATTAATGTTTATTTAAAAGAGATTGAAAGAATTCACTATGTATTGTAAATTGTAAAGATCAAAATTAGGATATGATATCATTCTGTTATGTTAGGAACTTATGAAGAAAACATTCTATGAAAGGGATCATCTAGAAGCTTGAGGATGATATTAAAATTGGGTATATCTAAAGTTTGGACCATCATGAATTTTTTATAGACTTAATCAAGGATAATTAATTGTATTGACATCAAAAGATTAGTATTCCTTTGGAAGAGCTCAAGAAAATTTAATATGTAAATAATCTTGTCCTAAGACATCATATAATTATTATGTCAAGATCCTATGATACAGATACCTTAAAAGGTAAATTATTTGGGGAATTAAGAATGACATGATGGTTAGAAATTATCAAAGTCTAAATTTCAAGCAAGCTAATTTTGAGGATAAAATTATTTTAAGGAGGAGATTGTAATACCTGAAAAAAAAATTCAGAGGACGAAGACTTCCAATGGGAGTCTTCTCCTTCACCTAAATAGAAGAGCATTTCTAACTATAAAAAAAAAAAGAAAACCCTAGGTGGAGGCTTCGATCACGCTCAAAGTGGTTGGCATCGTTAGAGGACAAGATGAGCTCCGATCCCTCTTTCCTCTTTCTATTCTTCTCTTTTCCTTGGCTTCCGGTAGGCAATCGTCGGAGTAACCTATGAAAGAAAAAAAGAGGGGGAAAGGAACCACATCTTAGCTCTCCGTCGCCATCGCCGAGAGATGCCGGTCGAGACTGGGAGCCGAGCCATCGGAGACTAGAAAACGAGGGAAAGGGAGCCTCCCCTGCTCGGTCGAGCAGAAGAAGAGGAGAGGGAAAGAAAAGAAAAGAGAAAAGGGAAAGAAAAAGGAAAAGAAAAGAAAATGAAAGAAGAGAAAGAAGAGGAAAGATAATAAGAAAGAAAAAAGAGAGTAAGAAGAGAAAGAAAAAAGGGAGATAGATAAATAAATATTGAAAGGGGAGATCGAAAGTTCTCTCTACGAATTTGTAAAGTAAGGATATCAGCAGGTGGACCACCGATAAAATTCGGGTAAAAGGTGTTGAATTTATAATTTTTATTATATTATTTTTTAATATTAAAAATTATTATTGTAGGGAGACAGCCTTCTGAGCAGAAAGGCATTGAATGAGCTCCGCGTATTTAGTTTGTCTCTAGTAAGATAAGGATTTTTGTACATAATCACTGATTTATATATATACTTTATGCTGCATAGTTTTATTCATGGACATGAGCATGGGCATATGTTAGTATTTGTGCACTGTTTATATTTCGATAATGGATATTTGTATTTACCGCTTGATACTATTATATTTTATATACTATTTTTAGATGCTTTGGAAAATAATACTGATTTGGAAAATCTTGAATTAAATAGGGTTGATAATTATGTTGAGATTTAGTTAAACTGGTAATCAAGAAAGAATATTTTGGACTAGCCATGCCACACAGAAAATAGTTGAACCACGAGCTAATAATACATGGGATAGCCGAGTCACGGCTGAATAGTACGTGGAATAGCTAGCCACGGACAGATAGTACGTGGAACAGTCGATCCACGGACGGATAGTACATGGAATAATCGATTCACGGATGGATAGTACGTGGAATAGTCGAGCCACGGACAAATAGTACATGAGTTAGCCTGGACACGAGCGGATAGTATATGATCGATTTTGAAATATGCCCATCATGGGCTAAACGTGACTGATTAGTTCAAATCCTAAAAAAGGCTATTGGTCAAACTAAACATGAAATGATTTTATAATAGTTAAGCTATTTTAGATGTATGACATGATATTTATGATTCATGATTTATTATTAGTTTTCTTATTATTTTTTATTCATATAATTATGAATAAATTTGTATAAAAATTTTTACTAGGCTATAAAGCTCACTCTCCATTTTTTTTAATTTTTTTCAGAGTCACATGATGCATAGCAAGAGTCGGGTCAAGTATGAGATCGAGTACCAGAATTTTTAGATTATTTAATTAGTTTTATTTTTGATACCATGTAATGAACAAATTGATTATTTAGTGATCATGAATTAAACGAGTTGATTATTTATTATTATTAAATTATTTTAATAATATTTATTAATTTAATTTAATTTTTGAAAATGATGAGAATTTCGTATACTTAGGCCTAATATGATTTTTAGGATAATACCTAAAATTTGTATACCTGGGTTCGGGGCGTGACATCAAGTGCCTTGGTGGTCATGAACTCAAGAACATATTTTGCATATCAGAAGTTGTATTCATTATGAAATCAAAGTGGATTGCGACCATGATAACGTAGTCCTTTAATCAAACCATGTACACCAATTCACTGACCACGTACATGTAAAATTTAGAGCATTAATTTATGGTCGGTGAACCATTTGATCATCGACGCTCACAGACTACATGGATGATGAGCGTTGCTTTGTAATTCCGCAAACACAATAGCTCAAACGAGGAATATCAACCTAAATTCTATGGTGTCTGAAAATCATAAACTTGCAGTGATTGAGGGTGCATGCATCTCTTTAAATGGTTCATTCAATGTTCCATTATCACCATCTCTCTCCCTGTTTGTTAACAAGGGCATATTGGTAGGCTTAAGTTCCTAAATAGCTATAGATTTCTTGCGAGTAATTGTTGTGTTGCACATGAAGGACTAAAACAAATCTGATCTTCTATGGATGAATAGTTTTTTATCAAAAAGATTCCACTACGAGAACATGGACGGGCACATATCCAGTCCCACATCAATTGCGCTCTAAAACATCAGTTGTGCTTTAAAAAGATCTTATAATTGATCAATGGCTAGCCTTTTTGAATAAAACCCTGGATATAACAAATGATATCTATGAGAATTTGACTTATGATTTATGTATAACTACAAGATATTATTATAGTTCAGATTTTTTTTGGAACTACTGATCATGAACTGATTGATCATGTGATCAAAATTTCATTTGATTAGATTTAGACCCTACAAGTCCTAATGCAGAGGATCGCATACATCAATTCTGTGCCAAGAAGAAACCTTTCTGATGAGGTATAGTCGTTACATTTGTCAGTTCATAAAATATCCATGGCAATTAAAAAAGAAAGCAAAAGCCTGAAAAGATAATACTTTGAGGATAATATTATAATTACGAGTACAACATTGCCGAGCTATACTGGATGGTTCCACTTCCCAACTTTAGGAGATTCTCTTTAGCCAAACTTAACCAACAAATATATGCAGCAAGGAAAGGGGATGTTCTGCTTACACAAAAAAAAAAAAAAAAAAAAAAAAAAAAAAAAAAAAAAAAAAAAAAAAAAAAACCAACATGACACAAGCCAAAACCCATTTTATCCACTAATTCAGCTCTAAACAGTACAAAGAAAGAGGCAAAATTTCAAGCAGCATCATTCTGTACTTGGTCAGGTTTGTGATCGCCTTCATCAGCATTGACACTCCCCCACTCCTGACATGGTGAAGAGAGGTGGCTCTCATCAGTAGTCCTACCCTCCCTGTCTCCGGAGACCTGCGGCAATGTTTGGATGTTCGAGCTCGCCGCTTGTTCACATGCCAAGCTTGCAAGCCCATTCTGCTTCAGATATGCATCCAGAGGACGGCTGGCCTCTTGAAGAAGGCTCATCATGCTGACACGGACCGGACCAGATCGAGTATGGTCCTCATGCCTTGGGTGGCAATTCAGGTCCAAGCATCCCTTGCTACTCATTTCAAGCTTCGAAGTAGCATTCGCCTGGAAAGGAACGCACTTGAAAGAGTTATTATGTGCTTCAGTTTCTTCATTGCTGCCCCATGAGAGTCTCTTGTGGGACTCGGCTTCTTCTTGCTCGGACTGGCGTTTCTTCTTTCGCATCATAAGTGTAGCAAAGCGGCGCTTGACAGTCATACAAACATTGCACATGCACGTGGGCTTGTGCTTGGGGCCTTTGCCACTCGGTGGCTGGATGCACACGATGCATGTACAGCCAGGACGGTGCCGGGGGTGCTTGGTGGTAGTCGCACCCAGGGTTCTTGCTTTGTTCCTATTATTATCTGAAAGGGCCGCACCAATGCCCAGGGCTTCAGAAGTAGATGCCTCGAGATCTGGAGGACTTTGTTTTGAACTTACAGCAATCCACTGCCTTCTCATCTCTGAAAAGAATTTCGAGAAGACATTAAGGATCCAGGCCATTATATATTAAAACATGGATATGACATAGCCAACTGAGGGGGGTGTAAAAAAAAAAAAAATCAGGATATAAATTGCATGTGATTTTAGAGAGAACCAAATTTGATATTCAAATAAATGTATGGTAAAAATAGGAACAATAATATGAGGAACGAATAAATTAGAAAATCTGTAAGACTTGTACAACATGATGTAGAACTGATTATAATGGTAAGGACACATACAACAAAAAATTGATGAGATTCTAATAAGGACCACTCTAATCTGTCAAAGAATTTACGAGGAGAAACATAAAATGACATGGATGCAAGTAGTGCAAAAAGGAATGGAAAAGCTTGGAATAATTGAAGATGCCCCTAAATTATAAATAGTTGGGAAAAAACTTGATGGTTATACATACACATTAGATGTGGCAATTTCTAGTTCAACCAACCGGCCTGCACTGGCCTGAAATCAACAGATTCAGGTTGACCGAGATCAACCCAGTGTAAATGGGTTGGATATAGGTTTCATCCCTGATCACGATGGGTCCCAATGGGTTGGAGAAGCACTTAAACCCAATCCTAGGCCCCTAGGTTAGTGGTAGTAGTGTAGAAAGTAATGGACTGGTCAAAGTTTTGGTCAAGTGATCAAGAAGGTAGTGCAATTCATTATTTATTATTTTTTTTTTTAAAAAAAAAAGGAGAAGGCTTCCGGCATTTATTACATTTTCTCCCCTTTAATTTCCTCTCCTCACTCTCACTTCTATTTAAATATCCAATTATATGTCTCCTTCTCTCTTGGTGCTTTTTCTTTTTCATTGTTTAAGATATATTGTTGACAAATGAAGGCACGACTGGGTTGGTAGGTTGGGCATGAGTTCATGCTTCCCAACCCAATTATAAATAAGTTGGGTATAAGTTCAGAGTTTTCTGACATTCCCTTGTATGTGACCCGATCCATTGCCACCCCTATTATATAATATGCACACACAAATGCAAACACACATGCACATGCAGGCACACACACAGGTGCATATGCATGCAAGCACATAATGCACACACATGCATATAACACAAGTTGCATCAGGTGTGTAACTTGATCCTACTAGGAAATGATGATTCTACCTCTCATCTCATGTATTGCATTAGTTAGTTTTACTTAAATGGGAGGTAAGTTTGTCATTTCCTCATAGAACATAGTCACAAAATTTATACAGCTGGAGCAATATAACTCTACCCTATACATAGATATATATGTATGTACATAAACACACGTATGTGTAGGGTGGGTCAAGCTCCTCATTCAGCAGAAAGAGATGGAAACCCTATCTATACAAGATTGAATTCAATACTCATTGGAATCCCTAACCTTGCACATCCATGAATTGGGCCTGGTCCATATTGGGTAGGATGATTAGAGACTGGGCTGGTTGAGGACTAGGTTCATGTTGAATCAAGCATGATTCAGGTCTGGGCTTCAAAATAATCACTGATAACTTAGCCTTATTTATAATTACTAAGTTTCCTAAGAAATGTCAGGGATACAGAAGTAAAACCAATACATTATATACCAGGTAAACATCAAGACTGGATAGATCGACATCCTGAAATAATATATGACCAGGCTTGATTGGATCCAAGTAGGTTAATTTTTTAGTAGACGTTACCTGGTCATGAAATATTTCATACATCCATCTTTAGGCTCATATTTGACCCATTGGCATATAGGACAGGTCGGGCCTTAGGAGGATCTCGTACAGTTCCATGGATAATAGTACAGCCCTCTTGATTAGGTTGTAATGATTTAAAAACATTTTTCTTGCAAACAGTTAGGACTAAGTTTGCTATTATCATTTTGGTTCAAGTTGTGTTTTGATAACCAAAAACCCAGTTTTCTAACACAAATATTGACCACAGTTATTCTTGACATTAAATTGTAAATTAGTCACGTAGTTAATTAACAACAATATCTTATTATTAGGCATTTAACTAAACCAATATCACACTGAATCATTTTCTTCATGCTCTAATTGGAACATATTTTTATTGTTGCTGGAGTTAAAGAGATTCCTGAATATAACACCAAGATGCAATACAACAGCTCCATGTTAATCAAGCGGTCTCCATAATAGAGAGAGCCAATTAGTCCCTAGCACTAGCATGTACTAGAAGGTCATTAAGAATTTATTAAACATTAGCGCAGTTGTGTTGACTTTAAATTGAGTTGGTGTGCTAATTTACATCCTAGCCAACCAGTTTTGTTAATTGTTCCATAAGAGATCGCACACCTGCATCCTGCTGGAGAAGATTTTGCATCTCGGTTGGGCTTATTTCATTTGGCACTGAACATGAAGATCTGCAGAAATACAGGGAAAAATGGTAAACAAAACTGAGATCAGTGTAAACTTGAAGAAAGAATAATTGACTAAACTCCTAGTTATATTTTAAGTATTTCCCACAGTATCAGAAGAATGGGAAGGATTTATAAATCCTGTTAAAAAAATAAAATAAACTACATGAACATCAAATAAGAAGAGGCAGAAGATTCTTTTTTAAAAAATCATGCATCAAAAAAAAGTCTGATGATTAAAATCAAGCATCTTAGACCTAGTAGGAAAATTTTGGAATAAAGATCACTTTGTTGGCAGAAATATTTCCTGCTGACCTTTTTGGATCCCATTTGTTGTCAGTACACGCCCACTTTGAGGGAAGAAGAACATCTACAGGCAACCTACGCCATTTGAAACAGTCATCACATTGAACCCATTGATCTTGTCCCCTGAAATTATAATAATCAACATAAGCAAAAAGAAGAGTTTTTTTGTTCTGAAAGCAGGGTTCATCAAGTTACAACTAACTGAACTGACAAGAATTGGAAAGCAATATCACCTACCTAGATTTACATTCTATGCCACTAAATGCTATCTTAATCAGATCTTGAAGTTGTTAGTAGTGTATGCATGCAAGTGCATACATATGTATAAAAGTATGTATGCATGTATGTATTGCAATAACTAATAAAACATATGCTGGTGGGCAGTTGGCACATCAGCAAAGCTAAGCTGATTTCAACCTAGACTCCACTAGATGTTCTTAAAAGTTAAAAGCCAGTTTTCACTTATAATTCCTGTTATTACCGAATTCCAAAATCTAGAAAATTGCTTACAACTTCAAGCTTGGCATATAAACTCCTTAGTTGTACCAAGTCATTATTTATCTTAATTAGATAGCATAATAGTAAGTACATTCATACATACATACATACACATATAATGGTAGTGCACTCAGCTAGACAGGAAAAGAGCAATGGTCTTTTGCATTTGAAATGCCATCTTTAAAGTTTTAAAATTCAAGAACAGAAACCATTTAAGAGGATCTAGAGCTAGCATAGAAAGAAGATTGCAATTGTATGAAAATACTCAAATATTTAGATCATCTTGATAAATGGATTCTTCATTGCAAAGGAATTAATGCATTTGGACTCACACTTCTATATGAGAAAACAACTCGCGAGCTTATGTTTCCTTGTTTTGGTTAATTTAAGAAATACACAATGCAAAATGGAAGGATATCCTGTGTGCTAATAACCTCATCAAACTCCTGATGTTTGAAACATGAGAGATGAGAAGACAAACTTGCAGCCAATTCTGCATGACTGTATAATTAAGTGTAATTTTATGATTGTTAATCATGGTAGCATTTATCATGACTACCCTGTTTATTTGTCCATTAAAAAAAGGACTATTCAGTTTATTTTTCTATTTCATAAATACATATGTACAAACACATTCAAGTGAATAAGCTGCTGCTGCCTGAAAACATCATTACCCAGATGCTCGGGCTGTGAAAATAGTTCTCTTTCCAAAAACTGGGGGATCCTGAATTACAGCAAAACAACAGATCAGAGAAAGAAATTAATCATATGTAAAAGTGGCCAGAAAGACTAGATAAATCTAGAGGGGTAAAATCCAAATCTTATCAACTAAAAAAAATAATGCATAACCTGAATTTGAGAATCCACAACTTTGATCACGCACAACATTAAACCAGATCTAGTAGTTCATAATTTATGACAGAGCTTCTAGTTTTGAATGACCTGTCATTTATTTTCATTTGGTAGGATTTGTTAAAATCTTCCCAAAAGAAGAATTCTTTATAATTTATGCCACTCAAATTTAAATTAATGCTTAAAAATACTCTGATTACTAGAAATCAAATGAGAACATGTATACATTGCAGTTATCAGTAGCCAAATAATATAGCAATGTCAAATCCTATTCTCAAGATGGAGAAAATGATACCTCTCAGCCTATCCAATATGAACCACCTTTCATTATCTAACATTCTAACCAACAAAATAACTTGCCACTGAAGTAAATCAAGCAAAAGTTGACCAATCTCTGCTTTAGAATGAGAAGTGTATGATATCTAATCAAAGCTCCCATAAATGAATTTCTAGGAAAATTTACTGTTCTAACAAAACTTGTGGAAAGTAAAATGCTGACTTGATTTGGGAAAATAGGCAAAAACATTTTTTTAAAAAAAGGAAAAGAAACAGAAACAGAAGGAAATCTAGCAAATCAAGGGTCATCTAGTTATGCAAAAACATGAAAATAGGAACTAAAATCTGTTGCAAAATTAATTTAGTCAGACTAGTTATATCCAAACAAATATAGCTGATTCAATTCATAGGTTGGTAAGCAAAGGAAATGAACTGAAAGAGAGAGCAAATTCATCTTTGTAAAAATGTCCTGTATAAACAGCACCACAGGGAGCAAGAAAGCATAACTGAACAAATGTGTATGGCCAGAATTACATTGTGAATAAATGCACCAGAGAAGTGTATAACTAACAAAGTGATGTTTAAAAACTATAACTTACTTCATATTCTTCAAATTCTTGATCCTCGATCATAACAATGCTAGGCTTGACACTTGGAGGCGGACGTAGCAGATCTTGGGCCTCCTCCCATGTAAGTTTCAGCTCCAAAGCATCTTCATTCTCCATAAGGAGCCTCTTGCTTTTGGATCCAATATTCCGGTTTCTTTTCTTTTCAAGAGCTAATAAAGGCTGTAAAGGCAATCCATCATTTGATTGACCTCCAGGCTTATCTGTCTTATATCAGCTAACATACTAGTAAAGTTGAATTTACATGATAATATGAAGTGCTGAAGTTTGGATCTGTAGTTCCCTTCATTTACTGGAGTTCACGGTAACCACTTACCATAGGCAGGTTCTCAATAATTCCGGATAAGTAAGCTTCATTGCTGATGGCACCACTAGCAAATGCAGATATTTGTGAATCCTGATTCAATCATTAATAAAAATCCAAGATCAAAGTTCCGCTGACAAATTTTTATTGTATTTCCACATAGTGGAACCCTCCCAAATAAGAAACAAAATAGTTTGCTAACTGCATAACAGACTCAGGAGACAGAGAAAAGGCTAGATTACATTAATGGAAAAACAGTGCATATTCTTAGATATGAAGCCTGCATCATGCAGTATCATGATCAAGAAGAAAAATAATAACTCGTAGGAAGATTTTTACCTGCAAGGAAACAGAATTTGTTGCCTTTCGAAATCCCATTACAAGTTTCCCTTCAGGATCTATTCGGCTGAAAATTACTGTTAAACATATGGAAAAGAAGAAGCAAGAAAGTCACATGCCTGGATATCACACAATCAGATTTTAGATTTAGCAAAAGATAGAGAAGGATTATGTGCAAGAGAACCTCATTTATTTAACACAGAATCTTGAGATAAGCTTGATGAGAAAATGCTCCATATTGATGCTTAATGTCATGCAGCATAAATGAGCTAGTCAAATAGTTATGAGTAACAACATACTTAAGGCAATATACTTCCAATTAAATGCCATCTCTTACTGAAAATAATGTGCATGTATGTCTAGGATGTTACAAAAAAAATACATGTCGGCATTTGACAGGGCAAAACTCCATGAAAGAAAATTAGCTGTTATGACATATAATTGTCATGCTCCGAACCCAGCACCGAGATCGGCTACATGACTGGCCACACAAATTCTAGTTATCATCCTAGAAATCATGCCAGGCCTAAGTATACAAGATTCTCATCATTCCCAGAAATTAAATTTAATTAACCAAACACCATTAAGACAATTTAATAATAACTAAATAATTAACTCGTTCAATTCATGATCACTAAATGATCAACTTGTTCGTTACATGGGTATCAAGCATAGAACTAACTAAACAATCTAAAAATTCTGCTACTCGATTTCACGCTCGACCCGACTTTTGCTATGCATCATACGACTCTGAAAAAATAAAAAAGTGAGGAGTGAACTTTACAGCCTAGTAAGGACTCCATACAGTTACACTAATAATAATATAGTTTGAAAATAATAGGAAGATAAGAGTATATCATGTCATGCAACCAAACAACTCAAATGCCATATATAACAAAATCTTTGAAAAAATCATGTTTTTTTATGTTTTAATTTAGTCATCCTTCTTTAGAATTCTGGACTAACCACGATCATGCTCTAGTCCATGACTGGCAATCTCAGTATCACACTTCAACCTGTGACTGGCAAGCTCGTTGTCATACTTCAGCCTATAATGGGCAATCTCATTGCCACACTCCAGCCTGTGACTGGCAATCTCAGTATCACACTCCAGCTTGTGACTGGCAATCTCCTTGTCACACTCTAGCCTATGACTTACAATCTTATTATCACTTTAGCCTATGACTGGCAACCTCTGTAACCACAATCCCGTGGCA
This sequence comes from Areca catechu, assembly GCA_021397845.1. Classification (NCBI taxonomy): domain Eukaryota; kingdom Viridiplantae; phylum Streptophyta; class Magnoliopsida; order Arecales; family Arecaceae; genus Areca; species Areca catechu. The sequence continues at coordinate 37,245,594 of CM038040.1, forward strand.
TAGCTAGTCCAAACATCCCTTCTTGATTATCACTTTACCATATCTCAGATATGTTTTCAAATCATACTCTTTTCAAGATTTACAATAATCAATATCATAATCCAAACCATCCAAATAGTCATGTCTGATAAGAATATATTATACGAAAAATATAAATAGCAGTACCAGCAATCATAATTGTCCATCATGAGAAATTAAAATATGAAATGCGTAAACACTCATGCATGCCAATGCTCATGTCCAGATATCGAAATCATTCTATATAACATATATTTATAAATTGGTGATCGCGTCCAGAAATTCTTACCTTTACTAGTGATAGACTCAACATATCCCATACCAATTTGCATTCAGATCCTGATCTAGATGCTAGAAGATTTACTCAATTTTCTTGTCCGGAAAATTATCCTCCTACAATAATATTCTTAATATCAATAAATAATTTCATAGTAATTACAAACCCAAAACCGTCTATCCGAATTTTTTCTGCGATCCAGCCGTAAACCCTAACTTCACAAATTCCTTAAAAGAAAAACTTTTAGATCTTCCCTTTTAATTATTTATTTATTTAACTTGCCATTTCTTTTCTATCTTTCCTTTTCTCCCTCTTCTTTCTCTCCTCTTATCTCTCTCCTCCTTTTCTCTCTCCCTTTCCCCTCATCTTTCTCTCTTCTTTCCCTCTCCTCTTTCTCTCTCTCTTCTTTCCCTCTCCTCTTTCTCTCCTCTTCTCCTCTCTCCTCTATCTCTCTCTTCTTTCTCTCTCCTCCCTTTTTTTCTTCTCTTTTTTTTCTTTGCTTTCCTTTTTCTTTTCTTTCTCTTCCCTTTTCTTTTCTTCTCTTCTCTTTTTCTTCCTCTTTTCTCTCCAACTCTGATCCCTTCTTCTCCACGAGATCCCATGTGCCTCCTGCCCCCCTTTGGAGGTCCGAATATGCGAGGGATCGGGCCTGTCGCCGCCTTGGTGATGGTGGCGGAGGACATGGAGGTGTTCCCCGTGCAGAGCTCTTACTCGACGGATCAGCAGGACAAGGTTGTCGCCGTGGCGGCTGGAAGAGAGCAAGAGGGCGACGGTGGGAGCAGCAGTCATGGCCAGGTCAGAGGATTCGCCTTTGACTGCGGAGAGGTTGGTAGCATGACCGGCGACGGCGGCAGCAGTGAGGATTTCTCCTCTGTCATCTTCGTCTCTAGAAGAAGGCGAGGATGTGGATCAGTTCGTGGATCGAGCGATCAATGCCGCGATCGTGCTCATGGTGAGGACCTTTGCCATCACCAAGCTGCTCATTATCGGTAGGGGCTACTGGCATGTCAGTGATTGAAGCGAACCAAGGAAGAAAACCGATCCCCTTGACTTCCACCTAGGGTTCTTTTATAGCTAGAATCCTTGAATCCGATCTCGATTTGGATTCCGTTTGGGAGAAGGATTCGTCTTCTATTTTTTTCTTTTTCCGGGTATTACAATAATTTATCAAAATTTCACTTGTACAAAATAAACTATAAAACAATGGTGCATGACAGAAAACTATTGCAGTTTTGTTTATCTTCTCCTCATGTTATTGTCAGGACCTTTATATGCAGCCAATAAATAGAACAATCTACAATAAACATGGACCAGACAGGGTCATACCATCAAAATAAATAAAATTGAGAAAAGACAGACAAGAGGACAATGTTTTGTTAATCAATTCGGATGTTGAAATAGGAACTAGCAAAAACTAGACATATCCCTGAAATGTTGCTAGTTGCTACAATACTCTCAAAAATGTGTTTACTTCATTTGTCAATTCACAAAATCAAAACATTGAAAAAAAAAACCCTCATGCAAATACTGCCTTGCAATAACCTATGGATATCAACAATATATTTTGAAAGCACATCTTCATCGAACCAATGGCAGCATAACTATGCTGCAACTGGGTGTGCAGCTAGAGTTATGTGAAACAAAAGCATGAAGAAATTGCTAAGAAATGCTCATGATCATTTTACTAAAAGCAAATTGAGTATCGAACCAAAAAGGTTATAATGCCATTAAACCAGTCAAAATATTGGACCATTTAAGCGAACCAGATGATATAAGAAGTACTTTAAAGCTCAAACAAGATGGAGATATTGTTTTTCATTGTAACTGATGCCTTAATGACAAGATACTTGAAGCTCGAAAAGTGTTATTATTGATGGCAATCTGGGTGTCCCTAGTTGAAGTCTCAGCACCACATTTTGATAAAGATTCAAGTAATGCATAACCAACTTATGGTATATGATCCAAGCAGCTGATGTAAACTGTCCACGTCATTTGATTCCATTTCTAATTTCTTTGTATAGTTGTCGAAGTCAGACATTTCATAAGTAGTGTCCTTGCCATCAGAGCACCAGGCTAAAAGGCTGGGCAGTCTGGTCAGACTTAGTCCAGCATGTTAGAACTGTAAACGAATTGAGACATTTGTGAACAATTTGAACCTAGCTTGATAGACAGGTTCATTTAAGCATGTTCTTATAAAATAAGTTGAGAACAAGTCGCATTTTAAGGCTTAGCTTATACATTAACTGAGCTTGAAAAGTAGCTAGCTTACAACAAAGATATAAGCATGGCCTTGGCTCAATATCTAGCATATTCAAGTGTCTCAGGAGCTGAGCTTGGACATGCATGTTGATGAGCTCAGCGAAAGCCCAAGCTGAGCTTCATGTTAACATGCCAACCCCAAAAGTCATGAATCTATACAAATCATTTGTAGCCCTGCAATCCAGTTTTTTTTTTTTTTTTTGAAATTCTTAAACATTGCAAGAGTATACCTCCAATTCCCTTGGATAGTATGACCACTTTCACATATTGGGAGCACTGAGCAATAAAAAATGTAGCCAAGTTTTTTCAAGAGTCTTTCCAGAGTCTCTTTACTCTATTGAGATGTTGAAGGAAAAAGATAGATGGAACTTGATATTAATGCATCCTTCGGCACATATCCAAAAGCTCCTAACCAAGAACCAATTATAGCCCACAGAACCTCATCATGGATCAACAAGGAATATGAACCAACCACTCCATGGTCCTCTTTCATATCATACCAAAACATCATACACTTAACTCTTGTTGCATCCTATGTTGGAATCTCCACAAGAGAAGATAGCAAGGTAGAACACACAAGTTTCCCCACATATTCTACTAGCATTGTAGGAAAATAAATCATATGCAAAACAATATTATAAACACAAACAAATACTGAAAAAAAATGCTGCAAGCACTTAGATTCACAAAAAAAAAAACAGAGTATGTTTGACTGACTTAGCAAAATGATATATATGTATGAGGGTATTGATAAATATAAAGAAATATGTATGAGATCTCAAATAGAATCTCAATCATGTCATACCAAATGAAATTGTGCTCTGCAAACGTAGAGTGATGCTTTTTTCTGAACCAAATAAGAGATTATATCCAAATCATCTTTATGGTTTTAAAATGAATGAGTTGATCATGTATGACACTATAAGTATATTTTCCTGAAATTCAAGTCTGAAAGACACCTTTCTCTGAATATATCTTGCTCCATAAAGTTGAACTTGAGATAAGGGAGTCAAAAGATATGTATGATGTATAATTTCATGCATGAGATTATATATGCAAAGCCTTTTCAATGTTCCAGTCTGACTTTTTTGCTCTTGCTTGTTGCAATAATTTTAGTAAATGATGAGCTGACAGCACAAGCATAAACTGGTGATGAAATAAACATGATTTCATCAAATGCAACTACATATGCTACCTGTGTCACCAGCTTGTAATTGCATTGACTGTATGCATGGAGTGACACCTTCTAAAACATACATTCTGCTATTGTTATTTGGCCAAAATCTGAATTGAAAAACCCAGTCTTTTCCCTTCACATCTTGAATCTTTAGAGGAAGACCTTCTGGTTGAGAAATAGGAGGAAAATATGCCTGCATAAAATGTAGAACCTCAAATAAAGAACCTTTTGAAGAAAAGGAGAAATTTAGATATAGTATTACAAGCAATAAAACTAGAACATACAGAACCAAAAAAAAACTGATATAAATAGCTAGTGAAGGCATTGGCATTAAGTATGAAAGTGAGAACAAAGAAATTTAAACTTTTTAGCATGTAAGTACACGTATCCTTAACCATTATTTGGTACATCCTGTATGCAAGATGGTCTCATTTAGTGCAAGCTAAAGGTTATCAATGAATCATAGTTCAGCGTGCTTTCACAGCAACAGATCGACCAACCCAATGACTCTGCTCTTTTGATATGGTGGCTGATGACAGTTCCATGGAACAGTATTAAATGCATTGACTAACCAGGAAAGCTACTGCCTCTAATGCACTTTCGCACATCTTTATAAAGCAGAAGGCAAATCAATCACAGGGGAAAACAAAAGGTTGAGCTTATTATCAGGTGTACAAATCTGAACTAATTTTTAATATCAATATCTTCTTCTGATGTACTGGAAAGCCACATAAATGGTTTCAAGCAGACTAGGAGAGCTTACTTCTGCACATGCTTTAGGCAGGACTAAGCGACCAATCCGACCTGCATCACTGGCACTTAGGACCTTCTCGAATAATGGCACAATCGTAGAGTTTGAACTTAGGTAGCAAAGTAAAGGAATAAAATAGTAAAGGTAGTACAGGGAAAATGCAAAATAACAAGGACCACTGGACAAGCAGCTTCCAATAAACCAATCTACCAGCAAGCAGAAAGATATTTTAATTCAGATTTAAAGAAAAAAAGTTGTGGATACTCTCCAGATATTTGACGTAGTTCTTGGTCAGTGATCCTTGGCCAATAACGTGGAAGCAATTGATTCCGGACCCTTCCTTCAGCAGGTGGCCTTGCAACACTCATACATGAAAGCATTTCTTTTGATGCTTCTGAATCAGTGCCACTGCTTGTCCTCAATGGCACGGGCAGAAGATGGTGGGACCTTTGCACTTGTTGAAGGGCAGATAGTACTTTATTCTGCTGCCTTCCTCCAGTAAATGTATTAGAAAGTGGAAATGCAATCTGTGGATTTTTTGAATTAAGACAAGCAGTCATGTCGCCAGAGTTTGAAGTCCCTAAGCTTATGCTCAGGCATGCATGGGCTAGTGACTCATATATAATTTTATCTGACACGGTATTGTTTCTGTCACCTTTATTGATAACTAGAGAAGACCCTATAGGACCATCATTTTTGTTTGTGAAGCATGAGCTTCCCTTCTCTCCAAGATGAAGAGCAACTTGTTCCCGTTGTATGTGCCCAAATGATCCATTTATGCTCTCTCTTTGGGCTAAGACCAAAATGCTGTGTCCATCACCCTCAGTACTACTTCCCAATTGTATGTCATTGCCCTTATCTCTGGTATAATTATCCCTTTCACCATTAGCGGAAGTATGCTGCAGTTCACCAGCATTAATTGTTAATCTTGCAACAAAATCATTCCCCTCCTTTCCATCCACAGGGCTCACAGAAGAGGGAGCAAGAACAAGGTGAGGAGGTTGAGGCAAAAGCTCTTGGATAACTTCGCAAGGAATTTGTGCCTGGTAAATTTTCAAAAAGTTAGACTAAGTGATTTGGAGATAAAAATATTTATGTATTCCAACACTTGTAGTTCATAAACATAATCAAATAATTAATGATAAATATAAAAATTCTTCTAAAAAAATGATATATATGAAAAGGTGGATGTAGATAACATTGAGATTGCCCAAATTATAATAATAGAACAAAGTACAAAACTTGGAGCTTAAAACCAAATGTCTTCAATTATTCACCAGATATTGAATGACAAGAAGCATTGACTTTGTACTCCCTCCCTCTTACATAGCAGGATGCATCAAGTTGACCTTACCAAATCAAATGTTCCTATAATAAGTAGAATGGATATGTTGAATAAGTAATGAATAGAACCAAATCCATTTAGCAACATAAATAATTTTTTATGGTTGAGTGTTAAATGTGGAAATGGATAGAACCCCTGGAACTAATGGTCATGATCATTAGATCAGAGTGGACTAGACTAGATCATCAACTATTAGATTGGGAGGTACAGCATAGGTGGATCCTACATGACAAAGTTTGAAACTGTGAAACATGTCTAATAGATTAGATGTTGAATGTCTGACCCACTTATTAAACCGATGATCTGATAATAATATATAGTCAACCAGTAACATGGTAGCCTTGCGGTGCACATTTAATTTTTAATAGAGAACATTATAACATTTTTACAGTCATAAAATATAATTCTATTTATTGTCTCAATTCCCCAATAGCTTCTGCCTAGGATTCTAAGAGCCAACATGAATAAGATCCAACAACCTGATGGTAGTGGTGGTGGTGAACGATGGAGCATGGCAATCAACATCAAACATGGTTAGCTCAGGTCAATTCTTACATGATCCCACACACCAAAACTCAAAAGAGCAATGTGGCACAAACATCAAAAGAGTAACCCAACTCATATATGCAAGTCTACGATACAAAGACAAGTGATCTTACAGATTCACATTTAGAATTCTTCACGCAGCTAATACACTGTACTCCCCCACTGTCAAGTAGATCAAATGATGACTTCGAAGCAATACATCCACAATGCAGCCGCTGCATACACCAGTTTCAATTTTCAATATAATGACCAGACAGCAAGAAGGAAAAATCCAAAGATAGCATGCTTAACCATAAAAAGAAGAAGAAGAAGAAGAAGAACTTGCAGCCATCTTACCTTGCCACAGAATCTGCAGTTCCTCCAACCAGTTTCATTTAAGTGAAATTTGTCGCAGAAAACTAATTTATCATATGCCATCCTAGATTAAGAGACAATAAAATGTTAAGAACAGACCAGACTAGCAGTGTGCCAGGATGGTAGCCACAAGCAAGAGCTACAGCATGACAATATAATTGACCTACTTTAAAAGATAGTTATATAATAATCGTTACACCAACAGCAAATCTAGTATGTTTTAACAGCCTAATCAGATATTTGAGAATAGAATGACAATTTATTGTCATAAATTAGATGCCACAATGACCTAGATCTATATTTTACTCTAATATCAACCGCACATAAAGCTCAACTGATAATTTTTGCATCCCAACTTTTATCCCTGAAACCATTATATGACACATCCACATTTTTAAAGTTGTAGTTTGTAATAGTCTCCAGTATCTTAAATGAGTTCCCTCACAATGAAAATGACTGATAAAAAACTGAGTGCAGGCTTTTAAACTGTATTATGTGACTCTTTCAACTTTTTCCACTCCTCTCACACTATGTCATGCACCAAGTCTAACTCCAGAAGTTGATAATCATTTAACCATGTATAATTTAATAAATCACCTCAGATTTACTTACCAATACACCAATAACTGATAATCCAGAAATTTTATGCTTTGGCTAATACTTTTAGCTAGGAATAACATCAATAGACATGATATCTTTCCAAGGGTTACCAGAACATTAAAAATAATAATAATAATAATAATAATACTTAAATTGAGAGACAATTTGTCTGCCTCAAATAGCTGCGCATATGATGATGGATTTGGCTTTGTTGAGGCAGCTTTTCAGGAAAATGCTGAAGATGTTAGAAAAAGAGAACAGAAAAGTAATGTATACGGTAAAAGACTGCAATATGCAGGGAGCTACCCAGATCAATTCCATATTTTCTCCAAGTAGTATAAAAGTGTACAGCAATGGAAAATTAGTTCAGACAAGACACATCAGAAGCATTGTTACTTCAACTGGAGATTGTGAACAATTGTGTATGTGTCCTTTCCTTTTTTCTTGCTTATAGCAGAGTCATGAAATAACAATTCCTCTAATCTGATCTGACTTGTGCACAATATTTTTGGACAAGTATGGCACTTCGAAGGAGGAGAGGAGGAGTTCTTAAACTTCTGGTGAAAGTTTTTTTTGGGGGGGAGTATTTCTTGTGAAAGTTGAAGATCCAAATTATGAAAATACATTTATGCCTTATTGTTTTTGACAAGGAAATCTTATATTTGGCATGACCTTCTTATTGTTTTTGAAGAGGAAATCTTATATTTGGCATGACCTTCTTTTGACAAGGAAATCTTATATTTTACTTACAGAAAGTGATCAGTTCACCACAAAAGCAAGCATCGGCGACAGTATCCTTAATAAAACGTTAACATCTGTTATACTAAACTTCATCATATGGCATATTTCATTCAAGAAAAACATATAATACATTTCATCACTTCCAATTACCAATCAATTTAACACAGACCACTTCTAAAACAACCCCAGTCCAATTGCAGCACAAAATCACCATTTTTTTTCTTTAAAATCAATGGTTTCATCACATGTTTCAACAAATGAAACCCATACACTCCACAGGTGTTAACGTGATAAGAATCAAAAGATTAAAATATCTATAAAAAATCATGGTAAATATAAGTGATGAATGTACCATTAAACAATAAAAGAAAGAAGACCCGCTAATATTGCACCAAAAACTCAATTTATATGAAACTTGAAATCCAGGCAAGTAAAATATTAAAGTAAATTCAAATTAAAATATAGTCTTTCAGAACTTTAATTATCAACCAAAAGCGCCTAAGTAAAACGGAAAAGAAAGGTAAAAAAAACGTGTTCTTTCTAAGAAAAAGGCAAAATTCAAGAACTCAAAAGCACGAACATCACAGAAGCAAGATTTCATGCAAACAAGAAATCAGTCCATGATCTCCTTAAAAACATAGTAACGACCGAAAAAAACCGAATTCTACTACCCAAAAGAACACCTCAACAGCATCGAGAACGATGCCTAGAATCATCAAAACGGAGAGCAAAGAGTAAAATCAAACAAGACACGCAAATTAAGCACAAAGAATCCAAGAAAACGATAGATGAATACCCGCACATGTCGCAGAGAGTGGCGAATCCGCCCGATTTCAGCCCCCACCCCTTCCTCCACTCCCCCTCCCCTCCCGGCTCGGCCGCCCCACACCCAGCGTTCATACAGCGCTTCGACCCCATTCCAAACCCCTTGAAACCCTCTTTGTTAATAAAATTCGAACAAGAAACCCAAAAAGAACGAACTTCGAACAAGATAGGAAGCACCACCTCCTCTTCCTCTTCCTCTTCCTCCTCCTCCTCCTTACTAGAAACCTCAGACTCCTCTCCTCGTTCGAGAGAGTCTTCGAAAAGAAGAACCCATGGCGGTCGGCAAGAGAGAGGTATTCGGCAGAGGAAACTCCGAGATCGGGGTGTGAGAGGAATTCCGGAAGCGGAGAAGAGACGACGACGAGGGAGAGGGAGAGGGAGAGGAGAAAGTAAGCGGTCGCGTGCGTTAGGAAAGCAGAAAGACGACCACAATATATAAGAGGGGAAAACAGAGGACGCTGGGAAAAATTTAAATGCACGCACGGCAGAGAGAGGACAGGACCGATGGGCTCACTCGACCCTCTCAACCGAACACGATATCTTGGGCCTATGCGTGTGTGTGAGAGAGAGAGAGAGAGAGAAAGTAGTTGTTATATATTAAAAAAATAAAAGAATGATTAAAAAAAATTGGGTAAGAATTAAATATCAAAATTAATGCAGCATTGTAGCGCTTGTCAGCCACGCAAATAATTTTCTGGTCCTACCACCTCAGAGAAAAATCGAGACACTACCACGTGGACCAAGACGGTTACCCTTTGAGGTGGTATAAATGTATAATTATTCGGAAAAGAAATGTTAGCTTGGATGATGCACATCAGAGAGAGAGAGAGAGAGAGAGAGAGAGAGAGAGAGAGAGAGAGAGAGAGAGAGAGAGACATGGGAGTTAATATTGCATTTTTTTTTATTAACTTGATATTAATTAAATCAAAAAATCATAAATTATTTTTTATAAATATATTAGATATTATTTTTATAAAAGATTGTGAGACGTTAGCTATCTTTTTTTTTAAAAAAAAAAGATAGGATTATAATACTATCAACTTTATTAAAAAACAATGAATTCATGGTATAACGGGTGGTTTACCATCAACAATTTCTTATTCATTAAAAAGATGAATGACAGCATACTAGTGATTTACTACCAATATAAGTACATTTAACTTATACAACAAGGTGAATGGAGATGTAATTTTCATTAGCTTCATTTTAGACACGGCATAAAACTTGTTGCATGAAATAACTTTTTCAACATGGTTAATATAATATATAATAATTGATGTAATGTAGTTATAGTTTACCTTGCATGTTATGCGTATCATATGATCCCAATCTATTGTTCCTTATAAATGAGGCCCATGCGTCGTGCATGAATTTTGTCCGGTTATGAATCAGGAAAAAGAATAAATTATAAAAATGATGAATAAGGTTGGCTGAACTAAGAGGCACCGCCTCAGGGCCTGAGGCCCTACATGGAGAAACGACTGTGTTACTTACCGGCGCCCCGCTCTTTTTTTTTTTTTTTTTTTTTTTTTTTTTTTTTTTTTTTTTTTGTTAATAATGTATTCAATTAGAAGAATAAAAGTGTATACAATCTAAAAAAGTCAACAAAAAAAAAAAAAAAAAAAAAAAAAAAATCCCCTGAACTGTACGGGAGCTATACGTCAATCCGGCCTCTCCCTCTCTTGTTTTGAAAGTTGGTATCCGTTCGCCTCCATGAATAGCAATCCAACCGTTGGATGACTGGATAGAAATTTCCAGCCGTACGATCCTTGATCTTCCGTGAATGTCGTGGAATCCAAGGTGTGCCATCGGGCGCCGCACCCTCGGTCAAAAGGGCCAGTAGTTTACAGAGTACGGATTCCAGAACGTTCCAGGTGGCGTACGTATTTCCCACACTGATGTCCTCATAGAAAACCTATGCGACCGCAAATAGTTCTCTTCACTTCTCAGAACAAAGATAGGCAACGGCTGATGCAGGTGTACCTATGAGAAATTATATGCGGATATCATACGAGAGTTAGTTGGATGACCGTTATAAGGAGGAGTACCCTCACCGCGAAGTATCGGCTGTAAAGATCCTACGGCGATTTTCCGTTTGCTTTTTGTTTGCATCGGAAGGAATGATGGTGAGGCGGGCCCCGCCGAGGAGTCAAGTGGCGAGTCACATCGCGGGTTTGGTTATTGGTGCGCTCATCTTATCGGAGCGGCTGGCAGGATTTGGATTGCTACGCTCATGATTGAGACATCGTACCCCTTGTGGCCTCTCGCTTCCCCCTCCTTTATTTTCCATTGGGAGTGTGGATTTGTGCTTTCAAATCATTTCAATTTGACGAAGGACAAATTTGGTATTTATTTGTGATCATAAAAGGATACTGGCAATAATGCCTATTAGTGGAGAAAGCTTTGTTCATGATGAGACCTTCATCAAAGTTATCATGTTATCATTGTAACCAAGATAAAGAGATATATGGGCTAAATGATGTAGTAACCTCCCAATTATGATTGAAACCAATACTAGCACCAAGTTTTTTTTTTTTTTTATACCAATACTAGCCACCAAGTTGATAGGCATGCGCTAGCCGGTGTAAGTCATGTAATCATGGATTAAATGGTCAGGATAAATTAATTAACACACTTTTAGAAAATTAAATGATAATATAAATAAGCTTTTTTTTACTGCATCAAAATATAGACTAATATTAGTATACTAGATTTATTACGACCTATTGACTACTCTTCCTTTTTGAGTGAGTTGATAGGTTGATTAGTTATTTTATTATAATACTCTGGCTTGCTGGGACTACATATGGATATATAGCGAAACATGTGATGTATGAACTAGTGCATAGGTATATTAATCATGTATACAAATTAATATTATATATATAACTGTTGCCGATCTCGTCGTCGTGCCTGTGGCCTCGGAGCCATCGATCCGACTGGACCGTCTTGTCCCTGGGGTCTCTTGGCTCTTCGAACCTGCAAGGCAAGGTCAGAAACTCTGACCGGGGATCCCGGCGAGGGAGCTTCGACGGTCAAGTTAGTAAGCGGCGAGAGGGAACAGAATATCCGAGATGGGCCCCCGAAGGAGTCCCGGATTTAGAGATTGTGCTAGCAAGTAAGATTTCAGGAGGGATAGAAATCCGGCCGAGTTCCTTCGCCGAGCTCATGCCAAAGGTCCCCTCTCGGGATCTTGGATCCCGCTCTTGGAACGGAATCTCTTCTCTCAGCCTTTTGTTTCTCGCTTACCTTGTCGTCTATCCTTTCCTTCCTTTTAACTCCTCATGCTGTTCTTTCGTTTGCCGCCCTTGGGAGGCTCCTTCGTTGCTTCCAACTCCTTCCCTCCATCTCTTTCCCTTTCTGGATCCAGAACCAGGCGGCTTCCCCGCCTCGCTTACCGAGCCTAGCGAGGAAAGAGCAAAAAGGGGGGCGCCGGTCAGACCGCCGACCAGACCTTGGGCTGAGCGCGAGCGCTCTTCTTCCCAGGCGCCGACGAAGCCCGTTATTGGATCTTGTTTTGTCAGGACTTCACCTCTCGACTGCGGGACCTATCGGGCCGATGTAAGCGATGTTTCCGTGTCGCTGCCGACCGTACGGGCGCTGTTCTCGGGGTGCGACGTGCACGGCTCGAGGGGTAATCTTGGAGCTCGTGCTCCTGCTCCTCGGAAGCTTCTCCGCATAGGTTGGCATGTCTCGGCCGAGGTGGGACCGTCTCAGGGTGCCACCTGGCGAGGGAGCAGGGAGGCCGCCGGCTTCGGCCGAGGTGGACCCCTCCTTCGTGGACACCTGGTGGAGCAGCAGAGGGGCGCTCGACTTCGGCCGAGGTGGTCCCGTCTCCGGGCACCACCTGGCGAAGGAGCGAGGGGCCTGGCTCGACCTCGACCGAGGTGGGACCGTCTTAGGGTGCCACCTGGCGAGGGAGCAGGGAGGCCGCCAGCTTCGGCCGAGGTGGACTCCTCCTGGGTGGACACCTGGCGGAGCGGCAGAGGGGCGCTCGACTTCGGCCGAGGTGGTCCCGTCTCCGGGCGCCACCTAGCGAAGGAGCGAAGGGCCCGGCTCGACCTCGGTCGAGGTGGGACCGTCTCAGGGTGCCACCTGGCGAGGGAGAAGGGAGGTCGCCGGCTTTGGCCGAGGCGGACCCCTCCTGGGTGGACACCTGGCGGAGCGGCAGAGGGGCGCTCGACTTCGGCCGAGGTGGTCCCGTCTCCGGGCGCCACCCGACGAAGGAGCGAGGGGCCCGGCTCGACATCGGCCGAGGTGGGACCGTCTTGGTGCCACCTGGCGAGGGAGCAGGGAGGCCACCGGCTTCGACCGAGGTGGACCCCTCCTGGGTGGACACCTGGCGGAGCGGCAGAGGGGTGCTCGACTTCGGCCGAGGTGGTCCCGTCTCCGGGCGCCACCTGGCGAAAGAGCGAGGCGCCCGGCTCGACCTCGGCCGAGGTGGGACCGTCTTAGGGTGCCACCTGGCAAGGGAGCAGGGAGGCCACCAGCTTCGACCGAGGTGGACCCCTCCTGGGTGGACACCTAGCGGAGCGGCAGGAAGTCCTGGACCGACCTCGACTTCGGCCGAGGCGGAGCCACACCTGATTTCGCGGAAAAAACTCCACGTTGCTTGAATCACGCCCAGCGAAATCTGAGGCATGCCACATCACTGTTACGGCCGTAACAGTTGCCCCCCATCCCCTCGTTCCGTTGAGGCATCGAGGCTCGGAACGTGGGGATTTAATGCGGAGATGACGTAGGGGAGGCGAAGATTTCGCGCCATGATTGCTACGATCCTCGTCGCCGTTCCTCGTTGCACCCAAAGCCCTATAAGAGGTCGCCACGTGTCGCCTTTCCGGTCGCAATTAATGCGTCGCTTCGAAACAGAGATCGTTTCCCTGCAACCGAAGCGTCGGTGTCAGGCGTGCGTCCACGCGGCATCCATCCGACGGTCCGGAATGGAATGACGGGTACGGCTACTATCGATTGAGTTTGAAAAGGAGGGGACTTTCCGGAACGAGGCCCTTTCCCTTGCTCCATCGACGGTTTGCAGCAGGCTATCCCTCTCCCCCCCAAGTTGCCGCTTCTTTTGCACAGTGCATTTCGGTGAGTGCTTCTGTTTTCTCCTTCGCTCCGTCCCTTTTCTTTAGCATCATTTCCTCACCACCTTCTTGTCCATGGCGCGCCGCCACCATGTTTTGTCTAACCCGGACAAGGCCGGTCCGTCCCGGCCGAGGACTCCATCGTCTTCCTCCTCGGAGGCGGAGATTATCCCGGAGGAGACCCGCAGGCGACTCCAGCCTGGGGGTATCACCATAGGCATCCCTAGGGGTCTTAGGTCTCCCCCAGTGTTGTCTGCCCATCCTATCTCCTCTCTTCCGCCTCCAGCCCTTCCTTCCGTCGATCCCTCCGGTCACATTTCAACAATGATCGAAGGTGACCTTTCCTTGCTCCGGGAAATCTATGGCATCCCGAGGTCGATCCATCTTTCTCTCCCGCAGCCCGGGGATCGTGTCACCCTGAGTGGCCCCAGCCGCATTGCCTTCTACGAGGACTTCCTCCTTGGGGGTCTTCGGTTTCCTCTGCACCCCTTTTTCCTTTCTTTCCTTAGTCATTTCCGTCTGGTCCCAGCCCAGTTGGCTCCCAACTCCATCCGGGTCATCTTCTCCTTCATCGTTTTCTGCCATTTCCATGGGTTCGTTGCCCATTTCTCCCTCTTCAAGGCTCTTTTCACCCTGAAGCGGTACTCCACCGATGACGGCTGGTGGTACATCTCACCCCGGCCTAGGTGTCTCGGGTTCGACCTCCCTTCCTCCATCAAGGGTTGTAAGAACTGGTTCTTCTTTGCCTCGGTCGAGGACGTCGACTGGGCCTGGAGCGAACCGGATCGGTCTCCGAACCGGAACTTCCAGGTTGAACCGGTGGACCAGGAGGCTTACTCCCAGCTACTGAGTGATGTGGTCCCCTCGCTCGATGTTCTACTCTCGGAGCAGAACTTGTTCGAGGCGGGGATCAGTCCCATCCGAGAGCCGGGTGAGGTCAGCCTTTTTTCTCTTACTCTGCACTTCTCCCCTTTCTCCCATTCTTTCTTTAACTGGGCTGACCGACCTCCTTTCTATTGCAGGTATGAAGTTTTCCCTGGAGAACCTCCTGGAAGGCGCGGCTCAGAGGGACACCGCCGAGGGAGACGAGCCCGCGGTGAAGAGGGCTCACACCGAGACGAGTCAGGAGTTCGTGCCGGCGCCCGTGCCCGACCCAGCAGTTGCAGCTCCCTTGCCCAGGCCACCTCGGGCCCGAGCCACCGATGCCCCCATCATCCACCTTGACGGGGCCGCAGAAGAGGGAGGCCCAGTTCCCTCCCAGGTGGTGCCTGCTTCCACCGCAGCCCCGACAGCGCCACCCGCGACTCCAGCTGCCACGCCGTGGCAGTCCCGCCTGGGGGGGCGGTCGCTCCTGCCGTCGATCTCTCCGCCCCGTCGCCGACCATCTCGAGTCGATGCTCCGTGATCTGCGACCAGGGGCTCGCGGAGAAGGTGATGGAGTTCGCTTGCACCTCCCGGGACCACCGAATGAGGGGCGGCCGGGACTATGCCGATGCTCTGCTCGGGATCCTCCCGCAGCTCTTCACGGTAAGTCCGAGCTCGGATCCTTTTCCTTTTCAATTCCAACTAACCCCTTACTGACCACTTCACATTTTCATGCAGATCGAGACCGACGTGCTCCTGTTGAGGAATTTCCTCGCAGGGTATGCAAAGAAAGACGCCGAGAAGGAGGAAAAGCTCGGCAAGCTCGCAGCTGACATGAAGGACCTCATGGAGAAGGGGGTCGAGCTGCGGGGGAGCAACCAGGCCCTGCAATCAGACCTGGCACGCGCCGAGGGGCGCGTCAAGGAGCTGGAGTCCTCTCTGACCGAGGAGAGGATCTCCAATCAGCGGCGCCTGGAGGAGGATGCGGCGGAGAGGGCTCATCTCCGAGCTCAGTCTTAGTCCCTGGAGTGCCAACTGGAGGAGGCTCGGAGGGAGGCGAGCGCGGCCAAGGAGCGGAGCGCCTACGTCAACGGGCTCCTAAAGGCTTCAAAGTGGGAGGCGCAGGAGGCCGTCCCGAGATTCTGGGCCTCTGACGAATACGTCTCAGAGGTCCGGGAGGCCGCCGTGGACTCCTTTCTGAAGGGGTTCTAGGTGTGCCGGGAGAAGGTGGGTTCCTTCTACCCCGGGCTCGACCTCAGTCGGGTGGTGCTTGGGGGTAGAAGGCAGGAGCCCACCAGCGAGGCTCCAGTTGCGGCGGGCGATGCGGCTGCAGCTTCAGATCAGCCCTCCGAGCAGCTAGCCGCCGACGGGGGAGACGGGGAGCGTGCGCCCCGACCTGAAGATTCTGCCACAGCGCCGAACTAGGTCCCCAGCTGTATCTTCTTTTTTTTTTTGTTGTTGAGGACTCCCGGCCTGTCGGGACTCCTTTGTTGTAGAACCTTTTCGAAGCAATGAAAGCCTTGACTTTTGCTAAGTCTCGACATCGGCTCTCTTTTCTTTTCTTTCTTCCTCTTTTTCTCTTTTTTTTTTGTGTCTCATGATGTTTGTGTCGAGTAAAAGATGAGGTCCCGCGGCTTGCTCCGGGCTGAGTTCGCGGGTAGACTGGGTCCCATCCAGCATTCAGATCGAAGTTCGGAGCTTCCGGGTGGGGCTACAAAAGAGCAGGCCTTGCATGAGTCCTTCGAGTTTGCCGGGCCGCTCTTCATGATCGCATGGGTGAGCTGGGCTCTGCCCCGCCTTCCAGATCAAAGTTCGGGACTTCCGGACTGAACCCCGGGGCCGCAGGCTTTATCCAAGCCTTGCGCGGCTTGCCGAGCTGTTCTCCGTGATCGCGTGGGTGAGTGGGGCTCTGCCCCGCCTTCCAGATCGAAGTCCGGGACATCCGGACTGAACCCCGGGGCCGCAGGCTTTATCCAAGCCTTGCGTGACTTGCCAAGATGTTCTCCGTGATCGCATGGGCGAGCTGGGCTCTGCCCCGCCTTCCAGACCGAAGTACGGTACTTCCGGACTGAACCCCAAGGCCGCAGGCTTTATCCAAGCCTTGCGCAGCTTGCCGAGTTGTTCTCCGTGACCGCGTGGGCAAGCTGGGCTCTGCCCCGCCTTCCAGACCGAAGTCCGGGACTTCCGGACTGAACCCCGGGGCCGTGGGCTTTATCCAAGCCTTGCGCAGCTTACCGAGCTGTTCTCCGTGATCGCGTGGGCGAGCTGGGCTCTGCCCCGCCTTCCAGACCGAAGTCCGGGACTTCCGGACTGAACTCCGGGGCCGCAGGCTTTATCCAAGCCTTGCGCGGCTTGCCGAGCTGTTCTCCGTGATCGCGTGGGCGAGCTGGGCTCTGCCCCGCCTTCCAGACCGAAGTCCGGGACTTCTCGCTTTCTCGGGTCTCCGGTCACAGCCTTATTTGCCGAACTCAGAGCCAGACGCCGATTTTCCTACGAGGCGAAAAAAAGCGTTTGAAGTAAAGGAATTTTATTGCAGGAGTTGGAGAAACCTTACATTACTGATAATGCATCCTTAGGTTCGCGGCGTTCCAAGTCCGAGGAAATCTGGAGCCTCCTAACTCCTCCAAGTAATAGGCCCCTTGAGGGAGGACTTCCGCCACCCTATACGGGCCTTCCTAGTTCGGGGAGAGCTTTCCGCACTCCCGTGGCTGAGAAGCTTCAGCGCGCCGGAGCACCAGATCTCCGGGGCGAAAGGACTTTGGTCGCACCCGGGAGTTGTAGTACCTGGCCACTCGCTGCCTGTACGCCGCCATTCGGAGTCGAGCCTTGTCCCTCATCTCCTCAAGGAGGTCCAGGTTGAGCATCATCCTGGCGAGGTTCTCCGCTTCGTCATACTGCTCCACGCGCAGGGTGGGTAGACTGAGCTCAATCGGGATAACCGCCTCGGCTCTGAAGATGAGATTGAACGGGATCTCGTCAGTGGCCATCCTCGGGGTGGTGTGGTATGCCCACAAGATGCTCGGGAGCTCTTCTGCCCACCTGCCCTTGGCCTGATCCAGCCTCGTTCGGAGGCCTTACAGAATGGTTCTATTCGTCACCTCGGCTTCTCCGTTCGTCTACGGGTGCGCCACCGAGGTGAAGCGATGGTGAATGCCGAGGTCGCTGCAGAATTTTTCAAACTCCCAGCAGTCGAACTGGCGCCCGTTATCGGTGATCACGGTGTGGGGGAGGCCGAAACGGTAAATGATTGACTTCCAGAAGAACTTGGCGATGTTTGCCTCGGTGATCCGCGCCAGGGGTTCGGCCTCAACCCACTTCGTGAAGTAGTCGATGGCCACGATCAGGAACTTCCGTTATCCGGATGCCGGGGGAAATGGTCCCAGGAGGTCCATTCCCCATTGGGCGAATGGCCACGGAGCCGAGAGCTGGGAGAGCGGAGTGGAGGGCTGCCGTTGCACCACGGCGTGCCGCTGGCACCGATCATACTTCTTCACGAAATCGGTGACGTCCTCCTTCATTGTCTCCCAGAAATAACCTTGACGGGGGGCTTTGTAGGCTAGCGCTCTGCCCCCCACGTGGTTCCCGCATATGCTCTAATGGATTTCCTGGAGCACAAGTGAGGCCTCTGCATGTCTCAGGCACTTGAGGAGGGGATAGGAATAAGACCTCCGGTACAGCTGCCCTTCCAGTAGGACGAACCGCGCGGCCTTCTTTTTGATAAGACGGGCCACTGCACGGTCCTCCGGCAAGGTGCCGTCGATTATGTACTCTGTGTACTTGTCCATCCAGCTGGGCTCATGGCTGACCTGTTGGACCTCTACAGGGGTCTCGTAGCTCACCTTGAGGCGCTCTACATGAGTGCGACCCAGCAACGAGTCTGGCAGGGTCGCCAACCGGGAGAGAGTGTCCGCACGGGCATTTTCCCCGTGGGGTATATAGGAGATGCTGAAGCGCCGAAATCCGGCCGCGCTCGTTTTGACGAGCTCCAAATATTTCGCCATTTGAGGGTCGTGCGCAGCATATTCTCCGGAGATCTGTCCGGCCACCAGCTGGGAATCAGTGAAGGCCTTGAGGTTGGCTATGCCCAGCTCGTGGGAGACTCTCAGCCCGGCGAGGAGTGCCTCGTATTCTGCCTGGTTGTTGGTTGCGGCGAACTGGAAACGGAGTGCACACTCGGCGACGACCCCATCGCCGTTTGCGAGAATGAGACCAGCTCCGCTCCTGCTGGAGTTCGAGGCTCCATCTACATGGAGGATCCACGCGTCCTCTTCGGGCTCCTCGGGGCCCGGTTTCAATTGCGGACACAGAGTGTCCCCCTCTGGCTCCTTGCCCAGGCCTGCGCACTCGACCAAGAAGTCGGCTAGCACTTGCGCTTTCATGGCCGACCTCAGCCTGTAAGCGATGTCGAACTCGCTGAGCTTGAGTGACCACTTCGCCAATCGCCCCGATGTATCGGGTCGGCTGAGTATCGCTTTTAGCGACTGATCAGTCAGGACGGCAATGGGATGCGCTTGGAAATAGGGCCTGAGATGCTGAGCAGATACTATTAACGCAAAAATGAGCATTTCGGGCCAAGAATACCTGAGCTCTGCATCGCGGAGAAGCTTGCTGGTGTAGTATACCGGCCTCTGGACTCCCTGGTCGTCTGTCCGAACCAGGACCGAGCTGACGGCCTCCGGGGTGACCGCTAGGTAGAGGATGAGCTCCTCTCCTTCTTTGGGCCTGGAAAGTAGTGGGGACGACGCAAGCGTCTTCTTCAGTTCTTCAAACGCCTCCTGGCACTCCTCAGTCCAGGCGAAGTCGTTCATCTTTCTCAGCACTATGAAGAAGGGCCGGCAGCGGTCGGCCGACCTTGAGATGAACCGACTCAGGGCGGCTATCCGGCCGGTGAGTCGCTACACTTGCTTCTTGGAGGCGGGCTGCTCCATGTCTAGGATGGCCTGGACCTTTTCCGGGTTGGCTTCGATCCCACTTTGGATTACCATGAACCCCAGGAATTTCCCGGCGGAGACGCCGAAGGCGCACTTCGCCGGGTTTAGCTTCATCTGATGAAGTCGGAGGTTGCCGAAGGTCTCCGCCAGGTCAGCAACATGATCCGATAGGGGCTTGCTCATCACTAGCATGTCGTCCACGTACCCTGCATGTTGCGGCCGATATAGTCCTTAAAGACTTTGTTGACCAGTCGCTGGTACGTGGCCCCGGCGTTCTTGAGGCCAAATGGCATCATCCTGTCACAGAAAGTTCCGCGGTCGGTGACGAAGGCGGTGTGTTCTTCATCCTCCGGGTTCATTCGGATCTGGTTGTACTCGGAGAAAGCATCCATGAAAGAGAGGAGGCGATGCCCCGAGGTGGCGCCGACCAGCTAGTCAATCTTCGGAAGAGGGAAGCTGTCCTTCGGGCAAGCTCGGTTGAGGTCGGTGTAGTCCACACAGATCCTCCACTTGCCACTACTCTTCTTTACCATGACCACATTCGCCAGCCAGCTGGGATACTGAACCTCCCGCACGAAGCCGGCGGCGAGGAGTTTCTCCACTTCTTCGTTGATGGCCCTCTGCCTCTCCGCGGTGAAACTCCTCTTCTTCTGGCGGACCGGGCGGCACCTCGGGTCCACGTTCAGCCTGTGCGTAATGACCTCGGGTGGAATGTCCGGCATGTCGGCCACGGACCAGGCGAACACATCCACGTTCATGCGGAGGAATTCCAGCAGGCGGGTCCGTTCCTCCTCCGAGAGTTGGGCCCCCACCTGCACCGTCTTCAGAGGGTCCGAACCGAGGGAATAGGTCAACATACGCTCCACGGGCCCTCCCCTGGGTTCCTTTTCCCTTAGGTCGAGGTCGTCGACGTCAGGGCCGAGCTCGGCGCCCCGGGCACCTGGGACCGTCTGAAGGCAATGCGGGACTGGCTGGGTCATCCCCCTCATCACCCCAAGTCCAGAGGCTGTGGGGAATTGCACTAGCAACCGCTTCGTAGAAATCACGGCATCCAGCTGGTTGAGCCCCGGACACCCGAGGATCGCGTTGTAAGGCGAAGGAAGCTTGACAACGGTAAACATCATCATGACCGTGGTCTGTTGAGGTGGGAATCCAGCGGTGACCGGGAGAGTGATCTCCCCTTCGACCCCTACCAAGTCCCCGGTAAAGCCTACCAGAGGGGTGTGCACCGGCCTTAGCTGATCATGGGATAGATTCATTTGGGAAAAAGCGTCATAAAAAAGCACGTCAGCGGAGCTTCCACTATCTACCATAATTCGGTGTACAGGGTGCCTCGCGATGGTCATCTCGACCACCACAGCATCGTTATTTACATTCTTGTTTCCATTCCCCTTCTCAAAAGGGGGTACATCCTCCGGGTTCCCGACCTCCCGGGCTCTCTTCATCGCCCGCCCGATTCTACAAGAGATCATGCCCACTGGCTTCTCCGTCGGATGGTTGTCGATCGCGGGAACCGGGGGTAAGGCCGCGAGCGGCTGTCCCTCCGCCGGGACCTCGTTCCTGATGAACTTCCTGAGGTAGCCTCTTTTGATCAGCTCCTTGATTTCCCGCTTCAGGTTACGATACTCCTCCATGTCATGGCCATGCTCGCGGTGGAACTGGCAGTACTTTGACTTGTCGCAGGTGCCTCTTGGGTTCTGAGGAGGAGGTCGGCGGAGGTAATGCTCGCCCTCAATCTCCATGAGGATCTTCGTCCGGGGAGCGAGGAGAGGGGTGAACCTTCGCTCCGGGGTGGCCTCACCCTTCAGCCTCGGATTCGGACGAGGGTCGGCAGATGGCCCAGGCCGACGGGGCCCTGGAACGTCTCTCGGGGCCGGCTTCTTCAAGGTCCTCCTGTCCGGGTCTCGGCGGGTGCGATCGGCCTCCTCCTCAGGATGTGTGTATATATGTATATATGTATACATATATATATGTATATATATATGTATATATGTATACATATATATATGTATATATATATGTATATATGTATACATATATATATGTATATATATATGTATATATGTATACATATATATATGTATATATATATGTATATATGTATACATATATATATGTATATATATATGTATATATGTATACATATATATATGTATATATATGTATATATGTATACATATATATATGTATATATATATGTATATATGTATACATATATATATGTATATATATATGTATATATGTATACATATATATATATATACATGTATATATGTGTGTGTATATAACAAAGGCTAGGTTGGGTAATCTTACTGGATCATTCTGATTGGAAACATGATTTTTATATTTACAAAATATGAGACCTGGCTTAATCCTGCCCATTCTCACAATCAAAATCATTCATTTCCCGTAATCAAAATTAGTGTCTCAATTCTAGATTTTTTGAAATATTAAGCTTTTGTCTAAAATATCAATTGCTCTTGAGATAATAGGTCTATCATAATATCATAAATAAACTTTAATATACCCTTAGTAGTAGATGAACATTCAAATATGAGTATAAAATCAAATCGATAACAATCTCACATTATTTCTATCATACAAAGGAGTAGGTTTCAAATATAAAAGAAAAGAAATCTATCTATAAATATTCTAACTCCGAGATAAAAATATCAATGGTTCATTAATCTAAGAATTGGAATGCTAGAAAAAATTTTCTTAGCACAATAGAGACAGGACCTGCTAGTAAAAATCACATAATGACATCCAAAATTAAAAGCATTATCATTTCCATTTATCAATGAATACTTTAACATTGGTAGATCTGGTTTCTTTTTTTTTTTGTAATGCTATTGCTTAATGATATATTAATTTCAATAGGAGATGTTCAAGTTTTCAATGCTATAATTTCTATGGTAGAATTATACACCGCATGAAAAGGTTTGACATATAATGTCTATAAATTATGAATTTCATAAATTTAGATGGAGAATGAATCTATAACAATTATTAGATGACTTTTTAATACATTAGATAATGGTAGATGGCAAACATTACTACAAGATCATTGGAGAATATATTTTTCAGGAGGTCAATAACACTATTGATTAGATAGGTTTTTTGATGGCTGAACATTTAGGATCGATTCTATGAAATTTTATAACTACTCTTTTTATTCAATTTTTAGATATTTTAATTTTTTTGATTCTTGAAGATATATTTGTTATTATTTAGTTTATATATAATATCTCTATTTTATAAAAATTAGTGCATGAATATATATATATATATATATATATATATATATTGGTCATCAAACTGGATTTGCAAAAACATATACTATATATTTGACAATTTGAACCGACTGGCCGTGATGGACTAAACCAAGGTCGGACCGTTATTTTTTTAATTTTTATTTTTTGATAGAACAGAAAAAAGGGAGAGGAGTTAGATCCCGGGCGTGGCCACCCCCAGACGGTCCCCCAACCCCAGCCAGAAAAGGATCGTTATTAATAGCGGGCTTGAAATAAGAGCCCGCTATTATTTCAAGCATGACTGTGCTTCAAATAAAAGCGGGCTCTTATTTCAAGCCCGGTCATGCCCATCAGGATTTTTTTTAAAAATAATATAAATTTATTAAATATTTATAAAAATAGATATTCGATTATATATTTATAAAAATACATACACGGTCATTGCTTTGATTGAAATCGTCTTTCCAAGAGATGATTTCAAATTCAGGATAAAATCATCTTTCGAAAAGACGATTTTAGCTAATCAATTTTTTTTTAAAATACTTCTATTTAAAATTTAATATATATTATGAAATATTTTATATTATATTAAATAATTTATATTTCAAAATATAATAAATATATTATAATTTACAAAAAATTTGATAAAAAATTTTTAAAATTAATATTTTTTTAAAAAATAGAAAAAATTAAAAAAAATAATATTATAATAATATATTATGACATGTTTTACATTATAGTAAATATTTTATATTCCAAACAATAATAAATATATTATAATTTACAAAAAAAATAAATAAAAATCTTTAAAAATTAATAATTTTTTAAATTAGAAAAAAATAAAAATAATAATAATATGATATTGTAATAATATATTATGACATGTTTTATATTATAATGAATATAATATTATTATCTTATTATATTTATATAATATATATTATATTATATATATTTATAATATATATAAATATTTATTATATATTTATAATAGATCCTTGCCGGCCGGACCGATGACAAGATCCTGGCGATCAGATCAGTGATAGGACCCTGACAGTCGGAATGGTGGCAGAACCCCGGTGGCCGGACCGGCGATCGGATCGGTGGCAGGATCGCGGCGATCGGACCTATAGCGGATCCTAGCGGCCAGATCGGTGGCAGGACCCTGGCGGTCAGATCGGTGGTGGGAATCTGGTAGCCGGACTCTAGAGGCTAGATCGGTAGCAAGACCCTAGCGGCCGGACCAGTGACAGGACCATAGCGGCCGGATCGGTGGCAGGACCTTGGCGGTCGAACCGGTGGCAGGACCCTGATGGCCGGACCGGTGGTCGAACAGTGGCAAGACCTTGGTGGTCAAATTGGTGGCAGGACCCTACTGGTCGGACCGGTAGTCATACCGGTGGCAAGACTCTGGCAGTCGGAATGGTGGCAGGATCCTAGCAGTCGGAATGGTGGTAGGACCTTGGTGGCCGAACCGGTGGCAGGACCCTAGAGGCCGGATCGGTTGTAGGACCTTAATGGCCAGACTGATGACAGGACCATGGTGGTCGGATCGGTGGCAAGACCCTGGCGGTCGGACCGGTGGCAAGATCCTGGTGGCCGGACCAGTGGCAGGACCCTGGCAATCGGAATGGTGCCAGGACCCTGGTGGCCGGACCGGCGATCAGACCGGTGGCAGGGTTTTGTTACCGATCCGGCCGTTAGGATCCTCCCACCGGTCTGATAGCTAGTCCGGCCACCAAGGTCCTGCCACCATTCCGACTGCTAGGGTCTTGCCACTTGTCTGACCACCGATCTGGCCACCAGGGTCCTGTCACTAGTTTGATCGCCATAGTTACTAACCCTAAAGGATCCAAGAAAGTTTAGGTACCAAAATTGTCCATCTAGTTTATTTTGCAGGAGTGTCTTGCAGCCCAACATGAAGAAAGGAAGTTTTTGAAAAGTGGCTGTACAAGATAATACAAAGAGTGGACAAGCTACATTTTGGACTAAATGATTAAGGAAGGATTATACATATTGGTACATTCTAAACATTTCCTTCCATAATTAAAAATGTAGTTGAATATTTGTCACAAATGTTGCATCAATTATCTTAAAAATTGTTTTAAATGTTTAATTAGAATCAAGTTTAGACTTATAGACATTGGTTATAATTATGAACTTTTTGATGTTGATGAATTTCATGCTATCATAATTAAACTTGTGATTATAAGACCTTTACTTGATTTTGATTAATGTATTTTAAATTACTTCATGAAAAATATTTTTAAAGTTGCATATTGCTTTGAAAATTATTTTAACTGATTAATTAAAATCAAGTTTACACTAATAGTCATTTGTTGTGATCATGAACTTTTTGATGTTGATGGATTTCATGCTCTCATGATTAAATTTGTGAATTTTAGACTTTCACTTGATTTTGATTAATATAGTTTTAAACTATTTCAAGTAAAATGTTGTGATAAAATGTATACTTTTTTTTTATTCATACTTAAGTTAGAAATGATTTGGATCAAGACTAGAACCGGTAGTTAAGGATTACATTTAAGAAGAATGTATGTACTTTGAAAAACCCTTAATCCAGTAACTAGACTTGGTATCATATTACTTCTAGTATTTGTGTGGATATCAAATCATTTCAAATAAATTTGAAATCATGCTAAAAATTTTTAAATGATCAATTCTTTGTATTTTGAAAATCTTGTATATCTTGAAAATTTAAATCTTTGATTTCAGATTTAGTATTTTTGTTCATATCTCAAATTATCTGAAATTATGATGCTTGTGCTTTCATATTTTATTCCTCAATGAATACATATTTTTAAGGGGGAATAATATTTAAGGGGAGCATTCAAAGATTTGTTGTCATTATATATATAAGATACTTTGAATATTTTCTTGATATCATGCTTTACTTATGTTGCTCTGATACTCCTTGTTTTCAAATCTAATCCTCAGAGAGGAGTTACATTCAATTGGTATCAAGATTTATTAAAAATCTTAAAAAAGGAGACAGAAGAGATCCTAGTAACTGCTTCGGATTGGGTTAGTCACCATGGTCGTCCGATCATAGGAGCTAAGTAGGGTTTAAAGACCCTCTCTTCCCATTCACTGGGATTTCTTATGACATGTTGGGGTGCCACTATGGCCTTATCCCATGAACAAGTGAGGTGAATAGATTGTTGTCATAATCATACCTTGGTTATGCATATTAGAGCTAATATATATTGAATTATTTTTTGCATGTGCATGTCATTTTTGTGGTATTATGTTCAATTAGTATTATATTTAATTGGTATCATGATTAATTGATTTCATGTATTGATTTTGATGATCTACTTGCTATTCTTTCCACCTTCATTCCAATTTTATATTGCCTTTCACCCTTTTTTCATGATGATAAAATAGAGGAGAAATATGTTAAGTATTAAAAGGGAAAAGATATGATAAATATGAAAAATTATATGAGAAATGAAAGAAAATGCAAAAGGGGGAGAAGAAAGCAAAATATTTTAATCTTAAGGGAAGAATTAGTAAGAGAGAGAAAATTTGAAAATTTTGCATATTTTAAAAAATATTTTGAAGAATTTTTGAAAAAAAAAATTTGATCATATTTTAAAGGGAAGCTTGATACTCATTGATTTTGAGCTTACATGTTTATCTTATTGTTAATCTTTTTAAGCTTACCCTGTTCATATATTTAAAGGTTTTGTCATCGTCAAAAAGGGAGAGATTGTTGACTCTGGTCTTGATTTTGATGATTGACAAAATACTTAAGTATATATGAGTACTAATTGTGTGTTTAAATATGTTTATCAGATCTTAGTACTCATCCATGTTGAATGAAAAAATGCTTGTATTTCAGTTAAAGAAGTCCTTCAAATTCATGGAATTTCAAGTTATAAGGACTTTGGAATACAAGGAAGACATGGAAGGACTTAAAGTTTGATTTTGGTGAAGTTTCAGCACTGACACAAGCAAGTATCGACTCATTAAGAAGTTCAAGTATCAACTTAAGGCCTAAGAACAAGAAAAATACAGAACTGTAAAAATTCAAAATTTTTGCCTTGAGCAGACCTAAGTATCGACTCACAGAAACCAAGTGTCGACACATAAATCAAGTGTCGACTCACCAGATTCGAGTATCGACACTTGAAGTAACGGCTAGTTTTTCAGAAGTACAGAATTGATTCCAACTTGCTTCAAACGGCTAGTTTCTCATCTCCAACGGTTATAAACGGTTATCTATGATTTGGAGAGCTATATAAACACCAAAAATCAAATGGAGAAGCAATCCTTTAGTGAGATTATTGAATATCCTTCAAGGATTCAAGAGTTCAGTGATTCAAACCTTCAAGCTTCTAAAGATAACAGAGTGCATCCAAGTTCACATCATCAAGCTGCAATCAAAGGCTTCAACAACTTGAAGACAAGTTTTTCATCAACAATCAAAGGCTTCAAAGAGATATTTGCTTTGTTTAAGAAAGCTTTTATTATATTCTTTTTATATTGTGCTTACTTTGTTTATTAAGGTTTTTGGTAAGCCTTAGAAAACCAAAGAGATTTGTTGGTGAGCTTTGTGTGAAATCCAACAAGGTTGTTGGTAAGCCTTTGTATCAAAACTAATTAGGTTGTTGGTGATCCCATAAAACCAACATAGGTTGTTGGTAAGCCCGTAAAACTATCGGAGATTGTCGGTTAGCCTAAGTTATAAAACCAACAGGGATTTTGACTTGTGAGTCCAGGAAAATAAGTTGGGTTTTGATTAGTGAGCATGGAAAACTAATTGACTGTAATCTTGGTGATTACAGTGAAATTTCCAAGAAAAACTTGGGGAGTAAATGTAGGTATCTTGGAGTGCACCGAACTACTATAAACTTCTTGTATTTGTGATTGTCCTTATTTATTGCTTATTTACTCTTGCATTTACTTTGTTAATTCCGTTACATATTTTCATTAAGTACACAAACACTTTGGCAAAACACAAGTACTTAATTGCAATTAGCACATACTTGTTGAAATAGTTCAAAAAGTTTTATAAAACCCAATTCACCCCCCTTCTTGGGTTGCTTCTTCATTAGGCAACAAGTAATATATATTAAATTTTAAATAGAAGTATAAAAAAAATAATTAGTTGACATCGTCTTTCTGAAAGACGATTTTAGCCTGATTTTGAAATCGTCTCTCGCAAAGACAATTTCAATCAAATCAACGGTTGTATACCTAATTTCATAAATATATAACTGAATACCTATTTTTTGTAAATATTTAATAAATTTATATTATTTTTTAAAAAATCAATTCCCATCATGCTTAGAAATTTTTTTAAAAAATTATATATTTTAAAAAAATATTTACAAAAATAGGTGTTTGGTAACATATTTACCAAACTAGGTGTGGAGGATGACGTGGAGGCTAAGTAGGATGAAATCGTCTTTGCCAAAGACGATTTCAATTTTGAAATCATCTTTGCCAAAGACGATTTCAAATAAATTTATTTTTTAAAAAAATTTGATTTAAAATTTGATATGATGTTTTTAGTTTGAAATCGTCTTTGATAAAAACGATTTCAAATGTAGCCTGTTTTTTTTTTCCAAAATTTAATAAATGGCATCAATTTTTTCTCAAAATCTAATTAGTGATTTTTAATTTAAAATAAATAAATAATAAGTTAAGAAATATTAATTAAAATTTTATATATTACTTTTTGGTAATATTAAATATTATATTTGTTACAGCCGTGACAGTGACGTGGCCAGGCTCAGGTATCGCCGAATGCGAGCGAGCCACGTGTGAGTTTTAATGCCGGAATCAGCGCCACGTCCTCAAGGCTGGGGTCGGCAAGACCGCACCGCCCGATACTGTCTGAAGCGAACGGCCCCCGCCGAGGTCGAGTTCGGCCCGAAGTTCCCCCACCAACTCATCTGCGCCCGGGCTCGGAGGAGCCCGCCCCGTGTGAGGTCGGCCGAGGTCGGCTGACCCTCCGCCTTGCGCCAGGTGGCCGCCCGGAGACGGGTCCACCTCGGCCGAAGCCAGGCGATCTTCTGCCACCTCGCCAGGTGTCCACCCAGGAGGGGTCCACCTTGGCCGAGGTCGGCTGACCCTCCGCCTTGCGCCAGGTGGCCGCCCGGAGACGGGTCCACCTCGGCCGAAGCCAGGCGATCTTCTGCCACCTCGCCAGGTGTCCACCCCGGAGGGGTCCACCTAAGCCGAGGTCGGCCGATCTCTCGCCTCTCGCCAGTCGGCCCCCGGAGACAGGGCCAACTCAGCCGAAGCCAGACCGCTCGTACGGAGAGGCCCCCGGGGGAAAGCGACGGGTCCCGAGGCCATCCCTCGGGCCGTACCGACCCCAGACGGCGTCCCGTACGGAGGGCGGCGGCATGCGGAACGTGACTTACACTGGCCCGACAGGTCCCGCAGTCGAGAGATCCGATCCTGACGGAACAGGCCCCGTAAACGGATGGCGCCCACGCTCGGGGAAAAGAGCACTCTCACGAAGCCCGAGGCCTGACGACTGGCCGCTCTGCTAGCGCCGCCCTCCCTCCTTTTCTCTTCTGTCCTTGCCTTCTCCCTGCTGGGCCCGGCGGACGAGGTCGGAAAGCCGCCTGGCCTCCTTCGCCAAAAAGGGAAAGGAAAGGAAGACAGGGGGGAGGAGTTTTCGAGGAGGAAAAGGACAAGCACACGACGGAAAGCACACGACGGAGGGAGATAAAGAAGGAAGAATCCGGAGACTGCAAGGTAAGCCAACTAGCCTGGGGGCAAGAAGGAAGCATCGGCACAAGGCCTCGCTCCGAGAAAGAAGCCAGAGATCCCGAGAGGGGAATACTGGACGCGAGCTCGGCAGGCAGGCCCAGCCGAGATTCCGGTCCCCGGCGCTTCCCCTTCACTAGTTAACTCTCCAAACCTGGGACCCTTTAGAGGGCCTGGGAGCGAGAGTCTGTTCCCCCTCGTCGTCTACTGACTTGACCGTCGGAGCCCCCTCGCCGGAATCCCCGGCCAGGGTCCTCTAACCCCTTTGTTGCAGGTTTCTCGCAGGAAGGGAGGCTCCCTTGCCAGGCGGTCAGGGAGGATCGGTTGATCCTCGGCACGGGCGCGGCGACGAGGACGGCAACAATATTATTTTAAAATAATATTAATTAAAATAATATTAATTAATTATATAAAAATAATATTAATTTAAAATTAATAATAATTTAATTAAAAATAACATTAATTGAAAATAATATTAATTTAAAAATATTATATTAATATATTTTATATTATAATAAATATTTTATATTTTAAAATATAATAAATATATTATAATATATTATAATATTGTATAATTTTTAAAAAAATAGAAAAAAAAATTTAAAAAAATTTAAAAAAATAATCACCAGGTCGATACCATCCAGTCATCAGCCCGGTACCAGTTCGGTTGACAGCCGGTGTCAATCCGATCCCTTGCTTATGACTGGTGACAGGACCCTGACGGTCGGACTGGTAATTGGATTTGTGGCAGGACTGTGGCTGGACCGTGGCCGGACTAGTGGTCGAACCCTGGCGGCCAGACCGACAGTCAGACAATAGCATGATTGGGGGCCGTACCGATGGCAGGACGGGTGGTCGGACCCTGGTGGCAGGACCGGCGGTCAGACCGATGGCAAGACTGGGGGCCAGACAGGTGGCCGGATCCTAGCCACCGGATCGATGGTAGGATCGGCTGTCGGATGGGTAGCCGGACCGGTGGTAGGACCAGTGGCAGGATTGGGGGCTAGACCGGTGGCAAGACGAGTGGCCGGACCCTAGTAGCCAGACCGATGGTCGGATCGATGGCAGGATTGGGGGTCGAACCGATGGCTAGACCCTGGCGATCGAATTAATGGCAGGATCGGCGGTCGGACGGGTAGCTGGACCCTGGTAGCCAGACCGGCAATCGGATCGATGGCAGGATCGGGGACCGAACCGGTGGTAGGACGGGAGGCCGGACCCTGGTGGCCGGACCGGCGGTCGGACCAGTGGCAGGACTAGGGGCCGGACTGGTGGCCGAACCCTGGCGACCGAACCGGCGGCCGAACCCTGGCGACCGAACCGGTGGCCGGATCTAGTCCTACAATTGGTCTGACTGCCAGGGTCGGGCTACCCATCCGACCGCCAGTCCTGCCACCAATTCGGCTGCCAAGGTCCGACCCCCAGTCATACCACCGATCTGACCGCTGCTCCTGCCACCAGGGTATGATCATCCATCCTGCCACCGGTCCGGCCTCCAATCCTACCATCGGTCCGGTTGCTAGGGTCTCGCCATCGATCCAGCCACCGATCCTGCCATCGGTCCAGCCCCAACCATACCACAAATTTGATCATCGATCCGACCGTCAGGGTCCTGCCACCGGTCTGGCCGCCGGTCTTGAGCAAGGGATCGAACTGACACCGGGCTATCGACCGAACTAGTACCGGGCTAGCAACCGGATGGTATCGACCTGGTGATTATTTTTAAATATTTTTTAATTTTTTTCTATTTTTAAAATGTTTATACTTATTATAATATATAATATAATAAATTAGAATATATTTATTATATTTTAAAATATAAAATATTTTTAAAATATAAAATATATTATTATATCTTTTAATTAATGTTATTTTTAATTAATTTATTATTAATTTTAAATTAATATTATTTTGATATACTTAATTAATGTTATTTCAAAATAATATAATAATTAATATTATCAAAAAGTAATATATAAAAATTTAATTAATATTATTTTTTACTTATTATTTATTTACTTTAAATTGAAAATTACTAATTAAATTTTGAAAAAAAAAATTGATGGTATTTATTAAATTTTGAAAAAAAAATGTATTGAAATCGTCCGATTTCAAAATTGAAATCATTTTTATCAAAAGATAATTTAAATTAAAAATATCATATTAATTTTTAAATTAATTTTTTTTAAAAAATAAATTTATTTGAAAATATCTTTAACGAAGATTATTTCAAAATCAGATAAAGATGATTTTATCCTGCTCAATCTTTATATCATTTCTTGATAAATATGTTACCAAACATTTACTTTTATAAATATTTTTTAAAATATATCATTAAAAAAATTTTATGGTTGCAATACAGGTCCGGATCTGTCCGACACGTTTCGTACTTAAACAGGTTCCGCAGTCGTCCATGGGTCTAATCGGGATATCGGAAATCTCACATCTGTCAGTAATCTATGTTAAGATGTGATCATGATTGTTCTTAGACGCTATGATTAGATTAACATTGATTGAGCTACATTAATAAATGAAATACTGTCATCGAACTGACGATTTGGATATGTTGTGCGGTAGGCTCTTTTCAGCAGCTTGCCACCACTTCCTCCCTTCCGCGTATATTTGTTATCTTTGGTATCTTGTTGGGTATTTTTAGGCAATTTTTTTAAAAAAAATATTTTATTTTTAATATTTTTTTATTAAACTATTTCTATTCAAATTATAGGAGTTGAATACCAGATTTAGATATGAGCATCAAAGCTTTTGACTTATCATGATTCATCTTAGGCAGATAATTCATATGCATGCCTACATGTTTTATAGGATATAGAACTAAAATCAAACCAGATCTGTTAACATATGCTGTTTTAAAAGATGCAGTGAAATGTTGGCCTGCAACTAACGTTTCTGTTGCTAATCTCCTGCTTCAAATGGAATTTCTAATCCAGATAAGTCCTCATTCCTCAACCAGTTTCGAGGAAGTTATTCTTAAAAAAATGCTTCGAGTTCTGAACTGCATCATGCATGCCATCCATTAGCATGGGTATGGAGAACCAGTTTACTGCATTTAAGACAGTTCTATCCAGCACAACAGCCAATAGGACACTTTTCTTCAGGCAGTGGCCAATTGAGCTGATACCAGTTACTCTTCCAATCTGTCTGGAGACAACCAAGCTGATATCAGTTTGAAAAACAGTGTCCCAAAAAGTCTGTTTGAAAAATTCCAGTCCAGGCAAAGTTCAAGACAATGTCTTTGGCCAATTTGAAAATGAATACCGTTGCTTCCATCAGTTAATCAGTTGGATATAAAATAGTTTGATCTAATGGCCAAATTATACAAGATTTGCCTGTAAAATCTTTGGGTACAAGAGTACATTTTCATATGATCCTATTTCTGGGACCCCAAACCACAGAGCACTTGCCAAAAAGACAGCATGCCTTCCTATCTAGGTCACTTGCATGCTTGTACAGAAGTTTGCATTAAATGTGTCTCGCCAGTAAAACAGATACGGCTTCAGGATTTCTTGGCAACAGTTCAAATTTGCATCACTCCATCTGTACACCATGGCCTTACAGCCAATTTGGTGCATGAGCTTTATCTGAGATCATATTTGAGACTTGACCATCCATAACCTTCGCTAAAGAACGATACTGAAGTTTGACACTCTCTGCATTATCCAATGTCTTTACCACATACCTGTTTATGATGGAAACATGGATGGTATCAGATCCACAACACTACATATATTGCTACATCCATGAGAAATGCTTCCTCCTAACACAACCTTGCATGCAATTATGGTGCCAATAGATGCCATTGGTGCAATAGATCAACCAAAGTACAGAACATGAGCCTCTTACCAAGGATAGAGTAACTGAAATTGCAGTACTTCCAATAGCCTGGTGAAAATTTATCTGCATATTACTAAGTAAACCAATAAACATATTTATCTTCTTGCTCTTTCAATTTGAAAACAAAAAAGTTGTTAAGATCGCAATTAAGTTCGACACGTCACTTCAATGGGGTAATTGCTGATTATGTGCGAAGTATTTTAAGTGAATTATGTCTCTAAGTGCTTTGAATGAATCCTTATGGTTCATTGATACATAATGGATGGTGAATTGGAATAAGGCATGGTGAATTGGAACAGTTGGAACCATTGTGTTTGACTCTAATTTAGGAACCAAATACAAGAGCATTTGCATCAGGATACCAAAAGAAGAGCAATCACCAAAATTTCCCTTGATCAACACATCTGTTCTTAGGTTTATCAAGATTTGACCAACATTAGTGTTTGGTCCATCACCCTGGATAGAAGACATCTGTTTAGTCAATCCAGGCTCCATAATGCTTTGCCAACACACACATCTCAGCAGCAGCCAATCTTAAAAGCAGGTGACCAGATTTGGCTGCTTTCCATCAATTTTAATTAATTCAGCAGCATTGTTGCTTCGGTCTAAAGAAGTTCATTTCAACACAAACTTTCATTGGTTATTTTTAAAACTCTCATGAAAAAAGACTTGTTTCATCACATTTCAAGTTGAAACAGAGAAACTACGATCTGATCCACATTTCAGTTGGTGCTCAGGGGTGGGAGTGCAGGGAATCAAAGAAAATCTTTTATAGATAATGTCACATTTTCCATGAAATTTCAAACCATGGTCCATAAGTTGGCCAAAGTGACTTCTAGAAACCACCCTATACCATACCTTAGCAATCCACATTTGTCATGCACCAAATGCATAGATATAAAGAAAAAACTTGAAAAAAGAAACATTTAACTCGGATTTTACTGAGCCTGAGCTTATCCATATTTCTTCACAAACAAAACATTGTCTTAGACTCAAGTACCAAAGAAAAGACCTGAACCTTATAGACTGACCCTCTTCCCTTCCTATCCCTGTCCCTTCTCAAAAAGATCAAGAGTACTTCTAGAAAGAAATAGAAAGAGAGAGCAAGCAGACATGCAGAGAGAGAGAGAGAGAGAGAGAGAGAGAGAGAGAGAGAGAGATTATTATCAAATGGTGACCTCAAAGAAAGTAGACGTTGCAATATATGCATGCAAATGTCTTGCATATTAATTGAAATGGTGATGATAAGCATTCCTTCAAAATTGAAAAGAAAAAGAAAACTGACCATCCATTTAAACACTGTGTTGTCACAACTGCGACTCGTCCAACAAATCGTTGTGGTGTCCTCTTGTTACCCTAAGAGAGATGCACAATTTTTGAAGTATTTGGCAGAGAGTAACATAAAGCTTAAGAAAGTTGTATTTTACCTTGATTATAACCCGATCAGAAACTGAAAATGGAAACTGAACACCTTTACCCCGAGAAAAATCCATGGCAAAAGGATCATCATAACTACATTTGTCCTTCAAAAGGAGGAGGATAATTTTAGAATGCCACAACATCGGAGAACATCGAAGGCAAAAAAAAAAAAGCAAAGTGCAAGCTATTGAAAAGGCATACTTGTTCAAACCTCTCTCTTCTTCTTTTGGATGCTTTTGCAGATTGTGACTCTTCTTCCCGGCAGAAAGCCTGAATGGCGGATCGAAGAGCTGAAAAAGTGGAATAAGAAAACAACATAAGATGAACTCAGTGATCAACTGAAATCATATATATTTACTACCAACAAATTCTTTAGAAATAGAAAAAACATAAAGACTAGATTAAGGCTGCCTTTGGTATTGTTTCTATTTTTTCATTTTTTTACAAAAATTGGACACAGGAAATCTATTTCCATTTTATTTTCAGATTTCTTACATAGAAAATATGTTTGGTTCTCCTCTTTTTTCTTATAATAAGAGAACCGCAGAGGCCGAGATAGCGAAAGGTCACGACAAAAGATGGACGCACCAAACCAAGCAAGCATGAGAGCTTGGGGAGTGAGGGAGGGGAACAACCAGGGACAACATGACAGAAGCCACTCAAATGGGAGTGTGCTCAACTGGACTGATGGATGCAAGGAATGGACAAATGCTACCACTCTTGAGGGAATGAATGAACGGTCGGATGCTAGTAATGAAAGAATGGATGCTAGGAACAAATGAATGAATGGACATCGATGGAAGATGGATGCCAGGAATGATCAAACTGGTGTCAAGAACGAACCAATGGATGGATGACGGTGGAAGATGGACATCATGAAGAAATGAATGGATGGATGGACATCAAACCATGAGCCCCAGGGTAGCTTCATCTGGCCATTCTCTTCCACTGCTCCACTGCCATTGTCCAATCAAAACCCCCTTCAGCATTGTTCCCTGGCGGTAGGAGCTTCTCTCCATTTGTCCCCACATCTAACTCTGCACACCATAGCTCCAGTGATCTCCTCCAATGCTTGATCTTCTCTGACTAGCTCCTCTAACACGCTCAGGTCTCCAAGCATTGGTGGAGGAAAAGGCGGCGGGATTGAGGACAGCAACAAGGTGGTGGAGGAAGTCACTAGAGAGGGGAGTAGCAGCGAGGAGGATGGTGAAGGCCTTGAGTAGGTGGAAGGGCAGCACTGAGATTGCGAGGTTGGGCTAAGGAATGAGAGGAGTGAAAGCCCACCTTTAAAGAAGATGGAAGTGAAAATTTTTCAGTCCCACTTTTTCTATAAATAATAAAAGTTATTTTTTAAAAAAGAGAGAGAAATAGGGTAACCAAACATACTTTCTGCATCAGATTCTGCATTTTTATTTAAAAAAAGGAACTAGGAAAAAAAGGTACCAAACAAGGCCTAGGAGTTGAGAGTTGACCCAAATCAGGAAAGAGCATCGTAGGATTATTACAATGTACATGTTGCTGATAAAGCTACAATGAACATGCAGGCAAGAATGTAATTATGATTAAGTACCATGAACCCTTGTAGACTATAAATCATGAATTTTATAATCTCAAGCAGCACCATATATTAAAAGTTTTGATTCTAATAGATTAAGGTAAATAAAGCTTTATATATTTTGCAGAATTGGGCATAAAGATTTTAAAAACAAAAACACTTCAGCTACTCACTAATAAGCATGGACCAGAAGCTTTGGACCTAAACCCATGCAAGACTAATGGTCATGATATGTAAAACCAAAACCACAGATTGTTGTAATTACCTCCTACCACTTGGTATGGAGCATATCATACCATACCAACTGGGAACCAATACAAAACTCAAGTTTGGATTGGTACAATCCCTGTACTGCCCTATTCCATCCCATACCAAGGCATAATGTGGTATATACCAACTCATACCAAGATGTACCAAGATAAAAAGTGAGATAAATAGTTGGTGTTGGAGAGCTGTTGCGATATAAGTTCCATACCATACCCCACCAAACCATACCATGCTGAACTGGTTAGTTACCAGTACAGTACTTAGCATTGAAATCGTGGACCTTGAAAACTTTAGGCCTTTGAAGTTCACTTTGCTCATATGCTAGCTCTTACTTGCTATGTAAGTAATTGCTGCAGATATACTCCTCCAGACGTGAATTGTTATGTATCAAGATCGGTATCTTTGATGCACTCCAATGCTCAGAGAAGCTGAACTGTAATATATCAATGTAAGTGCACTGATTCCCAAGAACATTTTAAAAAGAAATCCTTCCTCCTAGCCATTCTGTCAGAACCTAAAACTTAACAATCCAACTTAGCTAGCCAATTGGTCTATTATCTTTAAGATCCACAACTACATCAAAAAGGGAAAGCATTACTTGGAATGATACCATTCTTAAATACGAAGGCTGTGTTTCGTTAGACCATGAATCCTTGTTAGCTTATCATCTGCTATGAAGATAGCTCATTCCAAACAGAAAGTGATGCTTCGAATGATGCCACTTATAAACACAAAGGATGTGTTTCAATAAGGGAAACAAGCAGCACTGATTTCCAACATATAGATTTCCATGCACATGTCTAGAAGATAGAGTTGTCCATGTATCCTACACAACTTGTTACATGACAACTACAGCATTAAAGCACATAACAATTAGAACAAAATGATAAAGCAAAAACTGGAACGAAATAAAGCTTCTATCACTGCAAAAAAATAGCACAATTATCAAGCCTTTGTCCATCTGTCTTTGTCAGTATCTACTACTTAATTACAAGCAACAATTGATTGCATACCCAAGTTTGGTCGAACTGAATCTTCTGAAATTGGTTGAGCACATTTGCAACAAGCTTTCTGCATGTACAACACAAGACTTCTTAGTTAGCACCTTCAATTTATTTCAGACTAACTTGGTCATTCTATTTAACAGTTTATGCTTTAAAAACGTTTTTTGCTGAATAATATAATGTTATCAATGTTAATTTATGAGTAGAATTTGTTATGTATTGTTTTGTACATATTTTAGTTATGTTCATTAGCATCAGCATAAATGTTTTTTATTAAACTCAGGGCATCACTTCCTGGAGGTGTCAAACACGTCAAAATTCTATAGCAAGAATTTTATTACTCAAAAGAACCCATGTGCTTTCACTGCCACATGGTAGAAGCATACTGGAATGATAGATGGCCAGCTATAAATTACAATCTGGAGCTCAGGTCTAAATGCTGAGAGATAATCCTGGAAGAAATTTTCAACAAGGTCTTGTATCTTGTCACAAAGGTAGATAGTATGTTTCATTAAAAATTGTAATATTGATTCCCAGAAAGATTTCAAGACGGCAAATATAATCGCATAACTTTCTCCATTGCAGCCAGAATTCATTGTAGAAAATTCAGGCTCAAGAACTTGCACTTATAAACAGCAAATTTGGAAAACAAGTATTGTATTTATTGCCACAGAAAAGGAAAACAAAGACAATCTTCCACATGAACTTACAAAATAATTACGATAGGAAAAAATGTATAGGGTGTAAATGCCTTTAGAACGCACCATTCTATAAACATGCTGCATTCCACCACTACCAAAAGAATGTCCGCAAGATAATATCATTGCATCGTCCATGAGAGCACCTCTTCACATGCAGATTTAGCAAAAGAGTACAAGAAGAGGTTAGCACTTAACCAAACAAGAACTTGTTTTGTGAATACATTTCCAAGTAGCCTGCACACATGCATAATTTACTCCAAACTGAATGGTTATTCATGCCAATGTTCTCATGATTTCTAGACAATGGTACTAAAGAGTATCACATTTCTGGATGAATGGTGCATGCTGCATTTGCATATAACTAATTCTAGAACTGTAATTATTCTTTTTTGCATCATTTGATACGAGAGATATAAAAGATTTGAGATCTGATAAGAATGAATACATACAGATGTTCCTTTTTGCAGAGTCTGTAGTGCATGCTGCATTTGCAGATAACTAGTTCTAGATTGTAGGTATTCCTTTTTGCATAGTTTGAAAAGACACAAAAGATTTGAACATAAAAGACTCAAGTCATAAAAGATTTGAAATCTTCGAAGAATGATTATAAAAGTGGAGAATGTAAGATGAAGATGATAAACTTAGAAAGTCTACCCAAAGCAGAAATTTCAAAGATTCTAATGATATGGATTTTTCTAACATGGAAAAAGACCTCATTATATAAAATCAAAAGCTATAACATCAAATAACATGCAAAGTTAAAGTAAGAAATTATCATGGTTCAGTGGTGTACTAAATGAATCCTTAAAACAATAAGTATGAAATAATCTCTATGCATGCTAGAGCTAATGATGGCCAAGCAACCAAGCAGAAAAGTATACATGTGTGCGGTGAAGGTCAAGCACAGATCCACTACCTTAGTAGTTACTTCCTTTGTAAGAAGCCTTGAACGGGATATGTAATCTACCCACCTTTTCCCAAGTAAAAGTAGCCTATCATTTGACAGCCAACTAATGGCATTATAACAAGTTTACACCCTTGACAGAAAAAATTGAGAAAGAATCCACCAGCTAGCTTCAAACCGATCAAGCAAAGTTCATTGAATTAGGTTTTCACATTTTTCCTAGGAATTACAATTAATTCCATTAACCTGCAAACTTAGAACAACCAACAAACGCACAGATTCAGCAATGCACACAGAATGCTTCCAGGCATTTGGGTACAGAGATCTGCCATCCACCTCTCCACTCTTCATAATAAATCATATGGAGTTTGTATAATACAGCAAGCATAGACAGAGCTCTTATAGAATTATAAAGATAGATCACAAACTCACGTCATTGGATCCGAGAGGTGCATCCTCATGGACTCCCAGTAGCCAGCTGTTGACCCGATCTCCCTTCTACCACTGCAACCACATCCATTCTCTCCTCCCACCTCCTTCTGGGCAGAAGTTGATCCCTCTCCCCCATGTAATCCAGGGGTGTAGTAAGGTTCAGGATCCATGACAGCAATAGCATTCTCGTAACCATCCATCCGATCCTGCTGGCATTGCTGCTCCTCCAAATTGCCTCTTCCTTCGCACCCATCCTTCTCCACCACTCCTCTCATCAACCCTAAGACAACAATGAACATAAATTCACTAAGAATTATAGCTTAAAGAACCAAAAACACATAAAAGGTGAAATTTCCTTTTACCAGAAGATGAATGATGCTCATGCGAACTTGCTCTGGCGTCCTGAATCTTCTCCGAACTACTCTGTACGCTACCGCTGCTATTGTTGTTAGCCTTGTTATTGCCGTCGTCCACGGACACCAAGCCATCCCCCTCATCGACATCCTCGTCATCGTCGTCGCTGTCATCCTCGCCGTCGTCTTCATCTTCCCCGTCCGATCCGTCACCACTGGGCGAACCCCCGTCCCTCACGGCACCCCAGGTCCGGTTCGAAAAGAATCGTGGGTCTCGATCACTGGGGAACATCTTATCGCCAACGACGGCGAATCCGGGCGCGGGGGAGCCAACGGCCCTCGGCTTCCGCGCGCCGGCATGGTCTCCGTCGCCGCGAGAGAAGGGAAAGGCGTCGCCTTGGAACACCATACGCGAGCCCAACCCGTTCTCCGCCCGCCGCGACTGGACCAAATCCAGCTCCTCCGACGCCATGATCGTCTCGTTAAACCCTATGCCAGAGCCTCAATTCCCATCGGAAAACGACAAAGCGCGCATCAGGGAGCTATCGACATCAAGAACGAGGGTTTGGTAGAGGAATCGAAGAATGGCAGGGGATCAAAGTGGATTTCCCATCGGCGAATCATCTACGAGGGCGTTAAGGTTCGGAAGATGGAATGGATCTGGGATGAAGGCCGGGTGGGTGGAGGAGGATTGTAGGGCTCCTCCATCAATTGGAAGCTGCTTCAAGATTCGCGCCTTGGAGAAATTGGCCTTGGCTTTTTTTTTTTGACCGTATTTGTCCGTACAGCATACGGGTAACATGGTGATGACCACCGTTGATCAGGCGACACCCTATCACATCATACATAGGTGCATCTTACGGACGAGACCCTCACCTGGTACTGGTAGTTAAGCCGTTCATACCATCCCCGTTTGAAGATAACTATGGAAACGATGGATCCGCCGTCCAGTTTTTCCCAAATTGCATCGGGTTCGAGTATGGACGACAGATCAAACGTTCGCATATAATTTATTGCCAGAATAAATGTTGCATAAAAGACTGTAGAGCGGGGACACCGCAAGGACTAGTGAGTAACTTCCCCCGCAGCACCTATTTGACTAGCCTGGTCCGGCGCGATGAGGGACCACCATAGACACAAATTTTAATCGT
The DNA here is from genome assembly GCA_021397845.1 of Areca catechu. Classification (NCBI taxonomy): domain Eukaryota; kingdom Viridiplantae; phylum Streptophyta; class Magnoliopsida; order Arecales; family Arecaceae; genus Areca; species Areca catechu. The sequence continues at coordinate 37,287,008 of CM038040.1, forward strand.
GACCGCTGATTGTACTCGCGATACAGGTACAAATAAATAAACTCCCATTTTCCAATTTATGCATTGCTGTTTCTCTAACCCGAGTGTATTTAGTAAAAATAGGAGTATCTATATGAATTCGACAATTTTCCGATTTTATGTGCCACATTTTTTGATATTGCACTTCCCTTATTTCCATTTCCAGGGCTGAGATTGTGCCGAAGCAGCATGAGTATATTTAGTTGAAACAAGACTACGTATATGAAGTTGGCATACTTTTTTTTTGGGGGGGATGGATGATAAGTTTTTTGCATTGAACTGTTTATATAACTATTGCAGAAGCTTTTTTATACTCTGCGACATCTCATCACATGGCATTAGTAGCATGGCTGATTAGGTTATTTCTCGTGTTGCCCATTACTCTATAGTATGTGAAACTTCATTTTTGTGATTTCTATGAAATTTCTATGGAAATCTTAATGATATGGTTCGTATATTTCACCAAAATAATAATAATAACGATAAATGGACGGTTAACCAGCCAGCAAATGAGCCGGGTATAAGCGCCAGCAATTCTATCTCTCTCCTTTTCAACGGAGACCAACATGTTGTTTTAGTTTTTCTCGTCTAATTTTGTGCTCTTTTGCTCAAAGAAACAAATTTTACAGCATATTTAATTTGCATCACATATATATGAATGCCTTTTTCAGCTTTTCTGCAAAGAAATGCGCAAAGCTGCGTTGGCTCTCTTTTGGATTGATGACCTCGTGGTAACCTGGAGAAGTTGTCATCGTTGGTTAAAGATGCTCAAGATCAACTCCAAAGAAGAAATTTTATCTTGAATCGTAAAATTTTTATCATGAGCAGGGTTGTTAAGCAAAGCGGAGCTGTTTAAACAAGAGAGTGATACTTGTACGTGTTCTAGTGCTTAGATTGGTGGCAATAAATGATGATATACAAAGGATGTCACATAGTAGCAAGCATGGATGCTATTCCATGCCAATCTGCATTACCGAGTTCTAATTATTCCTTGCGATGGGTTCAACCACTTAATAGACCTATAGATAATCGCTGTCTTTGATATGAATGAAAGTTAGGATCCTTCTGTTTTGATACCGGTGTTCTACCAGAAACCTGATTGTATATTGTTATGTACATTTTTTAAAAAAATTGAATTCTTTCAAACCTTTGGTTTTGTTTTATAGATAGATATTTGTAAGCTTTTCTTAATACTTGGAGCTTTGCTCCTTTTTTTATCAAAAAAAAAAAAAAGGGACCGATACTTCACCAGAATTAAAAAAACAAGTGATAGCTTACCATATTTAAAAGCTTTAGAACCTGCCAATGATATAAATATTATAATATACCGAGTCACAGGGATCAGCCTGAGATGCTTTTCTGGGATTTTTGGCTACATCTTTGGTGCAGGACTCATTTCCATCCAGGAAAGCATATAAAATTGCTCAGTCAAGAAGGTATGAAATTTGCTCTTTCTCATTCACTTCTTGTCCTTCCCCCACTCATGCTAAACTAATATATTGTTTTTATTTTTATTTTTTTGGTTTTTGTTGTAGTTATGGTCGGAGGAAAGTATAACTCTTCCCTTTCTGCATGACAATGCAAAATTTTAGTAGACATGGTCTCAACCTCCTGAATTACGTAACTACAAAAAAGCACCTTCTGAATTACATAAATATGCGCTTGTATGCATACATAACTCTTATCATGTACATTATACATGCAAATATTTCATCAGACATACTCTTAATCCTTTTGAATTACATACATACATATATATATATAGGCACACATAATATACAGGGAGAGTTTTGACATTGATTCAAATGCCATCAACATAACTAAAAGCTAATGAAACTAGCAACATAATGCCCATAATACATCTCGACGAAAAACTTTTAATATAATAAAATGAAAACTAAAATTTTTGATGGACCCAAGTCTAGGCCAGGCAAGCCCGAGTCTCCCTTAGTTTAGCTCCTTCCTTCCTATGACCCCTCCCACCTCCAAAGACCCGACCCAACCACCTCCACATAGCGTGGGACAACTTCCCGGGCCTCCGCCCCGCTTCGACGTGCCGGTTCTGCTGCTGGGCCAGTGGTGCTGGTGGAGGCGGTCTGGCGAACCAGCCCGGGCTCGGAGCGGAGTGGCTCCCCCTGAGAATGGTCCGGTTCAGCTGGATCTCGAAGGTGAGCCGCTCGAACTCGTCAAACAGCGTGGTGTGGTGATCCCCAAATAGAACCAGAAGGCTTCCTCTTCTTCCTAATTCTTCCATGGCAGCAGAAGAAATGGAAGAGAGAACTGTTTGTTTATTTATTTAGATTCATTCTCCTGAAGGGATCTGAGGTTGAAATAAAGTGAGCATCTAATGCTTTGTGTGCCCTTTGGTGCCGTATTTATTAAAGTTTTGACGTGCTTGGGAGGTCAGGCACCGGAGAGCTCGATCTAGAGGGTTCACGTGGTGGAGCGGCCCTGTAACAAAAGGGTGGGTTGGTTGGTTGGATTGCGTCTTGGGTCGGGCATGAACCAGATTCGGGAGTAGACGTCGACGATGAGTTAAAATAGGTTGGTCTACTTGACTCACACGTGCCCGAAGATAAGGGTCCAACAAAACTAATTATGGTGTCTAATGCCCGGGCCCCTGAAGTAGAACGAGTCAATTGGAGATATCCCTTGCACCATTAGTTTAACGGGAAAGTTACGAATCATCGACATAAATATTAAAAACAAAGAGGAAAAAGCAGTTGCCTCTCGGCTTTGAGCGTGCAGGGAGAGGCAGGCAGTCCAAATATTACTGTTCCATTGATCATTATATTCATCTCATATTTTTAAGATCATTGGCTCCTACAATATATAATAAAACATCCATGTGAATAATTATCCTTAGCCTCCAATTTGGTAATTGACCTTCTAAGCATTCACCATGCAGTTGCATCTAGTTCTCATCTCAATTGCAGTAGTTGTAAGCTCTTTAAACTTGCTAGTCGCTTTGCTTATCAACCTTCTCCAACTGAATATGATCAAGATTTACATGAGATTAAATAACATAGTAGCGTTCATGTGTAACATGCGAGATAAAAATACGCATCCCCATCATAACCAGGGAGCTGGAAGCCATGACGAACTGATGAAATCCTAGTACTTAAACATTTTTTTATTAAAAAATAAATGATGAAATTTTAATGTTTATTATCTGATCTAAAATTTGAATCAGTTTTTTTTTCTTTTTCTTTTTCTTTTTTGTTGGCCAAGGTGCTCCCATCTGCATCGACTTGGTGGTTCCCACTTATACAAAAAGGAAAATTCACCTTGGATGCGCCTACCTTCAATATTTACCGATTCGAAAGTACCCTCGCAACCAACCTTAACCAGCATTCCAGGTAATGTTGATTTTTGATTTACTACCTGAATTCCATGCAATTAAGAAAATCCCATAATCCTCGTTAACAGTTTATAATAGGCATGTAAAATAGAAAATAATGAGCACATCTTGCTTGGTAAGGCAGAAAACAATCGCCCGATTCTCCTTTACCTTTACGGCACCTTAGCCTCTTCTTATAAATAGAGGTCCCACAGGAAAACCTCAGGTATAAAAATCACTTCTCTTCCACCCAGTCCTTCTCTTTTGTTCCAAGCTCCTGACTTGAGTGTCGAAGGGTTCTATCGAAGCCAACTCTAATCAAGGACTTGTTTTACAGGAACTGCCTTTACTACCTAGTAGTTGCCACCCTTTTCCTTCCAAGTCGATTCAAGCCATAAGTCATGCAGTAACAAATTGATGCTAGAAGAAGGGCACAGGTTCATTATCAGGAAGGAGCAAGCATTACCATGGTACCATGCAAAGGTACTTCATCGTGCTGCTCCAATACCATCACCCTAAGGCCTGCTAAGGTATAGTCGATCATTGAGGCTCCTATCATTATTGAGACACTGGTTAACCAACCAAAAGCATCACTTCCTTCATAGCCCACCACAAAGGTGGCTCCTGATCAGTTCAATCTACTTGTCTAGTAGGTATAGACATTTATCACAGTAGTCCGGGCTATGTAGCAAACCAACACAGTGCCTCAGGAAGAGCCCCGACCAACACCTTGGGAGAAGGCTCCACAAGTACTACCTCAACCTTTGTGGACCCTGAGGGAAGAAAGACAAAGTCAGCTTAGCCACCTCAAAAGTCCAAACCAATAAAGAAGAAGGTCCTCAACTCCCCCATCTAGGAAGGACTCCATCCTTGGTTGATCCCCACCTCGACACTCAAAACCCTACACTACCCATGAAGCTAATGTGGATCAGAGACTCCAAGAGATGAACCAATGGATCGAGGCATTACACAACTGGCCCCTACCTAGGAAGGTGAGTACGGGTTCAACATCAACCCACCCTTCAATGTCAAGATCATAAATGAGTTGACCTATAGATCACCTAGAAAAGCTTCAAGGCCATGATGCTCTTGCATGGAGCCACCAATACAATATTATGCCGAGTTTTCCCCTCCACTCTACAAAAAGTAGCTTGGTGCGGATTCTTAAGCTTGAAGCTAAATTCAATTCACCCTTTGAGCAACTCAACCAATCCTTCATGATCCACTTCATCCGCAATAAGAGAGCATCAAGGATTGAACTATTTAATAAATATTAAGCAGAGGGAAGTAGAGTCCCTCTAGCCTACATGAGCCACTTTAATACGGAGCCATACATGAGGTAGATGACCTTGACTAGTCAATCGCAATGTCTACCTTAATGTTGGGCTCCAAAAGTGCTGGTTCATCTTTTCATTAAAGAAAAGGTACCCGAAGAATTTTATTGAGATGTTAGATTAGGCCAAAAAATATGCTAATGCTAAGGAAGCTTATGAACTACAAGGCACCTTATCCAAGATAAGAGCCGAAGAAGGGAAAGATTGAGAGACAGGAGGAACTCACCAAGGCAGATAGATTACAAGGGGGTCATTTACAGCGATCCAAGACTCTACCTTGAGGCCAACAAGCCAGAACCTCATCTCGAAGCCGATGATTCAAGACTCCTCTCCAAGATTAGCGAAATGCATGACCACCAAGGAGATTCAATAATTACACCCGTCCAAACACTCCTATGGTGTAGATATTGATGGAGCTCAAGAAACAGTTGCCAAAAGCCAAGAGGATGCGAACCTTGCTGACATGACGAGACCAAAATAAATATTACCTATATCATTACAACCATGGCCATGATACGGGAAAATATATGCAGTAACAAGATGAGATCGAGAAGTTTACCCAATGTAGATGGCTGGACAGATTTCTTAGGTGTCAGAGAGAGCAACGTGGAGCCTTCCATAAGCCACCTTGGCAAGATGAGCTTGTGGAAAATCAACCTACTGCTGCTAGGAAAATAAACATTATTACAGCGGCAGTTCAATAGCATTGCAGAAAGCTCATCAACATCGATCAAAAGGCAAAGGGAGGACATTTGGGGTTGGTAATTAGAATGGACTTGGAGCTGAACTTGGATCATCTCCAAGTCTTTAACATCCGATACAATTTGGAACTATAGAGAGACGAAGGGTTCCTCCTTAGCCTCTTGTTCACTATCATTATGCTCCAAAGAAAAGAAAGAATCGGTGCTTCGAGGTGGGTTTTGGTCAGATGACCAATGCTCCACTGAGCTTAATGACCTACTTATCCTGAAGCCAGAAGGTATACAAAATACAAAAAAAGGAAAAGAAGAAAAAGATGAAGCACCATGGAACGAAAGAATGAAGAGGAGAAAGTTCGGGAAGACTAGGAATGCCACCAAGGATGCCTTAGGGTTGGTTGCCGAGAAGGTTGCTGGAGTGTTGCTAAAAAAGATCACAAACTTGCCAGAAATCACCTACTACCTCAAAAGATAGTAAATGGCTAAGGTAAAACATGAAAGGAGATGGACCCCCTATTTATAAAAAATTTGAAGGTATAGATGACGTGTCAGTTGGGCTAGACCTATTGAATGGTTGATGCTTGGCACTATCTAACTAGTTAAACCGGCCTCTCATGTAGCTTATTCATAAAGGTCTCAGACGGGGCAGATGATATGTCGGTTCAGCTAGTCTCGTTCAATTGCTAACACTTGGCACTCTTCGGTTAGATAAATCAATCATTGATGTAATGCTTCGTTTAACATGGGAAGAGGCACAACGCTTCACAAGGTGTAGGGGATGTCTTCGCTCAATGGGCCAAGAAAATTTGTTTGGTCTACTCTCTTCATTTGACCAAATTTTAGCTTGAATTCAAGAGTCCAAGGCAACTGATATGGAGAGAAAAATTTAACTCGGGGGTGCCAACCTTCAATCCTTGCTAATCCAAAATACCCTTTTACTAACCTTAGCCGGCATTGCAAGCAATGCAAACTTTTGATTTGCTATCTAAACTGTGTGCAATTAGAAGAATCACATAATCCTTGGTAACACTCAAAATGGGCAAGGTAGAAAATAGTGAGCACATCTCACCTGGAAAGGCAGACAGTAACCTCCTGATTCTCTTTTTTCTCCATGGCACCTTATCCTCTCTTTATAAATAAAGGCTCCACATGAGACCTCCAGGTATAAAATTCACTTTTCTCATACTCACTTATTTTATCTATTCCAGGCTTCTGACTTGAGTTTTGGAGAGTCTTCACTAGAGCCAACTTTGATCAAGGATTTGTTTTGCAAGAAGTACCATCACTATCCAACAACTACCATCCTCTTCCATCGAAGCCGATCTAAGCTAGAAGTCATGCAGCAACCCCTACTTTTATTGTATAAAATTTTTAATAATCTATATACGTCATCTCTTCATCTTTTCAATATCTATGGAATGACATTTTAATCATCTTCAAATATTTTTAGATATAAGTTAGTAGTAGTAAAACCCAAAATCAAACTATTTCAAATCAAAATTAGATTTTTAGATCATGATATTATCCAATGGATAATAAAACCAACTCATATATATAATTATTATTTTTACTTTTATTTTTTTGCTTTTAACGGATGCTTCGATCTACCCACCACACATTAAGTTTTTTTAAAATATTATATTTTTAAAAAATAATTACCATATTATAGTAGTTTGAAAAGTAATTTTCAAACTATTATTATTTTGCTAAAGGAGATGACATGCCTGAAGTTGTGGGTTCAACCCACAATTTCAGGTGGCCAGCTCATTGCTAGGTGGCCACTTGAAATTATAGGTTGAACCCATAATTTCAATGACTCTAATAATTTCAAAAAAAAAATTTCTTCTCTTCTTATTCATTGATTCGCCCTGCCTCTGCCCATTTCCCCTGCACTAGCACCCCTCTCTATCGATGTTCCTAAACGTACTACCCCCTCTATGCCTCCCCCCATCTCTTCTCCTCTTTCGGCCTCTTTCCACGGCAGTGCGCCTTCCCAATTTTAAGCTATAGCCCAAATCCCATTTAGTTTTTTTTAAAAAATTAAAAAAAGGTTAAAACTGAAAGTGTGGGTTGAATCCACAATTTTAAAGTAAGTGCCCGCTTAACAATTATTTTTATGAAATTATGGGTTTAACCCATATTTTAATTTGAAAGGCAAGCCAATAATTATTTTCTGAAATTATAGATTGAACCCATAATTTCAGTTTCAAGGGGGATGGCCAACGGTCCTCTAGAAATTATAGTGAATTTATAGTTTCTATTTTAAGAAATAAATATCCCAGAAGTTAAAATTATGGGTTCAGTTCTAACTTTTAACCCAAAATTTTAGTTCTAATCCAAATTTCAAAATTTTACAACGGATAAATGATCATAACATTCATAATTTACAACGGCTTGTTAAAAGAGCTATTTAATATGCTCATCTCTTCTATTCTAACTTATCTTCATTTTCAAATATCTCTTATCTTTTAAAATCCTTAAAATCTTCTTTAATCCCTCAATTCAATACAATGGCTTCAAAAATGGATGATGTAAAAAATGAAAAAATCTCAAGTAGAAAAAGAAAAATAACCTTCAAATACATATGAAAATGATTTATTTTCTAATAATGAGTATAGTAAGAAGTTTAGATCTACTTTTTTCTCGAAGAAGAGTTGTTAGAGGAAGAATTATAGATTTAAATTATTTTGGTGATATGCAAATTAGATTTTTATTTGAAAGGATGAGTTGGTTTTCTATGATTATGATAAACAAGTCAACCTATCCTACTCTGATAAAATATTTATATATTAATTTTAGTTTTAATAGTATGAATTATTCTATTTCATTGTATGTTAAAAGAAAGATTATTCAGTTTGACTGTAGTATTCTTGGTCAAATATTAGGTATTATATCTGATGATGATGAATACTTTAATAGTACTTATTGGAGTTATCGATGGTTAGATTATCAAAGCTCTAGTAGAACTGTTTTTGAAAATAATACTTTAAGTCGAACTGCTAAACCTAATACACATACTTTACTACTTGTTCATATATTATATTACATTTAATATCTTACCTCGAAGAGGTCATAGAGATAATGTATCGGTCCTAGATATTTATCTCCTCAAAATAATTATTTCAGGTGATAGAATTAATTTACATTATATAATAATAAATTATATAAATAAATATTTTCAAAGTCTGAAATCTATTGTATTCTATAGAATGCTTTTAACTACTATTTTTGAGGTATTTGATATTCCTATTACTGATGATGATGAAGTTATTAAGCTTAAATTTACTAATACTTACAATCATTCATCTCTAAGGTGTATGGGTTATAGACTTGCCAATAAGGTATGGAGACATACTGCCAAGGTCGATGAAAAAGAAAGTGATATGAAGAAGGTCAGTGTACTGGTAAAGACTAGCCTAGACACTTTGCTCAGTCTACACAACCTATCTATCATATTCAACCTGGCCAGTATATGTAGTTTGATCAGCAATCATCTTATCTATAAGCATTGTATACTCAAATAGATATACTTGGGATCTCTCTTACGGCATAGATCAACTTGTGGATTGATTCGTTGAAGTTATCTATGACGAGATGTCTGGATGAGGGATTTACATAATTTGATTAGTTTGTAGATCACTTTTACCATCAGTGCCCTCCACCACCACAGGACCCTCCAGTAGATGACTAGGCTCTTGCTTCAATATATGATGCTCCAGACAATGATGTTTTATCTTTTTTTATGTTTTGTCTTTAAAGTAATGTAATTTTATTTCTTAATCTTTTTGTTACCATTCATGTAGATATTATTTTTAATATATTCTGTAGTACATTATTAACTTGTAATATATTATAACCATTATGCAATTAGTTATTAAAATTTTAAAATTATAATTATTAATTTCAATTGATAATTAAAAAACTATTATTTTAAAAAATAAAATAAATGACTGGAGTGTGACTATGCATTTGTAGACAAAAACTTCAAAAAAAAAAAATCAAAAAAATCAAGGATGGTTGACCGGCCACTATGGCGGTCAGCTGCACAAATCTCGAGCTGGCCGATTAAGGGCGGTCACCAGGCCGGTTGACCACCCTAATCAATGAATGGCCGATCGATTGGCCACTATGGCGATCGACTGGCCAAATCTTAAGTAGTTGTTGACTGGCCAAACCTCGAGTCGACTAGTCCAAGGTGGTCAACTAGGCTGGTTGATCGTATTGTGCATGGTCGGTCGATCGATGAAATCCCGAGCCGGTCGGTCCAGGGTGGCTTACCAAGCTAGTTAACCATCTTGTGCAATGCATGGCCAGTTGATCGACCCTGTGGCGATCGACCAGCCAAATCCTGAGCTAGCTGACCGATCAATCACCCTAAAACGATTTTGTATCATTTTAAACAAGTCGACCTGTATTTGGGCCGGTCAATCGGTTCAATTTTTTAATGGGGGGATGGGTGGGGGTTTATGTTTTAGTTTTAAAGGTTTAGGTTATATGGTTTAAAGCTTTATGGTTTTCAGAGGTTTAAAGATTTAAGGACATTTTTAAATTTAGGTGTTTAGGATTTTAGGTTTAGTTTTACAGTTTAGGCTTTAAAGTTAGTGTTTTAGTATTTTAGGGTTTAGGGTTTGGGTTTTAGAGTTAGGATTTTAGAGTTTATGATTTTAGGATTTTATGGTTGGGGTTATATAGTTTGGGCTTTAGGATTTTAGTGTCTGTGTTTTATGTAGAGATAGTACTAGGCCAGTGAGAGAGTTGAAGAAAGCATGGACAGCAACATCAGAATGGTGAAGGGCAGGGGAAGGTGTCATAGTCTCACAAAGGAGGAGGATGCAATGGGTGAGGATGCATCCTAATCGAGCAATCGTAGTGCTTTAATTGATTGGGCTCTAGCTCGGGCCTGAATTAGGACTTAGGCTCAGGTCGGGCAAAGGTATACCCGAGCTTAGCCCGAAATATGTATAGACTATATGATTAAGCCCAAAATCGATCCAAAACTCCTCGGGCCTACTACAAACACTATGTTGAATTCAACCCGGCCTGTGCCTAGTTCCAGCCCTTAGTTTTAATGTTTTAGGGTTTAGGGTTCAGATTTTATTGTTAGGGTTCTATGGTCTACAATTTTATAGTTTTAGGGTTTGGAAAATATGGTAAGGGTTTTGGATTTTTAGGTTTTATGGATGGCCTTTCAACCAGAACAATGAAAGTCCAGAACCAATATAGACTAAGTAAACGTGGGATCGAGTCTAAGGTAAGGAAATGTGGGACAAATCTCTTGCACTAATCCCTTTGTCTTCAAAGGTCCAATAGCATTGACCGAGTCTAAGGCAAGGAAACGTGAGACAAATATAACTATATATTTTACAATAGCTCTCAACCCAAGGATAGATAAGCCTTCCTAGTTACTACCGATCATTTAATCCATAGACACATAGAGAGGTGGGAGTATATGTGAGAGATCAAATGCCTTCATATATCAGTTACTTTAAAACAATAACACTTAAAAGTTCATATATTGCAAACAAATGCTACCCAAACCAATGAACCAACTCAAATTTTCTATTAATATGTTCAAAAGTACATAAATCTCATAAAAATCATGTACCACATGCTAGCTATCTCCTCTTCCATGCAGGTTGCTTCCGACAACATGATGGTCCTGGTTCACTTGGTCCTGCAGGCTTATATGTATAATGCTCAATGAGGATCGTAGATTGATCTACAATGTCATCATATTGTACTCTCCTGTATTATATGGAAGTCCCTAATGTGTAATCTTATCCTTTACATACTGAAAGTGCATTAGCATCCTAATGGATGTGAATTGGCTGACATCATGATGCATGTATGCAGATGATGATGGATATGGAGTGTACTTATGGAGCTACTCTATCGGGAATGGAGAGGTAACATGTCTATCTATTCTATGTACAGCCAAAGAAGGTGCTTCCGATGATGATGAATATTAATATGGTGAAGGCATCTTGTCCCTTGCTACCAGGTGATGACCATAGGGATCCATAATGATATGACTGTGCTTATCAATAGCATATAGGATGGATGTACAAATATCTTGTATGGCATGCAAGGAAGTATAAGAGAATCTATTTGGATGAGCTAGATTGTATATCTTTGCTAAGCCATCACTCTATAATAGACAAGTACGTAATGAATAATATGACGAAAATAAATAGGTTACTATCCCTTTAATAAAATAAAATTAATAAGCATACCAAGAAATCAAAAATGGCACTACTATGATTAATGAATCGCCAGGTGATGCAGTGGCACCATTGCATATATGAATCATTATAGTCCATAGTACTGTCAATTGGATAACCATCGATAATATAATCCTGATTTCTTTTCTATAACTAGACATGGTACCGATGTGTATCATCCCAATCCTGCTCTCACGTCTTCTGAGATCATACCAGTGAAGCCTAGCATCAATATCACAAGTATCCAAAATCGGCTGGCGGATTCCAAACTAATACAATATTCTATCAATAAAGTACCACTCTATAATGTGAAAATAAATGAGTGGTGCTCGGCAACACCACATATATATATCCTAACAGGCTAAACAATAATCTGGTAAAGTAGCAATGACATCAGGAGTAAATGACTACCATAAAATCTATGAATAAAAAATAAAATATAAATAATTGAAATAAATAAAGATGATATATATTAAAAATAAAATAAATTAGTGGATATCCATATACTTACCTCATCTAGTCTCTTTCTATCAAGATAGTAACGATATGAGAGGAGTACATGCATCGACACCTCTATCACTAAAAATGCGTCTCTTCATTTGTACATACAATAAAATACATATGTCAGATGTGTACGGTGAAAGATACCATATGAATATTCATTACTTGCTTCATGCCCAATGATTTAAGTGGCACTGGCTCTCCATAAACTGCATCTATAATAGGATATACATGCTACTGATGTAATCTACGTGGGGTTATTGTTGCCGATCTCACCGCCGCGCCCGAGCCTCGGAACCGCCGAGCCTACTAGACCGTCTCGCTCCTGGGGCCTCCTGGCTGGACCGGACCTGCAAGGCAAGGTCAGAAGACCCTGGCCGGGGATTCCGGCGAGGGAGCTCCGATGATCAAGTCAGTAGACGGCGAGAGGGAACAGATTCTTTGGGACGGACCCCCGAAGGAGTCCCAGACTCAGAGAATGTGCTAGCAAGAAAAGTGCTAGGGAGACTGGAAACCCGGCTGGGCTCCTTTGCCGTGCCAAGCGATCCCTCTTGGGACCTTGGATCTCGCTCTTGAAGAAGAGTTTTCTGGCCTTTGCTTCTAGTTTATTTTACCTCACCTACCTTGTTGTCTCTTCTCTCCTTCCTTTTATTTCCTCCCGTTGCCTGCTCGTTTTCCGCTCCCGGGAGGCTCCCTTGTCGCTCTCGTCTCCTTCCCTCCGTCCCTTTCTCTCTTCCCTTCTGGTTCAGAGGGCCAGACGGCTTTCCGGCCTCGTTTGCCGAGCCTAGCGGGGAAAGAGTAAGGGAGGGGGGCGCTGGCCAGGCTGCCGACCAGACCTCGGGCCGAGTGTGAGCGCTCTCCTTCCCAGGTGCCGGCGCTGTCCGTTATCGGGTCCTGTTTTGTCAGAGCCGCGTCTCTCGACTGCGGAACCTGTCGGGCCGACGTAAGTAATGTTTGGCATGCCGCCGCCATCCGTACGGGGCGCCTCTCTCGGGGTGCGGCGCGCACGGCTCGAGGGTCAACCTCGGAGCCTGCGCCTCCGCCCTTTGGGACCTTCTTTGTACGAGCTGCCCAACCTCGGCCGAGGTGGACCCCTCCTGGGTGGACACCTGGCGGGGCAGCAGAAGGACGTTCGGCTTCGGCCGAGGTGGTCCCGTCTCTGGGCGCCACCTGGCGAAGGAGAGAAGGGGCCCGGCTCGACCTCGACCGAGGTGGGACCGTCTCAGGGTGCCACCTGGCGAGGGAGCGGGGGAGTAGTCGACCTCGGCCGAGGTGGACCCTTCCTGGGTGGACACCTGGCGGGGCGGCAGAAGGACGCTCAGCTTCGACCGAGGTGGTCCCATCTCCGGGGGCCGCCTGGCGAAGGAGCGAAGGGACCCGGCTCGACCTCGGCCGAGGTGGGACCATCTCAGGGTGCCACCTGGCGAGGGAGCGGGGGAGCAGCCAACCTCGACCGAGGTGGACCCCTCCTGGGTGGACACCTGGCGGAGCGGCAGGAGGGCCCTGGGCCGAGCTCGACTTCGGCCAGGGTGGTAATGTCTCAGGGTGCCATCTGGCGAAGCGACCGGGGAGCCCGGGCCGAGCTCGACTTCGGACGTGTGGGAGCCGCAGCTGACTTGGCCGAAAAACCTCCACGTGGCTCGAATTATACCCGACGGAATCTGAGACCGGCCACGTCATCATTACGACCGTAACAGTTGCCCCCCAACCCAACGTTCCGTTGGGGCATCGTGGAACGGAACGTTGGGATTAAATGCGGATATGACGTGGGGAGGCGAAGATCTTGCTTCATAATTGCCACGATCCTCGTCGCCGTTTCTCGGTGCGCCCGAAGCCCTATAGGAGGCCGCCACGCATCGCCTATTCGCCTGCAATAAATGTGTCGCTTCGAAGCAGAGGTCGTTTTCCTGCTAACGAGGCGCCGGTGTCGGGCGTGCATCCACGCGGCGATCATCCAATGGCCCGGAGCGAAATGACGAGTACGGCTGCTGTCGATTGAGTTTGAAAAGGAGGGGACTTTCCGGAATGAGGCCTTTTCCCTTGCTTCATGGGCGGTTTGCTGCAGGCTAACTTCCTCTGCCCCGCGTTTGCACAGTGCATTTTCGGTGAGTGCCCTCATTCCCTTCTTCGCCCTTCTCCTTTCCCCCAGTGAATTTTTCTCACCCTCTTCCTTGTCATGGCGCACCGTCGCCATGTTTCTTCTAATCCGGACGAGGCCGGTCCATCCCGGCCGAGGACTCCATCTTCTTCCTCCTCGGAGGAGGAAGTGATCCCGGAGGAGACCCGCAGGTGACTGCAATCTGGGGGTATCACTATTGGCATCCCCAGGGGTGTCAGGTCTCATCCCGTCGCGTCTGCTCTTCCACTTTCTTCTCTTCCTCCTCCGACTCTTCTTTCTGCCGGTCCCTTCGGTCATACTTCCACAATGACCGAATATCTTTTAGGATCCGACCCAACTCGAACATACTAATACTATTAGGATCATATCTTTTAATCTTTAAATTATAATTTAAAACTTGTATAGAACTTATTTTTAATATATAGATAAAATTATAATTATTTTATATCTTAATTTATTTTAAAAATATATTATTTGTTATCTATTTTATGGTTAATAATAGTTAGTTATGTAATAATTAAAATATAGTTGTTTATATTTTATCTAGATCATATCTAGATCCAAATTTTTTAGATTAGAACCGGATTATTTATAGACTCGATCCAATCCAAATAACTCGTTAGGTTGAAAATTTGGATAATGGACCCGACTCGACCCAACCCAATTTTCTAGTGGGTTGGGTTTATGTCAAGCCCTGAATCCAATACCGGAATCGGCTACGTGACCGGCCGCACAAACCCTAGGTTTTACCCTAGAGATTATGCAAGGCCTAGGTACACAACAATTCAAATATATCCAAGTTAAATTAATATTATATTAATAATCCATTAACAATGTATAATTCATTATTTAACTCGATGATCATAAATTGGTCTACTGACTCACAAATATCAGTAACCGAACTAACTAACTAATTAGCTCAACAAACATGATACTCCGTCTCACGCCCAGCCCAGATCCTCTTTAAGTATCCTGAGTCTCTGAAAGAAAACAGATGGTAGGGAGTGAGCTACATAGCCCAGTAAGGGTTCCAAAATAATCACCAATAATAATTTACATGTATATGAAAACAGTAAACATCAGCATAACATATGACGAAATCAATAATTCAGATTTCATGTTTAACAAAAACTTTGGAATTTTTACATTTTTTTTCTTATAGAATTTTCAATTATTTAACCATTATCTTTAGGGTTCTGGACTAGCCACGGTCACACTCCAGCCTGTGACTGGAACACTATTGTCACACTCCAGCCTGTGACGGGCACACTGTTGTCACACTCCAGCCTGTGACGGGCACACTATTGTCACACTCCAGCCTGTGATGGGCACACAAATTGTCACACTCCAGCCTGTGACGGGCACACTGAGAAACCACGGTACCGCCGTGGCATGGCTAGTCCAAACACCAGTTCACTTAACACTTTATCATTTCTTCTCACATAGTCACTTTCCAACGATCGATATCACGATCAAACACATTTCACGATCACTTGGCAAATGCAAACAACATTATCAACAAACTCGTTCCGTAACCTGGAAATCAAATCATGTTATCCGAAAACTATCATGCATGAAAAATATTTAATTTATGCTCGGATCAAATCAGGTCATGTAAAATATATTAATATTACGGGTGATCAAGTCCAGAAGTCCTTACCTCTCAAAACCAACTATCCACACCTGAACTACTCTGTACCCGAAATCGGCGCGACGCCTCCCCGCTCAGGAGACTGATTCTCTACATAAATAAATAATTTTAATTAAAACTAAATTCTCAATTTTTCATGAATCTTTAAAAAAAATCCCTGATTTTCTCTCTCTTCCTTCTCTCTCCTCCTTCTCTCTCCTCTTTCTCTCTCCTCTTTCTCTCTCCTCCTTCTCTCTCCTCCTTCTCTCTCCTCTTTCTCTCTCCTCCTTCTCTCTCCTCCTTCTCTCTCCTCTTTCTCTCTCCTCCTTCTCTCTCCTCTTTCTCTCTCCTCCTTCTCTCTCCTCTTTCTCTCTCCTCCTTCTCTCTCCTCCTTCTCTCTCATTCTCTCTCCTCTTTCTCTCTCCTCCTATCATATATTTATATATATTTTATTATTATTATTATTATTTTTTACTTATTTTTTTTTCTTTCTGGCCGTACAGAACCTTTTTTTTTCTTTCTTTCTTTTCTTTTCTTTTCTTTTCTTTCTTTCTTTTTTTTCCTTCTTCTTTCTCTTTTCTTTTCTTCTCCCGAACACCCTTGTTTCTCCTCGGCCGAACCCATCTTCTTCCCTTCCCCCACTGCCGGCAACCATGGTGGTTGCCGCAGTCTTCTCGGACCGTCAACGGCAGGCGACGGCGGCGACGGGATCGGCGACGACGGCGGTGACGGTGAACAGCCCAAAACCCAACCGAAAAAATCCATCCAAATCCTTCATAAAATTGAAAATAAAAGGAAAACTCACCGGCTTCGACGATTTCTGGATGCTTGCCGGAGAGGAGGAAATACTGCGGTGAGATGGTTCGATGGGCGGCGGTGTGGGGGATTTAAAGAGGAAAACACCGAGACATCCTTGTTGTTTGGGGAAAGGAAACTACGTCAGCCGGAGTCCCGATCCAACCCAAGCACGGCACCGTCCAATCTCCCTCTCCTCCCCGACTCTTTCCCCGACTTCTCCGGCGAAGACCCCGGTCGGAAGAAACCCCGTTCGACTCCGCCTCTTCTTCCCCTGTTCCGGCCTTCGTCCCAATTTTTTTTTCTCAGTCTGGGTTGAAGTCCGCTGGGTCTGCCGACTTCAGCCCAGGCCCAGAGTTTACATTCTCCCCCCGTTAAAATAAATTTCGTCCTTGAAATTTACGTACCTGGTATTTCGAAAAGCTGTGGATATTTTGTTCGCATCTCTGCTTCAAGTTCCCATGTAGCTTCTCTTTCACTGTGATTGCTCCATTGCACTTTCACATAGGGTATGATTCGGTGTCTCAATTCTTGTTCCTTACTGTCAACAATTCGTAAAGGCACCTTCTCATAGGTCAAATCCTCTTGAAGTTGCAATGGCTCATAATCTATTGCATGATTAGGATCATGAATGTATTTTCGTAACATAGATACGTGAAACACGTTGTGCACTCCAGATATAACTGGTGGCAGAGCTAATCGGTAGGCCACCTCACCAACCTTATCCAAAATCTCGAATGGTCCCACAAATCTCGGGCTCAACTTTCCTCGTACACCAAATCTCATCACACCCTTTGTAGGAGACATTTTCAAAAAGACATGATCACCAACATTGAATTCCAGCTCTCTTCGTCTCTTATCAGCATAACTTTTCTGTCGGCTCTGAGCAGTACGCAAACGTTCTCTGATCATTTGTACCTTCTCCACTGTTTGTTGCACTATTTCTGGACCCAACAATTTTCTTTCTCCCATATCATCCCAGCAGATAGGAGATCTACACTTCCTACCATATAAAGCCTCAAAAGGCACCATTTGAATACTGGCTTGAAAACTATTATTGTAGGCAAATTCTATTAACGATAGATGACAGTCCCAAGCACCACCCAAGTCCATAACATAAGCTCTCAACATGTCTTCCAGAATCTGGATGGTTCGCTCAGACTGTCCATCAGTTTGGGGATGAAAAGCTGTACTAAAACTTAATTTGGTCCCCAATGCTTTATGAAGACTCTTCCGAATTGTGAAACAAACCTACTGTCTCGATCCGATACTATAGAAATTGGAATCCCATGTAGTCTCACAATTTGTTCTATGTACAAGTTTGCTAATTTTTCCAGAGAGAGTTCGATACGTAAAGATAAAAAATGAGCTGACTTCGTTAGTCGATCTACAATCACCCACATCGCATTATTTCCCTTAGGAGTTTTGGGTAACCCTGTCACAAAGTCCATGGTAATGTGTTCCCATTTCCACTGAGGAATCGCAAGAGACTGCAATGGTCCAGCAAGTCTTTGATGCTCAGCTTTTACCTGTTGACACACCAAACATTGAGCCACATACTGAGCTATATCTTTCTTCATACCAGACCACTAAAAGTTTTCACGTAGATCTCGATACATTTTTGTACTACCCGGATGCATCGTATATACTGAACTATGTGCTTCTTCCATAATTTCATTCTTTAATTCTGGAAGTTTAGGAACACATAATCTGTTACCAAATCTCAAGGTACCATCTTCATATATGGTAAATTCAGATTGCACACCAGACTCAACTGTCTCTCTAATTTTCTGAAGCTCTAAATCTTCCTTCTGAGCTGATTTAATTTTGTCAATCAGGATAGGTTGTACCATAATATTTGCTAATTGCATCCCAGAATTATGAATTTGTACCTCGATCTCTGATCTTTCTAGATCCATTAAGATGTGCTTTTGATTAGTAATTAAAGTTGCCAACTTACTCGGGGTTTTCCTACTCAGGGCATCTGCTACAACATTTGCCTTTCCTGGATGGTAGCTGATAGTCAGATCATAATCCTTTAATAGTTCCAACCATCTTCTCTATCTCAAGTTTAATTCCTTCTGAGTAAATATATATTTTAAACTTTTATGATCTATAAAGATTTCACATCGACTACCATACAGGTAATGTCTCCATATTTTTAAGGCAAACACTACAGCTGCTAACTCCAAGTCATGAGTGGGATAATTTGACTCATATGATTTCAGCTGTCTAGAAGCATAGGCTATCACATTTCCATTTTGCATTAACACACAACCGAGACGCTTTCGGGATGCATCACTATATATGCAAAACTCCCCTGTCTCCGCAGGAACAGTCAATACTGGGACAGTGATTAACCGTTTCTTCAATTCTTGAAAACTCTGCTCACAACCATCTGTCCATTCAAATTTTGTTCGTTTCTGGGTCAGGCGAGTTAAGGGTATAGCAATAAGAGAAAATCCTTCAACAAACCTTCGATAATATCCTGCCATTCCCAGGAAACTACGAACTTCGGACACATTGGTGGGTCTCTCCCACTCTACCACTGCTTCCACTTTCTTTGGATCCACAGAAATACCATCCTTAGAAATAACATGGCCAAGGAAAGAAATTCTGTCCAACCAAAAGTCATATTTTTTTAGCTTGGCAAATAATTTCTCCTCCTTGAGTATTTGTAATACTATCTTTAAGTGCTCCTCATGTGCTTGTAGACTTTTTGAATATATTAGTATATCATCAATAAATACTACTACAAATTGATCCAGATATGGTCTAAACACTCGGTTCATGAGATCCATGAAAACTGCAGGTGCATTTGTCAGACCAAAAGGTAGAACCAAAAATTCATAGTGTCCATATCTGGTTCTAAAAGCTCTCTTTGGTACATCTTCTATCTTTATCTTCAATTGATGATAACCAGAACGAAGATCAATTTTTGAGAATACCTATGCCCCATGTAATTGATCAAATAGATCATCAATCCTTGGTAAGGGATATTTGTTCCTTATAGTCACTTTGTTCAATTCGCGATAATCAATGCAAAGCCGAAAACTTCCATCCTTCTTCTTTACAAATAAGACTGGAGCACCCCAGGGAGACACGCTAGGTTTGATAAATCCTTTATCCAACAGTTCTTGCAATTGCTCCTTAAGTTCTTTTAATTCTGCCGGAGCCATTCTATAAGGAGCTTTGGAGATGGCACCTGTACCTGGTATAAGATCGATAGAGAACTCAATCTCTCTATCAGGAGGTAATCCTGGCAGATCATCGGGAAAGACCTCCGAAAATTCTTTCACAACAGGTATGTCTTCCAACTTAAGCTCCTGCTGTTGAGTATCTATCACCGTTGCCAGAAATCCTTCACAACCTTGTCTGAGGAGTCGCTTGGCAATAAAAGCCGAAATTACCCTCCTCATAAGGGTTAAATTGTTACCCTTAAAACAGAACTCTGACTGATCAGGAATTTGAAATTTCACAATTTTCTCAAAACAGTTGATAGAAGCATGGTTTGCTGTCAGCCAATCCATTCCAAGGATTATATCAAAATCTTTCATATCCATGACTATCAAATCAGCTTCCATTGTTCTACCTTCGATATTCAATCTACATTCCTTGCATATTTGATTAACCACAAAAACATCCCCACTAGGAGTGGAAATACAGAGTTCAAATTTTAAAGATGTCGGGGTTAACTCATTATTCTCCCTAACCAATCTAACAGATACGAAAGAGTGTGTAGCGCCAGTATCAAAAAGAACATAAATATTAATGGAAAATAATTTGATCATACCTGTCACTACAGAATTTGATGCATTAGCATCCTGCTGGGTAAGTGAATAAACCCGTCCCTGAGTTACTGTTTTCTGTTGTCCTTCAAGTTACTGTTTTCCACGAGGTAATTGATGCTGTGACCCCTGACCAGATGGACATACAACTGCCTTATGTCCTGGTTTACCACAGTTGTGGCACTTCCACTCATCTGGCCATGTACAATCCCGTTTATAATGGGAACCACCACACTTAAAGTACTTGACATCATTCTTTGGTTGGGTCTTGTCATCTGAAATAACATTGTCAAGCTTCCTTGTTTTTGCATTGGTACCTTTATAGAATTGGCCTTGATTCCCTCTTGTTCCAGATCTCTTCTTTAATGCTTTTTCTCTTTCAGCTTGAGCCACATCTAATCCCCTTTCTATAATTAATGCTTTATTAACAACCTCTTTATAAGTTGGTAGCTCAAAAGCAATCACTTGATGCTGGATCCGACTTCTAAGTCCATTTTCAAATTTCCTGGCCCGAATTCCTTCATCAGCTAAGAGTGATGGAGCATATCTCGACAATTCTTCAAACTTTGAGGCATACTGAGAAACAGTTAAAGTACCTTGCTCCAAGCGATCAAATTCTCGAAATTTTTGTACCCGAACACTTTGAGGAAAATATCTCTCATAGAAAACCTTTCTAAAATCTGTCCAGGTAAAAGGTGTATCATTTGGTCCTTGTTTTCCAAGCTCCAGTTCCCACCAAGCAGCTGCCTCATCTTGCAATAAAAAGGTAGTGAATGTAACTTTCTCCTCTTCTGGACACCGCAAGGCTTAGAAAACTTTCTCAACAGCTTTAAGCCATCCCTCTGCCTCCATGGGATCAGAAGTCCCCTTGAATGCCGGTGGCGCATACTTCTTGAAATCTATTAGTGTAATTGGCCATTCTTGAGGAATCCTGACTTCTGGCTGTTGTCGTTGTAATAATAACTGTTGTATAAATTGCTGTTGTTGCTGTTGGGCTTCCATAAATCTTAGTGTATCAGCTCTTGCAGTAGCTTGCTACTACACTAAAATTTGTAATAGCTGAGGAAGACCCATCTGGTCCCCAGGCTGAACTCCAGATCCACCCGGTGTTCCTGTTTCAGCAGTTCCAGTCTCCGGGGTGTTATCCAAAAGATTGGGCACTGGTTCATGGTGATGCTCCTCATTACCAGTGTTGTCCACCAGATTCGGCATTGGGTCTTATGGACGTTCCTCATTATCAGATAAGGCTACAGCATTCTCATGCTGCTCAATAGGATCCCAAGCATTTGCTCAATCTGCAAATCTTGTGGGCCTCCTAACACGTCCACGTCCACTACCACGCACCATAGAAAAAACCTACACCAATGTTGTTAGTATACAACTAACACTCAGATGGTCAAAACAATCATGACATAATAACTACCCCACATATGGATCAACCCACACTCTCTCGTTGAGCTTATATCCTAAGATCCTAGAACCTGGTTTGTTCTGATACCACTCTGTCACGCCCCGAATCCAATACCGGAATCGGCTACGTGACCGGCCGCACAAACCCTAGCTTTTACCCTAGAGATTATGCAAGGCCTAAGTACACAACAATTCAAACATATCCAAGTTAAATTAATATTATATTAATAATCCATTAACAATGTATAATTCATTATTTAACTCGATGATCATAAATTGGTCTACTGACTCACAAACGTCAGTAACCGAACTAACTAACTAATTAGCTCAACAAACATGATGCTCTGTCTCACGCCCAGCCCAGATCCTCTTTAAGTATCCTGAGTCTCTGAAAGAAAACAGATGGTAGGGAGTGAGCTACATAGCCCAGTAAGGGTTCCAAAACAATCACCAATAATAATTTACATGTATATGAAAACAGTAAACATTAGCATAATATATGACGAAATCAACAATTCAGATTTCATGTTTAACAAAAACTTTGAAATTTTTACATTTTTTTTCTTATAGAATTTTCAATTATTTAACCATTATCTTTAGGGTTCTGGACTAGCCACGGTCACACTCCAGCCTGTGACTGGCACACTATTGTCACACTCCAGCCTGTGACGGGCACACTGAGAAACCACGGTACCGCCGTGGCATGGCTAGTCCAAATACCAGTTCACTTAACACTTTATCATTTCTTCTCACATAGTCACTTTCCAACGATCGATATCACGATCAAACACATTTCACGATCACTTGGCAAATGCAAACAACATTATCAACAAACTCGTTCCGTAACCCAGAAATCAAATCATGTTATCCAAAAACTATCATGCATGAAAAATATTTAATTTATGCTCGGATCAAATCAGGTCATGTAAAATATATTAATATTACGGGTGATCAAGTCCAGAAGTCCTTACCTCTCAAAACCAACTATCCACACCTGAACTACTCTGTACCCGAAATCGGCGCGACGCCTCCCCGCTTAGGAGACTGATTCTCTACATAAATAAATAATTTTAATTAAAACTAAATTCTCAATTTTTCATGAATCTTTAAAAAAATCCCTGATTTTCTCTCTCTTCCTTCTCTCTCCTCCTTCTCTCTCCTCTTTCTCCCTCCTTCTCTCTCCTCCTTCTCTCTCCTCTTTCTCTCTCCTCCTATCATATATTTATATATTATTATTATTATTATTATTATTATTATTATTATTATTATTATTATTATTATTATTACTTTTTTTTTCTTTCTGGCCGTACAGAACCTTTTTTCTTTCTTTCTTTTTTTTTCTTTTCTTTTCTTTTCTTTCTTTCTTTTTTTTCCTTCTTCTTTCTCTTTTCTTTTCTTCTCCCGAACACCCCTGTTTCTCCTCGGCAGAAACCATCTTCTTCCCTTCCCCCACTGCCGGCAACCACGGTGGTTGCCGCAGTCTTCTCGGACCGTCAACGGCAGGCGACGGCGGCGACGGCATCGGCGACGGCGGCGGTGACGGTGAACAGCCCAAAACCCAACCGAAAAATCCATCAAAATCCTTCATAAAATTGAAAATAAAAGAAAAACTCACCGGCTTCGACGATTTCTGGATGCTTGCCGGAGAGGAGAGAATACCGCGGTGAGATGGTTCGATGGGCGGCGGTGTGGGGGATTTAAAGAGGAAAACACCGAGACATCCTTGTTGTTTGGGGAAAGGAAACTACGTCAGCCGGAGTCCCGATCCAACCCAAGCACGGCACCGTCCAATCTCCCTCTCCTCCCCGACTCTTTTCCCGACTTCTCCGGCGAAGACCCCGGTCGGAAGAAACCCCGTTCAACTCCGCCTCTTCTTCCCCTGTTCCGGCCTTCGTCCCAATTTTTTTTTTTCTCAGTCTGGGTTGAAGTCCGCTGGGTCTGCCGACTTCAGCCCAAGCCCAGAGTTTACAGTTTAGGTCTAATATTAGGACCTGATCAAAGAATCGGCTGGATCAGGATCACTCATGACCCGATCTGACCCAATCCATTTGTACCCCTAGTCAGCATGTATGTAAAGTGATGCTTGTTTGATAATAATCTCAGGTACCTCACTATCTACTTAGAGATGGCAACAAAATCCAAATCCCTGGGTACCCGACCTGGCCTGACCTGACCTGATTGGGCTGGGTAGTCAACACTTTGACTAGGTTGGGGCTGGGTTTGGATAAAATCCGAATGCCTAACTTTGGATTTGGACCGGGATTGGATAGATACACACTCCACCCAAACCCGACTCGAGTTATTTTAATATTTTAATATATATAATTAATATATATTATATTAAATATATTTATTTTGATTGAATATGAAACTAAGTACTATTGAACTAAAAATATAGTTGAATTTTATTTGTTTAATGTATATATAATTTATAGAATGGTAGATGATTTGAAAGTTGACAAAAATAAAAAAAATATTTCATGTGATTCAATTGGATTTGGGTTGAATAAACTCGAATTACTCGATACTCGATTGAGATGGATTTAGGTAAAAAAA
Source organism: Areca catechu (assembly GCA_021397845.1). Lineage (NCBI taxonomy): Eukaryota > Viridiplantae > Streptophyta > Magnoliopsida > Arecales > Arecaceae > Areca > Areca catechu. The sequence continues at coordinate 37,311,418 of CM038040.1, forward strand.
TCAAATCTCAATAGTATTAGAACTGGATTTGAATAGTTTATTGGATATTCAGGTTTGGATTTGGATAGTTAAAAATCTGGCCCGAATCTGGCCTATTGCCATCCCTATGTCTACTGGGCAAGTTGTTCATCCATATCTCTCAAATAGATATTTACTTAGACATTATTAGCAATATATGGACTATAGAAAATAAAATATTCGATGATCTTAGTTTTCTTTTCTATCTCCCGACCAAATACTTCATTATCAGCCCACTCAAGAACAAGTTTGTTGTCCTTAATAGGTTGTATATTTATGTACAACTCTACATCAAATAGACATGAATGTGATCTTATGGTTGAAAAAACTATCTCAATATCTTTATCATTGGTAACTGAAGTAGATTTGTACTTTAATATTGTTAGTTGTACTACTTGTAGATACTTATATACAATCAATATTTTATTTATTATTTTATCTATATAAAAGACTTTGTATAACTTATCTTTTAGCTCCTCAAACTTTATTTAATATTTCATCCAAATAACCTTTGCTGGCTACCTATCATATTCAATATTATATGGTCTGTTAATAATAGAATCATTAATACTGCATAAAGACGTTATGATTTCTTCCATGTAACACTATATATATAACAAATAAGTTAAATATAAATATGCTATTAAACAATAAATAAGTTAAAATTTTATTGGTATGATATATAAAAAGTACTCAGAAATATAATTATATTACATAATAATAGAATACTTGTTTAGTTGATGGCAAAATACATATTAATCCATAATAAAATATGCTACATACATATTACTATGCATATCATTTTCATGTAGATTATTAATAAAAAATACTAATTTATCAAGTAATTAAAATTATTCTAATTGCTAAGAATAGCATGCTAATATATGATGATAAGAAGGATATTCTCATACCCTTGTGTTGATAATGATAGAACTACTAGACGTGACATTGATGATGGTGTTGCTTAAACAAACATAAAAACAAACTAAATATGAATTAATATATTTTCAATTTGATGCTTAATTAAACTAATGATACTAGCAAGAGGAAGGACATAGATATGCCTTAAAACAAGTTATGCGACGATGCTCCAAGATACTTTTTTTTTTTATAAAAGGATGCATTAATTAACTAAATATGAATAAATACATATATAATAATTATAACATAAACTATTATAAAATTGAATATATAAGAAGATCTACAATGCACAACTATAATATCGATACTATGTGGTCAGTCACATTAGATGCCATTTAGACACTTACATAATATTGGCCTTGGTTGGCAAAGAGCTCTTTGAGTATTATTTTTAATGCTCCATGACACTTCAAATTTCGGTTTTTTTATAATTTTAAAAATAGAAAGAAACATGTAAGATTCAATTCAAGATCTCAAACCTATACCCCCTGACAAAGACTAGATACAAGATTGGGTTTTTGGTTCAACTATCAAGATATATAGTTTGTTCCTTTTTAGAATTATATGCTTCATGCTACCATGTATTTCAAATATAGAATTCTAAAAATGATGTTAACTATAAAATTTAAATTCTTGTTCAAAGAAGATGATGTTTCATATGTGTTATTCAATTTAGTAATATCATCTTCAAGAAGATTTTTATAAGCTGTCTTAATTTAATTTGTATATTCATCTTCTAAATTATGCATGATATATGTACCCAAAAAGTGTAGGAAGAAATCCTACTAGATTTTCAAATTATACATCTTATTGATCTTTTTTATGAATTTAAAGTATGGTGGAATCATGCAAGAGTTTAAAGTTTTAACAACTAATAATCTAATGGGTGATGATTCTTGGCCATAATAGGTCTTCCTTCTTAAAGGCATAAATGATAGCTTGTATTAGAATAATAGGTGAGAGAATCTCATATGCATTGGGTTGTTTAATAATCCAATATCATGTGTGACAAAAATATTTTATCCTTAGAATGAATAACTTGGTCAATGTACATATGCATACAATTCTCTAATGAAATTACCTAGTACTAATCAGACATGCTATGTTGAACTAGCTATCTAGTCTAAACCATGTTAACTCACTCTTCTCATGCCAGGATATGCCAAAAAAATTTTAATTACCCGTAGACTGTCCATCACGAGCAATTCTAAATCTTAATATTAAATAATAATAAATTAAATAAATAATATAAATTGTCAATTTAATTTGATGATGATGGTGACATAAATAGAAACATATTCGGTTAGGCAACTCATAAAAAAATTAAATCAATAATAGAGATGACCAGGTAAAAAATAAAAATAATTAAAAATAATTTAGGAGGGAAGAATGAAGGGGGTAGGCCAAATGAAGAAAATATGTATTGCAAATGAAGAGATCCAATACTTACTTAAAATAAAAAATAAAAAAATAATGGTCAAGATAGAAAAATAGGGGCAACTGGGATGGGGTGGGGGGTCCGATGAAGATAGTAATGAAGGGTGCAAGGGAAATTATAAAAAAAATTATTGATTCTAAGTGGACAAAAAGAGAAAAGAAGATCGAGGGCACTAAAGTCGACCAAAGCAAATCCACTAAAGTCGACCAAAGCAAGGATTTGGAAGGAAACCAACATACTAAACATCGGAAGAAATCAAAAAAAATCAAACCATAACATGGAACAAATCAAAAATTTGGGAGGAAATCAACATATTAAATCTTTTGTAGGAAAAAATTTCTAACTATAACATGGATCCAAGAAGGATGGACCATGGCAACAAAAAGAAAAAGAGAAAAAAGAAGATCAATGGACCAAAGGCGACCGAAGCAAGGAATTAGAAGGAAACCAATGTACTGAATCGTTGGAAGAAATAAAAAAAAATCTAAACTATAACTTGAAATAATTAAAAATGCCAATTAAATGATCTCTAGGAAGGGGACCATGGCAAAGCTTTCAAAAAGATCATGACAAGAGGCCAGTCGACCGAAAAATGGATCCACTAAAGAGAACGAGCCATTGAGAGGGTTGAGAGGGGAGGGGGGTGTTAGGTGGGGTTTGGAAGATCCGAGGGAAAAGGAAGAACTTGTGGGTTCAAAAGAATTAATATAGCTTCAAGTGGATCTAAAATTTATGGTTCGAATTTACAACTTTGCCACTTACCAATAAATGGTTATTTTGTATATATTTTTGAAAATACGGTATTTTGGTAATTAAATTTAAAAAGTAATATTTTTAAAAAAATTCCCATACACCACCGCCTCTCCCTCTTCCAGCACTTCGTAAAAACGTTGGCAAAATTCGAACCGTTGCCTTCCAACCTGCCCCCAGTTCCTAGTTTTCGTCTTCGTCTCCGCTAAATCCATCCTCAAATCCAAGCGAAGAACAAGAATCCAAACCGTAACCCTAGCTCCCAATCCAAGAGCTCTTGTTTGTAGTATCCTAGCTCTCCAACCTTGATTCCCTTGCCAACGCGTTCAAACGATCTCAGCGCCTTAGATCTTCTTCGTTGCTCCCTTTTTTTCCCCCTTTTTGTCTTCTCCGATCGAGTGTCGGATTCTTTTCACGGATCCCTGCTACAAGATTTCAGTGATGAGGTTTTTGGTTCGTCTTTGTTCCGATCTCCGGATCGGAGCTTTCTCCTACCTATCTCATTCGAAAGGCTAGATCGTTGTGTATTGAAGAAGGCTTTGAGAGCTGCTGATGGAGAGGATTAGAGTTCTGGCGGTGATCGTCTTGTTTTTGGTCGTGGCGCGGGTGTCCGATGCTTCACGTCGAGTTCTAATGGCTGATGGCAAGGGAGACGACAAGCGCAACTCGGAAAAGGTAAGAACTTGGCTTCTTCACCATTGTTCTCGTATTGGGGTTTTAGGAGTGGACTCATGTGCAGCAAATCTTGGGCTTTGGGAATGTATCCAGGTGTCTCCGTCTCCTACTCCGAATCCTTCACTGAAAAACATTGCTTCTGAGTCGAGCCAGAAACCTCCGCAGAAGAAATCACTTCAATCCCCTCCGCCTGCTGCAAATTCCACTCCAGAAAGTCTTAAAATCTTTCCACCATCGGGTAAAACGACCAATTTAGTGCCCCACAGTGGACCGGAGAATAACAAGAATGGTAAAAATTCTCAAAAAAGTGAGGGTCCTCCTAAGTCGGGAGGCCTTTCCGATAGAAGTCAGGAGAATGCATGCCATGCATCAACTGAAAAATGCCATACCAATGAATTGGTTGCTTGTCTTCAACATCGTGGAGATGGTAAGATGGATGTTTCTTTGTTCTTGGCTTGTTTATTGTGCAATATGATATTATGTAGTTCTTTGTTCAAGTTTTTTTAGCTGCATGTCTAATTTGTTGTCTATATACTTTTCTATCAGTAGTTTCGGTTTAATATTTCTGCTTGCCAAGAATTCTTAGTAACTGTGGTATCTGGATATGGTGGGATTTGTGATTGAATCTTATCTCGTGTACTTTTGATTTACTGTTGCTGTTTACTGCTTGAGGAATTCTACATTTCACGTGAAGAGTTCACTAAATTTATGGCAAGCTGTGTTACCTAGTTACTTGCTTTGAGCTGAACGACTCCATGTTGAAATTGTCTCTGAGCTGGATATGTGTCATGTTATTCATTACAATCACAAGTTGAATATGCTTATTTACTTTTATAAGGATCCTTGAAGAATCTTTTCTCCTCTTTATGTTTAATTGTTTATAAAGGTCTCATCCTTTTTATGCTCTCTTCTCTTCTATTGCAGATTCCAAGGAATTTCTTGTCATCCAGAACACAGGGGAGAATACTCTGATTGTGAAAATTAAGATAACACCTCCTATAGATTTTAATGTTGAGAAGAAACAAATAGCCAAAGGGAACAATGAAACGGTTTGTTCCTTCTCTTTGCATTTTTTTTGACAATGAAAATTGAAAATTTATGATTTTTTTTCATGGTCCTTGAATTTCTGAGTTGGGCAATGATCCTTTGCATTATATCTTAAGAAGTCAAAATTTCTTACAACTTCTGAATAAACAATTAAGCTTATTATGCCATAAAGCAAGAGCTTTGCTTTTTTTTAAAAAACATTTATTTGCTAGTTCAAAAATTTATTTTTTAGATATCAGAATATCATACAATCTTTTCAAACTAAGAAAGAAGTGCTTACCATGTAGATTGTCTAAGGTAAACCTTTGGTTATGTTAGTGGATGAATTTCAATTTTATTGACGTGAAGCCACATGCAAATTTCTTCAAGCATCACAAATCCATAGTCGAGACAAATATGCCTTTAGCTGCCTAGCATGAGATAATTGAGTCTATGTACTAATGATGCATGGTATGAACTAGCAAATGCAATAAAGAAAGGTGGATTAAGGTTATTATTTGTATGACTTATATATTGATAGAATGGCCTGTTTATGGTTGTATCATGCATAGAGAAAACATACTATGTAATCATGAATTATAAAAGATGTTGGAAGTGAGATGTTATGACTCATTTAATTGTACATTCTGGGAAATTGTCTGACCATCTCCTTGTTGCATTATTGCACTTTCCCAACACTTGTTCAGCATGGTATCAAAGCCTCAAATCATTTTCTCAAACTTATCATTCTAGCATTGGAGATTCACCATGTGAAATCGGTCAATTTGTCATTTTAGAAAAATCTGAGTAATCCATCCTTTCGTGTGTTGGTTTCCATTTTATCTGAATAGTTCATCATTTCATGTGGTGGCAGCTATATTTGCAAATAATGTCATTCAGAATGTTGTCGGATATGGCCATGTGGCTGCTATTGGCCAAAGTAATATCACCAAGTCCAGCAAGGCAAAGCCTGCTGTTTGATATCCATCAAGGACCTCAAATAAGACGTCCTACTAGATTTCAGTTGTTGATTTTATTGCTTTGTTGCTGATTGATGAATATTTTGGAAAGTTCTTTTGAACTATTCTTTATCAAGTTGCCTTCTTGAGAGGTTGTGATTATGGTCTTGGATGATTGGCATGATCTTTGTTAATTCCACCTGTTTGTATATATCTGACCTCAGAACAATGATTATGTTGCCTAGGTGGCTATCCAAGAGGGGAGTGAATTGGAAATTTAAAAAATTTAAAGCAAGTAATGTGCAATTCAAAATCCTTTGCAAGTGGTAGGTGCTGTGATAGAGTTATAAAATGCAGAAGCTAAATAGAGTAGAGAAATCACAACACAAACACATCAAATTTATAGTGGTTTGGAGCAACCCAGCTCCTACGTCCACTACCCAAGATACCACTTGGAATTTTCACTATATTCATACCCGAATACAGTATGATTGTTTTACAGGATCACAATCCAAAATCTCTACACTTTGGTTTTACGGGATCACCAAAGAAAATCCAACACCCTTTGGTTTTGACAGGCTCACCAAAGAAACCCAACTTGGTTTTCACAAGATCACCAAGAACCTAACCCTTGGTTTTAACAAGGCTCACCAAGAATCTATTTGGTTTTTCAACCGGGTTTACCAATAACTCAACAATTCAAAGATTGAATTGAAAATAAATGCAACAAGAAATGACAAACTCAAGTTGTCGGATAGTTGCTGGTGCAGCTTGTTGGAAGTCCACTTAAATGCACTTGAATAAGCTTTAATGACTTCAGTGGTTTTTTCCTAAAATTGCTTCAAGCTTCAAATTTAGAGTTGGTGAAGACTTGAAAGCTTGACTTGAATGCTCTTGTGCTGTTGGTTGGTAGGATATTCAATGAAGGTCTCTTTTCTTTGAAAAACTCTCTTATTGATTGCTTTGAGGTAGTTCAAATCCTTCAAATTTAAAGTCTTCCATCATCCTAAGGTAGTTCTAGCCGTTGTAGATCGTTGGGGAATAATTTGCGACCGTTGGAGCACCTTTTAGCATTCAAAAGTAAATTTTGGAACTAGTTGTTAGATACCTGAAAATGATGTTCGAGTCGGCTCGGATTCCTTCGAGTCGGCTCGGATTCCTTCGAGTCGATAGATCAAGTCGCCAAATCTTCAATGCAGTCGGCTCTGTCTCAGGGCGCAGAATGTCATTCTGGACGAGTCGGCTCTTGATAGCTCGCGTCGGCTCGAACTTGAAACTTGAAAAACTTGAACTCGAGGAGTCGGCTTTTTTCAGCTTGGGTTAGTTTTTTTTCTCAGGTTCAGAAAAACCTTACTCTGGAAAAGTCGGCTCGATGCAGTTCGGATCAGCTCACTTTCTCAGGCTTTCAAAATTAGGTCTGGCAGAGTCGGCTCTTTCTAGGTCGGGTCGGCTCGCTTGGCTGTTCTCAGAAAACTTCAGGAAATAGACTCTGGAGGAGTCGGCTCGGACTGATTCCAGTCGACTCGGATTCACTAGAGTCGGCTCGCTTTCCATCGAGTCGGCTCGGATTACTGCGTTCCAGAATCCTTGCTGCTTGCCAGTAAGCAGAGTTGGCTCTCCTTCACTTGGGTCGGCTCGAGTGTCTTCTTCAGGATTTTTACAATTAAACTTAAAGAAAACTCTCACCAACTCTTTTACAATTTTACATAAACCAACTCAAACTAAAATTCATGGCACACATATACTCACAGAAGTAACCCTTTTTACTTGATTTTTCTTAGCATTTTCATTGGGTTCTTTACAAAAACATTTACAACACAACTCAAACAAGAAAGTAGAAATGTAGGAGTTGAAGTTTGAACATGTTATACATCCTACAAAAACTTGTCAAACACTTGAAGAGTTGTCAGAAATAAATGTACATGCTCCAATGTTTGGTTATCATCAAAATCACTTGTGGGGTCAACAATCTCCCCCTTTTTGATGATGACAAAACACTGGGCATGAAAAATCGATAAAAAACTTTACAATTACTTGTATAATAGTATTTGCGAGAGTATATGAACAAGTAGAGCAAATTGACTTTAATTCGTGCCAAACAATGAGAGGAGAATTAGGGCTTAGCGAGATAATCTCCCCCTCAATAAAATACTCCATGTTTTGGCAAATTTTTCACCTAATTTTACGTTTCAAAGCTCAAAAAAAATTTGAACAATAGAGTTAACAAGTGTTGAAGTGTAAAACATTTTGTATCAGAGTCATCATGTATCAAAACTTGTAAAGAAAATGTAATTCAAAGCTTTAAATGTTGGAACTTAAAGCATCAGAGCTTGAGATATCAATTAGAGCAACAAGTAGCACATATGTATCGAAGCTTTGAAGTGTCAAAGTTGTATATCTTTTTCATGCAGTACTTTCTCCATTACTTTCTCCATGCAATACATTATATCATTCTCCCCCTTTTTATCAATTAATCAAAAAGGTAGAGTAAGAAAAAAAGGTTAGATTTTAAAATAGATAGAGAAAGTATTTAAAATTGTTTGAGATAATTTCACTTTCTCATTTTATCTTGAAATTTTAATTAAAAGATTAGTCATTGTAAAAGCAATCAAACATTCAATTTATAAAGAAATTGAAGAATTTATGAGACAAAAGGTGTTCTTTCATTCCATTTCAACAGTTCAATACAAAGTACAAAAGAAAACAAAGTACATTTAATCACTATCATTGTCTACTTTGAAGTGTGGAGGACGGCCTGGGATTTGAATTCCCGGAGGCAAAGAAGAAATGGGGTTTGGATCTAAGGGTGCCCTAATATGAGGAGCAGGTTGCCTAGGATGAGTAGGAGTATGAAAAAGTGTCGAAGAAGATCTAGGAACACTCAAAGAAGCTTGGATTTCTTCAACTTTGGACATTAACTTCCACAAAAAATTGTTTGTTGATTTCAGTTCAGCTTCAACCTTCTTTACACTTCTAGAAGCAACCAAGTCTTCTATTCCTTCTTTGATTTCTGCCACTTCTTTTTGTAGAGCAAGCATTTTCGAAGCTTGGACATTAGCAAAAGCTTCTGCAGACCCTTTTAGCCTTCCGAATTCATTTCTGATTATACCTATACCCTTGGTATAATCCTCTTCCATTTTCTTTCCTGCCTCGAGAGATCCCATTCTGACCCTTAAGTTATCCATTTCTGTTCTATAGGCTTCAAGGATTTGAGTGACTGAGTTTTTTGTAGTGTCAGAGCTTGATGCAATTAACTGAAGAATTGGTTGAAGATCTATTCCGATTGCACCAGTTTCAGTTGCATCAGTTGTTGCAGTTTTGGAGTCTTCAATTATATTTATTCTTTCTTTTAGACCATTTATCTGTTCTCCAAAATGATTTAGCTTGTCATCAACATATTTTTGAAACACTCCAAACATCTCACCCATTGAAGACTTGAGGGATTCAATCATACTATTCATTTGTTATGCCAAAAAGTCTTGTATTATTGAAGTATCCATAGTAAGAGCAGTAGCAGTTTGACCTTGACTTGGAATGTCGGTAGCTTGATCAAATGTAGGTGTGCCGTAAGGCATATCAGGCAAATCAGGGATAGAAATATCTGGGAAAGAAGTATCAAACTCCATTTGGACTGGAGAATCTGCTGTGGTTGTGGCTCAGGGATATGCACAGTAGTGCCTTCATCAGCCTCTTCTTCTTTCTGTTCTTGGACTTCTTCAGTCTCTTCAATTACTGGAGTGTCAGACTTCTTCTTCCATGTACCATCAGTCAATAGGTATCCCATTCTCTGAAAGGTCTTAGCTGTGTAGGTGTCAGTGTGAAGTAAAGCCTTGTTATCTTCTCCTGTTAGCTCAACATTTGCTCTTTGAAAAAAGATTGTAAAAACCATTCTATATGGTAAGCAGGCCTTGACTTTTCTAATTGCCTCTTTCATTTGGCTAATCATAATTGCAGGCAAATTGATCTTTTCTTCATTGATTAAGAGCTCCATAAAACATAAAGCCCTTTCACTTATCCAGTCGAACCGATCGGTTCTAGGTAAGAAAATTCGACTAACGAAGTTGTGTAGGATTCTCATATCAATTGACAACATATCTGCTTTGAGAATCCCAACCTCATCTACATCAGCTTTTTCCAAAACAGTTTGCAAAGCCTTGGATTTATCCTTCAATACAAGATACTCTGTTCCTTCGAATGGCATTTCCAAGACACTTCCTAGAATCTCAGTAGAAATAATTATTCTTCTTCCTTTAACTGCAGACTCAATGAAATTCTCCCTAAACCTCAGATTCTCGTAGAACATTCTAACTAGGTTTGGATAGGTCTTAATATCCAATGAACATAAATTCCTCCAACCCTGACTCTCAATTAAATCTCCAATCACAAAACCAATTTTCCTTAGGTATTCGAATAAAATACGTCGGCCTGTAGTAACTGGTCTCATACCTAATGACACTTGTTGGCTAGGAGAAATCGGACTTGCTTCCTCTTCTTCAGCATGTGGTTCATTTCTGGAGACATTATCTTCACGGAACTTTGTTCTTCGTTCTTGTGGAGCCGCATCCCCAACTCTCCCAGTCTTCTTCCCAACTACTCTTCTTGGTGCCATTGTGCAAAGAAACTGAGCTTAGAAGAGATTTATGGAAGTTTGGAGAAATTCGGAAAGTTTCTTGAAGGGAATGGAATAGGGTTTAGGAATAAGGAAGGTAAAAACAAAATCCTACAGCTCGAACTAAAAAGAGTCGGCTCGACATCCGAGCTGGCTCGACCAACAGTTCATCTGCTCGGTTGGCTCAAGCAGAGGGAGCATAAAAATATATTTTTGTTTTAATCAAATCCCCAAAAAGTTTGGGATTTGAATCAGAAGGTTGTCTAGATACATTGTCCTTAGGATTTTGGGAATGTTTCTAGATAGGATCACATAATCCTAGTTTATTTTTGATCATTGCAAACGTATCTAAATTCAATGGTTTGGTAAAAATATCAGCAAGTTGGTTTTCGGTTGGCACATTCAGGGATGATTCTTTTAGAATAACAAAGACCTAACTTATTTGTACCTTTCAAGTATTTAAAAATTCTTTTAATAGTAAGCATATGTGTTTCTTTAGGATTATCTTGAAATCTAGCATAGACACATACATTGTACAAGATATCAGGCCTACTGGCTGTCAAATATAAAAGGGATCCGAACATACTTTTATATAGCTTTTGGTCAACGTTGGATTCACTTTCATCTTTGTCTAGCCTGCAGGTGGGCCTCAAGGGTGTGCTAGCCTCTTTGCTTGTTTTCATGCCAAATTTCTTGATTGATTCCTTGATGTACTTGGCTTGGCTTATAAAGATTCCTTCCTTCATTTGTTTGACTTGTAATCCAAGGAAGTAATTGAGTTCACCTATAAAGTTCATTTCAAACTTAACCTGCATTAGTTCGGTAAATTCTTCACGAAAACTTTCATTAGTTGTGCCAAAGATAATATCATCAAGGTATATTTGTACAACTATCAGATCATTTCCTTTGTTTTTAATAAAAAGAGTTTTATCAACATTTCCTCTTTTGAAATCATTTTCAAATAGAAACATGCTTAATTTATCATGCCAGGTGCTAGATGCTTGTTTTAAACCATATAAAGCTCTGTTTAACTTAAACACATGATTTGGAAAAGCATAATTTTCGAAACCTGGTGATTGTTCTACGAAAACTTGTTCAGAATTAAATTCATTTGGAGAAATATTTTTTATATTCATTTAAAAGAATTTAAAGTTCATGTAGCAAGCAAATGCAAGAAATAATCTAATAGTCTCAGGTCTTGCTACCAGAGCATAAGTTTCATCAAAATCGATATTCTCTTCTTGATTGAATTCATTTATTACCAACCTTGCTTTATTACTTATTACTTTACCATTTTCATCTAGTGTGTTCCTATAGATCCATTTGGTTTCTACTATTGGATGGTCTGTAGGTCTACTAACTAGTGTCCAAACATTATTCCTTTCAAATTGGTTTAATTCGTCATGCATGGTTAACATCCAGTTATGATCATTTTCAGCTTCTTCTAAGCTTTGCGGTTCAATTTGAGATACGAAGGCTAGGTAATCATGTGCAGTCCTATGTGCTGACCTAGTTCTAATACCATGAGAGGGATCACCAATGATTAAATTTCTAGGATGTGAAGTTACATACCTCCATTCTCTTGGTAGATTAGTATGATCCTTACTTACCATTTCATTTCCATCTTGCATTAGTTTGTCCTAGATGTTTAGATCTTCCAATCCTTTTTGTAGAGTACCTGCATTATTGTCTATACACTCATCTTTTCTAGATGGTGAGGGGTTAGCTTCATCAAAAACGACATGAATTGACTCTTCTACAGTCAGAGTCCTCTTGTTAAACACTATATATGCTGTGTTATGTAATGAATAACCAAGGAATATAGATTCATCAGACTTTGCATCAAATTTTTCTAGGTTATCTTTACCATTATTTAACACAAAGCATTTATATCCACAAACATGAAAATAGTTAATATTTGGTTTTATTCCATTTCAAAGCTCATAGGGAGTTTTCTTTGAAATTGGTTGTATCAAAACTCGGTTTAATATATAACAGACAGCGTTCACCGCTTCTGTCCAAAAGTACCTTAGAAGATTACCTTCACATAACATCGTTCTAGCCATCTCTTCAAAAGTCCTATTCTTCCTCTCTACAACACCATTTTGTTGTGGTGTTCTAGGAGCGGAGAAGTTGTAATCAATGCCGTGCTCAGTGCAATATTCATCAAATAATTGATTTTGAAATTCAGTTCCATGATCACTCCTTATAAAAATAACAGAGATTTTTTTCATTTGAAATCTTTTTATGAAATTTTCGAAATACATCAAAAGTTTCATCTTTATGTGTAATAAATAATATCCATGTGAATCTAGAAAAGTCATCTACAATCACAAGGCCATATTTCATACCTCCTAGGCTTGTAGTCCTAGTTGGTCCAAATAAGTCCATGTGAAGTAGCTTAAGGGGTCTGGTTGTTGTAATTACATTTTTCGATTTAAAACTCTCCCTAGTTTGTTTGCCTAATTGACAAGTATCACATACATGATCAAGATCTACTTTAAAATGTGGCAAACCTCTAACTAGATTCTTTGAGATTAGTTTGGCAATAGTATGCATGCTAGCATGACCCAATCTTCTATGCCATAATAAACATGACTCCTTTGTCTTAGCATTCATGGCTACTAGGCTGGAACTACTTGTCATGGCTAGATTATTTAGATCTACCACATAGATATTTTCAAGTTTATGACCAATGAATTTGTTACTAAAGTCAATGGAGTTGGTTACTATACACATAGATGATTCGAAAATAACTTTGAAGCCTTTATCACATAATTGACTAATACTCAATAAATTATGCTTCAATTTATCTACTAGCAGCACATCTTCAATAAAAGTACAGGGGGTTATTTTAATTTTACCGATTTCGATTATTCTTTCCTTGCCATCATCTCCAAAAGTAACCGATCCTCCTTTCATTTGTAGGGTGATAAATTGATCCTTGTAATCCGTCATATGCCTTGAACAGCCGCTATCAAGATACCATCTTTTCTTTAATTTTTGAGCTGCAAGACAATCCTCATTTTCAAGACCCATTAAACAAAGATTCGCTGATTTTGTGGTCTCTTCTTCTTCGTTTGATGAGGATGCTTCACTATCGCTCCACATCACTACCATAGCTTTCTTTTTCTTCTTCTTGAATCCCTTTTTCAATAAAGGACAATCAGATCAGATATGCCCTGGTTTTTTATATTCATAATAGGTGGGCACTTCTTTTTCCTTCTCCTTTTCCTTGTCTTTCTCCTTACTGAACTCTTTGTTCTTGTAGAATTTTTTAAAATAACTTCATTTTCTTCTTTCCTAGAACTTTCTAAATTTTCTGACGATCATAGCAACATCTTCGTCTTCCATGTCGCTTTCAGTAGAGGAGCTTTCTTCTTTCGATTCTTCATCTTTTCTAGAATTCATAGCAGCTTTGAAGGCAATTGATTTTTTGTTCTTTTGATCGTCTTCAGTTCGGTGCTGCATGGTTAGTTTATGCGTGATGAGAGATCCTAGCAATTCATCCAGCAATAGCGTATTCAAATCTTTTGCTTCCTGGATAGCAGTCACTTTCGGATCTCATTTATCCGGAAGAAATCTTAGAATCTTCTGCACTATATATACATTAGTATATATCCTACCAATACTTTTTAAGCCATTAATAATATCGGTGAAACCTGAAAACATGGCAGAGATTGTTTCATTTGGTTCCATCTTAAATAATTCATAACTATGTACAAGAAGATTAATCTTAGAAGATTTCACTTGTGAAGTTCCTTCATGGGTCACTTCGAGTTTATCCCAAATTTCTTTTGCTGAAGAGCAAATTGAAATTCGATTAAACTCATTACTATCCAAAGCACAATATAACAAGTTCATGGCTTTGGCATTTAGCTCTCCCATCTTCATGTCGTGTTCGTCCCAATCCTCTTCGGGTTTTGGGACGTCCACTCCATCAATTTTAACCATGGGGATATAAGGACCCTTTAGAATGACCTTCAACAACTGAAAATCAACTGCTTGAATATAGATCTTCATTCTAGCTTTCCAGTATGCATAATTTGTGTCCGTGAAGAGTGGAGGTCTATTAGTTGATTGGCCTTCTGCCAAGGACGTACTCATTAGATGAGCCATCAATCTTTACTCTAATGTATTCAGAGACACTGCTCTGATACCAGTTGTTGCCCAAGTGGCTACCCAATAGGGGATGAATTGGGAATTTAAAAAATTTAAAGCAAGTAATGTGCAATTCGAAATCCTTTGCAAGTGGTAGGTGCTGTGATAGAGTTATAAAATGTAGAAGCTAAACAGAATAGAGAAAGCACAATACAAACACACCAAATTTATAGTGGTTCGGAGCAATCCAGCTCCTACGTCCACTATCCAAGATACCACTTGGAATTTTCACTATATTTACACCCGAATACAGTAGGATTGTTTTACAGGATCACAATAAAAAACTTCTACACTTTGGTTTTACGGGATCACCAAAGAAAACTCAACACCCTTTGGTTTTGACAGGCTTACCAAAAAAACCCAACTTGGTTTTCACAGGATCACCAAGAACCTAACCCTTGGTTTTAACAAGGCTCACCAAGAACCTATTTAGTTTTTCAACCGGGTTCACCAATAACCCAACAATTCAAAGATTGAATTGAAAATAAATGCAACAAGAAATGACAAACTCAAGTTGTCGGATAGTTGCTGGTGCAGCTTGTTGGAAGTCCACTTGAATGCACTTGAATAAGCCTTAATGACTTCGGTGGCTTCTTCCTAAAATTGCTTCAAGCTTCAAATTTAGAGTTGGTGAAGACTTGAAAGCTTGACTTAAATGCTCTTGTGCTCTTGTGCTGTTAGTTGGTATGATATTCATTGAAGCTCTCTTTTCTTTGAAGAACTCTCTTATTGATTGCTTTGAGGTAGTTCAAATCCTTCAAATTTAAAATCTTCCTTCATCCCAAGGCAATTCTAGCCGTTGTGGACCGTTGGGGAATGATTTGTGACCGTTGGAGCACTTTGTAGCATTCAAAAGTAAATTCTGAAACTAGCAGTTAGATATCTGAAAATGACATTCGAGTCGGCTCGGATTCTTTCGAGTCGGCACGGATTCCTTCGAGTCGATAGGTCGAGTCACCAAATCTTCAATGCAGTTGGCTCTGTATCTCAGGGCGCAGAATGTCACTCTGGATGAGTCGGCTCTTGATAGCTCAGGTCGGCTCGAACTTGAAACTTAAAAAACTTGAACTCGAGGAGTCTGCTCTTTTCAACTTGGGTCGGCTCTTCTTCTCGGGTTTGGAAAAACCTTACTCTAGAAGAGTCGGCTCGATGCAGTTCAGGTCGGCTCGCTTTCTCAAGCTTTCGAAATTAGGTCCGGCAGAGTCGGCTCTTTCTAGGTCGGGTCTGTTCGCCTGGCTGTTCTCAGAAAACTTCAGGAAATGGACTATGGAGGAGTTGGCTCGGACTGATTCCAGTCGACTCGGATTCACTAGAGTCGGCTCGCTTTCCATCCAGTTGGCTCGGATTGCTGCGTTCCAGAATCCTTGCTGCGTGCCAGTAAGCAGAGTCGGCTCTTCTTCACTTGGGTTGGCTCGAGTGTCTTCTTCAGGATTTTTACAATTGAACTTAAAGAAAACTCTCACCAACTCTTTTACAATTTTACATAAATCAACTCAAACTAAAATTCATGGCACACACATACTCACAGAAGTAACCCTTTTTACTTGATTTTTCTTAGCATTTTGATTGGGTTCTTCTTTACAAAAACATTTACAACACAACTCAAACAAGAAAGTAGAAATGTAGGAGTTGAAGTTTGAACATGTTATATATCCTACAAAAACTTGTCAAACACTTGCAGAGTTGTCAGAAATAAATGTACATGCTCCAATGTTTGGTTATCATCAAAATCACTTGTGGGGACAACGGATTATGTTGACTTGGCCAAACTTAAAGTGGACTCCATGCATTTCTTATCCTTCTCCTAAAGCCTCAGTTCCTTGTTTCCCTTCTAAATCTATACACTTGTTGGTATAATGGATTATGGGTACTAGTTTGGATTCATTTCTAGGTGAGGATTTTTTTTTGTCCATCTATGTTTCTATAATTTCTTGCAATTAGCTGATACTTTTAGTTTATCACCTTTCTCTGCATGAAGTTATTATATTTCAGACTTTCAGGCTTTTTGCTATACAATGGCCCATTCCTACTGCTTATGTTCATAGTCATTTTATAAATTTTCTTTACTTTGAACATTTCTTGTGCTTAACCTCTTGACTGTGATCTTTTGACTGCTCATGCTCACCATGACTTTCTTGCTGTAAACATTTTGGTTGCTAGTGCAAGTAATCTTAGATTTGTATTTGCCTACAAATCTTGAAGATAGTAGATAGGCTTAACTTGATGGCTTAGATCTAAAGCTTGGGTCTTTACTACAATATTTCATGCTCGGTTTTTGAGGTATTATTGTCTCTTCCTTTTTATCATTTGATTCGTATTGAATTCACATTAGTTTTAATGACATCAAACAAGTTACACTGTTTCCTTATATTTGTTGCTTATCAAGATACCTAGATGTAATTGTCAAAGTGTTTTGTGCTAGGTTACTGCACTTTCACTCGACATTACTAGCAATCTAGCCATGTTACATATTGTATGGCTAGTCCAAGGAACTTTAGGTCATTAATTCTAGTTCTTTAATGGATCAAAAGGGGGTTTAATAGGTGGTTATCTAAGTCTGATCCATTAGGAGATTTTTTTTAACAAAAAGAAAAGATAAAAAAAGAAATCTCCCTAATCTGATAGCTTATGAAGCCTAGGTCTATAAAAGATCAGTTTAGATTAGATAGGTAATTATTGAAGTCCAATCAATTCTGGGAGGAGGATGGGGAAGAAAATCTGCTCCTGTGCTTCATCCATCCTAGAAGTCTGAATGTTGACCTTTAGTTCAAGTCTGAAATTAGTTGGAGCAAGATGCCTGAGCTTATTATTCAATCAAACCCAATTTGGTCGAAGACCAAGGTTTGGGAGCTTCGGGTTTTGAGAGCTAGGAGGATCAAAGGTAATGGTGTTAAGCAATATACTAGACCCATTGACCCTACCAACCTATGGTGGTGGCTGATTCACATGTCCATGGTTCAACCACCTGAAATTTCTTAAAAACTTCCTTGCTTTGTATACCATCGTTTATCCTCCCAATGCCTCAGTTCCATCCATCCTTTGAAGTTTATGGCCACTCTCTTCTTTAACTTTGAGCCCATGTCACCATTACCATCCATGCCCTCGGCCTGTAATTCATCAGCCCCTATTGCCTTTGATTGACAGCTGTATATTGTTTCATCCATTCATTCGCAACCTCCGACTCAAATGCCCTTCTTCATAATTGCACCGCCTTTGATGTTAGGTAACTTCATGACCATCCTATTAGTCTATCATTTCTGATGTAAACAAAGCATGAACCAAAATGGTCTAAGTTTCTTAAAATCTACAACATTAGACCATTTTATTTGGATCTGACCTTATTGTTGGAAGGCAACTCATAAACCATCTATTCTAGTGTTTCTTGTGACAACACCACCTACCATTTGCTCCATCTCTCAGCCATTCTAGTTAGATTTATGCTTGTTTCCATCCAACCTCATCACGCTGTATAAAGAGTCTATATTAGCACCATAATTGCAATCAATGTTGTTAAGCTTGAGATTGAGTTGTAGGCTGTATAACGGGTCAAGGGTTAGATTGGATCATATCATGAATTGGATTGCAGACCATAAAATATTTCCAATTTATCTCAATATTTTTTCAAAAATAAAAAAATTGAGCAAATTGAATAAAGGATTCAAGTATGCTATAGACTAAGAATCGCTGAACCGGTATCGGGACCCATACCGGTACATATACCAGCCTTGGTCAAAATGAGAAAAAAATTCCTCTTTCTCATGGCTACATTGTCCGACCCGAATCGAACCCGAAGTGGGTTGAATTGAGCCCGAACCAGACTATGTCATACCGTACCGGTTCGGTATGGATGTTTTTGGACTGTTCGGAGTCCCGGACCATTTTTCAGGATTGAACCATATTGGTTCTTGGCTGGTACAGTTTGGTATATCCCGAACTAGGTAGTTCGGTACGGTTCTGAAAATCCTGCTATAGACTAATGGAGAACAAAAGGCCATACATGTAAGAAGTCTTGGGGGTTCGGGATGGTTCCGAAAATCCTACTATAGATTAATGGAGAACAAAAGGCCATACATGTAAGAAGTTTGGGTCTATTAAGTCTATATGTAGCATGTTCAATATTAAGCCTATATATAGCATGTTTAATGAAGCAAAAATTATGTCTAATTCAATTATCCTCTTAGGTAGAATGTGTTATTAAAAGAAAAGAATGACATATGGATGTAAAAATATGAAATTTGCCTCCCACATTTAACTCCATGAACACCAAATGATGGTCTTCTTATTCTTATCGATGTAGACTTAATAGTGGTGAATAATTTTAAATGCCATATAATGAAATAACTTACTAAAAATGGACTTTAACATGATTCAATAATATAATTAACATGATCAATTTTAAACTTCTTATCCAAGGGACTATATAACCGTTAGTACATATCTAGATCCTATTATCCCAAATTGATCATGATCAGAAGATGAGATCCAGCTCGTTCAGGGTCATTTTGTTCAATACAAGGATCACTGAACCGGTACCATAACTCGTACCAGTCAACGACCGGTACCGTACCATACCGGTACATGTACCGGCCTTAATAAATTGAAAAAAACTATCTTTCTCTCCCCTCTCAAGCAAGGATCGCTAAACCGAATCTAAACCGGACTAGAACCGAGCCTGAACCGGATTGAACTGGACCGTACCGAACCGACCCGTACCGTACCGAATTGGCCTGTACCGGTCCAATTTTTATGGTTTGGATTTCGAACCATTTTTTAGAATTGAACCATACCAGTTCTTGATCGGTACAGTACAGTATGCCCCGTACCGGATGGTACGGGGCAGTACCGTAAACCCTTGTTCAATATCATAAAATCTAGATAAAGTATCAACAATAAGGATTGCAACAGCCTTCTGTTTTAAATGTTAATTTGTTACTCTCTTTGGTAGCTTCACATATCTGACCAGTAATCTTTAGTTTGTGTACTAACCAGAATTTATTTTCTTTTTAGTGTGTGGGAATTATGCTCTTGGATTGATTATTATCAATGCTTGTTTCAGATCCAAATTCCTGCTATGAAAGGACTAGAAATAGTTCTAAATGCTGAAAAAGGGAATTGCATTCTTCACACCAGTACTTTTTTTTCTGATTGGAATCCTTTCCGATGGTTACCTTCTTATGTGACCCATCTGACACCTATTTATGGTGCCTACTTTTTGTTTGTTACCATGGTTATCGCTGGAGGTACATGGGTGTGTTGCAATTTTAGGAGGGGAAGGAGAGCTGATACTGGCATACCATATCAGCAACTTGAGATGGGAGCCCAAACACAGTCGAGTTCAGCAGTTGTTGACTCAAACACAGCCGATGGCTGGGATGAGGGCTGGGATGAGGAATGGGATGAGGAAGAAGCAGTCCCACAGGCTTCAAAAAAGCATCCCGCTGGAAGTGTTTCAGCTCATGGCCTCACTTCAAGATCTCCCAGAAAAGATGGGTGGGATATTGATTGGGATGAGTAGGCTCTTAACAAGGTGGAAAGCGAGTGAATGGTCCTTTATTTTTCCAGGAGAGAATAATCGGAAGCTATTCCCGGAAGAAAGTTATATTTACTGTGGCTTTGCTAGGCAAAAGTTGCATATCACAGTGCCAAGAAAAGATAGTCATGTTTAGGATATCCAGCCTATTTGTGTGGAGAAGAAATCAATTTCATGAAGAAATCCTGTATCATAGATTTTTTTTCCTAATTGCTGTTTTTGAACAATAGGTTTGTTAGTTGAATTGGAAACCCTTTGAAGGGCTGTATCTATTTAGATTTTCACAGGGGCTTCTGAGTTGAAGAACCTTCTATGGAGACATCAGATAGGATCTGCCTGGCAGCCACCTGCCCATCCTCGAAGAGGAGTTTGAATCCAACTTGGACAGCTCTAATACTATCAATACTCTACCCAGCTTCTAAGTCCATAAGCTAGTACAGGTCTCCTACGATCAATAGTGCACAGCAAAGCACCAGCATGGAACTAATCGCCAAGCTCATGATCTATACTTTTGAACAAAATAAGCAGCACAATATGGATCGAGGGGAAGTTGCTGTGTTGGAATCTATATTGGGGTTGCCCTAGCATCTGTTTGAAGTGTCGAAATTATGTATTCTGATGATGATACTTTCATTGTTCTTTGGTTATTTGCTTGAAAATGCTGCTGATGTAATCCAAATGAGCAACTAGATGCAAAAAATTGTCTTTTGTGTGTTTGAACCAGCATGTCTTGGAGTGATACTGCTTTTTAATCCTGGTTGTTTGGCTCAAGCTGCCTCTGGTTTTAGACTAGAATTAGCTCCAGGTTATTGTCTTATGGATGATTCTGTCTTTGTAACCATGTATCTAAAGGTCCATCAAGCCATGGTTTTTCATTTTCTGATCTTTGCAAGATCTTGCAAATAAAATCTTACAAATGAAGAAGTTTTTTGTTGGCAGTGGAAATGCTGCGCTCTTCTTGTTTGTCTTAATAGATATTCATGATCATGTAATTTTTAGATTCCTTGCAGTTCATTTTTCGATGTTATTCTAAAATTTTCTTTTGACCCAAAATATGAGATTCTGATACAGCGATGTGTCATGATTTTAATACTCACCAGTTGCAAGTTTATGGTTAGATTTGTGATTGTATGAAAGCTTATGATTCATAATTTGCAGTCTTCTTTTAGGTAGTTCTTTGTGTTTTTCAGAGAAATTTGGGAATCTTCTTGGTGAAATTTCTAAAGAATGCCTGAGATTATCTGAACCAGAAACTATGTCATCTTGTCGAAACCTTGAAGTGGGATTGATTAGTAGGTTGCCTGCCATTCCTCTGAGTCTTATCATAGCAGTCATACCTAACTACCGTAAATTATTTTTCCAAAATCATAATTCAGGGATAAGATTCTTTAGATCAAGAAGCCAAGGGAACATGGCAAGCTTATAATTTCCCTCCTTGTAGCTTCAGCATCATTGGTTCATGCAGCAAACACTCGAGGATTTGGAGTTGTCATCCCAGTTGGCTTTAATAAAACCACCCACTACTGTGAAATTCCCCACACGGATAAAGGTATTCAACCAGTGGTTTAGCTAAAGATCTGAAAACAAGGATGGACTTTTCTTTCTAGAACTTGTCTAAAAATCCATCTATTAGAACCAGGCAGGTGCAAAGTTGTATGATGTTTAGGTTCGGCATATGAAAGATGAATACTTGGATTTCTGAATGGATACATGGAAATTTTCTTCTGACAATGGTTAACATTCTCCTACTTAAGTAGATACACTCTTTTGATGACCATCTCCAGACTATATATGATAGTCAAAAACAACCAGGCAGGTGCAAATTTATATGATGGTTAAGTTGTATATGAGTTATGAGTACTTGCTTTCCGGAATGAACACTCTTTTGATGACCATCTCTAGACAATGTATAATAGTCGAAAACAGAGTACGTCCCGGACATTTGAGTTCATACAACAGCCTAGGCGCAAGCCAAGCATGTGTCACAACAGTCGCAATACTGACAATAAGAACTCTACAAATTCCATTAGCACCTACTATTGGCCACAGTAACTACTTTTTATATAATCCAAAAACCAATGTTTCCATTGTCTAGGAGATGATGTTTGAATTCTATCCCCCTCTTTGTTTTGCATGGTAGCAAGAGGTGAAACATCTTTGATCCATCATTTTGACAAAAATATCTTATATTGTTCTTTTGAAAAGTTTGCAACAGCTTAGGTAAGTTTTAGTGATTCATTGATTTTTTAAATCGTGAAGATAATTATTAGTCGTGAATGTAGCGGTTAGATGCCCTCGAGGTTTGAGGTTCAAGTCCCCTCACTCACTATCTTGAGCCCAGGATTCACGTGAAGATCCAAAAATCTAGTGCAGTAACAGGATGATATCTTGTCTTCTTCATCTTTCTTGTACAGAACTTACATATCCATGGTGTTTCACCTCATTGATGGAGAAAAAAAAAAAAAAATAGAAAAAAGAAGGTCCGGTTCATGTAGGATAAGACCTTCCCGCACGAAAAAATGATCCCTATCCAATAATGACATGATGAGCTCTAGGCCATGATCATATAAAGCTAAACAATCCCAAACCAAGACCATCATCATTAGTTCGGGTGAGTGGGATGTAGGATGCCATGTTGGAGTGCTTCATCATCTCCATCCTACGGTCCTCCCAGAATCATGTCCCAGCCCAGGTCCATGTGCCTGGTGAAAGTTGCCAAGGAGGAGGCATCATTGTGTTCCTTTTTTTAAAGTAGTACCAAGCTCTTGCTCCAGGCCTCCACCCTACCAACCTTTCAACAAAACACTTTCACTTTTCGCCTTTGTCTCTCCCTTTTTTATCCCTCTCCCTGGCCTTCGGGGCTTCTCTTGCGAACCCGGCACGCACCCCCTGCTCCACCCTCCTTTGCTGGTCAAAAGGGTCGTTTCCAGGGTTAGGATAGGGACCATCAACATTAGCAAATCTTCGAATGGAAAGCACTGGATTTCATTCATGAGCTGCCGGCAACCCTGTGCCCAATAGAATGCTTTGTGACATGCAGGTCATTTCCATTATCCATTGCCAACAAAAAATGACATAAGGATTAGACTTGCATATGTGTGTGTATAGAATTCAACTCTCACCGAGGAGAATAAGAAGGGAAACCCAGCTTATATGAACATATGGAGTCTTGAAGTTTCATTCTCGAGTCATCAGCCTATAAACATAAAGAGGGTCAGAAGTTTTATTCTTGGATTGCACCTGCATCGATATGTATTCCACCAAGCATGCTTCACCTTTTTAGTTAAAACAAAAGCAAGATGGCAAAAGATGCCTCTCTCTTTTGCAATCGTGAAGAAGAAGAAGAAGAAAGAAAGAAAGAAAGCATTTCGTACTCAAATTGCTAGCATGATAATGGTGTGGCTGGACACCGTGCGACTAACTTGACCCCAGGGAGGATAATCTTTTGATCAGTAAGCCCCAGCAAATCAGATGTTGCCAATCTCGTATTGTGATTAAAGACATGATAGTGGGGCGGTCATGCTTGAAAACAAAATTGCTCATTTTGGTCAAGGGTTATAATTTTAGATATCAAGGAATCGAGTATGGATAAACAAATAGGGAGGAGTCTTATTCACCAACCATACCATATGGAATTTCCAGCGAATATTAAAGATCTCTCTCCAGGTCAAGACCATACATCAGCCATAATCAGCAAGTTGTTCCCCAATTATCTGGTAATGGTTTCCTAATATCTTCTATACCGTTCATTAACTCGAGTCATGTTTTAACTTTCAACTTGAAGGAATTTCTCTCCTTCAGTTTATCTAATTACAAGTATTTTTCATCCCAAATATGCTAAAGTCTTTTTTATATTCATGATCGTTTTTTTTTCTCTGATCGTGAAACCTTCGTTTCCAATTCATACGGTATTAATTGTTTCTGTTTTCGTGGAAAATGGTGACGAGGTAACCATCATTTTTATTAAAATATTAAACCAGTACAAAGAAGTAGGCCTAACAAAAGAGCATATGAAATAAAGATGTCAAAAGTTTTGTTATTGTCAATTATTTCCTTCAATATTAAACACAAATCAAGTATTTTATTTTTTAAAACTATTTACTTTCGCTACCACATTTACATGCAACTAAGCCGAGCACATGAAAATAACTATTTAAAAGCATGAAACTTACCGATGTAAATATGCACAAGATGAAGGTAAATATTTCACATTTCAGAGGAAATGAAATGAAGCATTTATCCTTCTAACCTCTCAAGATAAAAAGATAAAAGGGTAGGACCACCTTCACCCAGAATGGACGTGCTGCATGGGAGGCGTTCTAAAGTTTACAGACACGCCTTACCATTTGGATGAATCACTCGGTAAAACTCTGGCGAACGAAGTGTCCCTCCCCTTCGCCCCAAATGGTGATGTTATAAAAGTGAAGTCCCCGGCCAGCCCTGACAAACTTTTTTAAAGGAAAATGCTGCGTGCACCAGTTAGTATATCGTGATATTTAAAGATGAATATAACTAAATAAACGCTTTTGAATGCAGTGGATCTCACTTGGCAGATATTGTTGGGAGGAGAGTAATGATTAAAAAAAAAAAAGGACTTATACTATTAGGCCACATCAACGGACTGCATGATTCTCTCTCCATCACTGCATTAGCCTGTTGTGCACTAAATAAATATATTTTTCTGCAACTCATGTTACCTCCATTTGTTTATTGTTTCCGTCTCACCGTCCCTTTGCTACGGCAACAGGTGTAGAAAATCTCAACGCAGGTCCCCTTATTCCATATTTGCCTCTGACTTTAGGGAAAGTTGTTGGATGTCCCCTTATTCCATCAAGGGCGACTCTATCACGATCGATCTCATATTTTTCTGTGAATTTGGTGGCTCATCTTATTCAGGATATCAGACTGTTTCTGCAAAATTATTCTTCGGTACTCATTCGGCATATTTATAAAAAGGCCAATTCAGCTGCTGACTGTATGATTTTCTTTGTTGCTTAGCACTCGAATTTTATTTTTTCGTCGGACTGGCATAATATCCCTGTACAGCTTAGGGATCTCATTTTGATAGACTTTTTAGATTGTATTCATCCCCGTTCAGTGCAATGAATACACCGTTTCATCAAAAAAAAATAATATTTTTTAAAAATAATTTTAGTGAAATGCAGCCCTTTCAAACATATTTACCATTTTACGGTAATTTTTGCAACGTTCGTCCGATTTTTTTTTTTTTTTACACGAGAAGAAGGCACAGGTTCAACCTGCGCCTTCTCATTAAGTTTTTTTAAAAAAATTACACTTGGAGAAGGTGCGCCTTCTCTAAAGCTTAAAAAATATATATATTAGCCAGGAGAAGGCGCAGGCTGATCTCATAAAGTTTTTTAAAAAAATATTTAGTTGAAAGTGCGAGTTAAAAAATAATAATAAATGAAAGGTGCAAGTTCTAGTTTTAAAAGAAAATTAATTGAATGCGAAAAAAAATTCACTGAAGGACCGGTGGCAGGATCCTGGTAGCTGATCGGTGGCAGGATCCTGATGACCGGACCGACGGTTTGACCAGTGACAAGACCCTAGCGACTGAACCTATGGCAAGATCCTGCCAGCCAGACGACGATCAGACCAGTGGCAAGACCCTAGCGACCAGAATGGTAGCAGGACCCTGGCGACCAGACCAGTGGTAGGACCCTAGCGACCGGACCGGTGGTTTGACCGTTGACAGGACCCTAGCAGCCGGACCTGTGATAGGACCCTACCGACCAAACCAGCGATCAGTTCAGTGGCAGGACCCTAGCAACCGGACCAGTGGCAGGACCCTAGCAACCGAACCAGTGGCAAGACCCTGGCTGCTGGACCGGTGGTAGAACCCTTACAACCGGACCGACGGTTTGACTGGTGACAAGACCCTAATGGCCGAACCTGGGCAGGACCCTACCGATTAGACCGATGATCAGATCGATAGCAGGTCCCTGATCATTGGACCAGTGGCAAGACCCTGGCGGCTGGACCAGTGGTACGACTCTGATGACCGGATCAACGGTTTGATCGATGAAAAGACCCTAGTGGCTGGACCTGTGGCAGGACCCTGACCGCTGGACCAGTGGCAGGACCCTAGCACTGGACCGGTGGCAAGATCTTGGTGACCGGATCGACGGTTTGACCAGTGACAAGATCCTAGTGGCCGGACCTGTGGCAGGACCCTGCCAGCCAGACCGGTGACAGGATCCTAGCTACCTGACCGGTGGCAGGACCTTGGCGGTCAGACCAGTGGCAGAATCGGTGGCCGGACCGGTGGCAGGACCAGCGGCCAGATTAGCAACCGGTCCGATCACAGGTCCGGTCGCCGGTCCGATAAGGGACCCGGCAGTCGGTTTGGTCGCCAATCCGGCCACCAATCCGGTCGTCGATCTTGCCACCGGTCTGGTCACCGGTCCAACCAGAGGTCCTGCCACCGGTCGTTGGTCTGGTAGTCGGTCCTGCCATCGATCCTGCCATCAATCCGGCCACCGATCCGACCATCGGTCAGACTAGGGGTTCGACCGTCAGTCTTGCCATCGGTGGCAGGACAGGTGTTAGGACCGGTGGCCAAACTGGTGCAGGATCAGTGACCGGATAAGTGGCAAGGCTAGCGGCTAGATTGGCGGCCGGTCCGACCACCGGATAGGATCGGCATCGGACCGGTGGCAGGATTGACGGCTAGATTGGTGGCCGGACCGGTGACTGGACTGATGGCTGGACCGATGCCCAGACCAGTGGCAAGACCTATCGATCCGCCAAACTGGTGGCATGACCGGTGGCCGGACGGGTGACCAGATCGGCAGCTAGAATGGCGACCGGATCCGATCGCCAATCCAATCTAGTCGCCAGTTTAGCTACCGATCCGATTGCCGGTCCGGGCTCCGATCCGATCACCGATCTGGTTACCAAAATATTACAATTTTTTTATTTTTAAATTTTTAAATTTTTAATTTTAAAAATTGAGATGCAGGAATAAGATGAAGTCACAGGTACGACCTGCGGCTTCACTTTACATGAACCTTCTTTTAGTTTTTAAAATTTTTAATTTTATTATATTAATTTATATTTTTTATATATTATAATTTTGTTATGTTTTTTTAAATATTTTTAATTATATTATGTTATTTTAAATATATTAAATATTTTTTATATTATTTTAAATTTTATTATATTTTTTAATATTATTATATTAAAACTTAAAGATACGGGTGTGGCTGTCATATTTACTGATCTACGGTAGTTCAGTAAATTTGTTTTGACTCATACTACTTCAGTATTTTTTTAAAAAAAGTTATTTAAAAAAACAGACATGGGATCTATCTCCGTCTTTAAATATTTTTTTAAAAAAATATTATTTAAAAAAATTATACCGGGTGATCGACGGTCGAACCGACATCCGGATCGGTAGTTGACTGATGGCCAGATCGGTGGCCAGACCGGCACCCGGACCGGTGCCTGGACCGGTGCTTGAAACTGCGATCGAACCGACGGCCGGACCGGTAATCAGATCGGTGGTCGAACTGACAACTGGATTGGATCGACGATCGGATATGGTCGCCATTCCGATCGTCGATCCGGTCTCCCGTCCTGCCATCGATCTGGACGCCGGTCCTGTCACCGGTTCAACCACCGATCCGACCAGGGATCCGGTTGTTGGTTCTGCTGCCGGTCCGGATGCTGGTCCTGTCACCGGTCCGACCAGGAATCTGGCCACCGGTCTGATTGCCGGTCCTGTGGCCGGTCCGGATGCCAGTACTACCACCGGTTCTGCCATCATTTTTTTTAAAATAAAAAAAAAATCATTCAAAAATATATGTTGAATTGTACCTTCTAATAAAAATAATAAAAAAATGTAAATTAAATCTGCACCTTTTAATATGCACCTTCTAAAATAAAAAAAATAAAAATCATCAACCTGCGCCTTCTCTTAATTAAAGCTAAACATGATGGACTAAAAAAAAAAAAAACACTCAGGCATTAAAAATAAAAAAAATTCCCATCAACCTGCGTCTTCTCGCTATGCGCTGCCAGCTCGTCGTCCAGATGGCAAGGAAAAAAAAAAAAACACGTGGCCCAACAACAGTAAAAAGATAAAATTGCTTCAACCCGCGATACTTTGATAATATTGATTTTAAAAAAATATTTTTAAAAAAATCCAAAGTTGCTAGCCTTGACTTTTTTTTTTTTTTTTACTTATTATAAAAAAAAAAAAAAGAAGAAGAAGAAGGATGGGAGGAGGGTAAACCCTCGCCGGCTCGCCGTAGCTGCCCCGACTGGGATGTAATAAAAAAAAAAAAGTTGTTAGCCTTGACTTTTAGAAATGGGATGTAATAGTACCGGTCTAGAATCCAGGTCCATGTAAGTTAGTATGCAATTAAACTTGATGCAGGCTTTGACCTATAAAAAAGAAAAAGAAGGGCTATGATGCTCAAAACCACATGCAAGCCTGAGGGAATGATGGGGAGAGTGGAGTCAGGTTCACGCAAGTTTAATTTTTTACTTTTCTGACAGCCTGGATGTGAATGGACCACTAGTTTTTTTTTTTAATCCCCGGATTAAATTTAGAGAACAGAGGGATGGTATTGAGGTCGAAGGCGCCGCAAGTAGAAAAAGGAATTCACTGCTGATTCCACCATTCTGGATGAGCAAAATGTCAATAAGAGTAGCATCTTACCAATTCCTGAAACCACATAAAACTTGAGTCGGTTCTTGAAACAAAGAAGTGAATATATATATATATATATATATATATATATATATATATATATATATATATATATATATATATATATATGTATATGTAGTTTCTTCTGATACAAAGAAATAGATTAGATTCACAGAAAGCAAAGTTTATACACTAGGGCTCCGTAAGCAGCAAGGGTTTTGAAATATTGGGATTGAGACATGGTGATCGGACCTATTCTCACCACACAGTTCCATCAGAATTTGATCATGCCCCTAAGACAAATCTTGAAATGCCTTGTGCATCACATCAAACATTTTGAAGTCGAAATTCTAAAGGGTCCTAGGTTGTGAAACTTTAAGGCAAAATTTATAAGACATGGCTACCTTTTGATGATCGAACTGCTTAGAATGTAACTTCAAATATACCATCTTCATAATGCTCTACTTACTCTGTAATAACTTACCAGCACCAACATGCATGGTATTTATCCACTTCTTGGGTAGCCAATCTGTTTTCTTAAGAGTATGAGAAGCACAATATTACAGGGTCGCATACAAATCAGATATGTCAGCAGCCTTGGAGCCATTACACATCAAGCATCATGCTCATACTGTAATCATGAATTAGTCTTAGCATGTCAATTTCATGTAATGTCATAATGATGAGGATTTAGAAGGTTCTTGTATATCCAACAAGCCAACAAATTATTCCGCCACCACCACCCTCCCTGTCCGATCTCAGAACAATGCTGCTGAATAGAAACATGTCCGAATCAGATAAAAAAAACAAACAAACAAATTGTTAAGGATCCGACAATCTAAGTGCCCGGTGAAAGGGAATCAGGTCAACACAAACACTAGCACTCACTTGGAGAGTAGAGAAAAACAGCACCTTCCCTGTTGAACTAAAAAATACATCCTCTCAACAGCTCCTCCATTTACTACAGCCCAACTCTTCCTCTTACTTATTCTAAACAGGCAAACCGGATTCCTCTTCGCCGTGAAAACCCTATGCCTCTCTCTCTCTCTCCCTCCCTCCCTCTTCATGTCTTAGATTTCAAGCAACAATAAGGAAAATCAAAAGCAACTTCATGGGAACTCAACTAAATTCCTCTTCTGAGCTATCCTGGGGGCACCTGATCAGCTGCAAAATTTTCACCACCTCTGCCATATCTGGCCTGTTCGATGGCACCTGTGATGTACAAATCAGCCCCAGCTTCATCACTGGCACAGCCTCCTCCACCGGGAACTTTCCACCAAGCTTCCCATCCATGCACTCCTCGACCCTCCCTTCTTCCAATGCCCCCTTCACCACATCACATAACACCACCACATCATCCTCCATGTACTCCACAGGCCGCCTTCCTGTCATGATCTCCAGTACCAACACTCCAAATCCATAAACATCGCATTTCTCGGTGATCTTCACCGTCCTGCAGGCAAACTCTGGTGCCATGTATCCAAGTGCACTTTGAATTTTGCTACTAAGAACATAGAGGTCCAGCATCGGTAGTAGTTTTGCCAATCCATAGTCCCCTACCTTGGCCTCACCTGAGCCATCAATCAGAATGTTGCTCGATTTGAGATTGTAGTGAATTATGTTGAGCCGGTGGAGGTGGGCTAAACTTCTTGCAATCCCGAGAATTATATCGAACCTCTCTTGCCACGAGAGCAAGTTCGAAGCAGAGCTTTCATGGAGGTGTCTGTAGAGATTCCCACCAGAGACATACTCATAGATGAGGAGCTGCAAGGATGGAGTCCAGTAGTAACCTTCGAGGGCTACAAGATTGGGGTGTCTAACTTTCCCCAGCTTCTTGACCTCCCTCTCAAAATCTTCTTGGGACTTCACCAGGCTTGAGACTGTGAGCTTCTTGATGGCCACAGGCCGGCCATCTCGTAGGATAGTCTTGTATACCGTACCAAATCCCCCACGGCCCAGCTCACAGTCCTTATTAAGGATGGCATGTGCCCCAGCACTGAAGTCAGGGTCATTTCCAGAGAACATGACAAGCTTGCCAGAGTTTACTTCAGTCCCAGGAGAGTGGCTATAGTAGTCATCAGAGAGAGCTAAGGCTGCAGCAGATTGGGAGGCGGATGAGGAGCGGACCCTGATATTTAGGACAGTGATGGTGATAACACCCAGTGCGATCACAGCAGCAGCTCCAATGGCAATGAGAGTGGAAATACTTAGGATGATCTTCTTGTGGTGGAGGTTGCCAGGGGAGAAGGCTGAATTAGAAGAGCGGTCGGGGGAGGAGGAGTTGGGGTTGAGGACAATGGGCTTGGGGAGGACTGCAGGGCAGGAGCGATTTACGACAGAACCACAGAGGCTGGGGTTGTCAGAGAGGGAGGAGGGAGGGATGGTGTCGAAGAAGTTTCCAGTGGGGAGATCTCCAGAGAAGAGGTTGTGGGAGATGTTGAAGGAGATGAGGTGGGGGAGGTTGGAGAGCTGCTTTGGGAGGGTGCCTGTAAGCCTGTTGCGGGAGAGGTCTATGGTTTGGAGGTTGGTGAGGTTGGCCAAGGTTGGGGGTATCGGGCCTGTAAGATTGTTCTGTGATAATATCCTACATGAACAATTCAAGCAAAAGAAACAATATAATCAGTTAGATAAATGCCTTAAGTAAGCTAACAAAAGCAGCAAATAGATCTTATATGATTATAAAGGCAGACACAATGAAAATTTTAGAAGGTTCAGATTGATCATTTAGCTTGTACCATGTTTATAGAACTAAATAAAAGAAGATTTGAATGATAATGGGAAGGAAAATGGTTAGTGAACTTCGAGTGCAGAACACACAAAAACCTATCAGGATAGAGAGAGCTGATGTCATGAATGAGAGCCAAATAACTTGTTATACCATGTGGTAATCAACCTAATATGCATGGGGAATCACCAAAAGAAGACATGTAATAAAGGGCAAAGACATCAAGCTGAAAACCAAATGGAAAATCCAAATAGGCTGTGACTAAGACAGCAGCGGCAACAGAACAATGCTTGCCGAAGTTTTTTTGGTGGGAGAATTTGAACAATCAGAATCTGATGAAGATAGCCACAAACGGGAGGTCCAGCACACTCAAAACAGTGAGAGAGAAAAAAACTACAATCCCAGAATGGCCAATGTAAAGATGAGAAGAATCTCCATATCTATCTACAGAAATCAATGAAATCTAGATGAAATTAGATCAGAAGTAATTAAAATGGAAAACATCAAGAATGGAAAAGGCAAGGAGAGTGAACTTACAAAGATGTGAGAGAAGAGCAGTTCGCAATCTGAGCTGGTATTCCTCCAGTAAGTGAATTCTTCTGCAGCCTCAGCTCAGTCAAAGAGACCGCTCTCCCTATCTCCGGTGAGATACTCCCATTGAGCCGGTTTCCACTTAGATCAAGGACCTGCATTGACTTCAACTCCCCAATGCTCGTCGGGATAGAACCCGACAGCAAATTCCAGGATAGGTTTAGGAACTGCAAGCCATGAATGTTCCCGATATCAACTGGAATTCCACCGAAGAATCCATTGCTGGATAAATCCAATACCTTCAGGGTCTCATCAGTAGTATCAGGAATTCGTATCGAGCCATTCATTTTATTCCCTGAAATTGAAATAGTCTGCAAACCCAATTCAAAAATCCATGTTGGGAGATTACCCGTCAAGGAGTTCTGGCTGAAATCCACCTCCAAAAGGCTTCTGCAAGTGCCCATCGATTCTGGCAAGCTCCCTGTAAGACCATTATGGGAGAAATCCAATCTTTGCACTAGCTGAAGGAGGCCAATGGAACCTGGAATCTGGCCAGAAAACCCGTTGCTTGACAAATCCAACGTCTCTAAACTTCTCATTTCTCCGATCCACACCGGAACTTCACCGGAAAAAGAATTAGAGCCCAAGCTCAAATAGCTACACATAGAAAGGTTCTGCATTGTTTCAGGGAGGCTACCAGTGAGCAAATTAACACTGAGGTCAACCGACTTCAACAGCAAACACCCTCCAATGTCTTCCGGCAACCGGCCGGAAAGTAGGTTACCGTGAAAGCTGATTGCCCTCAGATTGTAAAGCCGACTAATTCCCGTCGGTATATCACCAGACAGAGAATTACCAGAGAGGTCAAGTGATCTGAGACCATACAAAGACCAGAGCCCACTCGGCAAACGACCAGAAAGCCGGTTCGAGGAGAGGTTCAGAGCTGCCAGCGTCGTGCAGGAGCCCACGCTCGGCGGAATCTCCCCCGAGAAGCCATTGTTGGCCAAAGAGATGGACCTCAGAGACCTGCATTGACGGAAGTACTCGTCAGGTATCGAGCCGGAGAGATTGTTCTCGCTGAGAACCACACTCCAGAGGCTTTCGAGCTGAGAGAGATTGGGATTGAGACTGCCCGAGAAGTTGTTCCGCGAGAGGGATAGCTTCCGGAGGGATTGGAGTTGGAGGAGACCACGACCAATCTTTCCAGAGAGGGAGAACCCATCGAGATTAAGCTCAGTGACCCTGTTGGTACTCGGGCTACACTTGACGCCGATCCAGCCGCAGGGGTCGTCGTCATCCTCGTTCCAAGACGCGAGCTTGGAAGCGGGGTCTTGGAGGTCGGCCTTGAAGACGATCAGGCCGAGGACGTCGTCGTTAAGAGCGCCGGATATGGCCAAAAGAGGAAAGAAAACGAGAAAGAAAACACAGTAAAGCAGCAGATTTCTCATCTCCTATCAAACTTTTTTCCCCTTTTTCTTCCAAAATGAAAAAAATATATATCCTCCTCAATCTTTCCTTCCCTAAAATGCTACTTCTCCGGTTGAAGATCCGAAGCCAAGATCGACGATTTCATTTTTTTCTACTAGTCTCCAATCGACTCCAAGACCTCGATTTTTTTAGCTAGCACGAGAGATTGGAAGACGGGGAGCTAAAAAGGGGAGGTTTTCAAGGAAAAAACAAAAGAGCACGAAGAAAACACCCACATTGGTCATCAGAAGCAATGCGATTTCTTTTGAAAGGTAAACAAGAGGAACAAGCCCTAGAAAATGGAATCCAAAGAACCGAACTTGCCACCCTGCGACGAAGGCCGGAAGGAAACGATAACATGTACAAGAAAAATAAAACAAGAGGCGAAATGCTTCAGAGCTCGGAAAACGGAGGAGACGACGGAGGAGGAAAACTAAGCACTCTTCTTTGCCGCACCGGCGAGGAAAGGACGGCGACTGGGCTGATCTAAAAGCAGCCACGGACAAGGCCCTCCGGGCTGCGCCGAAAAGCGGAGCACTTCTCGCCGGAATGCAGCCGGCCGCCGGAAACAAGAAGCTTTCCGGCCATTAGAGAGAGGGACGACTGTTTCTTCCCTTCTGCTGGGTCTCTTGCCCGAACTCTGAACGCTTACAGCTTTTTTTATCAAGAGAGAGAAGAAGAGGGCTGGGCGGGGTGGGGGTTGGAGGTCGCTGGCTCTTAATTAAGGGGGACTGTACACGTGGATATGGTCAATAAGATCCTACGCGGACGACACGTGGATCGCCAGCTCTTGTGGGAAATGATGAATTTATTACTTCACCATGAATAACATCCAGCACCCACGATGCACCCCAATGAATAACTTGTGGGACCCAAAGTTTAGGGCCGACGAGTCAAAATGGAGTCCAGGTTTGATGTTTTCACGAACAAGCGTAATATAAATCATCTCCTAATGGCCGCGCTGGAAAGGTCGTCTTCTAATTTAGGTACCTTTCTTCAAAAGCAGGCAATTGGGTGGGCCTTGCCTTATTATTATTTTTTTTTCTCCCTCTTTTTTATTTTGGTAAAGCTTAGAAGTTGGGAGAAATATACTTTAATTTTCATTTTTATTTTAATTTTAATGATGATGCCTCCGTAGGGTTGACATCATTATTTGTTTTGAAAATAAAAATAATCATTATATGTCCATGCGGCATTTGATTGGATTCTCTTGGAATATAATGATGACCTGGCGTAACAAAAATATAGCCGTGATAAAAAAAAAAAAAAAACTAAAGTAAATAATCGTATTTTCTAAAAAATCATTACTTTAATATAATATTATTTATATATTTTTTAAAAAATTAATATTTTTTTATATTTAAAATATATTAATAAAAAAATTGATGCAATAAATTGAAGAAACATTAATAATACTTCTAACCGCATCTCATGATTAGATTGATGGACAAAAAATAAAAGATATATTAGTACCAAAGGCAATCAAAAAAAAATCAAACCCCAACCCAATAGATCCAAATAAAGAGGAGGCTAATTTACTTCAATTTTTGATTTTGGTTGCGGTTGCCGATCTCGCCGCCGCGCTCGTGCTTCGGATCCGTCGATCTTATTAGACCGTCTTGCTCCTGGAGCCTCCTGGCTAGAACAAACCTGTAAGAGAGGGTCAGAAGATCCTGACCGGGGATCCCGGCAAGGGAGCTCCGACGATCAAGTTAGTGGACGGCGAGAAGGAACAGATTCTCCAAGATGGGCCCCCGAAGGAGTCCCAGACTCAGAGAATTTACTAGCAAGAAAGGTGCTGTAGGGACCAGAAACCCAGCCGGGCCTCCTTGCCGAGCTCACGCCAAGCGATCCCCTCTCGGGACCCTCGTTCTTACTCTCGGAGCGGGGCTTTTGGCCACTATTTCTTACTTGTCCCAGCTTACCTGGTCACCTCCAATCTCCTTCCTTTTATCTCCTCCCGCTGCCCGCCTGTCTTCCGCTCTTGGGAGGCTCCCCTCTCCATCCTTTTCTCTTTCCCCTTTTGGTGTTGAGGGCCAGGCGGCTTTCCGACCTCGTTCGCCGAGCCCAGCGGGGAAAGGGTAAAGACAGAAGGGGGGTGGCGCCGGCAGGGCGGCCGGTCAGACCTCGGGCCCAGTGAGGGTGCTCTCCCTCCTAAGTGCCGGCGCTGTCCATTGACGGGCCCTGTTTTGTCAGGACCGCGCCTCTCGACTGCAGGACCTGTCGGGCCGACGTAAGTGGTGTTTTGAGTGCCGCCGCCATCTGTACGGGGTGCCGTCTGTGGTGTGCACGGCTCGAGGGCCAACCTCGAGACCTGTGCCTCCGCTCTTTGGGACCTTCTCTGTACGGGCGGCCTAATCTCGGCCGAGGTGGACCCTTCCCGGGCGGACACCTGGCGAGGTGGCAGAAGGGCGCCCGGCCTCGGCCGAGGTGGACCCCTCATGGGTGGACACCTGGCAGGGTGGCAGGAGGGCGCCGGCCTCGACCGAGGTGGATCCGTCTCCGGGAGCCACCTGGCGAGGGAGCAGCCGATCTCGGCCGAGGTGGACCCCTCCTGGGTGGACACCTGGTGAGGTGGTAGGAGGACGCTCGGCCTCAGCCGAGGTGGACCCGTCTCCGGGGGCCACCTGGCGAAGGAGCGAAGGAGCAGCCGACCTCGGTCGAGGTGGACCCCTCCTGGGTGGACACCTGGCGAGGTGGCAGGAGGACGCTCGGCCTCGATCGAGGTAGACCCGTCTCCGGGGGCCACCTGGCGAAGGAGCGAAGGGACAGCCGACCTCGGTCGAGGTAGACCCCTCCTGGGTGGATACCTAGCGAGGTGGCAGGAGGAGCCCTGTACCGAATTCGACTTCGGTGAGGGTAGTAACGTCTCGGGATATCACCTGGCGAGGTAGCCCGGGGGGGCAAGGGCCGAGCTCGGCTTCGATAGCGTGGGAGCCGATGCTGACTCGACCGAAGAAACCTTCACGTGGCTCGATCATACCTGACGGAACCTGAGCCCGGCCACATCATTATTACGGCCGTAACCGTTGCAACTATGGGTCTATCTATGATGGCCTGAAACATACTAGGCTAGTAGAATGGGATTAAAAAAAAAAAAAGGGATTTTAATTTTTTATTCAAATCAATCATCATGGTTTTAAAAAAAATAATAAATTTAATTAAATTATTCATAAAATTCTGTTTCGAATTCAAAATTAATTAATAATAAGACCAAGTCTCCCTTGGCGGTCTGTTTTCTTCCTTTTATCTGAATTTTTTTCTAGATGGCTGCAACATTTTTACAGAGATCAAGGTTGTTTCTGTTGAAGGATGAAATCTTGCTCCTGTTCCAAAAACTCTCTTTGGGCCACCATCTCTGCTGCTCTGCAGTGCAATGAATACCATTGAATGGGATGTCGTTCCCCGTATTTAATTGCACCCATCTTCTC
Organism: Areca catechu; assembly: GCA_021397845.1. Classification (NCBI taxonomy): domain Eukaryota; kingdom Viridiplantae; phylum Streptophyta; class Magnoliopsida; order Arecales; family Arecaceae; genus Areca; species Areca catechu. The sequence continues at coordinate 37,348,336 of CM038040.1, forward strand.
CGACCTGTCGAAAGTGATAGCCGAGGGTCCAACGCTGAAACGGCGAAGGCTGCCATTAATGGGTGGATGGGGATTAATTAAGCGTACTGCAATGCTCTTTTGGCGTACTTTGTTGTTTGTTTTAAGATGAAGTTAATGCTATTGTTCGTTTACTTGAAAAGGAAGTTAATGCTATTGTTCCCGTGCCAGGAGTGGTGGACATTCGAATGCGCTGTCTACTTGTCTCTAATATTTCTCGTGGACAGAAGTATATATGTATATGGGTTTATGGATACAACAAAAGAAAAAACACCAGCCTTTTGCCCATCAAGAATAATTAATAATACTCCAATTTTCTCTGAGAAAAGTAGGTAATACTCCAAATGCTGGGCTTTACGTTCAAAAACACCAGCCTTTTGCCCATCAAGAATCGGGCTACTTTCTCTTTCTTTGCTTCAAAAAACTTTTAATTCATGTTTGCAATGCTCTGGATGGTTGGTGACGACGAGTGAGTCTTGTGGTTGTTGCTGTTGGGTTTTCCTTCGACTTTTATCTTCCAAATGGAGAGAAATGTCAACCGGTTGCAGTTTAATTTGTTGGTTACTTGTTCATGGCTATATGTAATGCAAATTTCAACTTATTATGAGCCGCTTGAAAGAAAGGCTGCTCATCTGGTTGTAAATATTGTTCACCCTTGCTAATAATAAAAATTGGACGGCTATTGCCTCCCTTCCCCTCGAAAAAGAAGCAGCCAAAAAAATAAAAATACTGGTAGAGACTTAAACTCGTCTTTCATCGGTCACGGATTCGAGACATGATCCTACGGATGACTTCATTAAACCAGATATTTTCTGGAGCACGCGATCGGGATGGTGAGTGAGCATAATACTCCGGCATCTTAGTGGTGTTAGACTGACGTACTCACTAATAGTGAAGGGAGCACGTGAAAAATTATGGCTCGAATCAAACATGACCCGGTGGGCTTGGGGTCGGTAGGAAATAGCTATGCCGAGATTTAAACCCCCCCTTCTTTTCTTTTATCAAAAAAAAAAAAAAAACACCAGTAATCCAATTATTAAAAAATTGAAGCAAGCTCTGCACTACAGAAAAAGTAGAACATTTCTTGTTCAAAAAAGTTTGCTCATTTCTCTTTTCAAATTTTCCAGCATATGAATGCAAATACTTAGTGTGCCACCTTTTTTTTGATAGTTTGGTTTTATTCTGCAATTTCCAGTTAATCCAAAGGTCAAAAAAACAAGATAGTCTTCTACTCAAAAACAGCTACAACTTAATGGGTCTCCATAAACTCCTAGCAAAAAAGCAACTGGAGAATAAATAATTTGTAGATTCTAAATTTGTATCATAGAAACAGCATCCCCAACTCACATTCCAATCCTTCGTGGTTAGAATTTTGCACTTGTGTAACTTGTTCTTAGCTGTCAACCGAAAAAAAAAAAAAAAAAAAAAACTTTCAACTTTTCCGGTATTAGTGTTTTCCAAATAGTATTTTGAAATGAGCATTTGAACCCTCCAAAATTGATGCACTTATAGAAAGGATCAACGGAGAACAAACCATTATTCGTTTACTTTCTTGTTCTTAGTTACCAATACTTTGAGATGGAGTATTTTGCTGATGGATCCTTTGATGAAATATGAGATCGCTAGTCGCTGTTGTTAATTTGTTTCCAAAGCAATAAGCCCCATATTTTAGCATATTAACATATACAAAATAATGTATCCATGATTTACTGTTCTGCAAACAAGAAAAGCGGCTTTGATGGGCATGCTATAAATATTTGCACCAGGAAAATGTTGCCATGCACGCATAGAAAAAAGTTGTGTGAAAATTTGAGTCACTCTTTTCATCCAGAGAGACCACAAAAAGGTTTAAGCTCAAGTCGACATGGACACACCTGCAATAATGATTCGAGCAACAATGAACACAATATTCAAATGCAACTACATCAATATTTGCCTTAGTTTCCGACAAGATAAAAAAATTCCATGCCATGGTTTGTGGGAATACCATTCATCGTTGCAAATGCCGAGCCATGTGAAGTTAAAAGAGTTAGTTTTGAGCCGCTTGCGGTTTCTTCACAAGCTGAACATCTTAATTTGAAGTTCATGCACATTTTTGTCGACCATCCAAACTACAATCCAGGACTTAAATCATGTATGGTCGCTCAAAAGGTCTAACCCATTTACGGAAAGAGGATATATATATCATGAATACCCATGCTACTTACCATTTAGGATCCACTCTTTTATGATAAAATATTATATTTTCCTAGGTAAATCGGGTTATCATTTTCTATTTTTTAAAAAAATTATTTTGATAGGCATAGAGAATTTAATATCATCCACAATTAAGCTCGAAGATATAATTTGAATAGTAGATGTCATTTTATGGGAGTTTTGTTATTTTATGTTAGTTTATTAATTTTTATAAGTTATTATTGAAGTTAGGTTTAATTATGTCAAGAATTAAGGATTTAGTATTAGAAATTTTTTTAAGGTGGGTTTCCATTTATTATCAACTAATTTTGATTTCGATTTTATTTCAAAATATTGACTAAGTTATTATCTGAATGAATGGTTATATAGTTCATAAATTTTAAGATTATATTATTATTTGAGTCCAATTATCTCGGTTATATGATGTAACGGAAATTGGTGTAGGCCTAAATTGGTTAATGGATTCTGCGATGGATTGGGCCATTAACATTTACTAACCGGGTTAAGTTATTGATCCATTTCTATATATATTCACCTGTATAAATCCTAGGACATGAGTTTTGCTTCATGTTCCTAAGAGGGTACCTATCCTATTAAGAAGAAGGCATGAGAAAGAGAAAGAGAGGAAACCTAAACCCTGTGGTTGCTTTTTTCTTAGCAGGATGCTACAACAAAAATCATGGATTCTCAAGCTTTCAAGATATGCATAATTTGATTATTTTTATTCTAGGTCTTGTGTTCAGATCTTCTACACATGATTCAAGATAAATTCTATAATTAGGGTTTAGAGTTTAGGCTATAAAAAATTATATTTTTCTAGGTAAATATATTTTAGATAATATTTAAGCATGAAAATAATTTATTCATGTTTTTTTAATACATGAAAAAATGATTTTTAAATTATTATCCATATTCTTTTATATTACTATTTTTTCTGTATAAGTTGTTAAAATTTATTTATATTTTTTATAATATTAATTATATTTTTATAAATATAAAGAATAGTAGATAGCTGAGTTATTGAATATTGAATGATGGAGACATTGAAAATAAAAATAAAGATATTTCATAAATAATATTAAATATTTACTTTACTGACTTATAAAAAAATGATTTAATCAACTTTTTTTATAAGATGGAGCATTCATACTATACAAGTCTAGTATGAATATATCCAAGAAAATCACAAAGAAGAATATCTCGAAGCTGGCATGGGACCTTCCTTATGTCAGTCCACAAAAAATCTTTTGAATGCTTGCAACATAGGCGGTGACACAATCAATTACTGAATTTGCCTCCCGATAAATATGTCTAATAGTAATTAATGTACATCCCATCAAGAAAGTAGTAATGTCACAGAAAAGAAGACGCACATACTCCTCCCACATACTCTCCTAGATTCAAGTCACTATTATGGTAGAGTCGTCCTCAATAGTCAGGTGGTAGGCTTGTAAGGTCCTCTGTACATAAGCAATCCTAGCTCACACACCATGAAATTCTACTACAGTGTTATGGGGCTAATCTTTTGCTAGACTAAACCTGTGCGGCGCTCCAATATTCCATGCACAAAGGAGTTAGCTAATGCATGCAAGCAACAAAAAAGCTAATGCCGCAAATAAGGCAAACACACAAAAGCACAAGAAAATGGCAAAGCAATACACTTAAATGTAGAATGGTAAAACCAATACTTTCATTAATAAAATGAAAAGATTATAAGTAAATGCAACTATCATTAAGCTTATACTAAGGGCTCGGAACGTAGAGGAGACAATAATAGACACTGAAATAATCTACAAAGAAATCGATCCACTGAATTGTTTTTGCTTACCCTCCCAATACTATATAAGTGGGGTATTCCACCCAAAGCCCACCTCGAGGGTTCCAAGGTATCAAGAAGGATTGCATTTTTCTGGCTCATCGCTAGAAGCTCCGACATAAGAAAATCACCCAAAACTATTCTAAAACAATGAAAAACACCCTAACAGCAATTGTTCATGACATCTATTTACAAATTATGTAGATGATTATGTCAAAGGCCATAGCCAAGCAAAATGCTACATAAAATGGATCCGACAAGCTCTCCCACTTGATCAGGTCGACGTCCTCGTCGATGTATCCTGCTTGTATGCTTTGACCTGATCCTCCTCATGTGTAATGAGTCCTCTAGCTCCCAACTTACTTCTGACTTGGAAAATCCTTTTCACTGTATCAAGTACTCAATCATCTGTGCACCATTAGATAGAACATTGACTCAATCTGCTAAAATGTTATCAACATGTTTCTCTAAGAAGACAGTAGTAGGGGTCAGTCAATTTGATGTGTTTCTCATAGGATCCTTTTGGTTGGCATGGTATGGTTTGATGCAGCTTCCATGGAATACCAAATGTACCTTGAGACATGCAGAAAGTTGCACATGGTTGGATACATTTTCTTACCCTTTCAAGGATGGCAAAAGGACCCTTATACTTGCAAATCGAAGTTGGGCTAGTTGGAGTTTGACTAGCACCATGTCGCCTTTCTTGAAGTCTAGAGGTCTCCTCCCCTTATTAGCCTACTTCTTCATTTTCTTGGAAACCTTCCCCAGGTATGCTCGTGTAATCTCAGCATTACAGTGTCAGTCCTTAGCCAGATAATAAGCCAACGGGCTATTTCTTATGTACCCCATAACCACTATATGTGGAGTGGAGGGTTGCTATCCAGTGATGATTTTGAAGGGGCTCTTGCTTGATGCAAAGCTTCGTTGTAGGTTATAGGAGATTAAGCTATGTCGAGTAGTTTCATCCAATCCCTTTGGTTAGTACTTACAAAGTACCGCAAGTATTACTCAAGGAGAGCATTTATTCTTTCAGTCTAGTTATTAGTTTGAGGGTGGAGACTAGTGGAGAAGTATAACTTGAATCCCGGTAGCTGAAAAAGTCCAGTCCAAAACTATCCCAAGAACCTAGAATCTCACTGACAATGTTCTAAGGGATGTCCTAGTACTTCATCATATACTTTAAGAAGAGTTGAGCTACCTCCTCCATGAAACAATGTAGGGGTGCTAAGATGAAGATATCGTACTTCAAGAATCGATCCACCACTACTAGAATCAACCTACATTCTCCTACTTTTGGTAGACTCGAGATAAAGTCCATAGAGACGCTCTCTCATGGCCGCTCCGGCATAGGCAAGGGTTCGAGAAGGCCATTAGGCTTACTCCATTCCACCTTATCCTGTTGGTAAATGAGACATATCTGGACATACTCTTCTATATCCTTCCCCAACTTTGGCCAGTAATACACCCTCTCCGAGAGAGGGCAAGAGTTTGGTGCATTCTTAGGTGACCGTTCAAAGAGTGTCATGGCATCCCGCAATAGTTCTCTACTAAGGTTGTCCACCCGAATGCCCTTTTGTTGAAATGAGTCAATCTTCAAACCAGAACCACCGTGCCTTTCCTTTATCAATGAACTGCTTCAAGGTAATAGCTATGGAATTCTTTAGTATCTTGAATCTTTGTTAAAAGATTTGCATGAACTTGACTGACTCACCCTTGCTCCCTTACCTTTGGAGCGACGAGCTCGGCCTTGTAGCTCAAGGCATCAGCCACATGACTCATAGCCCTGGCTTATATTCTAAGATCATGTCAAACTCCACTAGGAAATCCTACCATCGAGCTTATTTTTTAGATAGCTTCTTCTGTATTTGGAAGTAGTTGAGGGCTACATTATCAGTATACACCATAAATTATGACCCAAGGAGATAGTGTCTCCACACCCTTATTGAATTACCATTGTCATCTCTTTCTTATAAACAGTGTATCATCTCTTCGTATCATTCAACTTCTGACTTTCAAATGCCATCGGATGGCCTTTTTGAACTAGGACCCCTCTAATAGCAAAGTTCGAGGCATGGTGTGGACAAATTATAGTCTGGAAGTCATGGCATAGGCTCCTCCATCATTATAGCTTTCAGGTCCTCGAAAGCTTCTTGACACCATGGAGACCAATCCCACGATTAATCCTTCCACAATAGTTTAGTCAATGGCACAGCTCGATGGGAGTAACCTACAATGAATCACCTGTAGTAATTAATAAGTCCCAAGAAAGATTCCAGCTCCATCACTTTGCTAGGGGTCTGCCACTCTTGGATAGCTTGGACCTTCTCCTGATCCATTCGGATCATGCCACCACCAACATGATGGCCCAATAATAGAATCTCTTCCTGGGCAAAGTAACACTTCTCCTTCTTCACATAAAGGGAGTTCTCCCATAGAACATGGAGGATGATTCACAAGTGCTCCACATGTTTTTCTAGTATCTGACTATACATGACAATATCACCTAGGTACACTACCATAAATTTATCGAGATAGTCATGGAATAACTGGTTCATCATTATGCAAAATGTGGTTAGAGCATTGGTCAATCTAAAAGGTATCACCAGAAATTCAAATTCCCCATATATACCTCATCATATAAGTAATCTTGCCTTCATCCCCCTCCATGATCTGGATTGCCAATACCCAGATCTTAAATCCAGCTTGGAAAAATATCATGCTCGACCTAGCTGATCAAACAAGTTTGCAATTAGAAAAATTGAGTATTTGTTCTTCACAATCACCTAATTTAGGGCTTGGTAATCAACGCAATCAAAAACTTCCATCATGTTTCTTTTGAAAGAATACCGAGGCTCTAAAGGGGGCCTTTGAATGAGCCCTCCCTTTAGCAGCTCATCAAGTTGCTTCCAAAGTTTTAAAAGCTCTGATGGAGCCATGTGATAGGGCGGACAAGTAGGAGGCTTTGCATCTGTCTCTAGCTCGATTTTGTGATCCACCGCCTTTCGAGATGGCAAAGTATTTGGCAACTCGGGAGGTATTACATCTTCAAACTCTTGCAGAACTTTAACCATCCTAGAAGCCAAGGGACCTATGTCCTTGACTTCCAATTCCAACTTTATAGTAGCCACATAGGTTAATTCTCCCTTCTTTATTCTCCTCTTCAGCTGAAGAGAAGAGATTTGTTACATCTCTTTCTGAGTTGGCCGAGTAACTGAAACAATATAAGGGGACTCATCCTCCATCATGCACAATGCATCTAAGAATGGCACAAAAACCATCCTAGCTGCTTAAAGAAACTATATATCCAAAATTACCTGGAAATCATCTAGTGGTATAGCCATGTAATTTGCCTTTTCATATCAAGTTCCAACTCACATTGGCACCTCCCTTGTAAGTCCAGCAATGGGCTAAGCTTTCAAATTCATTGTCTTCATTCTACCAGAATTTCCTTCTAGCTTCAACCCAAGGTGGGTAGCTTTACGATCAATAACAAAGTTATGGGTCATCCCCGTGTCCACCATCGGCTAGGTTGCATGACCATTGAGCTCCACTTGTATATAAATGAGTTCATTGGTTCGCCGACTAGCTGTTGGTGAGTTTGGTGTGGCTTCAACTACTACTATTGCTTCGACCATTGCTACTATTTCTGCTGCTGCTTGGATGGCTTGGACTGCTCCCCTTCTTGACCCTTGGTATCATTGAGCAACCCAAGGGCACCCATACGAGGACCTTCAACCTGTTCTTCCTCATCATTGCTACTGTGGTCTTCCTGGTTAGTTGGGCACTGCTACACACTAGCTTGCAAGCATTGAGAGCTTATTTTTCGGGGTAGTTATTCACCATATATGGCACATTCTACACAAAAAGCACTCAAACTTTAGGATCCTTAATAGCTCTGACCCCTTAGTCTTAGAGTCTTTTTTTTCTCATTCACCACACTCTTTCCTTTTGATAACTTCGGATTCTTAGAGATATTTAGAATGAGCTTCCTCTTCTGGTGGTCAGAGGGGAGATAGTCTATCAAATGCTCAACTGTGGCTTAAGCAGATCTCTGTGACATGCCTCTGCTACAACTCTTGCTAGGCCAATAGCTTCAAACCCTCCAAAAAGTATAATAGCTTATCTTTTTTGGACATATCCCTCATGTCCAACATCAATGCCGATAACTACTTAACATATTCTCGAACAGTCCCAGTATACTGGAGACGCCTCAAGTTTCATCGAGCAATGAATTCCATATTCTCTAGCAAAAGTTGGGCCTTAATCTCACTCTTCAAGTCCTCCCAGCTGGCAATGATGCAATGACCTGCCTAAATATCTTTATACTAAGTTTGCCACCACAATTTGGCATCCCCGGTCAAATACATGGTAGCCAAAATGACTTGGTGTCCTCTGAGTCAGGCCGCACCATCCGAAAGTACTGCTTGATATCGAATAAGTTCTCCAAGTCTACATCATGAGCTCCATCGTAGCTTCAAAGCTTTGGTACTCGCATTGGCCTAACCCACCTTCCCTAATACTTGGGGTCAGCATGATACCAACCGCCTGAGTCAGCACTGCAATCCTGATAGTCAAATCATTTAGCTACTTCCGCAAGAGCTTGATAGATTCTTAAGTATTGTTACTGAGATTGTCCACTATCTCCATGAGCTACTCTTTATTCAACTCTAGGTTTGCAATACAATCCACTATCAAAAACGAATGTGCCATGCTCTCATCCATTTGGGACAATTATATCTTCGTTATAGAGATTCGCTCCTTGTGACTTTGGGGCTTCACATTATCGACTTGTACTTCTATTGGGACAGGTGTGGCAACCGTTGCTTTCTCATACACCGTCCTCCTTGTCTCCATTATTCTTGTGATCTATTTGTATTACACCAATATCCACAACTGTATCTACTCTGATATCACTTATCATAGGACTAGTCTTTTGCTAGATCAAATTCATGCAATGCTTCAATATTTTTTATACAAAGAAGGCAATCAATGGATGCTAGTAACAAAAAAAATTAATATTATAAATAAGATAAATATATAAAAGATAAAAAAAGATAAAGTAATACATTCAAATATAAAATGCGGAATCAATGCTTTCGTTGATAAGATAAAAAAATTATTGGCAAATGTAATTATGGCTAAATCAATATCTTCATTATTTTTTTAAAAAATCATCGGACAGGCGCTATTAGGATTTTTTTTTTTGATAAATTTAAAATTTTTATTTTTTTATCAATGAAAGCGGTAGGAGGTTAAACCTGATATATTCCACAGGTCAGATAATGTTTGCTTTAAAGTATTTAATTTTTTATAATTTTTTTTAATTTAGAAACCGGTATATTAATCCGGCACATCACCAGGAATTCAAACTTTATTATTATTATTATTTTGATAAATTTAGGGTTTTCATTCAACCTGGTAAAGTTTACCGGTCACAACCGGCCTCCGCTTGCCTACCATTCCCCGACATCCGCGAGAAAAAGTTAAAAAAAAAAAAAAGAACACTCGGCGTTACCGGTTCCTGAGGAGGTCATGCCCGGAGATCCTTAAGTCATCGGCAAATAATCGCCGATCGGCTCTGGCAACTCGCCGTGTTGTGACGTGAAAAAGAAACTCGAATTCTTGGTCACAAGTACACCAGACACCTTTGGTGGGGTCCATGTCTAACGAGCCTTGTTTCGGTCTTCAGCGAGGTCCTTGTTTTGGTGATCCTGCGGGGAATGCGATCCCGTGTTTTGAGCCCACTCCGGATTTGGAATTTTTGTTGCGATGTGATGTGTTTTAATGTTTATTAAACGGGCATTTATTTGGGTCGTTGACGGTCACCCAACAGCTAGACAGAAGGACAGGAGTGCATTAACTTCAAGCTTGAGTTTTCTGCAGGTTTGGGTGCCCCTCTATGTCATCCACGTGGATTTTTTTTTGGGTCTTCTGTAAGTGGGTTCTCATTAGGGGCTCACGTTTGGTGTGCACAGTTTTTTTTTCATAAAAAGAAATGCGCACGTTCTTTGATGGGCGCATTTACGAGGTTCGAAAAAATTTTGGCGCGTGGAATATGGCAGGAGCCAACAATACCATACATAAAGTGGCAGGGGGGTTAATTACATCACTGTCCAGATGTTCAATTTTGTGTACGTTTTTACCGTTCCGACATGGCGGGGAGACAGGCTGAAGAGATGATTCCGGGACGTCTACTTATTACTCGGACCAGGTATAAATGGACCAAGACAAATCCCACGGTGGATAACGCGCCACATCACCCTGCGTATTTCACCTATCACGATTGCGCCTTATCCTGTCATCCACCGCGCATACGCTCCCAGATTTGCCGTGGTCCACTTGGACCTGGCCCATGGACAGTCCTCTGGAAGGATCCGTTAAGCTACGTGCCTACGTCGCAAAACCTAGAAGAAGAATTCTCATCTACCCCCGACGCATTAAAAACAAAAAATAAACAAAGAACGAAGGATGCCACTATCCGCATTTCAAACTAGGGTTAACCATGTAAACCGTCTCTAGTTTTCCCGTAAACCGTGATCACTGGTTAAGCTTCCTCCTTACCATGGGTTGGCTGGCCCGGGCTTGGTTCTTTTCTTTTCTTTTCATTTTTTTTTTTTTTTTGTTTGGAGGGAGATGAAATGTCAGGACTACTAATTTGTTATGAATGAACAGCTATCAACATTAGCCTCTAAAAGAGCATTTAACTTAGAATGCAGATACGACCAATGCTGCTTGTCTCTGCACTTTTATTGGTTAGCCAATTTGTTGGTTGATTACCTTCTCTAAGGATATATATATGTGAGGACCGGTCCTTTTGGGCTGGATTTGGGCTGAAGTCGGCAGTCCTTGCCGACTTCAGTTCAAAATCCCTATGGTTCGGAAGGTCGGATTCTCCGGCGAGAAATCCGGACAAATCCGACGCCGCCGCCGGAGAGGGGGGGAGATAAGATTTCTCCTCGGGTTTAAGGCTCTGGGGATTACCTCTGTTGATCCGAGAGCTTCTTCCTGTGGTGGAGCGACGACGGTTCCTCGAGTGCCCTGCCCTCGCCGGAACGCCCCTTCGCCGGAGGTCGTGGGATCGGAGACGCCTCTCGCCGGTAAGTCCTCTCTCTCCCTGGTATGGGCGTTGAGGGCTTGTGCGGCTCGACGGAGGGGAGAATCTGGTTGATTTTCCTCTCCGTTGAAGCCTTGGGCGGTGGCCGGCAGTGAGGAAGCCGCCGCCGGACTCCTCTTCTCCGGCAACCGTCTTTGGGCGGCCGATCGCGGGGATTGCCGCCGTCCCATCGCTTGCTCGGAGAGGGGGGGGGATGGAGGAGGGAGAGGCAGTTGGTCGGCCGAGAGGGACTGTTGCAAGTAACATCTCCGGCTCGGTGCTCGCCGGCCGTCGGTCGGACGGCCACCGTAAGGGTCGCCGGACTCTCTTCCTTCTCCGGCGTGGTCATCGTGGTGGTCGGACGGGAGGATCGCCGTCGATCCTCCCTGCTTCTCTCGTGAGGTCGGGCGAATGCCTGGCCGAAGGGGGGACGGGGGCTTGGTTTGTTTCAGGCTTGGCTGGGCCAAGCCTGTTGTAGCCGGGCCGGGCCGGGCTGGGCCGGGCGTGGCTGGGCCGGGCTTGGCTGGGTCGGGCTGGGCCGGGCTTGGCTGGGCCGGGGCTCGTTGGGCCAAACTTGGTTGGGCCATGCCCTGTTGGGCTAGACCTTTTATCTTGAATGGGCCAACCTTGTACCAGCAAGATGGAAGGCATTGTTTGGGGTTGCCCCAAGGGATTTATTTTTTTTTTAAAAAAAAAATTAATGATATTAAATAATAATCAAAATAAATTGTGATGCAGGATCGTCATCCTCCTTGGGAAATCAGGATTAGTGCTGAGTTGGTGAAACTGTAAGTTATCACTCACCGATAAAATTTGCCATGCATGCTGTGACCCCTTTACTTGACTTGTTAATAAATTTTATTGTTTATGTTCATGCTACATACATATATCTTGATGCGTTGTGAAATTTAACCTTAGGCTAAAATGTAACGAGTCATGGGGTGAGTTGGTTGTATTTGCTCCCTAGTCCAACTATGATCACACGAGGATCTAGACTCCTTTTGGGCCTCCAGCGGGGCTATTGCTGGCACATGATCGACGTGCGGTATGTGACACAGGAGTTGTTGTTTTATTTTAGCCCATGCTGGGAAGCATGTCCCTCGTGTGATACTCAGAGCTAGATTCCTTTTGGGCCTCCAGCGGGGCTATCGCTGGCACATGACCGGTGTGCGGCATGTGACACAGGGTCTAGGCTCTTTTGGGGCGAGCCACGGGCCGATCGTGGCCATAGTATAAGGGACTAAGTGAGTGTGTTCGGATGGCCATCCTAAAGATTTGTATTCTGTCAGAAAATTAAAATAAAAGGTTAATAGTAAGAATGGCTTATATATTTCTTTTTGGGTTGCTCCTATGTATAGAATTACTCTAGATTCATGGTAAAAATATATTTGTGACATGTGATGACTTACTGAGTTTAAGGGAAACTCATCCTTTTCCCTTGCATTTTTTTTCAGGATCAGAGAAACATATGGGCCAGGGATTCAATCAGTGAGGCATAGGATTTAGTGGACACTATCATTATTATTATTTTTATTTCATGAATTTAGATCATGATAAATGTATGACGGTTGACTATTTGACAATTGAAACTACTTGTCTACTTTTGCTTTATTAATATAATGCCTGGTACTCATTTATTTTGTAAGATATGGTTGGTACAGGCCTGGTATGTTCTTGGAGAATATTGAGTTCCCAGAACATACGGCCGTCTGTCGCACTACTGGCCTGGTCTTGGGTTTGGGGTGCGACAGATTTAGTGGGACGGGGGCTTGGTTTGTTTCAGGCTTGGCTGGGCCAAGCCTGTTGTGGCCGGGCCGGGCCGGGCTGGGCCGGGCGTGGCTGGGCCGGGCTTGGCTGGGCCGGGGCTCGTTGGGCCAGACTTGGTTGGGCCATGCCCTGTTGGGCTAGGCCTTTTATCTTGAATGGGCCAACCTTGTACCAGCAAGATGGAAGGCATTGTTTGGGGTTGCCCCAAGGGATTTATTTTTTTTTAAAAAAAAATTAATGATATTAAATAATAATCAAAATAAATTGTGATGCAGGATCGTCATCCTCCTTGGGAAATCAGGATTAGTGCTGAGTTGGTGAAACAGTAAGTTATCACTCACCGATAAAATTTGCCATGCATGCTGTGACCCCTTTACTTGACTTGTTAATAAATTTTATTGTTTATGTTCATGCTACATACATATATCTTGATGCGTTGTGAAATTTAACCTTAGGCTAAAATGTAACGAATCATGGGGTGAGTTGGTTGTATTTGCTCCCTAGTCCAACTATGATCACACGAGAATCTAGACTCCTTTTGGGCCTCCAGCGGGGCTATCGCTGGCACATGACCGACGTGCGGTATGTGACACAGGAGTTGTTGTTTTATTTTAGCCCATGCTGGGAAGCATGTCCCTCGTGTGATACTCAGAGCTAGATTCTTTTTGGGCCTCCAGCGGGGCTATCGCTGGCACATGACCGATGTGCGGCATGTGACACAGGGTCTAGGCTCTTTTGGGGCGAGCCACGGGCCGATCGTGGCCATAGTATAAGGGACTAAGTGAGTGTGTTCGGATGGCCATCCTAAAGATTTGTATTCTGTCAGAAAATTAAAATAAAAGGTTAATAGTAAGAATGGCTTATATATTTCTTTTTGGGTTACTCCTATGTATAGAATTACTCTAGATTCATGGTAAAAATATATTTGTGACATGTGATGACTTACTGAGTTTAAGGGAAACTCATCCTTTTCCCTTGCATTTTTTTTCAGGATCAGAGGAACATATGGGCCAGGGATTCAATCAGTGAGGCATAGGATTTAGTGGACACTATCATTATTATTATTTTTATTTCATGAATTTAGATCATGATAAATGTATGACGGTTGACTATTTGACAATTGAAACTACTTGTCTACTTTTGCTTTATTAATATAATGCCTGGTACTCATTTATTTTGTAAGATATGGTTGGTACAGGCCTGGTATGTTCTTGGAGAATATTGAGTTCCCAGAACATACGGCCGTCTGTCGCACTACTGGCCTGGTCTTGGGTTTGGGGCGCGACAGATTTAGTGGTATCAGAGCCAGGCTTGTCTCAGAAACTAAAATGTTTTAGATAGTGAGAGCGGGGTAGAGACAATTAGGGCAAGTTTAAATTGATAAAGTACAAGTAAGGTCATATTATTTAACTAACCAACATTTGTGCTATAGGTTTAATGGCTCGGACCCGATCCATGAGGACATCAAATCAAAATGATCATGCGTCTCGAGCTCATGATACTTCGCAGGCAGCGGGTCCATCTCGGGCGGCCGGCGCTTACATGGCTCGTAGCCTATCACCTGATCAGGGCGAGAGTCGAGCAGTTAGTCCTCCTCCTCTGTAGCATGATATGAGGACAGCCAATTCTGATGGTCAGGTGGTAGGTCTTATCCAGGCTCTAACTGGACTTGTGCAGGAATTGAGGCAGCAGGGGAATAGGAGTGGTCAGTCATCTAAAATGGATCGGGGGATCACTGAATTTAAGAAGTTGGCACCTCCTACATTTGAGGGTTCTACTGAACCTACTGAATCCTTGAAGTGGCTGAAAGAAATGGAGAAGGTCTTTGTCAGCATGGACTGTACGGATCGGGAAAAAGTTCGCTTTGCAGCTTATCAACTACAAGGCGAAGCTTCGGAATGGTGGGATGCTGTCAGAAGACAATATGGCAATGAAGAGCCGATAACTTGGGATATTTTTCGCCAAGAGTTTTTGGATATGTATTTTCCTGAAAGTCTCAGATTTGAGAAGGAGAGCGAATTTACCAGATTGATACAAGGAGGCTTGACCGTGACACAGTATGAAGCCAAGTTTATTGAACTGTCCCGCTTTGCTCCGGAGTTGGTGGCCACGGACTATATCAAGGCACGGAGATTTGAGAAAGGACTTAAACCCAGGATTCGTGCTGGAGTAAGACCCATGCAGCTGGCCTCATACCGGGACGTCGTTAGTAAAGCAAAAATTGTAGAGCAAGAGGTTGATAATATGCAGCAGGAGAGGGAACGGCAGCTGAGGAAGAGATCCAGACCTGATGGGCAGCGTGGGAACCAACACTCTGGCAAACAACCTAGACAGAGGGGAAATCAAAGGCAAGATCCAGGTCCTCAGCAGGGTAATGGTCCTCGTTGCAGGAGATGTCAAGGTTTTCATCTAGAGCAGGATTGTCGTTGGTTTTCTGGGGCTTGTTTTAATTGTGGTCAGCAAGGCCACAAAGCTATGAATTGCCCACGTTCTCAGAATCCTGGAAACCAGTATACCTTTCAGAATGCACCGCGACCGCCAGCACCTCCTCCTTCAAATGTACCAGCTTTTATCCAAGGACAACCTATAGCTTATGGATCTGGTGAGCGCCAGAAGCAGAAGACCCAGGCTCGTGTGTATGCTCTAACTCAGCAAGATGCTCAGGCATCGAATGCTGTGGTGACAGGTAATTTCGCAAGATTTTTTTTTTTATTTATTGATTTAATTGAGTGCAAATAATTATTAAGTAAGAATTATCTGGTAGGTACCATCAAAGTAGTTTCTTCTTATGCCCGTGTTTTATTTGATTCCGGAGCAACACACTCTTTTATCTCAACCGGATTTGCTAAGAAGGCTGGTATGGAACGAGTACCTCTAAATCTCGAGATCGGAGTATCCATTCCAAATGGGGGCATTATCATGGTTAACATGATTTGTCCATCCTGCACTCTAAGCATTGGAAACCATGAATTTTCATCCGATCTAATGGTATTGGAAATGGAAGAGTTTGATATTATTTTGGGAATGGATTGGCTAGCTTCTTATCATGCCACAGTAGATTGTTTCGGGAAGAGAGTAGTTTTCTACCCTCCAGGTCAGGAACCTTTTGGTTTCTTTGGCGGTGAAGGGAAGACCCCTACGAGAATGATTACAGCTATGCAAGCTAAACGGATGCTGAGGCAAGGTTGTGCAGGATATTTGGCCAATGTTATGGATCTCCAGCAAGAAGGAGAAGGGATGGAAAATATTCCTATTGTGAAAGAATTTCCGGATGTATTTCCAGATGAATTGCCGGGATTACTTCCTGACAGAGAGATGGAATTTTCTATTGATCTCTTACCTAATGCAGAACCTGTGTCTAAAGCTCCCTATAGAATGGCACCAGCTGAATTGAAAGAACTCAAGGAACAACTTCAGGATCTGCTCGATAAGGGATTCATCAGGCCGAGTGTTTCACCATGGGGTGCTCCAGTACTGTTTGTCAGGAAGAAGGATGGAAGTCTGAGGTTGTGTATTGATTATCGAGAATTGAACAAGTTGACAATTCGAAATAAGTATCCCCTTCCCAGAATTGATGATCTTTTTGACCAGTTGCAAGGCGCTCAGGTGTTCTCAAAAATCGACTTGCGGTCCGGATATTATCAGTTGAAAATTAAGAATGAAGACATATCCAAAACAGCCTTTCGGACTAGATATGGGCATTATGAATTTCTGGTGATGCCTTTCGGACTGATGAATGCTCCGGCAGCTTTCATGGACATGATGAACAGGATATTCAAATCATATTTGGATCAGTGTGTAGTAGTTTTTATTGATGACATTCTAGTTTATTCCAAGAATCCGAAGGAACATGAAAAACATTTAAGGAAAATCTTACAAATACTAAGGGAGCAGAGATTGTATGCAAAGCTGAAGAAATGTCAATTCTGGCTTGATAATATTTCTTTTCTTGGCCACATAGTCTCTAAGGAAGGGATATCTGTTGATCCAGCAAAGATTGAAGCAATTGTTGAATGGAATAGACCAACTAATGTAACTGAAGTCCGTAGTTTTCTGGGTCTAGCTGGTTATTATCGAAGGTTTGTGGAGGGATTTTCCCGTATAGCCTTGCCACTGACCCAGCTAACCCATAAAGGCATTAAATTTGTTTGGTCTGATGATTGTGAGAAAAGCTTCCAAGAGTTAAAGAAGCGCTTGGTATCAGCTCCTATTCTTACCTTACCAACTGGAAGTGAGGATTTTTCTATTTATAGTGATGCCTCCAGAAAAGGGTTAGGATGTGTTCTTATGCAAAGGGAGAAGGTGGTGGCCTACGCATCTAGGCAGCTTAAAACACATGAATTAAACTACCCTACTCATGATTTGGAGCTAGCTGCTGTAGTCTTTGCCCTGAAAATTTGGAGACATTACCTGTATGGTGTATCTTGTGAAATTTTTACTGATCATAAAAGTCTTAAGTATTTATTTACTCAAAAAGAGTTAAACTTGAGGCAAAGAAGATGGTTGGAACTGATCAAAGACTATGATTTGAAAATAAGTTATCATCCGGGAAAAGCAAATGTAGTGGCTGATGCATTGAGCTGAAAGGCCGGAGGTAGCTTGGCAACCTTAATCACTTCTCAAGGAGAAATTCTTCAAGATCTTGGAAAGCTGAGTTTGGAGATCCAGATGCATAACTCTACATTCTCACTTGCTACTCTTAAGATACAATCTACCCTGATCGATAGAATTAAGGCATCACAGATGAATGATTCAGAATTTCAAAAGATTAGAGAGAAAATACAATCTGGGATAATCTCGGAATTCCGAATTCATGAGGATGGATCCTTAAGGTTTGGAAACAGGTTGTGTGTTCCAGGGGATGAAAGTCTAAAGAAGGAAATCTTGGTCGATGCCCACAATGCTATTTACACTATTCACCCTGGAAGCACAAAAATATATAGAGATCTTAAGGAGAACTTATGGTGGAAAGGTATGAAAAGGGAAATAGCCATATTCGTGGCTCAATGCTTAACTTGTCAACAAATAAAGGCTGAGCATCAGAGACCAGCAGGACCTCTACAACCCCTAGCTATCCCTGTATGGAAATGGGAGAATGTCACAATGGACTTTGTTTCAGGATTGCCAAGGACTCTCAGAGGATTTGATGCTATTTGGGTTGTTGTAGATCGATTGACAAAGTCAGCTCATTTTCTACCTGTCAAGGTCAATTTCTCCATGGAAAGATTAGCAAAATTATATATCGATGAGATTGTTAGATTGCATGGTATTCCTGTATCAATTGTATCTGATAGGGATACTAGATTTGTTTCTCAATTTTGGAGGAGTTTGCATCAAGCTATGAAAACCAAGCTGGAGTTTAGTACAGCCTTTCATCCTCAAACAGATGGGCAGTCAGAGAGGACGATTCAGACATTAGAAGATATGTTGAGAGCATGTGTTCTTGATTTAAAAGGGTCTTGGGATGATCATTTGTCACTGATAGAATTTGCATATAACAACAGTTATCAAGCAACCATTAAGATGGCACCTTTTGAAGCTCTCTATGGGAGGAGATGTAGGACCCCGGTATGTTGGGATGATGTTGGTGAGAGGAAACTTTTGGGACCAGATATTGTGCTGCAAACCACAGATAAAATCCAACTTATTAGGAAGCGACTGTTTACAGCTCAGAGTCGACAAAAGAGTTATGCAGATAATCGGAGAAGAGAACTGAAATTTATGGTGGGGGACCATGTGTTACTTAAAGTGTCCCCTACTAAAGGAGTTATGAGATTTGGGGTGCGAGGGAAGTTAAGCCCTCGGTATGTGGGTCCTTTTGAAATCTTGGAGAAAATTGGAGCTGTGGCTTATCGGCTTGCTTTACCACCATCTCTTGCTGGTGTACATAATGTTTTTCATGTTTCTATGCTGAGGAAGTATGTACCTGATCCAAATCATGTAATTGAATTGGGACCACTTCAATTCAAGGAAAATTTGTCTTATGAGGAACAACCAGTGAAGGTGGTGGATAGAAAGGAGCAAGTCCTGAGGCGACGCGTCATTCCTTATGTTAAAGTCCAGTGGAGTAATCATTCAGAACGGGAAGCCACTTGGGAGTTAGAAAGAAATCATGAAAGTTAAATATCCTCAACTTTTCCAGAACCCAGGTATGTAAATTTCGAGGATGAAATTTTTTTTTTTAGGTGGGGAGAATGTGAGGACCGGTCCTTTTGGGCTGGATTTGGGCTGAAGTCGGCAGCCCTTGCCGACTTCAGTTCAAAATCCCTATGGTTCGGAAGGTCGGATTCTCCGGCGAGAAATCCGGACAAATCCGACGCCGCCACCGGAGAGGGGGGGGAGATAAGATTTCTCCTCGGGTTTAAGGCTCTGGGGATTACCTCTGTTGATCCGAGAGCTTCTTCCTGTGGTGGAGCGACGACGGTTCCTCGAGTGCCTTGCCCTCGCCGGAACGCCCCTTCGCCGAAGGTCGTGGGATCGGAGACGCCTCTCGCCGGTAAGTCCTCTCTCTCCCTGGTATGGGCGTTGAGGGCTTGTGCGGCTCGACGGAGGGGAGAATCCGGTTGATTTTCCTCTCCGTTGAAGCCTTGGGCGGTGGCCGGCAGTGAGGAAGCCGCCGCCGGACTCCTCTTCTCCGGCAACCGTCTTTGGGCGGCCGATCGCGGGGATTGCCGCCGTCCCATCGCTTGCTCGGAGAGGGGGGGGGATGGAGGAGGGAGAGGCAGTTGGTCGGCCGAGAGGGACTGTTGCAAGTAACATCTCCGGCTCGGTGCTCGCCGGCCGTCGGTCGGACGGCCACCGTAAGGGTCGCCGGACTCTCTTCCTTCTCCGGCGTGGTCATCGTGGTGGTCGGACGGGAGGATCGCCGTCGATCCTCCCTGCTTCTCTCGTGAGGTCGGGCGAATGCCTGGCCGAAGGGGGGACGGGGGCTTGGTTTGTTTCAGGCTTGGCTGGGCCAAGCCTGTTGTGGCCGGGCCGGGCCGGGCTGGGCCGGGCATGGCTGGGCCGGGCCGGGCTGGGCCGGGCTTGGCTGGGCCGGGGCTCGTTGGGCCAGACTTGGTTGGGCCATGCCCTGTTGGGCTAGGCCTTTTATCTTGAATGGGCCAACCTTGTACCAGCAAGATGGAAGGCATTGTTTGGGGTTGCCCCAAGGGATTTTTTTTTTTAAAAAAAAAATTAATGATATTAAATAATAATCAAAATAAATTGTGATGCAGGATCGTCATCCTCCTTGGGAAATCAGGATTAGTGCTGAGTTGGTGAAACAGTAAGTTATCACTCACCGATAAAATTTGCCATGCATGCTGTGACCCCTTTACTTGACTTGTTAATAAATTTTATTGTTTATGTTCATGCTACATACATATATCTTGATGCGTTGTGAAATTTAACCTTAGGCTAAAATGTAACGAGTCATGGGGTGAGTTGGTTGTATTTGCTCCCTAGTCCAACTATGATCACACGAGGATCTAGACTCCTTTTGGGCCTCCAGCGGGGCTATCGCTGGCACATGACCGACGTGCGGTATGTGACACAGGAGTTGTTGTTTTATTTTAGCCCATGCTGGGAAGCATGTCCCTCGTGTGATACTCAGAGCTAGATTCCTTTTGGGCCTCCAGCGGGGCTATCGCTGGCACATGACCGGTGTGCGGCATTTGACACAGGGTCTAGGCTTTTTTGGGGCGAGCCACGGGCCGATCGTGGCCATAGTATAAGGGACTAAGTGAGTGTGTTCGGATGGCCATCCTAAAGATTTGTATTCTGTCAGAAAATTAAAATAAAAGGTTAATAGTAAGAATGGCTTATATATTTCTTTTTGGGTTGCTCCTATGTATAGAATTACTCTAGATTCATGGTAAAAATATATTTATGACATGTGATGACTTACTGAGTTTAAGGGAAACTCATCCTTTTCCCTTGCATTTTTTTTCAGGATCAGAGAAACATATGGGCCAGGGATTCAATCAGTGAGGCATAGGATTTAGTGGACACTATCATTATTATTATTTTTATTTCATGAATTTAGATCATGATAAATGTATGACGGTTGACTATTTGACAATTGAAACTACTTGTCTACTTTTGCTTTATTAATATAATGCCTGGTACTCATTTATTTTGTAAGATATGGTTGGTACAGGCCTGGTATGTTCTTGGAGAATATTGAGTTCCCAGAACATACGGCCGTCTGTCGCACTACTGGCCTGGTCTTGGGTTTGGGGCGCGACAATATATATATGACGTCGGACATCCAAATTAAAATAGAAGGTTTGAGTGATCTCTGAATCTAAATCCCTTGATCTATGATATAGCCTTTATGCAGACTCCATCAAGCCAAATATTCCTTATTCAATAGTTAAATGGTGACCTTTAGACATTCCCATGCTATCATTCACAGCTTTCATATTTGGTATAATTTTTTGGATGATAATATATCCTATCTGATAATCTAGATTGCCACTCAAAAAGTAATCTGGATTATCTATGAGAAGGATAGTAATCCAGATTACCAACTCTTAGATATTTTTTTAGACAATATTATCCTTTCCTTCTCCATTTCTCTTATAATATAAGATAATATAATATAATATTATATTATATTATATAATAGTATTATATATTATATTATAAACTATATAATATTATTATAGTATATAATATTATATTATATTATTTAAACATATTATTTAATATATTAAATTCATATGTTATATTATTTAATTTAATTTAATATATTTATATTACATATAAATATATGTAAATATTTTTATATATAAATATACTACATTATATTAAATATAATATAATATAGCATAATATAATATATTTTATATTATAAAATATAAAATATAATTTATATTATATTATATTATAAAATATTATATTATACATTATATTATAATAATATAACATAATATAAATTATATTTTATATTTTATAATATAAAATCTATTATATTATATTATATATATTTAATATAATGTATTATTTCTATATGAAATATATTTATAAGTAATATAATATATATTTACATTATATATTTATATATAATATAAATATATTATATTATATTTAATAATATAATATAAATAATTTTAATATATTATTTAATATATTTAAATAATATATTTAATATATTATCTATTTAATATACAAATTTTTTATATTTATTTAGTATAAAAAATATTTTTTTAAAAAATAATAAAAACATAAAATATTTTGTATTGAATATATTTTGTAATATAAAATATTTTAAAATTATATTTTTTTAATAAATAGATAAAATATAAAAAAATATATTTTTATAAATAAAATATAGATTTAATTTAGGAGTATTTTAAAATTTTGATTTTATATTATACAACATTACCTACATGTACCAAATACAGTAATCCACATTACCTTTCAGGATTGTCTGGCAATATACCAAATGCAATCTCAGGGTTCAGAGCTTAAGCTAGATCAAGGGCTACCAAGGCTTGACTTTAAGCCCTGCTTATGTTTTATTAAATAGACCATCTTGGGCCCAGCTTGAAGCAAAATTGGGCTTCCTATTCGGGTGTAATCAAGCTTTAAAGTTAGAAATTAGGGGTGAAAGTGGATCAGATAATATCCATTCGAAATTATTTTCATATTTGAATATATTTGGATATAGATAAAAATTTGAACATTCAATTAATATCTGTATTTGATGTGGCAAGATCACTGACGTGGAGCACACCTCAGATCCGGTAGGCAGCGAGGTGGGCAAATGTCTCCACGTCAGGTTTCCAAGGGTCGAGCCCACCTCAACCGAAATTGAGCTCCCTCCAGCTCCTTCGCCAGGTGGCTCCCCAAGGGTCGAGCCCACCTCGACCGAAGTCGAGCTCCTTCCAGCTCCTTCGCCAGGTGGCTCCCCAAGGGTCGAGCCCACCTTGACCGAAGTCGAGCTCCCTCCAGCTCCTTTGCCAGGTGGCTCCCCAAGGGTCGAGCTCACCTCGACCGAAGTCGAGCTCCCTCCAGCTCCTTCACCAGGTGGCTCCCCAAGGGTCGAGCCCATCTCGATCGAAGTCGATCTCTCTCCAGTTCCTTCACCAGGTGGCTCTCCAAGGGTCGAGCCTACCTCGATCGAAGTCGAGCTCCTTCCAACTCCTTCGCCAGGTGGCTCCCTAAGTGTCAAGCCCACCTCGGTCGAAGTCGAGCTCCGTCCAGCTCCTTCGCCAGGTGGCTCCCCAAGGGTCGAGCCCACCTCGACCGAAGTAGAGCTCCCTCCAGCTCCTTCGCTGGGTGGCTCCCCAAGGGTCGAGCCCATCTCGGCCGAAGTCGAGCTCCCTTTAGCTCCTTCGCCAGGTGGCTCCCTAAGGGTCGAGCCCACCTTGGCCGAAGTCGAGCTCCCTCCAGCTCCTTCGCCAAGTGGATCCCCAAGGGTCGAGCCCATCTCGGTCGAAGTCATGCTCCTTCCAGCTCCTTTGCTAGATGGCTCCCCAAGGGTCGAGCCCACCTTGACCAAAGTCGAGCTCCCTCCAGCTCCTTCGCCAGGTAGCTTCCCAAGGTTCGAGCCCACCTCGACCGAAGTCGGGCTCCCTCCGGCTCTTTCGCCAGGTGGCTCCATGAGGGTCGAGCCCATCCTGGCCAAAGTCAAGCCCGTTCCTTAGAAGCATCATGAAAGGAAAAAGGTCGTCAGCACCAAGTCTGCAATCGAAGTTGGTGCACGCAGTACAGTGCATCCAGTGCGACGTCCTAAAGCTAGAAAGGTGCACCTACCACCGTTTGCACCATTCAGAGAGAAGTGCCCCGATCGAAGCAACAAGTCCTACGCCGACCACCTGCACCGCCCACAAAGAGAAGGCCGCATTAGGGACCTCAGACCCAAGGGCGGCTGCCCTTGGATCAAGGCTCTGCTAAACTTTCCCAATCGTTATAACCCACCAGAAAAACAAGAGTTGACACGTAACTCCCTACTGTAAGGGGAAATGACCTCGGGAGCGCAGCCATATATGACGTTGACCCTCGAGCACCCCAAGAGGGGGAAGACCGAGGCAAGAAGGGGGGAACTGACGATCTAAAAGGAGGACTCAGCAGGCGAGAACAAGGTAAGCACGAGAAAGGGCGGAGAAGGAAAAACAAGTGACGAGAAGGCGTGAAGGCCTCCCGAAAGACTCCCAAAGAGAGTCCCGATGGGAACAATCGTTCCAGCTCGAGTCTCGCTCCTCTCCATATACTCCTACTCTATCTTTTACTGAAAACTCTCCTCCAAGCATGGGGACCGAATAGGAATCTGCCTTGAGAGATATGTTCTTCTTTACCATCTACTGATTTGATCGTCGGAGTGCCCCTGCCGGAATCCCCGGCCTGGGTCTTTAATTTTCTCTTGCAGGACTGGGAACCGCTGGATTTTGAAAGACGGAACTGAGGTCCGGTGCTACATCAGAGCTGCAGGCCACAACGGTAAGGATGGCAACAGTATTCATATTCATTAAAGAAGAATGGATATTGATACAGTGGAAGGCTGACATGTGACCCCTATCAGATGCCATGTCAGAAAAGCTGCCACGGTGGACACTCCATCTCGGATTCCTTTGCCAAGCTAAGCTCTCATAATCCATCGAAGCCCAGCTCCATCCTCCGCCAGGTCGACGCCCACGAGCTCGGGTCACCTCGACCGGAGCCGAGCGACCCCCTTCACTAGAGCGAGCCCCTTCGAGGTCGAGCCCTTTGGGCAGGGGTCGCGTGCCGACCTCCTCTGCTAGATCGAGCCCCTCCGAGGTCGGGCCCCCTATGCCGGAGTTGAGCTCGGCCCTCCTCCACCGGGCTGAGCCCCTTCTAGGTCGAGCTCTTTGAGCAAGAGTCGAGCTATCCTCCATCGGTTCAAGCTTCTCTAAAGTCGAGGTCAGGTCCCCTCCTGGCCGGAGCCGAGTCCCAACTCTCCAGCTCGGCAACCACCTCGGACAACGCTGCCGGCCACCAGAAGAGCGGAGCCGCCTCCCCGGGGTACCGACGGGCCACCCGAAGGCTATGAAGAAGCACCCGTCAAATCATAATAACTGCCTGTAGGTGCCGCTTACACCAAGAGAGGGAGAAGTTCCCCCCAATTAAGACACTGCCAGGCTTCCCAGAATGGAACGATCGGAAGGAATGTCAGAACGCACAGCAATTTCTTCACCACCAACCAGGAAAAACATTCTGTCCATGGCACAGAACGCCGCCACATGCTCCTGACAGTACGTATCGGAAGAGATGTCCCATCCGCAGCATGGAATGCCACCGCACATACCTGACAGCATAGGGGAGATCCCGACATAGGCGTTCAACGATCGTCCATACTTAAAAGAACATTCGACACGCTCGAGAAAGAGGTAACAAACAAACAAAAAACAACCAACACAACAGCAACAGGAGCTAAACAGAAAAATGCTCCAAGCAAAGGGGAAAGGGGAAGGAGGCCACATAGGAGGACCCATCCGTCTCGGCCATCACCTTTCCCGACACATCTGCACCCCTACTCTCACTCTACTTACATCATTTCCACTCCTCCTAGCATGGAGTTCATCACGAGGGGCTCGACCAGGAGGATCTGTTCTCCTGGATCGTCCTGACTTGAGCGTCGGAGTGCCCCCACCGGAATTCCTGACCCGGGTCTCTAACCCCTATTTTGTAGGTTCTGAAGCACCGGCCAACCCGGAGAGGACAAGGGACGATCCGACGTTGACAGCAGCTATGGGCCACGACGATTTTGACGGCAGCAGATATGAATATTGATGGTGCTAAAATCCACCTTGAATATCGAAATAGGCTGGATAGAGTACACCGATGGTTATACCTATAAAAGAAGTCTTGGACGGAGGTGGTTCTGTAAAAATATTTTGATGTTCAAGTCAGTATCTCAGACCACACAAGATAATGGAGATGAAAAATAAGAGCACAAGAATACATGCAAGGGGGCATACCTTTGGGGAGTCGCTAAGAACTCTCCCTTTTATATTTAAACTTCTAAGGCATTTTAGAAAATATTTGACATGATGGTTGGTGGACAAGTGAAGATCGGCTCTTCTTCTGTCATGAATGCTGAGAGATAAATGTCCTTGCCTTATCTGAAATATTCTTTTATCATTAATGGAGGTATTGTTTTGTATGTTTTCTCATTGATTGTCTTAGTGGATCTTGGAATTATGGCTTAATAGAGGGCCACACCTCTTTATTGACTGAGATTGACCTTTTATTATGGGATTTGATTGTTTATCTATTATAAGGAGTACATTAGAATAAATATCGGTGAGCCTTTCATTTAAGTATTTAGTGGTAAGCTGCCAATATGTAGGTTTTGACTTTCGGTAGACAAATTCAGTAGCTCCGGGATTTTGTGGTACCAACATTCCACAAATTCTGAGAATCAAAGAGATCGAACATTAATTGTGTCTGAAATTATCACCCGAATATCTCTTGATCAAAGGTTTGCTTGTTATTGATTTGGATGGTAGAATGTTAATCTAGACAAAGTTAAGAAGGCCAACGATAGAACTCGGTGAAGAGTCTTAAAGACCACGAGTTCATATTTGATGGAGAACTATAAGACCAGAGGTTAAGCCTGATAGAGTTTCGGATGACTGAATATGCCTTGGTGTGGTTGACATGATGGTTTGAGAGTCAGAATATTCCTCCTTCCCTTTGTCTTAATGAGATAGGACCGAATGATAAGTGAGATCCTTTAGAAAGCATCATGAACCAGAACTTATTGCTCTCTTATAATTCGGTAATATTTCATCCATATGGGATGAACTCGGTGATTTTGGTTTGGTATGTTTATATCCAAAATACTAGAAACCGGATTAATTATTCACAACTTCTGACTGCCCTACCTTAGATTTGCATGATTTTCTTTACTATTAACCTTTGGGATTCCAAGGATGGGATTTTCCCCATATCAGATATGGATAGATAATTACCTGATTTGTATATGAATATCCAATTTTATTTATAATTCTATTTAATTTTACATAATATTTATAAATTTTTAAGCAAAATAGATAACTATGTTAATATACTCTTAACCTAATTTATCATATACTTAATAATATATATGATTTTATGGTCATAAAATCTAATTATCCAATTCATATCCATATTTGTATTTATATTTTTAATATTCGACTTGTATATATATCTATTTAAAATAGATATAAATATAAATATTTATATTTAATTAATATCTATATCAATATTTATATTTATAAAATAAAATAAATATAAATATGAACATGCCAGTATCCAATCCGTTTTTAGCTTTACTTGAAATATTTTAAAACGTTAAGTCTTTGAGTCACTAGGAAGGACTGGCCCATTCACAAATCACAACCAAATTCAAAAGATGGATAGGAGCAAGCTGGATAAGGAGAATCCAATCAACATGTTCCAGCCTAAGTAACATGTTATTTTGAGGATCTTATAAATTCACGACGGGGCTCACTTCAATTTAAATGCCTACATCTAGATGGTTTATGGACGTATGGTATGATGGGAAGTGTCGATATAATACTCTTAAATTCTATCTCTGGCAAATTTGATTTAATTTCACCATGACAATAACAATAGCTTATTTATTCAAATATTAGTAACCGCATTGAGATGTGTTTAGACCCTTTTCAAATCTACACTATTAGGATTGTCACCATGGCCTGCTTGATTCTTGATTTGAAGCGTATGCTGATCAGTTGGTGTGGGTTCAAAAATAAATCAATGTGATTTTTTTGGATTCGAATCCAAAACTACTAAAAGAAACTTAATTGAAGGCCAATCCAACACAACCAACATATAAGAATATTATGCATTCAATTTTTATAGACTATACTTGATACAAATATGGACCTATCCGCACCCAATAATTTATCTAATATATATTACAATTTATATTTACATCTCTCATATTTCTTATAAATTTATTAGCTATATATTGTATTTATATCTGTTGCCGCCCTTACCGTCATGGCCCGTAGCTCGGATGTGGCACCGGATGCAGCCTCATTTTCTGGAATCCAGCGGTTCCCGGTCCTGCAAAACAAAGTTAGAGATCCGGGCTGGGATCCCGGCGGGGAATTCCGATGATCAAGTCAGCGAACGGTAAAGAGGAGCAAATCCTTCAAGATGGCTCCCTCTTCGGTCACCATACTTGAAGGAGAGTTTTTAGTAAAGGATGGAGTATGGAGGGTAGGAGAGGAGTAAGGCTCGAGCCATGACTGTCGTGTCCATCGAAACTCTCTCCGGGAGTTTCGCAGTAGCCTCTGTGCGCTCTCTCCGCTTCTATCTCCTTCTCCTCCTTTTCCTTGCTTACCTCATTCTCGCCCGTTGGGTCCTCCTTTTAGATCACCGACACTCTCCGCTTCTTGCCTCGGTTTTTCCCCTCCTGGGGTGCTCGAAGGTCAACGGCATCCATTGGCCATAATCCCGAGATCATTTTTCCTTATAGTAGGGGGTTATGTTGCGAGCCTTGTTTTCCCGGTGGGTTATCATGGCTGGAAAAGTTTAGTAGGGCCTCGATCCGGGGGTAGCCATCCTCGGGTCTGAGGTCTCTGATGCGGCCTTTTCCTTTTGGATGGTATAGGTGGTCGGCTACAGGACCCGGTGCCTCGATCGGGGCACTCCTCCCCAATTGGTGCAAACGATGGTAGGCGCACCTCACTAGCTTTGGGGCACCGTACTGGACGTGCTGTACCGGGCGCGCTGGCTTCGATGGCAGACTTGGTGCTGACACTTTTATCCTTTTCGTGATGCTTCCGAGGAGCGGGCTCCACTTTGATAGAGATGGGCTCCACCCTTGGGGAGCCACATGGTAAAGGAGTGAAGATGGCTCGACTTCGGTTGAGGTGGGCTCAACCCTTGGGGAGCCACCTGGCGAAGGAGCAGAGGGAGCTCGACTTCGACCGAGGTGGGCTCAACCCTTTGGGAGCCACAAGGCGAAGAAGCTGATATGGCTCGACTTCGACCGAGGTGGGCTCAACCCTTGGGGAGCCACCTGGCGAAGGAGCGGAGGGAGCCCGACTTCGACCGAGGTGGGCTCAACCCTTGGGGAGCCACCTGGCGAAGGAGCGGAGGGAGCCCGACTTCGACTGAGGTGGGCTCAACCCTTGGTGAGCCACCTGGCGAAGGAGCGGAGGGAGCCCGACTTCGACCGAGGTGGGCTCAACCCTTGGGAAGCCACATAGCGAAGGAGCTGAGTTGGCTCGACTTCGACCGAGGTGGGCTCGACCCTTGGGGAGCCACCTGGGGAAGGAGTGGAGGGAGCTCGACTTCGACCGAGGTGGGCTCGACCCTTGGGGAGCCACCTGGCGAAGGAGCGGAGGGAGCCCGACTTCGGTCGAGGTGGGCTCGACTCTTGGGGAGCCACCTGGCGAAGGAGCAGAGGGAGCCCGACTTCGACCGAGGTGGGCTCCACCCTTGGGGAGCCACCTGGCAAAGGAGCTGAGGTGCCGAGCTCGACTTCGGTCGAGGTGGGCTTGACCCTGGGGGAGCCACCTAGCGGGGGAGCTCGGAAAGAGATCTGATGTGGCGACATCTACACGCTTCGCTGCTAGCTGGATCTGAGGTGTGCTCCATGTTAGCGGTCTTGCCATATTATTTGCCCCCCACTCCCAATTTCCATCGAAGTGTTGCGATTGGGACGAAGGGAGTAAATGCAAAGCTGACATGGAAGGATGAAAATCTAGTGCCATTATTGCCGCGTTCACCGCCACTTTGTAGGTCGCGCCTTGAGGTCCAATACGCGAGCACCACGCACGAGTCCAAGGAATCATAATTGCTGGTGCCAAACCTGAGGTAGTTTTCAGTGCATCGAAGCATCGCCACCGGCCATCCCCTACATGTGGCTCTCATCTTATGGTGGAGATGCAAAAAGGATGTACGGCCGCTATCCATCAGTTTTGAAAGGAGAGAGGACTTTCCACAAACTTGCTCTTTTGAACTTCTCGTGCTCGCCAGCGGTTCAGAGTTTCTTCTTCCTTGGCCATCCTCTCTCTTCAAGATAAACATGTCAATCCCTGCATCCTTCCTTCCTTTTTCTTCTTCTTCTTCTTTCCAATTGGTAATGTCCAAGTCCTTCCCATTTTCTCAAGCAAATCGAAACCTTCTTTTAGGTCTTCCGTCTCTTTCGTCTTCATTCCTTCTTCCTTGAATGGCTCCTTCGGGTCGAATCCCCCGATCCTCTAGCAATCCCAACGAAGCAGGCCCTTCTCAGCCTATGACTCCATCCTCCGATGAGGAGGACGAAGTTCCTCTTGCAGTCCGCAGGAGCCTGCGTCCCACTGGGATTGTTATAGGAAGTCCTAGGGTTCCTCCTTCTTCCTCTGTTCCTGCTGTCGCTCCTCTGGCGCCAGTGGCTTTGACTGGTCCCTTCGGCATCGCTTCGACGATGATCGAAGAGGACCTTTCTCTGATCTGGAAGATATACGGGGTCCTGGATTTTATCTGGCTCTTGCTCCCGAGGCCAGGGGAACGAGCCATCTCGAGCGGTCTAGGTTGGATCGCCTTTTATGAAAAGTTTCTTGTTGGGGTCCTTCGTTTTCTTCTTCACCCATTTTTCCTTTCCTTCCTCAGCAACTTTTGCCTTGTGCCGGCCCAGTTGGTCCCCAATGCCATCAGGGTCATTGTAGCCTTCATCGTTTTTTGTCACTTCCACGAGTTCATTGCTCGTTTTTTCTTATTCAGGGCTCTCTTCATCCTGAAGCACCATCCCACCGACGACGGGTGGTGGTTTCTTTCATCCCATTCTAAGTGCCTCAGGTTCGACCTCCCTACTTCTATCAAGGAGTGGAAGAACCGATACTTTTTTGCCTTGATCGAGGGTGTTGACTAGGTCTGGAGTAATTCGGACCGGTCCCCGAACTGTAACTCCCAAGTGGAGTCTGCCAACCGGGAGGTCTTCACTCAATTGATTAGTGACGAGCTCCCCTCCCTCGACGTCCTGCTGTTGGAGCAGAACTTGTTTGAGACCGGGGTCAGCCTGATCCGAGAACTTTGTGAGTCTATACTAGATGTGTCCCTTCTCTTCTTTTTGCTTTTTGACTTGGGGCTGACTCTCTTTCCTTCTTTCTTGCAGGAATGAAGTACTCGGCCGAGTGTTTGATGGAGTCCACTCGCAAAAGGAGCTCTTTGGCCGAGCGCAGGGAGACTACACCGAAGAGGGCTCGGGTGGAGCCTGGCCATGGGTCTAGGTCCACTCCGTCTTCAAAGGCGAGGGTGGTCGATCCGGCTCTTAGGCCTCCACAGCAGTGAGCACCCTCTCTAGAAGTCATCGAGGTTGAGGAGGGGAGGGGAGACGAGCGGCTTGCTCCGCCTCTCGTGCTACCGATCACGGTGGCAAGTCCTACACCAACGGTCGAGGTCCCTTCATGGGCAATGCCGAGCACTGGGGCGGCCTCGGCATCGTCATCTTTCGGACCTCGGCACGCGTCGATGGGGGTCCCGATGAACGCCTCGGTCATCCAAGACCCCGCCCTGGCAGAAAGGATGATGGAATATGCCGTTCAACCTCGGGACCGCCGTGTGAGGGGAGGCAGGGACTACACGGCGGCCATACTCAGCATAATTCTCTAGCTCTTCTCGTTGAGTATTTTGCTTCTTTAATATTCCAGTTGGGTCACTGGGACTAACCTTCTCTTTGGTGCAAATCGGGACCAACATGCTCCTGCTCCAAGACATCTGCACCAACTGGGCGAAGAGGGAGGCCCACAAGGATAAGTGACTGGGCTCTCTCGCAGCCGACGTGAAGACTCTGATGGAGAAGGGGCAGGAGATGAGGGAGACTAACTTGTCCCTTCAACGTGACCTGCCAGGGTCGAGGGGCGTATCAGGGAACTCGAAGCATCTCTGGCTGAGGAGAAGGCCTGAATGAAGCGCCACGCAGTGGAGTCTGCGACGGAGGTGTCCCGCCTTGAGGGGCGATCTCGAACCCTCGAGGCCTGAGTGAATGAAGTTCTTGTCGAGTTGGTGGCGGCCGATGAGAAGGCAAGGGGGGCAATGGCATTGATGGAGGCAGCCAGGAAGGAAGCCCTCGAGGCCGTGCCCAAGTTCTGGGCCTCACAAGAGTACGATGACGAGGTCCTCGAGGTAGCCGTGGACTCCTTCATAAAGGAATTCGAGGCCTGCTGGGAGAAGGTGGCGTCAGCCTTCCCGTAGCTCAACTTGGAGGGCATCACCATTGGCGATGTGGGGGAGCAATCGGAAGAGGTGGGGACCCCGTTGGGGGAAACAGAGGCAGTGACCGCCGAGCAGCCGGCCGAGCGAACGACCTCACCGCTGGAGGTCCAAGGGGATAACGACGCCGTGGCGCACCGACCTGGGAAGGAGCCAGTAGTGTAGTGACCTCTCGGGGGCCTTCATCCTTCTAACTTTTGTACTTAGGATAGGATTTTTAACTTTATTTTTGGGATTGCCCGGCCTGTCGGGGATCTTTTCAAGTTGTAAACCCTTTATGCAATGAAGTCTTTTTTCTTCATGTCTTCTTGCCTTGCATTTTAATCTTTTATTCCTTTTGTGCTTTATGTGTCTTTCTGCAATTCCACGAACTCAGATCTTGTAAAGGTCTAACCATCTGGGGGCTCCAAATTTCGGTCCTCTCTGAGAGGCCTCAGTCATAGCATATGACTTAGAAGGGATCTGGAAGTTCCTGAAGGGGTC
The DNA here is from genome assembly GCA_021397845.1 of Areca catechu. Classification (NCBI taxonomy): domain Eukaryota; kingdom Viridiplantae; phylum Streptophyta; class Magnoliopsida; order Arecales; family Arecaceae; genus Areca; species Areca catechu. The sequence goes on from CM038040.1 coordinate 37,380,870, forward strand.
ATTTGGGCTAAACTGGGGCACCAACTAGAGGACTCCAAGTACCCGCCTGGGGTCGGTGGCCTGTTTGAGGGTCCTTCCATCCTTGTCGGGAGTCAGGGTGTGACTTTAGTGGGGAGCTTGACCTTAGTGATGAATTTAGCCTCTGCTCTTGGCTCGGAGGCAGGGCTTCAAAAGCTCTCTGGTTCGAGGGGTCGAATTGTGAGTCCAAGCGATAAATGACGGAATTCATGGGTTTCTCGGCTGGCATCCTAGGATTATGAGTTGGGCAGCAGGTGCGGGACTTCTGAATTTTTCCATCTTGAGATGCCGGGCTTTGAGAGTTTCCGGTCTTGAGGTACCAGGCTTTAGGAGTTTTCGGTCTTAAGATACCATCCTTCATAAGTTTCCGGGCTTGAAGTGCCGGGCTTTAAGAGTTTCTGGTCTTGATGTGCCGGGCTTCATAAGTTTCCGATCTTGAGATGCCAGGCTTCATAAGTTTCTGGGCTTGAGGTGCTGGGCTTCAGGAGTTTCTGGTCTTGATGTGCCGGGCTTCATAAGTTTTCGGGCTTAGGGTGCCGGGCATTAGGAGTTTCCGGTCTTGATGTGCCGGGCTTCATAAGATTCTAGGCTTAAGGTGTCGAGCTTCAGGAGTTTCCGGTCTTGATGTGTCAGGCTTCGTAAGTTTCCGGGCTTAATATGCCAGGCTTCAAGAGTTTTCGGTCTTGAGGTGCCGAGCTTTAGAAGTTTCCGTTCTTAGGATAACGGGCTTCAAGAGTTTCCGATCTTGAAATGCCAGGCTTCAGGAGTTTTCGGTCTTGACTTTGCCGAACTGGGTTCCAACAGGTTATTCGCAGGACTTCCAGGTCTCTCATCTTCGATCGCCAGACCTGGGGTCGGGCAAGAGCCTTCCTGCGAGACAAAGGCAACTGTTATGCTAAAAGAATTTTATTATTAACGAGAGGAAACCTTACATCATTGGTAGTACATCCTCAAGTTGCTGGCATTCCAAGTCTATGGGAAGCAGGCTCTATCGAGCTTGGCGAGGTAGTAGGCTCCATGAGGAAGAGCCTATCACTTTGTAAGGGCCTTCCCAGTTCGGAGAAAGCTTGCCGCATTTTCAAGGTTGGGAGGCCTTTACCCGTCGTAGTACTAGATCACCTGGACGAAAGGTCTTCGGCTTCACCCTGGAGTTGTAATACTGGGCCACTCATTGCCGGTAGGTCGCCATCTGGAGTCTAGCCTTATCTCTTGTTTCTTCAAGGAGGTCTAGGTTGAGCAGGAGTCGAGCTGGGTTCTCAGCTTCATCGTACTGCTCCACTCGTAATATGGGCAGACTTAGTTTCACTGGGATCACGGCTTCCGCGCTGAAGATGAAGTTAAAGGGTGTCTCGTCTGTGGCCGTTTGAGGCATTGTATGGTATGCCCATAAGACACTGGAGAGTTCTTCGACCCATCTACCTTTGGCTTGGTCTAGCCTGGTCCAGAGTCCTTGAAGGATGGTCTGGTTAGTCACCTCGATCTCTCCGTTGGTCTGAGGGTGGGCCACCGAGGTGAAGCGATGGTGGATGTTGAGGCCATCGCAGAACTCCTCGAACTCTCGATTGTCGAACTGCCATCCGTTATCGATAATGATGGTATGAGGGAGTCTGAGCGGCATATGATTAATTCTAAAAAAACTTGCTGATGTTGGCCTCTGTGATCCATGCTAGTGGTTCGATCTTGACCCACTTGGTGAAGTAGTCAATGGCAACTATCAGGAACTTGCGCTGCCTGGACGCGAGAGGAAAAGGACCAAGGATGTCCATGCCCCACTAGACGAACGGCCAGGGGGCAGAGAGCTGGAAGAGTGGTGCAGCTGGCTGACGTTGCATGCTGGTGCGGTGCTGGCATCGATCACACTTCTTTACGAAGTTGACTACATCCTCTCTCATGGTTTTCCAATAGTACCCCTGGTGGAGGGCCTTGTATGCCAATATTCTGCCCCCCACATGATTCTGCATAGGCCTTCATGTATCTCTTGGAATACGAAGGCCGCCTCCGAGGGTCTCAGGCACTTCAGGAGTGGGTAGGAGTAGGACCTTCGGTAGAGTTACCTGTCCATCAGCATGAAGTGTGTGGCCTTTCTCTTGATGAGGCTGGCCTCAATGCATCTTCGGGCAAGGTCCCGTCAATGATGTACCTGATATACTTGTCCATCCAGCTGGGCTCCGAAGTAACTTGCTGGACTTTTCCGGGCGCTTCGTAGCTTGGGGCTTGAAGATGCTCGATATAGGCACGCCCCAAGGACGAGTCCGATAGGGTCGCCAGCCGGGAGAGGGCATCGGCACGAGTGTTCTCCCCACGTGGAATATGGAAGATGCTAAAGCGCTTGAAGCCCGCTACACTTGTGCGTACCAGCACTAGGTACTTCGCCATTTGAGGGTCTCGGGCCTCAAATTCTTCTGAGACCTGCCCGGCCACCAACTGTGAGTCAGTAAAGATTTCAGGTTGAGCATGCCCAGTTCGCGAGAGACTCTCAATCCCGCGAGGAGTGCCTCATACTTTGCCTAGTTGTTGGTGGCTGCGAACTGGAAATGGAGCACACACTCAGCGACGACTCCTTCACTGTTGGTGAGAATGAGTTTGGCTCTGCTTCCCCCGGTGTTAGATGCTCCGTCCACATGCAGGACCTAGATATCCCCCTCTGGTTCAGGTCCCGTCTGTTGCTCCTGGGAGATCTCCTTTGGCTCCTCGCCTAGGCCTGCACACTCGATCAGGAAGTTAGCTAGTACCTGTGCCTTCATGGATGACCTCAGCTAGTAGGTGATGTCAAATTCACTGAGCTTCAGCACCCACTTTGCCAGACGTCCAGATGTGTTGGGGCGGCTAAGTATGGCCTTCGATGGTTGGTCTGTCAAGATCGCGATCGGGTGTGCTTAAAAGTAAGGCCTAAAGCGTTGGGCAGACATGTTGAGCACAAAAATTAACTTCTCGGAGTGAGAATACCTGACCTCGACGTCGCGAAGAAGCTTGCTAGTATAATATACTGGCCTCTGGACTCCGTCCCCGTTCATGGGGACCAAAATCGAGTTGATAGCTCTCGAGGTGATCGTCATGTATAGGAGGAGCTCTTCTCCAACTTCCGGTCGGGAGAGCAGTGATGGTAATGCCAGGGTCTTCTTCAGCTCCTCGAAGGCTTCCTGGCACTCTTTTGTCCATGTGAAGTCATGCATCTTTCGCAGTCCTTGAAGAAGGGTTGGCAGCGGTAGGCAGATCGCGAGATAAATCGGCTCAGGGCTGCTATACGGCCAGTGAGTCATTGGACTTGCTTTTTGGAGGTGGGATGCTCTATATTAAGAATTACTTGGACCTTTTCTGGGTTGGCCTCGATCCCTCTTTGGGTGACCATGAAGCTAAGGAACTTCCCAATTGCCATGCCAAAAGTGCACTTCACCGGGTTCAACTTCATTCGGTGAAGGCGAAGGTTATGAAAGGTCTTCGCCAGGTCATTGATGTGGTCCGAGATCGGCTTGCTCATAACAAGCATGTCGTCCACGTAAACTTACATGTTACGGCCGATGTGGTCTTTAAAGACCTTGTTGACTAGCCACTGGCATGTGGCACCAGTGTTCTTCAGGCCGAGCGACATCATTCCGCAATAGTACGTCCTGCGGTTCATGATGAAGGCAGTGCGCTCCTTATCCTCTGGATGCATTCAGATCTGGTTATACCCAGAGAATGCATCCATGAAGGAGAGTAAGCGATGCCTTGAGGTGGCGTCCATGAGTTGGTCGATCTTCGGAAGAGGAAAGCTATCCTTCGAGCAAGCACGGTTGAGATCGGTGTAGTCTACACAGATCTTCCATTTTTTGTTGCTCTTCTTGACCATGACCACGTTCGCCAACCGACTAGGATACTGTACTTCATGAACAAACCCGGCCATGAGGAGCTTCTCCACTTCATCGTTGATTGCCTTCTGCTTCTCCGAGGCAAAGCTTCTCTTCTTCTGCCAAACTGGACGGCACTTCGGGTCAACATTCAGCTTGTAAGTGATGATGTCAGGGAGAATCTTTGGTATATCAGCCATAATCTAGGTGAACACGTCTGCATTCGCTCGGAGGAAACTCAGCAGGCGAGCTCGTTCTTCTTCAGGTAGCTGGGCTCCTACTTGCATCATTTTCAATGGGTCTGAGTCGAGGGGATACGTCAAAAGGTGTTCGACGGGGCCGCCCCTAAGGTCCTGCACCCTTTAGTCGAGGTCGTCGACACCGGGATCATCCTCGATGCTTCGGGCCCCGAGGATGGCCTGCAGACAATGTTGGACCGGTTGAGGTGCTCCCCTCATCTCTCCCACGCTGTAGGGGGTCGGGAACTACACCAACAGCCATTTGGTGGATATGACCGTATCAAGTAAGTTAAGCCCGAGACGGCCAAGAATTACATTATAAGATGCCGGGAGCCTAACGATAGTGAAGGTCATCATGATCGTACTCTGTCGGGGTGGTGACTCGGATGTGACGGGGAGAGTAATTTCTCCCTCAACTCCCACGGAATCTCCAATAAAACCCATGAGAGGGGTATGCACTGGTCTCAGTCGATCAGAGGACAAGTTCATCCGAGAGAAAGTATCGTAGAAAAGGATATCAATCGAGCTCTCACTATCGACCATAACCCGTCTTACAGAATGCCTGGCAATGGTCATTTCGACCATGATGGCATCATCATTTACATTTTCTTCTTTACTTCCCTTTTCCTTCATAAAGGGGAGTACATTTTCCAGACTCTCTCCCTCTCAGGCTCTCTTAGGGGTGCGCTCTATTCCCCAACATATCATACCCACAGGCTTCTTGGTAGGTCGATTGTCGACTGCAGGGACAGGGGGAAGAGCTACAAGTGACTGATTCTCCGCCGGGACCTCGTCCCTCATGAACTTTGTGAGGTAGCCCCTCACGAACTTTCTGAGATAGCCCCTCCTTATCAGGTCTTTGATTTTCCTTTTTAGGTTACGGCAGTCCTCGGTGTCGTGGCCTTGGTCATGATGGAATTGACAATACTTCGTCCTATCATGCCGCTTGACAACTTCAGTGGGGGAGGTCGACGTAGGTAGCGCTCGTCCTCAATTTTCATCAAGATTTTTGATCTTGAAGCGAGGAGGGGAGTGAAAGTCACCTCTAGGATGGGATTGCCCTTCGGCTTCAGTCCCGATCGGAAGTTCGTGGATGGCACAGGTCTCCACGTCCTGGATAATTCCCTTGGGGTCGGCTTCTTCGGAGGCTTCCCATCCAGTTTCCTTCTGGTGCGGTCGGCCTCCTCGATGCAGATGTACTTGTGGATGCGGAGGAGATCAAAGTACGTCTTCGACGGCTTCTTATCCAAGGAGTATGTCAGGCAGAAGGTTTTGAGCCCTCTCTTCAACACCAGCATGACGATGGGCTTGTCCAGACTGTAGATCTCAAGTGCAGTAGCTTTGAAGCGGGTCACGTAGTCCCGTAGGGGTTCATGATCTTGCTGCCTGATAGAGAAGAGGCTATCCACTTCTCATGGCACTTTCCGACAGGTGTTGAAGTGGGCCACAAACCTCCTCTCCAGTTCCGGGAAGGAGTCAATGCTTTCGGGCTCGAGACGGGTGAACCAGACTCAAGTGACCTTCCAGAGGGTGGTCGGAAAGATGATGCTAGGAGGGTGTCCGTCGCTCCCTGGACTCTCATGAGAGCCTTATAGCTCTCTAGGTGGTCCAGGGGGTCGGTGGTCTTGTCATAGGGATCCACTTGAGGTATACAAAATTGACTCAGGATCGGTTCCTCTTGGATTTTCCGGGAGAAGGGGGGTCGGGCATCATAGCCCGCTGGCTCCTTAAAGGAGCCCTGCATGTTGGCGAACTGACGGGAAAGCTCTGCTAGCCCGTGCTCTTGTTCTTCTAGGCGCCTCTCGGCCATGCCCCTAATGGCCTCATCAGTGGAACCTTCCACGAAGGCTGCTGGAGAAGATTGGGTTGACAGTTGAAGAAGGTCGCGATGAGGAGCCTTGCCTTGGCAGCGTTTACCGTGCTTGACGATGGCATTGCCATTACTGGGGACCGGCTCTCCCGGTCAGCCGACCAAGAATGATTTCTCTTTGCGGGGGTCCGATGACTCCCCCGGGGATCAGTTGTAGCCTGTGGATGCGATGGCCTACCTTGGATGGAGTTCAGGCTACCACGGGGATTGGCGACTTGGACTGCAGGGGTCCCTGGCTGCGGCTTGTCGACTCTATTATTGATTTTGATGATAAGCAAAACGGTTAAGTATAAGTTGAGGACTAATGATTTCTTTGAAGTATATTTTTGTTGAAAAAGTTGCTCACAAAATTAAAGAAGCTTATTTGATTGAAGAAGCCAAGTTTGAATGAAAAGAATTGCTCAAAGAGGACTTGGAAACTTAAGAACTGCTTGATTGGATGATTAAGATAAGTGAAAATTTGTTTCAGCTCAAGTTCAGCCTTTTTAGTGAAGAATTTAGTGTTGTGTCGACTCAAAGAATCGACACATGACACCAAGTGTCGACACATGACACCAAGTGTTGACACATGGAAGTGAAGTGTTGACTCAGGCCGGTACGCAATAATGTTTCAGATGGCACGGTTGAAGTGTCAACACATGGACCTGAAGTGTTGACTCAAAGTGTCAACACATGGATCAACACATCGCCTGAGATTTTCAAGCCACCGAACTTGCAAAAAACGAGGAACGGCTGAAGTGTCGACATATGGAAGAAAGGTGTCGACTCAACATAGTGAGTGTCGACACATCTGAGATTTCTAGAGAATCAGTTTGGAGCTATTTGAATTGGGTGTCGACTCAAGAAGTTCAAGTATCGACCTTATATGTCGACTAACAGTCTGAAGTGTCGATACATGGAGTTCTGGCAACAGTAACGGCTAGTTTTTCAAACACAGAACTCACCCATTTTGCCCTCCAACGGCTAGTTTTTCAAGTCTAACGGTTAAAAACGGGATTTGAGGCCTTGGAAAAGTATTTATATGCTCCAAATCAAATCAAATTAAGAAGTATTGAATATTAACGAAGAGTTTTGAGAAGAGAGAAGAAAAGAGGGCTTTAACTCCTATTCATTGAAGATTCAACTACTCTCAAGCTAAAGCAAGCCTCCAAGTATTCAAGAGCTTTCAAGAGCATTGTAGATCATCAATTCTTGAGCATTCAAGAGGCTTCAATAAGTTCAAAGCATCTCTACATCGAGCTTCAAAGAGATACCCACTTTGTTTTAGAAAGCTTACTTTGTTTCATTACTTATAAATTCTATTTCTTGTAAGGGTTCTTGGTTAGCCTATTGTAAAACCAAGTGAGGTTATTGGTGAGCCTTTGCAAAACAAATTAGGTTGGTGGTTAGCCTGCAAAACCACTTAGATTATTGGTTAGCCCGGAAAACTAAGGGAGGTTATTGGTTAGCCTTTGAAAACTAATTAGGTTCTTGATTAGCCCGTAAAACCAAGTGAGATTTTGACTTGTTGGCCTTGTGAAAATAAGTTGGGTTTTTGATTAGTGAGCCTGCAAAACTAATCAACTGTAATCGGGTATGATTATAGTGAATTCCCAAGGAGATCTTGGAGAGTGGATGTAGGTGCATTGGATAGCACCGAACCACTATATTTCTTGATCTTTGTGGTTGATTGATCTTTCTCTTCTTGCTCTTTACTTATTGCTCTTTAATTCCACTGCACTTTTATTTAAGAGCATTTCACTTGAACTCATAGTACCTTGCATAATTAATTGTTGAATTGGATTGCATTGCATTGCATCAAGTTAAGTCATTTTAGATTAATTTTTTAGAGACCCAATTTACCCCTCTCTTGGGTTGCTTACTGGGCAACACGACTGGGTGACCAAGGAGCGCTGCTGGTGCTGCAGCTGCCTCCCTTTCTGGGCTATGTGGGCCCACAGGAGAAGGGGTATCCCCTGCTCGGCTGGTGGAGGCTTCTCGCGCGTGAGTTACCACCATGCTTCGAGCGGAGCTGTTCTCAAAGTTGCTGAGGGCTTGTCTGGATGGGGGCTTTCCCCTTACCTGGCACGCCAATCTGTTGCCGCCCTTACCAACATGGCCCGCAGCTCGGATGTGGTACCGGACGATAGCCTCATTTCCCAGAATCCAGCAGTTCCTGGTCTTGCAAAATAGAGTTAGAGACCCGGGCCGAGGATCTCGGCGAGGGCACTCCGACGATCAAGTCAGCGAACGATAAAGAGGAACAGATCCTTTAAGGTGGCTCGCTCTTCGGTCACCATACTTGAAGGAGAGTTTTTAGTAAAGGATGGAGTAGAGAGAGTAGGAGAGGAGTAAGGCTCGAGCTATGACGGTCGTGTCCGTCGGAACTCTCTCTGAGAGTTTTGCGGTAGCCTCCGTGCGCTCTCTCTGCTTCTATCTCCTTCTCCTCCTTTTCCTTGCTTACCTTGTTCTCCCCCGTTGGGTCCTCCTTTTAGATCACCGTCACTCCCCATTTCTTGCCTCGGTTTTCCCCCTCCTGGGGTGCTCAAAGGTCAACGGCATCTATTGGCCGTGCTCCCGAGGTCATTTTCCCTTATAGTAGGGAGTTATGTTGCGAGCCTTGTTTTCCCGGTGGGTTATTATGGCTGGGAAAGTTTAGCAGGGCCTCAATTCAGGGGTAGCTGCCCTCAGGTCTGAGATCCCTGACGCGGCCTTCTCCTTCTAGGTGGTACAGGTGGTCGGCTATAGGACTCGGTGCCTCGATCGGGGCACTCCTCTCCAATTGGTGTAAACAATGGTAGGCACACATCGCTAGCTTTGGGGCGCCGTACTGGGCGCGTCGGCTTTGATGGCAGACTTGGTGCTGATACCTTTGTCCTTTTCGTGATGCTTCTGAGGAGCGAGCTTGACTTCGACAGAGGTGGGCTCAACTCTTGGGGAGCCACTTGGCGAAGGAGCGGAGATGGCTCGACTTCGACCGATGTGGGCTCAACCCTTGGGGAGCCACCTAGCAAAGGAGCAGAGGGAGCTCGACTTCGACCGAGGTGGGCTCAACCCTGGGGAGCCACTTGACGAAGGAGCGGAGGGAGCCCGACTTCGGCAGAGGTGGGCTCAACCCTTGGGGAGCCACCTGGCGAAGGAGTCGAGATGGCTCGACTTTGGTCGAGGTGGGCTCAACCTTTGGGGAACCACCTGGTGAAGGAGCGGAGGGAGCTCGACTTCGATTGAGGTGGGCTCAACCCTTGGGGAGCCACCTGGCGAAGGAGTGGAGGGAGCCTGACTTCGGCCGAGATGGGCTCGACCCTTGGGGAGCCACCTGGCGAAGGAGTGGGGAGCTAACTGGCGAAAGAGCTGAGGTGCCGAGTTTGATCTCAACCGAGGTGCGCTCGATCCTGGAGGAGTCACCTGGCGGGGGAGCTCGGAAAGAGATCCGATGTGATGACATCTATCTGCTTCGCTGCTACCTAGATCCGAGATGTGCTTTACATGGTCTTGCCATATCAATATCATTAGTAAATATTTTATTTTAAAGGCAGGAAGGAAATTGGGCTTTTCATCATCGATACTTAACCGAAAATGGAGAGATTTTATCAAAAGAAAAAAAAAAAAAAAAATTGGAGAGACCACACTATTCCCGAATCCTGATCCAACTTAGATCCGACATGATCCAATGCGGTTCTTAGATGGCTTGGCTTCAGTTGATTAAGGCCAAGATTTCTTGCGTACGTGACCCACAAGTGCAGGGTTTCCCAAGCCCGCAGCATCGCTGTAGCCACTCGGCATTCGAGGGCGAGCAAGTGCGAGAGATGGCTGCGGCGATGGGGTCGAAGGCTTCCGATGGCGGATTCATCGTTTCCAATCGGAACAAAGCGATTCTTCACGCTCTCTCCAGGCACCTCTCGTTCGATCCAGTGAGTTCTTGATTCTATTAACAAAACCCTAAACTAATATTTTTTCAAAAAAGTGGCACGTTTCGATTCCGAGAAAGTTGATCCTTTCAAGTACACGAATGTTCCACATCCTCTTTGTTTCGATAGCTACTGTCGGATCTTTGTTAAAAATTGCTATGTATCATGTGAATTCTTTGGCCTTCTGATTGCTGTTGTTGTTTTATGTGCTTGTTTTTGCCTGTGGGTTGGTGGTTTGTACTTTTTGTGTGGTAAAATTTGATTATGGGATGGGATTTTGAAGACAAATGGCATTGCGTGTGGAGATAGAGAGAGGTTGGTGGGGGTTCTTGACTACATTGTGGTTATGGATGCTAGTTACCGAGTAAAGTTCCAATTAAGATCGATCTAGAGCACGTGGGAGGAATTCTTTTTGGTCTCATGATCGATAGCCATGGCTATATAACTATTTCGACGCACGACTATGCCAAATTAAACTTTTAGTGTCTTTAGAGATTCGTTGCCGTTTATTAATGCAGGCATTAGTCATCGGTTTTTTACAGATGTGTTCAAATTAAAGCATAAGTTAGTTCACTACATTATTATTAGGTGTCTCAAGAGCACTTCTTTAATGATCTCAATTGTAATATTGCATCTCTAGCATTGTTTCAACTAAGAATACAGTTTGATCAGTCCATATCCATCATAAGACTGTTTTTTCTTATTTGTTTTTGTTCTTTTTTGTGAAACTGTATTGACATGCTAATAGTTCTAACTTGATGAATTGAGTCCTTTCTTGTTAATTTTGATACATTTTGCATTTTGGTTTCTGAGGTTGTCTTTTGCTAAACAGATTGGGTTATGGGCAAGCTTTTTCATAATCTTTATGTTGCATATTAGATTGTTGGGTTCATAAAGAGAAGAAAAATAGAAGAGGGAATATGTTGACAATTTTTGACGGTCCTATTTTCAGTTAAGTCAGAGTTGATGGTCCTATTTATTTTCATCATTGGATTAAGTAGCCCTCTAACATCATTTTCATATGGATCCAAATTTATAACCAAAATACTATTTTAGTTTAGGATCTCTCAACATCTATTTTGTCTTTGTTCTTGCTACTGTTATTATTGTTGATCTCGTGGTTATCATGCATCTGCATTTTCACCCTTAAGGAGTAAGTTCTTTGCCTTTTAGTTTATTTCCTTCTCGTGTCAAGAATTTCTTAAATAAAGGTATAATGCAACCTCACTTTGAGTTATATACTGAAAGGTCCTTGTCTTTTCAGGAGAAGTGTTCCTTTTCCTTCCATATATATCCTTGTTTTTCTCTTGAGGGATATAGCTTCCTTCTTCCTGTAAGTGTCCCTAAATTTACCTTTGTTGCTGTGTAACTGTTCCTAAAGTTATTAGGAACCTATATGATGAACATCAATGAGAACCTTTGAAATAATTTTAAGAGTTTTCCTTCATTCTCTATAGTGATATTTCCTTCAGTCTAGGTGCTGATTTCCGGGTTATTTGGATATGCCAACTCTTTGTAGTTTTCTTTCCCCCCTTTTTTGCTAGATAGCATCCCATCTTCTTCCCTAAATTCGCACTCAAACTTTGCAAAACCACAGTCTGTTGTTAGGCATCTAAACCAAGCCCTTATTTCATCATTCTTAAGGGTTTTCTTCAATTGTACTTAGTTAGGCAGTTTTAATTTTGTCAAAGTGTATCTTTCTGGGAATGTCCAACAAACTAGTCAATCTGATCATTTCATGAAAAAAAGACCCCGTTAATCTGTTAAAGAAAAGTTCCTAAATAAATGGGAATAATAAATATTTCTAACATAATTCCCCAGGAAGGTTCCAGAACTTTTGTTGTTTGGTTTTCCCGTTGTTTGGATCTTATGGGAATGTCAACAGACTTGCAATTTCTCTTTTCTTGGAAATCATATATTCCTTGTTTTGAATTCCATCAGCTAACATCTACTAACCAATCAAGCTCTAGATCATCCTTTTCTATTCCTACTTTTCATTAAAGAATGAAAGAAATGTTGTTTTTTGGAAATCAATTCTTCCCATGCACACCTTTGTATGTTCAGTTTTCTTTACATGTTCCTTTCTTACTATCTTATGGTCACTAGCATAGCCTAGTAGCCTCGACTTCCAAGTAGGTTCATTTTGAAATTGAGCTTAGGGTCATTTTGTTTGTGTATGATGCAAGATGAAAGTCATATAAGCCAAGAAACTGAGCAACTTCCAACAGTTTAATGAGCCACTAAATTTTGACAACCAGTGTGTCTAAATTTATATATATATTAAAAAAAAACACTACCCTATGAGGTGAGCACCATGAAAGGGGGGGGGGGGGGGGGGTAAACCTGCATGAAGTAATTCCCCAGGAAAATTGCACATCATCTTTCCATGGCATAGAAGCCGCACCATTGATGTTGCTTTCCCACCCACTTTAGTCAACTTCTTCAATCCAATAAAGGCAAGGGAAACCAATTGATTGTGGTTTGAGACTAGGCTTGTTCACAAGTGGGCGAATTACCTGGCTGCTTCAGCTCAAAGTCATTTGGGCAGGCTCGAGCTAAAGGTTTTAGGCCTAAAGGGCCAGGCCAGCCTTGGAACATAGGCTTGTTTAATAAACAGGTTAGGCTTGGGCTTGGGGATTAAAGCTTGACACAAGCCCAACTCAGCCTGAATTTTCTTTTTTTGTTATTTATTTATATTTGATGTATTTGCAAACTTAATTGATAATTGTTGTTGATATGTTATTTAATGAGTTAATAGACATGTTGTTGCTTATTGGCAATGTTTAATTATTCATATTTAGTATTTTAAAAAATATTTTAAAGAATTTTTAGTATTTTCTTAATTATGTGAAAATGTTCATGGAGCCCCAAGCTCAGCTCAAAAGACTGAAACCCTAATAAGGGCTAGGCCGGCCTGGGCCTAAGTAAATTGTGTTGATCTTTTGCTTAGCCTGGCTCGAGCCTAGCCTAGCTTTACCCATGAACAGATTCAAGACAAAATTCATCTACTGTAGTAAATTCTAGTTGTTGGACCGCACTTCTAAGGAACTCATTTCCATTAATTCCTGCAGTTGATCTTTGGGCAAAGCCTGGGCCGAGCCCAGCATCACTGCCTTACTCATGAACAGATTCAAGACAACATGCATCTACTGCAGTATATTCTAGTACTTGGAACTCACTTCTAAGGAACTCATTTCCATTAATTCTAGTTGTTGTTGCATTAAAACAACCAGATCCTTAATGGATTTAATGGGAGGTGCCCATTATACATCACTACTTTGCAACTTTATGGAGGAAAGCCATTCTTCCTTGTGCATGGATTCTTAGAATGTATGGTGTGGCTTGAACACATACCATAACTTTAAAAGGCTTTCGTATCATGTACTGGATGACCATTGTTGTATGGGATACATGATGGAAATGGAAACTTGATAACTGTCTAATGATATTGAATTTCTCAGAGGAAATTTCAAAGTGAAAGCATTGGAGGGTATGACATTATGAACCTGATTTCAAGCATATTGCAGCTATCAGCAAGTGGGGTTCCTTTGCAGAATCTTGATGAGGTAAAAGTTAAATTTATGCAATTACAGGTTTGTTACATTTTGTGTTTTATTGTCTTGATCATCTGTAGAGTATCTCATCTTAATATTTTGGGTTCTACTTGTAGATTATGAAATGGGTAACATTTGCAAGTAACTTTCCTAGTGAAGCCGAGCGTTGCCATGCAACACTCAAAGGTCTGAATGAAGATTTGACCCAGAGGGCTGTTTTATTGGGTGATGGACTTAAACCCTCAGTGGCTGATATTGTTGTGTTTTCAGCACTGCATCATTTTGTGGTATATGCTCATGTATTAATTCTTGGAACTATTTACAATAATTTTGATGTTCTTTTATCGGTTCATTCTATCTGCTGGAGTGCAGCCTGGTTATTTTGATTGGCTGTCAGTATTTCATATCTAGCTAAAGGCTACATTTATACTAGTTATCAGCAATTTTCAGTTTAAGCTTAGTAAGGTTTGCAAGGACATGATTCTCCAGCTCTTATGTATCTGCTTCTTATGTAATTTGTGTGCATGCAAGCGTGTATTCACGTTCATGAATATGTTAGGGATGAATTTGTGTTGTCTCAGTGCCTTTTCCTGCATCTGTGAAGGCAGGCAGGCATTGTATGTTGAAATGTTGATCTTACAAGTAGTTAGAAGAAGGAACCATGTGATGTAAACTCTATATAGTTTCTTTCTTTGGAGTTGTTGTTGTTCCAGACTGTATGCAAGACAGATGCAACTTGAGATGTTGTCTTCTTTTCTTTGTTCTCTTATACTTTATAAGTTTCAGTGAGTGCAGTTACTGCTGCTACAAGGTTAACAAACTTTAACTTAAACTAGATCAATTATTCTTTTCATTCTAATTGTTGTGCATGGTGATTATGTCAGAGCCAACTTTCTGCCTCAGATATGCAAAAGTTTTCAAATGTGATGAGGTGGATGGACTACATTCAGGTACTTTGCTTGTGTTCTCTTATTCATTTTTCCTATTTTTGTCCTTTCTTTCCTAACATTGTATTTTGGTCTGTCAAAGAGCTCATCATATAAGATTGCAGCATAGATGTTTTTCTTTGTGAAGTTGAATATTACATGCTCATTACCCCATGAGCTTCCCCAATATAACAAGATTTGTGGCTGTTTACATATAAGAAGCAAGTCATACACCATCTGTAAGAGAACTCTAGAGCATCCATCATATGTCAATAGGGTATTCCATGGTTTTCTCACATGTAAGCATGCAAAAAGGGAATTTAATTCTCTTTATTAGAGTCCTTTTATCACAGTTGTAAATTTGTGAGAATCCCTTTTATGTCTACATATATTATTGTATTTGTAGTTCACGTATGTCTACATAGATTATTGTATTTGTGGTTCACTTCTGCATGGACCTTGTAGAATCCCTAGAAATATGGTTGTCATGCAAAGTCTCCAAACTCCCCATGTTAGAAAGTATGGAGGGTAATCTTAACTGCTTCTCTTTTTCTCTTTTACATCTCTTGCAAAGCCCATACATTTCTAAATAAATAAATAAAATACTTAATCACAGCTATCCACGTGCATTACATTGTCAAAAACTGGTGTTATTAACCGTATGGTTATTTAAAATATTGTTAGTTTAATTTGTGCATTTATAATGTGTTAATTTGAAAATTGTTAACTTTAACTTTGTACATTTGTAAAGTGGAATGCTGTATGCATCATGTTTTAAATGCTATGCTATCTTTCCTTTCTATGTCAGGAAGTATGGGAAAAAAATGCTGCCATCATGCATTAGGTGCCAGTGGCATAGGGTAGGGTTAGGTTTTGCTTATTAGGAGTTGGATCTGATTTTGTACTATTGTTTGTGATCACTGCATATTGGTTCTTTTTATTCATTTATGCTTCCCATATTTTGTGACTATATTATTGTTGATCATTGAAGTACACATATTAGGCTATTTTGTTCCATTTTAGATGACATGCATCATTTCAGCTTTCAAAGGCTTAGTCTTGAAGTATACTTGATGGGCTTTTGTATGTCCTTTCCAGGGAATTTTGTGTAAGGTTTCATTTTTGGAATGTCATAGGGGGATTAAGCTACAATCCTACCATATTTTGGCACCTTTTTATTTTAGTTTCAAGGAATTGGGGTTTCTCTTCATCCACATAGCCAATTTCATTAATGTTGGTTGTTTATCATTGCTAACTCGGCAAAAAAATTCTTCATAAAGATATATGCAAGGAGTCAATGCATAGCATCCTTCCAACCTGGTGTACCTTTGCGTGTACATTGTCTTTGTCGTGCCTCATATTGTTTCAGGTAGACCTCTTACATGTGATCTGGAAACTTGGGCATTGCAGCAACTAGTTTCTTCATAATGAGCAGAATATAGAATGTATTTCGATGCACTAGCTCATGGTTTCATGACATATTTTTTTTTTAAAAAATGGATGACATGATTTTCATCAGGAATGACCTATGCTATATTCTCTTAATTTATTTTTAAGGTTTAAAAAGGACAAAAAAAATCATAAAATACTTTTGAAGCAAGTTATTAGAAAGGATTTGCAAAATCATGTGGTGACACTAATTATAGCCCTTAATAGAATTTTGTGGCAAATTGTGACTCATAAAGCAACTCTATCTGTTGGGACAAGGCTCAATGGTTGTACATCTTAGTGTGTATTCCTCTGCTTATTGCAATTTGTCTGCAGCATTGATTGGATGTAAGTGATTTGCTGATATCACTGTCATTGACTTATTGGTAGTTGTGCTATACCATCATTTCTGAGCTTAGCATTGCTTAAGTCATCTACATGGTTTGCCAATTAATTGCCTTGTCATGACCTATTCCATTATGTTTTAATTTTGTCGCACCAATTGCTACTTTATTGCATCATCTGGAGTGCACTCCTGCCATCCTCTGCTCCACTATTCTTCTTTTGATTCTGATTGAGTTGGGTGATGTTTGGTTGTCGTTGGGACACCGCCTTTCCTATCTTGGAGATCTATATGTTGCATGTAAGGCCACTTGCTTAAGGCTATGCTCTTATATAACGCCATTTATGCTGGTCCAAGGCTTGGATTAAATAAGTGGGGATTAAAGTCAAGCTAATCACCAAGAGCATGTGGTTCTATGAAGCAGATTCAAAATTGATATTTGTAAACGTCAGGGTATCCTGAAATAGGCATGCTTCGTGGTTAAGGTTATAGTTAAATGCTAATGCTTGTGAGGATTCATAAGCTGATTCCTGAATAGCAGGGACGAGGCTCAATGATTATGGTCATGGCTGTGGTTTGCTTTCTCAAATCATAGGCCTCCTTTGAGGTACAACTATTTGTCTGCTCTTTCCATCCTTTCCTCTTTGACTCAACTTTAAGCCTATTCTAGATTCTTGATGTTGATTGGATCGATAAATGATAATGTCATATATCATTTCATCACGATGCTGTGTCATCCTAAAAATTTTATCATCTTATGAAAAAGACTGAGCATAACCCTAATTTGCATTGATTTTTTTTAAGCTCTTGTGAGCCTTGGGAATACTGTTCCCACTAGTTTTCTCATGTTCATTGACAACCATAAGACCTCCCATTTATCTGCTTTATCATATCACTTTTTTTTTTTTGCCAAGTTCCTCTTTTATTTGTCAAGTTAATGACTAGGTTGCAAAAAAGATCTTGGTTTTGAATAATCTCTTATAATTCCTCTAAATGTTGGATGCAGAACAGGGAAGATTTTGGCGGAGAGCTTGAAATGATTGTCATTAACAAGCCTGTATTCGAACCTCTTGTGAGTAATCTCTATGCATATTATGTTGATTGGTCTTTCTTGTTTTGTGTTTGCCTTATTCTCTTATATTCATTATTTCTGTTTCTCAAACATCCCTCAGTTGCTAATCTGCACTAATTGTGTGCTGTATTATTGCGGCTGCATGTTATTTTTCACTGTTAAATACCAAACATCATCTTTTGTTTTTTTTTTTAATGAACGTTATGTTCTTGGTTTCATTTAACTGACTTTTGTGCTATGATAGAAATAGGATGACAAATATGGTTTAGGAGTATTTATAGATGTCTTGAAAATTTTAGTTTAATGGTTGGAAAATAAACTTTGCACTGATAGTCATGCATTATTATATTCTGCCTATGCATTTGAACAGTGGGAAATGATTATGGCTTTTTCTTTGGTTTACTTTGCAGTGCTCAAAGAAAGCAGATAAGACAGATGCTGATCTGACTTCAAAAAAAGTTTCTCAGGGTCCAAAGAATGTAGATCAGCCTAGAGGAAATGTTGATCCGAAGAAAGGTGCTGCTGAGGTAATTGCACCCTATGTATTGCTAACATGCTTTGTTTTGAGCTTATTTACCTTAATGGAAATGCTCTGTCAGCCGCTGCGTGCTCATGGGCCTTGGCTCAGGGGTGCTCATGACTAATTCTTGTTACCATGCAGTGCTTCCATATGATTTTCTGTTGCTAATGTTGTGCTTTTGCTTACCATTGTTTAACATATAAAGGCTTATAAATAGACATGTAAAGTCATCTCCAGAGATGAAACAATGTGATATCTTTTTCTATTTCTATATTGGTTTGTTGATCTCCATTTGTTATAGCATTCTTTTGCTCTTTTCACATTTTCATCAAGTTGTTGACATCATTAATTGTTTGATAAAAAATTTCAAGAAAAAGGCTTCTGGAGATGATAAAGCTACTGAGGCATCAACAAAAAATAATAAAACCAACGTGGACAAAAAGAAATCTTCAGAAAAAGAATCTGCTGAGAAGGAAGCAGAATGCAATATTATTATTCTTAATGTACAGGTTGGTGTTGTTCGCAAGGCATGGAGGCATCCATCTGCTGACAGGTAGTTCTGCTTCTTTTAAAGCATTTATCTTAAATTTTGCCAAGAACGTCATAGTTTTTCATTCATTCTACAGTTTATTGGTTGAGGAGATAGATTTGGGAGATGGCAACTTACGCCAGGTTGTTAGTGGTCTTGCTAAGTTTTGTAGCCCGGATGATCTATTAGTAAGTACAAATTACAGAATGACTGCAGCTGGTTTTTAATTTTGTTTTTTTTATTCATTAAATATGTGAATTGTATTAGTTGTCACTGAATATTCTTATGCATGCCTTGATTTATCATTTCAGAATCGTCGTGTAGTGCTTATTACGAATGTGAAGCCGGGGAAGCTGCGAGATATAATGTCTGCTGGACTGGTATATCTCATTCTGTTCTACCGTTCTATTTGCAACTTATAGTTTTTCTTTTTTTTGAGATTCCACCTCTGGAAGTTTGATCAAGACTTTTCCAAATCTAGGTTTCAATTGTCATGGTAATACATCAATGGTGTTACTTTTGCATGTTAAGCTGATCCTTGTGTCATGAGGTCAGTAAGTTGTGCATTTTCCGGTATAGAAACTTGAAGTCATTGTTTATTTTAAGGTCAACCTAATCTAGTAAACAAAAGTTTAGTGACCTAATGTACTTCAGCAGATAATTTTATATCATAGAAGCTTTGCCAACAAAGTTCCATAATGGTTGCCATTCTCTGTGTCATTTGTTTTACATTTTATGATATTCTGTATCATTTGACTGGGGGACTTTGGGTCTGGGTGGTCATGGTTTGGACACCTGAGCTTGCATATATACCAGAAACTTCGTTTTTTATCCTGGTTTGCACCTATCTCATGTTAGCTTCCAAGGATGGAGAAAGCCCATACATAATATGACATTTTCATTCCCAATTTTTGGCTTGGATTGATAGAGCAGCTAAGCCTCATTGCTCATCCTTGGGCATTTTCATCACATCTAGGCCAAAATACTTTCAGGTCATGTCTGGGTGATTTACTATATAACAGGAGGCTTATGTTGTGTATTGTATCTTTTTTAGCTGTTTGTGTAAGAGTTTTGGGGTTTTTTTTATTAATGTCACCTTCAGTTTTCGTATAAATTAAGCTCGTCTCTTTGGTTTGGTGGGTATCATTCTGTGACACTCTTTGGTTTGGTGGGTATCATTCTGATGTCACAGGCAAGAACCTCTGGTTTAAGCCTGGCTAATTTCAATTTGGAACCCAAGGTTTGTCTTGGTTTCCCATCAGGCCTATTAGGTGGTTCCAAGCCTAATGGCCTGCTGATGCGGACATCGAGATGAATATTGAACCTGATCAGCTGATTCATATATCAGGACAGCCTGGTGATAGTTCGGCGAAGCGCAACCCAGACGTTTCGGTTTAGCTTCCGGCCCATAACGATTTGGGGCCGCCAGCCTCGCCAGCAGGAAACGTGCGCAGGTCCAGACGCCTTCAAGGGAAGCAAGTTTCAAATCTGACCCATTTTTGGGATGAAAACAATTAATTGGAATTGGGCCGAAGGCCCAATACACTATTAGCGTCCATGAAGTTTCGGATCCGGGAAAACACCGGAGTCTTTAGTCTTATTTTATTATTATTATTATAATTTTATTAGTGGCGCGATCTCTTGATTTTTTTTTTTTTTTTTTTTTAAAAATCCGTTTGAAGTATTTCATGCAAGAGTTACATTTGTTATTTTTTTTTCCTCCCTTTGGTCAGCGTGTGGGAGTTGTTTACATTAGTTTTTTTTTTTTTTTTTATTCCCTCCTGTTAGTCACGTGGGGGACATTACCAGCTTGGTATCAATTGTTGTTTCTTAAAACCCGAACCAAGGAAAAACGAGGCATTGTGGTTTTTGTTTTGGAATATACAATTGGAGCGTGTTGTTTGGTTTTGGAAAATTACACGGTGATTTTCTTTTTGGGCGTCTTCTTTCCGTGGAAGGCCGCTGGATTCTTTTTCCCTCTTGCGCACATCAGGTCGAAAGCATGGTTGGGAGAAGACGATTCCGTGAGGAATCTCTTCCTTCCGTTCCTAGTTCTTGTTTTGAAAAAAAAAAAAAATAAACATGGACTCACGGTGAGAAAACCACCGTTTGTTCCTTCCAATCTTGAAGACCCGGATTGAAATCCGGTAGAGGGCTGGCAACGTGAGGAATCACGCTGCCCTTCCAGCGCTTGATCGTTGCAGGTTTCAAAGGATCTTCCCCATCTTGTTCAATCCTAGCATCCAAGAATTCCCAGAACCCGTTCTCGCTGAATCGGGGTTTTGGTCGCTACAGGCGTTTGACAACCGCCCTACACCATCTTGGTATCAGAGCCTTGATCCGTTCTTGATCAGAGCCTTGATCCGTTCTTGATCAGGGTCTTGATCCGTTCTTGATCTGTCCCTGATCCGTTCTTGATCTGTCCTTGATTCGTTCTTGATTTAAAAAAAAAAAAATTTTTGCCGGCAACCATGGAGCGAAACAACGAGGAGCCTTCTCTTCGTGACGTTGTGGAGACCCAGCAGCAGATGATGACTGTTTTGCAAGCAATGATGGCACGGTTGGAGGCGCAAGATCGTGCTATACCTCGTCAAGATCGCAATGTACCTGACGAACATCGAGAAGGTGATGCCGACCCTTTCCAGAATATTGAAGATCCTCCACCATTGCAAAGAGGGCAGCAACCGCGGCGTGATGTAGCGCTTCCCAGGGATTTCGGACCGCCGCCTGTGCATGACAATCAGACTCGTTGGGAGTCCGGGTTTCGGATTGAAATAACAGAGTTCAGAGGTGGTTTGAATCCTGATGAGTATGTGGATTGGACCCTGTAGGTTGATGATGTTTTCCGGCTGAAAGAAGTGCCTTTGGACAAGCAAGTGCCGCTTATCACAATCCGATTCCGAGATCGAGCAGCGGCTTGGTGGCATGCACAGCACTACCGTAGGTATATGGATGGGAGGCCACCAATTGCATCATGGGCAGCCTTGAAGCAGGAGATGAATCGGGAGTTCCTTCTTCAGAATCATGAACAGGTCCTTTATTCTAAATTGCATGGTTTAACACAAGAAAATCGAAGCATGGAAGATTATACTACAGAGTTCTACCGACTGGTGGCTCGAAACCGATTGATGGAGTCAGAACCGAGGTTGGTAGCTATGTATTTGCTTGGACTGCGATTCCCCATCCAGGATGCGTTGGCTCTGCATCGGATTGATAGTGTTGGTGATGCGCACATGCGGGCGCAAGCAGTGGAGCGGAGTCTGATGCGGAATAGAGGGTTCCAGAGTAGAGGAAAATTATCTGGTCAGTTTTCAGGGCAGAGTTCTGGTAGTAGGAGTGCACCTCCTGTGGTGAGGCAATAAACTTCGGCAGTTCCTCTGAGACCTACAGTGCCGAGTGGGGCTTCAGGTCCCCAGTAGAGGGTGGGCAGCAATCGAGCCAATGTTCGCTGCCATCGGTGTCATGACCTAGGATATTATGTCAATGAGTTCCCCAAGGCGCGTACCCAGTTACTTATGGAGGAGGAGCAGGAAGTTGAATTTCCAGAGGATGAAGAGTTCGAGGATGAGATGTATGTGATTGACCCAGACCACATCCAGGGAGAGAGTCTGATTATTAGGAGGATGATGTGTCTTGCACCAAGAGCTGGTGGAGATTGGCGTCGGCACGATATTTTCTCAACAAAGTGCACTGTAGCTGGTAAAACTTGCAAGGTAATTATTGATTCTGGAAGTTGGGAGAATGTGATTGCTGAGGAAGTTGTGAAGAAATTGGGGTTGATGACAGAGCCCCATCCTCAACCATACAAGCTCGGCTGGGTGAATCGGGATGCAGATATTCAGGTTAGTCGACGTTGTAGGTTGGCCTTGTCTTTTGGTCCTCAGCTTGAGACGTCAATAGTAGCTGATGTTGTACCGATGGATGCGACACACATCATTTTGGGACGACCATGGCAGTTTGATAATAAAGCAGTGTATAATGGTTACACTCATACTTATATGCTGCGACCAGATGTGAGAAAAGTGATCTTGAAACCGCTACAGGACATGGCTGAACAGAAGGTAATAATTTGTTTGCCAAGCAGGGAGTTTGAGGCGAGTTTAGAGGGAGAAGATTTCTGTTTTGCCCTGATTAGTAAGCCAGAGGAGTTTGGCCAGAATGGGGAGCAGGAGCTATATGATCTTTCTCAGGAGTTGGTGTCAGTTTTGGAGGAATTTCGGGATGTTGTACGGAGTGACCTTCCTGCGGGTTTGCCACCACTTCGAGATATTCAGCATGAGATTGATCTGATTCCGGGTTCTGTGTTGCCGAATAAGGCTCATTATCGAATGACCCCGCAGCAGCATGAGGAGCTGAAGAGGCAAGTTCAAGATCTTTTAGACAGGCTTTGTACGGGAAAGCATTAGCCCTTGCGCGGTACCAGCACTTTTGGTGCCGAAAAAGGATGGTTCATGGCGTATGTGTGTTGACAGCTGGGCAATAAACAGAATTACTGTGAAGTATAGATTTCCAATACCGAGGCTGGATGATATGCTAGATCAGTTGAGTGGTGCCGTGTTCTTTACTAAGATTGATTTGAAAAGTGGGTACTATTAGATCAGAATGAAGCCAGGTGATGAATGGAAGACAGCCTTCAAGACAAAGGAAGGCCTGTATGAATGGTTGGTGATGCCATTTGGGCTATCTAATGCTCCTAGTACGTTCATGCGAGTAATGAACCAGGGTTTGCGTCCATTCCTTAGTTCTTTTGTTGTTGCATACTTTGATGATATATTGATATACAGTAAGACAGCACAAGAGCATATTGAGCATGTTTCACAAGTTCTAACAGTATTACGTGGAAATCAGCTTTTTGCTAACCCAGAGAAGTGTATTTGGATGGTAGACAAATTAATTTTTCTGGGATATGTTGTTACTGGTGATGGGATTCTTCCAGATGAAAGTAAGGTGCGAGCGATAGTGGACTGGCCAGCACCTACAACTTTAACTGAATTGAGATCCTTTTTGGGTCTTGCGGGTTTTTACAGAAGGTTTGTGAAGAGGTATAGTGAGATTGCTGCACCCTTAACAGACTTGTTGAAATTAAATCAGTTTGGATGGAATGACACTGCTCAGGCAGCATTTGATGAGATGAAAGTCAAGTTGACCCAAGCACCACTGTTGGTTCTTCCAGATTTTGACAAGGTATTCGAAGTGGATTGTGATGCTTCGAAGATTGGGATTGGCGCAGTACTCAGCCAAGATGGGAGACCCGTTGCTTTCTACAGTGAGAAGCTTGGAGGTGCCAAACTGTTGTATTCGGTTTATGATTTGGAGCTATACTCCATTGTGAGGTCATTGCAACATTGGCGACGTTACTTGATCCAACGAGAATTTGTGCTGTACTCAGATCATCAAGCATTAAAATTTCTACAGGGACAGCATAAGTTGAGCTCCAGACATGCAAAATGGGTAAGTACTCTACAGGAGTATACTTTCAGCATCAAGCATAAGTCAGGCACTTTGAACAAAGTAGCAGATGCTTTAAGTAGACGGAGTTTATTGATTGGTGCTATGCAAGTATATACCCTTGGGTTTGAAAGCATGAAGGATGATATCCGTGCAGATGAACATTTCCAGAGCATTGTGACTGAATTGGAAGCTGGAGGTCGATCTGACTTCGTCCTACATGATGGATATTTGTTCCGTGGTAATTGTCGTATTCCTAACACTTCACTGCGTGTATTGATTATTCAGGAGCTGCATAATCAAGGACATTTTGGAAGAGACAAAACTGCATGGTTAATTCGTCAACGGTTTTATTGGCCTGGGCTTGACCGAGATGTCAAAACCTATGTGAAGAGATGCCGTTTGTGTCAGGAATCCAAAGGATCAGATACAAATCAAGGTTTATATACCCCTTTACTGATTCCAGATGAGCCATGGCGAGAGGTATCTATGGATTTTGTTGTAGGTTTACCACGGACAGTGAGAGGTCAAGATTCAATTATGGTAGTCGTAGATCGGTTCAGCAAGATGGCTTGTTTCTTGCCATGCAAAACGATATTTGATGCATCGAAAGTAGCTGATCTTTATTTTTCTGTAGTTCGACATTATGGGTTACCATCGTCGATAGTTTCGGACCAAGATAGCAAGTTTATGGGGCATTTCTGGCATGAATTGTGGAAAAAGTTGGGTACAAAATTAAAATTCAGTAGTCCCTATCATTCTCAAACCGATGGGCAAACCGAGACTGTCAACCGAAGTCTTGGTAACTTGTTGAGAGCCAATGTTCAAGAATTTAAAAACTGGGATGTATGTTTGCCAAAGATTGAGTTTGAGTTCAATTCTTCGGTGAACCGTTCTACTGGTTTTGCACCCTTTCAGGTATTGTATGGATTTCTGCCAAGAGGACCACTTGATATTTTACCTGTTGATGTGCCAAACAAATCAAGAAAATTGAAGATCGAGTGGCTGATCACCGTGAGGTGCACGCAACTGTTAAAGCTAATATAGAGCAAAATTATGCCAAGTATAAGGCTAAGGCTGATCAGACGCGTCGACAGCAGACTTTTGAAGTTGGTGATTTGGTATGGGTCTTCTTGCCAAGAGAACGATATCCACAGGGGGCCTACACCAAACTCAAACCAAAGAAAATTGGTCCTTGTCAGGTGTTGGAGAAATTTAGTGACAATGCCTACCGAGTTGAATTACCAGACGATGTCCTTATTTCTGATGTATTCAATATTCGACATCTAACCCCTTATGCAGGTGATAATTCAAGCTTGAGGACAAGCTTTTCAGAGGAAGGGGAGAGTGATGCGGACATCGAGATGAATATTGAACCTGATCAGCTGACTCATATATCAGGACAGCCTGGTGATAGTTCGGCGAAGCCGAACCCAGACGTTTCGGTTCAGCTTCCGGCCCATGACGATTTGGGGCCGCCAGCCTCGCCAGCAGGAAACATGCGCAGGTCCATACGCTTTCAAGGGAAGCAAGTTTCAAATCTGACCCGTTTTTGGGATGAAAACAATTAATTGGAATTGGGCCGAAGGCCCAATACACTATTAGCGTCCATGAAGTTTCGGATCCGGGAAAACACCGGAGTCTTTAGTCTTATTATTATTATTATTATTATTATTATAATTTTACTAGTGGCGCGATCTCTTGATTTTTTTTTTTAAAAAAAATCCGTTTGAAGTGTTTCACGCAAGAGTTACATTTGTTTTTTTTTCCTCCCTCTAGTCAACGTGTGGGAGTTGTTTACATTAGTTTTTTTTTTTTTTCCCTCCCTGTTAGTCACGCGGGGGACATTACCAGCTTGGTATCAATTGTTGTTTCTTAAAACCCGAACCAAGGAAAAACGAGGCATTGTGGTTTTTGTTTTGGAATATACAATTGGAGCGTGTTGTTTGGTTTTGGAAAATTACACGGTGATTTTCTTTTTGGGCATCTTCTTTCCATGGAAGGCCGCCGGATTCTTTTTCCCTCTTGCGCACATCAGGCCAAAAGCTTGGTTGGGAGAAGATGATTCCGTGAGGAATCTCTTCCTTCCGTTCCTAGTTCTTGTTTTGAAAAAAAAAAAAGAAAAAAAGAAACGGACTCACGGTGAGAAACCCACTGTTCGTTCCTTCCAATCTTGAAGACCCGGATTGAAATCCGGTAGAGGGCTGGCAACGTGAGGAATCACGCTGCCCTTCCAGCGCTTGATCGTTGCAGGTTTCAAAGGATCTTCCCCATCTTGTTCAATCCTAGCATCCAAGAATTCCCAGAACCCGTTCTCGCTGAATCGGGGTTTTGGTCGCTGCAGGCGTTTGACAACTGCCCTGCACCACCTGCTAATCCAGTAGGGCCAATTGGTATGCATACATTTGATCTGTTTAACATTGGAAGATCATTGAAGAAATTCGAAAATTTACAAAGCGATGCAAAAGAAGCATGCCTGATAATTTCATTGTGTATATTAGTCTATACAACAGCCACTTTATTTTTTCTTTTCTTTCATAATGGGCATTTTGCTTCTTTACCTTTTGGAGTACGTGCAAAGTCTACTTAAGTAGCCAACTAAACAAATTGTGTAGCAAGGTTGAGATGTCTTAGTGGAAGCTTCACTACTGCCACTGGAATTGGCATGATAATTATTCTAGAAACTGTGAGAGAGTCAAGTCTTTAAGGCAGAGTTTTCCGAACCGTGCCGAAACGGCCGGTTCGGGGCATACCGAACCAGACCGGTGGCCGGCCGGCACGGTTCGGCCATATAAATCGGCACAGCCCCATTTTTTTTTTTAAAAAAAACTAACCGCACCGAACTGGACCCGAACCGGCCGATTTGGCCCAGTTCGGCTTGGGAAGAGGGGGGCAAATTTTTTTGGAATTGTCACATGGTTACTGTAGCCAATGTGACATTTTGTGGGGGGGGAGGGGAGATGCCTTTCCTTTTAATTAAGGAAAGGCTCTCTGTGCCCTTTGCTGCAGCGCACCGTAGAAGGAAAAACGCAGAAAAAAAATTCGTGGATTAATTTCAACCCAATCCAACCTGCAAAAATCGAAGAGGTAGGTAGAATCAAGGTACGTATACCTTTCTTTTTCCGTATTTTCGTATCGTTAATTTTTGTTAAAATCCGTGCAAAATAGAAAATTAAGAAGAAATGCTGTTAAAATTTATTTGTTGGCAATGATTTTAGAGTATGTAGTAGATCTAGGATAGATCTACATTGATACTAAAATCTTAATTTTTTATTAAGTATATAATTTTTTAAATTAAAAATTAATTTTGGATTAATAAATTAATTAAAAAAATAATTAGAAAAAAAACTGAATTATAAATTATTAATCTAGGGCTTGTAAGCTACTCTCACTATAAATTTCATGTCGATTTATTCAAGTTTTGTGCATCTCATGAATAGTGCCCGTAGGTCTTAAATTGAAAAAATATTGACTTTTAATGCACTTATAGGATCTTAAAAAAATATATGTAGCATGTATGATGGAATTCTACATGAATCTAAAATTTAAATTTTTTTTATTTTTCTTTATTTTTTGAATTTTTTAAATAAAAAAAATTAAAAAATAAATTAAAATTTAAAAATTAGGTTAATAAAGTGTTAATTAATAACGATTATTATTGACCTTATATGTAATTTAAATATTCAGGTATAAATCCATCAAGGAGGAAGAAGGATCCGGAGCGGGATATTGGCTGGTCACATGAAGATGCTCTCGGGTTGGCATCACTGGAGGTGTAAATGGTGCAATACCAAATTCAAAGATGGGGGTAACAAGGTTGAAGCAGTACTTGGCTGGCGGCTATCCTGATGTATCTGCATGCCGACAGTGTCCACAGGAGGTCCGTAAGTTGATGAAGAAACACTTTGCTGATTTTAAAGCTGGAAAGGAAAGAACAGTAAATAAGAAGGTAGAGATGGACCGCAGAGTCGTAGAACCACCTTCTTATCACTCCAGGGAGTCAGAGGAAGCATCTATTCCTTCTGATGAGAAGGCACAGATGGAGGCTGCTATTCAGGCGAGCTTGTATAAGCAGAGATAGCAGGAGGAGGTAGCTAGGCATAGACAGCGATTCGGGCCATCAGCTTTTGAGTCAGGATCGGGATCCGCTTCTGCTAGTGCTCCAGGAGAGTCTGAGACAGTTTAGGAGGACCTCAGTCAGAGAGCCTGTTAGGAAAGGCACCGGCCGTATTGTATCCATGTTGGGAGCATTTGACAGTAGGAGAAAGTCTTCCAAGCCCATAGACATTCCAGAGGGAGCCACTATCCATGATGTCGATTCACATGCATTTTTCAGTAGAGATTCCAAGCAATAGAGGATTGACACAATACTGAAAAAGGATAAGAAGAAAGATATGTGGCGGGCCATCTCCTCCTGGTTTCATTTCAGTCATATCCCAGCCCATGCAGCAGACAATCCATATTATCGCTCTGCTATTTCATCTATATAGGCTGCTGGTGCAGGTGTAGATCTTCCAACATCGAGGGATATTTATGGTCATCTTCTGGACAATAATGAGCTAGAAGGATGGATATCCTTATATCAGAGCAAGTGGCCTGTTTATGGATCGACGGTGATATGTAATGGTTGGACTGGTCCTACTAGACGGAGCATCATCAATTTCTTGACTTATTATGATGGGAAGACTTTTTTTAGAAGTCTATTGATGCTTCAGATCATGTGCACGACGCCAGTTATATCCTCAGATTGATGTAGGAGGTGATTGATCAGGTGGGAGAGCATAATGCCGTGCAGGTCATCACTGATAATGGACCACAGTACAGGGCCGCAGGGCAGATCTTGATGGAGCGGCGGTCGCATATTTTCTAGATCCCTTGTGCTGCACATTGTATAGATCTCATGTTGATGGATATTGGTAAAATTCGCAGGGTGCAGAAGATTGTTGAGCTAGCATAGTTTATCACCAGATTTATATATAACCATACATGGGTCTTATCATTGATGAGGAGCTTTATAGGTGGAAAAATATTGAGACCGGGGGTCACACAGTTTGTAACTAATTACATTGCACTTGATAGTCTTCTTGGCAAGAAAGCAGAGCTGCGTCAGATGTTTATCAGTCAGGACTGGCAGGAGAGCAGATATGCCAGGGCAAATACTGAGGAAAGCAATGTGAAGAATTTAGTGATGAGACAAACATTCTGGCAGCGGGCTGAGAGGGTAGTAGAGGCTATCAAGCCTTTATATGAGGTACTTCGTGCCGTGGACTCCAAGAGGTATGCTCAGATGGGCTTCTTATATTTCATGATGCAAAGGGCAAAGGAAAAGATCCAGGAGGCAGTTCCATCACATGCATATGAGTATATCCGGATCATTGATGGACGGTGGAGTTATCAAATGAGTTCGGATTTGCATCTAGCAGGTACGTAGTATTTTATGAAGTCCCTAAAAATTAAGTTTCAATTAGATTCATACAAGTACGCTTGACTGATTCTTAAAATATATGTACAGTTTACTATCTAAATCTAAGATTTTAGTACTCCGTACCGGATATTGTCATGGATGAGAATTTTATGTCTGCCATGCGCAATGTTATATATAAGATGGAGCCCGATCCAGATATCGCTGCTATGTGCCTTGAAGAAGTAAGTTAGGTTGAAATTATTGAATGATTTTTAAGAGCATTAATTTCAACAAGCTAACAATTTTTTTTCTGGCAGACGAAATTTTTTAGGGAGGGCACAGATTTATTTGGATACACTGTAGCGGTCAAAAGTAAATCAAAGATGAATCCTGGTAGGTACTACTAAGGAGCAAGTCTAATATTATATCAGGATTAAATTTTTTATTTTGCCAAATCAAATTCTAAATGATGTAATATCTTTTGCAGCTGAATGGTGGGTGCATTTTGGCGATTCTGTTAAAAATTTGAAGGTTCTTGCAGTGAAGATCCTCTCCCAGACGGTGTCCTCTAGTGGATGTGAGCGCAACTGGTCTACATTTGGTCTTATCCACTCCAAGCAGAGGAACCGTCTGAAACAGAAATGCCTCAACGATCTTGTATATGTACACTATAATTTAAGGTTGAGGCTAAAATATATGCATGAAGAAGTAGAATTGAAATATCCGGATCCCACTGCAAGTTCATATGTTGATGAGGATGAAGATCCAATGATTGGGTGGGTCATGGGTCAGTAGCAGACGCCAGAGCTTGATGAGCAAGGATCGTTTCCTCGATCAGCCAGTTTTGTAGCTAATGAGGCTAGGATAGATGCTGGACAATGGGCAACAAGTCATATTCCTCATAGGGCTCCAGCAGATACAGCACATCGTCCGTCCCCACCATCTAGTAGACCTGGAGACAGAGGAAAAGGAAAGGCAGTTGCACTTCCATCGGAGCACTCAGCCCACTCAGATTCAGATACCAGAGACTGATGATAGTGCTTCAGATAGTGGAGGATCTAGTGATCAGGGAGGGGCAGGAGGATAGGAGTCGCAGCCACCTAGTCCTATTCGATTCACTGGGGAGTCGTAGTTTTGCCATGCCATGCAGGATACAGATCATGGAGTACTATCTGATAGACCCCGTGCCCGTGGTGATACGATTCCATAGAGGCGATGGGCTCCGCGTGGTCATTCAGGACACGATACAGCTGCAAATCTTGCACGTGGAGTAGAATCCATGGATGTATCTGGATCATCCTCATATTCAGGATTCTTTTATCCGCAGCTACCTGCAGCTTCTGGTCCATATGATCTATATGGTGTATCCGAGACGTCAGCATCCAGTGGTTATTATCCTGGAGCATCTTATGCATCTGATTTTGTTGCTGGTATATTTGGATTCCCCCCTGTACTGCTATATCATCAGTCTCTGGACAGCTCTCAGAGTCGGGACATCAGAGATGGATCTGCGATTAGTTATGACCCATCATGCATACCTCCTGGGATGAGCTTAAAGGAGTATCATGCTGCCTGGCAGGAGGGACATGCCGAATTTTCTACAGAGTACATACATGATCCTTATATTTATGGACATCGTCACTCTACCCGATTCTAGATATTGGTATGTAATTATATGTTTATGCCATATTTTACTTTCATTAATTGCTGATAATCTTAGTTTAATTATCATTTTTTTTTATTTCAATTGAAAATAGTCGTAAATATTAGTATTTAGTCCTAAACCCTAAAGCGGTACGCCATCCTAAATCCTAAATCCTAAATCATAAACCCTAAAGCCTAAACACTAAATTCTCCCTGAACCCTAAACCCTAAACCTTTAAAAAATAAAATAAAAACCTTAAAATTATAAAAAAAAAAAAATCAAAAAAAAAAGGACATACCGGTTCAAACCTGTACGCCCCGCCATACCGTGTATCGGCATGGTATGGTTTGGTACCAAACCGGTATTGGCCGGCCACTGGTACGGCACCCGGTACTGGTACCGGGAATCTTGCTTGAAGGTTTTAATGGCGTTTGCACATGTGCAATGTAATATCACTGGAGTAGTGGTATCCTGTTTGATGCTTCAGTTTTATTTGATGCTGCATTCTCTGGCTTTTTGCTTTTGGGAGGTGCAGCCTCCAGTTAGGAGCATGTAAATTTAACTATGAACTCCATGAGTTGGCTGTTGCCCCTCATGAGCTTGTCTTCTTTTTAAGCATCAGTCTTTGTTCACAAATCCAAATCTTCTCTATTATTTGTGGAGGAAAAAAAAGAAAATCTTGTTTATTATTTGAGTCCACATTTTACAGGTTTTATGTGCTTCTAACGAAGATCATACGGTTGTGGAGCCCTTGATTCCCCCAGAAGGAGCCAAACTTGGAGAACGTGTTTCATTTTCTGGGTAAGCGTGCAATATCACAACATATAACCTAGTGTTCTGATTTAACAAAACCTCAGAAGTCATGTGGTTTCAGCTTGTGAACAAAAAAAAATGTTTTAAATTTTGCTGCTTTTATTGCTGGGTTGCTAAGCAATCAATTAATAGGTACCATGAGTTTTATGCGGAGGCTATTTTTTATTTAAAATCAGTTACTGTGAGTTATATATCGAACGCAATTTGCACATATGCATACGAGTGCATGTGTTGGCGAATGGGTGAGAACTAATACAATATGTCTTGTTTTGTGTAGACAGAGTTGAGGTGTTTTCATGTGCATTTTTATATTTTTCCAGAACTCTGTTTTTCCATTTTTTTTCTGCCTTTAGTAATATGGCAAATATCTCTGCTATGCTTGTTGATCTTCTTTCATTTAGTGGCCAAGTTGAGATCTGGTCTATGGCCATGGTATTGTTAACTTTTGCAAACCAAGTATCTATACTCAAGGTCCAATACCAGATAGTAGTAAGGGGATGTCTATGTCATGGTATATAGCAATCAACTGTCACTTTTATATTCGGTGTGTAAATGGAGGAATTGGATCATGTCTGCATAATCATATTTATATCTGCTCTCAAAATACATATATGGGTGTTTCTTGGATAATGAAATTGTGATCCATAAGAAACACATGGGGATATGAACAAAAAAATGCCTTGGATAACAATAATACGGGCTCCTGAAGGGATAAGGTTATCGGATTTGTGACCCACCGTGCATCCATGATTCTAGATATGTGCCTTTTAGACAGCTCTTACAATAGGGCCTGTTGAATCTAGTCTGGACAGTTAAAAAGGTCGGGCTAAGGATAGTTTAAAAGAACAAGTTCTTGTTATTGAAACTAGATTAGTACATGTCAACTTATTTTTGAAATATTGATTCAGATGTTATTGTAGCTGTATTTATTAGTATATTTCTTTAAAAATGAAATCATAGAAGGAATTTATAAAAAAATACATTTAGGCAATTGCATATGATTTAATTTCTATGGCAAATATGGCCTAAGTAATCGAAGTTGTAATAATCTTCTTTTAAAATGTAGCCATTATGGGACTCTGATGGGGCAAGGTATCAGATTTAGCTGTTTTTGCAGTAGCAACATTAATCGTGCCCTTAGTTTTGCTAGAAATTGAATATAAAAAATTATTGTCAACATTTCGTTGCTATTAATTGGAATGAGTTTTGTTAGAAATTGAATATAAAAAATTATTGTCAACATTTCGTTGCTATTAATTGGAATGAGTTGATGTCTATTCCTTTTTGTACTTGCCCCTTGTGAATGTGGCAGATATGAGGGAAAGCCAGAAGATATCCTAAATCCAAAGAAAAAACAGTTGGAGAAGATCACCCCGGTATGTTTTCCACAGCACTTTGTTTTCTCTCTGATTCATGTACAAAGAGTGTTTACAATTGCGCAATGATACATCCAATTCACTTTCCTTGATATGATATACCCATTCACATATCTGACTAATCTTGTGGTGTGACTGAATTTGGTACCTAAGTAGTCTACATTTGGGATGAATAGCGATGAATAGCCTCATGAGTTTCCATCAGTGGAATAGGAGATCAGGAGTTAAATGCAACTTGTGTTCTTGCATCGCTTTTTGTCATTTTTGTATGATGGAGGCTGCGAAGGCCTTGTTTGATAATACAATCTGGAAACTGAACTCACAAATCATTATCCTTCAAAACGCTGTCTATATCTACTTGTTAGACAAAAACTGCCTCCTTTTTTTTTAAAAAAAAGAAGCTATCACAACTTGTGTGATTATGCATTTTTTTTATATATGAATTTCTTCTGGATTTGAAATTTTTGCGCTTTTGTCAGACTACCTACTCAAAGAACTGGTTTATTCCTTGTATCTATTGGTTATAGTGAGTGCAGTACTAATTAGCCAATGCTAGTTCATATTAGCCCATGTATTGCTAATTTAGTGGTCTTTTTGTGGGCTTGGCTGACATATAGATTAGTCGGGCGATGCATTTCCTGTCAATGTTGTACTGATGTTCTCATCCAAGCTTTTCTGCAAGGATTATTCATTTTAGTTATTTTCTTTATGTTATCGTTCTTCTTAGCACCAGGGAGGATCATGCATGAACGCTAAAACTAGTAGGTCATGTGTGACTCAGTATGAGGGTTACATGTGTGGACCCTAAATAATTGATTTTCCTAATTTTTTGGTGAATCCAGCATCTATATACCGATGACAAAGGTGTGGCAACATACAAGGGAACACCATTCATGACATCTGCCGGCCCATGCACATCATCTATTTCCAATGCAAGCATCAAGTGAGCAGCTCATCCTTACTGTCAATGACATTCTACATACCATTGAACCCATAAATGTTCTCTTTTGCTATAATGTCCTCGATCACCAAAACATTGCGGGAAGGTGTCAATCCTCGAGTGCCTTTATATCTGGCTGATTTGTAGGTCACATCTCTTGTTATCTACAAAAGATTGTGATTTCTTTAAAGCATGCATAAAAAATGGAAGCGTGCCGACCGATTGTAAGATATCTGAATTATATTATAAATTTTGATATTAGAAAATTGCTATTGTTAGTTATCTTCATTGTACGTGGAACTGCTTTGTTGCATTTGTCACGGACATTTCCTTTGTTGTTGAAAAGAAAATGGCACAAGAACTTCCATGCAGAGTTGGGCATTAGCAGTGGTTCTGGACCTTCTGGTAGGGAGCATTCTCTGTATATATTTTAAGCAGCATTCTAAGTTGCACTTATACTAGGTTGTGGATGAGCTATTGCGATTTGCAAAGCTACAATTGTTTTGCTGCATGAAAAGGAGTGTGTGCCTGCTGTTTATAAGCACATGTGCTTTGCTTTACTCCAGGGATGGGTATGGCCATCAGGAAGCATCTGTTCTTTTCTTGTCGTCGGTGGGTTGCCCACGTTTGCCTTCAAGGCATCTTACTGTTGGAAAATAAAGAAGAACGGTCGAGTCTGCGATACTGTGTCGCTGTTAGGCAAATGTTGAAGCTGCTGAATATGGATGGGTGGGTTCTTATGGAGAGTTTAAATTTGGTTGTTCCAAGTCATGTTGATCGAGTGTTATGGCTATGCTGTGAACTGAAAACAGCGTATTGATCGGCAATGTGGCTGTCGGACGATGTCGTGCCGAGTTTAAGCTCACCCTCTTGAAATGAGAGGCTTTTTAGATGGACGAGGATCCCGTGTTAAACCACTTTGCATTTTGACCGGGCAGGATATATTATTTAAATGTCTTGATGTACCATAATCAATGCGAAGCTAAATGTATAACAGGTTTTGCATACTCCGCGATCAAATGATAAGATCTTCATCAGTTTGATGGCCCAAATTAAATGAAATTTATTGTAAGTAACATGAATTCAGAATTTGGCTTGCGATTAGCTTCGAGATTATGCAATGCGGTAGCATCCGTTAGGTTAGATGGATTAAAGGCAAGATATTATCATTCAGAATATTATTTTAATTATTTTAAAAAAATTATATAAAATAGATTATCTGTAAAAAAATCTTACCTAAGATTAATGGTTGGAACATATTATTTGGATGTCAGCGTAAATGTTCCTTCGTGTCCGTCATTCGTGCTCCTGCGCGTCCCATGACGGCAAATTAGGCTAGCTCTCCCACAAGCACCCAAGAACTTTTGGACACGTGGCTAACTCACAATGCGTCTGGTTTGGCAAATTTAACTTCCAGTTGGTGGCAGCTCGCCGTGCGCAAAGGAGGCCAGCTCATGTGTTGTATATAAAACCCGGTAAACCTCCTCGAACCCCCGATTCTTCAAGCTCTCCGCCATTTCCTTTCCAAAGCTCAGCTCTCTCTCTTGCGTCGCAGTCCGCCATGGCTGCCTCTCTTCGGAGTTTCGCTACCCTCCGAAACCCTAACCGTGGCCCCAATCTCTATTGCAGCAGGGTGCCGCAGGCTTTCTGCCGCCTTTCTTTCTCTTCTTTCTTGCAGCTCGAAGCCGTTCCTCCTTGCGGCTTGGGTCTGGCTCAATCCTCTCTCTCGATGAGAAGCCCCGGGTTTCGTCTCATCGCGGTGGAACGACGGGTCTCGAGGGCCGTCGCCTTCGCGGCTTCGAATGAGGAATCGGTGAGCCGTTCTTGAGAGATCTCCCTCGCTGTTTCTGGATTTCAATTTCTTCTCTTTGATCCTGCTTTTCTTGCTTTATTGGCTGCCAATCGGTGGGATTAGTATCGATTCTTTTGAAGGATTGTCATTGGTTTTATTGGCGCCCACCCTCCGTTCTTATATTCGATGCAGTTCTCCATTCTGTTCTCTGATTTTTGGGATTAGGAAAATGGACTCTTTGTAATTATCTTTATTAGGGTTTTGATCGAAACTTGTAATAAGAAACTGCTTTCTCATAAGGTAATTATGTGTATTAAAAACATTAAATTTTTAACAAGTTATTTCGACTTTAGGGGATTTTGAACTAGGACATGGGGAGCAGAATATGATTTATGACATAAGATGAAGTCCATCGTGCAGAGTCATTGGTGGTAGTCCTGGAGAAAGCTCGAGAAGTTGTAGAATCGGTGCCAATCATTAGTGATGGTGCAGGAAGATGATTTCTTGAAGAAAGCTGGTTTATTTTGTGAGAGAATGCATGGGCAATAGATCACATGAGCTAGGTGGACTGAGCTGGTAAGGCACAATCATTGTATGAGAGTGAGAACTTTGAAAGTGAGTTGCAACATTTGCTTGGAACGCAGCAGAATGTTTATTATAGGAAAAAAGGAATGTTAATCAAAACTTCTTTTTTTTTTCATACGGGTCTTGGGATAAATGATGTTCTCTGTTAATATATGCCACTTGAAATCAACAAATGCCATGTGCGAGAAGTCTATGTTGAATGAATTTTGGCCTTGTCCTCCTTGCAACAAAATTTCATATAAAGGAGTGCTGTGTCATCATTAAAAGAATTTTATGATTACCATAACTTGAATTGACCTTTGTTTTCTTGATGTCTTATGTGGATCTTATACTCTTACAATGCTTTAACTATTGTACCATATTTATTCATTCAAATGCAGCCGGATATTGAAGTTGAGAAGGACACAGATAATATTGAAAAAAAAACTGACAACTCACAGGAGGCATTGAAGCAGGCACTAGAATATGTTAAAAAAGAAGTCATGAAAGCACAAGCCATGTCCCAAGAAGCATATGAAGTGTACTCGAAGAAAGCGATGGAGACATTGGTGGAGGCATCTGAGAAGCTGAAGATTCAGGCAGGGAAAGCACAAAATGATTTAAGCATTATAGCAAAAGAACTCAGTGAAGAAGGAAAAGAATATCTTAATACAACGGCAAAGAATTATCCTGATTCAGTCAAGGATATTCTGGAAACTTTCACATCATATAGTGAATTGAAGAACATATCTGAGGTCCGAGATTACCACATTGGCATTCCTTATGGTATGTATGGCATGCATTCATTTATATTGAAAGCATTATTCAGGATTATATCTTCCCTTTATACATTAATCCAAGGATTTAGGTCATGTTAGGACATCCCATGAGACATCGGGATGGGGTACCATTCCATGTGTTGAGATAGAATGTCCCGCCAGTATACTAGCATTCCAATCGAAATGTCTTGGAACATTCCCTGTTCCTAGTGACGGGACGGGGCGGAATGCTGGCACGTCCTGTTTCATGAAAAAACCGAGACATCCACGTCCCATGGAATTTAAAACCTTGCATTAATCCATGACTGCTTATATGGTTTTGTCACTATCCACATAGGTAATGGTTAATTTTACATGCAATAATCATTTAATTTATGCAGGAACTTCTCTTGCCATTGGAGGCTTTCTTCTTTTCATGTTGACTGGAAGCATTCCTGCTATTCGGTTTGGTATCATTCTTGGTGCTGCACTTTTGGCTCTAAGCGTATCAAGTTTGAGATCATGGAAGCACAGACAACCATCTGCACTAAATTTGAAAGGGCAAGCTGGTAAGTCCATTCATTACTATTATCACCGCTGCTGCTGATACTATTGAATGGTAATTGAGCCTTAAAGGCAAGGTGCCGGGATACAAAAGCCTGATGGACTTCTCTAGGCACAAGGTCCTATAATTTATAAGAACTGGGCCTCGCCCAAATAGCTCCATAAGATCCATTGCTGCATGTAATGCATCATGAACACCAACAATAATTTACATGTAATAATATGAACATGCAATGACTTTTACATAAATGACTGGGTTTCGTAGAAAATGATCCATTTGGTGCTACTGCTGTTTGGGAGCAGAGTTATGCTTTCTATTCATTCCCTGCTTATATGTTATTTTATTTTCATACAATTTTAAACAAGATGTGCTGCACAGCATATATACCGCACTATATCATTTTTTAAAAATTATTATTGATTTACTATTTTGTATGCTTAGAGAAATTAAAAAAAAAAAACTATATCAATGCATGTTTGCTGGCAGTGCATCATTAAGGCCAAAATTGGGTATCTTTTGATCCTTTAACTGTAGTGTTTGGAAGTATTAAGCTTATCTAATTAATAAATGACTAAACAAGGAAGTCACATATCGAGTTATGAATATATTGGTTTATTGATCTAGTCGTGAATGACACAAATATGCCTTACAGGAAATTGTAAAGTATAATTTATGGAACTTGTTTAGAGAATGAGATTATGGGACTTAGGATTTTGTATGTATTTTACTGGTGATCTAGGTATAACCTGAAAATTTTAGCAAGTGTGACTTATGGAATCGCAAGCATAAAAAGTTTCTCACTTTCTGCTGGACATGCATTTGTAAGATTCTTAAGGTGGGACCATGTGTTAAGGCAGCATATCTGTATTAGTAACACAAATCTTCTCAAAAATAATAAAAAAGGGCCTTTTTTTTTTGGTGGTTTTTTTTTTTTTTTTTTTGGGGGGGGGGGGGGGGGGGGGGCGTGTTGGGTGTTGGGAGGGGGTTGTTAAACAAGAGTAAATTTCCGAATTCATAATAATTGTTAAAGAAGAGTAAATTTCCGAATTCATAATAAAAGGAAGCAGACATGCATATACCAGCCTGAGACACTTGATAGGATGTCTCATATCAGTTAAGCCGATCAGTCAAAATGACTCACTGTGAATATGGGAGATGATGTCTTGCATTGCAGCGCTGTGAAGTGCAGGTGATCATGGGTCTAGCATGGATTTAGGTTTGTGGATCAGGTGAAACTGCTCGGGTAGGTGCAAATGCAAAGTTTCAAGTGCGATGCCCAGTTAAGTGGGTCCTGGTAGCTTGAGGTGTAACTTTGAGAACCTTAAAAGAAAAAGAAAATGTACACCATGATGTTCTGGATTTTCAAGAATGGTTCTGGCAGATGGTTCCCCCATTTATGATTCCAATGAAGACTAATTTGTGTTTTTGTGAGGCTTCAAAATTGTTGTTGGTAAAGAAAATGGGAAATGCTCTAGTCAATTCTTTTCATCTTGTAGCACATGAGATACATGTAGTCTGAGGAAAAGATCATGAGGAAGTAGGAGGGATCTGACTAGCCTGGTGAATCCTTCAATAATTAGGAAAATGGTGGTCCCTTGCTGAAGAGGTGGTTTAGTGGGGATCTTGTATGCTGATGTTTAGCCTTTGAATTTGAGGTTCTCTCTCCCTGATTGAAGATTCAATAAAAGGCATTATTAGGAGATATTCTTGTGCTGTTTTAGAACAGGGTGTGTAAGACCGTAAGATTATTAATGACATTAATGTGTTAAAATGTCAGATTGCAATGATGAAATGTCTTTATGTTCCACATCATAAAACAACATTTAAAACCTCCAACATGATTCAATACTGAAATGACTTGAATGCCTTTGTGTTTCAGAGCGGTCAGTTGGCCTTAAAAGTTGCTGATATTGACAGTAGGAAAGGATTTGTGTTCCATGGATATCATGAGCATGCTCCCAATATTTCTGATAGCTTCTAAGTTGCAGCCAATCAGCTTAAAAGTTCCCAAATTTAAGACTTTCTGTGAGCAGGCTGACAATCTTGTTGCTTTAGGAGAAGAGATTGGAGAACAAATTGCAGAGTAGGGGAAAGTGGTCCGGTTTATGCTAAAGTTTGAGAAACCACACATAGAAGATGCATCCTCATACATACAGAGAAATAATGCATATGCACGTGCAGCATATGTGCAAAGCACCGGTATTGTAGCTGTTCTTATACTTACCAACATATGAGGAAGAAATTAAACCTGTCCTCATAGCATCATAAATGGGATGTGGTATAAAAACTTGCTGCGCGAAAGTGTGTGGCTCAAAATAGATGTTCATTTCTGTTCAAGATCATTTCAACTTTAAGACATCATTACCCTTTATTATAAGGTATATTTCAATTCAAGATCATTTCTTGTTGTCCCAAATGCTAGTCTTATGGCAGTTGCTTCATACATTGTACATGAAGGATTTGGTTGATAGACTTGCAGTAGGCCTGTACAGCATTGGTCCGCAGAAAATAATTTCAAGCTATATGTAAAAAGATGGGACATGGTTGAAGAGAGAAATGATCAATCTATGTTATTGTACCGTTCCAAAATTCGGAACTTCAACCATTAATGCGTACAACATTCTTTATTGTATCTGACATTTCAGATGATGTCTTCAATCATCATCTCAAGTTGAAATTTCTATGTAAAAGAAATATTTTACTCATTATCAATTCCTTCTGTATTGTGCATAATGGTGGCTTTTAGAATCATGTATATTGACCTAAACTCTGGTGGTGCAGCAATTGCATCGATTCTCAGCATGAGGGGATTGTGGTTGTTCTGTCAGGTGAAAGTTTTTTCTAGTTTTAAACCTTGTAATGCATTTAAGTGCATGTAGATTATGTAGGTTCCTTTGAAACAAAAACAGAAAATAAGCTTGATTATAATGATTTATTGCTTATCTTGCAGATGCGATCTTTTTCAACTCTTTTAATGGTCTTCATCAGGTTAGTATTGTAGAATTTTGTAGTTAGTTATGCTAGATGCTGATGTGCACCATTTAAATATGACTAAAGAAGGGGGCATCTTTGCACTTTTATGATGGAATTAGAAAATTTTGATGTTCGAGTTGATGGCACAAACTAACACTCTTCGGTTCCTGGAAGCCACCTATGTTTTCACCGCATCCCCCATTATTACTAATAAACAAGATGCTATGAATAAATGATCTAGCTTCTGTAAAACAAAATACTTTGTTTCAAGGTATAAATTTCATGGAACGGGACCGTTCTGGTTTTTTCATGGAATGGGATGAGCCACTGTCTTGCCCCATCCTGATACTTGGCATAAGAGATGTCTCAAGACGTCTTGATCGGGATGCTGGCAGGACGTTCTATCCCAACACACAGGATGGTATCCCATCCTGGTGTCCCGTAGGGACCTGAATCCTTGCTTTGTTCATTGCTTATAAATAATGGAAGTAGGACCACCTAACCTACTGCATGAATTTGAGGTTG
The DNA here is from genome assembly GCA_021397845.1 of Areca catechu. Taxonomy (NCBI): domain Eukaryota; kingdom Viridiplantae; phylum Streptophyta; class Magnoliopsida; order Arecales; family Arecaceae; genus Areca; species Areca catechu. Next base: position 37,421,886 of record CM038040.1, read on the forward strand.
AGTATGCCTTTTCTAGATTTTGATTTGGTACTATTAGAATTTAGAACCTTACAGGTTTATCCATATTTGGAAAAGTAAGGCAAATTATTAAATGAATTAAGCCAATAGATTCTTGCACTTGGAACACACCTACATTCCCATTCAAGGTTTAGGCATCATGTATCAAGCTATTGCAAATCACAGTGAATAAGATCGTGCATTCTCATGTTTTCATTTTGTACCAAGTACTGCCTCAAACAGACAAACCCCCCTCCAACCAAACCGCCACCCCAACCTGGCCCACTCACAAAAAAAAAGGAAAGAAAAAGAAAAAGAAAAGGGGTCTCGAGTACTTCACACGAGGTGCTTGAATTATTTTTCTGTATGTCCATGTTTTTCAAATGATCCTGTAACTACTAAGTGACATGTATCTATCACTCAAAACCAGATGGTTGACTGTGCAAACAAATCTGACTTCCTAAATCATCTAGATCACAATGAAACTTTATGCATCAGATGGATATAATGTTTTTACCCCCTTCCATGCCCATTTTTTAAGGCTATTTATTTCTTTTCACGTGAAGGTATTACTTGTACTCATCTCTTCTTGTTAGTGTCCTGTTGCTTTACAAAGTAACTACAAACAATGATGCATTGCATTGATGACAAGGCTCAACTTTATTATCTGCCATATTTCCTTCATCATAGGAAGTTGTAGTTTGTCTTATTCTCCCCTCTCTACCTGTTCTGCTATTTTTCACTCTATGTCTTGATTTGGGTTTTGCCCTTTTCTATGCTGTATGTTTTTAGGGAAGCAATGCCTTCAACTTCTTCTTCTTCTTCTTCTTTTTTTTTTTTTTTTTTTTGAACAAAAAGGGGGGAGAGGAGTTAGACCCCGGGCGTGGCCACCCCCAGACGGTCCCCCACCCCCCAGCCAGGGAATGTTCGATACACGGCGCATATTAATTTTTCCGCAGCCGTTCCCCATCCGAAGGTGAGTACGTCAACCTGACTACCATTGGTGTCAGCCGAGTGAAGATGATTTATTATATATATCCTTAACTTTTTCACTACCATCAACCAACAGGGGCTTCAGGGTTATTTTATTAATTTTTCTCTTTTTTTTGATTTTATTTTTGGACTATTTTTTTATTTTTTATTTTATCCCCGGACTTTCTCGTTGAAATATGTCTAAACTAAGACTCGAACCCCTGCCTTCTCTTTTTTAGAGGGATAAAAATTCTTGTATTGAATTTTCGTTATTTGTTTTTCTTGCTTCCACACAAACATCCCTCAAAAAGAAAATCACTAAAATGTTTCCATATAAATGAAGATGTCAAATAAAGTACTTAATGTTAAACTAATAATTATTATCCAAGTCTCATTATCCACCTGTAACAAGTTGTTTGATATGACAGGCCAACATTTCATTCAGCTGCACAGTTGTCTTGGTGGAGCTACATGATATAGTTTATTATAACTACTAAGATAGGAAATGATCTCACTTTTTACCTCAGTGACACCATTCATGAGTCTGTATTAGAGGGAGCAGGGACGTCGCTTCATATATCTTTTGTGCCTTCCCCTTTTCAATGTTTCCCTGCTTTTATAGTTGTCGTGTGTGTCAATCATAATGAGATGGATGAGTCAGATGCATTCTAGCAAGCATGGTGATTATAACAAAACCTCCTAGTATACTATGTGACAGGCACTCTGCAAATCATGTGCATGCCACTTGTCTCTATCTGGTGAATAGATAAATTTTAATTGTAATTTAACTCTAACAATACTGTCAAGTATTATGGTCAACTGCAGCAGCAGGTTAAAGATCTTTCAATCTTGAAAAAGGGCAATTTTTCCTTTTCTTTCTTTTTGGCCCTGCAAATGAGGACCAGCCTGCAAGACCCATCTTTTCTTCTTACTGATTTAAATAATTCATTGTATAGCTCATCAAAAAATATCATAAGAAGTTCTCGTGAAGTTTTCACATACTTCCATGAAAATTTTAGCAGTATTTTTATTTTGCTAAATTTGTGTATTTCTTGCAAGACCTAGCCCCAAGTCCTTTATTCCTCAATAACCTATGCTTTTCTATGCACAGTTCTTAATAATCTTTCTTTTGTCCACCTTTTATTGATTCTGCTTCACTATCTTAATTTTTGCTCTGACTATTAAGCTTATGGAGTGCAGTGGAGGTGTGTTAGCTTTCTATGTCTACTTGATCTTAAGGGACAGTCACAATAAAGGTCCAGCTGTGGAACAGACCTCAGAGAATTAATGGTCTGGGTAGAGGTTAGTTATCACATCAAAACCTTAGAATTTTCTGAAATATTGGAGTCATTTCAACTTGTTCTATCTAACTGCTCGAACCTGATATCTATCCCTCACTGTTTTATGCTTGTTTTGCATCAGGAATAAATGAACCTTCAGAGTTCAACGGCAGAGTGAGTACTTTTCTCACCATCCTTTGTCCTTCTCACTCTTCACAATGGTTCTAATTTGTTGATGCTTTTACTGATCACCAGAAGCTGGATTTTGGTGGTTTGTAGATTGTGCTGTGAGATGATTTCCTTGAATTGAGAGAGGTTTTTTCTCCTTTTATTCTTGGCATGTAATGTAATTCTAGTAGTTCTAGAGATTCCACTACAAATGGATGATCTAGGAGAAAACAGCCCAGATAGTACTTAATGTGGTCTAAATTCTCATTTGTTATCGTACGGTCAACCATGTGTCCATTTTCTCAATTGTTTTGTTATCAGGACTCCAGGGCACCATTTCTGGAACGTTTTTGTTGGGAAGTATGATTGGGTTGCCTTACTATTTTGACAAATGCGAAGCAGGTTGCTTTTATGGGGGAAATAATAACCTTGCTTTGGAAGTTTAGATTTTTTTGTGTATATCTGTGTAAATATTTCAAATTGGTTGGATGCTTTTACAAATTTACTATTTTTTTATGTATCCTTATAAATTATAAATTATATTTATACTATTATTAATATCTGAAATATTTATACTATTATAAATTTTTTGTGTGAGAGAGAGAGAGAAGTAATTTTTCAGAATATATATGTAAAAATAAATAATTTATAAATGCATGCATGCATTAAATAAATTTGTAAAGGTGTGCATGTAATTTTTTATATTTATAAGAGTATACATATAAAAAGAATGATTAATGATGCGCCATATATAAATATTGAAGTTGTTAGAATATTAATCCAATATTATATATATATATATAATTGGAAATTTGTTACCATGATAAGGGGCCGGTGGTGATGCATGGAAGATGCTAGGTGAACCCATACACGGGATAGGTTTTGTGGGACCGCTTATATGGCGGTGCGAGTTATCAGGCATGGACTTACGTGGCAAGATGAGTGCCCTGTAGAAAATATAGAAATGGGCATTTAATTTTCTTGAATTGATGTCACGAAAATTTTTAATTCCTGATCTTTTTAGATGATTTTAATTTTAAAAATATTGAGAATATCCTTTCTTTTCACCACGCTGTTCATCTTTCTTTTTATTTTTTTTACCTTCCATTTGAACTCCATAAATTGTGCTTTGGATTTTTTTAATTGATTTTTTGCAAATCCTCAATCCAAATATATTCAAAGAAAAAAGAAAAGATTTTATTAATAGTTGATGCTATTTTAAAGGAAAGCTCGAGGCAACGGGAGGTGGAGATAGAAAGGATTTTGAAAAGGAAAGAGAGACTGGAGACAAGGTTTTGAGGTGACATCGGTAAAAATGTATAAAATTGGTTAAATAATGTGGAAGAGATGAGTTTTGAGATAAATGGAGGCTTGGAAATAATGGATTTGGGATCTATCTATGATAGAAGGGGATAGAAAGGGAGGAAGAGGGCTTGCTTAGATAGAGAAGATGAAGATGGCATCTATGGAAAGAAAAGGAAATGGAAGGTTTTGAGAGATTTTTTTTGAGAAAGTCTTGGATTTAAAGCTCAAGAGAATAAGCTGGCAAGGGAGTTGGCATGAAATTATATACCAACCCATCCAAAAATTGAATTAGAAGAAAAAGTTTTTAGTAAAAATTAGAAGACCAAGATTCAAGGATTGACAAATTTGCTGATCTTTTTGATTATGGATCATCAAATTTATCAGCCTCTTTAAATTATAAAAGAAATAAAAATATAATTAAGGATATTTTGATATTTTGATATTTTTAACGGAGTTTTTGAATTAAGAATAGATGGAATTGAGTCCAAAAGTGAATAAGTTTGAATGGGAGAGGCTCGGAGTCATAAAATTTGAAATTAGGATTTAAACTTAAGCTGAGAGATCAATTATATATAATTAAATTGATATTATATATAATTAAATAGATATCATATATAATTAAATATATATGGTACACAGTTAAATATATATAATATATAGTTAAATAGATATTATATATAATTAAATATAGATACGGTATATAGTTAATCGTGTATAATATCAATTTAACTATATATGATATATGTTTAATTATGTATCATGTATATTTAATTATATATAATATCTATTAAACTATGTATAATGTCTAATTAATTGTATGATATTTATTTATTTATTTGTATATAATATCTATTAACTATGTATGATATCTGATGTGGCAAGTCGCTGACATAGCATCCATATCCGACACAGCTGGCAAATGAGGTGGCGGAGAGCACCATCTGGCCAGTTCTTGACCGAGATGAGCTCTCGACCGAGGTGAGCTCCCGTCCGAGGTGAGCTTCCATCCGAGGTGAGTTCCTAGCCGAAGAGAACTTCGGTCCAGTAGAGCTCTTGGCCGAACCAATCCCTCAAAGGCAAGAAGATAACTCCCCGACCATGGCGGAAGGAACAGTAGAAGGCGAGACATGATCTCCGGAGGATAGACGTGAAAGAGGCCCAGATAGTGACACAAGGGCGCGATGTCACCATCTCCGCCGGACCGGCTGCAACTCTCGTAGAGGCGCGTGATCCATCAGGACTCCAGGCTTTGCAGGACACCGCCCGCACCCTCTACAAGAGAAGTGCTCCACTAGGGCTTCAGGCCCTATAGCACGTCGTTTGTACCCCCTACAAGAGAAGTGCTCTGCCAAGGCTCCGGGTCCTATGGCATGCTATCTGCACCCCCTGCAGAAGTTCTCAATCGGGGCTCCAGGCACTATAGCATCCCACCTATGTCCTTTGCAGGGGATCGCTCTACCAGGAGGCAAGCTCTGTAGCACGTCGACTGCATCCCCTACAAGAAGACCCTCTCTCAGGAATCTCGGATCCTGTCCAAGGGGGGTCTGATGAACTTATATCCTTTCCATAGGGAACACCCTAGGAGAGGCACCTGATCGAGGCTCCAGACCCAGTCTGGTGGAATCAGTTTTTATATAACGGTAAGAGGGACCTCCAAGGCGGGGGAGAGCAAACGAAGAGTGAAGGGAGAACGAGTAAACAAAAGGAGAGCAAGCAAGCTAAGACCAAGGGCTAAAGTAGTGAATAACTCCCCAGAAACTCTAGTTCCCCATTCTCTTTTCTTCTATCTCCTTTTACATAGAGTCATCCCAAGCCTCCGCCATAGAGGGTCTGTTTTTCTTGGTCGCCTTACTAACTTGACTGTTGGAGTGTTCCCGCTGGGATCCCTGGTCAAGTCTCATCTTTTTTGCAGGACCGATTGGCCAAAAGGGCACGAGGACGAAGAGCTCGACATCCCCGGGGAAGATCAGCTCTTACCGGGCCTCACTAGAGCTCCAGGCCATGGCGATCTTGGCGGCAATAGATTGGCGCACCAGGAAGAGGGGTGAGGCTAATGCAGTCTGCTCTAGCTAAGAATCACCAATCAACCTCCAACGATCTGATGGTGGTGACCTATGTGCGGGAGGCTTCTGTCAACTGCATGGGAGACCCATCCCACCGCGATGACCGGCGCAATCAGGAGGTGGAGCTCCTGCTCCTCCACCTCCACCTCCAGTTGATCAATCCATGTAGATCGCCACACTCGCACAGTAGGTCCAGGCCTTAATTGCAGCGGTGTGCCAGCTACATCACCAGCACCGATCCCTGGCGATGCAGCAGCAGCTGGGGACACCTGCGGCCCATGCCACCAACCACCGTGCCAGCTTGAGGTCCTTTTGGGAAGGGCCGTCCCGTGCACGGGTGGCATCATATTCGGGAGGGAGCCTATGGGAGGTCGGGAAGAGGCACTGGGATGGTTAGGCTGACCGGGAGAGCCACTCCCTGGTCTTGAACTACGGCGATGTATCATGCCGACGGTGCCGACATGGCAGGGGGCTGAAGCATGAGCTCTTACAGTCACCACCCTCTTCTCCCCCGATGACCTCCATGGAGGGGTTGACCAACGAGGCCACCAATGGCAGGCGGAGAAGTATCTCGAAGAGAAAGAGCGTAGACTAGCTGATCTCGCCTGCCAGTTTACCGATATCTAAGACTCCTCATGCGAGCCCACGGACTACGATGCTTGCCCTCCTCTCTTCCATAGAATACAAGAGGAATCGATCCCCAGCCGATTCTGCATGCCCCAGGTGGATCCCTATGACGGGACCACAGATCCCTTTGACTATCTGGAGAGTTACAAGACTCTCATGCAGGTCCAAAGGGCCACTAATGCCCTCTTCTGCATTGATTTCCCATCCACGCTCCGCAAGGTGCCCCGAGTCTGGTACTCCTATCTTGAGCTAAGGAGCATCGACTCTTTTGAGCAGCTAGAGAAGAAGTTTGTGGCACACTTCGATGCTTGCCAGAAGGTTCTGTGCGAGGCTGACAACCTCTTCTCTATTTGACAATAGGATCATGAGTCCCTTAGTGACTACGTGACCCGATTTAAGGTGGCCACCCTGGAGATCTACAATCTAGATGAGCTCATCACTATGATGGCATTGAAGAGAGGGCTCAAGACCTCCTGCTTCATTTACTCCATCGACAAGAGGCCCTGCACTCACCCATCGATCTCAGGTCCGGTGAAGGAAGCCGGGAGCTCCAAAGTCCTGCACTCACCCATCGGATCCCAAGTCTGGTGAAGGAAGCCGGGAGCTCCAAAGCCTCGCACTCACCTGTCGGACCCTAGGCCCGGTGAAGGAAGTCGGGAGCTTCAAAGCCCCGCACTCACCCATTGGACCCTAGGTCCGGTGAAGGAAGCCACGAGCTCTAAAGCCTCGCACTCATCTATCAGATTCCAGGTCCGGCGAAGGAAGCCGGGAGCTCCAAAGCCCCACACTCACCCGTCGGATCCTAGGCCTAGTGAAAGAAGCCGGGAGCTCCAAAGCCCCGCACTCACCCGTTGGACCTCTGGTCTGGTGAAGGAAGCCGGGAGCTCCAAAGCCCCGTACTCACCCATCGGACCCCAGGTCCAGCGAAGGAAGCCAGGAGCTCCATACCCTCGCACTCATCCATCAGACTCCAGGTCCAGAGAAGGAAGCAGGGAGCCCCAAAGCCCCACACTCACCCATCGAATCCTAAGTTCGATGAAGGAAGCCGGGAGCTCCAAAGCTTTGCACTTATTTGTCGGACCTCAAGTTCGTCGAAGGAAGCCGGGAGCTCCAAAGTCCCGCACTTATTTGTCGGACCTCAATTTCGTCGAAGGAAGCTGGGAGCTCCAAAGTCTCGCATTTATCCGTTGGACCCTAAGTCCGACGAAGGAAGTCGGGAGCTCCAGTTCAGCGAAAGAAGCCAAGAGATCAAAAGTCTCGCATTTATCCGTTGGACCCTAAGTCCGACGATGGAAGTCGGGATATCCAAAGTCCCACACTCATCCACCGGCTCCCAGGTATGGTAGAGAATGATAGGTTGCTTGACAGCACCATTCCTTCGGATGGTCTGCTTTGCAGCCCTGCTGTCTCACCAAAAGAAAAATAACTAAGGAAAGACTTAGCCTAAAAGAAAGAAGAAATTTATTCATCAAAAATCTTTTTACAAGGCTTGGGCCCCCTGACAGGCCGGAGAGCCCCATGAAGAGTACAAGGCAAAACAAAGAAAACAAAAGAAAGAGAAAGGGGAAGAAGGCTCCAGGCCTCTCATGGCCTTGGAGGCAGGGTGGAGGGGCCCGCTACATCTCCTCTTCCCTTGGCATCATCCGGCATGATGTCCTGCCGGTCCAGATGGTCGAAGGTCAGCATCACTTCTTGCATTCTTCAAAGACCTTGTAGAATGTATCATAGACGGCTTTGTTGACATCATCCTCCAAGTCTTCCGAGGCCTTAACTACATGACGACCTGGGCCACTTCTTCCCGTACCTTTTCGATCACCATCTTGGAGGCGTGCACCTTCTCTTCCGCGGCCATGGTGCAAGATTCCGAGTGATCTACCTGCATCTAGAGGGTGTCGAGCTCACATCCTAGCGGAGAACCATGGTAGTGGAGTCCACCAAATGGTTCTCCAAGTCATGAAGAACTCCTCTCGCTTCACGGCCTTGGCCTCACGGTCCTTCGCCCGATCCTTGAGCTCCTTGACGGTGTCCCAGGAGGACTCGAGCTCGGCCTCCAGCAACTTCACTTGCACCTCCAGGTTAGGCACCAAGTCAGCAATGGCCCGAGCCTTGGCCTCCATAGCCTCAGCCCTGGCATGGGACTTCGTGTCCCACTTTACCAGTTTCAGGTAGCAGTCCCACACCAGGAGGGCATCTTGGGTCACCTGTAATCAAAATCGAAGAAGGATTAGCACGGAGTTCCGCTGCCCCCCGAACTTGGGTCCAATCAAACAATGGAGGACTTATCGCGAGCAACTAGGGGAGGATCTTGATGACGATTTTTTCTAGTGTTTGGTCGGATCTCTCCCGACGATCCTGAGGCTGCAAGATGAAGCCAAGTAGCCTCCCCGCCAGACCCACATCGAGCGTCACCGTCGTGTTGGGCGGGACCATGGTGGTGGCCCTGAGCACCCCTAGAGGAGGCACGGAGGAGGTCGAGGGCTTGGCAGATGCCTAATTTGGTGCCCATGTCTCTATCACTGCTGAGGGCACCACGGGAGGAGCGTCTGTACCCTTAGGCCCTGCAGCGGTGCTTGCCTCGGGAGATGACAGCACCGGGACAACCTCGAAGATGGTGGCAGGGGGTTGAGCAGCCCTCTCCCTCGGTGCAGGGGCCCTGCTGATCGATGGGACCATATCTCCGGTCACCCTTGCCATCGGCACCAGGACCTTTTCTCTGGTCACCCTCACCCTGATGGCTCCCCATGGCGGGACCACATCTCTAGTCACCCTCGCCTCGATGGCTCCCCATGGGGCCTTTTCTCTGGCTTCCCATGGGGCCTTTTTTCTGGCTCCCCATGGGGTCTCTTCTTTTGTCCCTTCCAGGGCCTCCCGGTCAATGCCCGCTTTCGAGACATCTGGCAAATCCAGTCCATAGAGAACTTCATGCCTGCACCATTCATAAGAAACTGGTTAGTCGTCGGACAACATAAAGGAAAACAAATCTCATTCCTTACCTAAGGACCGGATTGGGTTGATGCTGACTCGGAGAGAAGGTCTCGCCCACAGGGAATCTATAAGGTAACGAGCTGGTCGTACATCGCTCGATCAGTCGGCTCCACCAAAGCATCTTGGTTAGAAGATTGATCGGGACCACTTCAGATCCAATTGACACCCTCGAGGGAAGCAAGGATATTGCCCAGCAAGCAATCCAAGAGGGGGGGTGAATTGGGTTTCTAAAAATTTTTACAAATATGTGCCAATTCAAAATAATTAAAGCGCTAGTGAATTGTTAGTGTCTGTAAGTTATTCAAGAGTATACAACAAAAAAAGATAAGCAAATACAAAGTAAACAAGAGTAAATAAAGAGAGAGCAATCAACACAAACACAACAATATATAGTGGTTCAGTGTACTCCAAAGTATCTACATCCACTCCCCAAGATTTACTTGGGAATTCACTATAATCACTCTTGATTAAAGCCGATTAGTTTTCCGGGCTCACTAATCAAAATCCAACTTATTTTTATCGGGAACACAAGTCAAAATCCCTTTGATTTTATGGGCTAACCAAAAATCTAGTTAGTTTTGTAACTTAGGCTCACCAACAACCTCCTTGATTTTCACAAGGGTAACCAAAAATCTCCTTGATTTTTACAAGGCTAACCAAAAAATCTTTATTGGTTTTAATATAGACTCACCAACAAACCTTAACAAAGAATTTAAGAGAATGTATGAAATACAAGAAAGATTTCAAATAAAAACAAATATCTCTTTGAAGCTCTTTGAAGATGCTTATCCTTAAGTTGTTGAAGTTTTAAATGATGCTTGAATAGTTGGACTTGATTACTCTTGAATGCTTTGAATGCCTGGAGGCTTCACTTCACTTGATAGTAATTGCTCTCAATGAATATTGGAGTGAATGCACTTAACTACTCATTAGTTGCTTCCCTCTTGAGTTTAAATTACTTTACATACCTTTCCAAGCTTCAAATGGTAGTTTATGACCGTTGAAGAGGTGGAACTAGCCATTGGGGATGAAAAGGACAAGTTCTATGTTTGAAAAAACTAGCCGTTACTGTTCATTAGAACTTCAAGTGTCGACACTTCAAGTCATGAGTCAACACCTTGAGTCGACACTTGGTCTTCATGAATCGACACTTAGTTCAAAAATGTTCCTTGAAGCTCTTTGAAAATCTCAGATGAGTCGACACTTCATCTGGTGAGTAGACACTTGGCTTTCATGAGTCGACACTCGAGGAAAGTCTGAAATTCAGCATGTTCTGTATAATTTTTGTCTCAAGCCTTAAGTCGATACTATGAGTCGATACTTGAGCTCCATGAGTCGACACTTGGAGTATGCCATCTGAAACATCTTCTGCATATCAGCTCAAGTTTCTGTGAATCGACACTGTGAGTTGATACTTCACATCCATGAGTCGACACTTGGCTGAAACTTTATAAATTCAATTGAAACTCTGTTGAATCTTCTTCAACCTTAAAACTTAAGTCCTTCCAAGACATTCTTATGTACTTAAGTCCATTTAACTTTACAAATTCATTCATAAGAGGACTTCTTCAACTATTTTGACAAGCAATCAATCAACTAACTTAATGAATACCTTTTTCTGATAAAATATACTTTAACAAACAGTTAATACTTAAATATACTTAAGTATTTTATTAATCATCAAAATCAATACAGGAGTCAACAATCTTTTCCTTTTTGATGATAACAAAATCTTTAAGTATATACAAATGAAAAGCTAAAAAGATTTTCAACAAGAATAGAGCTTTTGGCAAAAAGTAACAGAGCTAAGCATGATAAATATCAGAGTTTAAACATGTATTGATTATCAAGAATTAAGACTTACTGATAACGTATCAGAGCTGTATATATATATATGGAGAAAGATAAATTTATGTAAATTGATAGTATCAGAGCAGTGATTATAATGCATCAGAGCTATATAGATTATGAAATATCAGAGCTAAGATATAAATATATAATGCTCAAAGGTATCAGAGCTATATGATTAAAAGGTATCAGAGCTAAGATATATATATATATATATATATAATGCTTAAAGGTGTATAAAAACATCTCCAGAAGATAGTCATTTCAGCATGAAGAGAAGAATAGCAAGGAGAAACTTTAAGAGTATTAAGGCATTAACCATGTGCCAAAAGATTAGATAGTATCAGACTAAAAATGATAGATTATAAAGAGTATCAGAGTATGAAATCAATAAATATCTAAGCATAGAAACAGAAGTATCAGAGTAAGACAATGAAAGTATAGATCAAGAAGAATAAAAACTCAAAAACTGCCCTCTAATATATGATCCAAAAAATTGATTTTCAAAAGATTTTTAAGAACATTGACAAGAAGTTATAGCTTTAGTAAATTTCTTTCTTGCACCCCCTGTCTTATTGCTTTAATCAAATTGACAAAAGATTCATCAAATCTCATTGATACTCAATATTAACTATTAACAATTTTGCACATTTCATGCACTTTTCATAAAATCTTTCAATCATTCTTTCCATTTTTGTCATCATTAAAAATGTAGGGAAAAAGAGTACATTTCAGTAAATGAAAAAGTAAGAGCCATTACATTTCAATAAGAGTGCATTCATAGAAGTCAAGAAGTCAATATAAAATTGATCCATTAGATTCAAACGTTTGATACATTTGATAAAGTTTGATACATCAACTAAACAAAATTTGATACATCAAATACTGATACATAAAAGTAAACATAACTAAAATACAGACATACATAGAACATAAAACATAATAAGCACTGAGATACAGACTAGCTGAGGTATAGATCAATCCGAAGGAGTACCCTTCTCATCGGAGGAGGACCCGATCTCAAGAATGATGGGACCTGTAACCCTAGAAGGTCTAGGTCTCAGTCATATCGGTTGAAGATCAGATAGTCTGGTCTGGGTAGGTCTCGGTGCAGTGCCACGGCCTCTGCCTCTATGTTTGTATATGTCCTTCCTCTAGCAGGTGTTGAAGATGAGGGAATATCAGAAGCAGGAGCAGCAATGACAGGGTCAGCAGCTATATCAGTGGGTAAGGGAGTATGATCAAAAATAGGTCCAGGAGAAATGATATGAAAATCGGGAGTATAAAACCCTAGTTCCCGAATCAGGGAAGATGTGGAAGGTATAGGTGGAGCCAGGAGAAATGATATGGAAATCGGGAGTATAAAACCCTAGTTCCCGAATCAGGGAAGATATGGAAGGTATAGGTGGAGTCCTGGTAGGAATGATAAGGACCGGAGTTGGAAAATCAGTATCAAGGGGATCTGTGTGCAATACATGTGTGGGAGCAAAAGTAAGAGATGGGTCAGCAATGGTAGGTGAGGAACTGGAGAGGACTGGTGTCTGGAATGAGAAACTAGAAGGATCCTGAACAGGTGTCCTCGAAACATCCTTTGCTGCAGCCTCTGGCTCGGGATCCACCATAAAATCTCGGACATCAAACTCGGTGGAAGAGTTACCCTGACCATCTCCTATATCTAGTCCTGGGGCTGAAGGTCTGGTGAAGAAGAAGATGAAGGTGAGGACCTCTCGCAGAAGTCAACCTCTATAAAGTAGCCAAAATAGCAGTAATACTCTATCTAAAACCGTGGTAGTTTGCTCTCATCTCCACATGAATCTGGTCAACTCATTGTTGGGTAACCATAATCTCTGTCTCTATACGAGTGACCCTCTCGTCCATGCTATCTCCAGTACCATCAGTTTGTGCAGGAGCAACTGGCTTGGGTTGAGCTGCAGGCTCGGGCTGTGTCTCTGGAAAATCTCCCTATGGCTCAGATGGCTCGGCCTCACCAATGAAAATACGCTCCTCCTTTGCTGCATCATCTGCATCAGTGGTCTGACCAAATACTCGTCGTCTCCACTGACCTCTGACCAAATGAAAGCCCATCCTGTGAAGCTATCTCTTATTATAGACATCTGTATGTAGTAATAGTCTATAGGGCTCTCCGTCTACAATGACTCCATATGCCTTGAATAAGATCGTCAAACCCATACCATAGGGCAAGCACAGCCTCCTACTAGTGGCTGCCACTATCATCTGATGAACCATCAAAACTAGGAGGCATACTGGAGTGTGTTGAATCAAGGATACCATCACCATCAGCTCTCGCTCAGTGATAAAATCGAAATGTCTGGTCTTTGGCAGAAGAATCCGAGCGATGATATAATGTAGTAGCCTCATCTCGGGCGAGAGTCTGGATGTAACTATAGTGGCTCTCTCTGGAAAATCATCTGTCTCGAAGATACACCGGAGTCCATTCATGCATCCACTAATGAGTCCGCTACTAATCCTCTCACAGGTATCTGCCATACCTTGCTCAGTATCTCGGTAGTAAGCGGAACCTCAATACCTCGGACTACTGCTATCCACCCGTCAGCACTTCTGGCTAAAGTACCATAAAACTCTCTGATCAACCCAGGATAGAACCTCTCGGACAATGCGCAGAACTATAACAACTTAGCATCTCTCAACCACTGTCCGATCTGGAAATGTTGCTGGTCCAGGAAGTCAAAATTGACTCGCCGTCCTCCAACTATGGCCTTAGAGGTCATCCTATCAGCTACTGGAACTGGCGGTCTAGAAGGAATATCTGGCTGGACCTCAGGCTTTAATGCCATTGAATCGTCATGCCTAGCCTTAGTCCGTCGCTTCGCCTCCGTCCATCACTTCGCCTCCTAAATTGATGGTCGAGGCCTCCTGACTAATTTTCGAGGACCCATTTCCAGAGAAACAAGATAAAGAAGCAAATGTAGGGAGAAATCAAAGGTTTTTCATGGTGAAAACCATGAGGAATCAGTGAGGAACAGTGAAACAAGGGAAGAACTTGCTTCAAACAAAGAATCAGGTAGATGAAACTTAGATTGGAGCGAAATGGAGTGTAAGGAACTATTTTAGGGTGAGTCGGCTCAGGGATTTTGGAAAAAAATGAGAGGAAAATGAATGTTTCCCTATTTGTTCTCGGAATCTCGCTGACCAAGTATCGACTCACGACTGTGGGTCAAGTGTCGACACTTCGAAGTGTTGACACTTCGGCAAAAATCCAAAAAAAATGGGGAAAAAATCCAAAAAAAAGGAAAATTGATCTCAGGGTATTATGAATAATTAAACATGATTTTGAAGAATATTTAATCAGATAATTTTGAGGGTATTTTTAAAAATCATAAGGTGATCAAGAAATTCAATCAAAAGGATTAATGACCCGTAATTCCTTTCTAATCATACAGAACCTATCTTCTTGAAGAGGTTTGGTCAATATATCAGCCAGTTGCATTTCAGTGCATACAAATTCAAACACAATATCATTATTTTCAACATGATCTTTAATAAGATGGTGCATAATTTCAATATGTTTACTTCTGGAGTACTGAACAGGATTTTTAGTTAGATTTATAGTACCTATATTATCACATCTTATGGGTGTCTTAATTAATTTGATTCCAAAATCTTCAAGTTATTATTTAATCCACAAGATTTGAGCACAACTTCCAGCTACAATATATTCAGTCTCAGCTGTAGAAAGTGCAACCTAAGTTTATTTCTTGCTAAACTATGAAATTAAGTTAACTTCAAGAAATTGGCAGGTTTCACTAGTACTTTTTCTATCTAATTTACACACAACAAAGTCGGCATCAGAATAGCCAATTAAATCAATTGAAGAATCTCTAGAATACCATAGACCAATATTAATAGTACCAGATAGATATTTAAGAATGCGCTTAATAGCCATTAAATGAGATTATTTTGGAGTAGACTGATATCTAGCACACATACAAACACTAAACATGATATCTGGTCTACTAGCAGTCAAGTAGAATAAAGAACCAATAATACCCCTATATAATTTTTGATCAACACTTTTACCATATCTATCTTTATCAAGTTTACAAGAAGGGCTCATAGGTGTACCTATTGACTTGTTATCTCCATCCCAATTTTTTTTAAGATTTCTCTTGTATACTTAGCTTGGTTGATGAACATCCCTTTTTTAGTTTTCTTGATTTGGAGTTCGAGAAAGAAATTTAGCTCTCCCATCATGCTCATCTCAAACTCACCCTGCATAAGCTTGGTAAACTCTTGACAAAGTGATTTATTAGTGGCACAAAAAATGATATCATCAACATAAATTTGTACTACTAATAGATCATCATTTTTCTTTTTTAGAAACAAGGTAGTACCAACATGGCCTCTAGAAAATTCATTTTCGATCAAAAATTTGCTAAATCTTTCATACCATGCACGGGATACTTGTTTTGAACCATAAAGTGCTTTGTGTAATTTAAAAATATAATCAGGATGTGCGTGATCTTCAAATCTAGGCAGTTGTTCAACAAAAATATCTTCAGCTAAATAACCATTTAAAAATGCACTTTTAATATCCATTTGAAAAAGTTTGAAATTCATGAAACATGCAAATACTAAAAGTAATCTAACGGCTTTAAATCTAGCTACTGGAGCAAAAGTTTCATCAAAATCAATTCATTCTTCTTGATTATAACCCTTGGCTACCAGCCAGCCTTGTTTCTAGTTACTACACCATTTTCATCTAGTTTATTTCTATACACCCATTTTGTACCAATAATTGAAACATTAGTTGATCTTTCTATTAGAGTCCAAACTTTATTTTTTTCAAATTGATTTAACTCTTCTTGCATAGCAATTATCCAATTAGGATCCTTTTCAGCTTCTTCAATATATTTAGGTTCAATTTGAGAAACAAAAGTAATATAATCACATTTATTTCTAATAGATGATCTAGTTATTATCCCTCTTGATGGATCACCTAAGATCAATTCCTTAGGATATCCATGAGCATACCTTCACTCTTTTGGTAGATCTTTATGCTTCGGTAAGGATCTTGTAGCTTCTTCTCCATCCATCTTATTTTGATCTTCTTCATCTTCTTTGGAAGGGGGATCATCCAAAGTCAGCTTCTTTAATCCTTCAATACCTGCATATGCATCAAAAGTATCCTCTTTTTTAGAGGATTTGTTAGCAGACTCTTCAAATATTATATACACTGATTCTTCTACTAACAGTGTTCTTTTATTAAAAACTCTATATGCCTTGCTTGATGTAAAATATCATAAGAATATACCTTTATCAGATTTGGTATCAAACTTGCCTAAATTATCTTTTTCATTATTCAAAACAAAGCACCGGCAACAAAAAACTCGAAAATACTTCAAAGTAGGTTTTCTTTCTTTCCAAAGTTCATAGGATGTTTTCTTTAAAATAGGTCGAATTAAAACTTGATTTAAAATATAACAGACAATATTAATAGCTTCTGTCCAAAAATATCTTGGAAGATCATTTTCAGAAAATATTGTGTGTACCATTTCTTCTAAAATATGATTTTTTCTTTCTACCATCCCATTTTGTTGAGTTGTCCTAGTATAAAAAAAATTATGATCAATTCCTTTTTCATTATAAAAGTTTTCAAAATCTTGATTTTTAAATTCAGTACCATGGTCACTACGAATACAAATAACTGAAGTACCTTTTTCATTTGAAACTTTTTGATAAAACTTCAAGAATGCTGAAAATGATTCATCTTTGTGGGCTAAAAATAAAACCCATATAAATCGAGAGAAATCATCCACTATAACTAATCCATATCTCTTGCCTCCTAGGCTTGTTGTCTTAGTTGGTCCAAAGAGATCCATATGGAGTATCTCTAATGGCCTAGAAGTTGAAACAAAACTTTTTGATTTGAAAGATGTTGTTGCTTGTTTTCCAAATTGGCATGCTTCACAAATTTTGTTTTCTTCAAAACTAAGTTTTGGTAAATCTCTTACTAAGTCCTTTTTGCATAATTTTGAAAGAAGATGCATGCTTGCATGACCTAATCTACGATGCCAAAGCCAACTAGTCTCATTAATAGTGGAATTCATAGCAACTAGGCATTCACCATCATGCAGAAGTAAATTGTCAAGATCAATAACATAGATGTTACCATGCCTATTTCCAATGAATTTCACTCCATTACATTTAGGACTGGCTACCATACAAATAGATGATTCAGATGTAATTTTAAAATTTCTTTCACAAAACTGACTAATACTAAGTAAATTATGTTTTAATCCTTCAACTAATAAAACATTATCAATAAATATAGAAGGAGAGATGTACACTTTATCGATACCAATGATTTTTTCTTTATTATTATCTCCAAAAGTTACACTCCCTCCATTCAGTACTTCAAGAGAAATGAATTGCTTCATATCTCCTGTCATATATCTTTAGCAACCACTATCGAGATACCATAATCTTTTCTTTTTTTTGGTTGCAAGACACACTTGTAAAATAAATTAAGTTTTCAATTTAGGTACCCAAGCCATCTTGGATTCTTTTGGATTTGTTCTAAAGGTGGTTTCTTTTGGAACCCAAATCTTTCTAGAATTATTAATATTTCTAAGATCACATTGATATGCTTTAGATCTAATATTCTATAAGAAAAATATGTAATGCTAGATGGTATAAAGAAATTCTTGAAAATTTTTTGCTATTTTTGCGGTCTAAAATCCAAACCTGCTTTGTTAAAAACTGTTCTTTGATTGTTCAATAAAAGATTTAGCTTTTTAGAACTATATGTAAACTTTTTAACAAATGATTTAACTTTTTCAAGTTCATTTTGAATTTCTGGTTTTCTTTCTTAAGATCTTTATTTTTCTTTAAAAGTTCATTGTTAGAAATAATGACCTTGGATCTTTTTAAAACTTCATTTTTCATTGACAAAGTATTCTTTTATTTTTCTAAAGTATCAATCTTAGCTTTTAAATCATTATTTTCATTTGTAAGATTGGTGTTATCATGAGATGATGAACTAGCATGCTTTTTCAACTTTTTGTTTCTAATTTTTAGCAATCTATATTCATGCATGAGCTCATCAAATGCATCTGTAAGTTCATTAAAAATAAATTCAGATTCAAAGTCAGAATGTACCTCATCTTCTTGAATCATGAAACATAGATTGGCGAGTTCAGTTTGTTCTTCCTCGGATCCGGAGTCCTCACTATCACTCCAAGTTGCCATCATTGCCTTCTTTCTAAATCTTCTCTTGGACTTCTTTAGGAGAGGACAATCATATTTGTAATGTCCAGGCTTTTTGTTCTCGAAGCATATTGGTAGTTCCTTCTCCTTGTCTTTTTCTTTTTCTTTTTCTTTTTCTTTTCCATTTTCCTTGCTTGGTTGAGCCTTCTTTTTGTAAGGGAATTTCTTTTTCTTTATAAACCTTCTGAACTTCCTTGTGATGAGAGTCTCTTCATCATCATTCTCTTCTTCTTTGGATTCATCACTTGAAGACTCATCTTGTGTTGTAGACTTGAAAGCTATAGTCTTCTTCTTCTTATCTGTGTCTATTGCCTTCTGCTTCAAGTTCAACTCATAAGTCATGAGTGAACCAATGAGTTGCTTAAATGAAAGTTTCTTAATATCTTTGGCTTCTTGAATAGCTGTCACTTTAGGATTCGAAGATGTTGGCAATGACCTGAAAATTTTATTTACAAGGTCAGCATTAGTCATAGTGAACCAATGAGTTGCTTAAATGAAAGTTTCTCAATATCTTTGGCTTCTTGAATAGTTGTCATTTTAAAATTCCAAGATGTTGGCAATGACCTGAGAATTTTATTTACAAGGTCAGCATTAGTCATAGTCTTATCAAGACTTCTCATGCCATTTATAATGTTTGTAAATCTAGTGTACATATCAGTAATAGATTCATTAGGTTCCATTCGAAATATCTCATAAGTATGTACAAGCATATTAACTTTAGTATTTTTCACTTAATCGGTACCCTCATGAGTAACCTCAAGTGTATCACATATTTTCTTAGCAAATGTGTATGTGAAATTCATGTTGAATTCACTAGGATCCAATGCACAATACAGTAGATTCATTGCTTTCACATTGATCTCTGATTGTTTAATGTTATTTTCATCCCAATTCTCTTCAAGTTTTGGGATGGAAATACCATTAACAACAACTGAGAAAATATGAGGATCTTTATCCACAACTTTCCATAGATTATAATCAATTGAATGTATATAGATTCTCATGTGTATTTTTCAATATGTGTAATTGGTGCCATTAAAGTAAGGGGATCTATTTGAGGCTTGTCCCTCAACTACACTGAAACCAAGTGGGGCTGCCATAATTCTTTACTCAAGGTGGTTAGACCTATAAACTGAGAACGTGGTTTTGATACCACTTGTTACCTAGCAAGCAACCCAAGAGGGGGGTGAATTGGGTTTCTAAAAGCTTTTGCAAATATGTGCCAATTCAAAATAATTAAGGTGCTAATGAATTGCAAGTGCTTGTGAGTTATTCAAGAGTATGTAGCAGAAAAAGATAAGTAAATGCAAAGTAAACAAGAGTAAATAAAAAGAGAGCAAGCAACACAAACACAACAATATATAGTGGTTCAGTATACTTCAAAGTACCTACATCCACTTTCCAAGATCCACTTGGAAATTCATTATAATCACTCTTGATTACAGCCAATTAGTTTTCCAGGCTCACTAATCAAAACCCAACTTGTTTTTATTGAGAACACAAGTTAAAACCCCTTTGATTTTACGGGCTAACCAAAAACCTAGTTGGTTTTATAACTTAGGCTCATCAACAACATCCTTGGTTTTCATAAGGCTAACCAAAAATTTTTTTGGTTTTCACAAGGCTAACTAAAAAATCTTTGTTGGTTTTAACGCACAGGCTCACCAACAAACCTTAACAAAGAATTTAAGAGAATGTATGAAATACAAGAAAGCTTTCAAATAAAAGCAAATATTTCTTTAAAGCTCTTCGAAGATGCTTGTCCTTAAGTTGTTGAAGCCTTAAATGATACTTTAGTAGTTGGACTTGATTGTTCTTGAATGTTGTGAATGCTTGAAGGCTTCACTTCACTTGAAAGTAGTTGCTCTCAATGAATATTGGAGTGAATGTACTTAACTACTCATTAGTTGCTTTCCTCTTGAGTTTAAATCACTTTAAATATCTTTCCAAGCTTCAAATGGTAGTTTATGACCATTGAAGATGTGGAACTAGTTGTTGGGGATGAAAAGAATAAGTTCTGCGTTTGAAAAAACTAGTGTTACTGTTCAGCAAAATTTTAAGTGTCGACACTTCAAGTCATAAGTTGGCATCTTAAGTCGACACTTGATCTTCATGAGTCGACACTTAGTTCAAAAATATTCCTTGAAGCTCTCTGAAAATCTCAGGTGAGTCGATACTTCATCTGATGAGTCGACACTTGAGTTAACACTTGGCTTTCATGAGTCGACACTTGAGGAAAGTCTGAAATTCAGCATGTTTTGTATAATTTTTGTCTCAGGCCTTGAGTCAATCCTTGAGTCGACACTTGAGCTCCATGAGTCGACACTTGGAGCATGCCATCTGAAATATCTTCTGCGTATCAGCTCAAGCTTCTGTCAGTCGACACTGTAAGTCAACACTTCACATCCATGAGTTGACACTTGCTGAAACTTTCTGAAATTCAATTAATACTCTGCTGAATCTTCTTCAACCTTAAAACTTAAGTTCTTTCAAGACATTCTTATGTACTCAAGTCCATTTAACTTTACAAATTTATTCATAAGGGGACTTCTTCAACTATTTTGACAAGCAATCAATCAACTAACTTGATGAGTATCTTTTTTTAATAAAACATACTTTAACAAACAGTTAATACTTAAATCTACTTAAGTATTTTATTAATCATCAAAATCAATACAGGAGTCAACAAAAGAGGAACCAAAATTTTTATCCCTTGATGGAGGAAGGAATGTCGAACCGGAGGCCCCCCGACCGGGGGTAATGAACCACCAGCCCCTCTCTCTGGGGTGGCGCTTTAGGGTGAAGAGGGCCCTGAACAGAGAAAAACATGCCACCATGCCGTGGAAGTGGCACAGGACTATGAAAGAGCAGATCACCCTAAAGGCATTGGGGATCAATTGGACAGGGACCAACCTATAATGGTCCAGGAAAGAAGAAATGAAGGAACGAAGAGTGAGCCGAAAACCGGCGAGGAAGAAGTCTTCATAGAGGGTGACCTTGCCTGGTCCACCGGAGGTGACCTGATCATCCAGGTTCGAGGCTGTGATCCGAATGGATTCAGGAATCCCATAAATCCTTTGGAGGCGTAGGGCATCCTTCCTGGTCATCGTCGAGGCTATGCTCATGGACACACCAGGTCTTGGCTGGCAGAAGATGGTGGGGGAGGCAAAGCAAGGACTTCGAGATCCATCGCTTGCCGGGGACCTCGCCAGACTCTAAAGGGAACATCCTCCTCCTCGCTATCCGAGGGAGGAGGTCAAGGCGAGGATGGACTAATGATCCTAGGAGGGTGCTAAGGTGAACGACGATGGCTACCGGAAGAACTCATTGGGGCGCTAAGCACAAGATGAGAGAAGGACCTAAGGGCTCAGATTGGGGACACCGGAAGGAAGGGAGGGGGCAAGGAAGAAGGACCAACTTGGATGGGACTCCTGATCAGGGTCTTCTCTAGGTATGAGTGGGAGATCTCCCTCTCTTTTCTCTCCTTCCCTCTCCAGAAAATTTAAAATGATGCAGGGTGGCAGCAAATCCTTTCAAAAGGGATGCTAGAGCCCTTTTTCAAGCCCATCACCAATGGTCAGATGCCTTTTTCTCTTCCCCTTGGTCTAATAGGATCACGATGCATGTCATCGCCCACCGTGCGAGCCGCTTCGAGCCACGAACCATCGCTCCAAGAGGAATGAAGGCATTATTATGGGTCATCGCTTCCTGCCTAATGGCAGTCCCTCAATGGTGGAAGAGGGGATCTGTGAATCATTGCTGGCTTGAATCATGAACCACCATGCTGGAAGGGATGAAAACATCATTGCTGATCGTCACCCTTTATCCATGTGGTGGTCCCTTAGGGGGTGGACCGACGATCTGCGAATCACCAAGCAATTGCAATAATTAATGAGGGGCCTGTAGGCCCTCCACGTCAGCAGCCTCGATCTACTCCCTTTGCCTTGGGCCCAAGAGTGCCTTGAGCCTGGGAGTGGGGGGCATTTGATGTGGCAAACCGTTGACATGGTGCCCATGTCCGACATAGCTGGCAGATGAGGTGGCCATCTCCCGTTCGAGGTGAGCTCCTGACCGAGGTGAGATCCCATCCGAGGTGAGCTCCCGTTCGAGGTGAGCTCCCATCCGAGATGAGCTCCCAGTCGAGGTGAGCTCTCGACTGAGGTGAGCTCCCAGTCGAGGTGAACTCTCAATCGAGGTGAGCTCCCGTTCGAGGTGAGCTCCTAGTCGAGGTAAGCTCCTATTTAAGGTGAGCTTTTGTCCGAGATGAGCTCTTGTTTGAGGTGAGCTTCTGTCCGAGATGAGCTCCCAACCGAGGTAAGCTCCTAGTCGAAGAGAACTTCGATCTAGCAAAGCTCCCGATCGGACCAAGCCCTTGAAGGCAAGAAGACAACTCCCTGGCCATGGCGGAAGGAACAGCAGAAGGTGAAACACACCCCCGGAGGATAGACATGAAAAAGGCCTAGATAGTGACATAGGGGCACGATATCGCCATCTATGCTAGACCGACTGTAACTCTCATAGGGGTGCGTGCTCCACCACGCTCCAGGCTCTGCAGCATGTGCTCGCATCCCCTACAAGAGGAGTGCTCCACCAGGGGGACAAGCTTCGTAGCACACTGACTACACCCCTTGTAAGAAGGTCCTCTCCCGGGAACCTCGAATCTTGTCCAACGGGGCTTTGACGAACTTGTATCCCTTCTACAGGAAATGCCCTGGGAGAGGCACCTGACCGAGCCTCTAGACCCAGTTTGGCAGAATCAACTTCTATATAACGGTAAAAGGGACCTCTAATGCAGGGGAGAGCGAACGAAGAGCAAAGGGAGAACGAGCGAATAAAAGGAGAGCGAGCAAGCTAAGGAAAAGGGCTAAAGCAATAAACAGCCCCTTAGAAATTCTAGTTTTCCATTCTCTTTTCTTTTATCTCCCTCACACGGAGGCATCCCAAGCCTCCGTCATAGAGGGTTTATTCTTCTTGGTCGTCTTACTAACTTGACCATCGAAGCATCCTCACTGGGATCCCCACCTAGGATCTCCTCTTTTTTGCAGGACTGACCGGTCGTGAGGGCACGAGGATGAAGAGCCTAACATCCCTGAGGAAAGCCAGCTCTAATCGGGCCTCATAGAGCTCCAAGCTACGACGATCTAGGTGGCAATAATATCTATTTAATTATGTATCATATATATTTAACTGTATATAATATCTATTTAACTATGTATAATATCTATGTAATTGTACATGATGTATATTTAATTATTTAACGTGGGATGACTTGATCGACATGCAGATCAATTATTTTAGGAGATTCGATCATTGATCGTTAAGAAACGACCGCTAGATTAGGTTAGCTAAATTCAAAGATAATTAATCGAATAAATCCAATTTTTTTCTCTTTTTTCCCTATTGTTTTTTTTCCCCTTTTTTTCTTCTTCTTTTTCCTTTTCTTTTGTTTGCTTTAGGTTGAACTCGGCAAAGAAGGGAACATCTATGCTTTCACGATCGTGCGCTTAGCTTCTTCTCCGGATCGAAGGGAAGGTGGAATAGGGGAGGGAATCTCGATCAGGATTTCATCGATTACAGTGTTGGAGTAGCATGGCGGCTATGGGGATTTGATGGAGGCCATGAAAGGTGGGTGGGTTGGCTCTGTTTGTTGATGGGTTAGTAGTCGGGAGGGCGATTACTATTGTTAGTAAGGCTTTGGATAGGAATTTCACCAATAGCTGGTGATTTTCCGAGGCTTCACGGGCAAAGGATGATGGTGGGGGTATTTGGACAGGTCCAATGGTCGGACAAACCTGAGAATGGTGGAGGGACAAGTTTTGGTTGCAGGTCAAGCATTTTGGGATAGTCGGTGTCCATCAAGGGGCGATCATTGTCGGCTTGGCCGTGGACCTCTCCGGATGGGAGGGAGGCGGTGGTGATGTCGGGGGGATGGGTGGTGACAACGGCAATGAATACAACCATGGGGATTTTGTTCATCGTCGGGTGGCCCTCTTCACAGGTGGAAGAAGGAAGACAACAATTGACGGGTCTTGCTCCTAGGACTTGGCAGCATCAAAGGGAAGGTCAGTGGTTATTTGGAGGTGATGGGTTGAGTGTCGGTGGTTGTTCGCAAGAGGGAGAAGCTCGAAAGGGTTGATCCTCGGGAGTTTTGAGTAGCAGAGAAGATATAATAAGAAGAGAGAAGGAATAAGAAGAAATAGAGGAAGAGAAAGAGAAAGGAAGGAGAATTGGGAGGAAGAGAGTAATAGAAGGAAGAAGAAGATTAGGGGAGGAGGAGAGAGAGAGGAAAGAGGAGAGAAAGAAGAAGGAGAAGAATCAGGAGAAGAGGAGAAAGAAAAAGAAGGGGAGAGGAAGAGGAGAGGAGGGCGAGAGAAGGAGAGAAAGAGGGGAGTCGGAAAATAAAATTTCTTTATTCGATATTTATCGATCTCTCAACTGATACATGGAACTCATTTAATTAGATCCTGGTTTTCCATGAATTGGAGACCAAAACTCTAGGACTCTCCAACAGATTAGAGACCAGATAAACTAAAATAGTAAGACTCAAGTCAAACTGAAATAACTGGCTTAATCTAAAAATAGATTCCATACTAATCCAGTATTCATGCCTTGAGACTGTGCATGATGTAGATACAAGAATAATAAAAATATAAATAATATACCCAATCCCAATGCACCCAAATAAAAAATATAAATATCTACTCAAATATGTGTATCAGGATTTATGCTGGACGATGTCCTCATCATTCCCCTGGGGTGGGAAGAACTTGACTCCATTGAGTTAGGCTCTATACTATTATAAAAGTCTCAGACAATCAAGTATCCTCTAGTTCCAGTCTATCCTTGAGGTCTTGGACAATCCAGGTATTCTCTGGCTCCAGTCTATCTCGTCAGTGAACCAAATAGCCATGCTTGTCCAGGATGCACAGAGCATGTAGAATGATGAATAATATTTTTATATACAATGCAAGTATTCTTAATCTAACCTAAACCATGCTCTGATACCAAATTTGATGCGGGATGACCTAATTGACACGTAGATCAATTATTTTAGGATGTTGAATCGTTGGTCGTTAAGAAACGACCGCTAGGCTAGGCTAGCTAAATTCAAAGATAATTAATCAAATAAATCTATTTTTTTATATTTTCTCTTTTTTCCTATTGTTTTCTTTTTTCTCCCCTTTTTTTCTTCTTTTTTTTCCCTTTTATTTCCCTTGATTTAGGCTGAAGTCGGCAAAGGAGGGAACATCTATGCTTTCATGATCGTGCACGCGGCTTCTTCTCTAGATCGAAGAGAAGGTGCAACAGGGGAGGGAATTCCGGCCGAGATTTCATCAGTGACGGCGTTGAAGTAGCATGGTGGCTGTGGGGACTTGATGGAGGTTGTGAAAGGGGGGTGGGTCAGCTCTGTTTGCTACCAGGTTAGCAGTCAGGAGGTCGATTATTATTGTTGATGAGGCTTCGAACAGGAATTTCACCAGTGGTCGATGGTTTTCTGAGGCTTGACGGGCAGAGGACGACGGTGGGGGTGTTTGGACGGGTCTTGTGGTCAAACAAACCTGAGAATGGTGGAGGGATAGGTTTTGGTTGTAGGTCAAGCATTTTGGGGCGGTTGGTGTTCGTCAAGGGGTGGTTGTTGTCGGCTTGATCATGGACCTCTCCGGACGGGAGGGAGGCGGTGGAGTCGGCGTCGACGTCAGAGGGATGGGTGGCAACAGCGACGGTGAACACAACCGTGGATATTTTATTCATCATCGGATGGTCCTCTTCACAAGTGAAAGAAGGGAGACGGCAGCCAACAAGTCTTGCTCCTAGGACTTGGCATCGTCAAAGGGAAGGTCGGTGGTTATTTGGAGGTGATGAGCTGAGTGTCGTTGGTTGTTTGCAAGCGGGAGAAGCTCGAAAGGGTTGATCCTTGGGAGTTTTGAATAGCAGAGAAAATAAGAAGAAACATAGGAAGAGAAAGAGAGAGGAAGAAGGAGAATTGGGAAGATGAGAGTAATAGGAGGAAGAAGATTAGGGGAGGAGGAGAGAGAGAGGAAAGAGGAGAGAAAGAAGAAGGAGAAGAACCGGGAGAAGAGGAGAAAGAAGAAGGGGAGAGGAAGAGGAGAGGAGAAGAGAAAGAGGGGAGTCGGAAAACAAAATTTTTTTATTCAATATTTATCGATCCCTCAACTAATACATGGAACTCCTTTAAATAGATCTTGGTTCTCCACGAATTGGAGACCATAATTTTGGGACTCTCCAACATATTAGAGACCATGTAAACTAAAATAGTAAGACTCAAGTCAAACTGAAATAACTGGCCTAATATAAAAACAGACTCCATATTAATCCAGTATTCATGTCCTGAGATCTGTGCATGATCTAGATACAAGAATAATAAAAATAACAATAATATACCCAATCATAATGCATCCAAATAAAAAATATAAATGTCTGCTCAAATATATGCATCAGGATCTAGGCTGGGCAATGTCCTCATCATGTATGCTGTCTATTTAATTGTATATGATGTATATTTAATTATGTATAGTATTTATTTAACTATATATAGTATTTATTTAACTATATATATAGTGTATATTTAATTATGTATGATATTTACTTAACCATGTATAATATATTTGATTGTGTACATGTCTATTTTACTGCATATGATACCTATTTAACTATATATGATGCATATTTAACTACATAACGTATCTATTTAATTTTGCATTATATACAATTAATTTATGTTATATATAGTTAATTTATCCTTATAGACAATTAATTTATCATTGTATATAGTGAAAAAATGGGGATGCTAATTTTATGATGATTTTGTTAGGGTGATCATTTATAATATTTTATTATAAATAATATTTAAGACATTAGGCCATCATTTAATTGTTATATATTATATTATTTTTTAAAATAATATTTTATTATATTTTAATCC
Organism: Areca catechu; assembly: GCA_021397845.1. Lineage (NCBI taxonomy): Eukaryota > Viridiplantae > Streptophyta > Magnoliopsida > Arecales > Arecaceae > Areca > Areca catechu. The sequence continues at coordinate 37,449,323 of CM038040.1, forward strand.
TTCCTTCTCTTTTGATGAACTAGTCCCTCATTTCTTGTTGCTCATCCCCCACCCACCACCCCACCGCCTCCTGCGACTCCTCCATCACCCGTCAACCGCAACCTCAGCCCTCCAACCCCACCTTGCAATACTCCTAACCCTCCTCCTAGCCCGCGATTCCTTCATGTATCCCCCTCCTTCTGTCCTGTGACTCCTCCATGCACCCTCCTCCCATAGCTCATGGTTCTCCCCATGCCCCCTTACCCACACCCATGGATCCTTCTCCGGCTGCTCCATGCCCTCGAACAACCTCCCCCACCCCCTACGGGCTCTTGGCCAATTGCTTCTTTGTACGCCCCCTGCCTTCCCCCTGCCAAACCCGCCCCCCTTCAAGCTAGGTGGCAACTCCTCTGCCCTCTCATTTTAATGTAGCAAAATTAAATTTTTGGGATTATTTTGAAGGGAGGGCAAAAATATCAAATGTAGAGTTTAGAAATTATTTTTTTTAAGTTATGGATCGGATGTTTCAAAAAAATTTAATAGTCTTAAAAGCTAAACAAAAAACCTATTGCCTTCTTCGTGGAAGGAGACGAGGCTATCGATGGAAGTTTCGATGCGCACCATTGGAGGTGACACCGGAGTGAGAGAAGTTGAGGCGAGAGGATGGCATTGGGGAATAGGAGCAATGGCAGAGAGGTTGGAGATGATAGGAAGAAGGTTGAAAAGGATGGGGGAGTAGGGATGGCGCCAGGGATGGAAGGGGTGTTGTGTAAGACCTTTGATCCTTTATGCTTGGATCGTGCTTTTATGTATACGAAAAACTATAAATTATGGAAGACATCTTAAGCCATTGATCTGGTCTGTAGATCATGCAGTTCTTGAGATGTACCTCCTTCATCGTGAGGTGACTGGTCTTCTCTCTCCTCATCCTCTTCTTCTTATATGGACGATCGATGAGGAACCGTTCATCATTTTTATGAGAGTTGGAGAAAAGGGACCAAGTAACATCTATATTTATAACTGCATATGACTTTTCCATCAGAAGACTAAAATCTTAGTTAGAGTTTCACTCCAGTTCTATTAGGTCAGTTTCATTAGAAATAGTTTTCTTTAATCAATTGGATTATGATCCAGTATTTATAGTAGATTCAAAAATTTAAACATGATAAGATAATAATTGGGTCATATATTAGATTTTAAATCTAATATTTTTCTACTTGGCCTATATTACCACTTAAAAATAACTTTCGACTCTACCAAAATTTTTTAAAATAAAATATTTTAATTTTTAAAATAAAATAATAGTACTGAATCAAAATTTGAAATTGATCCAATGAGTATACTTATTTTAAAATTTTATTCAATTATCTATTCCTTAACCAATCTTTTATATTTTGATTAAGTAGAAATTTATTGATACAAATCATAACGATCATACATTTTAATTGACATACTCCCATATATCATGATATCAACAATTCTCACTTAACATAGTTTCATATACTGAAGTACATAGGCTATCAAAATCATAATACATATAATAATGGTTCCACTATAATGTCATATAAATGACCATTCTATTTACTTTAATTTTGATAAAAGTAAACCATAATATATATAGGCAATAATTGAACAGCAGTAATAGTAGTAATAAACTATTAAAATATCTTAAATAAGTATCTATTACAAATTAAATATCCTAATGATAAACATCCATAAGTATTACATGCTCTTTAATAATTTTGGACACTAAACTTTTAGTCAATGAATCACCAATATACAAGCAGTACCAATAAATCAATAGATACTTGATAACTACTAATTCTCTCATTTATTACAAGATAATTAATATCAATATGCTTATTTACATTGATAATCTTGTCACTGTTGGAGAATGAAATTGTAACATAATTATCACAATAAATTTTTAGTAGCTTGGAAATAGAACCCATAACTTCTAGCCCTAGATAAATTTTCTCAACCATAAAGCATGTAAGAAAGCCTCATAGCAACTTATATATTCAACTTCCATAATAGAGCATATAGTAATGCACTGTTTTGCACTTTTCTATGAGATTGCTTCACTAGTCAACAAAAAAATATAGCCTAACATAGACTTCCTGCTATCAAAGCAACTAGCATAATATGCATCTAAATAATCGATTATCTCCAATTGATGGGTCATTCTATAAGTGAGCATGTAGTCTTTAGTCCCTTGAAGATAGCCCATCACTTTCTTGGCAACCTTCCAGTGATTCATACCTGGATCACTTTGATATCTACTAAGCATTTTCAGAGTAAAACTAATATCAGGATGAGTACATACTTCAGCATATATCAGACCATCCACTGCAGATGCATAGGGTATATCCTTTATCTGATTTCTCTCAATCTCATTCCTAGGACATTGAAATTTATTAAATTTATTATCTTTAATAATTGATACTTCACTTGATGAGCAGCTTGATATTTCAAATCTTTCTAGAATCCTAGTAATATAATTTTTTTGGATAAACCAAGCAACCTCTTACTTCTGTTACGATGGATTTATATATCAAGAACATAAGAAGTGTCTTTCATATCTTTCATATCAAAATATTTGAATTTTTTTTTTTGATTTCATACAAGAGACCCAAATCACTATTGGCTAGTAAAATATCATCCACATATAGAACCAAAAATATGAACTTACTTCCAGTCACCTTCAGATATATACATTGATCAGCAATATTTTTCTTAAATCCGAAGGAAGTAATGATATTATTAAACTTTAAGTACCATTGCCTGAAAGCTTGTTTAAGATCATATATAGATTTCTTTAATTTACATACCAATCTTTTATTTTCTTGTATTGAAAACTCTTCTACATGTTCCATATACTTCTTTTCTTGTAAATCCCCATTCAAGAACGCAGTCTTGATATCCATTTGATATAGCTCTAAATCAAAATAAGCTACTAAAACCATAATAATTCTAAATGAATCATTTCCAGAAATATGTAAAAATATTTTAAAATAATCAATGCCCTTCTTTTGAGTGAATCCCTTTACTACAAATATAGCCTTATATCTTTTGATATTACCTTTGGAGTCTTGTTTGGTTTTAAAATTCACTTACAACCAACGGGCTTAAACTTTTCAAGTAATTCGATGAGTTCTCAGACTTGATTTTTATTTATAGATTTCATCTCATCTTTTATGGTATCTAATCAAAGTTCAGAATTATTACTATTCAATGCATCTTTAAATAAAATCGGATCATCTTTAATCCCAATAGCATAATTACATTCTTGTAAGTAAACAATATAATCATATAAAATAACTGATCTCCTAATTCTAGCAAATATTTGTAGTACTCTAGGTTTAGTGTTATTATGATTATTTTTAATCAGGTCAGGTTTATTGATAGAATATTCAAGAGATGGTGTATCAGTCTCTTGTTGATGTTTCATAATTTTAGGATAAATAATTTCATGTAGAATATCTCTAGGTATTACTGTAATGGAAAAAAAAATTTTATTTCTTCTAATACTATATCACGTTATTCATCACTCTAACTATTATCACTATTTTCAATGAACCTAGCTGTTATAATTTCAATAATTCTGGTGGTGTGTGATGGATAATAAAATTTAAAACCTTTTGATCTTTCTAGATACCTAATAAAATAATAACTAATAATTATGGGATCCAATTTCTTTTCTTGTGGATTATATAATCGAGCCTTTGCAAGATAATTCCAAACATGTAAATGCACTAAATATGGTTTCCTACTCATCCATAACTCAAAAGGAGTTTTAGGAATGGCCTTACTAGGAATATAATTTAGAATATATATAACGATTTTCAAGGTTTCTCTCCATAAATATAAAGGTAATGATGAATTACTAAAACTTCTCACCATATTCATCAATGTGCGATTACACCTTTCAACCATACCATTTTGTTAGAAATTTTCTAGTATAGTATACTATGCCATAATACCATACTATTTTAGTAATTTGATAAAAGATCCAAGATTATGGTTAGATTCATCATATCTACCATAACATTCATCATCCCTATCAAATCTCATAACCTTAATTTTTCTATCCAGTTAATTTTCTACTTCAACTTTGTAGACCTGAAAGGCTTCCAAAACTTCATATTTTTTATGTAATAGAAAAACATAACCATAATATGAGAAGTCATCAATGAATGTGATGAAATATCTTTGCCCTCCAAAATAAGGTAAAAAATAGCCACAAATATCGATATGTATCAATTCTAAAAGTTCCTGACTTCTAGTGGCATTCTTTTTATTACTTTCAATTTATTCTCTTTTAATGCAATCAATGCACATACCAAAATTACTAAAATCTAGATTTGATAAAATATCTTTCTTAACAAATCTAGTTATCATTTCTTTTGATATGTGACTTGATTGCCTATGCCACAACATCGAAGAACTTTCATTTATAATATCGCATTTTATTCCGACATTGATATTTAAAATAAGTAAAGATTATGTAAAAGAAGAATCTAATTTATTTTATATAATCCATTACACAATATTCCAGTACCAACTAAAATAAATTTTTTTATTAATTTAAAACTTGAATTTACAAAAGTAAATGAAAAACCTTCTAAATCAAGTTTTGATAATGATACTGAATTCCTAGATACTGAAAAAATATAAAAAAATATCATATAGATCTAATTAAAAACTGGTATCTATAATAAGTCTATAGGTCCTAACTGAAATAACCTTGGATTTCATCCAGTTCTCCATAAAGATCCACCACTCTTTATCATTTAGTTTCTGGATTGAAAGGAATCTCCTTCTTTTGAACCATTTCCTTCTTTTTTTACAATCCTTCTTGATATATTATTTCATATTTTAATTTGTATGAATTTTTTTGGTAGATTGTTCGATCATTTATTTCCTTTCTTAGTCTTTTTTTAAAAAATTACTTATTAAAAATTATGCGAACAACTAAAATCCTTTCCTGTCTTAATCTCTCTTCCTCTTGCACACATTGGAAGATAAGCTCATTCATTAACCAGGATTTTTTATGTATTATAGTAGATTTTAAATTGAGTAAACTATGATGGAAGAGAGTTGAGAACAGATTGGACGAAGAAGTTTCAGATATTATCATTCGGGTCATTCAATTTTCTAGTTATATCACATTTCCATAATGTACTTTCATATTCCAAAAATTTTATCATATTTTATAGAGGTTAACTTGTTTATTAGGATACTAGCTAAGGTTTTATTTGATTTGATAAATTATTGCTCTACAGAGAAAAGGTGCCTAGAAGCTAATTCATTATCAGAAATAGATCTCCTTAAGTTTTTTGCTATAGAACTCTTAATAATCATGAGAAATAATCTATTAGAACACTTCCACTTTTTATATAATTCATTTTGATTAGGAGAGCTAGTGGGAGTTAGTAGATCAGGCTGAGGTTTACGAAAAGCCAAATCTAAGTCTAGGCATCCTAGAACAATAAGAAGTTACTCGTGATAATTAGAATAATTTGATGCATTCAGTATGGGAATATTGATTAGATGCGATGAGAGTGAAGCATTGGTCATAGCTATAAATAGACGAATATTCATACAGTTACTTTCATAATGCATATTTCAAAAATTAATAATTCTACTAATAATACTTATTATATAACTATAAAATATCTTTAGATAAGAATTATTGCATATAATAAGTACTGTAACTAATTTAATCATAAATTTAAATATAATAATGCCAAAACATACATTACATAAATCACAAATATGACATTTTCATAATAAATAATAATATGAAATATGTAAGCAACAACAATAATTATGGCATAAACATATAATTTATATTTAAATTATGATCCATTATATTAGTATATCTTCAGTGGTTTAACCAATTACGATTACAAAAATTCAAGGTTATTCCCATCTTTGGGTGTAGAATTTCTTATCTTTATGTAATTCAAGTTGGTCAACCTAAAACTGTCAATTTTATATCTTATTACAATCACCTTTGGATTAACTGTAATAGATACACCTTTATGTAATTTGAAAATATAATGAGAGAGAAAACCATTAGCCTTCAAAGACTCATCTACTCAAAATCTATAAAGTACTCCAGGCCCTTTGGGGCTACGCGAAAATATCCTTGAATAATGTAATAATGAGTAAAATTATATATAAATAATTTTTAAAATATTTAAATATTTCATCATTCATGAAGAACTCAATCCAGATTTTTTTCAAACCATTACGAGTCTAACGGTTCAAAAATTGCTTAAATCATATATTAAATAAGCAAGTTATAACAAAATTAGTGAAATTCAATAAAAAAGAACTAAAATGTAAATAGAAAATAATATAAGGGGCTTACTATAAAATTGAATTAAAAAATTGATAGGAATTTAAATGTGAATTTAATTTGGACTTATATATAATTTAAACTTTTATAGGGACTAAAATATAAATATTTCCTTAATCCAAATTGAAATTGACCCAATGTAATTGGGCTCAATCTATTTTATCCTTTAGGCTTAACTAAATTGATTAATGGATGTTGGCTGTAAACAAGTTAATACCCGAAACCCAAAAACCCATTTTAAAACCCCCTTCTTCTTCCTCCTTTCTTCTCCATCGAAATCTTTCTTCAAGCCACCATTAGTAGTTGCCTAAAGCTTGAGATTTTCTACGTTGGTGCGTCACCACCCGATCCAAAAGTTCGGCGGCCATCTCCAAGTAGCACTGGCTTGGGGACCAAACAGACATGTGGATAGATTTTATTGGTTATGTACTTCATTCAATCAAGTTTACATCTTGATAGCCCTTCACATAAGAGCTTTCAGCCCCAAAGAACTCTTCTTTATACTGCCTTCATCTTAAGTGATCTCATGTCAAAAACTTGACTGAAAAGGAAGAACACCGACTTCACCCTTTTATATATTTTTTATTTATCTATTTATTTATTGATTTAAACTAGAATCCAATACAAATAAATAAATAAAATATAATAACATGATGTATTTCGGTACAGTGACATGGTGATGGACCACCTTAGTCGAATGGGAATGGAAACCAGATCTTTCCCATGGAAAGAATTTTATTTTAATTTTATAAGAAAATCAAAATTAATTTCTTAATTTTTAATTTAATTCTAAAATATAAAATATAATTTTAATATTTTGAAATTAAGTTAAAATTTATCTTAAATTTTGCATGAATATAAAGCATGAAACTATGCCTCTGATACCACATGTTGTGTAAGACCTTTGATCCTTTATATCTGGATCGTATTTTTATATACATGCAAAACCATAAATTACAGAAGACATATCTTGAGCCATTGATTCGATATGTAGATCGTGCAATCCTTGAGATGTCCCTCCTTCGTCGCGAGGTGACTAATTTTCTCTCTTCTCATCCTCTTTCCTTATATGGACGATCAATGGAAAACCATTCGCTATTGTTATGAAGAAAAGGGACCAGATAACCTCTATATTTATAACTACATATGTCTCTCCCATCCGAAGACTAAAATCTTAGTTAAAGTTTCACTCTGGTTCTATTTGGTCAGTTTAATTAGGATTAATTTTCTTTAATCAATTAGACTCTGATCCAGTAAAATTTGGACACGATAAAATGATAATTAGGCCACATATTAAATTTTAAATCTAACAAGGGGATTGTAGGAGAGAGGAAGGGAGGTAGCCGAACAATGGCATTCGGAAATAGAGTAAGTGGCGGCGGAGAGATTGGAGCTACAATGAAAGGGAAAGGAGGGAACTGGATATTAGCGGTGTGGGACAGAGGAGGTGCTGGCGAAAGTGTCAAGGCAGGAGAATGGCATGGTTGGGGATGGAGTGGATGAAAGGGGGCCGTGGCGGAAGGGAAAGTTTGTAGTTGGAGTGACAAAGAGATGGAAGGGGTGGGAAGGGTGGCGAAGAGGAGGGTGCGAATGGTCGATCAAAGGCAATGGTGAGATGGAAAGGGATAATGGTGGTGCGAATGGTCGATCAAAGGCAATGGTGAGATGGAAAGGGATAATGGTGGCTGGGGATGGGAGGTGGCGGTGACCGAGAGACCGAGGAGGGAGCGAAAATGTGGTCACATTCAAAGTTGGCGAGGATGCAGAGGAATGGAGATGGGATGGCGGTGCATTGCAGGGGTTTCGGTTGTATCTTCGCATGAAAGAATGATTGTTTTTCTTTCGTGACGTCGACCACTAGATCGTGCCTCGCACAACTCTTGCTCAGATCTTGAAATAAGCTTTGTGCCTTAAAATACAAGGTACAATCCAAACCCATATCACGATTGAAGGCAAGAAAGAAAGGAAAGAGATAAATAAATAATATTTTGAATCCATGATCTAACTCCCCGTATTTTTTTTAAAAAAAAATTGGACTATCAAAATCAAATATTTAATTTCTATACTTTTTAAGCATTCTAATACCATCCTTTTTCTGAATTTTGATTAATTCCTCCAACCGAAGATTCTAGCCAGCGGTAACCAATATTTATGTGGTAAAAATAAATACCTTTATAATAAAAATTATTTAAATGGAGATGACATGTTATTAACTAAAATGGCATGACATAGATTATATAGTATAATGGATAAAAAAATTTATTTTGCTAACATGGTATCTACCATGAAATTTTGTTTAAAAGTACCCAAGAACAGAGTACCAATCATGATTCATATGAATGTGGATGATAACATGGCCTGTAAAATATTTTATATGAAAATACCCAATCATCAAGTACCACACCATCATCTATATTACTGCATTATTCACATATGATGTCATCATCTATGTATCATAAATTTATTGTTTTAATTCTCTAAGTTTTACAAAAAAAATTTTATATGATCTTTATAATTTTAAAAAAATCTCTAATCAGGTCTCAAGTATGATTTAATTTAAACTAATATAATTGTGATAGTTAAAATCAATAAAAAAAGATAACATTTATAATAAAATTTAAAATATATATATTGATAATATATTTTTATATTGTCAATTCTATTTTATTTTCAATCATAATTTTAATTTATTCTCTGTTCTCTCCAACTTTCTATCATAATAGATAAATATGTATAAGAAAAAAAATGTACATCACCATGACTTGTATATAATATCCCATCACACATATATAACAGACATAAATATGTACAATACAAATATAAAAAGTTTGATTTGAACATAAAAAGAATGAAAATATTGAAAAACAAATATTGATGGAGAAGAAAACAATTTTTACTTTTGATCTTATCTTATCTATTCTATTCTAGTCAAGAGTAAATGCCTAAGATTTTTAGTCATATAATCTATAATAACTGACATGTTTTTTTTAAAGAAAAACTTGGCAGCAGCCGCGAGCTTGGCGATGGCAAAATTGGGAATGTTGAGCCTGTAAATTTTTTCACTATCACTATCATTCACAATGATGATTTTCAGATCCCCGAGCATGATCTTCATTTAGACATCTTTGGGTCTGGACCCAACCGTCCTGTTTTAAATATAACTAGCATTTTCAACATTTTCAATACACCTAATAACTCATCTTATGCTCGAATCATCACCTTCTCTGCCACAATGCTAGAAAGGTTAAATTAAATCACACTCGAGGCCTAATCAGAAATTTTTTAAAGTATAAAAACTATATATAAATATTTGCGAAATTTAGATGTTCAAAAATATAATTTATGGTATACCGATGATGATATAGCATGGATGATGATGTTGCATATAGATGCCTACGTGACACTTTTACGGTCGAAACCATATCAATAAAAGAAAGATTTTTTTTTTATCTATTATGCTATGTTATTGCTCGTATACTACATTATTCATGCTATGTCATACCATGTCATCGCTATTAATGCTAGGTTATTTTTGTTTAGATGGTTTTTATTATATAGGCATTTATTTTGACCATATAAGCACCCGTTATTGCCAATCGAAATCTCTGGTGAGTGAAAGTGGCCAAATTCCAGGAAAATAATTACATTAAAATGGTTTAAAAATTATAGAGACTAAACATTATATTTTTGTAATGCAGGAACTTTTTAAAAAGATGTATATTAGTTCATAAATTAGAAACATAATTTATCTAAAAAGTAATTTCTTTTTTTTAATATATATATATTTTTTGATAAATAAAAGGAGAGGAGGAGTTAGATTCCGGACGTTGCCACTCCCAGACGATCTCCCAATCCCAGCCAAAAAATATTCGATACACAAAATATATATATATTTATTTATTTATGAGTACTAAGAGGGACACCAAAAGAAGTTATGCCCAAAGGATCCACCCAAGAGAAGGAAGAGGTTGAAGAGGTTGGTCTCTTCTCCAGATGGTGAAGTTTTCTTTTAAAGCTCACACCGCCAGCTACATCCAAGATGTTGGAAGCTAGTTTTTACTAGTATTTTTTTTATTTTTACTAATTTAATTAGGCATCCATTTCATCCAAGCCAAATTAGATCTCCGGCTCTTATTGTGAGCACGGCTTATTATCGTTCATGTGTCATCCGTATAAAAAATCATATAGGATGGTTTATCACGGAAAATAATCTCCTCCAAAATATTAAATTATTTGTAAAAGTAGCCAGCCAAAAAAAAGTTTCTTTTGCGAAGCAGCTACCTACCATCTAAGAGAAGTTATTGTTGGAACTAAGTTCCTCTCCCATCCTAGAATTTATTTAGGACCTGATTTCTATAGGACCTACAATGATTTTTAGACGGTTTCAAAAAGAACGAGCTCACTTAGCCCTCTACCCTAAGATTATATTTCTTTTAAGAACAGAAATTCTGCCAAAAAAATATCTTGGTTAATCTCAATCATACATGCCAGATATATCAATATTTTATAAATTTAAAGATTGAATGAAAATTGGTTCGTTCCATTCTATTCTTGCTATTTCTTTTTAATCTTGATCACCCAATAAATTAAAATCTTTATAGAGGCAAAAGTAAGGAACCCCTCATTGATCTCTTCCTGGATCGTGCTTAACCAGTTAAAAATAAAATGCGCAAACAGTTTCAAAATGTATATCCTTATTTCTAGGAATGCACTATAATTTTGCAAATCATTTACTATGTTTTCTTCTGCACCCATATATAAATATCACGACTAATGTATGTTACTATTTTGAGCCAAAAAAAAAAAAAACTATGTATATATTTATATAATTTTAAATATAATTGAAAATAATTTTTGTGATGTGTGTGGCAAAATAAAATGTGTAACAAATTAATTATAAATATAATAAGATAGAGTTGGGAAGTCTGGCCTGGAAGGCGGACAAATTCGCTGCTCTAAGGAAGATTTGGCTCATTTCTCGTACGAAGACTGATGGGCTACATGCTCTCCTCCAAAGTACAACCCGAAAGCCAATACTTCAACGTCCGTCGGTGGCACGATCTCGAATGAACGCCGATCAGCTCGTCTTCAATCCAAAAATTTCAAAGTAGAAGAAAAAGAAATTTCAAAAAAAAATTAGGATAGAAAAATAAAAGAGAGGAAGAGCTTAGGATTTTTTTTGGATCTATTATAGGACTGGAATAGAGATCTATTTATAGGCCCAAAAGTTTCAATGAAAATTTTCAAAAGGCCCTCAACTAGCTGCTATGACGGTTACAAAACTTAATTCAAAATTAATTAAAACCAGCCGTTATTTTATTAAATAAGAAATGAATAAAATAGTCGTTATGACCATTATAGAATTAAATACAAAATTAATTAGAATCAAAATGATTAAAACTTTTAGGGGGTTGTTTTTATTTTGTTTTTAAAAATACGATAATGTCAACAATCCTCCTCAAAAATAAAATAAAAAAAATAAAAATTTAATATTATTAAACTCAATAAATAATATAAAACTTTGGACTTTTACGTCAACAATCCTTCTCAAAAATAAAATAAAAAAAATAAAAATTTAATATTATTAAACTCAATAAATAATATAAAACTTTGGACTTTTACTGTGTTAGTGTAGGTACCTTATAGGTTTGAACTTGCATTTAGTATAAAATTCGCACAGTATGAAGATGAGCCGATCATAATGCGGGGTAGCGCTATTTAGGCCATGCACTTGCCTTGATTTTCATGAGTTACCAAGGATTCATCCAGGTCCCATAGTCGTGTCCTCACGACTACTTTCACTAAGGTAGATCTTCCAAGGATACGTGCAACGAAATCGTACATCGCTGAATTTACAGCCTTGGATCTATTAAGAGCTATGCTCAACCTAACCATCATAATAGAGCACTATCCATAGGGATTGGATAGAGACAGACTCCTAAAAATGGTGCTTCCAGACGTTACCTCGGAGATCGTTTTTCTTTGAACCTTAACCATGGAGCTACCATGACGAAAGGGGTCCACTCTGGTGACTAATATATGGACTTAAGCCTCATCCCCCTCGATGTCCCAGATACTGCCAGCCTTTGAAAGTCCATTGATTAAAAGATTTGCCAAAATTTTTTTTTTTTGGGTGTTCTTTCTGTCACGTAACTTTACCAAAATATTGATGTTTGAAATGAAAGTAAATATGGAGAACATCATATGCAATTTTATGAATGTACAAATAGAATGGATATAGTTAATGAAACAGCATACATATGCAAGTACAATATTAAAAAATATATAGGTGTAACATAGAAACTCTTTCTTTCATGAAAATTAAATTTGATGTCTTTGCCACGACATTTTGTTTTTCCCCATGTTTTGTGGATAGAAACAAGATGAACGGTAGAGTTTTTTGTGCCCCCCCACCCCCCCTTTTTTGTACATTCATAAATATAAGAACATAAATCAACCAAAAGAGAAGCCTTCAAATTATACCAGATCTTTTGATCATGATATGAAGGCAACAAGGTGTGTATATCGAACACTCATCCTTTAACAACTATCTTAAGTTCAAATGTTCAGGGACATGACTAGGTATTAGAGTTTGTAGATATTTTATGATCATATATCATAACAAACATGTAATAGGTTTCTTGTTATTATAATATAAAGAAGAACAATAAGGAGCATTATAATATTTCAAAACATTAATTATAGGTGACAAAATCTAATTGTGATATAAATATAGTTGTCAAAATGCAAACTTCTAATTGGAGATAATGATGCACGAAGAAATATGTGTAGAAATATACATGATGAAATTTTAACTAAATTATCTACTATCATGATTTTGGGGCTCTGCGAGATAACCAACTTTGGTTGTTAACCATATCATTAGTTATACTGTTATTACCCTTTGAGATGCCAAAATAATATACCATGGCCATTTCCCACAATCAGTCATGTTGAGAATTTCAATATTGTGGTGGTGAAATAATCCAGTTTTGTCATTACACACTAAAGGAAATAGCACTAAAATTGCAATGACTTATAATATAACTTGCTGTGTCCATGGAGAATAGCAAAACAAGGAAAAAGTTACATGTGCATATGCATCAAGGTGATGTGTGAACCACAAGCTGGCCAGCTGAATCCTTGGCCCCATATATGAATCAGCAGGACAATGTCAAGGGAGCTTTTATGATTCGGTTCATGCATGCAGCCAAAGCCAATAGATGCAAGTAAACCTAGCAGTCACCACTAAAAAAAAATACTTCATGAAATTTAATCACGATAGAAACCAGCCACCACACAAGAGTAACAGCATAAATACGAATGGCTCTAAATATTCAAGTCACATAATCAATCTAGTTATGACTTGTCCACAAACTACATATAAAGGCAAACAATTTGATATACACTGCTCATCCTGATATACAAAAAGACAGAGTGCATTCAGACATTTTCAATTGTTTTTTCAGGATTTATTACATGCTCATCAAGTAAACACTTAATGGTTTTTCTTAATAATAGAACCAAAGATTTAGTTTAATCTGAGATCAGGGAATATTGAATTGCTTGCTTTTTGCTCTACATCCGTTTCAAGATTTTGCAGGATACAAACAATATATATGTAGGTCATCCACTTGGATAATCCACCATGCATTTTGTCACAGGACACCATGAAATGAAATTATCCTCACATATTACAAGATATTTACCTGGAAGAGCAAATGGTAGCATAATCCCAAAATATTATTAGAAGGCCAATCAAAGCAAAATAAGTCACGGAAGTTAAACAGCTACAAGGTTCTTATATCAAATACTTGGGCCTAGCTATAACAGTTTCTGTTTGCAGACCTACATAACAAGGTACATGGTACTCGAACTACATACTATAAAATTTAATGCAAATAATAATAATAATGACGACCTCAATGTCTTTTTTGTTAGAAGTTCAGGATGGAAAAGAGTTTAGGGGAGCAAAATAGCAAATCAAAAGCTGAAAATTAAATATCTATCCTTATGTCTAACATATTCTGCAAGTACTCAATAATATGAATGATCATTTTATAAAAAACAATCACTAATATTTTAATTAAATATCAACTTATTCTCGATTTTCTCAATCTATAACTAATTCTTATGGGTTATAGATCAACCAAGACAATATTATTAATGAAAAATGTCAACAGAGAATACTTATTTCTGTGCCAATCATCTTACATTGAGTTAAAGTAGAAGTGCAAATGGCCAGATTAAGTGTCAATGCAAAACCGAACCTATCCTAACAAGTTGTCAACTTTTGGGCACAAATGAAATAATCGATGCTGGAACCAGACAGCAAAACAATCAACATTGGGTTAATTCAAATAAGTTCTTGGATTATTAGAAATTAATATATATATATATATATTTTAAACAGAAGTAAATGGATCTGTCGCTTCTATTCAAGCATTAAGTACCAGAGACAACATAAATTAACAAATAATCTATGCAGGAAGATCAGACAATAAGCAAACCCAAAAGAATCGAGACGGTTTAATCATGCTGACTATAATTCCATATCCCTCATATTCAAGACATCCCAAAAGAATAAACTATTAATCTAGAACAAAACACGTCTAATCAACAAAACAAAAATAGATATGAAACATGAATACATGAAAAAATAAATACCAAGCAGATACATATCATATTATACACTTTATATATATATATATATATATATATATATATATATGATACTACATAATGTATATGCATATGTACCCGACACCTTGCCCTAGAACAAGAACCAATCAAATCAGGTCTTCTTAAAAAATGAAAAAAATAGGTAATGAACCAACAATCTATGCTTAAATTTTCACCAAATCAAGCCAAGGGCAGGTCACTCCAGTTTTCAGGTTCCTGAAAAATGTGCAGCTCTAGTTGCAAGTCTGGAGTGTGATGATTCTAGAAAGTAGGAGCACAGAAATAAAAGAAAAGTCAGTAATTATGTCAGTTCACATTTGTACAACATCTGAACCCTTTGTGGCCTGGAGAAGCTCACTCCTTGAAGGTAGAACAGATCTTACATCAGGGGAAATTAGAATTTCAAGAGATCCCGGTTTTGAATCCTCAGTTTATGGGGGGAAAAAAATGCTCGTGCTTGATGGCATTGTCCAGCTAACAGATAAAAGATGAATTTGCCTACCAAGAGATAAATCTCTTTTAGACTGTTAATATTTTGAACAAAAAAAAAAAAAAAATTATGTATATATTTATATAATTTTAAATATATTTAAAAATAATTTTGTGATGTGTGTGGCAAAATAAAATGTGTGTAACAAATTAATTATAAATATAATAAGATAGAGTTTGGAAGTCTGGCTTGGGAGGCGGATAAATCCACTGTCTTAAAAGAGATTTGGCCCCTTTCTCGTGTGAAGACTGATGGGCTACGTGCTCTCCTCCAAGATACAACCAGAAGCCAAGACTTCAACGTCCGTCGGTGGCACGATCTCGAACGGACGTCGATCAGCTCGTCTTCGGTCCAAAAATTTCAAAGCGGGAGAAAAAGGAATTTCAAAAAAAATTAGGATAGAAAAATAAAAGAGAGGGAGAGCTTAAGATTTTCTTTTTGGATTTATTATAAGACTGGAATAGAGGCTTATTTATAGGTCCAAAAGTTCTAAAAAAAATTTTCAAAAAGGCCCTTAACTAGCCGTTATGACAGTTACAAAATTTAATTCAAAATTAATTAAAACTAGTCATTATTTTATTAAATAAAAAATAAATAAAATGCTCGTTATGATCATTATAGAATTAAATACAAAATTAATTAGAATCAAAATGATTAAAACTTTTAGGGGGTTATTTTTATTTTGTTTTTAAAAATACGATAACGTCAACAACCGTAAATAATAACCTGACCCGTTAATTCTATGCATGTCCAATTTATAATAAATAAGTTTGAGTTTGAGCTAAATACATAATTGTAGACTGGCCAATACATTACAATATATTTATTAAATAAATTTAGTTCGATAAGCATAACTTTTTTAATTTATTTAAGCAGTTCAATATTCATCAAATCGGATTGAGTCCAAACTTGTTGTATCGGAATCAAAGTTGATACATGCATTCAAACTTGATTGCCCTTTATCTTGATGTCCATCCATTTACTTATTTATTTTGATATAATAACAATACCCATTTTTATTTATTTATATTTGGTGCAATGATGCTCATTTATTTATTTTTGAAGAATTCACCTCATTTTTTTTTAGATGGTTAGGATTTCTCTATCTAAAGCATCATCATCTCCCAACTCTATTGGTGGCTCGCCCTGTCCTCCACCTTTATGGCTTAATTGGAAGAGAAAAATAGAAAAGGAAAGAAAAAAATGGAAAGGAAAGTTAATCATTTTTTTAGTTTTTTTTTAAAAAATAAAGAATGGGGAAAAACAAAATTTTCTAAATCTATAATTTTTCTCTTCCAAAATAAATAAAATTAAAAAAAAAAATAAAAGTAAGTAAATCTTTTTATAATCCTTACCTACCCCTCTAAAAGTAAAAAAGAAATTGTAATATTTTTTTCTCTACTTTCAACCAGGAAGAAAAAAAAATATTTCATTTTTTTATTAAAATCCATTTAAAACTTTTTTTCTTATTGATATTTTTTTTTTTTTTTTCCTTTCTATCTTTCTCTCCCAGATTCCCAACCAGGCCTTTACCTTTTCTGTCATAATAGAATTCTTTTCTTTTCTTTTCTTCCCCAAACCGTCTTCATCATCCCCAAAGTCATCTCCGCTGCCCACGATCTGTTCGAACGAGACTACGATTCGTTTAATGTTCGCTTCATGACCATCCAGTTTACCCCCCATCTCATCCAGACCCTCTCCATCCGTGTCTCCCAAAGCATTAGCAAACAGCACCGTTGTTTGATCCAGATCCTCGACCATATCTTCTAACCAAAACATGTACTCCGTGCTTAACCTTGTTACTAATACCGACGACAAGGACCTAACTAAACGAGTTCATTGTTTGTTCCGAGTCTTCCCTCCGACAACAATGAATCGAACCAGTTTCATCCAGACCCTCTTCGGCCATGTCTTCCAGCCCCCTCCAATTATCTTCCCTTCTCCTCTCTTCCTTCTACTATAATTTTATATTCCAGACCCTCTTCGGCCATGATAACCTACCGACATATTTCTGGGTACCCCACGCTAGAAGGCAACAGTGAAGCACAACCTTGACATAAAGGGTTAACACTGTCGAACCTGTGGTTAAGTCTTGCAAGTACATTGGAGGAGATTTGACTTCCTCAGAATCAGTTCAGAAATTTTTTCCACTCCTTCAATGAGTAAGAAATTCACCAGAGAAACCATTATACCCACTAGTAACGTCATAAGATTCCAATTTGCTTTGTCTAACAATCTAATATGGGGGAGATTCACATTTATTCATCACGTCGATCTGTGGTGCAAAAGCAAAGGTTACAACAGCAAGAGAGCATTACAGACATGTACTATCAGTTTAAACTTTAAAGATGAAAATGGTGGCGAAAATAGACTTCAAATTTACACGGGATCTGCCTAGAATCCATATAATCAGGGGAGTAGCAACAATGCCAACCCGAGGGAAACCTAGCCCCACTGGTACAAATATAATCCAATTAAACAAGTACCTGGGGGGCAGGCAAGCATTTGTTTGCTCTCCTTTTCCTTCTTCCCACGAGCAGCTGTCGCAACTCAGATGTCCCCATGAAGAATATGATTGGAGGCTTCCCCTTGATTGTCCAATGGCATGTACTGAGCCATGATGGCACGTATCTCAGAATCCATGTAGCTCTGAACAAAAAGTGAGGAACTAAAATCAGTTGCTGATCTAGAATATTTATTCAATAAATGAAAGCTAGAATCTGAATCTGCACCCAGTCTTATTTATGCATGCATACATTAAGCAACTTTGCATTGCATAATAGATTAACGTACAGAAAACAGCTATTGTAAAGAATAAAAGCACAAAAATAATATCAGGAATTTATTAATGCAAGCAAATTCAGAACTTCAAAGCATTACGCATCAATGTATGACATAAATGTATAAAATGATTGATAAAACTAAGGAAACTAGATAAGGTTATTGAGCAAGGCATTACCCGGATTCTGTACTTGTAGACTGCATAGGCTCCCACACCAGCTACTGCCAGACCAAAGAAAATGATCCACAAAAAGCTCCAGCCAACCTCTGCGGTTGTCTTTTTACCTGGACAACATTTCCACATGCAACAACACAACGACTGTGTAAGACAAACTTGGATAGAAACACTAGAATGTGAAAACCTATCAGGGAAGGCAAACTCCAAAATAAGATTTTACACTTTAAAATCCTTCCAATATCTACAAATGGGTGTAGGAACACGACCAAGATGACAATATTAGAAGCTTAAGACCATGGATGTCAATTAGTCCTTTTTGAACCCAACTTCATTTTCATGCACTTCTAGTTAACACAATGCATAAAATTTTGAGACCTTTCTGCTCCTGGATGTTCATGAGTAGTTTCTTGTTGAAAAAGTTTTTGTACACATTCTCATTATTTTAATATTTTACTAACATAAAAAAGGGAAAAAGAAAGATTCTATAGACATGAAGCATATAAAATATGATATATATATATAAAGATACACACTTATGCATGTGTCAATATCTTTGATGTACACCAGATCACCACTACAGCTGCAGTCGTAACTTCCCCATGTGTTCTTGCATTTGCATGCTGAACATTGGCAAGCAATCTTTTCTTTGCATTCATCAACATCTGAAACAAAATACGATCAGAAATGCATGATATAATAGGGAACTCAAACATATAAATGCTATTTCTGGGCCGCCCCTGAGATCTTTTCAGCATTGCAAACTGAACCAGAAGGCCAGATTGAACATGATTGGATTTATAGGCATAACCTTGCATCCAAATAGCTGTGACCCAGAACTATGTAGAGGTCAAAAGCAAACTAAACAAATGGAATCTTGGTGAAGTTGTTAAAAAATATAAGGGAGTTCATGTAAGAAAATACCCTCACAAGTGTTGAACCCATCGCCCTTGAAGCCAGGTGGGCATTTGCATCCATCATCCTGTCCATAATACAATTCTTACACCCCAATTGAAGAAACTGTGTAATTTTTTTCAAAAAAAAAAAAAAAATCCATGCAAATACTTACTACACAGGCAGAGTACGTCTTGCCATCTTTGGTTTTCTTCCAACATCCTCCATTGTTGATTTCACACCGTCCAGATCCTGAAGCTGAAGTACAAAAAATTCATCTCTACCAAACTGATGGTTGTACATGATGATTTTGCTTCTAAAGTACACAATTACGTTGAGAGAGAGAGCGAGAAGATAAGATATAAAAGGCAGAAAAATTCAAGCGCTATTTTGTTATTCCCAGGCACCTTAGGGATATTTACGTAAAGCAACCATCCTAACAAATAAATAAAAAGGCTGCAAATTTCAACATGCATGGAAATTGCCTCATTTAAGAGTAATTCGAATATATCTACCCAAAAAAAAAGTGCAATTTGAATATTAGGATGTGCAACAAATCAGCTACTTTGTACCAAGGAGAGACAATGTTTCAGCTGAGGATTGCTCTCAGGTTGAGAGCTGGTTGTAGAATGTTCTCAAACTTTGATGGATGATGTGTTCATCTACAATGCCAGCCACCATTGACGGGATAAGGAATGCAGGTTTGGTTTGGTAAAATCAAAGTTTAGTTATAAATATTCATCAACAACAACAAGAACACTGCTACGGATCCCTACCAAGAGGCGATTGAAGATCAGTCTCACAAACATATGTTACCAGCTGTACACAATATATTCCTCGGATCACTAATGGGAGATCCAGATAATCGTTGGCTTCTCACAGATAAGGTTTATCATGTGCAGGTCATCGCATCTGACTATATAGAAGCCAGTAGCATGGTTTTCCTTTTTAAGATGAGCTTCTTTCATGGTCTCCATTATAGTTGCTTTTAGATTCTAAACTGTTAATCCAATGAAAACGGAAAACTATTACTCTACTGCTACTGGGGAGTATTGATCATTCATGTACAACAATAACAACATTACAACAACAACAAGAACTTACAAGAATTCAAAAACATACAGAACAAAACACATAAAAAATATAAGGTCTCCCGTTTTAATGAGTAATGATACTGTTTAAGAATGATGCATTTCATGCACTTTAATAGGTTTCTGCATTTACTCTCCTAGGATGAGATGGCAAGTTCAAAACATGACGATGGTGGTGCATGAATGTTTAGGTCTCAGACAAAAGAAGAAGCTCATAAATGACATTTGGTTCAGTACACATTCTTTTCTCTCTTGGAATATTTAATCACCTTCATTTGTTTTCTGGAACTGGCACTCATTGAACAAGCA
Source organism: Areca catechu (assembly GCA_021397845.1). Classification (NCBI taxonomy): domain Eukaryota; kingdom Viridiplantae; phylum Streptophyta; class Magnoliopsida; order Arecales; family Arecaceae; genus Areca; species Areca catechu. The sequence goes on from CM038040.1 coordinate 37,470,091, forward strand.
TGATCTGTGTCAGCTTTGATATCTCAATGGCAAAAACCTAGAGATGTGAAAGATTCTGCTTGATACATTTATGTCTAGTCCATTACCTGAGCTTATATAAAATCTGAATATGCATATGTCATGAGTGTTAAAGAATAAAAGAATGCCAGCTTCCTTAATTTTAACGGATAGGAATCACAGTATCAAGTTACCAGTCATACCCCGGGCTTAAGTTAGGAGTTGAAATGGATGTCATGCAGTTATTATCAGACACCTTGGGTGGAGAAAGAAATACATATCGTTTATAGTAATGACAATGATTATGGCAGTTTTTGATCGTCACCATGCTGCTCAAATCAGTAGTGGAACTCAATACAATACAACTATCAAAAAACAGGATAGTCCAATGATTGTTTGAGAAAATTGAGTTTAGGTGCTATGGGATTAGCAGCATCCTTCTGGTACGAGTATTGAAGATATATGGAGCAGCCATGCTTCATAAACATGATACCTGCCCATTTGTGCAGAGTAAAATACTCAAGTGCAGAAGTATATCATGGAGCAGATACCTGATTGGTCCAATACTTAGCAGAACTTAACACTATGAACAATGGATAAATATGCAAGTGCAGCTCCTTTTAATGTTTGATCAATGGTATACCTTTACAGTGGGTGTATCCATCACCAACAAACTTTACACTTTGCACGATAGGGCATTCACATACTCTTCCACGAAAAGTATCCTGAATTAGGATAAATTTGATGCCAAATTACAGCACAAAAACATGGATTTAATACATTAAGGAATGATAAATGATGCGTAACAAAAACATATACCCTGCAAGCAGTGATATTTGCAGCCTTATCTTCCCAGCATCCACCATTGTTTTCCAAGCACTCATTTGTTTCTATCTCTACAAAATCAACATCAAATAAAAAAAAAAAAAAACTAATTCATCTTCTATACTTGTATCATGGGATTAGCCGTGTAAGACAAGTTACAAATAGAAGGAACTTAAAGAAATCCCACCAACCTTCAGTCAAACAAACAGCTGGTTCAGTTGTCTCCTGAAAACCTGCACAGATTGCTTTAAGCACGGCACCCTTGTCCAGCTTACCTAAAAACAATAGCTGATTTAAAGAAATGCTCAACAAAGTCTCACAGAACCACCCTGTGCACATCATAATTATTTGAAAAACACACCTCTGTATTGTCTATTGTTAATGACAAGAGTTGGTAATATGGTGACATCCCCACGAGAATCTTTCCCGATCTAGGTTTAGAAATTGCAAGATATAAGTAATAGAACGGGTGGATAAATGATGCCATGGACATGATTCAGATGTTATGACCTTGTACAAGAATGTCATTGTTACCTGGGCATCTTGTTCAGCTTTAAGCACTGGATTTTCTTCATCTGCATCAGAATCTCCAATACATTTATTTATCTTCTTGAGATCAATGCCTGTAAAAATCATCAAACATCATGTGCCACTGCTTCAATAGCACAGATCTGCTTTTGCAAATCAGTAAAGCATCACACCAGACAGCATAAATAACAGGAGGAACAGCCAAACTTACCCAGAGATTGGATTACTTCTTCAGCACAATCCTTTGTGTATTTCTTTTCCTTCATTGGGCACCTGATTGAGAAGTCAGTCACATAGTCCCACCACAGCCAAGGTTTCCCACTTTCATTAGCAACCTTAAATACGCAAACCTGGCGCAGGTTTTGGACCACAACTTCACTCCCATCATAACCCCTGCTGAAGTCCTGCTCTGGATCGGGGGCACAATATCTGCCATTGTTGATGCACTGCGATTTGCACTGCTTGCTCGAGATAAAAGGTTTAGGACAGTACCAAGTAATGTAGTGCGGAGTGAACTGGGTATAGCCCTTTTTCTCTAGTACTTGTGCCACTCCTTTGAAGCTCTTTACAAATTCAATCTGACTATCACATTTGGGGCCACATTCATCATTACTGTTGGTCCAAAACTCATACTCCACACGCTCATCAGGATGGGGTAGAGATTCCCTCCAATCTAAATTGACACTAATCGTATCACCATTCTCTAGTGCTTTCTTTAGGTCATCGCCAAAGCTTTTGCTAATAAGTGCTGCAGGAATTGTGATGTTCTGGAGATAGCGTGTCCCATTAATACGTTCTTCAGGTGTGTCCATTGTTATTAACGGTTCGACCTTATCATCAGCAACAAGGATTGCAGCAGCTCCTGCATTCTGTGCATTCCATGCCTTTTCCGTAAAGTAACAATCTGCTCAATACAGGAAGGAACTAACAAATGTTAGTTCATATTGAGGGGTCTAATATAATCAATATTTAACGAGACTTGATATCAATAGCTCGCCATCATTGGACACAAACTGTAAACCACAAACAAGTATGCTTTGCAGTGTTTGGAAGAAAATGCAATTATCATTAACAAGCAAACCAGAAAGTAAACAAAAATAAAGGTTTCACTAAAAAATTAAAAAAAAAAAAACTTGAAACCAAATATGATTGCTAAGGGAAGTGCCAACATTCATAATGTGCTTGAATATCAAATTATACTTGGGAGTAAGTATCATGACGGTGGTGGGCCACTTCAATCAATTATAAATAATGATATGCATTACTCTTCAAAGAAGTAGAAAGGTTCCGCATTTCAACATGATAGAGACATCTAGGTTTCTATATACTTAAAAAGGCAGCCAGTGCATGAGGCTCCAACCATTACGAGGACTGGGGAGGGTCAAATGAATGCAGCCTTACCCCTGCATATGGAGAGCTTGTTTCCGTGTTTCAAACCTGTGACTCCAGGTCCTAGTGAAGCAACCTTATCACCATGCCAAGGCTCACCCTCTTAGCTTTCTATATACTGAGCTCCCAAAATTCAATCAGTTCCATGGAACTGAGAATGAGGACAGAATCCACAATATTACAAGCGTATACACATCCCCAAAATCATGTTAAAGATGCTGAACATGGACACATCTCATGACGCACAACTTCATGAGTCAGTTCTCAGGCTCCACTATCACCATCAAGTGACAAAACGTGTACCGCACCTAAACAGCATAAATCAAACCAAAAAACAAAAGCAAACAATTGTGGAATCTGGCTAAAAAGATGCTGACATAACATAAAGCAGCCCTGTTTTTTAATTTTTAATAACTGTTCTACCATAGCAATTTCATAAGAAGGCGTGCAGTACATGGAAATAAAAATCAAGACCAAAGACAACTTTTTTTTAAAAAAAAAAAAAGCAAAAACAGAGGCGAAAAAAATCTTTGGAAGAATTTGAACCCAGCCGAATTAAAGGAAAAAACTGCAGTTACAGTTGATTTAAAAAAAAAAAAAATCACCTCATCAATTCAAGATTGAGCAGCCAAACATCACAACAAAAGTTCAAGAAACTCCGTATTGAAGGGGGATCAGATGGGTCAAAATAAACCACACACAATCAAATTTACTATAAATATCATCAAATCTCACCTCCTCTGTCCACAAGAAGAAAAGTGGGGAACTCTCCAGGCTTTGATTTGGAGATGTCAAAATCATCAGAACTCTTGCAAGCGTTCCTATTCGCCTTCGGATAGACCACGATCCCGACCATCGTCCCACCATACTGAGGAACACCAAAATTCCCGATAGCACACTCATACGTACCTGTCAGCGATTCAGGTAAAGTCACCTTCAAGCTATTTTTCTCCACCACGAATTTCCCCAAAGACGAGCCCCAGAGAAACAGAACCCAGACCGAAAACCATAACTTTCCCCTCATTCTTTCCCAAATCCCAGAAGCCTATTAACCTCCCACAGAAAAAGAAAGAAAGCTAAATTGAACTCTAAAATCTCGTTACGCAGCAAAATCCAGATCGATAGGTCTAGAACTCCAATAAAGAAATCCCAATCGTAAAATTTCAAACCTTAGCCTAGAAACTCGATTATGGAATGAAAACCAGATTAAAAAATAACTCTTTCCCGGATAGCTCAGAGATCCCAGGAAAAAACTGCGTCTAAAGAGCCAATTTCCCCTCGGTAAAACGGAATTTAAAGAGAAAACCGATTGAAGAAACACTAACTACTACTTAAGTACGGGATAACCCGAATTGGATGGTGGAATCTATCCAAAAAAACGGAGGTCTCCTTCTATGGTTTTATGGTTCGGGGTGGGGGTGAAGGGGTGGCTTCTCGTAGAGGCCAGACCGATCGCAGGGACGTGTTTGCCTTCGCAGCTTCCTCTCCTTGGAATTTCCGAGACCACCGACCTCGGTCTGATAATTTCAAAGCAAGCCATCGTCTTCTTTTTGGAAGGGTCATTTTTTTGCAAGTCATGGTCACCATCATCTACCTTTCCAAAGTGTGACCGATAAGAATTGGATCGGATGGGAACCGGATATCAAAATCTTCATATTTGTATTTATATTTATATTTATTTTATTTAATAAATATATATTATATATAAATTTTTATATTTATATTTATTTTAAATGATATAGTTATAAATTAAAGGATAAATATAAATATAAATATAAATTTTATAATTATAGAATTTAAAACATTACTAAATAGATAATAAAATAAATTAATATTATGCTAATATAATCATATATTTTTTATAAAAATAATGAGTGCTATATAAAATTATGTAACTAGAATAGGATATTTAATATAGGTTGGATAGTTATCAATTTATATCTATATTTATTTTTTTAAAAATTATAAATATAAATATGAATATTAAATTTAATGTTCAAATTTTTATTTATTTTGGATTGGACGGATATTATCTACTTTCTTATTTATGACATATCAGTTCTAAAAAATAAGGTCTTGGATAAATAGATGATGAATTATATCTTCAATCTAGTGATACGTTGTTTCTACAAATATCTAAGTTCTCTGGTGAACCATGATGACACTATATAATATTTTATTTTATTTTATTTTTACTAAATATATAATATGTATGAAAATTTTATCTTATTCAAAAAAAAGTATATTAAAAAAATAAAAAAAAGAACAACAACTGTTATGATATGCTTGTTATATATCTCATCTATTAAAATATTTTAGATAATATAATTTTTTTAAAATAAAAATATTTCTTCTTGTTGGAGAGAGAAAGGAGGTCCTTGCTTTGCTTGGTAAGATGTATCGTCCAGGAACAAATCCAAAAACTCTAATGGTTAAATGGAGGGATTTAACCATTATGACGAGTATGGCACACTAATAAAAAAATGGTATAATTTTTTTTTTATTAGACGTATATATTTTAATTTTTAGTTTTTATCTTTTGATTTTATTGAAGGAGAAATAAGAATGAAGCAATAAAAAAATAAAAGACAGTGCATTTATCACCTGCATGTTGATGAAAGAGATCTCAATTGTAACATCGCAGCCACTCACGTTTTCCTTGCATGCGAGTAGTGCTGGGTAATTAGAGAAGATGCAGGGGTTAATAAGTAAATAGCATTTAATTAGTCAAATACTAGAAATGCTTAATGAAATAAGATAATATAATCACTACGGTAGCGCGGTTGATAAAAACGTGGCTGTTGCCGCCAGATCATCCATGGTTGAGTTTCGGTAGCATCGGGCATTCCGCTCGGATTCCTGATCCTGCTCCCGGGTACCTGCAAAAGATCCCGGACCGGATTTCCGGTGGGGGACACTCCGACGCTCAAGTCAGTGGACGGTCTACGCATCAACAGAATGGAGAATTCAAAAAGGAGCGAGTAGAGTAGAGTAGCCTCATACCATTTTTTTTTTTCTTTGGAGTCGGTTGTGATAACCGATTGAGATGGTTGTAACCGAATAATAGAATAACAGAATATGGTTGTAACCACGTAACCGAATAACCGAAGTTGTTGTAACCGAATAACAGAATATGGTTGTAACCACATAACCGAAGTGGTTGAAACCGAATAATAGAATAACCGAATATAGTTGTAACAACATAACCGAATAACCGAAGTGGTTGTAACCGAATAACAGAATAACCAAAGTGGTTGGCCTTGGACCTTAATGGGTCTTGATGGGCCTTGAGCCTTTGATGGGCCTTGGGCCGGGCCTGGATGAGAGGGATATAACACAGCCCCCCACTCCCGAGCTGAAAAATGTTGCTAGTGAACTGTTCTGACTTCATTTTCAGTGAAGGGAGTAATAAATAATAGCCTTTGCACTTTGTCAGTTGGCCAATTAGATCTGCCTTTGATAGAGAATAAGATAGACAAGTCAGATTATCAATAAACTGCTCATTGATAGTGATAGAGAATATGATAGGCATATCAGATCATCAATAAGTTGCTGAGTAATATATGTTAATTTAGATGCACTTTGATGCGTCACCGGATTTGCCGCAAGATAGACCATGTAGGTCATCCCTGAATAAAAATTGGGCCATTTTGGCACTTCATCAAATTTATAGTAGTGTAAAGCATATGGATCATTTCTGAATTTTTGATAAAGAATAAGACGGGCTTATTAGGCCCACCTCGACATTTCGTAAGGTAGATTGCGTAGATCATCCTTATGCCATTTAATTAAAGATTTAAAATTGGCTGATCGGGCCCACCTTGGTATTTCGTAGAGTAGATCACGGAGATCATTCTTATACCTTTTTAGAAATAGAATTAAGACAGGCTGATCATGCCCACCTCGGCACTTCGTGAAGTAGATCCGGAGATCATCCTCATGCATTTTAGATAAGATGGACTGTTTTAAGCCCAACTCGGCACTTCGTGAGGTAGATCCGGAGATCATCCTCATGCCTTTTTGATTAAGATGGACTGTTTTAAGCCCAACTTGGCACTTCGTGAGGTAGAACCGGAGATCATCCTCATGCCTTTTTGATAATAAGATAGGCTTCAGTGAGCCTTCCCTTGGGCTTCATGGGCCTTGATAAGATAAGTCTCAGTGAGCCTTTCCATAGACCTCAGGGGGCCTTAATAAGATAGGCATTGGTGAGCCTTTCCATGGGCTTCGGTGGGCCCTGAGCATAGATATGCTTTAGTAAGCCCTTCCACAGGCTTCAGTGGGTCAGCTGGAAAGCGATTTCAAGAATCTCAGAAGTTAATGAATCTTCTCATCTGACTTCATCCATAATCTTCTTTGAAGCCTGCAGTCCATATCACCAAATTTATTTATTTAAAAATATGTATGGTAATGGTATACTCACAGTTTTGAGCTCCATCGATCTTTATGGGCCTTAGTAGGCCTTCATGAATCTTCGTGGTCCTTCATGATGATGATGTTGTCCTTGCCAGTGCAGTGGAGCATCTTGGCCATGTTGTCGAGGTTCATGCCTATAGAGAGGTGACGGTTGCAACAATAGTACTTGAAGCCCTCGAATCGAAGGAGAGCAAACAGCACCAAGTGGCTCAAGGCCATGGCCTACTGGGAGAAGCTCGTGGCTAAGTAGTCAAAGTTGGCATCCTGACCCTTGGGATCATAGGTCATGGCATTGCGGAAGGTAAGTCTGACGTCCTCAGCGAACTCTGAGGGGGTCTTGTACCAATTCTTTGGATGGCCAGGATATCATGGTGCCTAGGTCCATTGGGTGCTTGATGATGCTTTGGTAGACATTTAGGCCGAGGCCCTTCATGTCAACTGGCATATTGAGCACCCACCCATACTTGTGCTTCATGAGCTTTTGGAACAGAGCGCTGCAGCTCTTGAAGGCACGGGCGTCGCACTTCTTGTCAACCATTTGAGCACCATGGTCCATCTTTCCCGTCGAGTGCTTCTTGCTTCCGCTGGCCTTTGATTTCTTGCGATCGTGAAGCTCCGGCACCGGGAACTTCTCCTTTCCAACGATGAAATCGGAGTTCCGTAATAGCTGGTTGGCCCAGGGCCTCCGCTTTTCCTTCTCCAACAGCTCATCGACGCTATTTTCTGGCACCGAGATGACAAGCTGGCGGCGGAGCGGGGCGGCAATGGTGGATGCTGCCTCCGAATTCGCGGCAGCTCTCTTGGAAAAGAGTGGTGTGATGACTTCGTTGACAGAGAACTGGGAGGCCGAGGCAGAGACGAGCACGAGGAAGTGAGAACAAGGCCAAGGAAGAAGACCACCATGCCTTCCTGCCAGTGGAAATCCCGCGATCCGATCCTGGACTGGCCGAAGACAAGGTTGTTTAGCCGGAAGATCTGGTCATAGAGCCCCCGATCGGATGCTATCCATGGTCTCAGGCTTCAAATCCATCGGCACCATCCGTGGTAAGAGCCGACCGCAAGTCGCCTTGATGGCTTGCTTGGGTCGGAGGTCCGAGTCCTCATGTGGCGACCGGTGGCGTCGATCTCGTGGAGGTTGCAGTGGCTGATTTCGTTCTTGGAGGATTTGATCTTGCGGAGGCGTCGATGAGCCCCTGGAACCTCTAGAACAAGGAGCGCTCACCGATTTCTATTATCCCGCCCGAGAGTCTCCTCAACTCGCCGAAGCTCTGCTCCAAGGCGGTCCTTCTCAGCTCATCGATCTCTGCCTTCAAACGATCGGTCCCTGGATCGTGCTCGTCGTTCTTGGAGGAGATCTCCTTCTCTAGGAAGGGGACGATGGCGACTATCTCTTTGAGGATCTTCTATTTGAGGAGTTGGGTGAGAAGGCAGGACCCCTTCTCCTGGAGTTCCGCCACAAGGCAGAGGAGCTCGGGAACATTCGGCAGCCACGGTTGGACCTGGGCGGAGGAGCAGCGAAAGTAGATACCAAAGGAGCGGGCAAAGCCGGCGGTGCTGCCTTTGGCACTGTCATCCTCCACCACGACGGCCTTCTCCCCTGCCGCCGGTGGAGGAATGTCGGCAGGTGGGGCTGGTTTTTCTTCAGCTGACGTCGGAACAAGGGGTTCTTCCGGCTTGGACTCCTCCTCAGATTTCACCAGAACAACTCTTGTTGGTGCAGCTTTCCTAGGTTCATTCCTCTTCCATTTTGCTCTTTTGTGAATTTCTCCTTTTCAAGAGGAGAATATCGTCCCCTTCCTGGCGCGCTAATCTGTTGCCGCCAGATCACCCGTGGCTGAGCTTCAGCGGCGTTGGGCATCCCGCTCGCGCTCCTGATCCTGCTCCCGGGTACCTGTAAAAGACACCGAACCGGATTTCCAGCGGGGGACACTCCGACGCTCAAGTCAGTGGGCGGTCTAGGCATTAATAGAATGGAGAATTCAAAAATAGCATAGATGGAAAGGGGAGCGAGTAGAGTGGAGTGGCCTCGTACTTTTTTTTTTTTCCCTTTGGAATGTCCCCTTACCCTATTTATAGAAGTTGTGATAACCGAATATGGTTGAGGTGGTTGTAACCGAATAATAGAATAACAGAATATGGTTGTAACCACATAATCGAATAACCGAAGTGATTGTAACCGAATAACAGAATAACCGAATATGGTTGTAACCATATACCCGAATAACCGAAGTGGTTGTAACCGAATAACAGAATAATCAAAGTGATTGGTCTTGATGAGCCTTGGGCCTTAATCGGTCTTGGGCCTTTAATGGACCTGGATGAGAGGGATATAACCGTGGCTTTGTCTCTTTCCGAACATGATTCTACCTTTTTTTTCAATCATGTTCGAGATATGATTTCTTGTATGGCTTAATTAAAATTTTAATTTTTTTAGATGCATAAGATTAGATACGGAATGGCTGATACTCAGTCATTACAATATTACGAACAATAATCTAATGGTTTGGAAGTCCGATGAAAAAGCTACATCGAAGATTATTTCTCTGTCCTTCCGTTCTATAATATATATATATATATATATATATATATATATATATATATATATATATATGCCGGGATACATTATTATTTTTAAAATTAAAAAGTGAGGCGATGCCGATGGACTGCCACCTGGGTACTCAAACGCTTGGAGCCGCCGGGGGGGATAAAAAAATAAAGAGTTTTTTACGTGCTAGTAACGCAAATCGGAAGAAGTGCTAAATTGCGCGCAACCAAGACAAGCCTATGGCAACGTGTCAAGGGATATTCGCCCTTTTTTATTTGGTAAATGTAGTTAGGCCCCGTGACGTAGCTGGTGAAGTACGCCACGAGCCATTCACGTGTCATCCCAATAATATTTTGCAACGAAATAGTCGTGGGCTCCCGCATTGGCGCCTTCGCTGTATGCTGCATTATTTTTTTAAATCCGGCTAATTATTTTTTTATAAAATGGATATCTATACAAATCTAATATACATATAATAAAAAATATCAGAATATAAACTATTTTTAAATAAATCTAAAATAGATTTGATGCTAATCCAAAGGACATCTCTAAAATACTGGACGATAAAAAAGTAATCCAATCAATAATAGAATTAGCTTCCTGATAAACATGCCTGATAAACAACCAAGCAATCTCCAGTAACGAAAAGGAAATATTTGTAACAAAGGATAAGTGGTAGCTTCTCTTTCATAGGATTGGACATCACGCCTCGAATCCCAACAATCTGGGTCGGCCACGTGACACGGCCACATGAGTCCTGGAACAATGCTCTAGAGATCATGTAAAGTCTATAGCATACACAAATATTTTAATAAAAACATATTTTTCAAAAATAATTATTAATCAAATGTCTATTAAATGAAAACATCATCAATTTGTTTAATTATAATTATTTAAATATTTAGTGGTACCAAAAATTTCATTAACTAATGAATCAACTCTGATACTAGAATTGCTTGCTCAACCCATCCATACTAAGTGTTGCCGTCCAGGATCGTCGTGACCCGCAGCTGCTGATGGCGTTGAAGCATCACGCACGTCCGCCGGCTAGGAATGCCCCCGGTGCCTCAGGACCTGCAAGAAACAGCGTCAGTGACCCGGGCCGGGAATTCCGGCGGGGGCGCTCCGACGGTCAAGTCAGTGACGATCCAGGGGAACAGATCCTCCTGGTCGAGTCCCTCGGGATGAGCTCCACACTAGGAGGAGTCAAAATGTAGTATGAAATGAAGTGGTGAGCTGGGAGAGGTGACGGCCGAGGAGAGGGTGTCCTCCCGTGTGGCCTCCTTTCCTTCTGCTTTTTTGCTCTAAGTTGGATTGAATGTGTTCTACCTCTTTGGCTTATTTTCGTTGGGTTTTTACCCTGGCTTGCCTTGGGATCTTCCCGCGCTATCTGACGTGTGCGACGAGGTATCATGCCGTAGAAGGGACATCTCTCCTGTCTGTCAGCTAGGGAAGCTTCGACGGTTCTGACATTCCTTCTGCCTGCCACTCCTCTGGAAGCATGGCAGGGCCTCGATTGGCGGGTCGCCGCCCTTGGGATTCGTGTCCTTTGTCTGGGCCTTCTCCACGGCGGTATGATGGGTTGGTAGGAGGCATGGCACCTTGATGTGAGGTTTTCTCTTCTTTGATGCGAGCGACGGTCGTGGGCATTTACTGCGGCATGGCGGGCGCTTCCGTACGGTCGTCGGGAGATGCGCCGCCGTCCTTGGAGAGCAGGCGCTGCTTCTTTGGAGGTTGATGCTTCTGTCCGAGCTGGGAAGGTGGGGCCCCGCTCCGGGGGGGGCTCGCCTCAGAATGGCTCGGTTGGGCAGAGGGCTGAGCTCGACTCCGGACCAGCAGGGCTCAGCTTTGGACGAGCTCGACCTGACAGAGGTGGGCAAGGCGCCGCCCAGCCCAAGGGATCCGACCTTGGAGGAGCTCCTCGTGGCGGAGGAGACTTGAGCTCGACTCCCAACCACGGGGCTCGATCCGGAGGGGTCCACCTTGGGTGGTGGCTTATGCCCGGCTCCGGTCTAGGCATCCCGTTCTGGCTGGGACTGACTTGGCGGAGAACTTGTGCCTGGCTCCGGCCTAGGCGTCCTGACCTGGAGGGGACCGACCTGGCGGAGGACTGAGCTCGACCTCGACGGGCATCCCGCTGCTCCGGGGGAAGTCAGCCCGGCGGAGGGGCCCAGGTCAGATGACTGGCGTGGGGTCCGATGGAGACTCCACATCAGCAAGCCCATACCACGTCAGTGATCTGGTCACATCACTAAGCATTATATATATCTGAAAAAATATAATAGGATATAAGCTTTACAGTCCAGTAAGAATTCTCGTATATCTATACCATCATAATAACAATAAGTAAGAAAGTAACATATAATGTGATATGCGACGGGACTCTAACATGATGCATGCAGGATGAATGATATAAGAAGGATAAGAAAATTAGATTAAAGGAGCAATGATTTCTGAGGTTGTTTAGATTTAGTTCTCGAAAATAGCTAAGACTAGGTTAGGGTTTCATGCAACAGTTAGAATTCCTACCCACATGCTAGAACTATTAATGAAATAAAATAAGTAAAGGATCCTAAGTCTAAGAAGGCCTATTAGGAGCATGTTCACCTTCAAGAAATCAGATAAAAAGATATGAGAATTAGGTTCGGCATACCAGGCAATGATTTCTAATTGATGTGAAAGAGATCACTCCGCTTAGATCGGTGCCTGAATGATCCGGTCACTTTCCCGCGAATCAATAGGCTTTTTATCAGCTTTGTTCGAGGGTAAGGAAGAATTCATTTAGAGTGCGTGGTACTGGAGGGTTTCTGCAAATGTCAGGGGTTAGTAATATAGAATATGAGAAAAATACTAAACAGATGGAAAGAAGAAGATCGGGCAGAAGAGAGGCTGCAGGGGCTGGCGGCCTTGGATGAAGCTTGGGCGTCTGGATCTTGGAGAGGGCTGATGGTGGCCATCTTAGGGCTTAGAAGAAGGATGCTTTGGACGGTTAGGGTTTGAGGAATTAGGACACTAAAGTTTCACACACACACTTTCAAAGAACACAAATTGTCACAAGAAAAATTCAACAGAGTTTTAATTCATGAAAAGAGATTGATTACAAGAGGGGGAGGGGATGGGTATTTATAGATTCATCCAACCCTTTCCCTGTCAAACTAAGAGTACACAGTATGAATAGGATTAGGAGAATAAAGTTGAGTAGAATAAGGAGTACATAATTTGAATAGAATTGGTAGACTGAAATCCTTATAGAACTTGGACATCAACTCCTTCTTGGACTTGGAAGCTTTGACTTTTCTCCATGGGCTTGGACTGGTATGAAATTCTTGCTGGGCTTGGACTGGGTTAAGCTAAGCCTCGTACTATCTAAGAAGAGCTGAGTGAGGTTTGCCATGAAGCTAACCCCTGGAAGTAACTCAGCTAATTCCCAAATTCGAGCTTCTCTCGAGAACTAGGAAAGGGCATGATTTGCCATCTCCTCCCTCGACTGGGAAAATGGGCAGGTGGCAAGAGGGGCACTCCCCTACCTCTCAAAATAAACTTGGTAGGAAGACACCTCAGGCCAGTTTCTAGAGAAACAAGCTGACTCTCGGGTGTACCCTAAGTTTCTAAATCCAAGCAACATCAATTCTCCAGGCTGGAGCCTCATAGCACATAGCATAAAGGTCTCTTACCCTTACCCTCTGCTTATAGGAGGAACCCCACACTTGAACATCTCGGGCTTCATGAGTGGGGATTGTAATAGAGAGTTGTTGGGAATTGTATCCCAAAGCTAATCGTCTAGGTTGTAGATGGTTGTGCCATTTTATAATTGTATATGAATTTTTAATAAATAAAAGTTAATCTTTTGGCTGTTCATCATATTTACATTTTTCTGAAATGAACTATTGTATGATGGAGTCCTTATAACTGCATTATTTGATATAGAGAGGATATATCAAGTAGTTCTTAAACTGGTTCACAACCAAATGATACATTGTTATAGGACGATAATATATCAAGTGTAGCTTATTGTACGTCACATTTGTTGGTTAACCTTTTAACCAAGGAGTGTGAAGACACTGGTATAATATGCAAGTGAAATGTATGACATCTTACTGAACGTGACCATCTGCGGAGCTCCCTTCTACCAAAGGATTGCTCGCAAAGGGATATGGGTATATGTGTTCCTCAGACCTGAGGTCACCATGACAGCTTGCAAGCAACTCACTGTACTTTGATGCCGGACCACCTGGATTTCTAATCCAGTGACGGAAGGTTTATGGGTGCAGTCAAGTACTTGTGAAGCAGTGGTGGATCAAGATGGAATTGACCCCTCCAAATAGTTTGGAGTGAATGACTCATTGTGTCTTAATTTAACAAATCCTTGGCCAGGATAGTTCTTGTGAGAAGTCACAGAACTTGTAAATTTAAGACACGATCTGGATAAACCAAATTAGGGTTGACAGCCGAACCCTAGGTCATCCTGAGCATTATGAGGTCAAAGAGATGAATTATGTGATAACCATATGCCAGAGGTTCTAGAGAGATGCTCTGCATCTTTGACCTATCCGGATATCAGGTATCATTGCTAGATGAGGACTTTGACTGGTACTGGAAGTGTTCCAGTGCTATCGGCGTAGTGTTCGAACCTATGGGGTCACATACCATAGGGGTTTCTATCTGATCTTAAGTGATGGTGACATTGAGCAGATTCTAGCTAGTCCAGATCCCAGCCAATCTAGTCCAGATCTCGGTACCGCCAACACCAATCTTGATGTATTTATTTTATGGGTGTACGTGGGATTTGGGATATCTCCGAATCGGAGATCAGTTTTATTTGTATTTAGAGTTATCGGAATCTCTTATAGTTCCGATCGTTTGGAGTCTATTTAGGGATTTGTTTTTATCGATTGTTTGCTTACTTATTTAAGATGTTTTATCATTGAATAAAAAATTATCGAAGATTATTTTGAGAAAAAATCAGGGTATGTCCCAATTCCTTCCCCCCTCTCCGTCTCTTCTCGAATTCCTCTCTCCCTCTTATTCTCTCCTTATTCCTCCCTTCCTTATCCTCCCTGCTACTTTGTCTTCTTCTCTGAGCCGCTCAATCAAAGCAATTCACTGGAATCATCCAACCGCTGAAACCCTCCTCTCTTGTGTCGCAGATCTAGACGCCCTCGTCCGTCGAAGCCCTGCCCCAGTTCGTCTTCACCGCCAACAGCTGACGCCTCCACCGTGAAGCTCGATCACAGCCCATGGTCGCTGCAAGACGTTGCCGCACGCCCGTGTCGTAGATCCGCCCGACGCCACCAGCCACCGAAACCTCGACCATCCAACCCTCTTCCTCCCATGCCAGCATCGTCCTCCGCCCGGTGCCAACGCCGGCTCAAGCCCCACGGACTTCCTCCCCTGCTTGCAGCAGTCCGCGAAGGAGCTGCCATCGGCGATCTCGGCACCGTTGCCGACGAAGCCCACTGGTGAAGCCTCCCCGCGTCATTGCCTGCTCTCCGGTGCCATCGCCGATGAGATTCGGTCGGAAGATCCCCTGCTCCGTTTCCACCTTCGGTCCGTGCCAACGCCGGCTCGAGCCCCACAGACTTCCTCCCCTGCTTGCAGCAGTCTGTGAAGGAGCTGCCATCAGCGATCTCAGCACCGTTGCCGACAAAGCCCGCCGGTGAAGCCTCCCCGCGTCACTGCCTGCTCTTCGGTGCCATCGCCGGTGAGATCCGCCCGGAAGATCCCCTGCTCCGTTCCCACCTTCGATCCATGGAGAAAAAAAGCACCAGCGCACGATCATGAAAGTGATCCCGGTCCTTGTTACCGACTTGAAGCACCGCACGAATCTCGGAGCACACAGATCTCAGAATTGCACGGTTCTCAAAGCAGTCTAAAAATCTATAAAAACAAATTTCAGAGCAAATCACACATTGGGTTAACTTGGTTTATTTATCTTATCATCTTAATTGATTTGGGATTGATAAAATCATTTCTTTTTTGGTGATTCAGGTCCAACGGTTTCAGATCTATCTCGCCCGTGAACTACTGGTCTAGATTTTGGATGACCTCTAGACGATCTCACTCTTCCAGGATTCGTGATATTCCGTATTTTCGGGTGAGACCACTTTGATAACATGATCTAATCAATTGCTGGTTTATCTGATATTTAATTATATCTAATTTTATTAAATTGGATAGCCCTAACCTAGTGGTCGTTCCTTAACGATCAACGATTCTGAATCAATTTATTTTAGGTCTAGGATTTGTCGGCCTGTCCCGCACCAATCTTGGTATCAGAGCAATAGGTTAGGTTAGGGTCAATTTTAATTTTTAATTTTGCATGACAACTAGGTCAGGAATTAAGTATCAATCATAACCTTCTTCCTTAGATAACAAAATGGATCCCAGTTTAGAAACTGTCCTTCAGGGAATCATGGGTAAACTTGAAGCAATTGATAGCAAGTTAAGATCTTTAGATGCAAAGGTAGGAACCCTTGAAGAGGAACAACTAGTGAACACCAATCACTCTATTAGGAACTCTTCATGAGTTACAGATCCTAGAGTTACAGATCCTAGAGACCCTAGAGACCGAAATGACTACCCGGCTTATGATAGTGGTCGTACTCGTATCCTTTGACCTGATCCTAGGGATTGACATGATTATCCAGGTTTTGATCAAACACTTAGACCTTATCACAACCCAATTGACCAGGATGAAAGAATCATGAGGAGTGTTAAGATTGATGCCCCGAGTTTTGTAGGTCGCCTGGATCCCAAAGAATATATTGACTGGGAAGCTGATATGGACCATTATTTCACTTGGTATGATATGTCTGAGGATAGGAAAGTTAGGTTTACCCAAATGAGGTTGTTAGGTCAAGCCAATTTATATTGGCACAATGTCCAGAGATTAGCTACTCATAGGAGACAGGACCCCATTGGAACATGGGATGAGATGAAGGATAAGCTTCGTGAGAAGTATCTTCCTGCATCTTATCAACAGCGACTCCTAGACCAATGGCAAAGGTTGACCCAGGGAACCGGATCTGTAAATGATTACATTGATAAATTTGATGTATATCTTATGCGATGTAATGTAAGTGAAGACCCATCTGTCACTTTATCCCGGTTTAGAGCTGGTCTAAGAGTAGATATTCAAAAGGAACTGTTTTTGAGAGAGGTTTATAGTCTAAAGCAAGCATATCAATTAGCCCAGGACTATGAAAGATTCCAGAGGATGTCTATCACACGTAGACCTGAACCTTCTAGACCAGAAATTTTAGGTCCACAACCTAGCATGAGTCAGACCCCTGGTAGTCGACCCCCGTCTACAACCCTACCAATTAAAAGAGATGAAAAAGGAAAAGGGATTATAGGAGAGTCTTCTCGAGAAAGTAGCTCTAAGATCCACTGCTTTAGGTGTAACGGAATAGGTCATATGGCTAGTCAATGTCCATCTAGAACCTTGCATATAGGGGTACTTGAAGAACATGAGGATTTAGGTGATGTCCTTGAAGAGGAAATATACACTGCTGACCCAGGATTAGCCGATGCCTACGAAGTATGTGACCATGAGGCTATAGCTGAAGAATGATTAGGAGTTAATTTGATTAATACTTTGGATCTAATTGAATATGAAGAACCAGTATTGACACCTGGTGATTTATTTGAGCCTGCATCTTCCTTTGAGAGTGACCCTCCTCTTGAGAGCCTACTAGCCCAAATGAGAGGAAAGCATGATGTGATCGAACGTATTTTGGACGAGCAGATCAAGTCTTCGAGGAGTCAAAACTGTTATCGCTACCTGGTTCACTGGCGAGGCAGATCGAAGTCAGAGGATTCTTGGATTACTGAAGAGGAGCTACAGAATATTGTTCTAAATCTATTTGAGTACCTCTAGCTTGACTCGATGGAGTCGAGATCTCCCCATCCCAGGAAAAATGATGGGGACATTGAGCAGATTCTAGCTAGTCCAGATCCCAGCCAGTCCAATCCAGATCTCGGTGCCAGCCAACACGAATCTTGATGTATTTATTTTATGGGTGTATGTGGAATTTGGGATATCTCCGAATCGGAGATCAGTTTTATTTGTGTTTAGAGTTATCGGAATCTCTTATAGTTTCGATCGTTTGGAGTTTGTTTAGGGATTTGTTTTTATCGATTGTTTGCTTGCTTATTTAAGATATTTTGTCATTGAATAAAAAATTATCAAAGATTATTTTGAGAAAAAATCAGGGTATGTCTCGATTCCTTCTCCCCTCTCCGTCTCTTCTCGGATTCCTCTCTCCCTCTTATTCTCTCCTTATTCCTCCCTTCCTTATCTTCCCTGCTACTTCGTCTTCTTCTCCGAGCCGCTCAATCGAAGCAATTCACTGGAATCATCCAACCGCCAGAACCCTCCTCCACTGTGCCATAGATCTGGACGCCCTCGTCCGTCGAAGCCCTGCCCCAGTTCATCTTCACCGCCAATAGCCGATGCCTCCACCGTGAAGCCCGATCATAGCCCACGGTCGCCGAAAGATGCCACCGCACGCCCGTGTCGCAGATTTGCCCGACACCGCCAGCCCCCGGAACCCTGACCGTCCAGCCCTCTTCCTCCCGTGCCGGCATCGTCCTCCACCCGGTGCCAACGCCAGCCCGAGCCCCACGGACTTCCTCCCCTGCTTGCAGCGGTCTGTGAAGGAGCTGCCACTGACGATCTCAGCACCGTTGTCGACGAAGCCCGTCGATGAAGCCTCCCCGCACCGCTGCCTGCTCTCCGGTGCCTCGTTGGTGAGATCTGGTTGGAAGATCCACTGCTCCATTCCCAGCTTCGATCCGTGGAGAAGAAAAGCACCAGCGCATGATCATGAAAGCGATCCCGGTCCTTGTTACCGATTTCAAGCACTGCACGGATCTCGGAGCACACAAATCTCAGAACTGCATGGTTTTCAAAGCAATCTAAAAATCTATAAAAATAAGTTTCAGAGCAGATCACACATTGGGTTAACTTGGTTTATTTATCTTATCATCTTAATTGATTTGGGATTGATAGAATCATTTCTTTTTTAATGATTCAGGTCCGACGGCTTCAGATCTATCTCGCTCGCGAACTACTGGTCTGGATTTTGGATGACCTCTAGACAATCTCACTCTTCCAGGATTCGTGATATTCTGTGTTTTCGGGTGAGACCACTTTGATAACCTGATCTAATCAATTGCTGGTTTATTTGATATTTAATTAGATCTAATTTTATTAAATTGGATAGCCCTAACCTAGTGGTCGTTCTTTAACGATCAACGGTCCCGAATCAATTTATTTTAGGTCTAGGATTTGTCAGCCTGTCCCGCACCATTAAGACTGATCGACGATTGAGAATTGTTTGCCATCATCGAAGGTCAATATGATTGACCATGTTCCAAGTGTCGACACTTGCTTGAGTCGATACTTGGAAAGTGTCGACACTTGGTGATTTTGCATGAGTCGACACTTGCTATGACGAGCAGAATTCTGGAAAGAATTTTAGAAAGGTTTTGACTTCGAATTTCAAGTTCAAAATTCAAAATTTGACCGGTTTTGGCTCCAAGCTGTAATAGTATGATGGTCATACTTGCCTTTTGTGCTTGGAACCTTTTTGGAATGCCTCCCCATCTTCTCCCCCAATCTCTCCTCCTTCCCCTTTCTTCCTCCCATGGCTGCATCTTAAATAAGAGTTATTTCTGGGCTGCTAGATGATGGAAATTGGTTCTTGGTCTCTGAATTTCCTTGCTGCGAGATTCTGAGAGGGAAGAAAGGGGCTTGTGAGGATTTGGGTGTTGGGTGTGAGCTACCTAGCACTTAAGCTAGGTCTTGGGAAGAGAGCTCATTAGGAAGGGTCCACCTCTCCTCCTCATCTTCCAAGAAGAAGCAGATCGGCCTCAAAGATCCCAAGGAGCTAGCACTCCGAGGGGGTTGATCAGAGTTGAGCCCTGATATGAATTACCTGTAGAGGCCAGACACGTGTGTGGTTCAAGAGCACCGTCCTTGGAGCACTGCCACTATATCCATCAAAGGTATATCGATAAGGTATCTTTATATCTTTGAGTTTTATCTTGTTTTTTATGTTTATTGCATGCTATATCATTATACTAGATCATGTTGCAGGCAGATTGGTAGATCATTTGATCGATGTACCAAGTCTTTCGCTGTGCTTGTTTTAAAATAATTTTAAAATGTATGTTTCTGCCTTGCGTTGCATATTGGTATGCATCCCTTTTTGCCTTTCAAGAGCACCCTCTCAACTAAATCAGGAACAAAGAGCTGAGCCATGTGATCGAAATGCCATCCACTTCCCTTAAGGTGCAAAAGGTATGAGATTTCCGCGGAACCCACAATCTTTACATTGACAAATGTAGGTCACCTACTCAGAGAAAGGTTAGATATCCATGAGACAGAAAAAATCAGTAGTGTGACCATCATCTAATACCTAGCAGATCTAGGTCATAACCCCCATCGCTCGGGCATAAATCTTCATCCATATAAAGGAACTACTCAAGGCTGATCTAATAGTAATAGACATCATCCAGGTATCATATTTAGCAACCATCAGAGCTCCAAATACTATAAAGGCAAAAAAGAAAACACGCCACATGCCTCATGATGAGAGCCTCTCGTCTAACTTCTAGAGATTTGATCCCCAAACCTTATCCCTTACTGACTGATAAAGCACCTCCAAGACCACAAGATGAACTCCCCCTCCCCTTAGTGTGATCCCTAGAGAAAATGCTAAAAAGGTTGCTTAAGCTTCAAAAGGCACATCCTCAGCACCAAGGCGTTAGATAACAAGTAAACATGCATGGAGCTAAGAATGGACCTCACTAGAGTCACCCTACCAATTATAAATAGGGCTCAAGCTTGCTATCCTTGAAAATACTTCTGGATAGCTCACTCCATACTCGAGTAGTCCACCCTCCTTAGCCTCCTACTAAAGATAGGAACACCCAAGTAGTACCAAACCCCCTCCTTTTCCACCACTCTCACCTTTATTTGATGGCATTCCTAAGCTGGATCTTAGTCTTTGGGTTGAATATGACAGTAAACTTAAGGAGGTTCACCCTCCACCTAGAGGCCCGATGGTTCTTCTCAAGAATCTTAGAAAAGGCCACTGTATTTCAGATGGATGCCCGACCTGCAAAAAGTAGTCATCTGCAAACATTAAGTAGGAACTCAGTTGGGCACCCAGAACCAGCGTATAGGGATCCAAGCCTGAGCTGCTTGCCACCACTTGAAATACCTGGAAAAGAATATCAGCACAACAAATAAAGAGATAAGGTGATAAGGGATAACCTTGATGGATGCCAATAGTAGGATAGAAGAAGTCGACGGAGTACCATGATAAGAATAAAAAATGAAGAAAGCCAAACACAAGCCATAATCCAACTGATCCATCTAGCATAAAAGCCAAAACTCTATAGAGCGCACTCTGGAAAGGTCCAGTACATACGATCATAAGCCCACTTCATATCCATCTTAATTGCAATGAGATTGCGATGAATCAGGGCCCAACAAAGATTATGCATAAACTCCTAGTGATCATCATGTTATCAGTGATACTCCAACCTCCTATAAAAGCTCCCTACTCGGGAAAGATCAGACGAGGCAAAATAGACTTCATCCTTTCAACCATTAGCTTGGCACAAATTTTATATTAAGTAATGCACAAGCTAATAGATCTATAATGGCTTGGTTCAATAGCATCTAGCTTTTTTAGTACTAGGATAATAAAAGTCCTCATCCAATCTGCTGGCATCTTCTTAGTGGTGAAGAACTCCATCACCACCTTAGCCATATCTACCTGAATAATGGGTCAGAATTTTCTGAAGAAAAGAGGGAAAAAACCATCCGATCTGGGAGCTGTCTTCTGCTATAGAATAGTGCTCACCTAATCTCCTCAATTAGCATTACCTTGATTAGCTTCCTGTTTTCTTGATTAGTGACATGGCTCTGAGGGTTCGGGAAAATAGAGAAATCACCTCCTCCCATAGAACTCGACCACCTCAATCTAAAGAAAGAAACAAACTCAAGTCCAACGCTCCTCTCACTATCCACCCACTACCTACTACTATGTCTCATAGCCCGGTTTTGATTTCTATACTACCTAATGATAGTGGCTTGATAGAAGAATTTGGTATTCCTATCTCCCTCCCTAATCCACTGGCTTTAGATTTCTGCCTCCGAAATGTCTCCTACTACCGCAAAAGAGAATGATGCAAAGATAAAAACCCTCGAAAATCTATCAGGTCTCCATCAGGAAGTCCATCCTCACATTCCTCCTTATCTTGAAGGTCAGTTATAGCAGCTTCCATAGCTTCCAACCTCTTGAAGATATCCTTGACCTCCTTATGATTCCACCAAAGGAGTTTGTCTCAGAAGTTTCAATCTCATAGTCATCTAGTATCTGGCATTGCCTCGAATAGGGAGCTTTCAAACCTTATGAACATTATCTTCGGACCGAGGGTAACAAAGCCAAAACTTTTTAAATCAAAATAAGCTTCGATGGTAAAGAAAGGCCTCCATTATGATCAAAATAGGTTGATGATCAGAGGCAATCCTCAGTAAGTGGAGAACTTGATATCTCGGGTGCATCTAAATTCAATCAACTCTAGTAAAAGCCCTATCAATCCTATTCCAAACTTTATCCTTCCATGATGATTATTATACCAGGTAAACCGGGACCCTACAAACCCCTAATCCATCAGGCCATTCCCCTCAATGAACTCCCAAAACTCCCTAGCCTCCACGCCATGCACAAAAGCCCTTCTTCTTCTCTTCTCCTGTGAACTACCAATATAATTAAAATCGCTAACCACCAGAGAGAGGATGCTTTGTCCCAATAAATTAGAAATTTTATGCCATAGTTCCCTCCACCTTTTGTAGTTGGTAATAATGTAAATACTAGATAAGAACCAAGGAATACTATTCATCTAAAAAATAACAATACATATTTATTGAGGGCATCGATGGAAGACATCAATGTCCGCTATACTAGACCTCCATACTATAATAATTCTCCCTGCCAAACCTTGAGACTCAATAGCATAGAAGCCCTGGGAGGCTAGGAAATGCCATCTGATGTGAGCAAAACTCTGACCCGAAAGATGGATCTTCATAAGAATACAAACATTCGGACTATGTAGTTGCATCTATCTCCTAAAAGTAGAATGGAAAGAGGGTTTGGATGCCTCCCGCACATTCCAAAATAATATCTTCATGAAGAAACTCTAGTTGAAGTGGAGGCTGCACACAGTTTAGCAGGCTTCAATTGGTCATCCCCCTATTGCTTTGAATCATCCCCAATCACTTCTGGAGCATATTTTAGCCATAGAACTACTTTCTCATGGCTATCACGCGAAATACTATTTGGCCCATGTGAATCCATTGTTTGCTTTGGCTTGATTTCCATCCCCTCATGCCCAAGCTCCACTAAGCTACTTAACTCGGACACCAACTTCCCACTCTCCCTAAGGCCACTCTCCACCGGGGGCATAATGTTGGAGCTAGCCACCCTCCTAGCCATTTCCACTCCTTTTGAATTGGTACGCTACCTCAGCCTCCTCTGATCAACCCAACTACCTGCCCCTTGGCATTGATCCTCAGGGTGGACAAGTGGTTGGCCTTTCAGGAAGACGAGACGAGACCACCAATGTCGGCCTCCACTGGTGGTGAAGACCCTCGATTGGGCAGAAGATCAGAAGCCCCCGTCCAAATGCCTCTCCACTGCTCACTCAATGAGTTTTGAGGTTTAGGGCTTACCATTCTAGAGCCAAGCCCAGTAGGCTCAAAAGAGGGCTATGCCTGAGAAGGCCCGCTCGGCTTCAATTTGGGGGCTATTGGTGGGCTTTGGGCTCGCTTCAAAGTGGGCAGCACGGGTTCGACATCACCAACTCATGTGGGCTAGATTCCTCCAAATGGCCCAGATCCATAGCATTCTCAAGTGGGCCTAGGACCTTGAAAGCAGACTTAGTATCGTGCACTGGCTTAACCGAGTTAAGTCATCCCAATGCTGTCTCCTCAAACCGATCCACTGACAAATGATGACAGGTGACCTTAGTAGGTTTTTGCCAGCTATCAAAGTTGATAGGAGAGCTCGATGAGCTTGGATGTGGCTGTGGTGATCTAGTTCGAGAAGAGAAGTTGGGCTCTAACAAGTCCGAGTTGGACTCGATCTCCTTCTTCGTCTTCATTGCAACCCTAGGCATCCATGGTTGCCGGATCCGAGAAGTAACAAACCATGGACCAAGTCTTGACCGGCCCCTACAAGCACCACCCAACATAGAGTCTCATTTCCCTTCCACCACTATTAGAGTCGAGGACCCCAAGCACCGACCATCATTATTATCAGTAACAAAGTTCTCTGGTTAAAGCAAGCAGTCACTGGTACCAGAAGAAGGGTCACCTTGGGGAAAACAACAACCATCATTGGAATGGCCCAAGCATTCACACCAGTAGCTAACAGAGGGGAGGTTCTCATAGACCAAGGGTTGATAAAAAACTCCTTTCTTCCCCCTCACCTAGACTCCGAGTTTCAACAATTTCCCCAAGTTGATCTTCACCCGCATCGGAGCATACCCCATCTTTCGCAACAGGTCAGTGAAGTTGTCCATAGCCAGCGGCTTGTTGGCCTCCACTGCGATGGCCATAATGGTTGATGATTTCCAAAACTCCATGGGCACTCCTAGAAGTCTTAACCAAATCACTACCTTATAGATCACCTTCCTCCTAGGTACAAAATCCGGCTCCCATGTCTCCATCACCAGCAACTACTCGGCTAAAAACCAGAGACTGCCCTTAAGCACCGTTGCACAATCAGCCTTCGACCGGAAATGGAGGATTTGATGATCCTCAGTAATAGAGAGCATCTCTGGGTTAGAATCTAGTTTAGCCTTCATTCTCACCTCCTTTGCCACCTAGTCCACTTGGACCTTCCATCCCAAACTCCTTCCAAATACCACTACCTTCTCCCATTATCACCAAGATTCTTCAACTACCGTCTCGAGAAACTCTAGCACTTTGAAAAAGTATCACTGGCGATCCTTGATCTCCTTCTTCGAAATCCCATCAGATGTCTATGTTAGCTGCTTTGATAGCCCCTGGACAACCCTTGTCCATGAACGACAGCCCTCATCGAATTCTGACAAATCATGGCCACCACCACTCATGGTACCTCCTTGTTTCTCCATTAATAGATACCCACCATCTTTCACTCAACACTCGTTCGACGAAAAACCCACTAAATACACGAAATTTAAAGTAGGCACCCAGAGCGAACATGCTAATTGTTGAGCGAACTATGGCATAGGTAGCCATAGGAGCTACGGAACGATCCGACTCAGGTTATGCACTTTAATTTTTTTTATTTATAGACCACCTTGAAATAATATTATAGGAAGTTTTGGACCTTGATGAATGAAACAATTAAAGAAAATTACATATTTTGATTTTCGTGCAAAGAGGCTTGGGATAAGTAATGACAACAAATGATAGTGATAGTATTTCCACCCACATAAATTTCAAAATATAATGCTAGGATCTTTTATGATATCTAAAAAGAAATATCTTCCAAAATGTAGAGCATGAAACTTGATTCAATAAAATTATACATATATATAAAGAGAGGGGGGTAGATTTGGTTTCATTCGAATAGATTTGGAACCAAATTCAATCAAGTCAAACTTAGATAATGCAAATTTTATATTGATGATCTAAACTATTGAACATGATCTACTATATCAAAACTACTTATATATCAAAAATTATATTATTTGAAAATTCTTAATCTATGTATCAAGTAATCAAAAAATATATCTAATTTTATTTTATTTTGGATGTCCAATTTTTTTTTATTTAATATATATGCTAAGAGTCTCCAAAAATATATGATTTTGATGTGCAAATAATTTTGAGATAGCAGATCACATTCATTAGCTTAAATAATTGATGCAGGATGTTTATTATAGAGTTTTGATCCGACCGTATTTGATTCTAAATTCATTCGAATGGAGCATATCTATTCCCCCCCCCCCCCCCTATCTATCCTTTTTACTGTTCATGCCATCCTTATCAGAAACATGTTGTCTATTTCTTACCAAAAAAATATATATATATATTATCCATTTAACTAAAAAAAAGGTCAATTTTAGCATGGTGCCGTGCCCAAGCGTTTGTAAGATAGGACAACGTATGGTCTTATGAAATATGTTTGGCCGGCAAAGTGGATGGTAGTTGACGATGGGTCCAAATAATGGGAGCACATCCGATGGAAGTTTCCACTATTTCTTGCTTGACCTTGGATTTGGACCAGTTCAACGAACTGGTTTTGCTATCGTAGCCTAATGGTATATAATAAAATATATAGGAATATATTTTATTGTACAGGAGAGAACGTACTCCGCTGCCAATTTTCTGATAATAAAATATATAGAAATATATTTTATTATACAGGTGAGAACGTACTCCACTGCCAATTTTTTGATACTGCAGGGGAAAAAAAAATCTCACTCAACTTTTCCATCTTCTCGGTAAAAACAATTTAGAAAGATAAAGCATTTGCCGAAGCGATACGTTAAGAACATGGTAAGCATGACGGACAATAAAATAAACCTACCAACTAAGCATTTGCCCCAGCGAACGTTCTCCGCACCTGTAGACCGTCGACGACTCTCTAAGATGTGTTTATTATCTGACTGCTTTTCCAGATTTCTCAACTGCGATGAAGTGTACTTTGTTTGTATCAAAAAATTATTTAAAAAATAATAATATCACTATTATGATGGTAGTACGGTCGATAAAAATATGACTTCGTCCCTTTCTGATCATGGATTCGATATATGATCTCTTAGATGGGTATCTCGATTAAATTCCAAATTTTTTGGATGCACGTGCCATATCGAACAATCGTCTAATGGATTAGAAGGCCGATGAAAAAACTATACCGGGGTTATTCTCCCTATCATTTTTTTCTATCAAAATAATAATAATAATAATATCATTAAAAATTAAGGTATTTTATATGATTGACGGTCCAAAATAAAATTTATACGAGAGCTAAACTTGTCGAGTAAGAATGGATGATAAATCAAGAATATTTATTTTTAATGTAAATGAAGGAACCGTTTTTTATTTTTTTATCAAATACTAGGAAACTTGTGAATGCCTAGAAGATTTAGCTTCATATTCGAGGGTGGCCAGTAATCTTCCATGATCTTTGGTTTATGACGGTGTTGACCAAGATCTTTCTAGCTTGAATGTATATTATTTATAAAAATTTCTTTCGAGATTTCATTTGTAGAAATATTTGTGGCGACCAAGAATTCTGATGGTCATGGTTCATTGCAGAGGAGTATCTCTAAACTGCCGCCCAAGCCGGCTAATCATGTTTGACCGAGGGCAATTCCGGTACTTTCTTTAGTTGGGATATCTTTGAAACTTGATACTCGTTTTGTGGCCATATTGTATGGCCCTCTATTTTTTTTTTTTTTTTTTTTTAATATTTTGCATTTGTCCTGACTTTGTTAATATATATATATATTTTTTGGTAAAAATTAATATCGTCACCGGCGAGCGGTGCGGTGGCAAGGATTCGAATCTTGATGTAGACATATTTTGATAAAAAAATTTTAAAAAAAATAATAATTAAAAAATAATTAAAAAAATTAATAAAATAATCCTGGAGTTCCTGTTGGTTAGTGATAGTAAAAAAATTTGGGATATATATAATAAATCCTGTTCACTTGGCTGTGCCGTGCATCGATCATTTCCTGACCGGAGTTGGGGGACCGTCTGAGAGTGGCCATGCCCGGGATCTAACTCCTCCTCCCCCACACACACTTTTTGTTCATCAAAAAAAAAAAAAAAAAAAAAAAAGTTAATATCTTTTTTAAATAAAACTGGGTGGCCTAGGTTCTCTGCTTCCCTCTGTGTTTAAAAATAAAAGAAAATAACCTACCAAAAAAATTTTCAAAAATGAGAAGAAAGCAACGGGCATTTGATGATGAGAGCACGTAAAACTTAATTTCTGGGTCCCATTTTTCCACTCCCACTTAATAATGTTCCAAGGCAATTGGCAGCAAATCCCATTCATATCGATCTACTACCCATGTTGGCAGTCTTCAACCATTCCTCGTCACTCGCACCTTAAAAGAAGCCATCTGACCCAAAACTATTTTGAGCGTATCAAAGTTATTCTTTTTCCAACTCCAAGCAAGAAGTAGGTGGCCGTGGTGACAACCATCTTCTTTTCTCCTATACCATCTTGCATTCGAAAGTATTCTCACAGTTCCCTCTCCCTAAATAACTTATTTATGTAAAGACTGAAGATGTAAGGATTCTTAAATGTACTTCCCAGAAACCATTTCCTCTACAAGCGAATGAGCAAGATCAAATCATCCAAATTTGAATAGACTATCTATTGGCGCATCATACATCACAAGTCTAAGCAGGAATTACAAAGAGAATGGGTTTCTTCCACCTGTCCAATATTGCAAGGGGAGTTTATACAGAGGAATACGTTAATTTGTCAAGGATCACACTTTTTTTTTTTTTTAAACACTTTTCTTCTGATGAGAAGGGAGGCAACACTGTCATTCGGCTTTTATCGAGATTGAGAACTATTTACAAGAAAAAAAAATATATACAAGAGTGAGAAGATACAAAGGAGTTGGTGAAGCAAAAAGGAACAAGCAGGAACAAAACATGAGCTGCAACAAAGGACCAGCAGCAGCAGCAGCATGAGACCACATTACTTTCTGAGTGAAAATCTGATCTGAAGCAGAGGAAAGAGCTGTAGATTCTGTTCCTTTGCTGATCTGGGCCTCAACTGCAGTTCCAATCTGCGATTTTGCTCTTCGCTTCTCAGATTCAGGCAGCAGCTGTCCCATAGGATGAAACATTGTTCAGCTGGTCGGAGGATGAACTAGGAGGTTGTATCAAAGGAGCGAGATTGTTCCAGAGCTTGGTGTGAGAGCCAACAATTTTCTTCGAGCAAAGGAGCTGCCAACTGCAGAATGAATTGAGAAACTTTTGGAGGACTGAATAATATCGTGACTCTAGGATCAAACTGTTTAAATCATCATATTGCACAAATTTGAAGGCATTATCCATGCCACCTCTTTGCACTGAAATCTGAATTGACCATTTCTATGTAGCCAGGATTCAAACATTCACTAATCGAAGACATCATGTTCCAAAACTCCCTTATCTCTTATAAAATAGAGATTGCATATCCTCACAAGTCCAAGCATCAGTCTGAGAGTCATCAGGTCCCATCAATTCGATCATATTAAATGCATCATCATTTTTTTCCGCTCCTATTTGCCCAAGCTTTTAGAATGCCGGAAACACTTTCTAGTTTCCTAAAAATATTTTTGGATAATACAGTAATATTTAATAAAAAATCGAAAAGTCATTTTAATTTTGCCAGAAAGATAGAAATATCTATTAAAAAAAAAAGTTTATAAAATGGAGCTTTTCTCTGGTAATACGTTTCGGCCAAGGTTAGGAAGCTATTTTAATTTAAATAAAAATTTTAGATAATCAAAATACCCATCAATAAAATTTCATAATTATATTTTATATCATATCATATAATATTATTAGACTATGAAAAATATAATATAATAATATTATGATATATTATAAGTATATAGTATAATCTATTATATTATTATTATATTATAAAAATACAATCTAATATAATAATTTTAATTAATAATATAATATTATTATATTATAATAATATAATATTATTATATTATAATAATATAATATAATATTTTATATTATAATATTTTATTAAATTAAATTATAATCCATTATATTATATTACATTATATTATATTATTATATGATAATAATATTATACAATATAATAATATAATAATATATTGTATTATTCTTTACTATATAATATTATGCAATGTTTTTTATTATCATTTTGTCATATTAAAAGTATTTTTTGTTTTAGTTATCAAATATATATTAAAGTTTCAAAATATTTTATAAATATGATTACCAAATAATAAATATTTTTTTATATAAAAAAATTATTTTTAAAAATTTTATTTCTTAAAAGCTCTGCTACTAATAGTAATTCCAAGTAAAATTCCAAACAACATCTAAGCCATTGGTGAAAAGCACAACTGGGACCAAAGCCTTCACCCCAAAAAAAAAATTCATCAAGCACAACATTCCACATCTTCAAGCCTATTTTCCTCAAAGACCAATTCATCAACACTCTTTATATGCAAATTGCAACGCTTCTCTAGCATCTCTTTCAGCAACCACCGATACTCCTGCCACACCGACAGAGCGCCTTGATCATAATCCATAAAGTGCACTTATCCGGGACAAATTTATTCAGAACAGAGAAGTATACAATAGAGAATATACAGGCGTGAGTTGCAGGGGAGGAGGATAAGTGGTAAGAAGAGAGGATGAGGAGGAGGAGAAGTATGCATCTTACTCCTCCATTGATGAAGAAGATCCCCATTCGAACAATATATGCCCTTCGCATATGGTTGCATATATGATGCATCTCTGCACATAAAACTCCTTAAAACTGGTCTCCTAATTTTGACAAGGCTCAGTTTTTGAGTCTTGACCACAAAAGCTTTCTCAGAACATGAGCAATAGCTTATATTGAAAAATCTTAGGGTGGTCTTTCAAAGCCTAATCACTCCACAATTCTTAGCATTTTCTTAGCCTTTTATCATATATATGCTGTTCATGTTTGAAATGCTTTGCAGTTACTTTGCTTCAAGTTTAACACTTGGCAATTTCATGATACCAGTCATGTAATTTTCTTTAACTCCTTGGATTATGATACTCCATTCGAGTGGATTTTATAAGCATTATGATACTCCATTTGAGTGGATTTTATAAACATTCCATTGTATAACCTTTTTCTTTATTTAAAATGCTAGTGAACTCTAGTTTTTCTCTGTTGCTATTGCTTTTCCTTGAAAAAAAAAAAAAAAAAAAGCAATGCCTAAAAGATATTAAGTAACGCTGCTTACAAATACTAATGTGCTGACTTCTTAGAATGTAATCAATTTGGCCTACCCAATATAGACAACAGGAAACCCTTTTGCTAATCAATGCTTTACAATGAATCTATAGATCCTTTTATCTTAAGTACGCTCAACTTCTTATTTTGTTTAAAATCGTGAAAAGAAAAAAAAGGAACTTCTTATTTTGAATGAAGCAGTGCCAGGATAATTGGATTTGCGAAAGCTGGAAATTGTAATTAACAATCAGCAACAAAATTCAGTGGATGACCAATTCTTGTTTAACTTCATAAAACTAGAAAATAATAAGAAATAATTGATTGATATTAGAAATTTCAATAATATTCTATTTCTTTTCCATAAATCTCACACCATAATAATTCTAATTTATTTTGTGATTCTTTGTAGCAACACTGATAGGAACAAAATGAACAACAAAACACGTATGCTCCTAAGTATATCTATATCCGTGCCTATGCCTGAGAAAGTCTAATTCTGATGCTTGGCAGAGAAATATGATGGATTGATTGCATGCTCATTGATTGTATAATAGAAGAAATCTAGAGTTCATGATCTGAATTCTCTGCAATAAAACAAGTGGATGGACTCTAGGCATCATTCATCTGAATTAAGTGCAACAGTACAACTGCATGTGATAAGCAATGACTTTAAAAAAACACTTCTGTCATATGCCAGAATAAGTACTTGGAGTTTGTTTATAATGATATGTCTTCTCTTTTTCTTTTTTTCTTTTTGTTTTGGAGTGAAGATCATACTCTGGCATGATACTATATTTCAATACCTACACCAACATTTCTATTATGTCTGGACCTTTTACTGGTTGAAATCAAAAGATGCCATTGAATAAATCAAAACTGATAAAGCAGCTAAAACAAGCTTCATGGGTAATTAACAGCAATAACATACCCATTTAAAAGGAAAAGATAAAGACATATAGATAAAGACATATAGAAAAAGAAAAACTATTTATGTAAACTAAAAAGCTCCTGGTTTTGAATTGAATTGAGTATGCAAGTTCCTTTTTTAGAATTTTTTCTTTTTTCCGAAAGAATATTTGCTTCAGGATGGAATACTCGTTTTGGATGAAAAGAAGTATTGAAAGTAGATTCACCAGACTGTTACTTGTTTGGAATTTCTTGCAGAACAAGACCTTTATTGCTTGACCAAGATCAAGCTCATGTCATATGTACTGGCAATTCCTATATCAGAACCAATTGTGGTAACTAAAACCAGAGGCCTTTGGAGATAAAGGCTGAAGACATTATGACTTGTTAGTCTTAGGTAGCTTGCCATGAATATTACTGGAACCAGAAAGACACAATACAACCATGAAATGATGCATTTGTATTATAATGAAGCCTGATGCAAGAACTTACAAAAAGTACAAGATTTAACCCACCCGATAATACTAACATAATTAACAAGGCAAGAAACTTCATGATGAGAAAGAAAGTAAATGAGCACTGGAGTTTTTAACCATATAAGAATTTTTAGTTTTTTATGAAAGGAAGGATTACTCCACCCAATGTTTATTATGGAAATCAGAAGTTACAGCTGAAGGATTCCCCAGAAGAGAGAGTCAGTGTAAGAATGTACAAAGAAGGTCAAGAGACTCAAAGATTTAGTTCAGATACAAGTGTTGACAATGGCAAAATTAATGGAACTCCCAGATGAGTTCAAAACAGTGAGAAAGCAGTAGCCTGGAAGATCTGAAGTTTATGCTGTAGATCTTACTGGTAATGAAGTTTATGCGGTTTCATCTACATCAGAGTTCCACAAATATAAGCATGACATGAAATGCTAAAATGACATTAAAATTCTTACAGCAACCCAAAACATATCAAATGCCACATAAATACTGAAGTAAGAATACAGAAGAAGAAACATGAATCGTTTCTTATTGAATTATGCACCAAATTAGCAGCTCATGTGATCCCATCGCATCAACACACAAGAAGCATGATCACAACATCAAACTGAGCTTCTGTAGCATTTAAAAGCTTATTAGCAAATCTATGGCTGGTTAAACTATATTGCAAGATAAAATCAACTAAAATGACAGTGGTGGTGATGGTGGTGTCGATGCCGGCGCTCATCCAATCCAAAGCACTGCAAGAAGGGGTAGCAGGCCACAAACAGGCACCTCCCAGTCCCCCTTAAAAAAGAGGTTGCAAGATAGCAGGGGCAGCAACAGCAGGCTAAGAATGGGCTATCGCTCTTATGGTCATGGTGGTGGTGATGACCCATGTTCCTGAAACAAGGAACCAATATAATTAGACTAAAAAAAACACCAGAATAAAACAGAGGGAAAAACCACAATTCTATATCAAATCAAAGCTATCTTCCTTATTGAAAACCAATAACCTCAAGCCTAGAAGAAGAGGTTTCTACTCTTCCTGGTGTGGTAGAGAAAGAAACAACAAGACTTATATAGTTATAAACGAGCAATTCAAATTAAAAAAAGAAACTTTTTATGTTGAAAAACAAATGCTAGGAACAAGAAAGGATGAAGTCGAATCTACAATACCTTGCAACTCTGGGAGGATTTTGGAACCGGAGACCCCCCAAATCTCAACCAAACCAAACTCGGATTGAAGAGAGATGGATATATACAATTTGAACGAAAAGGATACAAATCCAAGTAGCTCCCTCCCCAGTTGTCCACGAGAATTTTTTTTTTTTTTAAAGGAACCTTTTTTATGAGGTTGGCCGACCTTGGGGAAGTTTATTTGGGGTGGTTGCCGTGGTTATTTTGAGAACTGGAATTTGCGGCCTTTGAAGCCAACCAGGAGCAGGTGATGGAGTGATCAAGGCCGTTGAATCTATATCATCTCAGTCGAACGCTTGTCCCTGGACTCCCCTGAACGTCTCAAAAATTTCTCGTAGCACCGAAGTCAAACAAGGTTACCAATCACAACACGAAACCCCTCAAAAGAGTACCAATTTGACGACCCAGGGCTTCGGGATGCTTCATCCAGCGGAGCACTCACATGGTTGCCCATACGTTCTATTGGTGCATTCACGTAAACTCTGCTGCCTTTTAAATTTGGATCCGATAAGATAAGAAGAAGAAAGACGCCTGAATTTTTTTTTTCATGATTTTCTTCTTCTTCTTATAATATATATATATATATAAAATTTGAAGGAGAGTCCTGATATATTTTTTAATATGCTTAGAAATTGGAGAGACAGCACACTATTTTTATAAAAAATAATTTTTTATGACATTCGATTTGCAGGACTGTGTCTACCTGTCAGGTTAGCTTTTCATAAATCATGCAATTTAAAATTATTTTTTTATGGCACTCAAATATCTAAAAAAATATTTTTAAATTCAGAATCATTTTTATAGGGCACAAACACAACCCTAAATATGTACTTAAAATCCAATCACGGTAGGATAACAACTTTTCATCTATTAAAAAACAATCAAGGTATACATGCTCTATGCTCTCGCTATTCTATTTCATGTCTCCTCCCCAATTGTTCTCAAAACCTTGTATAATTTAAACATCCGAGGGTCATCTGGCTGGATCAAATGCTATGCAAATTGGAATTTTCTTTTTCTCTCATGGATCTACCAGCGACTCTTCCGGGTTGAGTTTTAGTAACATGCAACAATGACAAGTCATTGAACATGGCATGCGTCTATGCTAGGATATCTCGTCTATTTTGTTGGAATACTCTTGCACGAAGTTGCAAGAATTGAGAGTGTTAGGCCATTCAAGTCTAAGCTCGCAACTTAATTAAAAACATTGGGTGAGGTCAGGTGGTATCAAACCTCCTAACATAGGCCAATTAGAGCCCTTCTATCTAGCTACATAGGCCGATTAGAGCCCTTAAATTTAGGGCTTGGACATATTGTATTAACAAAGATATGGCAATAAATTTTATTCATGAATGGAAACTCATTAGTGCTAGGCGCGACTCTCTTTTCTCTATTCTTTCGTCCCCTCACCATGGTCATTCAACTCAATTGACATCTAATTATCAACTATTGAACAAGACTACCATCGTAATAGCTATGATAGTTGCCATCTTGCTCTTACTACAACTTGTATCTATCATCATCTGGAAGCCGCAGGTGCCACGTGGATTTTTCTTTCAAAACTCCTGCTCCTTCGCCAGGCGGCACCCCATGACGGGTCCATCTCGGCCGAAGTCGAGCACCCCTTTGCCACTCCGCCAGGTGTCCACCCAGGAAGAATCTACCTCGGCCGAAGCTGGCGGCATTCTACTCCCTCGTTAGGTAGCACCCCATGACGGGTCCACCTTTGCCGAGGTCGAGCCAGGCCCTACCGCTCCTTCGCCAGGTGGCACCCCATGACGGGTCCACCTCGGCCGAAGTCGAGCACTTCTCTGCCACTCCGCCAGGTGTCCACCCAGGAGGCGTCCACCTCGACCGAAGCTAGCGGCCTCCTGCTCCCTCGCCAGGTGGCACCCCAAGACGGGTCCACCTCTGCCGAGGTAGAGCCAGGCCCTCTTGCTCCTTCGCCAGGCGGCACCCCATGACGGGTCCACCTTGGCCGAAGTCGAGCACCCCCTGCCACTCCGCCAGGCGTCCACCCAGGACGGGTCCACCTCGGCCGAAGCTGGCGGCCTCCTGCTCCCTCGCCAGGTAGCACCCCATGACGGGTCCACCTTTGCCGAGGTCGAGCCAGGCCCTCTTGCTCCTTCGTCAGGTGGCACCCCATGACGGGTCCACCTCGATCGAAGTCGAGCACCTCTCTGCCACTCCGCCGTGTCCACCTAGGAGGGGTCCACCTCGGTCGAAGCTGGCAGCCTCCTGCTCCCTCGCCAGGTGTCACCCCAAGACGGGTCCACCTCTGCCGAGGTCGAGGCAGGCCCTCTTGCTCCTTCGCCAGGTGGCACCCCATGATGGGTCTACCTCGGCCGAAGTCGAGCACCTCTTTGCCACTCCGCTAAGTGTCCACCTAGGAGGGATCCACCTCGACCAAAATTGGCGATCTCCTGCTCCATCGCCAGGTAGCACCCTATGACGGGTCCACCTCCACCGAGATCG
This sequence comes from Areca catechu, assembly GCA_021397845.1. NCBI lineage: Eukaryota > Viridiplantae > Streptophyta > Magnoliopsida > Arecales > Arecaceae > Areca > Areca catechu. The sequence goes on from CM038040.1 coordinate 37,505,835, forward strand.
AGCCAGGCCCTCTTGCTCCTTCGCCAAGTGGCACCCCATGACGGGTCCACCTCGGTCGAAGTCGAGCACCTCTCTGCCACTCCGCCAGGTGTCCACCTAGGAGGGGTCCACCTCGGTCGAAGCTGGCGGCCTCCTGCTCCCTCACCAGGTAGCACCCCATGACGGGTCCACCTCTGCCGAGGTCGAGCCAGGCCCTTTTGCTCCTTCGCCAGGTGGCACCCCACGACGGGTCCACCTCGGCCGAAGTCGAGCACCTCTCTGTCACTTCGCCGGGTATCCACCTAGGAGGGGTCCATCTCGGTCGAAGCTGGCGGCCTCCTGCTCCCTCGCCAGGTGGCACCCCAAGACGGGTCCACCTCTACCGAGGTCGAGCCAGGCCCTCTTGCTCCTTCGCCAGGTGGCACCCCATAACGGGTCCACCTCGGCCGAAGTCGAGCACCTCTCTGCCACTCCGCCAGGTGTCCACCCAGGAGGGGTCCACCTCGGCCGAAGCTGGCGGCCTCCTGCTCCCTCGCCAGGTGGCACCCCAAGACGGGTCCACCTCTGCTGAGGTCGAGCCAGGCCCTCTTGCTCCTTCGCCAGGTGGCACCCCATGACGGGTCCACCTCGGTCAAAGTTGAGCACCTCTCTGCCACTCCGCCAGGTATCCACCCAGGAGGGGTCCACCTCGGCCGAAGCTGGTGGCCTCCTGCTCCCTCGCCAGGTGGCACCCCCAGACGGGTCCACCTCTGCCGAGGTCGAGACAGGCCCTCCTGCTCCTTCGCCAGGTGGCACCCCAAGACGGGTCCATCTCGACCGAAATCGAGCCCCTCTCTGCCACTCCGCCAGGTGTCCACCCGGGAGGGGTCCACCTTGGCCGAAGCTGGTGGCCTCCTGCTCCCTCGCCAGGTGGCACCCCCAGACGGGTCCACCTCTACCAAGGTCGAGCCAGGCCCTCCTGCTCCTTCACTGGGTGGCACCCCAAGACGGGCTCACCTCAGCCGAAGTCCAGCCTCTCTCTGCCACTCTGCCAGGTGTCCACCCAGGAGGGATCCACCTTGGCCGAAGCTGACAGCCCCTGCTCCTCCGCCAGGTGGCGCCCCCTGAAGGGATCCACCTCGGCCGAAGCTGGCAGCCCCTGCTCCTCCGCCAGGTGGCGCCCCCTGAAGGGTCCACCTCGGCCGAAGTCAACCCTACTCTGCAAAGCCTCGGGGAGGCAGAGACACGGGTCGCGAGATCGCTACTAGGGCCGGCGCGCACCGCACCCTGTATGGAGCGCTAATACGGCCTGCAGTGATACACGAAACCTCGTTTACATCAGTTAAATGGGGCCCCGCAACCAAAAAATGAAATCCTTGCGGGCAGGGGCCTGAAACGGCTATAGGCCCATCGTCAACGCTCCGAAAGGAGAGCTCCCGCGCTCGGCCCGAGGTCTCACCAGTCTTCTCCCTTTCGTGACACACGATGGACGAGGCGTGTCGGCCACTTAACTCCCGGACTCGAAGGAGAAGGGAGGGGAGGAGACCTAGAGATCTCAGGGAGCTCCCAGGAGGAGACGTGGGTTGAAGACGGTCCGGTGGTATAAAGGGGACGGTAAAAATAGACGGAAATGTAAGTCGAAAAGGGGGGAGAACATCGAGAGAACGATCCGGGGGACCCCAAGAAGTCCTTAGGCGTGAGCTCGGTGAACTCAGCGCAGGAAGCCGGGCTTCAGCTCCTCTCTTCCCCATATTTCTTTCATTTACATCTCTTCTAAGCACGGGAATCCTTCGGGAACCCGTCTTAGAGGTCCTGTTCTATCTTGCCGCTCTCTTACTTGACCGTCGAAGTGCCCCCGCCGAAATCCCCAACCCGGGTCTCTGACTTTATTTCACAGGTCCGGAAGCTTGGAGATCTCGAGGTGACAGAATCCGAGAACCGGCGCCAGTTCATGAACTACAGGCCACCGCGGTGAGATCAGCAATAATCATCTTTTATACGATAGTCCCATCGAGTAGCCAACCTCGACATAGAACGTTTCTTAGGTCCGTTATTATTGTTATAACCCTTTATTTATCGTTAATGGTTGGAGTAACAATAAAAGATTATAACAATAATAATAATATATAAAGGGTTATAACAATAGTAATGAACATGTTGGAATCATCTATGTCAAGATTGGTTGGTTGGTGAAATTGTCATATGCATATGATCAAGGCTTGGCGAGTACTACTCAATTTTGAGAGTTGGGATGATATTGTAACGTCGCCTTAGCTTCATGATGCAGGAGATGCAAGTGGTGTTGGTGAATGTGTAGGATGGCAATTATCACACCTACTATGATGGTAGATCTTATTCGGTAGTTAGTGATTGCATGTTATTGACATGAGTAATATAGTGAAGGGAGAGAGGAAGAGAGAATGAAGAGTTGTTGTAAGAGAAAAAGATCATTAAATCCTCAACAAATATTCTGCGATGTAGGGGGATCTTGTTTTCACATCATTAATATTTGATTAGAGAGAAGCTATAGTACGTTATCATCCCTGTAATAGGTTTTATTTTTGTATCTTTGTGTTATCTAAGTCCTCAAACTAAGGGTATGTTATTGGCTTGAGTAGCATGGTCGAGGGAGGGAGGAAGAGAGAAGGGAGAGTTGTTGGAGGAGAAGAAAATTTTTAAAACCTCAAAACATATTCCATGATGATGCAAGGAGATCTTGTTTTCTTACCATTAATAGAGCAAAGCAACGGTACGTTACCATTCATGTAATAAGATTTATTTTTATATTTTTATAGTGGTCTAAAGTCATAAATTTTAGGCTAGTTTGTGATTACATATTATTATTATTATTATTATTATTTTGATAAACCAAGAGGGAGAGGGGGGATAAATCTCGGGTGTAGCTATCTCCCGAATGTTCCAAATCCTACCAACGGTGAGTACGTCAATCTAATACCACTGAAACACCGGTTAGTAGAATTGAAACAAAGAAAGTGATCATGATCTCTCACTCATACCAATGGTGTGTACGTCAACCTAATATCACTGAAATACAGGTTAGTAGAATTTGTTTATACCACTGAAATACAGGTTAGTAGAATTGAAACAAAGAAAGAGATCCTGATCTCTCACTCATACCAGGATTTAATCCTTGATTTAAATGAATCAAGGACCGGATTTTTACTCGAACTTGGAACTGGTTAGTAGTGAGACAAGGCTTCTACCAACTGGGCTACCGTCTCAACGATTGATTACATATTATTAATTTCTTGGGTTGCACTTGCACTATAGTGATGTGATTGTTGCTTATTAGAGAGAGAGAGAGAGAAGGAAGAGTTGCCAGAGGAGAAGAAGATTTTTAAAGACTTGAAAAATATTTCATGATGCAGAGACGTTGCATCTACATTATTAATATTTAATTATAGAGAAATCGTGGTACGTTATCATCAATGTTAGAAGATTTATTTTCATTTCACCCTAAACTTAAGGGCGCCGATTAGCCAAGGCTCCGAGATTCTAACGGCTATGAGCCCAACATCACACGGCTAAAAGCCCATCGTCACATCAGCCCGTGGGCTGCGGGCATCAAGCCCGTCGGCTTCTTCAGGACCCCCGCTAAAACCCTAGGAACCTCTCTCTCTCTCTCCCAACAGCTACCGATCTCGCGCAGGACGGCCATGGGGAAGGGGAAGAGGAAGAGGAACGAGAACGGCGAGCCTGTGAAGGGGGACGCGAAGGAACGTTGCCCTGCGACCCTCTTCGTTTCCAATCTACCCTATTCGTTCAAATCCTCTGAGGTAAATAACCCTCATCGCCCACTCTTCATCATCCCAACTTGTTGGCTGGTTCTTCTTGAGTGGTTTTGGAACACTGCTTGACTCTCCTCTGTTTTTATTTACTTTTCTTGGTTATAGCTGCAGGAAGTGTTCAGCGATGTCGGTCCGGTGAGGCGTTGCTTTGTGGTCACCGAGAAGGGTAAGAGGCCAAGGAAGCTTAGTGTAGCTTGAGTTCTTGCAAAATCTGACAATCTTTTTTGCTCTGGAACTCGATACATCTGTAGCAATTTCTGTTTATGCGTGCGGACATCATTTTCGTACTGATAGGCTATCGGTAGTTCGAATTCCGAAAAAAAAGGTTATTTAATTGTATATAATAGTAAAAGTTGCATCTGAAATAAATGATCTATGAAACCATGATTTTTCTGAAACCAGTACTCTTTTCTTCTTCTTCTTCTTTTTTTATTTTTTGAGTATCTTTGTGATTCAAACTATTTTTTTGATACATCTGTGTCCAGTGCTGTCTATGCGTGACTTGCTTTTTGTACCCATAGGAAATGAATTATTTGAGTTCTAAATTAAAAATAAACTAGTTATATATTATAGTAAAGAATTGCATCAAAAACCAATTATTGCAAGAAATCATGATATCCTCTTCTTTCCTGTCTTCTCGTCCACTTCTTCAATAAATCAATGATTGCAACTCTGACCGAGAACATTGTATGTACATCTATTTATTTTTTCTAATATCATGGAAGGATGATTTGAAGATTAAGGACGTCGAATGGCTATTTATTTGCATAAATATGTTTTATAATATGTGATGAGTAGTTTACCAAACTTAGGAAAATCTTATAAAGGACCAGTAATTTCAGTAAACATGTTGCTGCTATGCTGGTTCACTGATTAGGCTTAGAAAAAGTAAAGTTTGAAAGAGGAAAAGAATGAAGTTTAACAAGTTTCATTATTTCAGTTTTAAAGCATACTACAAAAACTGTTTTAGTATATGGTAATTTTTTTGCTAATAACTTCTATAATATTTGAAAACTTGGTTTCTAGTGTGACCTGGATGAATGGAACAATTATTGGATTTATGTTTTGTGGTAGTAGTTTTGTTTTCTCGCTCTTCATTGGCTTGTTAGAATTTTTTCTAATTCTCCCTTGTTTAACAATTTGTTATTTAGCTTCTTAGGCTACAATTTTTTTTTATACATTTCATAATAATAGAACAGTTAGTCTAACCTCTTCTTTTTAACAGGTTCTGAGGCAACCCGTGGCTTTGGGTTTGTCCAATTGTAAGTATGATGATTTTATGGCCTGGATTTTGTTGGTATCTGCTGATCCTATCATCTATAATACTTTGTAATAGGAAGGTTAAAAATGTTTAGAGCTCATGGAATTAAATCATTTTGAAGTCCATTTGGTGGTTCATTAATTTATTGTTTAATGCCTGCCACTTGACAAGACTTTTCCTATTTGTTCCTTACAAGCTCTGAAAATTCCTTGGACATGTTTCTAGCACTCCAAATTTCCTAGATTGATGAGAATCTTCTTTTGAAATAAGTAAAATGATACTAATGAAATATAATTCAATGAATTTTGATGTTTGTTAGGGCAATATGCCAATCTTTGTTGTCATTACAAGTGCCAAGCTTTCTCGTTGCCTTGTTCTTTATTGATTACAGACATTTCTACTCCTCATCTGATTTAGGCATGGGCCACAAATCCTGCCAAGCCTGAAGGCTCTGGCTCACAGGCTTAATATTTGGGCAGGTCTAGGTGGATATTTCAGGCCCAGCAGGTTGGATCTAGTCCGCTTTTCCTAGATCCATCAAATCTCATTCTGGTCTCAGGTTTGATAAAACTGCCCTCGGAAGTCCAGATGTTTATATATCGAGGGCAGTCCAGATGTTTATATATATATATATCTATAGACACACATATCTGTGTGCGCACATGCATGCACGTGTAATTAAAGTTATATGTATTCGTTCATTTTAAATGTTTTAATTTTTCCTTTCCATTTTTTTATATATATATATATATAGACACACATATCTGTGTGCGCACATGCATGCACGTGTAATAAAAGTTATATGTATTCGTTCATTTTAAATGTTTTAATTTTTCCTTTCCATTTTTTTGATAGCATGTAGGATGAACTTTGGAGTCTCATACTTTTGTGCATGTTTGTGCAACATGAAAAATACCGGCAGTGCCCTTTTCAACTATAATCAGAATATTAACTTCTAGAATATTATGGACAGTTTTGCATGGGAAGAGCATAAAAAAAATTGTCTTCTTACAAATCTTCCTTCCAATTAATTTCTTGTTTTTCTTTAGGCCTTCTTTGTTTATAATACCTCTGTGACACAAGCTAATGTCTTTTAGAGGTAATGTATGATGGACTTTGCCATTCAAATAAAATGACATATTGACTTAAACTTTTTTTGAGCGACATTCTTACCAAATACCTTTTAAGCACTACACTCATAAGTTAGCAAATGGTTCTTCAATTATCCAATGAGTTTCTATTTATTCAGGATCTTTATTGATAAGCAACTGCTTTTTTGTTCAGTATTTTTTAGCTAAGATAGTAAAAGGAGAAATTGTCACTTTTGGATTCAAAAACAGCCAGAACAGGATGGCACCATTGGTGTTTTACCATTCTGACATGAATCCAGCACTGGTACAGGTGCTGAGATGCTGAAATCAGTTACATAAAAGCATACTGGTCTATGCTGGTCCTCAGGTACCTGTTGGTATTGAGGTTTTTCATTATTTTGATGCTATCAGTTTCAGTCCGTACCCAGACAGCATGGTACTCTACCGATACCATGCTGTCTTGATTGAAAAATAGTACAGGATTCAATTCAGGTAATTAAAATCTGTGTATGTACTGATGCTATTGAATACCTGGTAGTCTTTTAGTGTCACTTTCAGTGCCACTTGCATGATTAAAGTAGGTTTCCAATTTTTCAGTGCCTCTGTTGAAGATGCTGAGCGTGCCATTCAACTTAAAAATGGTTCAGCTATGGGTGGTAGAAAAATCAAAGTCAAACTTGCAATGCATCGTCTTCCTCTTGTGCAACGCAAGAAAAAGACAAAGAATGGTTATACCCTTCATCCAAGCTTGTTGTTTGTTATGCCTGGGCTATCTTTAGCATAACAGTTTATAACGGTTTTTTTGTGGTAAAGGCCACCAATACATCTTTATTAGTCTTCATTTTCTGCAGAAGTCGAGCCAGGGGACACTGGTGCAATAAATGAGACAATTGGTTCCTGCAGTGTCAGTAAACATAAAGAAGCTTCACAAGCACAAGGCTCTGGTTTTTAACTAATTTTTGACCTTTTCTCTTACATATCTTTCCACTATGTTCCCATCGCATTAGCTGTAAAATTTGATTATGTTGACAATTCGGAAACTGCAGGAGTTATTAAGGATGCAAGGAATGTCGTGGTACCAAGCAGTCACCCTCCTGATAAGTTGGATGGCTCAGAAAAACAGAGGTATGAATTGGTGTATCAATCTTGATCATGCGATTATATATGCCTTTCAATTTACTATCTAAACGAACTCTGGAAGCAGTTCTATTAATAACAATGGACATGGGGTTACAAATTTTTGAATTTTTTCCTTTTTGAGGAATTATATTATTCTGCAAATGCCTTTGTTATCCTTTTTCTTTCTTCTTGTTAAATTTCTTGTCCAAAGCAGGTAATATTTATGTACTTTCAGCTCCTTGTTAACTTTCCTTATGAATCATTTCATGATGAGATATCATAAAAAGCTGAGAAAGAAAAAAGAAAGTAATTGTTTCTATCTTGTTTTGGATCCTCTAGATCAAAACATTCTGCCTTTTGTAAATGTCTAGCAATATTGAGGGATGCTAGAATTTCACAGCATGATAATATACTTTTTTTGGCAATTTAAATACAGTTAGTTCCTGTTATGTGTTTATGTTCTTTTGGCTACTTTTTTCTGGTTTTCTTATTTTCTTGACTTGAATGTTGCCCGACACTTGACCAAATCCCCAATAATGCTCTTTTTTCATGCTCTGGCAGCGCTTATGAAGAATACACCTCTTTTATAATTAATAACCTATCAAGTAACTTCTTTAATATTTGATGATTATATTGAGATTTTCAGGAACAATAGAAAGAATTGTTGAATGTTAAACATCAAGCGGATGTTTTTTATTTTAATAGGGCTGCTGATAAAGAATTTTTGAATGTCAAACAACAAGCAGATGTATTTTGTAATAGGCCTGCTCATATGCTTACCCAATAATATATTTGTACCTGGCTATCTAAGGGTTTGATAATTTATTTCAGTTAATGTGGATGGATACTTTCTGCCTGTTTGGTCAATACATATATGTGAAATGAAATTGGCTAAATTGTTGTACAATTGTCACTGTTTTAAAATCACTGGATCTTCTCCTAAGTGGCTGCTTTAAGGCAGGGCAGGCCCCAAGCATCTGATTTCGGGATGGGCTAAATTGTTTGATTAAATGGTTAGATGTTGACTACTGTTTATATGTAACATGTGTTTAAGCAGAAGGTTGCATTAGTTTTCTATTTTATGACATTGTTATACTCTAAATTGGTATTGTAGTGTTTTCATGAAGGAAATGAGATAAATACAGTGAAATGCAAATATAATTTGCTATCAGCAAACTTTCAAGGGAGAATGAAATATATTGCCTATCAAGAACCCAGGAGATCTTCTATCATGCCAAACATTATTAGCTTTCTTTGACCTTCCTGACCATGTAATGCCTTTTTTCTTGCAAATCTTTTACAGAATGTCCTTGAATTAATCATCTTCTCTTTTGTATCATGTAGGGTTGCAAGAACTGTTATATTTGGTGGTCTTATTAACACAGAGATGGCAGATGAAGTGTTCCATCTGGCTGGAGAAATTGGCACCATATGTTCTATAAATTATCCTCTACCAAAGGAAGAGCTAGAGCTCCATGGTTTGTATCTATGCAATTTAACATCCATAGCTCAGTGGTGTTCCTTTTTTTATTTTTTTATATGGTATTGCCTTTTTATTGAACATATCTGAAGTGTCTTGTAGATGACACGCCAAAATTGTTTGCATAATTGATTGCAGTGCTATTTTTAAGTTATTAAGTACCATGTATGAAGGCAAAGACATACTGCATAAGCCACTTGATCTCATCTTTGTACGGTATTGGTTTACAAAATTTTAATTTAGGTTAATTAGTTTGGTCTCAAGTACCCTTTTAATTGAGAATATTGGAAATGTGGTCCCAACCTATTAGTGCCACTCTATGTTGAACAGTGGGTGAAACATATCTCAAACATTTGCTTCTCTAGGCATCTTTGAAAAGGCTATGATATTTCCAGTAGCAAGCTCATGCATTTTAGATTAATGGTCTTTTCATGCAATAATAACTAGGCATTTCCTATTAGCAGTTTTGCTATTACCTTAGTTTAGAGTATGCTCCGAATGCTCAATAAATAATCCTTCAGGAGGACCCAAGCCACAGAAACTCTGACACTTTTCTGTGACTCCACTTCCCTTGTCAGAGACCTAGACTATGTTCTGGATATTTTCACCACATCTCCTCTTTGGGTGTCTTTAGGATTGCTCAATATTTGGTTGTGTATAGATTTTATAATTTTAGACCCACCACCTGCAAATATAAATGTTGCAAATCAGATGACGTGCATCCGGAGGTGGTGGTGGTGCAATCAGAGGTTACATCGTACCATGCTGGTGGATACCAAAACTTATCATAGTATATTGATTCTCATGTGTTAGATGTGATGGTTACCCAAACTATATTTGTAAGTATTCATCAATTTCTTCTTTCTCTTGCTCGCAGCAACATTCTAACAAGCCTTCATAGCATGTCAGTGATTTCAGGTCTTGACTTTGTGAGGTTAAAACGCTGTTAAGGCACTTTTTCATTATCCATTGACCTACTATACTGGAAGGGGAAATAACTTACCAGAGAACCCTTTTAAGTTTTAATGTTCTCCAGAAATTTGCTGGGTGTATTTTAGGGAAACTCTTTTAAAAGAGATGAGCGAAAACAATCATTTGGTCAATGTGAAGGACCTATGGTGAGAGCTTTTATATTTATTTTTTGATGCCAAGTTAGCATTGAAGCTTTGAATGAGAAGTCTGAAAGTTTGTTTGGCTCTCTTTGTAGGGAGATCTTACTAGATTTTGATTGTGGCCCTTTTTCGGCATGGTTAGAGTGAGTACAGTTAGAGCTTATGATGAGTCAATTTCGTTGCTAAGTATTGACTTTATCATGCATGATCTGCTGTCACCAATTATTAATACATCATCTAAGTATTTATTAGAAGTGATATGAAAAGGCCTCTTTATATCATGCTTGAGGTAGACAATGCTTGTGGTTGGAACTTTCTTTCATTTTACTTTGACGAGTTAGTTTAGTTTTCCATCACTTATTTCATTTTGGAGCTAATAGAAGTCCTTTATTTAATTCATTCCTGCTTATTTTATGCAATTGGATAACTTTTCCTTCATAAGCTAATTAATGCAAGTGATGAAAGATTCTCTCTTAGATATTAGAAGTCATTCAACCACCCTTTTTTTTAATTTTTTTTTTAATAGACTCAGTACAGAGTTCTATGAGACAGGTATTGCCCATCTTCTTGTATTAAGCCGAAAACCTTGTCCAGCTTCTCTCTCTCTCTCTTTTCTTTTTCTTTTTCTGTGTGCAGTGCATACGTGTGCATGTGTTTGTGTGTGTCAGAGAGCGGTGGTGCATAGTATTTTATTGGATGACATATTTCCAGTTCTGAAGTTTCAGTGTTAAAAATGCTGCGGAGGTTAGGTAGTTTGAAGAGATTGGGGAAGCTAAGTGACAGCTAATCCTTACTTTTTGTGGGATACGATAAAACACCTTGCAGGAGGTATCGGTTATCCCTCGAAAATGGGGATTGGTTGTTGCCTGGTGCTGCTATTTTATTGAGCCATGCATCTCCTATGTATTTTTCAAAGACGACAACTCCTGCGAGAAGATCTTATCTCATGAATAAAATCTTCTACCATCAAACACCTATACTTACCAGATCGGTGATAGGCAAGTTGGAAACACGGTGTCCCAAGTTGTCATTAGCATAGATCATTGACTCGTCGCCTAATCTGCGCTGACACACTATCATTGTGTCTATCACAAATGTTGTACTCAGAATCAGAAAGTTTAAAATGATGAACATAATAAAAAATGAACTTCAACCGAGGCTAGCAACACACATTGGATGAATCTTGCAAATCATCACCTAGTAAAGTGATGTATATGGACGGAAATATGGGCACAATTATAGTAGCAATGCAGAATTTGTTTTTGATTTCTAGATGCAACTTGGGCCACTTCTTAAACTACTTGGTCACCTAATCTGTGCAATTGTATTTGTAGCTAGTCCGCTTAATTTTATGGAGAAGTGCCTTTTGCATTACCTGCCTTAGTTAAAACAACAGTCCCTTCCCGCAAAATAATGAATATTGTTTGAGACTCTAATTTGAAATATCCTCCCGTTACAGTTAATGGTGAACATTAACTATAATTTGCAACATTTTTTCAGGGCTTGCTCGAGATGGATGTAAACTAGAAGCTTCAGCAGTACTTTATACTCGTGTCAAGTCTGCATGTGATGCTGTTAAAAATTTGCACCAGAAAGAGATAAAGGGTGCATGTGTTTGGGCTCGGCAATTAGGTGGGGAGGTATGGATTTTTCCAATGCTACATATACAATGTGCAATTTTAAAATAATAGATTTATGGGATGTTCTACCCTTTTGATTAACTTGGATTATGAATTGCATGGGGTGTATAATTTTATTTTGACAGGATCATGCATTTTCAGTTATTATTGAGTGGCTTAGAAAGCATACCTTTAGTTGAATGATTGCATAAAAGTTGCACTTTAGGTTTTTATCATATTATGTAAAGACAGCTTTTGTAAGATCAACAACCGTTGTGTTCAAAATAAGTTAGGCATTATGCTTCTTGGATGCAGTGATTGTGTTATGCCCCTTTTTATTTATTTATTTGTTTATTTTTTTTTTTTGGGGGGGGGGGGGGCGAAGGTGGAGGAGGGGCAATCTTATGCAAGTTAGGAAGGGTTTCCACATATAATCGATATATGATGACCATTTTGATTTTGCTTATCTTTAAAAAATCTGGAAATTTTACTGTACTGCATGGTGAATTACAGAATGCCATTGTTTTGATGATAGATACTATTGGTTCCAGTCAAGAAGTAAACTATGTAGTTGTAATAGTAAGGTGCACCTCTGTTCTAACTTGATGTATTGTTTGCTGATAATTTACTTTATAGATCACCTCTGCTCTAATAGTAAGGTGCACCTCTGCTCTAACTCGATGTATTGTTTGCTGATAATTTACTTTATAGATCACCAGTTGAATGTCAACCGTTATAATACTCTTCATTTCTTTGTCCAAATTTTTACAAAATTATCTCATATTATTCTGATTCAGGGCTCAAAAACGAGGAAATGGAGAGTGATAGTCAGGAATCTGCCATTCAAGGTGCTTAATGCAGTGTAACATACTGAAATCACTTATATTGGCTTGTTGTTTAAGGAATGCTAGTCAAGGTGTTATAAAATTTGAATGCAGGTTACAATTGGCAAGATAAAAGATATCTTTAGCTCAGCAGGTTTTGTGTGGGATGTGTCAATTCCACAAAAATCAGAAGAAGGGTATTTGCTTGCTGTTATATTTCTCTATTCAAATATTAAATTTACAATGAAATATCATACTGGTTTTTCTACTTTTTCCAGAACCTCAAAAGGCTTTGCTTTTGTCTCGTTTACATGCAAGCAGGATGCAGAAAATGTATGGTTAGTTACTATCTGTCATACTAGAAGAATTCTGTGACTATTTAGTTGTAATGATGCTTTCCTTTCTAGGCCATAAAAAATGTCAATGGGCAAGTGATTGCAAAGAGACCTATTGCTGTTGATTGGGCTGTTCCAAAGAGAGTATATGAGGTTGCTACAAAGTCTGCTACTTCAAAAGATGGTAACTTCTAGACCCTCCATCGTATTTTGTTTTTAAATCCTTTGTGCTATTTTATAGTTTTGCGAACATGCTAGTGCATCAATTTTGATGTTTTTTTATTGCCAACTGAAACATTACTGGCAGAGTAATAGCTGAATAAAGGAAATTAACCAATAATTACAGGTTGGCTTGTTCCATTTCTAGGGCCTATAAGGTGTAGATCTAGATCTTGATCACAACTATTTGGAAATCTTCATCACAACTTTATCTAGGTTCTGTTGTATCTGCTTTTTGGTTTTGAGTCTCTTAACCATTTAAACCTCTTACTTCATTCGTCATGTCTTCTTTTAAATAACTGAACCTCTCACACGTGCACCATTCCTTCTTTGCTTATTATTTTGAGAAATTATTATCCCTTTGTCATTCTGTTATTGAATATTAAGCATCCTTGCATGCACTTCATTGCCAAACATCCACTGAAAGATTTAGCATCTGATGCTTTATTATATACACATACGTACACGTACAGATGCATTTATACACATACATGTATATATATGTATATTTGTTCTTTCGCTGCTTATTAATTAATATTCTGACACATATATCATTGTCACAACTCACGATGAACATATGCTTGAAACATCCCTTTTTTATCCATTCTATGATTTATTTGGATTATAATATTTTTTGTGTTGTTTGTATTAGTCATGATGAAAAATACTAATGATACCAACCTAGTATGTTACTTCTCATTCATTTGATACTAAGCATTACTTTAACTAGCAAACCTTCTACCATGTATAGATCAAGTTTATCAGTTCCTTGGGATTTGTCTTTTGCAATGACTGAATTACCCTAGACCATATTTGCTGCTGCTTCCTTGAAAAGCTTGGAAGTTGTACAGATAGGAAAGAAGGCAACATATTAAGTCTTAAGGTTATATAAGTCTCCATAGCTTTTGATACCTTTGAAAACTCTTCTTTCGTGCTCTTGACCATGGTTTGCAAGGACTTCTCTAAGTAGTGGTAACTTAGAACACCTAGCACCAGTCAAACTAAAAATTAAGTTGTACAAAGCAAGCAGAAATTATTGACAGCTTCAATTTTAATATCCTTGATGCCAAGCTAAAGCTTTTATTTAGGTTTAGCATCTTCTTTTGGCACAAATAAGGAAAAGAAGTTTTTGTCTTACCTTCTTGTATTGCTTTACCCTTTGACAATGACCACTTGATTTCTTCTTCATCAAGGAGGGCTTGATATTCCATCATTAAAGCACTCATCTTCGAGGATCTGTTAAATTAGCATTTCCTTTGTGATTGATCTGATGAAGTTCTGTAAGAAAAGCTCATCCACATATATGATCTTCAGTCATTCCAAAGGTCCACCTTCTGACTTAAATCATCACTTTATATAATAAGTCATGATTTAGTTGGACTGTAAGGTTAGGTAAGGAGGCTAGAAATCTGCTTAGGTTTATAGACAAAGTATCCTGCATATTTGACCAATTAAACTTCTCAAATACTACTTTGTTACATGACTTAAACTCGATTATGCAACTACTGGTAGAATACAATCTTTTCAATGAAATGCCTTCCCTCCAGATTGAAAGAAAGTAATATTAAGTTGAGATCCCTTGCCAAACACCATAATTGCTTGGTCATACTTGCTAACACTCTTAACTAACACCAAGAACTTCAGCTTTTTTCCAGTTCATCTTTGGCTGTTCTACTCATTGGTCAAAAGCCCAACAGTACCCTATATTCATTCTTGATGTTAAGAAGAGAAATAATTAAAGACTGACAAGGACACACATAAGATGATTAAGGGCTCCAGTTTCAAAGTTCTCTGTGCCAATACAATGGCCTCCTTATCACACCTATTCTCCAACCTTTCAACCCTAATAGATTTGTTAATCTATTTACTGCAAGTAATAAATTTATCTGACGCAGGCTAACTTCTCCAGCTGTTTCCCCATGACTCAATTTACTACCCATAAAGCTTTTTCAGGATCATATTGGCATAGAGCCTTTGTAAGAAAGCAATGGTACCTAATTTTAATTTCATGGTTCTCTATCAAAGGAACTATAGCATCGGATGTCAAAAACAGATTGAATTGCCATGATGTTCAAAACATGCAATAGGTTTAGGCTGTCATCAACTTTGTATCAGGTCTTCAAGTTACATGCTACATATTATAGTTGCATCAAGGGTTTAGGATATGTGTGGCCAAAACTTGGCTTTGTATATATATATATCTTCCATAAAAAGCTGGAAGTGACCCATCTTCTAGGCAGGGTGAGATATGTGTGTTGGTTTCTTGGCTTTTTTCTGCTTAAATATGGCCATCATGATCCAGATATCCTAGATGCAGGGCCATTTGTTGCTAGCCTCTTTGTTCCATGCTTGTAGAGTAATTTGTCTTCTGTGGTGAAACATACTTGTTGATTATGGGAGTCCCTCGCTGATTTCTCCTCACCATTCCAATAGTTTCTCCATGCTTATAGAGATAGCATGATATAGAGATGTTTTTTTTCTGTTTCTATCAATGGTCTCTTTTTGCAGGAAACCTTGGTGACGGGGACAGTGACAATGACAGTGGTGAGCAAGATGAAATCAGTGAAGATAACATGGTTGGAGAAGATGTTGAACTTGAGATTGCTGGAGAACCCGAGCATCATAATGGTGAAAATGATGCAGTTCAAAAAGTTTCTAGTCCTTTCAAGAGTGACATTCTTCCTATGGAAGTAGATTTTGAGAGAGAGGCAGAAGTTGCTAGAAAGGTTCTTGAAACCTTGATCAAATCCTCGTCGCATGTATCTGATCCATCTTATGGTGATAATTCCAAGACCGATGAAAGTATAGATAAATTTCAAACTGAAAGTAAGGAATCTCTTTTGCCTGCAAAAGAACCTGGCATGGCTGAATCCAAAGTTGCCAAAGGATCAGATCATGGTGTTCAAGAATTGAACAAAAGAGGCATTGACCTGGATAGAACAATTTTCATCAGCAACCTTCCATTTGATATTGATAATGAGGAGGTGAAGCAAAGATTCTCTGTATTTGGGGAGATTCAATCTTTTCTGCCTGTGCTTCATCAACTCACTAAGTACGTCAGATTTTGCATTCTAGTTTATTTTTCTCCCAACAATAAGAACCTTCAGTTTCAAAGAAACAATTCTTTGTAGTCAAATAATTTGTGAGAATCTAATTCTAGAATTTTGTAACAGCATATTATGAGTTTCTCTCTTTTTTTTCTGCAGGCGACCAAGAGGTACTGCTTTTCTGAAATTTAGTACAGCAGCTGCAGCAGATGCAGCAGTTACTGCAGCAAGTGCTGCAACTGGTTTGGGCATTGTTATGAAGGGGAGACCGCTGACAGTTTTAAAAGCTCTGGACAAGCAATCAGCTCACAAAAAAGAGCTTGAAAAAACAAAGAATGAGGTTCATGACCGACGCAATTTATATCTGGCCAAGGTAATTTTTCCCTCTTCACCTTATGACGTGTTCTTGTATCATGCTCTGTGGTGCAGACGGAATTTTTTTAATTTCTATGTTGGAACAGGAAGGCGAGATTCTTGCTGGAACACCGGCTGCCGAAGGGGTCTCAGAGGCTGATATGCAAAAGCGTGAGATGTAAGTTAATAAGGTTTAATTTTTAATTCATCTAAGACCTTGTATTCAATATGGACTTATGTATTTTCTTTTATTGCTTGAATACTTTTTCTTCAGTGATGCTTTTGCAATTTTTACTGGAGATTCTAGCAAGCTTAGTGACTTCTTATTTTTTACTTGATGCTTGTGCAAATTAGCCACTGAACTCAAGTCTCTGGATTAAATTTAGTGCTGGCTTCAATTTTCATTTGTACTTCGTTGATTAAGATGAGGTTTCACGATATGCTTAAGGGTCTTCTAGAAGAAACCCCACCAGATTCAGCAGGATCAATTGGGGAAGTGGAGCCAGAGAAGAAGAAGAAGCGGTTCCCAAGAGAACCTTCATGAGGGTTGCAGGATTTGATCCCTGGTAGGATTACAAAAACATTGGGGGGCCTGATGCCCTAGATGGATTCTTTTGTCCTGCAGGGATTGGGCACTGTGATCCCCATGATGGCTCTCTTGGGCACCATCTTGTCATCTCCATCTTCCCTTTTCCCAGCCAACCCCTCCAGACCTAGCGGGTTCAGTTTAGAAATAATAGTAGTCTCACACTAACATAGCAACATGACTTTGAAAGTATAATTATTACATCAACCAGTGGATAGTCTTGTTTTCTTACAGTTGTTTACAAATCACACTTTTGATACAGGTTATCTAGGAAAAAGATGGAAATGCTTCGATCTCCTAAATTTCATGTATCGAGAACTAGACTTATTATCTATAATGTGCCGAAGACAATGACATTTGAAGAAGTGAAGAGACTTTGCAGAGATGCTGTCCTTTCTCGTGCTTGCAAGCAAAATCCTAAGATTAAACAGGTTTGATGCATTTGGATTCTCAGTGTATTTGTATGTTGTTTTGGTATACTGACTTTGTTACCCTATGCCCAGGTAAAGATCTTGAAGGATGTGAAGAAAGGAAAGGTTTCTGTCCAGAAACATTCACGTGGTGTCGCTTTTGTTGATTTTGAAGAACATGAGCATGCACTTGTGGCTCTAAGGGTTCTTAATAACAATCCGGGTAAGATAGGATGTCATTTAAATATGGCCTTGAAAGTTGTGGTCCTAAAGAGAAAATAATGAGTGTTGACTGTATGGTTTTTATGTTATAGTTGGTCTGGAGCGTGCCACCTCTTCATTTTCCTATGTTTACCAAGAAGTTGTGAACATGCGAACCTTTACCTACAGAGGTGTCTATCTGCTGGATTTGGGTTGGTCGGGGTTATAGTGGCATTTGATTAAAAACTCTTACTTTGTTTCTCTTCTTGATTGTATATATTTCGGAATCTCTCTGATCGGAATCATAGAATATGTCATCTTATATCAAATAGCTCATCGATCCACTTTCTGGGACATTCATTTCAGATGTTAAACTCAAGATAACAACATAGAAAGGAGAATTCAAGAAATTTGTGATAGCAAATGGAGATGGACTTCATAGCTGAGATAGTGTCCTGAGATACATAACTTAAGTGAAAATTTTTAATTTTCAATTTATTCACCTGGTGGGTCTTCCTTTCCCTGAGTTAGCATGTTCTTGAGACAATAGATTTATTTCGATGTTTTTTCAAGCCAACCCCTACTTGTCAAGCAGGGGCAAGGAAGTGGACATTTTAGAAAGACTTTTAGCAAGGAAGTGCTTAGAAAGCAGGTGCTGGTTTGAGATTTCAGGAAGATTTCGAAGTGTTTATGTCACTTTGAGCAGTGAAGCATTTAGAAAGCAGGCTCAGGTTTGAGATCTCAGGAAGATTTGGAAGTGTGTGCATTATCCTAGGTCGAAGATTCTAGCTACTAAGAGTGAACTGATGTGGGCAGTGTGCAACTTGGACTGTAGTGGGCCTTGATAGGTGTTCTTCCTTTTGGAAGAGTTGCTTTTAGGAATTACTACACAGAACCTTGTAACTGATTTGAAGAGATAGCTATGGTTTTGCAACATTGGGAACAAGCTTTAGCAATTGTAGAAATTTAGCTGAGATGCAAGCAGTGGATATGTCCATAATTAAGGAAACCGGCATTACTAAGAAATAAATTGGAAATCTAGAGGATCCCATGCATGTAAATAGTCCATTATGAGCCTCTAAAATGTCTTTGATGCCATGACGAATGCCCCAGTTGGTCCTGTACATATGATCATCAATTAGGAAAAGAATTGCAGTAGCTAGATGATGGTTTGCAATATTGCTTAGCCATAAGCTACCAGTTATAGGATCTAATCCTCCATGAAAACTTGGGAATTCCATGTATTTTGACCAATTCAAAGTGAAAATGGAGTTGCTGCCTCAGTAAAACTTGGATAAATTTGTACCAAAAGGTTTTGATTCAAGATAAATTGATGAGGAAGTGGTATGTCTATAGGATCAACTCTACCATCAAGAGGTTAGTTAATTGGTAAAGATACATAGATTTGGTGTCCCACCTTAGAGAGAGACTCAAGTCATGGTAACCCTCTAAGTAGTGATTCAACATAGATTCTATATCTTTGAACCAAGCCAATTTTGGGGCAGCTCTGTGATAATGGAACCCACTTGCAAAGAGCATTAACAATGCAAATATTCCACTTGGTTTTTTTGTTCAGTAGGAAAAACTGTTGAATAGGATTCTGAACAGTGACTGATGATTAAAAATTTTGATTTTTTTGACAGCACTTATTGAAATTGGCCTGTTGCTTTTAACTTTCCTTTCATGATTTTTGCTGTTAAATTAATTCTTGTTCTTTTTACTTGTTCCTTGGTCACCTACCAATTGTGAAAGCATTTTGACACGTTCTTTTTATATCTCCGTACCACGAAACAGAAAAGCTTTTTTGACATTTATTTAATTGTGTATTCTGTTTTAGAAACCTTTGGTTTGGAACATCGCCCTATCGTGGAGTTTGCTCTTGATAATATCCAGAAATTAAGGCTGCAGAAAACTAAATTAGAGACTATAGGGAAGAATCTTGGCAATTCTGAAGATAGAATAAATCCGCAACAAAGCTCTTCACCTGAGATGATAGACACTGACTTGAACAGAAAGGGCAAAAGGAAGTTAAAAAGGGCAAAGAACCAGAGAGACCATGACAGATCATCTAACGTATCTGAATCTACCGAAGGGCCCAAAGTGGAGATAGGTGTAAGCGGCGGGGGAAGAAATACAGATGTATGTGCAAGGGAAGGTGTGGAAGATAAAAAACAAAAGACAGGTCTTGTGAGAGGAAGGAAAGTCAAATCAGCTGCTAAATTGAAACGTGGAAAGTCAATTGCAAAGCCAAACTCCCCTCAGGGCGGCATAGAAGTTAAAGGAAAGCAATCAAATGCAGAAGAAAAGGTAAGTACTGTCTCTTGGTTCTCCAGTATTATTCACTTATATAGTTTCATCCAACATGATAAAATTACTCTTTCCCTGCAATGTGCAGAAGGATATGTCTGCTGGAAAGGCAACAATGACGGGTTCAAAGAAAAGGAAGATGCAAACTTCTGGTGGTTTGGAACAACAGAAGGCACATAAAAAACCGAAGAAAATAAGTAAGGAATCATCAGGAGATGTGGTAGATAAATTGGATAAGTTAATAGAACAATACCGCTCCAAATTTTTGCAGCGCAGTTCGAACAAAGCCAAAGATGCTCCAAATTCTGGCCACACAGAAGTCAGAAGATGGTTTGAGTCAGATTCTTAGTAGGCATCACTTGCCAGATTTTGCATGTACATCTTTAGTGGAAGAGTTTGTTGAGTAGTAAAATATGTGCATTCCCTTGATCAGAGTGTTTTTATGGCAATTTGGCACAACCAAGTTGATAAGACTCATGTTTGCAGGATCTTTTGCAATGTTGGACTGAAATCATTGGCCATCTCTGATATGAGCATTGTATTTTCACGTCAAAAATGACTACTTGTACAAAGGAAAGCTGTTCAGTGGTTTTGCTTGCTGATGATGCTTCATAGATAGTAGTAACCCTGCTGATGATGTTAGGTCATGCAATCAGAAACTTAAGTGCTACAAGATTGCAATGCTCTTTCAGCTCCAGTTGTTCTGTTGATTTGAGACACTATGGAATGTTTATGCAGTGATAAAATTGCCCAAACTAATAAGCTAAACCTCGATTCGTTCATGAATTTCTGATTGGTTGAATAATTATTCGAAGTACATGTACACTTCGTAAATGCTAGTTTTTTAGTTGGCAAGTTATAACTGACTGTACTTGGTGAGAGGAGGCCATTGCTCATTCGCTCTCCAACTCTGACTTTATCAGGGCATTTTAATCCAGGTCTTTTCCATTATTCAGGTTATGTACCAGGACTGGAAGCTTGCCTTGGTATTCTGGTTGACTTCAATTATAAAGGGTAGAGGTTTAGCTATGTTTGTGGCTGGAGTCTTGGAGATAGGTGGGTGACTCGTTTGTTTCCGAAGACTAATCCCCCCGGGGTTTTTTCTGACATATGGAATTACCTTTTAGATGGAAGATAGGTATGATGAAGCAAAGTACTTCCAAGAAATGAAAGCGTTCTAAAACAAACGTGGACCTTAAATTAGGTCACTGGGAGTCTGTGTCTGGCTATGGTTGATCGAAGGTAGAGTCAACTAAAGGTACAAGCGGGCAATCTTCGGAGATCATACGATTGCTAAAACCTTCACAGATAATTCTAGGCTTAAATCGCATAAACAATGTATACTCGCTACTTTATTAATCCGCTAGGTTCTATGACAAGTATTCACCTCAAGAAAATGATAGGAAGAAAAAGAAAAAAAAAATAGAATAGAAGATCCAGATTCTCTTGCCTGGATGAACTAGGAAATTTTTAGAGAATATTTTTCCTTGAAAATTTTCGGACAAGGTGTAAGTGGTTGCTTTGTGCGATCAAGATATCTCGAAGACACGGAGAACTTGTCTTTTCGTTAATTTGTCTAAAGGAAAAAAATTCACTGTCTTCTTTTTCTTTTCCTCATTAATTTTTTCTCAACATTAGAGCCAAAAAATATAAATCTCTCTCTCTCTCTCTCTCTTTTTTTTTTGATAAATTGAGATATTTATACAAGTCTAGTATGAATACATCTAAAAAAATTAGAAAACAAAATATCACTCAAGGAACCTAGAATGAAATCCAGGTCAATCCATAGCACTTTTCTGAAGTGCTGGATAATAAAAGAGATGATCTAATCAACTATAGAATTTGCTTCGCATTAGACATGTCGAACAGATAGCAAAGCAGTCTCTTACAACAGTACCCAAATAGTATGCAATAAAGGATGAGTGGCAATTCCTTTCATATTAGATTGAATTCAGTCAACAGTAAAAAAGTCACTCTCAATCTGCAATCAATCAACTCAAAAAATGTGCCTCGTAGCGCAATTCTACTCTCAAAACAGAGGGACTAAACAGATGGCTACCATTTTTCTTAAGGAAGTTTCGGAACTCCATGACCTCCGCACAATCCACAAACACCTTTCCTCCCATTTTTTCCTGAGATCTATAAATACAATTAAAGTCTCCCACCATCAGTGTTGGAATATCCTGCTCCATCAAACTAGACATCTCATTTTATAATTTCTACACTCTCTATAATCAATGCTAGCATGCATTTCAGATAAAAACCAAGAGATATTATTCATTTTAGAAATAATAATATATATTTGTTGGATACACCTATATATGAAAAACATCAACCTTAACCAGGCCCCCAGACAATAATAATATTACTTGCCATACCCTATAGTATAGTATTGGAGTCCTAGAAAACTGGAAGGTGATGCCTGGTATGATCTAGACCTTGTCCTAAGAGACGAGTCTCCAAAAGAATATATAAATCCAACAATCAGTAATGGTGAAACCTGCATTCTCCTTGGCAAGCTGCACTTGAACCTACCCCTTATGTAGTTTGGAAGTATCCCGTTAGGTCGGGAGATCAACATCTCATGGCTTTCATGGACTTGGCAAGATGATCCACCCAATTCAGCTTAAAGCCTCTGCCCCTGTTCATCCCCTTCACATCTACACTCCCCAAGATTGCAGCACTACCAGCAGCCGGACACCCGCTTCTCCTTCTCCCCTTGGACACCCTTTGCCAAAGATGGATCACCAGCCCCGGAGCTCCTCCCAGCTGCCACAACCTCCCTAGCTCCCGAGCCACTGTTCCTCTGCACCAACTCTGTCCCTGCACACCCAAGCTCCACAAGAGGATATAACCCGGATGCCTGCTTCCCCCGTTGATGTTACGTTACGGAAAAAACAAAATAAAAACCTTCACCCCCCCGCATGCAATGCATGCGCGATCCGCGCGCGGGACCGCACGTTTTCATATATTTTTTTAATTAATTAATTTTAAAATTATTTTTTCAACTATCTTTTTTTATTTAATATAATAATGGTTAGTTTGGGTTTTTTTTATAATTTTCTACGAGACTTGAGCTTATAATTAGGCATCTATCCCAACCCTACAATGCATCCAGGAATTTCAAGCTCTTCTTCCCGTACTTTTCTATGTTCCAAAAGTCTTTAAAATTCTTTCTATTTCTTGCATTTTTTTTAAAAAAACTGGACCGAAGATGAGCTAATCGAATATGTTCGAGATCGTGCAACCGACGGGCATTGGAGTATTGTCTTCTAGATTATATCTTGGAGGAAAGTGTGTGGTCCAATTGTTCTTGGCACGAGAAGGAGACAAAATCTCTTTTAGGACAGTGGTTCTATCCGCTTCCAGGCTAGACTTCTTAACCTTATTCTGTAATATTTTAAATTATTTTATTATACCAAAATTATTCTATATATACACAACAAAAAAATATTTTTTAAATATCTTAAAAATATATATAAATACATATATGTATTTTCCATATATTACAAATAACAATTAAAAAAAGATCTGGAATAGTTTCTAGTGCATCATATAAATATAATTATTTATACTTAATTATTGTTTATTTATCTTGTATATTTTATATTTATATACACATAAAAAAATTAATTATCTTTTTTTAATTATTGATAGTATCATATCTATTTATTTTGTATTGTGCAAAATTAATTGAAGATCCTCCTAAATCTGTACTGCAGCATGTAAATTAATTTTTAAAAGACTACACAAACAAATTAATCAAAGCCTTTAGGATTTAGAAATAAATAACTTAAAATCTTAACAAAACCATAGATCCGATCACATTGGTGATCATTTTTTTTAAACTTCAATTTAAAAAAAAAGACAGTTTTAGAAACATATACAAGAAAAATAAAATAATATAAATAAATAAATAAAAAATAAAAAAATATTTAAATAATTTAAATAATTTTTTGATAAAATTATTTTTATTTTTTAGATCTTTTTTGAACCTGACCTGAATCCAATGGCAATCCTTAAGAATGACATCATTAGCCTAAAACATGAAAAATTTGACGAATCCTATTTTAGAAGGTGGCAAAGCTAAATGAAGTTTTGGCTAACAATCTTAGAACTTTAATCAGTGATCAATTAGTCCGCCTATTCCTTTAGTTCAACCACACCCACTATCTCAGAAGAGAATTATCTATGCAAAGGTATAATCCTTAATGCCCTTTCTGACTTACTCTATAACATTTACCTGTCAGCTAAGAGTGAGAAAAAATTATGGGATACCCTAGAGTCTAAGTATGGTCTTGTTGATGCTGGGATTGAATGATTCAATACTGTATCATTTCTTAGATATAATATAGTAGAAGACAAACCCATCAATAACCAACTCATCAATTCCAAGAGTACCTTAGAAAATTTCAAGCCAATGAAAATAAATTTTCAAAAGATTTAAGATCTCTAGCCTTCTAGATAAAATGCCTCATTCTCAGAATGGCTTTGTCAAAAGTCAACTCCAAAAGCAAGGAGAGCTAATCCTAGCCCAACTTTTGAACTCAATCAAGATAGAAGACCGACATAGGTCTAAAATTTAGTAAACTAAAATTCCAAGTATCCAAGCTCATATAATTGAAAGTCCAGAAGGCTCCATCTTTAGGTCAATAAATTTAAACCCTGAAATTAATCACTTTTTTCAACTTTGATTGGTGGTTGGATTCAGGAGCTAATGTTCATATTTATTTTGATCGCTTCTGGTTCACTACTTTTTAGGACTCAAGTGGAGGAAGTGTGATCCTAGAAAACAACACAGCCACTAGGATCATGGAATAAGATCGAGCCAACCTGAAGATGATATCAGGAGAAGTCCTCATCTTAATGGATGTACCATATGTTCCAAATCTTAAAAAGAAACTTGTCGGTAGGTTTCAGCTAGTTCAGAGAGAATATAAAATTATCCTTGATGTAATAGAGTTGTAATAACTAAGAATAATGCCTTTATAAAAAAAAGAATATATAAGTGAAGGCTTATTCAAACTGAATGTAATAAATTCTTTCATTAATAAAGCTGAGAATCAAATTTATTTTATAAATAAGTCTAAACAAAATTTGTGGCATGACAGGTTGGATCATGTACATTTAGAAAACGTTAAACATATGATTGAATTAAAACTAATTTCTAAATCAAACTTAGATTCATGTAAATTTAAAATATATGCTGAATCTAAATAACTAAGAAAACATTCAAATCAGTTAAAAGAAATTCTTTAATCTTGGAGTTAATACATAGTGATGTATGTGACTCCACCAAGACTGTAACCCGTGATGGAAATAGATACATAGTGACCTTTATAGATGATTTTTTCAAATATTGCTACCGTTATCTAATTAAATCTAAAAATAAAGCCTTCAATAAGTTTAAAATTTATAAGAGTGAAGTAAAAAATCAACAAAAAAAAAAGATTAAAATTTTTAGATTTGATAGAGGAGGGGAATATACCTTGAATGAATTCTTCCAGTTCTATCAAGAACATGGTATAATTTATAACTGCTCCTTACTCTCCATAGTCAAATGTTATAGTTGAGCATAAAAATTGTATCCTTGTGAATATAGTAAACGCTATGCTTATCAGTTCCGGCTTACCCGAGAACTTGTGGGGAAAGCTCTTCTATCTTCTTGCTTCATCCTAAATAGAATACCTATTAAGGATAGTGGCAAGACTCATGAATTTTAAAAAAAGATGACTCATAAACTAAATTTTTTCAAAGTGTGGGAGTGCCTAGATAAGATTAATATCCCTGAATCCAAAATGAGAAAATTAGGATCTAAGACTATAAATGCTATATTTATAGGCTATACCCAAAATAGCAATGCCTATAGATTCTTAGTAATAAAATCAGAAATTAGTGATAGAGCAGATAATTCAATCTTAGAAGCTAAAGATACCTCTTTTTTTGAGGATATATTTTCTTTTAAGACTAGAATATCTAGATCCCTAGAATGTGAACCATCTTCCTCTAGAGTTAAGAAGAAGTAAAAGAAAAATAGTTGAAAAAGATTTTAGAGAAGACTTCTTCACATTCTTAGTAGAGGGTGAACCTTCTACGTATGATGAGACGAGGCCATCATCAAAATCATCATATTGAAAGGAAGCCATAGATAGTGAAATTCAATCAATCCTAGAAAATAAAATATGTATTTTAACTGATTTACCTCCAAAAAACAAACCTATAGGAATAAAATAAAAATTTAAAAGGAAATTAAGGCCATATGGAATAATTGAAACATATAAAGCTAGACTAGTTATAAAAGGTTTTAACTAAAAGAAAGATATAGATTACTTTGATACTTATGCTTCTGTAGCTAGAATAACTATCCTAAGAATTTTAGTAGCTTTAGTCTCAATTCATAAATTAACAATCCACCAAATGGATATAAAAACTGCATTCTTAAATGAAAAACTAGAAGAAAAAATCTACATAAACCAATCTCAATGGTTTGAAGTAAAAGGACAAAAACATAGAGTATCTAAACTAAATAAATCACTTTATAGTTTAAAGTAAGCTCATGGATAATGGCATATTAAGTTCAATGAAATTATCTTAAAAAATAATTTTAAAATAAATGAATATGATAAATGTGTATATTATAAAAGACATGATATAGTTTTATAATATTATACTTGTATGTAGATAATATATTATTATTTGAAATATCAATAAGAATAATTCAAGAAATTAAAAGCTATGTATCAAATAATTTTGATATGAAAGACCGGAGAAGTTGATATAATTTTGAAAATGAAGCTTAAAGAGTAGATAGTGGAATAGTAATAAGCCTAGCGCACTTAATAGAGAAAATGTTTAAAAAACTTAAATTTTTTGATTAAAATCCTATCTCTATCCCTTATGATCATAGCTCTTACTAAATTAAAAATTTAGGAGAGCCTGTTAATCAATTAGTTTATTTTCAAATGATAGGATTTTTATTATATATTTTAAATAGAATCGATTCAGATATAGCCTATGCGATACGCAGACTGAGTAGATATACTAGTAATTCTAGTAAAGAACATTGAAAAGCTTTAGAAAAAATCTTTAAATATTTTAAGAAAATCTTAGATTACTCTCTAGTATACTTTGATTGTCTGGAAGTACTTGAGGATTATAGTGATGTTAATTGGTTAATAGATAACTTAGATGTTAAGTCCATAATTGAGTATATCTTCTTGTTAGGATGAGCTATATCTTCTTGTTAGGATGAGCTATAGTATCTCGGAACCCTTATACACAAACAATAATTATTAAAAGTATGTTAGAATCTGAATTAACTATTCTTGACACCGCATGTATTGAAGCACAATGACTAAAATATTTAATAAATGATATAGAAATTCTTTCACCAAAAATTTTAAAATTTTTCTTAAATTATAATTATAGAGCTCTAATTGATTTATTAAATTAATAGATAACTAATAAAAAGATGAATAATCATATCCTGATCAGGTATAAAGTTATAAGAAATAAAATGAAAAAAGTGATATCACTATAATTTATAAGATCAAAAAATAATCTAATAGATCTTTTGATCAAAGGCCTTTCAAAGGCTACGGTATCTGAGATATCGAGGGGGATGAAATTTAAGCCCATATATTAGTCACTAGAGTGGACCCCTATCATTATGGCAACTTCATGGTTAAGGTTAAAAAAAAAATGATATCTGAGAGCACCGATTCGGAGTCTTTTTCCATCCCAACTCTATAGTACGGTACTGTATTATGATGGTTAGGTTGAGCATAGTTTTTAATAGATCTAAGATTATGAGTTTAGCAAGCTATGATTTCATTGCACGTACCCTTAAAGGATTTATCTTAGTAAAAGTAGTCATGAAGCTGCGACTATGGGATCAGGATGAATCTCTAATAACTATCATAAAAATTAAAGCAAGTGCATGGCCTAAATAGCACTATCCCATATTTTGATCAATTCATCTTTATACTATATATATTTTATACTAAATACAAGTTCAAACCTAGAAGATACTTGCACTAAGTACAATAAAAATCCAAAGATCTCTTATTTTAAATTATTTATCAAGTTTAATAATATTAAATTTTTAATTTTTAATTATTTTTTATAGGAGATTGTCGACGTTACATTATGAAAAAAATAAAATAAAAACCTTTCCCCCCTCATGCAACACGCGCATACTGTGCACGTGTCTACATGTTTTCATGCATTTTCTATTTTTTAATTAATCAATTCTAAAATTAATTTTTTAATGGCAATTTTCTTATTTAATGTAATAACGGCTTGTTTGAAAACTTTTTTAAATTTTTTTCTAGAATTTTGAGCCTATAAATAAGCCTCTATCCCGGCCCTACAATACATCCAAGAATCCCAAGCTCTCTCTCTCTCAAACTTTTCTCTATTCCAACAATTTTTAAAATTCTTTCTCTCTTCTACATTTTTTTTAAAAAAAATTTAGACCGAAGATGAGTTAATTGGCATCCGTTCAAAATTATGCCATCGACGGGCGTTAAAGTGTTGGCTTTCAAGTTGTACTTTGGAGGAGAGTGTGTGGTCCAATTATTTTTCGCATGAAAAGGAAACCAAATCTTTTTAAGGGCAATGGTTCAATCTACCTCCCAGGCTAAATTTTCTAACCTTGTCCTATAGTATTTTAAATTATTTTGTACACCAAAATTATTCTATCACACACATCATGAATTTTTTTAAAATATTTTAAATATATATAAAAATACATATATGTATTTTCCATACATTATAACGAACATCCCCTACTAGTGATAAATTGCAAGGACCAGACTTCCAGCCCTCACCACCTCCTGAGCTCTAAAGCCACTATCCCGGGAAGACCTAGCACTTCCATCCACTGCCACCCTTGGCCTATTCATGCCGAACTTTGCCATGGCTAGTTTGCTCGCTCTGAAGGAGGATAAGACTAGAGCTCCGGCATCAGACTCCCCACCTGGCGAAGACCCCCGACTCACCAGTCACTCAGTAATCCTCGTTGTAGCTCCATGGCCCCGCTCACCAGTCAAAGATAGAGGAGATGAATTGGGCTGCACCACCTGTTATCTAATCCCGGTATATAATTTGGGCTCCATAAGGGAAGGCCTGCTCAATATCTCCAATAAGGCTTTGGGTGGGCTTTGGGCCCACTTCAAGTTGGGTTGGCCTGGGTCTGACATTATGACTTCTATTGGGCTGGTCTCCTCACACTAGCCCATGTCCATAGCTTCATCCCATGGCCCAAATGCTACTAGGGTGTGGAAGATTGATGCATAAGTAGAGGGTGACCCATCCGAGCTGACCCGACCCTGACTAGGTTCCTCGGGGTGATTCATCGATGAGCGACAGCGAGCAACCTTGTTGGCCTTCTACCAGCCATCGAAATCAGGGAGGAACTTGGCAAACTCAAATGTTGCTATAGCGAGTCAGGCCTAGAGGAAGATGAGTTAGAACTCGATCAGTCCGGGTTGGACTTGATCTCCTTCCTCGCCTTCACCATTGCCTTAGGTGCCCATGGCTACTAGATCTAGGAGGTAACGAGCCAAGGGCCATGTCTCGGATGGTACCCCCCCTCCTCGCAGCACCGAAATATGATCCTCCATTACCTTTCACTACCATAGGAGTTGAAGAACTAGGGCCTTAACCTTCACCATCATCAACCACAACATTTTCCTATTGGAGTGGCCAATTGCTACTATTTGAAGTAGGGTAATCCTGGGGGATCTGACAACCATCATTGAAGTGGCCTAGTCAACCACATTGGTAGCAGACCGAGGGAAGGTTCTCATAGACAAAAGGTTGCCAAAACACCCCCTTGTTCCTTCTCACAGAGATGCCCGGCTTCAATGGCTTCCTTAAATCAATTTCCACTCGGATCCGAGCATACCCTATTTTATGGAAGAGGTTGGTGAAGTCAATAGCCATTGGCCTTCCAGCTTGCACCACAATCACAAGAATGGTGGGGCTTAGCCAAAACTTCATAAGAAGTCATGATAATCGTAGCCAAACTATAGTCTTTCTGACCAGAATCGAAGGATCTAGTGGTCCTCGGCAAGGAAAAATGTCTTTGGATCATAGTCAAGTTTACCCTTAGCCCTAACCTCTGCCACCCATTCAATCGAGACCTTCCAGCCCAGACTTCTTATGAACATAGCCACCTTATTCCACTACCATCGGGATTTTTTAATCACCACCTTTGAGAACTCCAACACCTTAGTGAAGTACCATTGAAGCTCCTCCACTTCCCCATCGGATCTTAAGTGAGGTCCATAGTAGTTGCCTTGATGGAGCTCCCTCACTAGATCTTGGTGATCCCCAACCACCACCATTTGCAGAACCACCATCTTTCTATTAGTACAAAGCTTTAAAAACTATGGATGTGATTAAATAAATTAATAAGATATGATCAAATAAATCAAACCTAGAAGCATTAGAGGCACTATCCTAAGGCATATTTTTATCCCATGTACAAGAATTGTTGGAAATACTATTCCAAGATATGATCAAGATTCCTTTGCCTGCAAGCACAATTGTAGAAGAGGTTGATAGAGACTCTTTCAGTACCAAGGAAGAAGAAAAACTTTATAATAAAAAAGGTCAAAAAGAATTATATAGAAAAGAGAAAACTAGAAAAAGCCAAGAATAGTTCTTTAGATGGCTTAGAATAACTTTTTCATTACTTCCAAGACAATGACCCAAGAAGACCTTTTATAGCCATCAAATCTGATCGTTTTAGTTTTTATTGATTTATTAAAGCCTATAATAAAAAGCCTAATAGTCAGAAATTAAAAGTCCAATGGTTAAATTATTAAAAAGGCCAATGATCAAATAATTAAAACTCAAACAGTCAAACATTAAAACTCCAATGGTCAAATTATTAAAAACTCTAATAATCAAATTATTAAAAATTTTAATGGTCAAATCATTAAAATTAAAAATTAATTATTGAAACAAATTTTAGGTTTTTTAATAATTCCTTTTAAAATTTTAAAATTTTAAAATAATAAACTAAAAAATATAAATTTTTAGATGCTTATACTATGTAGTAGATAAGGTATCTTAACAAGACTTACCTTATTTAGTGTGAATAGTTTTCATATGAAAGAATCGGAGTGAACCAGGTCTTGAATTATATTTCTTTGATCCAAACTTTAACTACCACACATATAGTATAGAATTCTCCATCGCAAGTCTGTGCATTAATGGCCTTACACATATATCTTTATTTTTTTATGGGAGCTTCTAAAGATTGCCAATATCTCTAGTCATGGCTATGTATGAATACTCTCATATAAATGAGCCTCTCCAAAGATGTGTATAGTATCACATCTCGAGAAATATCTCTTGTATCTTATTTAGAGATAAACTCTTCCTAACCACTATATAAAAGTACTAATCACCATAGGGATGGGATGAAATTTATGGCTCCTATATCAAACAAACATTATATTTTTCTTGACCAACCAATCAGCTTGTTATTACCATATTAAACCTTTTTCAGGGGATCTCCTATTACAGAGATTGGGTTTCCACTACTAGAAGGTCCTTTATAGGCTAAGCCACATTCTCCTCAATAACTCCATGATTTTAGTTCTATTTAAATCTTTAGTAAAACAAATTGATAAAATGAAGCTTCTCCTATAAGTTTTGAATCATATCTGAATTTAAAATCATGATATAAAATAGTATAGAAAAACTAGTTGATATAAATTCTCATAATGAGATAACATATATCTTTCATGCTCACAATCCTTTCCGTATGATGTGTACAGACATATATCTTATGTAGATTAGTGAGATAATTAAATATCAATATAAGCATCTAATTAGATATGATGCAAAAAATAAAGTACATTATCAGGTAATGAATAATTACTATAATTCAAAACATATCATGTACAGTGACCATAAATAATCAAAATTAAAAATATGTTTGTTATATGCAAGATAAAGCACCAAAAATTGATAAGACAATCATTCATCATGGAATCTATTTAAAGTATAGAGGTATAACAGGTATAACATCTATTTTGCATTTTAATAATTTTATATAAACTGATTTTTAGTTTTGTAACAATTTTACTTTAAATATTAGAAGTCTTGCAAAAGGCTAGTTATTATTTTCAAGTATAAATAATTTGCCATATAATAATTATAGCTAGTTCACATAATTCAAAACATAAAATTATTTGTGGATTTCTTTGATTTAGAATAAAGTAAAAAAAAAACTATCAAGTATTGTGCAAACTATTACATAAAATTATATTATAGCATATCAATCAAAAATAATTTAAGAAACTTGCATATCATTCAGTGTCAGTGTATAACAACGGTTAATGTGGTAAATTGGGATGAATGCATTTTGCATTTTGTAGATATAAGCACAAATACAATGATTTAATTTAAAAGAGATTTCCGGTGTCATACTAAAGAAATATTTGAACAAATAAAAAAATAAAAAAATCATATATAATATGTTAGACACATTCATTGCTTGATTTCATTTATCAAAAATTATACAACTATATTTAGACACAAATAATTCTAAATTCGTGATAAAAATTGTAGATAGACAAGTATGTGTTAAGGGAGCAATCATTGACGTAGTTAAAACACATGAAATCAATAATGAGAATGCCAACAATATACATTATATAAGAGGCCTTACATTGGAGGAAGATATAGTATATATATGGAGATGTCTAGCAAATGAAAATTGATTGTAATTAGTCATTGACGGTACTATAACAAATTATTTCAATAGCTAGGTCTTTGTTTTCTCTTTTTTTTTGGACATACAAAAGCAATTATAGCCATTTATACATGCACATGATCATCATAAAAGGATACATGCATTTTAACAATGTATTATATCAAATGATTATTTGTATAAAATATCCAAAAACTCATAAAAAAGAAACACTTGGAGCCCTATGGTACAATAGTATGTATTTCTCACCATATAAAATAAGTATATGAAACATGCAACCAAAAAAAATATAATATGATCTAGTAGTGTCGTGATATAAGATAAAAACTACATGAGTTCACATCAACATACATGTTTAAGTATTATAAGATAACTCTGTAGGTTGCATCCATAATACATACCAAGTAATCAAGCATTAGTATAGCAATAAGATAAAAGCATTTCTACCAATTTATTACTTGTTCTAGCCCATATCATCACTATAGGTTTATATGAATGAGTATCAAACAAATACAAC
Source organism: Areca catechu (assembly GCA_021397845.1). Lineage (NCBI taxonomy): Eukaryota > Viridiplantae > Streptophyta > Magnoliopsida > Arecales > Arecaceae > Areca > Areca catechu. The sequence continues at coordinate 37,538,817 of CM038040.1, forward strand.
TAGTACAAACCAATAGATATTATACCATGCATTCCCATTTCAGCCAAGACAAAAACATCCAGAATAGCCTTGTTTCTATTGAAGGTGCTCTCAAATTTTTCTCCAATATTTTTTTTTTTTTTTTTAAATTTCTGAAATAGATGGAGGTCTCGCATAAAAAGTAGTCATGATCATGATAGAAAATCATCATTTTATATAAGATAAAAGATAAAAAATCAAAATAAATAAACTATATAAATATTATGCTATATTACCATTGCATAAGCTTCCAATCGTGCCAGGACTATGTCATAGTCCTATAACACAATCATAAATATATAAACTAGTCACATATTTATCTATAATTTTTATTTTATTTTATTTTTGTTATAAATTAGTTTTGAGTTTGTCTTTTGTTAACGTGCAATATAATGATACGTTGTTATATGACAATCTAGCAGAAATTAGGAATTTAGGATATAATGTAGATGTTAAATAATAATCAACCCATATATCTAAGATGATTAATAATCCTAGATATCTATAAATTAGTAAAGTCCCGTGTTTAGTTATTAGGAACATGTCTTTAGACCTTTATAATGTAGTTAAAATCAATATATATTTATAAGAAAACAAAAGAATGAATTAGTATGTACTATTGTTCAATCTGCTTAATCTTTGTAATCACATTTTTTCTATGTTAGCGTGTACCAAATATTGGCACGGAATATTAGCACTATATTTTGACCAATATGGGCAAAAGCCATGATACACATATCAATACCCTATCTCTTGCACTGAACAACTATAACATAATCAATACTAATTCAAAGTGATCGGCATGTAGCTCCATAATCCATCTAATTTGTTAAACGTTCGCATGGGGTATCACTAAAAGGAAAATTGATTCTATCATTTTATGCTCCAAAGATTCACAATGATATGCTCCAAAGATCCCTTTTTTTTTTAAATGATCAACTAATAGACTAAATTGATTAGCTTCCTAATGATGGATAATATATTGAACCTTTATAATCTATAATTGATTAAATACATCAAACACTGAATCCTCTATATGCATATATAATAATCAGTAAAATCACTACTACTGTATAAAACAATCCTGAACTACAAATTAGTTTATTAATATAGCTACGCTAGAAACTCAGAGTATACATATTCTCATGTTTCATTTTGTATCATAGAGAATCAGTCTAGATGCTAACTTAGAAGGGTGCAAATTGATACCAGGATGGTAGATATGTCCACCATGGATGAACAGGCCACAAATGAGTCAGACCATCAGATTCTGGATCACCAAAAGCTCTTTAGATTAGTCAAAGGAAGATTACTATCTATTGGGGGCTTGATTCATGGATTGCAACAGATTTTTATACTAGCTATCAATCCAAGCACTTCCTAGTTCCTGGCCAGGACAACTTATTAGGGAAAAGAGGATCCTACCATGAAATCGAGGAAGCCAATTGGACAATAGGGAGATTGTCTTATTAATTGCAGTTTAAACTCATGGAACCAGGGATCGACCTTCAAATTCCATTAGATCTGGGTATGATTTTGGTCAAAAGTGAAGCAAGCAAATTCTGAAAATTTTGTCGAACAAAGTATAATTAACAAAAAACACCAACTCAAATATTTTTCTATCTAAAACATCTTTCAGGCAAAATTTTCATCACCAAATCATATACAAATACATCCCGAACTATTTTTATGAAAAAGATGATATCACTGTCATCATTCTCATTATCATGCAAGATTTTCTCCATCAAAAAATAAGATTACAAGGGAGACAATATCAAATCCATGAGGGTTTGAAATATCTATGTCGGCTATGTATTATAAGATATAATTTACTGCAAATCTTTAAAATTTATGGTTAGAATCTTGGATTAATATCTTGTTAGTTTCTTTAAATACAACCCGAGAAATATACCTTAAAATATTAGTACAGGACTTTAAAAATTATGAAAGTGATTAAAAAAACTAATAAGATTTTTTAATATAGAAAAAAAATAAAATACTTCTTGAAATTGCTAAAAATAAAAATTAAATCCGAAAGCTTGCAAGGCATTATCCTAAGATATATTTCAATTTTTCGTACAGGAATTATTAGAAATACTATCCCGAGATATGACCAAAATTTCTCTACCTGCGAATATTATTGTGGAAGAGGTTGATGGTAACTCTTTTAGCATTTGGGAAGAAGAAAAACTTTGTAATTAAAAAAATCAAAAGAATTTTGTAGAAAAGAGAAAACTAAAAGAAGTTAAAAATAATTTTTTGGATGGCTTAGAATAGCTTTTTCATTGCTTCCAAGACAAGAATCCAAGAAAATTTTTTATAGCTACCATTTTATTTTTTATTAATTTATTAAAGAATGTAATAAGAAGCTCGATGATAATCTAATAGCTAAATTATTAAAAAATTCAATGGCCAAATAATTAAAACTTTAACTGTCGAATAATTAAAATATCAATGATCAAATCATTAAAAATTTAACGATCAAATCATTAAAATTTTAATGATTAAATTATTAAAATTAAAAATTAATTATTAGAAAAATTGAGATTTTTTCAATACTTTTTCCATCCCAAATACCCGGCTACTCTCACTTGCAAACTGTTCGGCGAAAAGCCCAAAAGAACGGGCAGATTTTAAAGCGAGCTTCCAAATAGAGTAGGCCCATCGGACTTTTTTATTTTTTTTTCTTCAACATTCTATTTAACCAAATAAAACACGAGGTGGGAAAGCCAATGGCAAACAATTTCTGAACTGAAAAAAAAAAAAAAAAGTTTAAAACCAAGGTTATGTCACATGGGCGGTGACATATTATGCATTTTTCATTTTTTACGAATGAAGAGGGCTGTGAAAGTGAGTTAATTTGAATGATTGCTAAACCGTTTGATTGATGACTTCTCGTCAAGGTGCCTTTCATGCATCTTGATGCATGGTCAAAGGACAAATTTTTTTTTTTAATAATATTTTTTAAAAATAAAATTATCAAAGTACCGAAAGAATTTTACGGTACTTTGGCCTGGTGTAATTTTTTTTTTCCATTGGTCTTCCGACGTGGAGCGTCTTTAGACCGAGGAAAAAAAAAAAAAAAAAAATTTCTTGTGCATTTTTAGACAAGAAAAAAAAAAAAAGCCCGAAGAATCACCAGAAAAAATAAAAAAATCTTGAAGACGCTGGTGGAGCCTGCATCTTCTAAATTAATCCAAAAAAAATATTTTTTAGAAATCCAGTTTAAAAACAAAGGTAAAACATGTGTCTCCTAAATCAACCAAAAAAAATAAAAAATAATTTAAATCATGGTCGGAATAAAAAAATAAAATATAAATATTTTAAAATATTTTTTAAAACAAATACTTAAAGACGGGATAGATTCTGCATCTAAATATTTTTTTAATAATATTTTTTTAAAAAAAATTATCAAAGTAATGCAGGTCAAAATAAATTTACTGAACTACCACAGCTCGATAAACATAGCAGCCACACTCGTGTCTTTAAATTTTAACATAATAAAATTTAAAAATATTTAAAATAACATAATAAAATTATAATATATATAATATTTAAAATAATATAATAAAATAAAAAAAATTAAAAAAATAAAAGAAGCTATAGGTAAAGTGAAGCCGCAGGTCGTACTTGTGACTTCATCTTATTCCTGCACCTTAATTTTTAAAATAAAAATTAAAAAAATTAAAATATTGAAATATTTCGGTAATCGAACCAGTGATCGGATCAGAGCTCAGACCGGCATTCGGATCGGTGGCTAGACTAGCGACTGGATTGGATCGGCGATCCAATCCGGTCACCATTCCAACCACCGGTCCGGTCACCCGTCCAGCCATCGGTCCGGTGATAGGTCCTGCCACCGGTCCTACCACCAGTCCGATCGTCGGTGCTGCCATCGATCCAGTGGATCGGCATGTCATGCCACCGGTCCTGCCATGGGTCCGGCTGTCGGTCAGACCAAGGGTCCGGCCATTGGTCCAGTAGCCGATCCGGCCACCGGTCTAGCCATCAATCTGGCCACTGGTCTTATCGCCTGTCTTGCCATAGGTCCGGCCATATTGGTGGTTGGACCGATGGTAGGACCGGCAGTCGGACCCCTTATGGGATCGGCGGCCGAACCCCTGGTTCGACAAGTGGTTCGGCAGCCGATTCGGTTGCAGTTCGGCCACCAATCCGGTCACTGATCTTGCCACCGGTCAGGATGTAGATCCTGCCACCGGTCCGGCTGCCTGTCTTGCCATCGGTTCGATCACCGATCCAACCAGGGGTCCTGCCTCCGGTCGGTCGCCGGTCCAACCAGGGGTTCGTACGCCAGTCCAACCAGGGGTCCGTCCTCGGTCTTGTCACTGGTCCGGCCGCCGCTCTGACCAGGGGTTCGACTACCGGTCCTACCACTGGTCCAGCCACCAATCTGGCCGGACCTGTGGCCGGACCCCTAGTCGGATCGGCGACCGGACCGGTGGCAAGACCGGCACCTAGACCGGTGGCAGGACTTATCGCCGAACCGGTGGCCAGATGGGTGATCGAACCGATAGCTAGAATGGCGACCGGATCCGATCGCCGATCCAATCCAGTCGCCAGTCCAGCCATTGATCTGATTACTGGTCTGGGCTTCGATCCAACCACTGGTTCGATCATCGATCCGATTATCAGAATATTTCAATTTTTTAAATTTTAATTTTTTATTTTAAAAATTGAGGTGCAGGAATAATATGAAGTCGCAGGTGCGACCTACGGCTTCACTTTACCTGCAGCTTCTTTTATTTTTTTAAAATATTAATTTTATTATATTATATTATATATTATAATTTTATTATGTTATTTTAAATATTTTTAATTTTATTATGTTATTTTAAATATTTTAAATATTTCATTATATTATTTTAAATTTTATTATATTTTTTAATTTATTATGTTAAAATTTAAAAACACGAGTGTGGCTGCCATGTTTACCGAGCTACAATAGTTCAGTAAATTTATTTTACCTGCATTACTTCGATAAATTTTTTTTAAAAAAAATATTATTAAAAAATATCTAGATATAGGATCTATTCCATCTTTAAGTATATTTTTTAAAAAAATATTAAAAAAAAATCTTATATTTTATTTTTTATTTGGTATATTTAGGAGATTCAATATATTTTTTTTTATTTTTTTGGTTGATTTAAAAGATGCAGGTTCTATCTGTGTTTTTAAATTGGATTTTTTTTTTGAAAGATGTAGATATTGCATCTCAAAAAAAAAAAAAAAAAAAAAAAAAAAAGGGATTGATTTAGAAGATGCACATGCGTCTTCAAGGTTTTTTTTTTTTTTTTCGATGATTCTTTGAGTTTTTTTTTTTCGATATAGCATGCGCCTTCAAGATTTTTTTTATTTTTTTCGATGATTCTTCGAGTATTTTTTTTTTCCCGATTTAAAGATGCAAGCGTCTTTAAGATTTTTTTTTTATTTTTTACCGATGATTCTGCGAGTGTTTTTTTTTTTCCCGATTTAAAGATGCAAGCAGCCTGCATCTTCTCCATGTCGGAACAATAACGAAAAAAACATACACCGGGCCAAAGCATCATAGTTTGGTAAAATTTCATTCAAACTAGATATTTTGACAATTTTATTTTTAAAAAATATTATTATTATTATTATTATTATTATTATTTTGATAAAATGGTGTATTCTATTCAAATATAACGAGAGCGAATATAGTTTAAAAAGTTAGAAAGTATAATATTACGAAACTGTACAGGAGCCATCTACCAAGATTGCCAAAAATCAAAATTGGAGTGGTTGGCTACATGCGTTGCAATCCAATCAGCAGCAGAATTGGCCTTCTTGAAGATATGTCGTATCGTGAGAGAAGTGCATCCCTGAAGGAAGAGACCAATGTCCCGAATGATAGGATGAGAGGATGGAAACCTCAGAATCTGGCGAATCCAGGAGATCACCGTAGCCGAGTCACCCTCAATGATAAGGTGGTCCAGGTGAAGAATCTAGCGTGCATAAGCTATACCTGCACATGCTGCATATAGTTCCGCCAGCAGCACCAACGGATCCTGGAGGTGGATACTTCCAGTAATCAAGAAGCCCAGGCAAGGATCATGGATGATGAAAGCCACTACTCCTTGTCCTTGGCGAAGACTCCCGTCAAAGCTTACTATGAAGTGGCTCGGAGAAGGGGGTTTCCAGGAGATAAAAACTCGACGGGACGCTCAATAAGCGAGACGGGAATCCAGATCTCCAGCGACATCACAAAGAAAAGGTACTCATGGATACGGACCCTAGCTCTCTTAATAATCAATATGACGGAGACAGTGACTGAGCCAAATATCATCTGAATCCTAGAAAGCCGGATATCATCTGTACTTTGATAATTTTTAAAAAACATTATTAAAAAAAATCGTCGAAGGACTGTGTTGCCCAATTTTTTTTAAATAATATTTTTTTAAAAATAAAATTATCAAAGTATCGATATTTATCAAACCACGGTACTTTTGCCACCTGGACTCGTTTTTTTGGATTTGGGTACCCACGTGGAGAAGATGGAGGCAATGCCCGCATCTTTAGACAGGAGGAACAAAAAAAAATAACTTGAAGAACCACCGAAAAATAAAAACCCTTGCAGACTAAACCAATCACAAAAAAAAAATAATGCCTTAAAACAAAAAAAAAATCTGGTTTAAAGACGCAGGTTTTACCTGCGTCTTCTAAACTCATCAAAAAAAATAAAAAATAAAAATGATTCAAATTTTCTAAATGGATCAAATAAAAAAATAAAATATGAATTTTTTAAATTAATACCTTTTGAAAAAATTCTTAAAGACGGGTGGATCATGTGTCTGGATATTTTTTTAATAATATTTTTTAAAAAAAGTTACCGGAGCAGTGCGAGTCAAAATAAATTTAGTAAATTACCGTAGCTCGGTAAACATGGCAACCACACTCATATCTTTAAATTTTAACATAATAAAATTTAAAATATAATAAAATTTAAAATAATATAATGAAATATTTAAAATATTTAAAATAACATAATAAAATTAAAAATATTTAAAATAACATAAAATTATAATATATAAAATATTTAAAATAATATGATAAAATTAAAAATTTTAAAAAATTAAAAGAAGCTATAGATAAAGTGAAGCCACAGGCCATATCTATGTCTTTATCTTATTCCTGCACCTCAATTTTTAAAATAAAAAAATTAAAAAAATAAAAAAATAAAACATTCCGATTGCCATCAGTTCGGTCGCTGGTGCTGCCACCGGTCTGACGGACAGGTAGGTCCTACCATCGGTTTGGGGACCGGTCCTGTGACCGATTAGACCAGGGGTCTGGCCATCGGTCTGGCAACCGGTCCGACCACCAGTCCAATCACCAGTTCAGCCACCAATCTGGCTGCCAGTCCTGCCACCGATCTTACCACCGGTCCGGTCGCCGGTTCGACTAGGGATCCAGCCACCGGTCCCGCCACCCTCAAGCCAGATTGGTGGCTGGACTGGTGGCAGGACTTGTGGTAAGACAGGCATCTGGACTGGTGACAAGACCGACATCTAGATCGGCGGCCAGATTGGCAACCGGTCCGGCCACTGGACAAGATCGGCGACTAGATTGGTGGCCGGACCGATGGCCGGACAGGTAGTAGGACCGGTGCCCAAACTGGTGGCAAGACTTGCCGGTCCGCTGGACCGGTGACAGCACCTACAGCCGGACAAGTGACAGGACCTGTTGCGGATCGATGACCGGACCGGTGGTCGGAATAACGACCGGACCGGTGGTCGGAATAACGACCGAAACTGATCGCCGATCCAATCTAGTCACTAGTCCAGCCATCAATCTGATTGCCGGTCCGAGCTCCTATCCGACCACTAGTCCAATCACCGATCCGATTACCAAAATATTTTAATATTTTTAATTTTTTTAATATTTTAATTTTTTATTTTAAAAGTTGAGGTACATGAATAAAATAAAGCCGGAGGCATGGCCTATGGCTTTATTTTACCGGTAGCTTCTTTTAATTTTTTTTAAATTTTAAATTTTATTATATTATTTTAAATATTTTAATTTTATTATATTATTTTAAATATTTTAATTTTTATAATATTATTTTAAATATTTCATTATATTATTTTAAATTTTATTATATTTTTTAATTTTATTATGTTAAAATTTAAAGATATGAGTGTGGTTGCCATGTTTACCGAGCTATGGTAGTTCAGTAAATTTATTTTGACCCGTACTACTTTGGTAATTTTTTTTTAAAAAAATATTATTAAAAAATATCCCGATGATCTATCCATCTTTAAGATTTTTTAAAAAAATATTATTTTAAAAAAACTATATTTTATTTTTTTATTTGATTTATTTAAAAAATTTGAATTATTTTTTATTTTTTTGATAAGTTTAGAAGATGTAGATTTTACCTGGGTCTCTGAACCGGATTTTTTTTGGTTTTAAGGTATTATTTTTTTTTTGTGATTGGTTTAGCCTTCAAGGGTTTTTTTTTTTTTTCTCGATGGTTCCTCAAGTTATTATTTTTTTGGTTCCTCCGGTATACCTGCGTCTTCTCCACGTGGGTACCCAAATTCAAGAAACGAGTCCAGGTAGCTAAAAGTACCGTGGTTTGCTAAAAAAATCTTTCAAACTACGGTATTTGGTAATTTTGTTTTTAAAAAATATTATTTAAAACAAAATCCCTGTGTTGCCCCCAACCGATGCGATAAACGTGGGACCCAACCCAGTCTCGCATGAATTGGACCACTCGTCGCCGTCAAAACCCGCCCTGCATTGATTCCGATCTCACGGTCCAAAATCACCCGCCAACGAATCATAAGCCTCCAGGGACGCGCGCGCGGCAACGGATAAACACACCGCCAGTGAAGACTGAAACCACGCCGGGCCTCAGCCATGGCTGCCCTCCTCGCGGAGCGCTCTCTCGTCGCTCCTCTCCTCCCTTCTCCCGCCGCTCCTCGCCGGAACCTCTCTCCTCCGGAAGGAAACCTAGGGTTCCGCCTTAGGCCCATCCCTCACTCCGTCGTCTCGCCACCGGTCCCTACCCCCTGCCCCTGCTCCTCCGGAACCCTAGACCCCGAGCCGGCGGACGAGAGCCCTACGCCTAACTCTAGCACTAAGGTAGGAGGCAAAGAGGGGGGCAAGGATCGGCGGCGGGTGGTGAGGATCGCGTGGGAGAAGCTGGTCCGCTGGTCCCGGTCCTGGCGATCTAAGGTCAAGAGTGACGTCCTGGAACGGACAAAGAAGGTGCGAAATCACTATATTCCCACTCTTTTATTAAGTACTTTTACGCGGAGAACTGATATAATTTTGATGAAGGATCCTTTTTTCCTGATAAAATGTTGTGCTAGTAGGTTGTGGTTCTTGGTGGTGGATCATTTGGGACGGCAATGGCAGCGCATGTTGCCAGCAAGAAGGCTGAAATGGAAGTTGCAATGCTTGTTAGGGATGCCGATGTTTGTCGAGCTATTAACGAGACCCACTTTAATAGGTAAGAGGTTAGAATCAAATAAAATGTTTATTTGATTTAGATGTCATTCTATTGATAGCTTATTCCACTGCATCAAATTCTTCTGTTATTAGGTGTGAATGAAGAAAAAAATGGAATGCAACGTGTAACTAGACATGCTGTCAGTAAAAAGTTGATCTGTTTGTTGATATTTATAATCCTATCCTGTCAAAAACTAGTCTTTTTATAAGTTCTACAGGTGTTGCCATTAGAAATTTATGCAATGCTTTCTCTATTAATCATAGTTGAGATAAAAGGATGTATCCACATACATGTGCCTAGGATTCACGCCAATAGTCCAATTTTTTTAGATTTATGAGTATGACAGTAGTGTGATGAGCTCCTTTCAAGAAGATGACTGTGGTTGGCATTATCATAAGAAAATTTCTTATGTTTTCATTAGAAAAAAAACCCTTCTAAAGAATTTAGTTCTTGATTACCTTGGTGATTTAGTTCTAATTCCAAGTTCAATGTTGGAAGGCACGAGATTTTGGGTCCTTAAAATTAATGAGGTTTTAAGATGATAAAAGTTAGAAGTGTGGTATGCTGGAACTTACAATTAGAACTTAAGAAGAAGTTTATAGGGAATGCTTGGATCAATCTAGGGGATAAGGACTTGATGGATGGTCAAGGATTCATTGGTTTCTAAAGAGAGCAAACATTGTTTCAGATCTTTTATAGTTGCTTTTTGTCATGGCTAAGGATATGTTGGGGTTCTAGAAAGCTTTTATCATCACTTTCCTGATAATGATATCTTCAAATAAGCTTTCCTAATTCATCACTTGAAAGCTAAATTTTCTAGATTTTCTCTTTAACCATTCTCACCTTCACTTTGTTAGAGCTTACCTCTGCAATGGCCAATGGGACCACATATATCTGGCAGAACTGTCGGTACTATAAAATCAACAATTAGTCTGATTTACTTACCAGTAGATTTCACATCCAAATTATAAGGACTTCAGGTTAGCATAAGAGTTAGTATTGCAGGTTTAGGACTGGTAAATGGACCTTCTGTCTATCTGCAAGTACATGGTAAATTAACATGGTTTTGTTGGAGAATGCAACTACAAAATGATAATTTTTTCATCCTTTTTTTAAGGAAAGTATTGCTTTTTGTCTTCTCCACTATCTTTCACTGAATTTTGTTCAAGCATCAAAGGACTTCCTACTTTGATCAGTTATGCATTATACTATTTTTAGTTTGTGCTAAAATTCTTATACTAATAGATTTTGCCCAAAAACCTAATAGGAGAAAACAATCTATACCTATTATTTTTCCAAATTGATTTTCAATGCACAGAAGATGGTTTGCATCAGCTCATCATTGTTGTACATGGCATGAAGAGACCTAGTAGGATGATATGCTTTCTAAGTCTCTCTTATAAGTAGATAGGTAAAGTTGCAAATATCCTTGCAATCCATCAGAGCTGTTAGTTGGACTCTGTTGATCAATATCTTGCTTGACCAGCAAAAGGACATGTGGCACAAAAATGCATGGCCACTGTAATCAAAGTGAAAGTTGTGCAAAGAAAATCACTAGAAGGAACTTTGTAGTTTTTTTCTTTTAAAATATTAATGTGTTTGAAAAAAGATTGTGATTATAATCATGACAGTCAAGCCTTTTCTCCAATACATTGTTGAATTTATGAATCTTCATTTACCTAATTCTTTGAAGGAAAAAATTGTGCTTATTCAGCTGTTGCAGTGATTTCCCCCTGTTTAGTTGTTTTTGATGTGTCTGAAATTTGTTTTGTATTTATATCAGGAAAATCAGCAATGACCCAACATAATCCACATCAATCTTCAGGCAGTTCTAACTAATATCATCTGTGTTACTGTAGCAAATACTTTCCAGCACATAAACTGCCAGAAAATATTATCGCAACAACGAATGCAATGGATGCTTTACTTGGAGCTGACTTTTGCTTACATGCTGTTCCTGTACAGGTAATCCAAAATCTCATTCTTGATGATTATCATTCTGTCTTAGCACTAAAACATATGATATTCCCACCAACCATTAATTTGATGAGCTTATCATTTATACTCTTTGTATACTCATTGAATCAGATTTTATTGATGCATTACAGAATAGCAACTTATGAAAACCTAGGGCATTTTCTTTATATTAGCCTCAAGCAAGTGAGCTAACTTGGTTGGCTTTGTGACAGTTCAGCTCATCCTTTCTTGAAGGAATTTCACAACATGTTGACCGGAACTTGCCATTCATATCTCTTAGCAAAGGTTTGGAACTGAATACTTTAAGGACGATGTCTCAAATTATTCCACATGCATTGGGAAACCCTCGCCAACCTTTTATTGTGCTATCGGGGCCTTCATTTGCAGTGGAGTTGATGAAGAAATTGCCAACAGGTTTATTTCAGCTGAACTATGATCAGATTTGTGCATATAGTTGTGTGTTAAATTTGCAATGATGAGTCTTACACAGCTAGGCATGTTGCTTAGATTTTTGGTCCTACAAATTGTGTAGTATGCCAAATACATATGTTTATTATATGCAAAGAAGATATGAGTTCAATATCCCAGCCAACAATGGCTACAACTCTTCTCCTTTTCTGGAAGCTCTTTGGCCGTTCTCATGCATAATTTGCAATCCTTCAGCAATGGTGGTGGCATCAAAAGATAAGAAGCTGGCAAGTGCCATCCAGCAGTTATTAGCTTCACCCCATCTGAGGATAAGCTCGTCCAGGTAGCTAAGTTTTCATATTTCACTTATCACCATTTTTTGATATTATGGAATTAGCTTTATGTGCACTAAATATGAATTATTGACTTATATGTTTGATATGCATGTTTTGTTTTTCTTCTTAATTATTTTTCTGAATTACTGTTTGTTTATGTTTGATATAGATGTTTTGTTTTTCTTCTTAATTAATTTTCTGAATTACTGTTTGTTCACATATCTTTTGTGCTACGCATTTCTCTGTTTGGAACAAAAGAACTTTTGGACATAATTATCTCTTATGTGATTTACCTAATATTGCAACTCTATATTAACATTCTTAATATTTGATGTTTTTACTACATAGTAAATGAACTGTGAGAAAAAAGTGAATTAGACTCACTTTTATTTGAAATGTGTTATGCCGTTTGGAATCTTACATGCTAGATGGTATGCATTTTCTATCTAAATTTTTAATAATTTTTTATTCAATGAAATAAATGGATATTAATCTAGTTGTTTCCATGTTCATCGTATAATCTACTTGGAAAGATTTACTTGATTGTCCTCTCCCACACAAAATCTACATAATTTTGCATTACCTTCATTGGTGGCTGATTTGATCAGACAACTGCTAACTATATTTTAATGATGGATCTTCAATTTGTGAACGGTGATGCTCCAGTGATGTTACAGGGGTTGAAATTGCTGGTGCACTCAAAAATGTGCTTGCCATAGCAGCGGGTATTGTAGAGGGGATGAATCTTGGAAATAATTGTATGGCAGCTCTTGTTGCACAGGGTTGTTCTGAGATACGATGGTTGGCAACAAAGGTATGTGAGTAAAAACTACTGCTTCCTTGATAACATCATCTATTCTGCAATAATGCCATTCATTCTGCTTAGAAGTGAGAAAATGACAACAACCCACTAATTTAAATAGTACAGAATGAGTTCTTTGAATCCCAGTTTTTTCTTGGACATTAGTACGTCATCTTTATTTATTTTAGTTGTGACTTGAATAGGAAATATATAGTCAGTTCAAATTGAAGAATATATTATGTTCTCTTGTTTTAAGTGCACTGTGGCCTCTTATTTCTCGGTCATCTATCTTCATCTTTTCTGGAATTTGAAGACAAGAAATTGTTTCTGTCAAGTTGCTTTCTGAAATCTTTGTTAGCTTTCACATTAAACTAGCATGTCAGGGTTAACAAAAAATCTCTCTCTGTCTCTCTGTCTCTCTCTCTCTCTCTCTCACACACACACACACACACACACAAAAAAAAAAAAAAAAAAGAAAAGAAAAGAACAGATGCTATGGAACATTGTTGTTTGTTATCTGACAAAATTGCACGCTGGATGTGAAGATGGGAGCAAAGCCAACAACACTTACCGGTCTATCAGGATCTGGTGACATTATGCTTACATGTTTTGTGAATCTTTCACGGAATAGAACTGTCGGGTTGCGTCTTGGATCAGGAGAGAAGCTTGATGATATATTGAATTCAATGGATCAGGTTCTTGAGAATTTTGTTGGATACTTGTATTGATTTCAAAACTAAAATGACATTGTATCATCTGATTGGAATGTCTTTTTCAGGTAGCTGAAGGTGTATCAACAGCTGGGGCTGTTATTGCATTGGCTCAGAAATACCATGTAAAAATGCCAGTCTTGACAGCAGTTGCCCGCATCATTGACAACGAGTTGACTCCAAAAAAGGCTGTTTTGGAGTTGATGAGCCTTCCACAGGTTATTGTTGACATTTAAATTGTTTGCATGCATCATGATGGTGCAATGAAATTGATATTGCAAAAGATGCCATTTAAGCATGCGAATTATTATTCACAGCCTTTAAGTCAAACATAGAAGCCAGTTTTTATATGACCTTGTGCACGTTCTATTTTAGAAACTTGGTGTTGTCTTCCTTTGTTCTTTTTTCCCTTTTGAATCAGCAAAAGGAAGTTTTAGGAATTAATATCTTAAGGCTCTTTCCCCTAAAGAGTGGAAGCAGATGAAATGATCAATACTAAATGGGCACCAACAAATATTTTTCCTTTTCAGTTGTACCTTTTCTCTCTTTTATGATTTATTTTTTAAAAAAAAACTTTTTGGGAAAAGAAACAACTGTGAGTCTTTAGAATAAAGGAAAACAACAGGTCTAATGCTTGATTAGTGAAGAAAGATAAAGATTAAGAGAGGAAATTGAAGTTCCTTTTATTGCCAGTCTTCTTGAAGACAGAGAATGGTTGGTTCATGACTTAGTAATGTTGGTTTAGGAGGAACTTGTTATAAGATCAGAGTGGAAAAAGAAACCGGAACCTTTATGTTTGTTTTTATCTTTGAGTTCTAAGACAGATGTTACGTTAAAAAAAAGGAGTTTTAAGACGGATGAGAGAGCACCAGCTGTTTGATACCTCTGGTTAATTATCAACTCAAAAAGTAACATAGAATATGTACATCATATATGAGCACTGATTGTGGTGGTGATTACTCTTATGTTTGTGAAAAGTTCTTGTTCATATAATACTGTGTGAGGCATTCTTGTCGACCTTATTAATCACTTCTGATTTTTCATTTGTAGGTTGAAGAGGTATAATAAGTATGAAAAAGTTGGGCATCAAGGCCCCAGTATTCTGAGGGTGAACCATGATAACTTTTCTGTTGAAGGTGAAAGGCAGCACATCCTTTGTGATGATATTTTAATGATGAAATATAATATGAAATTTTAAATGATAACTTACATAATCTTGATGTTTTACATCCTCTACAGTTAATTACAATGCCTGTGGGGTACAACACCACCGCAAACCTTTGCGGCCAGAGTCACAAAGCTTTGGCCTGGCAGGAATTTTGTTCTCTCCTCCAAGGAAATATTCAAGCATGGAAATTGTTGATATCTGAATCACAGACTGAATTGAATACAGAGAAAGTGGATTGAATATTGCAAATCAAGATATGATAGTCTAGAAATCAGATGTTTTGCCTGTCCTTTTCTATCTGTTGCTTGGCCTCAGCTACTAGTTACTGATTTTTGATGCTAAACCATTATATGATTGGTTGACCATTATAGCTGAGTGACTGGCATACATTTTGTCTAAAACATATACCTCATTACATCAAGTGATTAAACTCACCTGAAAAGCTCGCTGGTGAATTACTCTATGGCTGTGTTGCTGAACATGATCCATTTTTTCAGCTTATTCTTGAATCCTTTCTGCAGTTCTGCAGATTAGGTGCTTGTAAAAGCTGCGTGGTTTTTTGGATAATTTGACCTGTATGGATATATGTTTAGTCCCACATTTTATTATGTTGGAGAGATCCTGAGTACTTGAATAGGGCCATGGACCTCGATTAGTAACCTTCTTGCTTGTTTTTGTGGATGAGGTCTTGAATCCTTCCACAAGGATATATTACCTAATAATTATGACCATTTCTTTGTGTTTTTTATTTATAGATAAATATATTTAAGAAATTGATAGTGCCATCCAAGCATAGAACAAGTTACATGTAATGTCTTAAAAGTTTGTGCTGGGTCCTGTGTGTTTAGTCCCGTATTGTGTTGTGCTGGGGAGGCAACAGCATTCTATTGACATCAGTTACTAATCTTCTGGCTAGCTTTCCTGAGATGAGATTTTGGATGGCCATAGAATATGTTGTCTCACTTACGACCATTTTTTTTTTGTCTCTTTTTTTTTTTTTTTATAATTATTGATAGGTAAGTAAAATTTAAGAAATTGATGGTCCTATCCTGTAGGTACAAGCATAATACAAAACAAATGAATGATCTGATCACATTTGGATTAGATCCTCTTTTCCATGGGTGCCCTATATATTACTATAAATAGTGCTACCTCTTTTCTTCAAAGTCTCCCGTCGACTTTTATCTTTAATCTCAACTTGTTATGCATGTATAAGCTTTGGCTCCATGAACCCTCGTATTAGGAGTGTCTAGGTTCATAGTCTTTTTTGATGAACCAAAAAAGAGAGGGAGGAGTTAGATTCGGGGCATGGCCATCCCCAGACGGTCCTCCAATCCCTGCCAGGGAATGCTTGATCACCCGAAGGTGAGTACGTCAACCTTACTATCACTGCTGTCAGCCGAGTGAATGAGATTTATTATATATATTCCTAATTTTTTCATTACTACCAATCAACAGGAGTTCCATGATTATTTTATTAATTTTTTTTATTTTATTTTTAGATTATTTTTTTATTTTTTATTTTATCTTCAAATTTTTTTGTCGAGATATGTTCATATCAAGACTCGAATTTACCAGCTGATCATGAAAAAAATCTCACAACCAACTGCACCCCTCATCACCAGCACCTAAGTTCATAGAGAGCAAGATTTTTGAACTAATTGTGGATCCTTTCAGCTTCGGTTGGGCCGGATCCTAGTCTCCTAGGATCCCGATCGGATTTCGCGTTTCCATTTGATGTTTCTCAACCGTCCTTTGGGTCGGGTGCAATTCAGTTCAGGTACCGCTCTGTATGGGTTCTACTTGCAGCTCTGACATGCCTTCTAATGTCAAGGGAACCCCAAAACTCCTCGACGTCATCTTATTTCCCGCGCCCCCCTCCACCTCCAGGAGCAGAGTCATAAGACCTACCCACCAGAAAGGAATCCACACAGGTGCTCAAAGTCTCAGCAGGTTCGCTTTCCCTTCCTTCCTCAAGAACTGCGCAGCCCAGCTGGACCTCCACCATGGCAAGCAACTCCACGCTTCCATCATCCAATCCGGCCTCCAATTCGATCCCTTCATCGCCAGCTCTCTCATAAACATGTACGCGAAATGTGGCTCCCTGACCGATGCCAGTCATGTGTTTGTTCAACTCCCTCAAAGAGATGCCACCTTGTGGAACGCCATGATTGCCGGCTACTTCCATCACGGCTGCCGACATGAAGCACTCTCTTTGTTCTACCAGTTGCAGTTATCAGGCGTGAAACCCGATGGGCACTCTCTCACCATTCTCCTCGGCAGTTGTAGTACTAATTTGGATCTTTGGCATGGCAGACAGGTGCACGCTTTTCTTGTCAGGAATGCTTTGGACAGCGATTCATTCTTAGGGACTGCATTGATCGACATGTACGCAAAGTGTGGCCAAGTAACGGAGGCATACCGGGTGTTCCGCGGGATGGTCGATAAGAAGAACGCTTCCTTGTGGAATGCGATGATCGGGGGCTTTTGCCATAACGGGTTGTGGGAGGAAAGCTTGGAACTGTTCGTGCTCACGAGGAGTTGGGGATTGGAGCTGCAGTCCACCACCTTCTCGAGCATTCTGATAGCATGCTCAACCGGCGAGGCGGTGACTTTTGGTGAAGGGGTTCATTGTTGCTCGATAAAGTCGGGATTTGAGCTCGATCCTTATGTCAGCACTTGTCTTCTAGGATTGTACAGTAAATGTGGATTGCTTGATGAGGCTCGTAGAGTTCTTGAGAGTGCAACGAGCAAAGGAATTGAGCTTTGGAATTCGATGATCTCAGCATATGTTAGTAGTAGTAATGCATTAGATGCTCTTAATGTTTATAAGCAATTGAGATTGGATAATATAATGTCAGACTGCATTACTATTTCTAATGTGCTGTCTGCTTGTTGCATTATTAGTCTTTTGGATTTTGGCAAGGGAGTTCATGGAGAGCTGATAAAACGACCAGAACTGAATAATATAATGGTGCAGAGTTCCTTAATCAATATGTATATGAAGTGTGGAAGCACCGAGGATGCTGGCCTGATCTTTAATTTGAGTAAAGATTGGGATATCATTGTTTGGGGTTCTATGATTTCAGGGTACCGCCAGAATAAGAAACATGAATGTGCATTAAATCTATTCAATAAACTGAGGGAGAAAGGTTTGAAACCTGACTCTGCTGTCATTGCAAGTGTTGCCTCTGCCTGTGCTGAATTGGGATTCCTAGTACTTGGGCATCAGATTCTTGGGTTTGCAATCAAGAGTGGCACAAACCTTGATGTGTTTGTGGCTAGTGCTCTGATAGATATGTATGCGAAGCGTGGATTGCCACAGTTGGCAGGGGTTATCTTTTCTGGATTGCCATATAAGAATATTGTGGTCTGGAACTCTATGATCTCAGGTTATGGTAGGAATGGCCTACTTGATGAATCCATCAGTACTTGTGCCCAAATGTCTCTGCATGGTTTGGTTCCTGACTCAATCTCCATAACCAATCTTCTTGCTTCAGTCTCCTCTTTAGCTGCATTGGAGAAAGGAAAGATGATCCATGGCTACCAGATAAGAAATGAAGTAATATGTGACAGTCATGTAGAAAATGCTCTTCTTGACATGTACATGAAGTGTGGCTGCTTAAAATATGGGCAATCGATTTTTGATAGGATGCATTTAAGGAATATAGTGGCCTGGAATACAATGATCACAGGATATGGACATAATGGATACTGTCTAAAAGCAATTGGATTATTTGGAGAGATGAAGAGATTGAGAGTATTACCAGATGATGCCACTTTTTTCTCTTTAATATCATGCTGCAGTCATTCAGGTTTGGTTGAAGAAGGCATCGCATTCTTCCAATCCATGAGCAGGGACCATGGCATCAGCCCTAGGATGGAGCATTACCTGAATATGGTAGACCTCTTGTGTCGTGCTGGGCGACTGGATGAAGCCTACTGTTTCATTAAAGCTATGCCAATGGAGGCTGATGAGAGTGTTTGGTTGTGTTTTTTAAGTGCTTGCAGAGCTTATAGGCATATGGAATTTGGAGAGATTGCTGCTGATCACCTTCTAAAGCTACAGCCTGAAGGGAGTGGGAGTTTCACTCAGCTATTAAATTTCTACGGGGAAGTGGGGTTGTTCAACAAAGCAGCAAAAGTAAAGTTACAAATGAAAGAGTTGGGTTTGACAAAAAATCCAGGTTGCAGTTGGATTGAGGTCAAAGATAGGGTCCAGGTATTTTTCTCAGGTGATTCATCTCCACTGATAATAGAGATCCATGATACATTAAGAAATCTTAGAAGATCCATGAGAGGGGAAGACAAATTATCATGATGCTGATGCTATGTCAAAGACAGACACTAAAAGAGCTCTATGCATGACGGTAACGCCAGCAAGCAGAGCTCATCTCCAGCAATGACAATAGAACATGATTATGTAAATGGGTTCTAGAAGTAGATCCAGAAGAAGGTTCTCATATATTTTTTTACTAGTTTAATTGGTGAGAGAGAGGAAAACTGCTGTTTTGTGATCCATAGAACAATTCATAATACCATAATTATCATATTCGATGGCATATCAGAAAAAGAAGTTTCAGCAAGTTTCCTTCGGCTGGCATCCAAATGAAATGAAGCCCATTGTATAGGAGAGTGAATTAGAGATTATCCAAGTGTTCCGGAAGAGCTGCAAATTCTCAGGCTACTACTATAAGAAACTTTTTAGCTTTTTGCGAATTATGGTGTCATCGGAGGTCATACCAATGGTGTGTCATGGAGCTAATTTAAGATTAGGCCAATTGTCTGGGGATTGTGGAGCCTTATGCCATGGAAGGCTGGAAGGTCACTGTATTATTATACAAAAAGGAATAAGACATTCTAACACCAGCTAGAAGCAGGTAAAAATTATTATAAAGCTGTATATCAAAGAACTTAGAATAGAAACTTGAGATTGCAATACCATCAATGATTTGATATTAGAGTGGTGAGTTGAGTCTTGTGCGGTTGTAAGCAACATGTAAATCCCAATAGAAAGTATCTGGTATTGCTAGCTGCTTCTGCTTATATAGCATTGCTAATAATATCATGGTGACACTATACGAAAGGTTATCATCATCTTCTGAAAAGAAATTATAATTTTTTATTTTTCAATATATATCAGAAATCCCAAAAAGAAAGTCATTATTATTATTATTATTTTGGTAAAGCGGATGATTCAACCAATAGTCCTAGTATAAATATATCCAAAAAAATTAAAAAAAAGATAAAGTTCCTAAAAAGCATTGGTGTCTCGCCAAGGCCAAAAAGAAAGTTATTAGTTTGATATACATATTTGGTTAGTGACAGTTGGAGTGGGAGTGGAATGGTTAAGGTCAGATGTGAGTTGGGGAGTAAGTCTTTGTTCATTGCGTGCGGTACAGGAAATTCTATCTCGTCCATACCGTTGTTTGTTATTGGTCCACGTCGATCTTACATGGCTTGACGGGACAGGATGGGAGTCCATATCACTGGGATTACGTAATCTGAGCATCGCCGTGTCTGCGGTCATTTCAAATATGTGAAATAATTTTTTTGTCCTCATATCTTCTGAAAGATGATACGTGCTTTTGAGTGGAACCGTTTCTTCTTCTGCAAACAAAAAAAAATCTCGGACCAAAACCATTTTTTTTCTTTTGTAAATGGAAAAATAAATCTCGGACCAAAGCGATACCCCAGAGTTTCTTCCATTGTTTTTGCCGCCCACCAATATTATAGCGAAACCCCAAGTTTTTCCTTCATTTTTTTATTTTTTTCTCTTCTCTTTAGTGGTCGAGTAGCTGCTGATGAGTTAGAAGCGTTTCTTCTTTTTCTGCAAACGGGAAAAAAAAGAAGGGATTAGCGATACCTCTAGAGTGTTCTCCATTTTTGTATTTTTTCTCTTATCTTTGATGGTCGAGTAGTCGCTAGTGGCTGGAAGTTCTCGAGCATACCACGAAAGATATGCCTTCGAAATCTTGAGTCAATGAAGAAAAGTGGTTTTGTATTTCAATGTAGACGGCGAACAAAAAAATACCACAAGTAAGAAATGTAGATTGAGGAAGGAAACACAACACTTATTATTTATTGGGGAAAGGATGACACCCTTTTAAGTTCACTCCCAAAAGAAGTTACAAAACCAAAAATAGGTAAAGAAATTATATATTTTAATACAAATATTTTAAATTTATGTCTATAGAAGGATGTCAAGATATATTTATCAAAAATATTAAATCTTTATAGTATAAAATTATGATACCATGCACAGTTTCATGATACCGTAGTTTAGAATTTACGACACCTCAGTTTAAAAGCTATGACATCATAATTAAAAAACTACGACATCCATGTATAAAATATCACGGATGCTAGAAGATTACTAAAATAGGCCGAAATAGTATTACGACATCCTAGCTAGTTTAAGAGCTACGACATTCTAGTTAAAAAACTATGATACTCATGTACAAAATATAAAAATAAATCTTTCTAACCCCTTCTACCTGTAATACATGTCATTCATGGCCTGGTTTATGACTCTTAGAGTGTCATAAATTGCCACGGATGCTATAAGATTAATCAAATAGCTTGAAATAGTATTACGACACCACAGTTTAAAAACTAAGATATCCTAGTTAAAAAACTACGATATTCATGCACAAAATATAAAATAAAACATTCTAACCCCTTCTACCTGTAATACATGTCATCCGTGGCTTGATATATGACATCCAGAGTGTCAAAAATTGCCACGGATACTATAAAATCAATTAAATGGTCTGAAACAGTATTACGATTTCCTAGTTTAAAAGTTACGACACCCATGCATAAAATATAAAAATAAAACTTTCTAATTCCTTCTACCTGTAATACATATCATTCGTAGCTTGGTTTATGACTCCTAGAGTGTCATAAATTACATGGATGCTATAAGATTAATTAAATAGTCCAAAATAGTATTACGATATCCCAGTTTAAAAGCTACGACATCCTAGTTAAAAAACTATGATATTCATGCACAAAATATAAAATAAAACTTTCTAATCTCTTCTACCTATAATACATATCATCCGTGGCTTGATTTATGACACCCAGAGTGTCAAAAATTATCATGGATGCTATAAAATTAATCAAATAGTCCGAAACAAAATTATGACACCCTGGTTTAAAAGTTACAACATCCTAGTTAAAAAACTACGATACTATGTACAAAATATAAAATAAAACTTTTTAACTCCTACTTGTAATACATATCATCCGTGGCTTAGTTTATGACTTTCAGAGTATTATAAAATGCTACGGATGCTAGAAAATTATTTAAATAGATTGAAATAGTATTACGACATCCCAGTTTAAGAGCTACGACATTCATGTACAAAATATAAAATAAAACTTTCTAACTTCTTTGACTTGTAATACATATCATTCGTAGCTTGGTTTATGATTTCTAGAGTGTTATAAATTACCATGGATACTATAAGATTAATCAAATAGCCCGAAACAATATTACGATACCCTAGTTTAAAAATTACAATACTCATGCACAAAATATAAAATAAAACATTCTAATCCCTTCTACCTGCAATACAATAAAACTACGATATCCTAGTTGACAAACTACGACACCCCAGTATAAAACTATGACATCTTAGTTAAAAAATTATGAAACCCTTGTAGAAAGTGTAAAATAAAAGTTTCTAACCTCTTCTATCTGTAATACATGTCACCTGTGATCCGAGTTAAACCTCTTAGAATCTCATGATGACACCCCCCATGTCATAACAAGCCTGTCATAACAAGCCAGTGTGAAAAGAATCAAGAGTAATTAAGCCCAAAATAAGATTGTGACATCCTAGTTCAAGATTCATGACATCCTACTTCAAATATTATAATATCCTTATATATTTAAGCTGGGATGGCATATATTTTTTATAATAGTTAGTTAGAATTTATTGTTTCATAACTTATATTTATTTTTACTTATATTTTAGGTGATCTTGCGATTATTCGACTGCCTAGTGTGAAGGCTTCGTAACTGTTTAAAAACTATTGCAAGCTGGTAGTATACGTTGAAAAAGTATGAAAGATAGGTTTTTCTAGTTTTTATTTAGAAATTATCCGGAAGACTCCATTCGGTGCCTTCGTCGATATGTAGTCGTTCGTAGTCGACAGGTGACTCCTAGCTAATACTATTAGATGTTACAAGGGAGGTGACGAGTTTATTTTTTATGACAATGTACTTACATTTAGCATCGAACACGTTGCCCTGAATTTTGGATCTATTATGCCATGAAAATAAGATTACAATGGAAGGCCAAGATAAAAAGGATAGGTTATTTTGAAGATTTGGTAATGAATTAAATCTTTAAAATAAGGGATTGGAGAAGTTGATAGCGCAACTTCATTCATCAAACATACAAGAGGATGTTGAGGATACTGTAAGACTTTGGATCGCATACATGTTTGGACTATTTTTGTCTCCAAAGTCAAATCAAACTTGTCCAAGATATATTATCCCTTGGATGATTTATCTCAGTTTGGATAAATCAGTTGGACTTCCGCAATAAAAGAGTTGACTATTATGGCTCTCCCAGATGTTATTGCTTGCTTAAGATCTAAGGAGCCAGTCCAATCCAAAAGAAGTGACAACGGTAGGAGGCAGCCAACCCTATTTGGATGTTCAGCTACTCTAGTAGTAAGGATCATTAATATATAGTAAAAGTATAATTATATTTATTTTAAATCTTTTGTATCTTTAAAGTACATGATTATTATATACAGGTTGGTTCTTCGAGCATAGCACATTAAGAGCCCCAACACATCCTAATATGCTACTGAGGCTATTGAAATTGTATGATAGCCAGTTGAAGACACATAATATTTAGCTTACTAACATGTAGCCTCATGAGTTGGTAAGATAATCCATTATATCATAAACGTAATGAACAAAAAATTATTATCATTAATATAAAGTTAATTTGTTAATATTCTTGGCTTGTAGTTGGAGGGAGCTATAGAACCTATGATAACTTAACAGTGGCTTATCACTAAAGAAACAATAGCATCCTAGGAACCTAAAAATAGTTGTGCAAGCTATGCACAGTTGAAGAATGAAGTAAAAGATATAAAGAAGATGCTTGTCATAGTTGAAACCCTCCTCAGTTCATTGCTAAAAAAAGATAGCAATGCTAATAATCAAGGGCACAAAGGGACGGAGGGAGATAATATAGAGAAGGAGGTGGAAGTAATGGGGCAAGATCGACATAAGATGATGGAAAAAGTTTATGACACCACTATAATTGAGGTTAAACATAGGATAGAGAAAGAAATTGAAGAACACCCCTGTGATTGAGGATGCTGAGGGGGTCAAAGAAAAATATTTGGTTTCTTCACTTATCAAAAGGATAAAAAACCAACCTAGGCTGCGGAAAGCCTCACAAATGATAATAGATTATAATTTTGAAATAGGTTAATCTAAAAAAAGATGAAGATAGTGGGTACATCTCAGTCTAATAAATCAAATTTGAATCTATAATTTGAAGATGATAAAAATTTGATCAAAACTTTTTTGAAAGAAAGGATCAACATGTAAGTGAAATCTATTTTTTCTATTATATATGCTACTTTATGATTTAAAATGTATAATATCCTTTATGTTTATTAATTTTAGGGAGGTCATCTATACCAATAAATTTGGAGGCACTATCATAAGAAAAAATATTTTCGATCCCCTTAATAATGACATGATAGTTGATGATGTAAGTAACGGAGTATTATTTTGTTTTGTTATTATTCTTTATGTATATTATGATATATTTTTCAATAATTCTTATATTGATTTTCAGAATTGTATAAAATCATGTTACTTTTAATTAATTAGTTTATATTACATTGCCAGATAATTGATGTCGGGTAAGAGTTCATTAGAAATAACTGGATAAAGCATTCGAATAGATATCATAAGTACATCATTGCACCTGTAATGACCTCTGGCATGTGTCTGATATCAATATCACCATTTCAAGAATTTGCTGGAATGGTCAGGACTATGATATTTGATGAAGTTAGTGATCAAGATAAAAAGGAATTTTGATTTCTGCTCACCATCATCAACTCAGACAATTTGCACTAGAACCTGGTTGCGGTTGACATGCAAAAAAATGTATTGATGCATTTGAATTCCATAAAACATAATTTCAAGTACAAAATGAATACAAGAAAGTGGCACAATATACCCGGACCAATGTTTCATATATTCAGTGACAATGGAGAGATAAAGAATTGGTCCATATTAGAGATTGCTGAATACCCTTCCCAACCTGCAAGGTCACTAGATTGCGGATTGTATTGCTTGAAATATATGGAATTCCTTGCTCACAGGGATAAGCCTAATTGTTGGGATTTCACAAAAAAAGATATCAGTATTTACTGGTACTAACTAATAGCAAGATTATTGAGAGAGAGCCTTAATTAGAAGATTAATAGTCCTGTTAAAATTTAGCAGGTAAAGGCAAACTTTTTTTAATGTACTTATTCTCTTCAATTCATGCACTTATGTAATATGTTACAGATATTTGTAAGTCAATTAATGTTATATTTTAAGCATCATTCCAAAAGAAAAATTATGTAATTCATTCAAACAGTAATGTCATAAATATCATATTCTCATTACATTAAGATTTTGTATTTTAGATGTTATGTTTACTTGGAGAATGTCAAATTTCTTTATTGATGTGATGATGTTATAAAGGAATATTATATTTCTTGATAGGGTGTCATGGTTTTCCAATTGGAATGTCATAACTATAGATCTAGGGTGTCATAATCATGTTTCAACATTTACTTAAATTTTATTTCTTAGAGGTCTATCATGACATTATAAGAGTTTTAATTCAGATCACAGGTGACATGTATTACAGGTAGAAGAAGTTAGAAACTTTAATTTTATATTTTCTACAACGGTATCATAGCTTTTTAACTAGGATATCATAGTTTTTAGATTGGGATGTCGTAATACTATTTCGACTGATTTGAGTAATCTTCTAGCATCCATGATAATTTTTGATACTCTAGAAATCTTAAACAAAGTAATGGATGACATGTATTACAAGTACAAGGAGTTAGAAAATTTGATTTTATATTTTCTGCATGGGTGTCATAGTTTTTTAACTAGGATGTCGTAGTTTTTAAACTTGGATGTTGTAATACTATTTTGGACTATTTCATTAATCTTATAGCATCCGTGATATTTTTTTACACTCTGAGAGTTATAAACCAAGCCACAGATAACATGTATTATAGGTAAAAGGGGTTAGAAAGTTTTCTTTTATATTTTGTATATGGGTGTCATAGTTTTTTAACTAGGGTATAGTAGTTTTTAAACTAGGATGTCGTATTACTGTTTTGGCCAATTTGAGTAATCTTTTAGTATTCGTGGCAATTTTTGACACTCTAGGAATAATTATTCAAGCAACAGATGACATGTATTATAGGTATAAGGGGTTAAAAATTTTGATTTTATATTTTGTGCATGAGTGTTCTAGTTTTTTAACTAGGATGTCGTAGTTTCTGAACTTGGATGTTATAATATTGTTGCGAGCTATTTGATTAATCTTATAACATTCGTGATATTTTTTTATACTTTAGGAGTCATAAATTAAGCCACATATGATATGCATTGCAGGTAGAAGGGATTAGAAAGTTTTATTTTATATTTTATGCATGGGTGTCATAGTTTTTTAATTAGGATATCGTAGCTTTTGAACTTGAGTATCATAATACTATTTCGGGCTATTTAATTAATCTTATAGCATCCATGATAATTTATAATACTTTGAGAGTCATAAACCAAGACATGGATGACATGTATTATAGATAGAAGGGGTTAGAGATTTTTATTTTATATTTTATGCATGGATGCCATAGTTTTTTAATTAGGATGTCGTAGCTTTTAAACTGGGATATTGTAATACTATTTCAATCTATTTGAGTAATCTTCTAGCATCTGTGGTATTTTATGATACTCTAGAAGTAATAAACCAAGCCACGGATGACATGTATTATAGGTAGAAGGGGTAAAAACTTTTTATTTTATATTTTGTGCATAGGTATCATAGTTTTTTAACTAGAGTATCGCAGCTTTTAAACTAGGGTATCGTAATACTGTTTCGACTTATTTGATTAATCTTCTACCATTCATGATATTTTATGACACTCTAGGAGTCATAAATTAAGCCACGGATAACATGTATTATAGGTAGAAGGGGTCAGAAAGTTTTATTTTATATTTTAGGCATAGATGTCATAGTTTTTTAACTAGGATGTCATAGCTTTTGAACTTCGAAGTCATAATACTATTTTGGGCTATTTGATTAATCTTATAGCATTTATGGCAATTTATGGTACTTCGGGAGTCATAAACCAAGCCACGAATGACATGTATTATAGGTAAAAGGGGTTAGAAACTTTTATTTTATATTTTATGCATAGGTGTCATAGTTTTTTAACTAGGGTGTCGTAGCTTTTAAACTGGGATGTTGTAATACTGTTTCAGCCTGTTTGAGTAATGTTCTAGCAACCGTAGCATTTTATGATACTTTGGGAGTTATAAACCAAGCCACGAATGACATGTATTATAGGTAGATGGGGTTAGAAAGTTTTATTTTATATTTTCTATATGGGTGTCATAGTTTTTTAACTAGGATATCGTAATTTTTAAACTGAAGTGTCGTATTACTGTTTTGACCAATTTGAGTAATCTTCTAGTATCCATGACAATTTTTGATGTTTTGGAAGTCATTATTCAAAACATGGATAATAGGAAGTCTTATTAGAAGTAGTTATTTCCTTCACTTTCTTATTTCATGCTAGGAAATTCTAATTTTGTAATTAAACATCATCCATTATATCAAGGGGTGTCATAATTCTGTATCCTTATTTTAGTCTTTGGGTACATAAAGTAATCCTAAAATTCTTATTTGAAATAAATATATTCAATCACATATCCAATACATCATGTTTTAAATTTTTTTGGATAATTAAATATTTACAAGACTATATAAAAATTCAGCATTTCATATCCTCTCCTGTGTTAGTTGACTGCATACATAAGCATCAAATTCATCTAAAAAAAGATTAGAAGATGGTATAGTGGGTCAATTACTTATTTGGGTACTTTCACTATATTATGAGAAGTCTGCCTCTTGCTTATACTTTATCTTCTTTCATGTTGTATAGGAGTATCAACAGAAGCCTTATCCATATTTTTTCTTGATTTCTTTGACTTCTTCTTGACTCCACTCTTAATTCTATTCCCTCTTGGATGACCTTTCATAGTAACTTGGTCAGGATCTTGGATTAGAAGTTGTATATTTTGCTTAGATGCATAGTTAGCATATGCAGCTCTTCTAAATACTGGTGTAAAATCTTTCATCACTAAATTAAATATATCTTCAGACATGAAGGCTATCTCTGCAAGCTTCATCATCCGATGACTTGTCAAAGTATATCTACGATCAATAAAATATAATATTTATATTAGGATTTCATGACATATGATAGATTTATGTAAACATAAAATAAGATGATATAGCAAGATCGCTGACATTGAGCGCGCATCAGACCCAGCTGGCAGCCAAGCAGGCAAATTGCGCCGTGCCATGTTCCCTTTCGAGCTCCCCTGCTAGGAGGCCTGATCAACGGTCACGTCCACCTCGAGTCGAGCTCGGCACCCCTGCTCCTTCGTCAGGTGGTGCCCCTAGGTGGGGTCCACCTCGACCGAAGTCGAGCTTGTCTCTGCTCCTTCGCCAGGTGGCGCCCCCAGGTGGGGTCCACCTCGATCGAAGTCGAGCCCGCTCCTGCTCCTTTGCCAGGTGGCGCCCCCAGGTGGGGTCCACCTTGGCCGAAGTCGAGCATGCCTCTGCTCCTTTGCCAGGTGGCACCCCAGATGGGTCCACCTCAATCGAAGTCAAGCTAGGCGCTCCTGCTCCTTCATCAGGTGGCGCCCCCAAGTGGGGTCCACCTCGATCGAAGTTGAGCCTGCCTCTGCTCCTTTGCCAGGTGGGTCCACCTCGGTCGAAGTCGAGCTGGGCACTCCTACGCCTTCGCTAGATGGTGCCCCCAGGTGGGGTCCACCTCGATCGAAGTCGCGCCTTCTCCATGGAATGTCGGGAGGACCGAGGGCGCCAGCCCCGAGGACGCTACTGAGGCTGGCATGCACGGTGTGGCGTGCCCAGTACGGCGCCTCCAAATCTGTAACGGTGCACGTAACCTCGTTTGCACCAGTTTAAGAGGGACACCCTAATCGAGGTACCAGATCCTGTAATCGATGACCTGGAACCTCCCGTAGGGGAGGGCCACGGTCAACGTCTCAAACCCAAGGGCGCCTGCACCTGGATCGAGGTCCCACCTAGTCCCCCTTCATGACAGCACAATGGACGAGACAAGCTCACCACTTAACTCCTAACCGTGAGGAGAAGCAACCTCAGGAGAGCGGCCAACGAACACCGTTGACCTCCAAGCCACCCATAGGGGGAGAATCGATGCACCGAAGCACCCGGTGATCTAAAAAGGCACCCACTGGTGAATAGTAAGGTAAGCTATCAAGAGGGCAAACGCATGCAAGGAGAAAACAAGCAACCCAGAGGCAAAAGCTCCGAGGGGACTCCCAGGAGCGAGTCTTGCGAGCCTAGTCGCAAGAATTGGAGTGCTAACCCCCTCTCTTCTCTCTCATTCTCATCGATCCCCTCATCAAGGATTCCTCTAAGCACGGAGACCCAGTTGGGATCCGCCTTAGTGGGTCTGTTTCGTTTTGCCGCTCGCTGACTTGATCATCGGAGTGCCCTCATCGGGATCCAGGCTCGGGTCTCTAACCTTATTTTGCAGGTTCAGAAATGCTAGGATTTCAGAGTAAAGGGACTGACATCCGATGCCAACTCACAGCTATAGGCCACAGCGATAAGGTCGGTAACAAATTGGCGCACCAGGTAGCGGGACGAAAGCCCTTGTACGAAGAAGCCCCCCACGAGCTTGAGAACAGCTTGACTCCAAGCATGGTGGTGATTCGCAGACGTGAAGCTTCCACTAGCCGAGCGGGAGAAGTCCCCTCTCCCTAGGGCCCTCTCAGCCCGGAGAGGGAACTTCTCGCTCCTCCTCAGTTTCCCTCAGCAGATGGTCAGTATGCTGTACTGATCCAATAGATGCAGGCATTAACCATGGCCGTGAGGCAGTTGCAGCATCAACAGTGCTCTCTGGCCACTCAAGCTCAGCCAGGGACCCTCGCGGCCCGAGCCGCAGGCCCCCGCAGAAGCCTGCGCTCCATCCAAGACAGGACATCCCATCCACGGACAGTGACCAACCACCACGGGAGTCACCAGACCCCTGCAAAGAGGAATCACACTGGGTCGATGGACCGTGAGAGCCGATCCTCGGTGGACGAAAATGATGCCGCCAAGTGCAGCAAGCGCCGTCGAGGCAAGGCCCCTCGCCATGACCTGCAGCCCCTTCTTCTCCAGCAGCCTTGGTGGAAGGTTCCACTGATGAGGCCATCAGGCACCTAGAAGAGCAAGAGTGCAAATTGGTGGAGCTCTCCCGTCGGTTTGCCAACATGTAGGGCTCCCTCAATGAGCCAATGGGCTATAATGCCCGACCCCCCTTTTCCTGGAAAATCTAACAGGAACCAATTTCGAGTCGTTTCCGCATGCCTCGGGTGGATCCCTACAATAGGATCACCGATCCCCTGGACCACCTGGAGAGCTATAAAGCTCTCATAAGAGTCCAGGGGGCGATGGACGCCCTCCTGTGCATCGCCTTTCCAGCCACCCTCCGGAAGGCTGTTCGAGTCTGGTTCACCCGCCTCGAGCCCGAAAGCATTGACTCCTTCCAACAGCTGGAGAGAAGGTTTGTGGCCCACTTTGACACCTGTCGAAAGGTACCACACGAGGTGGATAGCCTCTTCTCTATCCGACAGCAAGACCATGAGCTCTTGCGAGACTATGTAACCTGCTTCAAGATCGCTGTCCTGGAGATCTACAACCTGGACGAGCCCGTCGCCAAACTGGTGTTGAAGCGAGGGCTCAGGACCTCTCGTCTGACATATTCCTTGGACAAGAAGCCGCCCAAGATGTACTCTAACCTCCTCCTTTGCATCCACAAGTACATCCGTGCTGAGGATGCTGACCGTACCAGGAGAGAATTGGACAGGAAGCCTTCGAAGAAGCCTACCCTAAGGGATGTGCCTGGAGCACGGAGGCCCGGGCCACCTGCAGACTTCCGGTTGGGACCGAAGCTGAATAATGGTCCCGTCCCCGAGCAGACCTTCACTCCCCTCCTAGCTCCAAGGACAAAGATTCTTATGGAGATCGAGGGCGAGCACTACCTTCGCTGACCTCCCCCTTAGAAGCCGTCAAGCAGTCGCGACAAGACTAAGTATTGTTAGTTCCATCGCGACCACAACCACGATACTGAGGACTACCGCAACCTGAAGAGGGAGATCGAGAACCTGATCAGGAGGTGCTATCTCAGGAAGTTCATGAGAAAAGAGGCTCCGATGGAGGATCAACCACTTGTAGCCCTTCCCCCTGTTCCTGCAGTTGATAACCATCCCACGGAGAAGCCGGTGGGCACGATCTCTTGGGAAATAAGGCGCGCATCAAAGAGAGCCCGGGAGGGAAGAGATCTAGAAAATGTACTCCACTTTGAGAAGGGGAAGGGAGGTGAAGAAGAACATAAAAATAATGATGCTGTCATAGTCGAGATGACCATCGCTAAGCATCATGTATGCCATATTGTGGTTGATAGAGGGAGCTCCACGGACATGCTTTTTTATGATGCTTTCTCTCGGATGAACTTGTCTCATGATTGGCTAAGGCTAGTGCATACCCCTCTCGTAGATTTCATCGGAGATTCTGTGGAAGTCGAGGGAGAGATCACCCTCCCTGTCACCGCCGGGACTCCACCTCGGCAAAGCACAATCATGATGACTTTCACTATCGTCAGACTCCCGTCACCGTACAATGCTATCTTGGGCTGCCATGGGCTCAACCAGCTCGATGCAGTCATTTCCACCAAAAGGTTGTTGGTATAGTTCCCTACCGTTTATGGGGTGGGAGGATGAGGGGGGCAGTTCAGCCCGTCCCGCATTGCTTGCAGGCTATCCCAGGAGCCCGGAGTGCCGAGCTCGACTCTGATGTTGACGATCTCGACCAAAGGATGCAGGATCCTAAGGGTGGCCCTATTAAGCGCCTGCTAACGTACCCCCTTGGCTCGGACCCACTAAAGACGGTGCAGATAGGAGCCCAACTCTCGGAAGACGAGCGAGCTCGCTTGCTGAGTTTCCTTCGGGTGAACGCGGACATGTTCGTCTGGTCTATGGCAGATATGCCAGGTATCCCCCTGGATATCATCACCCATCAATTGAAGATTGATCCGAAGTGTCGTCTTGTTCGACAGAAGAAGAGGAGTTTTGCCGCAGAAAGATAGAAGGTAATCAACGACGAGGTGGAGAAGCTCCTCTCCGCTGGCTTCATCCACGAAGTGCAGTACCCCAACTGGCTGGCGAACGTAGTGATGGTCAAGAAGAACAATGAAAAGTGAAGGATCTGTGTGGACTATACCGGCCTCAACCATGCTTGTCCAAAAGACAGCTTCCCCCTTCCAAAGATCGACCAGCTCGTGGATGCCACTTTGGGACACCGCCCCCTCTTCTTCATGGATGCATTCTGCGGGTATAATCAGATCTGGATGCATCCAGAGGACGATGAGCATACCACCTTCTTCACGGACCGTGGGACATACTGCTACAAGATGATGCTCTTCGATCTGAAGAACGCTGGCACCACGTACCAGCGGTTGGTCAACAAGGTCTTCAAAGACCAAATTGATCACAACATGTAGGTGTACGTGGATGATATGCTCGTGATGAGCAAGCCAACCTCGGACCATATCGACGACCTGACGGAGACCTTCCGCAACCTTCGCCTCCACCAGATGAAGTTGAACCCGATGAAGTGCGCTTTCGGTATGGCGGCGGGGAAGTTCCTTGGCTTTATGGTGACCCAAAGAGGGATTGAAGCCAACCAAGAAAAAGTTCGAGCGATCCTTGACATGAAGCAGCCCACCTCCAAGAAGCAAGTCCAGTAACTTACCGGCCGGATAGCAGTCCTGAGCCAGTTCATCTCATGATCTGTCGATCGTTGCCGGCCTTTCTTCAAGGCATTGAGGAAGATGCACAACTTCGCCTGGACGAAGGAGTGCCAGGAGGCATTCGAGGAGCTAAAGAAGACCCTGGCATCACCACCATTGCTCTTCCGGCCAGAGGAGGGAGAAGAGCTCCTCCTGTATATGGCGGTCACTCCAGAGGTCATCAGCTAGGTCCTGGTTTGAATGGATGATGGAGGGATCTAGAGACCTGTATACTATACAAGCAAGCTTCTCCGTGATGCCGAGCTCAGGTATTCTCGATTTGAAAAGTTAATTTTTGTGCTCATTGTGTCTGCCCAGCACTTCAGCCCTTCTAAGCGCAATCGACACGGTCTTGATGGATCAACCGCTAAATTCCATGCTCAGCCGACCCGACACGTCCAGATGACTGGCAAAGTGGGTGCTAAAGCTCAGCAATACCAACCGAGGTCATCCATGAAGGCGCAGGTAATGGCTGACTTTTTAGTTGAGTGTGTAGGCCTGGACGAGGGACCAGAAGAGAGCCTCCAAAATCAACAACCAGGACCTGAACCGGAGGAGAACATCTGGGTCCTACATGTGGATGGAGCCTCCAACTCTGGTGGAAGTGGAGTCGGACTCATCCTCGCTAATAGCGAGGGAGTCATTGCTGAGTGCGTCTTTGCCTCCAGTTCATCGCCACCAATAACCAGGCGAAGTATGAAGCGCTCCTCGCGGGACTGAGGATTTCTCGTGAACTGGGCGTGACCGGCTTGAGAGTCTTCATCGACTCACAGTTGGTGGCCGGGCAGGTCTCAAGCGAGTTCGAGGCCTGGGATCCTCAAATATCGAAGCACCTGGAGTTGGTACGTGCAAGTGTGGCAGGTTTTAAGCACTTCAGCATCTTCCACATTCCACACGGAGAAAATGCTCGTGCTAACACCCTCTCTTGGCTGGCAACCTTGCCGGACTCATTATTGGGTCGCGCCTACATCGAACACCTTCAGGGCTCGAGCTATGAAGCCCCTAGAGAGATCCAGCAGGTCATCCGGGAGCCCAGCTGGATGACAAGTACATCAAATACATCACCGACGGTAATTTGCCAAAGGATCGGATAAAGGCAAGCCTCATCAAAAGGAAGGCCATTTGTTTTGTGCTGATGGATGGATTGCTCTACCGGAGGTCCTACTCCTATCCACTCCTCAAATGTTTGAGACCCACGGAGGCAGCAGTCGTCCTGCAGGAGATACACGAAAGTCTCTGCGGAAATCATGTGGGGGGCAGAACTCTGGCATACAAGGCTCTCCGCCAGGGATACTTTTAGGAAACGATGAGGGAGGACGCAGCCAACTTTGTCAAGAGGTATGACCGCTATCAATGTCACGCCATTGTGCAACGCCAGCCAGCTGCGTCGCTCTCCCAGCTTTCCGTCCCCTGGTTGTTTGCCTAGTGGAGCAGGGACATCCTTGGTCCCTTTCCTCCTGCATCCAGGCAGCGTAAGTTCCTGATAGTTGCCATCGACTACTTCATGAAGTGGGTCGAGGCTGAATCGTTAGCCCGGATCACAGAAGTAAATATCAGCAGATTCTTCTAGAAATCAATTGTATGCCGCTTCGGGCTCCCTCACACCATCATCATCGACAACGGACTACAGTTCGATAATTGAGAGTTTGAGAAGTTCTGCAACAACCTCGACATTCGTCATCGCTTCACCTCGGTAGCACACCCTCAGACCAATAGGGAGGCCGAGGTGACAATCGAACCATCTTTCAAGGGCTCCAAACTAGGTTGGATCAGGCCAAAGGTAGATGGGCTGAAAAACTTTTCAGTGTCGTGTGGGTGTACCACACAATACCAAGGACGGCTACGGATGAAACTCCATTCAACCTCATCTTCGGCATAGAAGCGATGATTTCGGTGGAACTCAGTCTGCCGACATTGCATGTAGAGCAATACGACGAAGCCGAGAACCCAGCACGGCTCCTGCTCAATCTAGATCTACTTGAAGAAACGAGGGACAAGGCTCGGGTTCGAATGGTGGCCTACCGACAATGGGTGGCCAGATACTACAACTCCAGGGTGAGACCGAAGTCCTTCCGCCTGGGAGACCAGGTGTTGCAACGTGCCGAAGCCTCCCAACCTCGAGAGTGCGGTAAGCTCCCTCCAAACTAGGAAGGCCCTTATAGGGTGGTCAAAGCACTCCCTCACGATGCCTACTATCTCGCCGAGCTCGATGGGGGACGATTTCGTGGACGTGGAATGCCGCAAATTTGAGGATGTATTACCAATGATGTAAGACTTCCTGAACATTAATAATGAAATTCTCTTTAGTGCAATGTTTGTTTCTGTCTCGTAGGACTATCGTTGCCCGGCCTTAGGTCTGGCGAGCAAAGGCGAGGCAAAAGTCTCGCAAGCAGTTCGTGGGAAACACAAAGCCTGAAGTTCAGTCCAGAAGATCGCACAGAACCCAATTCCGGCATGAAATCCCGGAGTTTAGTCTGAAAGATGGTACGAAACCTAGTTCCGGCATGAAAGCCTGGAGTTCAGTCTGGAAGATTGCACAGAATCCAGTTTCAGCATGAAATCCTGGAGTTCAGTCTGGAAGATGGCTCGGAACCCAGTTCCGACATGAAAGCCCGAAGTTCAGTCTGGAAGATCACACGAAATCCAGTTCCAGCATGAAAGCCTGGAGTAAAGTCCGGAAGATCGCACGAAACCTAGTTTCGATATGAAATCCTAGAGTTCAGTTCGGAAGATGGCACGGAACCTAATTCCGGCATGAAAGCCCGTAGTTCAGTTCGGAAGATTGCATGGAACCCAGTTCCGGCATGAAAGCCCGGAGTTCAATCCGGAAGATGGCGCGGAGCCCAGTTCTGGTATGAAATCCTAGAGTTCAGTCCGAAAGATGGCATGGAACCCAGTTTCGGTATGAAAGCCCGAAGTTCAGTCCGAAAGATTGCACGGAACCCAGTTCTCGCATGAAATCCCAGAGTTCAGTCTGGAAGATGGCACGGAACCCAGTTCCGACATGAAAGCTTGGAGTTCAGTTCGGAAGATCGCACATAACCCAGTTCTAGCATGAAATCCTGGAGTTCAGTCCGGAAGATGGCACGGAACCCGACATGAAAGCCCGGAGTTCAGTCCGGAAGATGACATGGAACCCAGTTCTGGTGCAAAGGCATGGAACTCAGTTCCGGCAACCAAAGTTCCGGCACCAAAGACTTATGAAGTACAAGCCAGAAGCTCCAAGAATCCCATACTGAAGTCTAGAGGCCTCCTGAACCTGATTTCTAGCCAAGAGGCAGAGTCAAACTTCAAATCAAAGTCACAAACTCGACTCCAACAAAAAAAAAAAAAATTGGGGGTTCAGACCCGTCATCAACAAAGGAGCAAAGCAAAGAGTTGAAGACAAGAACACTAAGCTGTAAAAAGGGAAAAGAGCTTCATTTCTGAGTGTAGAGGTTTCATACAAATGAAAGGGGCCCGACAGGCCGGGCGACCCAAAGGAACAAAACGAAAACCCTACACTAGGATACAAAATGAAGGACCCAAGGTCACTTCATCACTGGCTCCGTCCTAGGTCGGGAAGCCTCCACGTCGCCAGTTGTCTCCCCGGCAGGTCGCCCGGCGGTTCCCTCATCGGCTGCTCCCTGCTCCGCTGACTCCTTGGGCTGCTCCTTGGGGTCACCAAGGACGACTCTAGCCAGATAAAGCTCTGGGAAGAGGGAGGCTACCTTCTCCCGGCAGACCCCGATGCCCTTCAAGAAGGAGTCCACGACAGCCTCGTGGACCTCATCATTGAACTCCTAGGAGGCTCGGAACTTAGGCACGGCCTCCTTGGCATCCCTCTGCGCGGCCTCTAGCAGCCCTGAGATGTAAGAGGTTTTTTTTTGGCCGTCGTCAATTCTGCCAGGACCTCATCGACCCGGCTCTCCAATGACCGGGATCGCCCCTCTAGATGGGAGATCTCCGCCGCGCCTCATCAGCACAGTGCTGATTCAAGACCTCTCCTCGGACCGGGAGACCTCGAGGTCCCTGATGCGCCCTTCAGCATGGGCTAGGTCTCCTCGGAGAGCCTGGTTGCTCTCCCTCATCTCACGACCCTTCTCTACTAGGTCATTCATGTTGGCCGCGAGCTTGACCGGTTTCTTCTCCCTTTCGGCCTCTTTCCTCGTAGAAAAAGTGAGGAAGTCGTGAAGAAGGAGCACGTCAGTCCCGATCTGCATCAAAGATTAGTTCAGAACTCCTTAAAAATCCAATTGGAACATTAAGGGGAGGTGCTGGATGCTCATCATGAAGAGCTGGGAAAGGATCCCGAGCAGTTCGACCGTGTAGTCCCGGCCACCCCTCAAGCGGCGGTCCCGAGGATGGGCCGTATACTTTATCATCCTTTTTGCTAGGCCCTGGTCCCGGATGATAGATGCATTACCAGGAAGCCCTGCCGGTGCGAGTTAGGGCTCAGAGGAGGGTTGAGCAGGAGTCCCTTCGGCGTGCGAAGCCATGGTCTGCGAGGTCACCACCACCGTCATGGCTACCGTTGGAGCACTGGTCACCGCAACCGTCGGAGGAGGCACCGGTCGCTCCTCCCCGCTCCCGTCGATGTCGACGATCTCTGGGGCGGGAGTTTGCTGCTGAGGTGGCCGAGGGGTCATATCCACCACCCTCTGCTCTGAGGTCGGAGTGGGCCTGGGCCCTTGATCTATCTCCACCCGAGCCCTCTTCAGTGGAGTATCTTGGGCCCCGGTCGAAGCACTTCTCTTCCGGGCTGACTCCACCAGGCTATCCATGGAGAACTTCATCCCTGGAAAAAAGAGAAAGGTTAGAGGAGATCCCAAAAAAAAAGAAAAAAAGAAAGAAGAGAGGAGGCCTAGAGCCTCACGAATCGTCTGGATCGGGCTAACCCCTACCTTGAACCAATTCTACTCCGAGAGCAGAACTTCGAGGGAGGGAACCACGTCACCTAATAGCTGGGAGTGGACCTCTCGGTCAGCTGGCTCAACTTGGGAGTTTCAGTTCGGGGACTGGTCTGGCTCACTCCAGACCCAATCAACGTCCCCGACCGAGGCAAAGAAGAATTGATTCTTCCACCCCTTGATGGATGTGGGGAGGTCGAACCGGAGGCACCTAGGCTGGAGGGAGAGGTACCACCAACCATTATCGATAGAGTAGCACTTCAGGGTAAAGAGGGTCCTGAACAGCGAGAAACGGGCAACAAACCCATGGAAGTGGCAGAAGACGATGAATGCGAAGATGACCCTGATGGCATTAGGAGCCAACTGGGCCGGGACGAGGCGGAAGTTGCTGAGAAAGGAAAGGAAGAAAGGATGGAGTGGAAAATGAAGACCCCCGGCAAGGAAGTCCTCGTAGAAAGCAACCCGGCCAGGGCTGCTCGAGGTAACTCGCTCCCCCGGACTCGGGAGCGAGAGCTGGATGGAATCTGGAACCCTATACATGTCCCGGATCCAGGAAAGATCTTCTCTGGTCATCGTCGAAGCTAAACCGGAGGGATCGAAAGGAGCCTCTGCCGCCAAAGGGGCGACGGCAGAGATGGGAGGAACAAGGACAACAGGAGAAACCCTAGGGGCCCTAGGGCTTCCAATGGTTATTCCGCCCGGATGCAATCACCTCCGGACGTCGAGGGAAATGTCGTCCTCCGACGAGGAGGACGATGGAGTCCTCAGCTGGGAGGGACCAGCCTCGTTCGGGTTAGAAGAGAAGCTAGGACGATGACCCGAAAGAGCCATTGAGAAGGAGGAAGTTAGAGAAAGGAAGGAGGAGGACAGGAGCCTAGAGAAAGGACCGGTTCACCTAAGACGGGAGAGAGGACTGGAGTTTGAGAAAAAATAGGAGAGAAAATAGAGATCATCGGGCACTCACCAGATTGTTTTAGTGAAGAAAGGCGATCCGGGAGATGAAAAAGGACCGCTGCAACCACCGGCGAGATGTGAGAAAGCTAAAAGACCTCATTTCCAGAAAGTCCCCTATCTTTTCAAAGCCAATCGATAGCCTCCGTACAACCTCTTTTCGCCCGAGCCATCGAATGAGCGCCATGTGTGAAGATGCCCGATGACGATGCTTCGGTTTGCTGGAAATCGTCTCGAGTCTGGCATGGTGCAATTATGATCTGTCGAACTCATGAACATGGCGCCTGCATATTGACCTCGAGCGCGATAAGCGGAGCGGCGGCAATCATGGCAATTATTGCACAAGATTTTTGTCCTCTCACATCATCTCTGCATTAACTCCCCACATCCCAACCGTGGTGCTTCGATGGGACTTGAAAGTGGGGGGCAACTAATATGGCAAGATCGTTGACGTGGAGCGCGCGTCAGACCTAGCTAGCAGCCAAGCAGGCAAATTGCACTGCGCTGTGTTCCCTTCTGAGCTCCCCTGCCAAGAGGCCTGATCAACGATCACACCCACCTTGAGTCAAGCTCGACACACCTGCTCCTTCGCCAGGTGGCACCCCCAGGTGGCACCCCTAGGTGGGGTCCACCTCGATCGAAGTCAAGCTTGTCTCTGCTCCTTTGCCAAGTGGGATCTACCTCGGTTGAAGTCGAGCCCGCTCTTGCTCCTCCAAGTGGCACTCCTGGGTGGGGTCCATCTCGGTCGAAGTCGTGCCTACCTCTGCTCCTGTGCTAGTTGGCACCCCAAATGGATCCACCTCGGCTGAAGTCAAGCCAGGCGCTCCTGCTCCTTCGCCAGGTGGCGCCCCCAAGTGGGGTCCACCTTGGTCGAAGTAGAGCCTGCCTCTGCTCCTTCGCCAGGTGGCACCCCCAAGTGGGTCCACCTCGATCGACGTCAAGTCGGGCACTCCTGCTTCTTCGCCAGATGGCACCTCCGGGTGGGGTCCACCTCGATCAAAGTCGCACCTTCTCCATGAAATGTCGGGAGGATTGAGGGTGCCAACCTCGAGGATGCTGCTAAGGCCGGCACGTGCAGTGCGGCATGCCTAGTATGGCACCTCTAGATCTGTAACGGTGCATGTAACCTCGTTTGCACCAGTTTAGGACGGAGACCCTTATCGAGGTACCAGAT
Source organism: Areca catechu (assembly GCA_021397845.1). Taxonomy (NCBI): domain Eukaryota; kingdom Viridiplantae; phylum Streptophyta; class Magnoliopsida; order Arecales; family Arecaceae; genus Areca; species Areca catechu. Next base: position 37,578,919 of record CM038040.1, read on the forward strand.
CCTGTGACCGATGACCTGGAACTCCCCAAAGGGGAGGGCCGCGGTCAACATCTCAAACCCAAGGGCACCTGCACTTGGATCGAGATCCCGCCTGGTTCCCCTTTCGTGACAGCATGATGGACGAGACAAGCTCACCACTTAACTCCCAATCATGAGGAGAAGCAACCTCGGGAGAGCGGCCAACGAACACCATTGACCTCCAAGCCCCCCATAGGGGGGAATCGAGGCACCGAAGCACCCAGTGATCTAAAAAGGCACCCATGGGCGAAGAGTAAGGTAAGCGATCAAGAGGACAAACGCACGAAAGAAGAAAACAAGCAACCCAGAGACAAAAGCTCCGAGGGGACTCCAAGGAGCGAGTCCTGCAAGCCCAGTCGCAAGAATTGGAGTGCTAACCCCCTCTCATTCTCTCTCATTCTCACTAATCCCCTCATCAAGGATTCCTTTAAGCACAGAGACCTAGTTGGGATCTGCCTTAGTGGGTCTGTTCCACTTTGCCGCTCGCTGACTTGATCATCAGAGTGCCCCCGCCGAGATCCCCGGCCCGGGTCTCTAACCTTATTTTGCAGGTCCGGGAATGCTAGGATTTCGGAGTAAAGGGACTGATGTCCAGCGCCAACTCACAGCTACAGGCCATAGCGGTAAGGTCGGCAACATAAAACATCTGAATTTAAATAATTTCTTGATTGTGTACCATGTTTTGCATGTGCTTTTATCATAAAATTGAGTATTACATTTGAAATCGTCAAATTGATATTTCATATCCTTGCACCATCTATTCAAGAAGTACTTATCTAGGATACGAAATACGTCGCTTTGATGAAGAACCACTAAGGCATGCCTACACAGGTAACCCTTATACTGAAAGGATCCATACTGACATTGAACATCCCCCAAAATTTTATCATATGAAATCACATAATTTTTTGTAATCTTCTTATTCATTCCATCAACTTTAATTCTTTTAAATAATTTAATAGAATATACATCACAGTTGTCAACTTCTTTAACTAATTTAGCATTTGATGTAGCCATTTCAAGGACCTCATTCTAAAATTTTTTGAATATGCACCTTGTATATTTTCCTGCTGCTTACCTCTCAAAAGGAAAGGATGTCTTTAAAAAAAAAATTGTTTATAATATTTTATTATCTTTCTCATTTTCTATCTAATATCTTTTTTTCAATGTATCTTCATACTTATCGATAAATTCCTTGAGTGTAGTCTTCAAGTTTATAAACTCATCAAAGAAGTGATTGATGCTCTCACTCCTTTGTGAAGTTGACTTCCCTGTTTATAATTATTAAAAAAAGAAGCATTAAATATACAAAGTTTATTGAAAATTTATAAATATGAATGTTAATCAATCATAATAACTTACAAACCTACGAAGAATGTATCCTTAAGGTAAACTAAAATCAATTTATCCTGATATTGATAAATATCATTTAACCAATCTACAACTTTGCATTCTTCATACTTCTCCATTAAATATGCCAACTTGTTCTCGAAAGATACTATGATAACTAATCATATATCATCTCTTCAAACTCAACCATAAATTTAAGATTTGCAGTGCAAATATGGCCAATTTAGGAATCTTCTTCAATATATGCCAAAGATAAAATTTATGCCATGCATTAAAAAAAACATCCCTAACAGTAACCTCGATTATTTTATCTTGGTCAGTTATGATGGCATTAGGTGGTTGACCACCATTTGCATCCAGTTATGATTGGAATACCTATTTAAATGTCTCAATCCTCTTATCCGATAACAATACACAACCAAGCAATGCAGGCTATCTATGATGGTTGACTTCAATAAATAGACAAAAAGATATTTAAAATGTATTTATCAAATAGGTTGAGTCAAAGGTCAATACATCACTAAAGTGAGTGCTTGCCAATCTTGATCTAGGATGAATACAGAAGACAAACCTAAGCTGTCTATTATCATTCAGGTCCAAATTATAACAAAATTTAGATTTTTTACTTGCATTTGTGTGAAATAGATTATCATTGATTGTGCATCTCCTTCTTTCAACTGACTCTGACATTTACGATAGATGAAATTATGAGTATGCTTCTTTGTAAAATTTAATTATCTTCTATCCCTTTTCTTTCTAGCTATGGCAAAGTATATTTAAGTTATGAAAATATTCATGGCATGTAAATTATTGATCTCTACCTTTTCTGGTATGTTGATCCTCTTATAGGACCGTAGATAATCAGCTGATGATATGGACAGCTCATGGTTATGTTCTAGAAAAACATCATCCAATATTCACTTACCAATTTTAGAATTTAGTCTTGCTTTTATCGAAGCCTTATAATCAATTTTGCCGGTATCCTTAGGATTCATGGAGTTATTGGTTTTTCTAGATTTTCTTTGCCTCCAACATGCCTGGTGCTTGAAGTATATTTCTTTATTGTTGTTAGACCTACTACATACTATTGTGATTCCAAAATCTACTTTTCTTGCATATCCATTATAGAAATTATATACATCATTTACATAATTGAACTCTATTCCAATTTGAGGATCAATAGACTCGTTCTCTATATTCAGGGTGATAGGAGAAAGTGCATTCTTGTGAACAACACCAGCAACCTCATCCAAGTGATCATATTCAATTTTTTCTAGATCTATAATTTCAATATCATATGTAAAAATATTTATAAAAAATCATAAATATTGAAATCCATAGTTTTAGATGATATTTTATGTAGAGTATAATAATTATTATGTTATGCATTGGATAGAATATGACACGATAGTATGATAATATAGGCATAGAACCAAATATTTTTTAAATATATATATTTGAACTTACGATACCCTAGTTAAAAGATTACGACATCCTAGTTAAAAGATTATGACACCCGATCATAAAATATAAAACTAAATATATTAACCCCTTCTACCAGGAAAACTTATCACTTATGGATTGAGTTATAACTCTTAGGATGTCATAACATGATATGGATACTAAATGATCATAAATATATACTGAAACAGTATTACGATATCCCAGTTTAAAAGCTACGATATCCTAATTAAAAAACTAGGACATTCCTGCATAAAATCATAAATTGGATGTTTTGATCCTACGTAATAGAAGTGTTTAAGTATACATTACTAATATATGACACCCACATTATAATAAAATATTTCTAAGAAAATTTCAGTATCAAAAACTTTGAAACATGAATAACTCGATACAAAATAGAAAATGAAGGCTTTTATCCTCTTTCATAGAACTTTTCAATCGTGCATTGGCTTAAATAAGATTGTTAGATTATGATAAAAAGATCAGGAGAAAATAATACTTTGAAATATGATATTTGAACTTACGATACCTTAGTTAAAAGATAACGACATTCTAGTTAAAAGATTATAACACCTGATCATAAAATATGAAACTAAATATATTAACCCCTTCTACTAAAAAATCTATCATTTGTGGACTGAGTTATAACTCCTAGGATGTCATAACATACTACAGATGCTAAAGGATCACAAATATATACTGAAATAGTATTACGACATCCCGGTTTAAAAGCTACGACATCCTAGTTAAAAAATTACGATATTCTTGTACAAAATCATAAACCGGATATTTTGATCTTGTGTAACAGAAGTGTTTAAATATACATTGCTGATATATGACATCTACATTGTAATAAAATGCTTCTAAGAAAACTTCAGTATCAAAAACTTCGAAACATGAACAACTCAGTACAAAATAGAAAATGAAGGCTTTTGTCCTTCATTATAGGACTTTTCAACCGTGTATTGGCTTAAATAAGATCATTAGATTGTGATAAAAAGATCAAGAAAAAAAAATATATTTGAAATATGATATTTGAACTTACGACATCCTAGTTAAAAGATTATGATATCCTAGTTAAAAATTATGACACTCGATCATAAAATATGAAACTAAATATATTAACCCCTCCTACCAGGAAAACTTATTACTTGTGGACTGAGTTATGACTGCTAGGATGTCATAACATGCTACTAATGCTAAAAGATCACAAATATATACTGAAACAGTATTACGGCACCCCAGTTTAAAAGCTATGACATCCTAATTAAAAAATTATGATATCCCTATACAAAATCATAAACCAGATATTTTGATCCTGCATAACAAAAGTGTTTAAGTATACATTGCTGATATATGACATCCACATTGTAATAAAATACTTCTAAGAAAATTTCAGTATCAAAAACTTTGAAACATGAATAACTCGATACAAAACAGAAAATGAAGGCTTTTATCTTCCATCATAGAACTTTTCAACAATGCATTAGCTTGAATAAGATTATTAGATTATGATAAAAAGACTAGGAAAAAATAATATTTTTAAATATGATATTTGAACTTATGACATTCTAGTTAAAAGATTATGACACTTGATCATAAAATATGAACTAAATATATTAACCCCTCATACCAGCAAAACTTATTACTTGTGGACTGAGTTATGACTCGTAGGATGTCATAACATGTTACGGATGCTAAAGGATTATAAATATATACTGAAACAGTATTACGACATCCCAGTTTAAAAGCTATGATATCTTAATTAAAAAACTATGATATTCCAGCACAAAATTATAAACCAAATGTTTTGATCCTGCATAACAAAAGTGTTTAAGTATGCATTGCTGATATATAACACTCACATTGTAATAAAATACTTCTAAAAAAATTTTAGTATCAAAAATTTAGAAACATGAACAACTCGGAACAAAACAGAAAATAAAGGCTTTTATCCTCAGTCATAAGACTTTTCAACCGTGCATTGACTTGAATAAGATTGTTAAATTGTGATAAAAAGACCAGGAGAAAATAATATTTTGAAATATGATATTTGAATTTACGATACCCTAATTAAAAGATTATGCTATCCTAGTTAAAAGATTATGATATCCCTATAGAAAATGTAAAATTAAAGGTATTAACCCCTCTTAAAAGAAATACCTATCACTTGTAAACTAAATTATGACTCCCATAATATCATAACATGTCACAGTTGTTAAAAAATTACAATCACATGCAAAAACCAGATAATAATATCTTAGTTCAGAAATTATGATACCGTAGTTAAAAGATTATGACATCCCTATAGAAAATATGAAACTATATATATTATCCCCTCCTACCAGGAATACCTATCACCTGTAGACTGAGTTATGACTCCCAAAGTATCATAAAATTTCATGGATGCCAAAGGAGTATTATATGGTTTCCTAATATATTAACTTTCTCTAACTACCAAAATAGTTGGTATAATAAAGGAACTACAAAAAGAAAACTAAACAAGATTCTATGAAGAATTTTTTTACTTCCTGTTGGAGATGGCATTTTATCTTGAAGTTATAAAAAAAGTCTTCGGTGGCTTATTCCAACCTCGGACCAAAAATTTTTTCTTATATCCGTAACTCAGAATGCTTTTAAGATTCAGAAAGAATCTTCTTCATCCTCGAACACTACCTGATACCTTAAACTGAAAAAATAGAGCAATTTTTCAGAATGAGAAAGAAGCTTATATTAATATTTGAAAGTTGATTCCTGTAACAGGACTCTCATAGCATATTTTAGAGCTAGGAAGATTCTTCCTTCAACCTTTGACTGATTTCTTGGAACCTAAAGTCAGAGCATACTTTAAAAAACTGAAAAAAACTGAAATATTTAGCTAGAAATGCTATGAATAATATTTTAGAATTACCAAAAATTAAGCAAGATGGAGGAAGAAAAGTAAACCAGAGAAAAAAAAATATTTTGATTTGTACAAAAAAAATTTAAAAAAAATTAAATAAAAATTAATGAATATTATGTTCAATATTTAGTCTATTATTCTTGTCAATGATATGGACTTCCGTTCCCTTTCATTGAATCAGTTAGAATCGAGACGTGGACTAATAATAAATAGTGATGCGGCCAGATAGGATTTTCTGTACCTCATGTAGTGTACAAAGACTTACTCAGGTCAAATATCTCGTATCTCAATCTTAACTGGATTCCAATTAGCAAATCCAAATCTTGCTCAATTACTTTGTCTGTTCTCAAAACTACTGTTAAATTGTCTGATGGTTTATTTTTTTTGAGGTAATTATGAGGTTAGCGAGACACTTACCCCATGAGATTAACTTTTATTTAGGTTGAGGGATATTATAGCAGGCAAGGAGTCAGTTTGCGACACATCTCCCAGAACGCCGATGGGACGTGCCCCAAGAAAGGCTGGATGTTTGACGGATGGGATTAGAGGCAGAAACAAAACGTAACCAAAAGGCAATATAGCAGAAATGAGGAGGCTAAAGTTTCGTTTGGCTAAGCTTTGGGTTTTTTTTTTTTTTAAATTGAGAGTACCATCGGAGCTCTTATTGGGAGAGCTCGAATATATATGGAGAAATTTTAAATAGTGACCGTGACATCCACGAAAATCTGAAATTCTGATTTTACTTTTCAAATATTTTAAAAATTTTTATTTTTTGAAAGCCCTCTTCTTTAATATATCAAGATCAATTTTGATGAATATATGAAGGAAACGAATGATTGGGTTGGTTTTGTAATCCGTGGTTCTAGTTTGGGCATTATTATCACGGAAGGTTATCTTATCGGCTCTACTATCCTTCTGGTGGAGCTTACAGTGGCTTAGATAAGAATTTAATATGCCTGTCGGTTACTTCGGTGTGACCATCTTATTATTAAGATTCCACTACTATTATTTCTTGGATCTCGGGGGTAGTCGGTTCTACTCCCGCTCATTCTATGGTTCGTGATATTGCTCTTTAGCTAAGAGGTTGCTCTTTCTTTTTTGTTAGGCATGTGTATAGGGAGGTCAATACGATAGCTGATTGTGTGCCTCCTTTATTGCATGTCATTCGGGCAAAGTGCTTTGGACTCATTTTGGCGATACTCCTTTGACTTTCAGAGATTGTATTTTTTCTGACTTTTTTGGATGTATTCATATCAGAACTGTTGGTGGAATGATCCGCTTCATCAAAAAAAAAACTAAGGGTGCCAAATTCAAAAAAAAAAACTCATTTTGGAGTATGTTTTTAATTTTTTATTAATATTAAAAAATTATTTTGATTTAAATAAGATCTTCATAATATACAAAATATTCATCAATAAATATCATAATTATAATTTATATCATATCATATTATATTATTATACTATAAATATAATATAATATAATAATAAATTAATATTACAATATATTATAAATATATAATATAATGTATTATAATATTATTATCTTATAAAAATATATTCTAATATAATAGATATCTGAATTTGATTAGTCTAGTATGGCACCAAAGTTTCAGTCCGTGCCAGATTTGTGTCGACTGGCCTAGATAACTTGATCATCTATCATGATCTTGCCACATGAACATTAAGCCACGCGCTCATCAACTTTCTGTCTGGACATTGATCATTGTCGAGTCGCCCTCCTATTTGTTCTAGTTATGCATGGTCCAGGAACAACTACCATTGATGTAAGCCACTTGAGGGGCATTCTGCTGCAGGAACGTGTTGATCTCCACTCCCTGCTCCACCAATAGCATGGTTTCTGCTATAGGCATGCCTGTTATGACTAAGGTGTTAGATGCCACTTTTCTATAATGCATACTATACCATCTCTAGGCATCAGGTATATACCTATAAATTTTTTCTCGAGATCCTTCAAATAAGAAAAGGAAGTTCAAGAGAAGAACAAGGAGAGAAGCTAGAGATAAAACCAAGAGCTCTCATATCTCTTTTCTAAGAGTCCTTCCTTTCAGACAAAGAAACCCTCTTCTTGCTCTTAAAACGTACATATCCCAAGCTCTCTGATAATCTTCGAGTTTCTGAAGTCATGGAGTTTCTGAACTTCGAGCATTAACCTGAGTACTCATCAAGATATTTACGAGCTATCCTATACACTTTCCACCTCCCACAAAATGCCTCAACCTCCACAAGTCTACTCACTCATGTGCCATCTCTCTAGAAGCAGGTCTCATACATATTTGATCCCCTTCTTTCACAAAACACGTTCCATCTCTCCCTCCTTTGTTACTTCTTTGGCTTCCCTCACTCTACTCTAAAATTAGGACTCTAAGTCTCTTCTATTTTCCATTTTGGAAAACTGACTTAAACATCGGATGGTCCACTAACGAGAAATCCCCATTATATATGGACTTTCTGATTTTCTTTGTCTTGCTAGATCAATTCCTGATGATAGGATCCTACGAGACCTGGCTCCATATCAGTAGCCATCTCAACTCTAGCCATCTCAAGTCGAGCCCATCTTCTGGTCCGACAACAATAATATTTAATTATATTATTATATCATAACCTATTATTAGCTAGATTAGATTATAATATATTATAATATATTATATTATATTATATTATATTATATTATATTATATTATATTATATTATATTATATTATATTATATTATAATAATATTATAATATAACCTAGTATATTATAATTTTTTATTATATATATTATATTTTTATCAATTATATAATATTAGGCAATATCTTTTATTATTATTTTATCATACCAAAATTATATATATTTTTTTAGTTATTAAATATATACTAAAGTTTTAAAACACTTCATAAAGTGGTTACAGCAAATAGGTATTTTTTAAAAAAACCTTTACTTTCAAAAATTTTATTTCTCAAAGCTCTAATTTAAAAAAATTCAAAAACTCAATTTTTAACAGCAATTCCAAATAGGATTAGAAAATGTTGAAATACTTTTAAAACAGTGTCAAAATTGTTTGACTGTTTTGATTGCTATTTCAGGTCAAGGGCATTCAATAGGTAGAGCACAACAGTACTCGTGTGGTGGGAGGTTAGGGTGAGTAGGGTTTAGGAGATGGAATGAGGAAGAGGCAACAAGATATTATATGAGTCCATATAATACCTAGCTCAATCTAAAAGTATGGCCCAGTATGGGTTTTAAAGCGAAAAAAAAATTCAGAAGAAGAAAATTCCCATCGGGAGTCAATGGAAGTCTTCTCCTTCTTCGAGAGGAAGTTTGAATCGAGCTGGATCTAAAACTTTCTGACACTAAGAAGGGATTCCATCCTTTCCACGAATGCCTATAGTCGGAAAACTCTCCTTCCACTGTTTCTCTACTAATTTTTCTTTTTTTTTTGTTCGAATGACCTCCATCATGGCCATCATATTCATGGCCAAGAATTCACTAGAAAATAGGTATGAGGCTAAGAAAAACTTTTCCATCTTCCTATCCTTTGAATGTCTAAATTTCAATTGGCGAATCATCGGATTTTTCTTGGAGAAAATTACTTACATTTTTGCTATTTTTTCCTCTCTTTTCTTCCTTGATTTCGATGCCACACGTTGCTGTTGATCATCGGATGGAGAACCGGTGGCCGCGCCACCATAGGCTACAGCTCGGCCATCCTTTTCTGGTGAGATCTTCTAGATTTTAGAGGGGATGAACGAGGAGCATAGGTCCCTTGTTCGGACCGAGCAGAAGAAGAGAGAAGTAAAAAAAAGAAAAAAAAATCTTTCTTTTCTCTCTCCTCTCTTTTTCTCTCTAAGATGAATGATCTATTAACTTTCTCTTTCTAGAATACTTTCTCTCTCTAAAATCTTCTCTCTCTAAAATTTTTCTCTCTTGGAGATTGGGGAGGTCGCAAAGTTAGAATTAGGGATCGGTGGATAAACCATTGATGAATCCTAGTAGAGGATTCTAGATCTATGACTGTTAAACCATGAAATTTGATTATTAATATTAAGATTATATTGAAGGATAATTTTCTAAACAGGAGGACAGTGAGCAAGTTTTTTAGTACCGAAATTGAGGATTCGGGTGCAAATTGGTATCTGGGATGTTAAATCTATCTCCACTAAAGATAAGAGTTCTTAGACACAATTAGTAGTTTATATATATATTTTTACATTGCATGATTTGATCCTTGGATAATTATATATGTATAATTATTTATGCACTACATGATTTTAGTTTTTCATGATATATATTTATTTTATGAATTATCGGTATGATTATTTATAGTTTTTGTATAATATGTTTGTATAACATGATTATTTTGATTATTTTTTGAATATTGTAGATCATGATGCTGATTATTGAAAATCTTAAAAAGAATATGATTTAACATGTTTGAGATTTATTAAATTGATAATCAAGAAAGGGGTGTTTGGACTAGCTACGTTAAATAGAGAATAACCGAGTCATGGATGGATAATACGTGGAATCGCCGAGCCATAGATGGATAATGTGGAATCGCTAAGCTACGGATGCTTAATACATGGAATCGCCAAGCCACTGGCAGTTAATACATGGAATCGCCTGTGTCGTGGGTGGTTAATAAATGAAATCGTCGAGCCACAAGTAGATAGTATATGGAATAGTCTAGCCACAGATGATTAGTACGTGGTATATATATTGATGAAGGCCTAGCTACATGCAAATACGTGGTAAATATTTGAATTTGTTGATCATGAGCATGGCTATAATTAGTCCAAAATTCTAAAAATAATAATTGATTGATTGGATTATGTTAATGAAATGTGAATAATAAGAAATGAAATTATAATTAAATAAAATGGAAGGTTTTACTCAATGACATATGTAATGTTTCACTTTTGAATAAGATAGATATTTGATATTAATTGATGTATGTTTTCATTTTAAGTTATCTTGATCTCTTGACATGAGATTTGAGATTTATATTCTATTTAATATTGTTTACTATTATTTTTGAATTATATTATATTATACTAGAATGAGTGTGTGGAGATTTTTACTGGACCGTAAAACTCACACATCTACTTTTTTTTTTTTTTTTTCAGAGTTGTAAGCTATACAATTTGTCTATGATTTGGATTTACAAGAAAAATGATAAAAATATAAAAAATCATTGATATCGATTGGATGACCAAAAAATGATCAAATATATAATTATATGAATTATATTTTTTTATATTAAAATTATATTATAAATTATGATTAATAATATTTTTAAGTATTAAAATTATAATAAATTTTTAAGATCTAACATAATTTTTATAACATAGTTTAAAATTCATACCATCAATCGTGTTGCCAATGTTGTTACTGGATTCGGATTCAGGACGTGACCACCCGTCATTTACTTTATTTGGAAAACAAATATATGGCTTTGGGATTTTTTTAAAAATAATATTTTTTAAATTTTTATTTCCTAGGTAACACCGGAGGTAATAAATTTACTGATTTAGATGCACGGATACTTCAAAATTAAAAAAGAACAATGAAAAAATAAGATCGCGGGTTCAACCCGTGATTTCAAAAAAAAATAAAAAAAATAAAAAAAATATTTAAAATTGCAGGTCCAACATGCGATTTCTTCTTCATTTTTTTATTTTAAATTTTAATAAAAAATAAAAAATAAAAAATAAAAAAATTTAAAAAATTAAAAAAATAATAATATGATACTATAATAATTTTTTAAAATTATTATAATCTACGATTTCGCAGTCCAGTCGTCGATCCGGCCACCGGTCTGATAGCCAGTCCGGCTCCGGTTATCGATTCGATAGCCAGTTCAGCTGCTAGGTCGGTGCCAGTTTGATCGCCGGTCTAGCTGCCAATCCGGCCACTGATCTGACAGTCGGTCACCGATCTGACGGTCGATCCGGTCGCTAGGATTCAGCCACCGATCCGGCCGTTGGTCCTGCCACCCATACGGTCACCGGACTAGTCGCTAGCGTCCGACCATCAATCCGGCCACCAGTCCGACCGCCGGCCACTGGTCTAGTCAAACTGGTGGCCAGACCCTAGCGACTAGACCAGTTACTGTATGGGTGGCAGGACTGGTGACCGGACCGGCCATCGGACCAGTGGTTGGACTGGTGGCCGGATCCTGGTGACCAGATCGACTGTTAGACCAGTGGCTGGACTGGCAGCTAGATCGACGATCGGACTGGCATCGACCTAGCAGCCGAACTGGCTGTCGGATCAATGGCCGGAACTGGACTGGCTATCAGACCGGTGGCCGGATCGACGACCGGACTGCGAAATCGTAGATTATAATAATTTAAAAAAATTATTATAGTATCATATTATTTTTTTTTTATTTTTAATTTTTTTCTAATTTTTAATTTTTATTTTTTTATTAAAATTTAAAATTTAAAATTTAAAAAAATAGAGGAGAAATTGCAGGTTGGACCTGCGTTTTCTTGAAATCGTAGGTTGGACCTGCATTTTCTTGAAATCGCAGGTTGGACCTGCAATTTCAAGTAAATTTCAACCTGCGATTTCATTTTTTTATTTTTTTTTATATTTTGAGATGTCCATACAACTATATCGATAAATATTTTATTGCCCGCATTATTTAGAGAAATAAAAATTTAAAAAATATTACTTTAAAAAATAACCCTAGTTTTGGCCTTATGAGCCGTTATCTTATGCGGCGGCCTGTGACATCATGTCACCTTATTGTTGTAAGTGAGTGGATTTACCAAAAAAGAAATCTTTCCCCAGCATCCTTTGTTTCCTTTACTTTTTGTTGGCTCGTAGGTTCCGTTTTTTTTTTTTTTCGCTTGCACACACGAAAAGATCACCGTTATGCCTGGCAAGCAGGCCGAAGAAGAGATTGTCATTTATTCACATAGTTACAACCTAAGCATGCTTTTTAAATAAAAAATTATAATGGAACCTAAGTATGCTCTTAATTCTAGTTATTAGATTAAATTAGAGACATTTTAAGCCATGCCATCTCTTTTATGATACATCGAGGGCTGTGTTAGTCTGCTGGTTAGCCTTCTCTTCAGCTCTCACAGTGGAGAAAAGCTCCGAGTTCCCTGCCCAATAAGATAAAAAAGTACCGTTACCCCTTACCACTCCATTTCTAGAGTCCTCCGTAACGGTCAAAAAAAGTGACACAATACGCAAAACATATGTGGGTTCCAGCCAAGGTTTCCAATCTTTCATAATTGATGCACTGAGTGGAAAATAAAGCAAAGCAACAAATCTTTTCCAAGAGAAAAGCTCTGGCATTGTATTTTTATTAAAAAGATTCAAGCATGGCGTGATGCATAAAACTTTTCCCATGATGCTGACTCGACCGGGTCCATGCTAACCTAATCAGTCTCGCCAAATTTGGCTGCAATATTTTAGGCTTATATCGTGCCTCACATGGTCTAGGCTGTTTTTGGTTTTTGTTTGTTGATCATATGGCAGAGATGGGGCTCACAGAGAAATTAAAGGCACCATAAATTGAATCGTACTCCACCGTGGGTCACCTAAGAAAAATTAACGCACACCATCTTTGACCATCTTTCGTTTTGTTTCTTCCTCGATATTTCATCTTCATCTCTCTAGCAATGTAATCTAGACTGGCCAGATTTTCTTTAGGGGGTCATGTACCGATGCTTTCTTAGTTTATTAGAATATTAGACCAAAACTTCTAAACTTTTTTTTTTCCTTTATCAAAAAAAAAAAAAAACTTTCAAAAAAAAAAAAAATTATATTCTAATGTACAGTGTAACGCACGATCAGCACATGAATGGAGACGCCAAATGGACCCGTATCGCGAACATTTGAACCCAAGTGGGGCCTACAGTCGGGGGAGAGGATGTGGCGCACGAGCTGGGCCCACAAATCGTATCAAAATTATATTCCCAGCGGTACAAACAGCACCGAAGGAATGGCTTAAGTAGGGTCATTAGAAGTATTATTATCAACCATAAGCATAGTTCAAGCGTTAAATAACTCCAAGGGTTCCCTTTCCTTCATCTTTTCTCTTGCCCTTTCACTTATTTTGACTTTTCCAACCACATTTCATAATATAACACAGCCATGAGATCCACGGAGGGACCCATCCTAATCAAGTGTCGACATGATGGCATAACCTTTACCAAGACCAATCATCTAATCATGGAATAATTTTTGCTAAAAAATCGCATACATTGGTAAGAAGATCATTAGCGTTCCTTCAAGTGTCCTCAAATCCGAACTTTTGGTATCTAAGAAGTTTTAGTTGATAAAATTAAAACGAATGGTTTGAAAGTGAGGGAAGCATTATGAAGTCCTATTAAAGGTTGATCATCTTCCTTTCGTTAGATAGACAACATAAAAAATGGATTATACAATAAAGTAGTTAAAAAAGGCTTGATCATATTCCTCAATAGATAAGAAAATTCAAATAAGAGTACACAAAAAGAGCTTTCAGAAAGCTTCTCTCACTGTACACCAGAAGTTTCATAGCTAATTTTACCCCTCATATAGAGAAAAAGAAAAAAAACTCTCATAGCTAGCAATAGCTTTCAAACTACACCGATCGAGGCCCCTCTAATCTAGGACAAGCTTGTCCTAATCAACACGAAACACATCATCAAGGTCAAATGACATTGGGCTAAATTCCATATCTAAACATCTATTAGGAGAGTGCATATGGGACATAGCATCGCTTAGATCCAATGCAATCCCCATGTATTGTGCCATTGGTGCATACAATTCAAATGTTTCGAGGTCTGGAAACATGAGAAGTTCTGAGGAAGAGCCTCTTGGAGTTGGATCACTTGGCACTTCCTCATCAATCTCTCGCTTTAGTGCTGAGAAGCAGGGAGAGTTGAAGGAGAACTCTTTTTGATTGTCTGCAGTGGTTTCTGATCCGAAGCTAATGATGGAAGATGGTCCCTCATGGGAAGGTGGAAGAAAATGGGAAGATATGGTAGTATGTCTGCATGTGTGCTCTCCCATGTAAGTGATTACATACATGGAGGGATCATCCTCTGATTGCTGGACTTGTCTTGTGGCTTGACAGTCTTCGTCATATTTGTGAGTGCATCTAAAGTAGCTCCTGCAAGATATTAATCAAGTTAGACTTTCAGTTCTTCTGAACATCATGCATTTCTTCTTATACATCAAAAGAAAAAATAAAACATCATGCAGAGATGAAAACTTGTTAATGTTCAATAGATTTTTCTCTATCAGAAAGCCATATGCAATAGAAGGATGGAAGGTTTAGTAGGCCCTTTGCAGAACAAATTTCTTATATGAGATTTCTTTTTGACCGGAACTGGGGAGAAGCCAACTTTCTTAGAAAATGCACGATATGGGACAAAAAAACATATAGTACGTAATAGAGGATACAGAAACCCTCATCCTCGACCAAAAGAAAAATAACAAAAAATGTCGCATCATAGTTCAAAAAGTCAACCAAATCAAATATATTTCTCTGCTTTTGGTCACAAGACCGTGCCCTCGATCATTTTTTATATGAGATTTCACATAAGGGAAACACAAAAATAATAGGATATGGAAATATGTCTACAAGATTTTGCCCAGGATTATTGACGGTGTTGGCCCTCGAGATACCCTCTTGAAGAAAAAAATCATTTAACCAGTTCACTAATCTGGGTGGTGATTCATCACATTTACTTGTTCCCATGGCCCCCGTATAGCTATAGTCCCAGAGAATCAAGTCAAACACTTTTCTTTAACGCAAGGTTATCTCGATCTTTTGCTTCCCTTCATCCCCTTGATGAAGTATTTTGGAGCTCAACTCCTCATGATGCTACTTAGATGTGCAATAATTGCATCCACCCCCACCAGTCAGGAAGAATATGTATATTTTTTTTAAAAAATAGAAAAAACCATCGATTAGCAAGTTATCTGTGGGCTAATTGCTTTTGTGGCACCAACAAAGATCACTCTCAGTGGAGGATAGACTGGCACCACTTATGTTGCTATCCAAGTCTGATTTCATGTAGAATTAAACACATCTTGTGATGACTAATTCCAATATAACGACTACACCTAAGCTTAATTAGCCTTGTTTTTATGAAAGGAAGAGCAAGTACTAGTGTCAAAGGGAAAAGTACCTTGGGTCGAAACCAATCAAGATATATCCACAATCCAAGTAACTCGAGAAAGAAAACGAGCAACAAGTCTCAGGGAAAGTAACTCAATTTACTCCTATCATGGGGCACTCCAGCAAGTTGTTGATATAGCTATCAAGAAAGGGTGGCGGACGGGGTCTTAAAAACAGAATAGACTACAGATTGAAAATAGTATTGGATTGCACCCAACCTACTTCTGACCTAGTTTTGTGGCTAAAAAACTTTGCAAATGACTAGTATGGTGAACAGTTTGTGATAAAGTCCCTTTCTATGATTATAATTACAATTTTTGAACAGGAAATTATCTTAAATGTGGAATTATTTAGATTAAGAAACAACGGAAAAGGAGGTACCTTGGATGCTTAGAATTAAAGATATCTTTCTGTCCATATTTTCGCCATGTATGACCGTCATCCATCGTCTTTGATAAAATTCTTTTAGATGAATTTAAATGAGCCCTGCAGATCAAAAATATAAAAAATTATGCACCCTTATCCATCTAATAAATGGAAAAAAAAACCATTGGATACCGAAAGGGCCTCGTAATTGCATGATACTCCCGTTAAAATTCCATGAGCTTTAACAGAAAATACTTGTCTCATGCTACCCTTAATTTTGGCATACGAGCAAAAAGATAGAGAATGATATATAGATGAGGGGTGAAAAAAGGATACCTTCTCCTATGGCCAGTTCTTCGACATGGTGGGATCTTCCTCTTCTTACTTGAATTCTCGCTTTCTTGCTCTTCGGAGCAAGGAGTAGGTGCCTGATCCAAAGGGGCCTCCGGTGCCTTGCCAGAGTTTAAAATAGTGAATGCTCTAGAGAAGGAGCCCAAAATTTCTTCAATAGAGAGCGCGGCCATGGAGTTCTTTGCATGATCCTCCGATGAGAGAAACTCTTGCAATTGGATCTTGAGCTTGTTTGCCCATTCTTGCCCTTTGATCAACTCTGTAGTCACCTTCTCTCGATCCATGGAGGAATTCTCTTGCTCGAAGGATCCCATACCGTCACTCCTTTCAGTACCCTCACTCTTCTTCCACTAGTCTTCTTTTCCTTCTTTGCTTTCTCTAGTATTGGGTTGGGGAGGGGAGAGGCGAGAGCCTGGTCTCATTTTATGCGGGGATAAAGATGTGCACAAGAAGAAACGAAGCAGCTTGGAAGAAGGAACTCCCGAAGCGACCAAATTATGACGTCATTGGAAGATGTATGCTGATGATGTCATCGCATCTGGTCACCCCTGCAGCTTCGCTGGCGCCAGCTAGTCCGTGTCGGGATGATGAAGCGATGAAAATACCTTCGATTCAAGCAAATCACACTGCAGCGAGCGCACCGATGGACCGTTTGCACGAGCCAATCAGGGGATGTGTTACAAGATGAAAGTGCCTCGAAGAAAGGTAGGACCGAAGATGGATCGGTCCAAGGGTTTATTGTTCGAAATTGGACCAGACCAATTCAATAAATTTTGGATCGATCTAAAATTAATTCAGATTTTTGATCAAATTTTAAATATATCGGACCAGTCTGCGAGCTATAAAATAGAGTTCATTTAATTTTTGAACCAAAAATATATTCGGATTCGGTATAAAAATTTTTAAAATATAATCTTTAGACCGGCCAAATAAACTTTGGGCCGGTCCATTTCCAGCCCTACAGAAAGCAGAGGAGATGATGTGTGGCACATGCCGGGTATTCGTATACCTTATATCGGATTATTGACAAAAAAATCATCGATGGTCCGGTTGATCGAGTGCTCTTTCTTTTCGTGCAAACGATTCTCCAATTCCTCTCCATGGATCATCACGGTATATCCCTGCCACTCCATCCTTTCTTGGTAAAATCCCTTGGAACGCCTTTTCAAAACCTGTCAAGATCTAACGTGCGGGGTTTGAGATCTCATCTGCGATCACGTTGGATTAATTAAACTTCTGGTCCCGATCGAGAGATGAGGGACCTCGCATACGAGCGAGGTTCGATCGATGAGTGATCGCATCATGGATGTGATCTTACATTAATTTATCGAGGGCATTTTGAAATAATTCAATGACGGCCTTCAACATCGAACGTGCCAAGTCAAAATGATTCAAGAGAGACATCATCATATTTGGAAAAGAACTCATCTCCATGCCAGCGAATCCAGGCCGCCATGTGACCGTTCCACTTAGGTTAAGGAACTAATGACATTGAATAAGCCAAGATGAGATTAGTTAACCACTTCTGACCAATATTTTAAAACTTGTAATAGTACCATAAGCAAGCATTATTATATATTAGATAATAGTACTACCATTGCTCGGTTGGCCTGGTGGACTTTCTCGATTATTGGGTCTATCCCTTGCCACGACAAGCACCTTCCAGCCACCACCACAGTTTGGACAAAAATCAAGAGGGTCAATAAAATCTTGGAAGAGACCTAACTTGAGACCAAGTGGAGAACAAGTTGAACAACTGATTGGCCGGTTGTGCAAAATTCTGCTTTCTATTCAACACTCGAATGGGTCTCCTATTCTACAGCTCCCAGCTTGAAGTCCAAAATTGCGGTGGTAGAATCTGCCGAAACCTTGGTAGCATTTGGTCTTTGCCTTGAACTCACTTCTCTAACAACTGCAAGCAGCTAATAATCTTCATTTTACACTCCATCTAAATCTAATTTACTGATAATCAACTGTTGTAGATTCTGTAAATACTTGTTTTCGTCCCATGCTTTCCTCCTTTTAGGCACATCTGGCAGTTAAATTCTTGCAAATATTGCTCTATGGACCATGGCTGATCCAGCAATAATAATTGGATGGTATATATATATATATACTCACACGCGTGTTTGTATCCATACATTATGTACGTGTTATGCTAATACACGTCATCGTCATGATGACCAATTTTTTAATATAAAATTATGATTATTGATAATTTATTAATATGAAAAAATATTTTTTTAAATATAAAACAAGTCATCTTTTTTTAAACCAGCGCTTGCATCCAATTAGTTACTGATTATTTTTATGAGCTTCGTTCATCAAGCATGCATCATAGTATATCATCATGGTAATTTCGCTCGGTTGTCAGGGGGGCGGAGCCTTAGGTGGCAGCCAATAATTCGTCCAGAGGACATTTGCTGTTGATAACTGAACAACCGATCCGGGTAGCAGCGGACGTCGATGGGCCGTCGGGCCGCGACCATTTGGTTGGTGACGTCGCTGGGGCATGCGACGTTCGACGCGGGAGCGGTGACGTTACACCGCGGCGGTGGCGGTCAAAAAGTTCAGTGGAAAATGATGTGAACGGCATCTAACGCTTCCGTGTGGAATCTTGGTGTTTCGATCGTCGCAAGTGGTGACGCGACAAGAATTAAAAAGAAAAAAAAAACCCCACACTCGTGGAAATTATTAAAATAAAAGAATAATGTAAAACCTAAATCGTTAATGTTAGATAAATTAAATAAGCTGGGAGGATACGATAGAATCCAGCAAGCTTCCTTTTGAAAAACACGGTGTGAAAAAAAGATAATTAGCTTTTTAGTCAGCATGCATGAGATCTATGTGGACACACCCAAATGCATTCACATTCCTTTTGATAGGAAAAAACGAATGTGTGAGATCCGTAGCTAAAATAACATATCTTTCTCTTATCTTTAGGTTTCGGTATTACATAATTACATTATTCTGTGGACCAAGGTGATGTCATGGTGGGGAAAAATGTGGACCGTCCGGAGCCCATGCTGTCCACTGGGGTACCGACTCATCAAATATTCGGCACTAGCTAGCGCCGTGTTGATGCATTTAATTTCGAAGGCATGTCGATACTTTTTTATCCCCCCCCCCCCCCCCCAACCAAACAAAAAAACACATATCAATAGTTGGTATGGTTCAATTATAAATTTCTTTTGCGTTTATCCCAGCAGTGGTGTCACGCGACTAAGTGTCGGTGAGTCATAGATTTTGTGAAATCCTGAGCGCTGGTGAACAAAGCATCGTCCGTGAAATGACCTGTGTGGGTTCCACCTTTTGTTCAAAAGATTTTGAAATTTCTACGAATCCACCCAAGACTTCATCCAAAACACGTGAGGGGCATGTGATAGGGAAAGTTGACCAGGCGGAAGAAAGCTTGCAGACCATGCATATCAGGACAGAATTTAGTTGGGATGCTTGGTAATTTGTTAAATTAATTCATGGAGACAATCTGATGGTTTTTTTTTTTTAAATAGTTATGATGTGATGCTCCTACAGTAACACAAGGATTCATGGATGACATGTGTAAACTCTCGTTTTCTTAGTGCCATACATAACGGGTTGATGGATAATTCTAAAAATAAATGCATAAATTATTCTTGTATAAAAAAAAAATATTTAGTGTATTTTGACGTATTATATTTTAGGACTTATTTAGTTGACAAGCAGTGGAAGAGGAAGTAAAAATTTCTGGGAAGCCAAGAGTAAACATTTTATTTGGTTGAAATTTTAAGAAAAGATAATTAAAAAAAAATCTTTCTATGAAAAAATATTTTTTATATTTCATAGGAAGTGAGAATTTATGAAAAAGGCTAATTTTAAGATTTTTTAATGAATGAAAAGTAATCATACTTTTTTGTTTCCAAAAATATCCTTTAAAGATCAAGAATTAACATTACAGTAAGAAGGGAAACTGTCGATTCAATTCTCTCGATACTTTTGGACGGCGTCGGGAGACTCCGCAACCCGCCGACGCTTTTGAAAAACGTTGATATCCTCCTCAATCCGTCGATGCTTTTAAGCGTCGCCAAAAATCCGATATTTACCGACGCTTAAAAGCGTCACCGGATTTGTAAAGTGTTGCCACACTACAGTAGCCTGTTGACGCTTTTAGAAAGTGTCACCGGACTTCCCCTCTTCTACCCCCAGCCGAGTCCTAGTTTTCATTCGATTCATCGGCCGCCGTCCCTAACCCTTTCTTTTTTCCTCCTCCCTCTCCCTCCTCCTCCATCTTCGGCGCGTTGCCTTCGGTCCCTTCATCGTCGCCGAAGCTCTCCGGCACTTTCATCTCCGTCGCATTCCCCAACTTTACTCGTCAGGTATTTTTTTTAATTTCCTCGTCCGATATTAAGCATGATTTAGTTTTTTTTAGTTGAACTTTCCGGCACTCTCTTTGTTTTGAAAGATTATTTATTTGAAAGTAGAGGCTTTTGGAAAATTATCTGTTTGTATCTGGGCTACTATCTTGCATCAGATTTGTTGGCTTTGAGAGTTCCATTGATTTAAAAAAGATTTGTTATTAAAAAAATTATAATAGCTGATCTCTATCGTCCTTAATTATGTTTAACGACATATTTGTCATTAAAAAAATTATAATAACTTATCTTTATTGCATGAGCCATTCTGCACGGAGAAACACCAAGGGGCTATTTGTTGCCTTATGGAGTTTTGTGGGAGCAGGTTAATTTTCGAATTTATTAATTGTTGTACATCTTAATAACAAATTAATTACAAGAAGAAACAGACTTGAGGTTGCATCGATCCTAATTAAGTAATATAGAAAATTATTAAAAGAGGATAAAGATAAAAGAAATATATAAAAAAAAACTCTCAAGCTTGTTTGATTAAATCAAAAAAATTAATTAAGGAAAGACTAATTGTTTCCTGAACGTACTGTTTTGGTGGACCAATTTTTAATATTATATAAAAAAATATAATATGGAATTAGGTCCCATTTTTAATAAATGGTTCAGCTAAAGAAGTCAGATTGATGAACCTTAATACAAAACCTTTTCTAGATGGCTTAATATTAAAAAAAAATTCACAATCCATATTTCTTATCATTAATTAAAATAAGTGTCACCAGAAGCCAATAGAATTTATGAAATTTCAATAAGCAAGAGATGTTTAACTGCGGCTTGGGCCAACAAATGAATAAGGTCGATGGAGTGTAGCCCACAGGCCGGCCCATAATTGTAATAGACTTGTGACCACTGGGCCAATGTTGGCCCGCTAAATGCCATTGGGCTACTTCAATTATTACTTGCCAGTAAGCTTGGGATGGAATCAGTTGAGTGAGCATCATGTTGCCCCTAGG
Organism: Areca catechu; assembly: GCA_021397845.1. NCBI lineage: Eukaryota > Viridiplantae > Streptophyta > Magnoliopsida > Arecales > Arecaceae > Areca > Areca catechu. The sequence continues at coordinate 37,600,858 of CM038040.1, forward strand.
AAAGATATATATATATATATATATATATATATTAAAGAAAAAATGATTACTTTTTTTTCATAATATTTCAGCTCATATTTATGTAAAAACAAAAGGTCTATTTGGTGTTGCTTTAGATTTTTATTTTTGCTTTGAATTATTTGAGAAGAAAATGAATTCAATAGAGTTAATGTCAATCATGAAATATTTACTTAATAAAAAATATTTATAAAATATTAAGAACTTTGGATTAGATAAATATTATTTTTTAAAAAAATGGAATAATAGATTTTTTGTCAAAATATTATCTAACGTCAATTTCAAGCGGTGTTCCATTACATCGTGTTACACCAGAAAGCCGACCACCAGGAAGACCGACCAACCTAAAGGCCGACCCACTGAAGGCCGACCAAAAGGATTAATGTTGCTAAAATGTTGATGGTAAACCACGGTTTTGAGGGGATATATAAATTCTTAACAAGGATTTAGCGCATGACAAAAGGATTAACGTTGCTAAAATGTTGATGGTAAACTGCGGTTTTGTCCAATGTCTACACCTGTCTTTATTTAGCCAGAGAACAAGGACCATGATTTCTGGTTAATAACTGGAAGTTCTAGATTGAAGACTTAGATGGTGCATCTCTATGTATTTATACTTCGATAATAATACAAGGATTGGTCTCCCTCCTTTTTTCTTAACAAAAAGAATGTCATCTTAAAAAAAAATCAATAAATCAATAAATTTGAAACAAAATATTTTGATGATATAATCCTATATCAGGTTTACAGTAATACATCCTTGGCAGAGCATTAGAAATTAAGATAACAACCAACAATTAGATTCAAAAAATTAGATTCATATTTTTGCATGCTATCGAAAAAACTTATAATCATATTAACAAGCTGGTCAAAAATGGAGAAGCTAATTGGTGATGCTTGCAGCATATCTCCTTGGTTACAGTTGAGGCACATAAGGTTGGCTGGGTATTACAATTTTCTTTTTTGAAAGTTAGGAGAAATCATGGTAGAGTGTCTACAAACAATTAATATTTTGAAAAAAATATATTAAGTTTTGGAAGCAAACTATATGTTAAGCCCTGTTTTCTTATCAGGTATTTGCTTGGAGAGTAAAGAAGCTCCGTAACCAATGTCAAAATTGGTTTAAGATTTATATATGGAGGCTATGATAATTATGCGATGTATGTTTGGCTGATTCAACTATTTCTAATGGCAACAATCTTAGATGGCCTTCTTTTGTAGGCAACCGATTGTAGTCATTTTGATTTAGTTGCAAATTAAATAGTATATATACGAGCTTCCTCCTTATTTTTTATTATTTATTATTCCTTTTCTTAGTAGATGATTTCTGTTTCTTTATAAATTTCTTAGTATATACCTGCATCTTACTGAACATGTTATGCTTTAAGGTTAGTTTCATTATTACAAATCTTTTATTTCAATACCATTTGTAGCTTTGTTACGATCAATTATGATTTTTAAAATATTTTTTAAAAAACTTGCATTGCATAGAAATATAAATCCGTCAATCGATTAAAGTACATATTCTATAGCATCTGTACAATTATTTTATTTTTGTACGGATGAGAGAAATATGTACAGTGATCAATTGATTGTCCAGTTTGGATAGTTTGAGAATTATAAATAATTTTATAGGTACTTACAGTAATCAAACGGTACGGATAGAGTTCCAAATATATTTTGGATAGCATTTCATTTTAGTTCTCCTCATACATATTTATTTGTATGGGGAGAATTAAAGAAAAATACTGCCGAAATTTTTCTGAAACTTATATTGCATATCCTTTGATTACTGTAAATGACCTATATAATTAATGCAATTCTTAAATGTGATAGGACCTATTTACCTATTAGTTGGTAATAGGGTGCATTTAATAATACTGCAATTGATCTATTGAATAAACTTATTTTAAATTTATTCTGTTCTTATAAATATTTATTTATTTTAGTTAGTTTTATCTTAGAATGGATAAGAGTTGGATAACTAAACTGAAGAATAGCAAAGAATATCTGGATGGAGTACAGAATTTCATTATATTTGATATGGAGAGAAGTAGTATCAATGGAAAAATTTTATGTCCATGCCAAAAATGTGTAAATTCCAGTTCTCTATATCCAAATATTGTTGAAGAACATTTGGTATGGAATGGTTTTTTAAGAGGTTATATAGAGTGATTTTTTCATGGAGAGTCAAGGTTACAATCTACATGTACCCAAATCTCTAACATGGAACATATACCTGATTTTGGATCCAGTAACCAACAGAAAAATCTTGCAAGAGAAGATGATATTAAGAATTTGCTCAGAGATGCTTTTGAATATGGTGCTCAACATCCTGGAGATTGCAGTGGAGGACAAGTAGCAGCTGGGTTACCTGAGTATCCTATATTTACTGAATTTATACATGATGGAGAGCCGATACCCCCAACTAATATTAGAACATATCATTATCAGAAGCTGATAAGAGATGCAGATCAAGAATTATATGTCGGTTGCAATAACTTTTCAAAAATTTCTTTTCTTATATGTTTGTTTCATATAAAATACTTGAAAGATGGTCTGGCAAGAGTTTTACTATGTTGCTCAAGTTGTTAAAGGATGCATTTCCTGAAGGTACTAGTTTACCAACATCTTATTATGAAGCCAAAAAATAGTAAAGGAATTGGATCTTAGATACGAAAAGATTCATAGCTGTCCAAATGATTGTATATTATATCGGGGAGAACATGCCGATCAAGAGTCATGCCATGTGTGTGGATGTTCACGATGGACGAAGCAAAAAGGAAATGAGAGTGAGAAATTAGATGAATTAGATGCAACACAAATTAAACAAAAGCCGGCGAAGGTATTACGCTATTTTTCTCTTGTACCTAGATTGAAAAGGATCTATGCATCATCAAAGACAGCTTCATCAATAAAATGGCATGATGAAAGCCGTACAAAGATGGAATGCTAAGACACCCAGTGGATAGTTTAGCATGGAAAGTATTTGATGACAGACATCCTGATTTTGCATCTGATACTCGACATATCAGGCTGGGTTTAGCCAGGGTTTAGCTAGTGATAGGTTCAATCCATTTCGGATCTTAAGTTCTGTCTATAGTACCTGGCCAGTTATTCTGATTCCTTATAATTTGCCACCATGGATATGCATGAAACAAGTCTTCACTTATTTTATCAAAGGTCATTCCAGGTGATAAGGGTCCAGGCAATGATATTGATATTTTCTTACAACCTTTAATAGATGAATTGAAACAACTATGAAAGGGTATCGGTGCAATTGATGCTTCGAATGGCCAAAATTCAATCTGCGGACAGCTCTATTATGGACTGTTAACGATTTTCCTGCATATGCTAATTATCTGGCTGAAGCACTAAGGGACGAGTTGCATGTCCTTCTTGTGGTGAATCAACACATTCAATTTGGTTAAAACATGGAGAAAAGTTCTGTTATATGGGACATCGTCGATGATTGGAGGCAAATCATCCATTTTGATTTTAGAAAGATTTATTTGATGGTACTATAGAGTTGAGATCTGCTACAATTCTACCTTCTGGTTCTGATATTCGTAGACAAATGCTTGGTACAAACACAGTTACGGCAAGATGACAAAGTCTTCTAAAAAGCGAGGAAGAGATGATGTTGAGACTTCAGTACAAGAAGAAGTACCGGAGGAAGTCAATACTTGCACCTTAGATATAGCAATGTTAGAGGATCCGGATACTTTCTTTGAAGTTGAAAATGATGATGATATAATCACAGCATCTACCCATCAGCATACTAAACAATTATAGAAGAAAAGAAGCATATTCTTTGACTTACCTTATTATGAGCATAATATAATCTAGCATAATCTTGATATTATGCATATAGAAAAGAATGTTTGTGATAATTTGATTGAAACAATATTAAATCTTGATGGAAAGACTAAAGATAACATGAATGTGCATCTTGATTTAAAAGAAATGGGCATCTAACATGAACTTTATCCACGAGTGCTTACAAATGATATAACTTATATCCCTCGTGCATGTTATACAATGTCTAGTCAAGAAAAAGATCTCTTCCTGGTAGTTTTAAAGAATATCAAGGTTCCTGATGAATATGCATCAAATATTTCACGATGTGTAAATCTGAAAGAGTGAAATATTTCAAATCTTAAAAGTTATGATAGACATATACTAATGCATGATATTCTTCCATTGGCTTTAAGGTCGTCAATGCCGAAACAAGTTATTACGGTTATTTTTCAGTTATCATCATTCTTCAAGGTATTACATTCTAAGGTTCTTGATCCTCAAGTGCTTGATCAGTTGTAGTCTCAAGTCATACTTACGTTATGTCAGATAGAAAAGATTTTTCCTCTTGGGTTTTTTACGATTATGGTTCATCTACTCATTCACCTAGCTTCGAAAGCTAAACTTGGTGGACCGGTATAGTACAGATAGATGTACCCTATCGAGAGGTAATGCTGTAAAACTAAGATTTCATAATTTAGATATCTTTTTATTATTTAATATGATATAAATATCATACTTTTTGAAGGTATCTTGTATGTTTGAAGGATTATGTACGAAACAAAGCCCATCCTGAGGGCTCAATAGTAGAGGGATATATTACTGAAGAGTGTTTAACATTTTGTTCAAGATATCTCGAAGGTGTAGAGACTGTATTCGATCGATCTCAACGTCATGGTGATACTGTGGAGAATACAGATCTATACAAATTTGTATCATCCAGAAGATTTATAGGAAAAGCTGAAAGTATTGTTCTTGTCACAAGCACACCGTTATGTATTACTACATAATGACATAATATCTGACTATCGTAGGTTAGTCTATCTATACATGGATAATACTAAATATTAGATATGTTGTTGTCAAACTTATATTTGATTGTCATGCAGTGAATTTTTAGCTGTACAACGACAAGCCAATCATTCCACTCGTCCTAATCCAAGGATTGAACAAAGATGGTTGGTTGAGTTATTTCCTAATTGGCTTGCCAATCAGGTTAGTATATATAAGTCGTATAATAATTTTATATACATTTAACATCGAATAAGTGATCGATAATTGATATTATATTTTCTAGGTACCAGTACCGATGGAGAAAAATAGGTCAACAGAACTAATAGCACTTGCCAGAGGTCCAAATTATATTGTGAACAAATATAATGGTTTTATTATAAATGGCTTTAAATTTCATACCAAGGAGAGCGAGAAACTTAGAAAAACTCAGAACAGTGATGTTATGGTAGAAGCAGATGAAAAATCTTATTATGGTGTACTTACAGATATTTTTGAGTTGGATTATTATGGAAATTTTAAAGTTGTATTATTTCGATGTGATTGGATGGATATACATATACCAAGAGATTTGAAAAAGGACTTAAACAGATTCATACTTGTCAAGTTTTCAAGATTGATACATACAGGTGTGTTATTGAAGGATGATCCATTTATCTTTTCATCTCAAGCTCGACAAGTTTTTTATGTACAAGACTCGAAAGATAAAGAATGGGCTACTGTTATTAAGACAAAACCCAGAGACTTGTATGACATGGAAAAAAGGGTGGAAAAAGAAGATGATGATACTTACACTCAGTATATGCCTTATAATATTATACCAGATGATCATATAAATGATATAACCATTTTTGTTAGGTTGGATTCTGAAAAAGTTATAACTGGTTGATCATGACAAATAAGTAGTTTATAAGATGGTTTACATTTTTGCATGAATGATTATGTTATCTTTTAAATTATAATTCATTTCTGTTATAATTTGATTATAATGTTGACTGACTTGTTTTTAAATAATGCATGTTAGGTACACCATGCCTCGAAGGAAGCGATTATCAGAAGTACAGTTTCAATTTTCCCAGACCGAGGCTGGTACTTCATCTACTCAGCAGCCCGATGGCAGTCGATCATCTTCACATCAATCTGATGCCAGTCCCTCTATTTCTGCACATCCGACCGATGCTAGTATCTCTCCACCTCAGGACGATGCCATTCCCTCCGAGTCCGCACATCACGATCCTCCTATGGATCATCCTGATGACGAGCCTATCATCGATGACATGCAGATACAGGGTAATTTAATAATTTCATTCCATTTTAATTCATACATATGCAATAGTTTTGATATATAATTTTCTATATTTTTTTTATAGATGGATTCGAGAGACTCAGGCAGAGGAGAGGACCCACACTATCCGTGATGTGTGGCAGTTACCTGAGGGCGAGAGGATAGTCATAGAGTACAACAAACTAGGGCAGCCTATTAAGAAAGCTGTTAGCTTGTTGACTAGTTTTCTAGGGACAATAGCATGCCAGGATCAGTTATGTCCCCTGAATTATTCGAAGTGGAATGACATGCTTCCTGCAATAAAATAGAGATGCTATGAGTTGTACATGTAAAAAAATTGATATATTATTTTATATATTAGGTTTATAACAATTGAATTGCTTATTTCAATTAATACTTATTTTATTCTTTATTTAAATTGTAGAGCAAGTTCGTTCTCCCCTCAGATTCTTCTAATTTTGTGCTTAATCTCTCAATCGCAAGTGAAAAGAATATAGGACGAAGTTGAAGTGAAACTACAAGCGAGAGGGTAGGACAGAGGAGCAGGTTGCAGCTACCTATCCTCCTGATGTTCACCCTTATCAGTAGAGGGAGCTGGTGCACTATTGGTTCTCCGAGATGGCACAAGTTGTGTGGCATCATCAAACACTTCGAAATTTATTAATTTTCACTCGTCATAATTATATTTATACAATATATAACATAGTTTTAATTTTATTTTGTAGACATATTATGCTATTGGTAGAGCTGCACGAGCAGCTTAGTCTGTTCCTCATACAGCGGGGTCCAAGAGTTATGCACGGCTCAGGCATGAGTTTGTATATTACTCATCCTATAATACTTTTAGTACACTTTTAATTTTAACATCATGTATCATCATGTATCATGCATGTGCTATGTATCATGGTACGGGAGTATAAGATGTGTTATTTTGGATTTTTTTGTAATATTTATTCTTTATATAGGCTGATCAGCAGGGGAGGGAGCTTGGTGAGGTGGAGTTCTATCGGATGACTCATGTTCACCAAGATGGCAGTTTTGTTCGGGAGGAGTCCAGAGATATATATGTATTTTTTTATTTATATTATATCATGATTTATATTTTTATTTTTATTAAGTATTGATATATGTATTTTTTATAAAATATAGGATAGGGCTACCTCTATGATCTCTGAGCATGCTGGCGAGGGTACATCATCTACTCAGAGCAGTCGTATCGAGGCCGAGGTATTCTCGGAGTTGATGGGACTAGGGCATCCTGGACGAGTGAGGGGTTATGGAATTGGAGTTATCCCTTCTCAGTTATTTGAGGTAAGTAGATATACTCGGGATGCTAGAGAGAGTCATGATCAGTCACATGTTCGTCGACTCCAGAAAGAGATAGAAGAGCTCCGACAGACACGTGATGCAGACAGGCAGAGATGTAGACCATTAGGTCTCAGCTAGAGCATGTTACATCTGTGCTGCATATGTTCATGTCATCTCAGGTAAGTAATTATTTATTAATTTTGTATGTATCTAATAATTTAGAATATAAATAATGTATGTATCATAATTATATGTATATCTTGTAGGTTCCTGGTGCATCTGAGAGTCACAGACCTTACGATGACCAGCCTCCCGCGAATCAGTGATGCCAGTTATTTTTATTATTATTTTTGTATGTCTTTTTGTTCATTTGAACTTGGATTGATACTTTTATATATATATAAAATCCTTTATAATTGGTTTGTGTTTGTGTTTGTGTATGTTGGGTGTAATACAGGTTTGAATGTTTTCATTTGTTTGTGTATGTTGGATGTGATACAGGTTTGAATGTTTTCATTTTGATAATGTATACAGGTTGGTGTATGTATTTTATGTATAGATATAGCTGTTTATTTTAAAAATAAATAAATAAATCTGTCGACGCTTTAAAGCATCGCCAGGTCCAAACCTGCTACAATGTTTGGACCTGGCGATGCTTTAAAGCGTCGCTAGGTTTCAATCTGGCAACACTTTAAAGCATCGCTAGACTTAAAACCTAGCGATGCTTTAAAGCGTCGCTAAATGCCGACGCTTTAAAGCGTCGGGAAATTAAAATTTAGTGATGCTTTAAAGCATCAACAGGTTGCTTCCCCATGCTTACATAGCCGATGCCTTAGCGACATTTTAAGAAGCGTCGGGAGCTTGCTTGGCAACGCTTAAAAGCGTCAGGAAATGTCAAAAAAAGCATCAATAGAGGCCTGTTTCACTGTAGTGTAAGATTTTGTAAATAATGAATGAATAGTTAGGATGAAATAATAAACAGTGATATATACCAAGATAATATAATATTTTAATATATTTATAGTAGTATAATATTTTATAATATTATATTTTAATTTTTTAATAGTAATATATCAAGGTCATATATTTATACTAATATAATATATTTGCTAATATTAATATAGTACTTATATAAATATATTAATATTTATTTTAACATAATATTATATACCTATATTAATAAATGTATTAGGTTAAAATATTAATATTATATTAATATAATAAAATATTATTATATTATATTATATTTAAATAAATGCATAAGGTAAAAATGTATTGTCTTATATCTATTAAGAATATAATGGATATTTTACATAGACTTTGTAGGAAAGTGCATGCTCAACCAAATATATGCCATCCTGAAATAAGTAAATTTTATATGGTCAACCAAACAAACTCAAATTCTTTTCTCAAAAAATAACTTTCTAGAAAGTAAATTTCTAGAAAGTTATTTCTTAAAAACAAAAGTTCTTTCTATGAACTAACAAATCCTTGGATATAAGATATTGGCCTAACAAATTAGTGTGATCAATTTTGAAGTTTAAACAACAATTAGGTCTTCTTTTATTGAATAACTTGCTAGAATGCTTTTAGGGTTGTTTGGATTGGGGGGCGGGGGAGGGTAATTTGGCATGAAAAAATAAATTCCATGTCAGATTATCATATTTAATATCAACAATAGAGAGATAGTAAAAAAAGATGGGTGCCATACTTATTTTCCTAAAAGAGGATAAAATAAATATTATGAGAGATTAGTATTTTATAAATTCTAAGTAATGGTAATATGGTATTGACAAAAATACACCTAATAAAGTTTATTTATTGTCATTGAATTTATTTTGATATCTTTTCAAATTCATTAAATAGAGAGCTTTTACAAAATGATTAAAATGTAAATGGCATTATACAAAAGATTATATAATTATAATTATTATATAAAAATTAATTGAATATAATAATATTATTATAGTATTAAAAAATATTTTTTATTGATAGGTAGGTATATTTATAAATTTGATCATATTTTTATATAAAATTATTCTAAACAAAACATAGTAATCTTTTTTCGGTACCATTTTCTGGAAAGATTTTTTTACGAATCAAACATGATAAAAGTTATTTTTCTCCCTAATCATTTTTCTCGATAAATGATTTTCAAAAATCTCAACCAAATGGACTTTTAATCTTCCAAACCGTGGGGAATATGAGATTCAATCTTAAGGTCATTTAATACAACTATCAAAGATTTCACCAGTTTGACAAGCAGGTACCTTTGAAGGATCCCACTTTAACACAAGTATATATAATTCGCATGGATAAGCAACATATGATGGTTATACAATCGAATCTTGGTTCCATGTAATTTTTTTACTAGAATTATTTCCAATAACCCTCTCTATAAATTGAATCCCACGTAAGTGATCGACCCAAGTAATCATCAGATTTTTCGAATCAGCCAATAGCGTCGTGCCCTTGTAGAAGGCATCTTGTGCCATGCCCAACCTTCCCTCTCAGGCCTTGTGATTGGACATTATTGACTCATCCAGTTCCAAATATTCTATTAGTTTAAATGTTTATATATAAACGTCGAAATTACAATTATAATATTGTATAACATATAGGTTTTGGTTGCAAGTTAGTGGTAATTCTCTCTTTATTTACTTGGATACGTAGCTTTTCCCAATATATTATCACAAAACTGAAGTTGTACTCTTATCCCAAAAATTGAAGTTTCATGTACATATATATGGATGCACAAACTTAGTAAAAAAAAAAAAAAATTTTTTTTCTTTATTCATTAAACTAGCATCTCGATAATGTTTCACAAGAGAACAAGATATATAATAAGGTCCCTATTTCAGCTGAGAGCTTAGAAGATCGATCAACTCCTTACCATCAAATTCAATTTCCATTGGATCCACCATGCATCATGTAATCCACGTCCAACTGATGGGAGCTCCTCATCGGGCAAGCACCGGAAGAGATATCATCATCAAAGTTAGACCAAGCCGATAAGATTGTTTCTGCCATCTCCATTGATCCCTGTGATGCTAAATTCGGTGACACGTACTTTGTTTGACGAAGAACCAGTATCGTCTTTCCAATTAGGCATTCTTCCATCACAGTCTCGTACCATGGTGGGCGATGGTGAGAGGAGAGCTGGCTGTTTGTTGATCCCATGATCATTTGAATCAAAGCTAAGAGAGAATGGCTCACTTTGACACGGATGATCCATCACAAAATGGGGAGCCATTAGGTTAGAGCTGCAAGTATGTTTATTGGTGTAGGTGACCAAGAAGGAGGGTGGGTCACCATGGTCCTTTTGCTGCACCTGTTTTGTTGCCAGGCACCCTTGCTCATCTCTATAAGTACACCTATAGTAGCACCTGCAATATATATGCATGCAATTAGGAACAAATAATAACTAGCATATAATATGTTTGCAGATTAAGAATGCATGGTTCCTTTTTTTTCTTTTCTTTTTTTAAAAAAACGGTAATATATTTTGCATTGCCATTTTTCTTGTGGCGGTCCTCTCATTTCTAAGAAATGATCGGTGAATTTCTTTTGAGAGAAATGTTTACTAGATAATTTAAAACTATCGTCTTCGATGCATTGCATCTAATTTTAAAATTATGCATGCATTATTATGGTGCACCATATAGCTTGCAACTTGAATTATTTGGCTCCGAGTCCAAACAACAAGCCCACCATACTTTGGTGGTGGAAAAGAAATACACTCATTTGGCATATATAAAAACAGGTGGGAAAAAGCATGTTAGATATATGACTCATCTAGGTCTCTCGTACGGTGCTTTTCTGTCAAAATGGATTAATTGTACACAATCCTCTTTAATTACTTCCTTTTGGAGGAAATTTATTTGTCTCTATTTTTTTTATAATTATATATATATATGCTACCACCTTGAGTCAAATTAAAGAATCTATTTTTTATAATTAAAGAATCTCCATTTGAAAAGGAGAAGGATGCTACAGAATTTTAAGAAAGTTTTTAAGATCCCTCTTGCTTGCTAATATGTAGGCCTTTAACATGTGCTAAGCATTGCAAGACCGAGCTAATTAATATTATTATTTGATATTGAAAATATTATTAATCAAGAGATCTCTATCGGCATCCTACCCTCAATATAATTTATAATTAATTTACGATCTCAATAAATTGGTGATCGGTATTGGCCATCTTCCATTTAAGTTTTAACAGAAAATGCCACACCATTATCATGAGTTTTTTTCTTTAGCCTCTCTTAGTTTACTATGTTTTTGTTTTCAAAGATAGTTTAGAATTCCCTTTTTTACAAAAATGGAACGAAGTTTGGTTTAAGATCATTACTAACTAGATTCAACGTGACGAAGTGATAAGCATGGTCGTCTAGTGCAGGACCCAAACATAAATAGAAGCAAGTGGCATTAAACAAAGGTTGGTGGCTTTCAAGTACTTGACAGAATATGTACAAAAAAAACAAGAAAAAAAGAACTTGACAGAATATAATTAGTGCAAGGTTCCTTCGAGGCGGTTGTAACGTGATGGATAGACCAGGTGTTTTACTTTCTGCATTGCGGATAGGGTCGAGCGAGGTCAGATCATGGAAATAAAAAAAAGATTCCTCAAACAACAAAAAAAAAAAAAAAAAAATTATCACTCGATATTCTAAATTCTAAATCTTAAAGGATAAAGCCATTGTTAATGTCACAATGAACATTGCTATCGCCTGTGAGAAAAACTCCCGTTTTTTGGATCTCTACTTCCTTAAGATAAACCCTAAAGTGGTTCCACTACTAATGATTCAGCAGGCACATATATATCTAGCAAACCTTGGAAACTTGGAGCTATTGATCATCTTTTGCCCATATTTTCTCCATTGATGGCCATCATCATATGGTATCGATGTAACGATTGTCCATGCATGCCGGTCCCTCCTGTTGAAAAGACATGAGGGAAAAAGAAAGCACTATGAGACACTACAAGGCCTCGTTTAATTTTATAGCCCCAAAAAAAAAAAGAAAAGAAAAGAAAAGCTAGAATAGAAACTTCTTATATGTTCAAAGGGAAAAAAACTTAAAGAGTTTGTATGAATTTGCATAAGAGGAAAAATTCATGACCATAATAATGTAGAATTGGCTTATTTTGCTATGAAATATATAGTCAAAAATAATCTTCAAAAACTTACCTTTTACCTCGTCCTCTTTGATTGCCACTATGTGCAGCTGGATCGCAGGATCCTATGCTCACCAGGTCCTGGTAGCCAGCCTCAATATTGCTAGACTTGGAAATGGAGAGGGGCATGTTTAAAGATTGCAAGTTCTCCTCTAAAACAACCAATTCTGTCAGGGCATCATCCAAGGGGTCTGTTAGCTCGTAAACTTGAGCAACCTCTTGGATTGCCATGTTGCAATCAGAAGGAGCTTTCTCCATCAATGGAAATGCTACTATATATCTATATATTGTGGTCTCTTAGTGTGTGAACTTGGTGGTGGTAGAGAAATGGAAAGTTTTGCACACAAGATGGGCTGGCTTTGGAGGTATGTATTCCTGCTATGTCCTCTCTCTCTCTCTCTCTCTCTCTCTCTATATATATATATATATATATATATATATATATATATATATATATATATATATATAACTGATATGGAACCAAAAAGATCCTCGTTCTTATGCCGACAACACAACTTTCAAGTCAAGAGGGAGACTAGTCTAAAGTTGCAAGAATTTTTCATAGACGATGTTGATGTTATGATCAAGGCTAACTTATAACCATGTGCAAGCTGATCTTTTTTATCGTGTGCATATAAAATATTGTCTACTCTGATTCATAGATCTCATAATTTTGTTCTTTAAAGGTTAACCGAACATAATACTATGATTTCTATACTTCATTCTAAAAAATACTTTATATAAGAAGAGAAAACCACATAAATCATTATTTTTCTTGTCTCATAATTAATGTGAAACTAAAATAATCCTGTCCTTGTATCCATGGCAAACATCGATATTGGCATTAATGTTCTCACTATATTTTCTTTTTTTTAAAAAAAAAATATGACCATACTATTGCAACATTTTACAATAGCAAAGTGGTGGAAAGCCAGCTGCTCATGCTCAATTCTCAACCAAATGCTGCAGCTCGAAAGAATTTTTCATCCTACAATGCATTTCAGAATTTTTTTTGGTAAATATTTCATGATTTTTTTTGGTAAACAATATTTCAGGATTTTTAGTTTCTAGATTGTTGTTTCGAAGGTTTTGTATATGGCAATGATGCTTGGTCTAATATTTGCTGTTTTGAATGAGCGCGAGCGAAGCGATGACCATGGCTGGTGGCTCTACCCAGTTTCCCGTCCCATTTCCCGATCCGCGATTTTGATGACCTAGCATTTAATATTTATTAGAATCGATCTTGCTTTTTTTTTTTCTTTAAACAAAAAAAAATTACACATTATCATGCGTTTAGGATTAGAAATGGGCCGGCCCAAAGTTCATTGCGCCGGTCCAAAAATTATATTTAAAAAATTTTTGGATCGAATCTGGATATTTTTTTGTCCAAAAATTAAATGGACTCTATTTTACGGTCCCAAGACTAGTCCAATATATTTAAAATTTGATCCGAAGCCTGAATTAATTTCAGACCGGCCCGAATTTATTGAGCTGGCCTAGTCCAGATAATGAGTTTTTGGACCGGTCATTTCCAGCCGTACATGCATTGCAATATCCTAATATATATATATATATATAAAGAGAAAGGAGGGAATAAATTTTCGTCGTAGCTACCTCATTGGATCAGATACGGATCAGGAAAAATTTTTGGATTTAATCGAGTAAATTGCATGACTCAAATCCCGAACCCATTATCGAAAAGACGGAAAATAAAAAACCCTCACCAACTATACTACCACCTTAGTGGTATATATATATATATATATATATATATATTTGGTCCAACGAGATGACCGCGTATGGCTCCTCCTAAGTTTGACTTCCCCGCTACACGTTGCCCCCTTCCCTTACTCTCAAAATAGAGAGGCTGCATACCCAAATAGAAGAAGTATATTTGAGGATGACTTCAGCGGTCCTTGCCAATCGCCCAAAACATTTTTTTTTAAATAATATTTTTTTAAAAAAAAATTATAGAAGTAGATGGTTTCAAAAATATTTATCAAAATAGGTAATTTATTCGACATGGCAACATGAATTCATCTTTCAAAAGATGAACTTAAATTCGTCTTTTAATCTCGCACAACTATCAATTTTTTTTTAATTTAATTATTTTTTAAATTTAATTATAATTTTGATATAATATTTTTAAATTAAGGTTGATGTGATATTTTGTATTCGCCTGTTGAAATTCATTAGAATTCGTCTTTCAAAAAGACAAATTCAAATAATTTTTTTTGAATTTCATAAAAATTATTTTATTTTTAAATCTAATTAATACATTTAAATTTTAAATAAATAAATAATTAATAAAAAAATTAATATTAATTAAATTTTATATATTATTTTTTGGTAATATTAATTATTATATTATTTTGAAATAATATCAATTAAAAATAGCATTAATTAATTATATAAAAATAATATTAATTTATTAATAATAAATTAAATAAAAAATAACATTAATTAAAAATAACATTAATTAAACGATATTATAATAATATATTATATATATTTTATATTATAATAATTATTTTATATTCTAAAATATAATAAATATATTATAATTTATTATATTATATAATATATATTATAATTATTTTTAGCTCATGGCACATGCTTAAAAAAAAAAATTCTGGACCCGTTCTACCTACCAATTCAGTTATAAATTAGGTCTATAGTGGCCTGCCATGTGGATCGTGTTGATGAAGGAGGAGCTAGAAGTGGATTCGATACTCTGCAGGTTCCTGAAACTTATCCTTGCACCGATCCCCACCAACTCCCCCTCTGCTGTGGCACCTGTCACCACCAATCCTGTTTGATGACTACAACCCCTTTCTTCTCTTGAGAAATTATTTTCCTGGACACAGGTTTGATGACCGCAACCCCTTTCTTCTCTTGAGAAATTATTTCTCTAGACTCGGTCTACTGGCTCATCTTCTTGACTTCCTTGGCTGGGATGCTTATCGCCGCTGATTCTCCCTCGACAACTACAACCCCCTTCTTTCTCTTCTCCTGGTCGGAAAACTTTTAACTCTTTATACATGATGCTTTTATGTGCATGCAAAATCATAATTATAGAAGACATATCTTAAGCCATTGTACCGGTCTGTAGATTGCACAATCTGTTGAAATGTCCCTTCTTTTTCTCCGCTAGATGACCGATCTTCTCTCTCCTCATACTCTTTTCCTTACATAGACGATTGATGAGGAATCGTACATTACTATTATGAGAGTTGAAGAAAAGGAACTAGATAGTCTCTGTACTATTATGAGAGTTGAAGAAAGGGGACTAGATAGTCTCTTATTTATAGCTGCATGTCTCTCTCATCTGAAAGACTAAAATCTTAATTAGAGTTTTACTCCAGTCCTGTTTATTCAATTTTATTGGAAATAATTCTTTTTAATCAATTGAACTCGGATCCAGTATATATGATCGAGTCAAAAGTTGACCATGATAAGATGATAATCATGCCATTTATTAGATTTTAAATCTAACATTCTTCCACTTTGCCTATATTATCACTCAAAATAACTTTTGGTTCTATCAAAAATATTTTATTTTAAAAAGTAAATAAAATATTTTAATTTTTTAAAACCAAAATAATACTATCGAATCAAATTTTAAAATTGATCCAACGAGTGCACTCATATTTTAAAAATTGTCCAATTATTCCTCTATTCCTCATTGATATAGATAGCAGTCATACATCTTGATTGACATATCATGTAATTAATAATCAAAGTTTACTGCTTACACTACAATGTAAATTAACAGCAAAATGCTTATCTTCAGGTTGAATATTATCAAGGGATAACTCTTCTTTAGAAGGCATGAAGGGGCGAAGGATGGCTGACAAGATATGTTTAGACTCGCACAAGTTCATGTTTTATTCCTATATTGGTCATGTACTACGAAGCTCTTGCATGCGTATCCAAGATTAAGGGGTCAAACAATAATTTCGAATTAGGATTTTTTATTAATGAAATTATAAATTATTGCAAATGATATTAAAGGTTATTCGATTTATAATCCATACAAACAAGAGGATACTATAGCACGGGATTGTTTAAGGTCAATCATGAAAAATCATGATATTTGTGGTTGAATTTTACTGGATATAGACCCTTGGTCCCTATCCTGAGAGTTTTTCAGGTCCCTGTCTTGAGTGCTGATGTTTGGTAGAGAATGGGATGTTGGTCAAATGCATGGAAAACAATAGTCAGATTAGATGTTATTATCACTAATTTATCTTGAAGGATGTGATTGGTGATTACAGTGCATATGGGATTTCAGTCCATGAATCTAGAAAGATCAAAATAGAGTCGCATATTATTTGTTCTTTATCTGGAATTCACAAATAAAGTTTCGGGTGTCACGTTATTTTCGGTGTTTCTTCATTGAATTTTCAACCTTCTGGTTCTATTAGTTTTTTTTTTTTCCCGTTTTTGATAAAACGGGGGAGGAGTTAGATCCCGGGCGTGGTCACCCCCAGACGGTCCCCCAATCCCAGTTAGGGAATGTTCGATACACGGCGCATATTAATTTTTCCGTAGCCGTTCCCCACCCGAAGATGAGTACGTCAACCTGACTATCACTTGTGTCAACCGAGTGAACGGGATTTATTATTTGTGATATGGCTACATCGCTGACGTGGAGCGCGTGTCAGGTCCAGCTGGACATGGTCAGTACCACGTGGATTTTTTCTTTCAAAAGATCCCCCGTTCGGGAAGAAGTGCTCCTGCTCCTTCGCCAGGTGGCACCCCAAGACGGGTCCACCTCGGCCGAAGTCGAGCCTTTCTCGCCACTCCGCCAGGTGTCCACCCAGGAGGGGTCCACCTTGACCAAAGCAGGCGGCCCCTCGCTCCCTCGCCAAGTGGCCAGGCCCTCCCGCTCCTTCGCCAGGTGGCACCCCAAAACGGGTCCACCTCTGCCGAGGTCGAGCCAAGCCCTCCCGCTCCTTCGCCAGGTGGCACCCCAAGACGGGTCCACCTCTGCCGAGGTCGAGCCAGGCCCTCCCGCTCCTTCGCCAGGTGGCACCCCAAGATGGGTCCACCTCTTGGGGTCGAGCCTCTCTCTGCCAGGAGTGGCAGAGAGAGGTCGAGCCTCTCTCTGCCACTCCGCCAGGTGTCCATCCAGGAGGGGTCCACCTCGGTCGAAGCTGGCGGCCCCTCGCTCCCTCGCCAGGTGGTACCCCAAGATGGGTCCACCTCTGCCGAGGTCAAGCCGGGCCTTCCTGCTCCTTCGCTAGGTGGCATCCCAAGACGGGTCCACCTCGACCGAAGTTGAGCCTCTCTCTGCCACTCCGTCAGGTGTCCACCCAGGAGGGGTCCACCTCGGCCGAAGCTGGCTGCCCCTGCTCCACCACCAGGTGGCGCCCCCTGACAGGTCCACCTCGGCCGAGGTCAGCCCTACTCTGCAAAGCCTCGGGAGGTAGAGACACGGGTCGCGAGGTCGCCACTAGAGCCAGCGCGCCGCGCTCCGTATAAGGCGTCGGTACAGCCTGTAGTGATACGCGAAACCTCGTTTACACCAGTTAATCAGGGCCCCGCAACCAAGGAATGAAATCCCAGCGGGCAGGAGCCTGGAACGACTGGGAAGCCCACCGTCAACGCCCCGAAAGGAGAGCTCCCGCGCTCAGCCTAAGGCCTCACCAGTCTTCCCCCTTTCGTGACACACTACGGACGAGGCGGTCTGGCCACTTAACTTCCAGACTCGAAGAAGAAGGGGAAGGAGAAGGTCCAGAGGTCTTAGAGAGCCCCCTGGAGGGGACGTGGGCTGAAGGCAGTTCGGTGATATAAAAGAGACGGTAAAAACGGACGGAAAGGTAGGTAGAAAAAAGAGGAGAACACCAAAAGAACGATCCGGAAGGATCTCGGGAAGTTCTCAGGTGAGAGCTCGGTGGCCCTAACACGGGAGGCTGGGCCTCAACTCCTCTCTTCCCCATACTTCTTTCATTTTACATCTCCTCTAAGCACGGGGATCCTTCGGGAGCTCGCCTTAGAGGTCCTGTTCCATCTTGCCGCTCTCTGACTTGATCGTCGGAGTGCCCCTGCCGAAACCCTCAGTCCGGGTCTCTGACCTTGTTTTGCAGGTCCGGAAGTTTGGAGATCTCGAGGTGAGTGAGTCCGAGAACCGGTGCTAGCTCACGAGCTACATGCCACCACGATGAAATCGGCAACAATATGTATCCCTAACTTTTTCACTACCACCATCCAACAGGGACTCCAGGATTATTTTATTAATTTTTTTAATTTTATTTCTAAATTATTTTTTTATTTTTTATTTTATTTTTAAACTTTCTCATCAAAATATATCCAAATCAAGACCAAATTCCTATAACTGATTATAAAAAAAATCTCACAACTAACTGCACCATATATCAGCTTATAGTTTTTGGGTTGTGACCTCTTGCTCGCAAAGTGTGAAATTTAATGTCAAAATATATATGGCAGGCAACAAAATAAGTGTTGTTTTGTAATTTGAAAATTTTTAGTCACACCGAAAAAAATCTTTTGGTTCAAAATTTATTCTTTGCCCAATAGTTGCAGATCCCGATAGCAAGTACACCGACAACTTAATTCTATGATACAAATCCGAAAATAGTTGGATAAAATAATAGAAAATTAATAAAGCATAAAACTAGCTAGCACGCCAACGAAGACATCCAATAATACTATTATTATGGTGCATGCACAATAATTATATTATGATATTCTTTTTTAATCAGATCGGCATTATAAGTAACTATAGGACATTTCTTTTTTAAACCCTATTCATGTTTTTCTGCCTATATTCTAATTTAATTTTGTCTGTTTGGGGATTTCTTGAATGATGCTCAATTAATCAAGATTTATAGATAAACAAATGAGCAAACAAACAAATAAATAAATGCTTCAATTTTGCTGATTATATTCTAAGGGCACAACTTGCTAATTAATAGGACTTACCCTAGCATATGAAAAGCCAAATGCATACGGGTTTGGGATATGGAAAAGTCTTTGTGCACCATGTGCAGAGCAATAAATCCAACGTGGCCCGTATTATATTTTTTTATTGATCTAAATATATTTATTATAGCATGACAGGATGAGGACTGAGCGTGACTAGCATTAATTATCATTCAGCTTTTATTTAAATTTTCATTCATACCAAAATATCCTTTCCTTCAGTCCCTTGAACAGAATGTCGTAGGTTTTGAACTAGGATGTCTTTGCTTTTGAACTAGGATGTCGTAATACTGTTTCAGGTTTTAATTTATACTTTCTGCATGGATGTCGTAGGTTTTGAACTAGGATGTCGTAGCTTTTGAACTAGGGTGTCTTAATACTGTTTCAGGTTTTAATTTATATTTTCTGCATGGATGTCGTAGGTTTTGAACTAGGGTGTCATAGCTTTTGAACTAGGATATCGTAATACTGTTTCAAGTTTTAATTTATATTTTCTGCATGGATGTCGTAGGTTTTGAACTAGGATGTCGTAACTTTTGAACTATGGTATCGTAATACTGTTTTAGATCATTTTTTAACTAGGATGTCGTAGGTTTTGAACTAGGATGTCGTAGGTTTTGAACTAGGGTGTCATAATACTATTTCAGGTCATTTTTGAACTAGGATGTCGTATGTTTTGAACTAGGATGTCGTAGATTTTGAACTGGGATGTCGAAATACTGTTTGAGGTTATTTTTGAACTAGGGTTTCGTAGGTTTTGAACTAGGATGTCGTATCTTTTGAACTAAGATGTCGTAGAGATATTTTGGTATGGACGAAAATTTTAAATAAAAACTGAACGGTAATTAATGCTAGTCACCTCCTCTTGTCCCATCATGCCATATATTTGGATCAATAGGAGCATGCAGTGCAGGCCATGTTAAATTTGCTACACTGCATACGATGCACAAAGAATTACTCCACTACACGTGGTGCACAAAGAATTAGTCTTGGGATATACGCAACGAGATATTACATTTAGAGTGATTTTGTAGGAGGAGGCCCGAGGTTTAAAATAATGGTATTATAAATATTGCAATGGCCATTAATTATGATAGTTTCGGTGTCTCAATTACACATCATACATATATCATAATGGAGGAAAAAAAAGGATGACAAGCGTTACAGCACATAATTTAATGTTACAATTATCCATTTAATGCAAATAACAATTGTTATTTTCATCATTCTGTTTATTTAAATATTCTTTTTGAAAATTCAAGCTGTTTTCATCAATTTTTCCATCAAATTAAAGAGTTTGTATTATCTAAAAAATATAATCATTTACTATAAAAATACCAATTGGAATAATAATATCATTATTTTTTATTGTTAATCTTTTTTATTTTTTGGTTATAACACCATCATAATAATGCCCATTTTAATTTTAAAAAAATTGAGACAGTACCTTTTTTTTTTTTTGGATAAATCGGATCGGTCAAGAAACAATCCTGAAAAACATACAACCAAAGGAATCAGATAATAAAATATCTCTAAACTGTACAGGCACGTCCTTCAAATGCGACCAAGAAATTTTTTCAGAGTGATTGGCCACAAAGGAAGCCACCCAGTCCACCGCCGAGTTAGCTTCCCGGAAAACATGTCTCACAATGATCCCAGAGCATCAACGTAAAAGGAGACAAATATCCCGAAGCAGCGAATGAGCAGGAACCGAGCAGAAGGCCCTCTAGATCCAGGAAATAACCATCTGCGAGTCTCCCTCAATAATCAGACGGACAAGCTGGAGAACCAACCTGGCATACTTGATTCCCACCCAAGCTGCATGAAGCTCTGCCATAGGAACCGTCGGGTCAAAAAGGCGGACTCCCCCGCAGCAAGGAAACCGACCCACGAAGCCCGGATAACAAATCCAACACCTCCAATAGCACCTCTCACGCTCCCATCAAAGCTAACCATTGCATAGGTCGGAGGAGGGGGCTTCCAAGAAAAGAAAATCCGGCGAGATGCTCGAAGAGCAGAACCGGAGCCCCATATCTCAGAACTATCAACGGCCATACTTTGATACTCCTATTAGTGTGTCCTGGCTCTCTCAATAATAAACCTGGTCGAAGAAGTAGCAGAGCTGAATACCAAGGCATTCCGGGTGAGTCAAACATGATAAGCCAAATAAGCCAAGAACTCCGAAGAGCCAGAAAATGGTGGATCATGAAGCGCTTGAAGAAAGGAGTCGATGACACCGTCCCCACGGTAAATAAAAGAGCTACTGCTTGCCATGGACCAAACCCGTAAGGCTCTCCTACAGAGAAACAAAGTATGGTCAATCGATTCCTCCTCTACACCACAAATCGGGCATGAAGAAGGAATGGGGATGCCGCGCGAACACAGGGTAGATCTCGTAGGAAGACGCCTCCAGGCAACCTTCCTGAGAAAGAATCTTACTCTAGGATGCACCGGGAAAGACCAAATCCACGCAGCCTAAAAACTAGTCCGAGGCAGGGGGCGGTAAAGAGAGTACATATCAGCCATCGGAGCAGAAGAAGAAGAAAATCCCCAAACTCTAATGTCAGGACAGGGGCTCATAGGAATACTGATAGAAAGCACCCTCTGATGCGGGACAGAGCAGGGGAGGATCGCTGGCGAGCATAGAAGTCACCAGAAGATTAGTGCTTGTACTCAAGAACCAGGAACCCGGGCATCACACCCACTCCAATCCGAAGAAAACTCAAAACTCAGACAAAATAACTTTTAAGTTGTATTCATGAGAAGAAGATATTTAATACAAGAGGGGAGGGGTGGTATTTATAGATTCATCCTAGGGTACATTACTTGAGGGCTAAAAAATCCTAACTTGTGGGCCAAGAAATCCTGGTGGACTGGTCAACAGTGGGCCTGTCTTGGGCTAGAGCTCTCTCTTGCGGGCTTGGTGGCATGAAAGGGTCTAGGTGCATGAAGGCCGGCTCTCGTTGGAGGGTCTGGTGAATCTCCTGGTTGCTGATGACTCTTCTCTTGACTTGAACAACTTAACTGGACTCTTGACTGAACTAAAACGACTGGACCTGACTAAGTGGACTCAACTGACTCAGTTGTCCCACTTTATTACAGGACTCAAGTGGCTCACTTTGACTCAAGTGACACAGGACTAATGGACTCAAATAAAATAAAATAAAATAGGTTTTCGGGTCCCCATCATTCCCCTACGGTGGGAAGAACTCGACTCCGTCGAGTCAAGCTCAGCAGGATTTGACGGAACCGGAACTAACCAAATCAAAACAAAAAGGCTAGTTTCAATTTTTTTTTCCTTCCTTTCTTTTTTTTATTGGCTGCTCTGAGATCTATGCGGTCTCAAAAATCTGTCACTCTGAAATCCATGCAGCCCTGAAGTCCATGTGGATCTGAAGTCGGTAGCAGTGAACGATCTTGCATTCATGATCGTGCTATGGACGGACTTCCTCTCCATGGACCAAAGCCGGAACAGGGGAGGTGTGCAGAGGGGGGAGGGACGTCGGGCGAGCTTCGCCGGTGGCGACACTGGGGTGGAGACGGCGGCTCGGGGAGATGCTTCCGGTGGGCGGCGGCCTGGCATGGGCGGACCCAAGGTCATCGGTCGTGGTCTGATCCGAGGGGAAGCGAGATGGGTTGCCGGAGTATGGTTGTAGCTGGGTCGGTTTGGGTAGAACTGGTTTTGGTTGGATCTAAAGCTAGGAGTGTTGGACCTAAAGGGCTCAGGTTTCCTAACTACATGTGCTTTCTGGAACCTTTCAAAGTTTTCAGCTATACGATAGGCATGGGCCATGCTATCAACATCCCTAAGGTACAGGTCCTTCTGAATTTCCTCCCTGAGACCATTCCTAAACCTAGAGAGGATGACTGACTCATGTTCATCTATGCCGTATCTTAGGGCGCACTCATCAAACTGGGCTATGTATTCACTCACAGATTTGGTCCCTTATTTTAATTTCTGCCATTGATCTAAGAGACACTACTAATAGTATGGGGGAACATACTTAGCCCTAAGCTTTAATTTCATGGCTTCCCAGGTGGTAATGGGTAGGTTGCCTATCTGATTATTGAATCTTTCTACTTGGTCCCAGTATAATCTAGCTTGATCAGTTAGCCTAAGTTGGACAAATTGATACTTTTTCTCATCACTCAAGGCATAAAATTTGAAGTACCTATCCATGCCTCCATCCCAATCTATATAGACTTTTGGATCTAGGTTGCCATTGAAGGTAGGTGCATCTATCTTAATGCTCCTAAGAAGCCTATCATCCTGGTCTTGGTCCTCACGATTGGGTCTCCTATGGTTGGGGTTATGATATTGATCCTGGTGTTGGTTTCCCTTATGGTAAGGCTCCCTCAATTGATCCTGGTTTTGGGGTCTCCTAGGGTTATGTTCCACAAAGGGTTCATGGGTTTGGACTCTTCTAGGGTTTTGAGGGGTAAAAAGGATGGAATCCAGTTCTGGTTCAGTGTTAGACTCTTGGGTTTTCTCTACAATCTCCAGTCGGTTCTTAACTTGGTTAAGCCTATTGGTTAATTGGTTGATCCTAGTGGTTGCTTGTTCAAATTGTTGGTCCACTTGATTGAATCTTTGGTTCATTTGGTCAAGCTTAGTATCGGGTTGGTCAAACCTATTACTTTTCTGGGCATTGGATTGGTTATTGGATAAATCGATTCGATCAAGTCGTTCGATCATGGTTTTCATGAAAGCTTCTAGGCTAGGGTCCATGGTTGAGCTAGGTTGGGGTTTAAACCTCTGATATTGGGTTCCTAGTATAGTAGTCATGCACAAATCAAATAATCAAAATGAAATGATGCAACCAAGCATGCAAAAGAGAAAGAAAAGGCTAGTATAATCTAGGGTTTCCTAGACCTAGAGCCAGAAACTAGGTGGGTCAGCTCAACTTACACCTAACCCAATAGCTAGTCCTTCCACTGGCCAGGTAGGGGGTGACAGTGTGGAAGGCCCCCTGCTTTCGCAGGGACCCAATTAAAAACCACAACACCACTTAGGTCGTTTGACTCTGGACCCCTAGCCTTGACACCAGCTTTCAGTAATAACTAAAAGGTTAAATGCACTAGTTGGCCCACACAGCTCGGACCTGACCTGTTGATGTCTCCTAGCTCACTAGGGCAAATTAGGTCTAATTGATTTTAATTAGGCTTGGGTTAGTATGATGATGGTGGTTTTGGATCCAGGACAGGTGATGAAATCCTGCCTTGATATGAGATAGAGAATTATCCTTAAGATTAGGTTAAGAATGATGGCAATCGATTGCCTTGATGCAATCTAAAACAATCAAAAAATAAAATTTTTTTAATGATTTATGTTGTGTCAAGTTAGGATTAAGTTAACTGGGGTTAGCAAACAAAGTTTGGCTTGGGATTGGGGTGTGCAGAAGTTGATTAGGTTATGTTGAGTCAAGATGCAGAATTTAGCAGAAATCAAAAAAATTAGGGTTCAGATGATGCAGAAGTTGACACAGATCTCGATGCATAAAAAAATCAAAAAAAATCTGGAATAGAGGATGGACGGTGTTGATGAAACCTACCAAATTTCATAAGAAAAAAAATCATATGATGATGAAAACCTAGGGTTTATTTGGACTGCTGCATAAATTATCAGGATTCTGTTAGGATTTCTAATATGCCAAATTTTTATAATTTAGGGTTCTTGTAAAACTAATTAAAAACTTTTATAAAATAGAGGACTCAATAGAGAATAATTCATGCAAATTTCATAGAAAAATAAAATTTTTAGATGGTTGAAAATAAATTCAAAACTGATACTTAATGCAGTGGACAGAATGCTAAAATAAGGATTTGTGATTGCAATGCAGATAAAAACTATCCTAAATCTGCTCTGATACTAAACTGGTGTAGGATGACTCTAAGAATGCTAAATATGCAGTAAAAGTAGTAAACTAATTTTTTTTGTGATTTTTAGATTTAGGTTTGATGGCTAATTTCTCAAAGCAAAGTAAAGAACTAGCAGGCATTCAGCAATTCTAAGAATCAACTTGTCGCAGGCTGAATCATGCAAGATAACTAAAAGATAGGACCCATAAATTAAGGAATTCCCGGCTTAGGATAGTTAACTTCAAGCAAATCAGATATTAAGAGAAGGGAAGGTTTTCATACCAGTCAGAGATTGAAATTCAGAAGCAGAAGAGATCACTCACAACTCTGATCGGAGCCTCGAAGAAGAAGCCTTGTCTTCCCCGAATCTGATGGCGAATCTAGGCAGTCTAGGCAGCAAAGAAGGCCTCCTCGAGGGAGAGGAAGCACCTTGGGGATCCTGCAAGCATCAAAGGTTAATCAAAGTAGCAAATAAAAATTAGAAAAGGAACTAGATTTGAAGGAAATCAGGTTAGGATTTGGAAGCTGGGCTGTTTGACGCTTGTTGAAGATCTCCTTGCTTGGTGGCCTAGGGCGCTCCTTCTTGGATGTGTAAAGGCTTGGATGGCAGTTATTTAGGGTGTGGAAGGATGCTAGGGCATCAAGGAATTCATCCAAACACAAAAACACAACCTAAAGAACCAAAACAAAACACCAACACAATGTAATAACTCAAAATTTCAGCAAGTTGTATTCATAAGAAAGAGATGCTTACAAGAGGGGGAGGGGTGGGGTATTTATAGAGTTCCCATGCCCTCACTAACCATGGTTACACTTGGGTTACAAGTCCTCTTCCAAATTGGAATACAAGTCCTTTCCTAGCTATGTTATAATTATAAAGTTTAAAAGGATTAGAAATCCCAACTAGGTTAGGGATAAACTTGGTCTTCTCCTTCTTTTTTCAACTTGGACTTTGTCAAACCTCTTTGGACGTGGTCAACACTTCAAGGATGCCTAGGGGGGCATGTTGGGCCTCTAGGAGCAGCAAGGGGCCGGCCCAAAATGGCTTGGGTGCATGGGTTTGGGCCTCTGGAAGCTGGGGTGGCATGGTAGCATGGTAGCAGGAATATTCCCTGGAATCTTGCTTCTTAAGGGCTTGGACTTAGCACCTAGGCTTGATTTCTTTGGGCTGAGATGCAGGTGGACCTCTGAAATCATGGATGCCCTAGTTTAGAAATATGCTCTGGCATCTGGGGAGGAATATGGGCATCTGGAGGACATCTGAAAAAATCAGGGTTTCTGGAAGATCTTAGATCCTGGGTTGTCACACAAAATCCAATGGACTGATGTACCAGCCTCTGACTCCTGGATGTGGCCTGGTGGAACTCCAAAATAGGGTGATCTCCTCTCTTGTATAAAAATTGAGCTCATACTGGACTCATAACTGATGTGCAGGACTCAAAATAATGACTAGGTTGAGGGTTGAGACAAATCAACTAACCTCAACTTATTACAGGATTCAATTCTAGTTGATTACAAAATTTGACACATGGCTAGGTAAACCAAATAGGGCCCAGTAATTTGTGTCTGATCCTGGTGCCCCCACCACCCTCTCCTCCAAAATATGGCCAAAATAGTGGGTAACCGCAGCAGCGTCCCACCTCTGCACCCCAGGGAAAAATAGGTCAGCCAAGGTAGAAGCAACTGGAATATCGACAGAGCAGAAGGTGGGCCACCTCTTCAAGACTATATCTGAGATCCAAGGGTCCGCCATAACTCGGATAGATCTGCCATCCCCCACAACCCATCTTAAATGATGAATAATATCAGGAACCCGCCTGACCATCTCCCTCCAAATAGCAGACCCACGAGAAGAGGAAATGGCCCACTACCCCCCCCCCCCCCCGACAGCCGAATGTCATATCTGTGCCTCATGAAGGAAGCCCAAAAACTATCCAGGGACAAGAAAAGTCTGAAAACATGGCGAGCCAGGAGAGCCTCCCACCGCACAACCAGGGAATGGATACCCAGCCCACCATCCTTGACAGGTTGAGAGACAGACTGCCATCCCACCAAATTAACTCCCCTAAGAGCGCCACTCGATCGCCACAGGAAAGCCCGAAGGAGTTGCTTAACTTTAATCACGATGGCCTTAGGAATGACGGTATTGGCAAGCATATAAGTCGGAAGGGAGGAAAAAATAGATCTAATCAGAGTGAGCCTGCCCATAGAGGAAAGAGCCCTACCCTACCACCCTTCCACCCTGTCCTGCACCGCCTGTACCAACAAAGAAGTATCTGCTCTGTGAAGAGAGGCACCAAAAATAGGGATCCCCAAATAGTGGAGGGACCCTTCCTTCTCCCCGATCCCCATAATAGAAGTGATGGAGTGATGGAGACAGACCGGGAGCCTCGGGCTGAAATGCACCTCTGATTTTGCCAGATTAACCTGCTGACCCGAAGCTGAACAATAATCAGAAAGCACCCTCCTGAACCCCTGAGCTGTGGCCTCAGAAGCCCTATCAATAAGTAAACAATTATCTACAAACAGAAGATGCGAGATTGGGAACACTGAAGGAGCATCAACAAATGGAAGGATTGTCGCTGCCTTGACAGCATCCCGTAAAGCACGTAATAGAGAATCAGCATAAATAATGAACAGGTAGGGGGAGAGAGGACAACCTTGCCGGAGCCCGATCGTGGAATGGAAGAACTCAGAAGGTGACCCATTAATAATAATAGAAAAGGAAGGATTGCTGATACAGGACATGATCCTGGAAATCCATAAAGGGTGAAATCCAAACTCCAACAAGGCCCACTCCACAAAGCGCCACTCAACTCGGTCATAAGCCTTCTCCATATCCACCTTAATAGCCATGAAACCACTCTGAGCAGAAGCCTTCCGCAAATCATATATGAACTTCTGAGCCAGCAAAACATTGTCGGAGATGCTCCTACCCCCAACAAAAGCTCCCTGCTCCAGGGAGATAATACCAGGAAGAATAGGTTTCATCCTACTAGCCAACAACTTAACACACAATTTGTACAGAGTACCATAAAGACTAATAGGTCTGAAATGAGAGGGATGACAAGCCTCCGAACGTTTGGGATTTAGAGTGATATAAATCCTCTTCCAAACATCCGGCATATGGCCCGTAGTAAAGAAAACCTGCATAGCTGAAATGACATCAAGTCTAATAATGCTCCAATACCTCCTGAAGAATAAGGGGGGATAACCATCCGGACCAGGAGCCTTGTCCTCATTCAAGGACCAAAGAACAGCCATCACCTCAGCCTCAGATATAAAAGAGAGGAGAGAAGAGTTTTGACTATGAAAAACCATCCTCTCCAGTGCAAAGACCTGGAACATGCCTTGCACCCCAGAATCAACCCTCCACCTAGATCTAAAAAAGGACCCACCTCCTGCCTGCTATCATCCTCCTCCTCCAGCCACTGACCCTCATCAGATCTCAAAGCCGCAATCTGATTCCTATGCCTTTGAACTAAGGTAGTTTGATGAAAGAACCAAGTATTCCTGTCTCCCTAGCTAACCACTGAATTCTGGATCTGCCTCCACAAAGTCTCCTGCTGAGACAGGAGGGAATGATAGGATGATAGGCAGGTGTGCAGAGTAGCCAGATCACTATCATCCAGACCCCCATCCCTTTCCTCCTTCTCTTGTAGATCATGGATCCCCTTCTCAACCTCCTCAATTATGGTGAAGATATTCCCCACCTCCTCCCTGTTCCATCTGCACAGTCACCTTTTAAGCAGCTCCAACCTGCGGGTAACCCGGTATTGTGCATCCCCTCTAACAGAAATCCTCCACACCTCACAGACCACCTCCCAAGAGTTTGGATAAGAGAGCCAGAATCTTTCAAACCTGAAGGGCGCATGGACTGGAGTGGCCGGGGAAGTAGAAAGGAGAATGGGATAATGATTAGAAGCCACTCTATCCAAGTGGCGCACCATAAACTTGGGATGCAGGTCCAACCAGCTCGTTGTAGCCACAACTTTGTCAAGCCTTTCCCACACCCAAGCACCTCCAGTTTTATTATTACACCAAGTAAAACGGGGACCCACAAATCCCAGATCCATCAATCCATTAGAGTCTAGGAATTGTTTAAATTCCAAAGTGGCCAAGTTGTTAACAAAAGGCTTGCCCCCTCTCTTCTCCTCAACCTTAGTTATGCAGTTAAAATCCCTAACAACCACCGAGGGAAGCCCCTGATCAATCAACATGAAAACTTCGTGTCATAGATTCCTCCAGTCCTTATAATTTGTACTTGCATAGATGCCCGACAGTAGCCAAGTCGGCCCTAAACTTTTGGTAACCACCAAGACCACATGCTAGGAACATTTGTGAAACACATCAATCCTGGAAGCTCCCTTGTCCCAAGCAACGACAATAACCCTAGAAAGCCTCTTAGACTCTATGGCATAGAGATCCCAACCCCTGGGAAGACAACGGCGGATCCTTTGCAAAGCAAATCTGCCTAATCTAGTTTCAAGAAGCACACAGATATTAGACTTGTGCAAAATAGAAATCCTACAAAAGGAGGGAGCAAAGGAAAGTTTCCTTGCCCCTCTTACATTCCAAGTTAACATCTTCATTACAAGAGGTCAACACCCCCTGGAAGAGCCTTCCCCAAGGCTCTTCCCGACAACAACTTTTAAAGCCCTCCCCTTCTCTGTTCCTTCAGGTGCAGAGAACAGGATCACCTTCAATTTCCCAACCACCTCTTCATGAGCTAGAGCAGACCAAGCTTTGCCTATCTTCACTAGCAGAACCACACTAGGGGAGGCAGAACCCTCCCCCCCACTGGCAGTGGAGATGCAGGAGCGGCCGAGCCACTAGCACAACTTTGAATTCAACCAGTAGCAGGGTATTGACAGTCCACCATAGATAGCTCAGACAACACCTTCTTCCTCCCTTGATCAACATCCCCACCGGCAACAGGTTGCATCTTCGTCCCTAGATCAGCATCCTCGCTCGCTACAGCAACGAACTTCCCCTTGGATCCCTCAGCAGCGGAGTCTCTCAGCGCTAAACCCTCCTTCCCCTTACGGCCAGCAGACACAAGAGGAGCAGTTAAAACCCGCTTACCCCTCGAGGGTCCTTCCATACAAGGAACAGGGGTACATACCTTGGCCACCACTGGCGAAGAGGGAGCCAGAGCACTCG
The DNA here is from genome assembly GCA_021397845.1 of Areca catechu. Classification (NCBI taxonomy): domain Eukaryota; kingdom Viridiplantae; phylum Streptophyta; class Magnoliopsida; order Arecales; family Arecaceae; genus Areca; species Areca catechu. Next base: position 37,631,424 of record CM038040.1, read on the forward strand.
CCCTTGTCGCCGCCATGAAGACTCCCTTCGGGCTGGGAAGAGGAGAAGAGGGTGGGCTTCGGCCTCGTTTCAGAGAGGTCGAGCCCAAGTCCAGCATATAATGGTCCAGTGGGTCAGCCTCAAGAAGGCCCAGCTCCATCCTGTCTCCCAACGGCACCAACACACCAAATCCAGCAACCGGCACCAGAGCTCCATCACTAAACAACTCCCCCGAACTGTCATCCGGCGAATGGTGATGGGCAACTTTACTGGGTTTCTGCCACCCGTCCGAGTCTGGAGGGGAGCTAGGCGATGAAGTCGCGACAGTTGGAGAGGCAGCAGTAGGAGAGGAAGAAGGGTGGTCCAGCGAGCCCCTCCCAGAAACCTTCCCCTTACCATCCTCCTTCTTATCATTCATCGGAAGCCTCCCCGGTCTCTGCTGTCGGATCCGAGTCGTCACAAGCCAAAGCCCAAATTTGGGTTGAGCCGAGGCCTCCACCTCCATCCCTCCCTGAATAGAGGACGGCAAAGATGAACCATCCTTCCCTACAGCAACGCCCTGCCCTGAATCACCCTACCCTCTCCGATCCCCAAGGCCGGAACACCCGCAACCCTCATAACCAAGCCCCATTGTACCATAGTGGAAGCAGACTCCTGGAACATTCTCATAGACAAATTGCTGCCAGAAGGTCCTCTTCTTCCCTTTGATCAGGACCCCCGGCTTCAGCGACTGCGAAGCATCCAGCTCCACCCTCACTCTTGCATAGCCAGCCTTTTTAAGATGATCAATATAGCCGTCAACGGAGATGGGCCGACCAGCTTCCTCAGCCACCGCCATGATAGAAGCAGGCTTCCAAAATTCTAATGATAGACCCGGCATACACATCCAGACCACCACCTTCTGAACCACTGATTGCCTCGGAATGAAGTCTGGCTCCCAGTCGTTCATGGCCAAAAGCTGCCCCCCAGCGAACCAGGGTCCGCCGGATATGACGAATGCACATTCCCTCTCCGTTTTCTGCCAGACCACCAGATGGTCCTCAGCCAGGGGAATCTAGGAAAGGTTAGAAACAATAATGGCTGTTGTAGCCATTGTGGTAGGGGCTCCGATATAACAAGATAAATGTCATTTTAACAGCTTCATTGGGCCCAACTAAGCTTGGGCCAAGGTTTCAAGACCGAAGAATATTAAGTTGAACTGGAGAACAAGTGAAATCAAGGTCGCCCGCTATACAAAACATCCATCAGTATCTTTTTATTTAGCATTAAAACATGAATCTACATCGCTGCGACTAAAAATTGGTAAATTCAAATGAGTCGTTAGAGCACAAACTGGGCCAATGACTACAAGGAAAGCCCACGTTCAAATCCATGGAAAGACGGTGCTTTGACGTGATTTTTCTCATGCAGCTTAGGTCAGTGGATGGTGCAACTTAGCATGGCAATGCCGTTCAACAAGCACGAGTAGCGTTTTAAACGTTAAAAGGATAGCGATCAAGTCTGATTCAAGCAATCTAGGCTTAATTTGGTGCAGCAGTACAATTCATCGCTGTTTGATGCAGTTTTAATGGTGGACTGACACCCAGATGTCCCTTCTACGTACCTTCTCGTGATTTTTTTTTTTTTTTTCCTGACCTTTTTGATTATATTCATATTACGCTGGTATGATTTCTTCCATCTTGTTAAAAAAAATATGAAAATAGGTGGTTTTGATCTAGTCTGGGCCTTGTATAACCAATTCTCTACATAGACTACATGGACTGGATTCGTTGGGCCAACCCAAGCTTTCAATTGCATTGTGGGCATTACCAATGGTTGGCTTACGCTAATCCTGCAAATAAGCAGCTATACTTCGCAGCTTCTCTGTTCCCAAGGAAAAGGGGAACTCCAAGATTGAAACCGTGCTAAAATTATATTAAAAAAAAATAGTCATCTGACACTGAGAAAAAGGGGAACTCCAAGGAAAAACTTTCCCTTTTGGATTTCTATAATTCCATGAATGGAAGAACCTTATGTTTCCTAAAATCCAAATTTATAATAATTTATTAGTAGGGTTTGTAAAATATGACTTGATCCATTAATTCAATCTACGTTCGATCTATCGTAAACAAGTTCAGATTTGAATTAAATAAATTTGGGTCATAAATAAGTTGACCTGTTTAACCTGTTTAATATTTAGATTAGATTCAGGTTTTAGAAGCCTAATCTATTTAATCTATTTATATATATATAGGTTGGCAAATGATAAATAGACCGGATGTCTCTTGGGCTTGGGCTATTTTTGTTTGGAAATTAGATTGGCTTAGCCTAATGGGCCAAACATCGAACCAAGTTGGACTTTGTGATTCCTGCTGCTTCTCCCTCTCTCATCTTCTATCCCTCGTCTACATCTCATAGCATTCTGCTCCAAAGCCCTAATCTCGATGAAGCCCTATCTATTTCGCTCTCTGTCCTCCTGAAGTCCTAGGCGCCTCTCCTCATTGGCATCCTCTCACTCCACCCCATCGTGAATTGGAGCCATTACCCAAATCCCATGGTGCCACGATCCCACCCCCATCACGGTTTTGATTTTTTTTCCTCTTGCTCTTGCATCACTATCATTGATCAGATCTCATCGTCGAACTTGGAGACGACTATCATCTAGTAATTCATTCGATGGTGGCAGCAGCAACGAGTTGCTTTAGGGGTCTGTTAGGAGCAAAAGGAGGAGATGCGGCAGAGGGGATCAGAAGAACCCAAGGTGGAGGGGACTATTACAATTTGCAACATTGATGGTGAGGGAGTAGATCTCAAGGGCGGAGAATGAAATGTCGGGTCATGGACAATGGTAACGATGAAGTAGTTGAAGGTGGAGTGGGGAAAGACACTGGACAAGTCGAAAGCAGAGAGGGGGAGAGCTATCAAACAGCATCAACTTTTTTTCTTCTTTTTCTTTTTCCTTCCCCATTTGAAAAAAAAAATTTCTTGTCAAATTGGCCTGCAGCTCCTCTTCGGCATCGATCGATGGCACTCCCATCCAGCATCCAATGCATGTGCCTGGACCTGCAAAAAAAAAAAAAAAAATTCAGACCGGAAATTCTGGCAGGAGCACTCTGACGATCAAGTCAGAGGACGATCTATAGAAACGGATCCTCGTCGGTAGATCCCAAAGCGGTCTTCACTCTTAGAGATTTCTAAGAAAGAGACGAAGTGAAAGTCTGGATCGAGGAGAAGGGTGCGAGCAGTGGTGGTCGCCAGAACTCTCTCTCTAGGAGTTCTCAGATACTCCTGGTGTGCCTTGTGCTTCGCCGGGTTACCTGCCCCTCCTTGCTTACCTTCTGCCAGAGGCCCCTTTTGATTTCTTATAGACGGGTTGCACCTCGAGCGATGTACGGAGTTCTGTCTCTTTTGTCTTTCTTGGATGCTCCATGTGACAATGGGACATAGGCCCCCTCCCCTTTCCTCCCTGAGGTGGTAGGGGGTCCGTTACCAGCTAAGTCCATAGAGTGTGGAGGGGCACCATCTCCTTCATGCCAGGGAGATATGTTGCGGACCCTGATGCCCTGACGAGACGTCGCTCCTCATTGGTACCGTCCCATCATCTGAGGAGAGGACTTGGCAAAGCACTGGTCCGGGCGCAGATGTTACAAGGTTTGAATTCTCTAACGTGACCTTCCTCTTCTGGATGGTGCAGATGGTAGGCAGCAGAGCTCCCTTTCCCAGGTGGCACCAGCAGTGGACTGTTCAGTGGCTCCAATGAGGCACTCCCCTGCAGACTGGCGTGCCCTGGCGAAACTCCACTTCATAGGGGCGCAATTGGCATGCTCTGGAGGGGAGCCATTCCTCTAGATGTTCCAGGTGGCGTGTCGTCGCCCGTTAGGCATGCCAGTTTCCCCTAGCCATGCTAGGATGAGGGCGATGGCACCACTTGCCGGCACCGTTGCTTGTCCACCCTGGGGTGCTCAGGGAAGAGACAGCGTCCACCTGCAACGTTCATCATTATCCCTGGCGAAGAGGTTGACTTTAACCATGGGATCGGCTTCAAGCAGGGAAGAGGACTTCTCTCGCAGGCACGAAGAACGAGGGCGTGCGCCCGGTTGGGGCTTGACCTCGGAGGAGCCACTCCAGCACGAGGGGCATGGAGAACGAGGGCCTGACCTTGGTCAGGGCTCGACCTTGGGAGAGCCACTTCGGCACGAGGGGCATGGAGAACGAGAGTGCGCCCAAGGTTAGGGCTCGACCTCGAGGGAGCCACTTCGGCACGAGGGGCACGGAGAACGAGGGCGCGCCCCCGGTCGAGGCTCGACCTCGGGAGAGCCACTCTGGCACAAGGGGCATGGAGAACGAGGGTGCACCCCCGGTTGAAGCTCAACCTCGGGAGAGCCATTCCGGCATGAGGGGCACGGAGAACGAAGGCCAGACTTCGGCCGAGGCTTGACCTCTCGCGGGAGCCACTCCAGCATGAGGGGCACGAGGAACGAGGGCCTGACCTCGACCGGGGCTCGACCTTGGAGGAGCCACTCCGGCACAAGGGGCACGGAGAATGAGGGCACCCCATGGGCCGGAGCTCGACCTCAGGGGAGCCACTCCGGCGTGAGGGGCACGGAGAATGAGGGCGCCCCCCTGACCGGGGCTCGACCTTGAGGGAGCCACTCCTGCACGAGGGGCACGGAGAATGAGGGTGTGCCCCCAGCCGGGGCTCGACCTCGAGGGAGCCACTCCTGCACGAGGGGCACGGAGAATGAGGGTGTGCCCCCAGCCGGGGCTCGACCTCGAGGGAGCCACTCCGACACGAGGGGCATGGAGAATGAGGGCGCACCCCCGACCAGGGCTCGACCTTGGGGGAGCCATTCCGGCACGAGGGGCATGGAGAACGAGGGCGCACCCCCAGCCGGGGCTCCACCTCGGGGGAGCCACTCCGGCATAAGGGGCACGGAGAACGAGAGACTAACCTCGACCGAGACTCGACCTCAAAGGAGCTACTTCAGCACGTGGGGCATGAGAAACGAGGGCCTGCCCTCGGTTGGGGCTCGACCTCGAGGGAGCCACTCTGGCATGAGGGACACAAGGAATGAAGGCCTGACCTCATCCGAGACTTGACCTCAAGGGAGCCACTTCGGCATAAGAGGCCCAGACCGAAGAGGGTTCCGCTAGAGTCTTTGTTGATGCGGGACGAGCCCCGATCAAAATTATTTTAGAGATAGGTAGATCGTTGGGCGCTAGGAAACGATCTTTAGGCTAGGTTCAACCAGGCCCAAATTATTTTTTCCAAAATTCTTTATTCAAATAAACCCTTTTTTTTTTTTCCTTTTTCTTTCTTCCTTTTTTTCATTTTTTTCTCTTTTTTTTTGCTTTTTTTTATTTATTTCCTATGCTTGAAGTCAACATTTGGAAGCCAGCTATGCTTTGAGAACCATGTAGAAGGAAAGACTCCCTGCTTTCACGTTCGTGTTGGAGTCCTTTATGCTTTGATGGGCATGCAGAACAGGGGATCGGCGTTGAAGGGGCAGATCCAGTGGGCTCTCGCCGTCGATGGCGGCGGGGGAAGAAGATGGTGGCCTGAAAGAGGTTGTGAGGGCTGATTCTCAACGATGAACGATGAAGGAAGGAGATCGGGCTATGGCTGCGCTCGGCATTAGGAGAGACGACACGGTCGAAGGGGCAGATCATGTCGTCGGTGAGGCCGGAGATCTCATGATTGGTGGTGATCGGATGGATCCGGTGGACGTCTCGAGCAGAGGAAGATGCGATCTCCTAGCGGGGTAGGTCGGCGTCTGTCCGAGGCGTCGATCTGAGAGGCAGATCTCCGCACGGACGGATGGAAAGGAGAGCGTTGCTCTCTCGGCTTCGCCGTTGGACAACTCCGAAAAATAGAGGGACGTCGGTACCGAGGGCTGCGGTGGATGGCTCGGCACAGAGCTTCTCACAGACAGAAGAGGCGATGGTGCGCTCGGTCTTGGGCGGAGATGGGATTAGAGATGGAGGCCGTGCGATGGTGGGAGACAGTCCGACGGTGGTGGGAAACGGCCGATGGGCGGAGTCGATGACACGGAGGGGAAGATGGCTGGCATGGTGCTTCCGCATGGATGGGGCGTGCAGGAGCGGTGGGGATCGGATGGTACTCGAACGGATCCAAGGAGATAGCAGTCAGGCAAATTTGGGAAGATGGCTCGGTGGTTGATTCACAGTTTGGAAGGAGGGAACAGAGAAGGTGAAAAAGGGAAAGAATACATATGTAGAAGAAAGACAGAATGAAAAATTTAGGAAGAAAAATCATAGTTGGGTTACCCACCCAGGTTTCAGCACCCACTCTTACCCAGAGCGACCATGTAGGGCATCAGCACCCTCTCCTTAACCAGGAGTTTTTGTTTTCTCTTCCTAAATATTCTTCGTCTAATTTTTATTCGAATCATAAAATAATTAAATAGTCTAATCTGAGATATCCGATATCCTGATCTCAGATACCTCAACCTCAATCCTAACATATTTAAACTATTTATTTAAAAACAAACTAATCCAATAAATCCTAAAACATCGAAACAAACTAATCCTAAAACAATGGTAAATTCATCTGATCAAGGTGCTGCATCGAGAACCGTAATGCATCGGAATGTGTGCCTCATCGACTTCAGGATCTGGGACTTCAGGATTTGGGCTGGGCTGGCTTTAGGTTCTAGGTTGGGCTGGCTTCAGGTTCTGGGTTGGGCTGGCTTCAAGTTCCGGGCTGGGCTTCAAGTTCCGGGCTGGGCTTCAAGTTCTAGGCTGGTCAATGTCCCCATCATTTGTCCAGCTGGCACTGCCTGCCAACGTGACCGCCAGCTGGATCCGATAGAGGCTCCACGTCAGCGATCCTGTCACATCAAGTATATTTATACTAAAAATTTTAAATAATATATTGTATGATAAGATAATTAATATTACGGTACATTTATTTTAGGAACTTGCTCTTATAACAAGTGCAAGATAAGGCATATTATCAAAATACCAAGGCTATATATATATATATATATATATTTGTATGTATGTATGAATGTTATTATTGTTTCAGGTGGGGATCGTTGACATTGATAAGGGTCGGCCTACTAAGAACCACTCTTGGATATTTATCAATATAAATTTAATTTAATCTATAATTTCATAATTTCGTAATTTAATCATTTAAATAGGTTTTAAATATATATATATTATGCATGAGTAGCTCTCGGCAATATCATTGGCGACTATGTGACGGAATGGATGACGCTGGGAAGTGAGATCAAGGATTTTTTTAAAAAATAATACAAAAAAAAAATTGAAAATAGGTGTCCGCAGCTATATTTACGAAATTAGATGTTTTTGGCTGACATGGACACGCAGCACCAAAAACACCTGCCACGTGACAGGATGGGGTGCCAGTGGGGCTTGAAATTGCATTTGGGAATGACGATTTCTCAACATGAAATCGTCTTTCCCAAAGACGAATTCAGTTTCTCTCCGCGTGGCAAGCCAGGATGGACGCGTGTCCGGTTTTAGCTGAAGTCATCGCTGGGAAAGACGATTTCTCAGCATGAAATCATCTTTTTCAAAGACGAATTCAGCCCTCCATGTGGCAAGTTTTCATGTAAGGGCGGACACGTGGCCGTTTATGGCTGAATTCGTCGTTGGGAAGGATGAATTCAGATTGAGAAATCGTCTTTCCCAGAAAAATCGTCTTTCCCAGATACAATTTCTCAGTCGAACATTAGAGAACCCCTTCCTTCTTTCTTCCCTGTTTTTTCCTGTTCCTAGTCGCTGGTCTCCCGCTCCGCCACCCCTTGCTCGGCCCCACTTTGCTGGTCCCCCCGCTTCGCCATCCCTGCTCGGCCCTATTCCGGTTTCCCGACTCTCGATTTCATTTATATTTCGGTCCCACTCCGGTCCTACAGGTATGTTTTTTATTTTTTTCTATTCCACATTATATGAATATTTATTTAGTTTGTGATATTTTGTTTATGATTTATTTTAGAACTTTATTTCCGGTCCAGATTAAGTTTTGATTTCCGGACATCCGATCTTATATCTTCGGCATTACAGGTAATTTTATTTTGATCATGTTATATTGTTGGGTATATTATATTTTGTTATTTTAAACAAATTAAAGATTATATTTTGTTATATTTTGATACTGTTGAATTGTTGATGGTTGATAGGTTATGTTATATTATATATGGCATGATTATATTTAGGTATTATGTTGGAATTTTTTTTCAAAATTATGTTAGAATTATATTTGGGTATTATGTGGCATGATTTGGAAAAAAACATTTTTGGATATATAGGTAATTTAAAAATAATAAATTAGGATTACTGTTTTAATTCTTAAAATATCAATAAATTGGATGAAAAATTCTTGATAATTAAAATTTTTTAATTATGTTATTTTAATGGTTGAACTATTATTGTTAGTAATTCAATTTAATTTTTTTAATTATATTAGTGTAAATATTTAAATATTATGTTGTTGGTATTGTTTAGTATAATTAATTTTATATTAATTAATTTATTTATTGAAAATAAATATTGTAATGTTATACTATTAATATTTTTTATTTATTATTTAAATATTATAGTTGCTAATTTAATTTTGTGGCATGATTATATTGTTATAATTATTTAGGATTATGTTGTTGTTATTGTTTGATTTGGTAAAATTTATTTTTGGATATGTAGGTAATTTAAAAGTAGTAAATTAGGATCACTATTTTAATTCTTACAAGGTTAACAAATTGGATGATAAATTTTTGATAATTAAAATTTTTAATTATGTTATTTTAATGGTTGAACTATTATTGTTAGTGATTTAATTTTGTTTCTTAATTAGATTTGTGTAATTATTTAAATTTTATGTTATTATTATTGTTTAGTATAATTATTTTTATATTAAGTAATTTATTTTTATATTAGTGTAATTTATTTGTTATTGTTTAGTATAATAATTCACGATCCTTGCACCACGTAGATTACAACGCCAGGCTCCAGATCCGATGATCGATTTCGATGATGATGGAGCTGGCTTACCACAGAATCCTTTAGGGATGCAATAAGTTCGGTGTTTATATTAAATTTTATACTGTATGATATTTACTGACTTATTTAACAAATTTAATAAATCTATTTTGCAGATGGAGAGACGATTTTTATGTGACCCAGGTATCGACACATGTGGTCTCTTCTTATTATTACTTGATAGATCATCTCAGACCGCACGAGATAATCATTAGTACTTATTTTTTTTTTAAACGGTTGACTAGTCTTATATATTTTTGTTTAATGAACTATGCTTTAAATTATTTATGAACAGGTGATATGGCAGCCATATTCTGCCGATCTACTTGCACAGTTACCATATTACTGTCTAAATGGTCAGCATATCTGGTGTGCTCGAGTACCACTTATTTTTTTATATAATGGAGTGGCACTTACCTGATAGAGTGATGTGCCAGTTCGGGATTCGACAGGTCGTGCCTGAGCCGGTTGATACGCGTTCGGCTCTGCACCACATCGATCTGAGGGGACGACCCGACCAGGATTGGTTCGCCACTCATCACGAGTTCGTTCATTTATGGATGAATCGACTTGATCATATTATAGATGGTACTCGAGATGATGGTAACATGGATTATCACGATCCCTATATGCAGTGGTACCGCAGCATCATGCATCGATTCATCAGTCGTCCTGGCATGGTTGATGATTATACGGTAAGAAATTTAAGTTTTGCTATTTATTAATATTAAATTTTATATTCCTTGAAATTCATTGTTTATTTTTATCTTACAGAGCAGTGCTATCACGCGGATACTTCAGCTTGCTCATCCATATTGCATAGCGATGAACTCCTAGACTATTATGGAGGTTTGTCATTCTGTCCTTCATACCGTCGACGAGCATGCACGTGTCCCATTACGGGAGTTTTATCAGGGGGTCTGTGAGACTCCTTCACCTTACCATTATGCATCTTCATCGGGAGCACCTCCATCATTCTAGCACGGACGAGGTACTCGACATTATAGTACCTCTCCATATCCAATGCCTGACTTCACATCTACTGATGTTGTCGCTGCATATTTTAAGTATACCGCTGCACCGGACTACATGACGCAGCATGATTATTCCGGACATCGAGGACAAGCCTATGGTGAGGGTTCGTCGCATCACGTGTCGGCACAGCAAGCATCACAGGTCGTGGAGTATATAACAGAGCATCAGCCACCAGCTGAAGTTGCACCTCCACTTCGTCGTGTCCAGCCTCCATGCAGGAAGAGACGGCCGCCATGTGGGACCTAGGACCTTTTTTTTATGTATTGTATTTGTAAAACTATATTTTGAAATAAAATTTAATTATAAAATTCATGATTTCTCTTGTGGCAATACAATAATTAAGACAAGGAAGATATATAGACTGAAATGATATCCAACTCGGTACCATTTCTGTTGACAACCCGGTATTAGTACGATTTCCAGTTCGGCACCAGTTTGGTCGATAGTTTATGGTTTAACTGTTTAGGATTTAGTGTTAGTAAAAAAAATTATTTACATCGAGTCGTGGAAGTGGGAATGATAAGTCATCACAAATGAATTTTTTTAATAATAATATAAAAAAAATCTCAGTGATACGGTTGCCAGGGTCCGGCCTCCAATCCTGCCACCGGTCCAGCCCCCTTACTGCCATCGATTTTACCGTCGATCTGACGGCTAGAGCTCGGTACCACCGGTTCGGGCGTTAGGGTCAGGCCACCAATCCGGCCACCGGTCCGGCCCCGGTCCTGTCATTGATCATCGGTCGCGTGTTTAGGGTTTATCGGCATAATTTGAAATCATCTCTGGCAAGGAACAGCAGTGGGCCAAGGGGAAAGAAATTGTAGTGGGGCATGGGGGGAAAAGAGAAGAATGAAACAGAGGAAAAAAAATTTAAAAACCGGGCTCGAGAAAAATTCCAAAATCTATTTTTGTAATTTTTTTAACATTATTCAAAAAAATTCAAAAATCTAGCCAGAGGAAAATTCAAAAAATCTATTTTTGTAATTTTTTTGCATTATTTAATAAAAAATTCAAAAACCGGGTCAGAGAAAAATTCAAAAATCTATTTTTATAATTTTTTTAATATTTTTGTAATTTCTCGGTGAGAATTCGTCTTTGGCAAAGACGAATTCAAGTCCCGCTGGCATCCCGTCCTATCACGCGGTAGGTATTTTTGACGATGCATGTCCATGTCAGTCAAAAATACATAATTTTATAAATATAATTGAGGATACCTATTTTTATAATTTTTATTATATTATTTTTTTAAAAAAAATTCCGAGACGAAGGGGTGGACTGCCACTGGTGGTTAGCCCGCGCCCCAGCGACGTGGGAGTTGGCGGACGGCCTTCGATCCCGGCCGCTATCACCGTGGTAGGTGCATCCCCCGTACGCTTTGCGAGGACCAATGGCCAGATAGGGTGGTGGTAGGTGACAACCAGCAGCCAATTTCTCACCGCAAGAAAATGACACGCGCGGTTATTTGAATCAGACATGTACGGTTCCCTATCATCGATCATTCGCAATCATAACATATTGCGAACGGCTGGTGATTGAGCGAGAGTGTTTATTATATATTGCGAAATATTTGTTTACTAATAACTCACCAATCATGTCACACAATACATGAATTGACCGCCGAGGGAAAATTGAGCCCACAAATTTAGAGAATTCCAAATTTTTACTCATAAACAATATATAATATTAAAAATATAAGTCCCACAAAAAGCTTTAACATGCCATGTGGTGTTAGGCAATAAGTTTTCAAGTCAAGACTAAGTTTGATTTAGGAATAAGAAAAATATGAATAGCATGGTTATATCTATGTGAACGTGTATTTTATATATACATATATATCTTCTAGATTTTTTTTAATTAAAAAAAAAAGTAAAATTTATCTTTATGCTGAGCAATAGTTCATAAAGACTTGAAATAATTATATATATATTAACCAAATTTGTCTTGCACAATTAATTTTTTTTTATCGCGCATCATTATTATTATTTTTTTTTTTGATAAGATAAAAGGGATGGGGAGAGGAAAATCTCCGCTATAGCCGTGCATCATTTTTTTTTTAAATACTACATAATTGGTATGAAATTTTTTTGGGACCTCGCGAACCGAACAAAATTTAGAAGAATTTTAGCTAGAAAAAAATAAAAAAGTTTACCGATTTTACAAGTGCTCCGAACCATTTTTCTCACGTGCACCGCTAAGATGAACTACTTTTACATTGCGGCAGCATCCCCATGCCAAGCAACCATGGGTTCAATTTTTAAAATAGTGAATTACCAAAAATCTCAACCTAGCCATGATTCTATGATGGATGCATCCAATTTCTCTCTTTCTCCCCCGGGGAAGAAAGATATAATGATTGGCTAAATAATTATTAAAAAAAAAATGATCTGCCAAAAGACAAAGAGTACAATGTTCGATGTTGTTATTGAAATTTAAAGCCATATGATTATATAGGCGATGTGTTGATTGAGGAGGCTTGGTAGGCTCATTAGTATTGGAACAAAAAATAATCAAAAGGCTTGGAAGAGAAATAATAAATAAATAAATTTATATTTCCTTCCATTTCTATAATAACCATACAATATTGATAAGAATAAATAGATTAAGATAGACTTAATAACTAAACAAACTTTGGATGAGATAAAATTATCTAACCAAAATTTTAAATTCAAAAGAGTTCTAAATCAAAATTAATTTTGGATTGTCATTATCATTTTCCCTTAATCCAAAATCTCCTTTTTGAACTTAATAAAAGACTCGAACTTTAAAGATTTGATCAAGATGATGGCAATCTAATCATCGGATTTGTAATAGACAATTACAATTTTTTCTTTATTGACTTGATCTTTGAGAAAATAAAATTTCAAGTCTATATACTTGCTTCTTCTATGAGTGACTGGATGCTTTGCCAAGTTGATAGCAGAGATATTGTCGATAATAATCTTTGTAGGATCTTGTACTTTAAAATAAATTTCATTCAACATGCTTCTCGATCAGATTGCTTGATATACACATAAGGCTGCTGTTACAAATTCAGTCTCAAAGTTGAAAGAGCAACTATAAACTACTTTTTAGAAGATCATAAAATTGCTATTGAGTCAAATATAAAAATATGCCTTTTAGTGCTTCTTCGATCATCTTGATCTCCTCTCCAATCACTAGATCATTTGCAACATTTAAATAAAAAAGTCTATGATCTAAAGTCTTTATATATCATAGGATTCTCTTAGCAACCTGAAGATGAGAATACTTTGGTACTTTTATAAACTTGCTAACTAGACCAACTTCATAAGCAATATCGAGTATAATATATATTAGGTATCTTAAACTTCCAATTATGTTTTAAAAATAAGTTGGATCTATAGTAAAACCATCACCGGCCTGTTTCAGAAAATTTGATACCAACTTCTAGAAATTTGTATAGGATTGCATTCAAACATTTTTAAACTTCTTTAATGTCTTCATTGAATATCTCTTTTGATATATAAAAATCCCATCTATAGCTTGGATTACTTTAATCCCAAGAAAGTAAGGCATCAAGCCAAGATCTATCATCTCAAACTCAGACTTTGTAGCAAGTTTAAAGTCTTTGATTATTGAGAGATTATTTCCTATAAAGATTATATTATCAAGATATAGATAGACTAATAAAATTTTATATTTCTTTTCTTCGTATGAAGAGCATATTTACTAGGGCATTTTTTCAAACCATTTTTTTGCAAAAAGTTATCAATCCAGGCACGAGGGGCTAGTTTGAGGCTATACAAAGTCTTCTTGAGTCGATACTCCTTATCTTCTCTCCTTTCCTTGATGTAGCCTTTGGGTTGCTTAATATAGACTTCTTCATCAAAAGGACTATTTAGAAAAGCCGACTTTACATCCATTTGACAGATTTTTCAATGGCTCTATGCAGTAAAAAAATATTCAATTTTATTGTTTCAATTCTAGTAATTGGAGAGAATATCTCTTGGTAGTCAATTCCTTCTTGTTGCTCATAGTCCTTTGCTACTTATCTTACCTTTTATATTTTCACTTCATTATTTGGCTTCTTTTTATTTTAAAAATTCATTTCACTTCAAGTTCCTTTTTTCTTCCTGGAATATCAATCAGCTGCCAAATATTATTTTTTCCCAAAAGCCTTATTTCTTCCTCCATTATATTAATCCACAATTTATCTTATACTATTTTCTCAAATCTGACTGAATCACAATATGCAAACATAGTATAATGGACTAATTCTTCATCATATCGATATTATTATCAGATATTATCTCAAAATCTTGTAATCTTGAAGGTAGTTACTGAGCTCTACATGATCTTTGAATAAGAATTTGTGCATCATTTTCTGTATCTTGAGATGCATGTATTTTTATTGCATCTCCATTTCTTCTATTAGTATCTTTTTGAATCTTGCTCCTTCTCTATATTCCAATCCCATGTATGTATTTTATCAAAAAGTACATCTCTACTAATAATTACCTTCTTTGTAGTTGAATTATACAATTTGTATCTATCAAGTTTTTTAGACTTATAACCAATAAAGATTGTTTTCTCACTTCTATCATCAAATTTTGTTCTAAGTTCACCTGGAACATGAGCAAAAGTAATAAAGCCAAATAATTTAAGATATCTAATATTTGGCTTAAAGCTACTCCAAGTTTCTTCAGGAGTTACATTATATAAATTTTTAGTAGGTGATATATTCATCAAATAAACTAAACAAGAAACTGCTTCAGCCAAAAAGTTATTAAATATATCTTTAGCTTTTACCATACTCCTTACCATGCTCATAATAATTCCGTTCCTTCTTTCTGCAATCCCATTGTACTATGGCATATACTGAATAGTGATATCATGCTCAATTCTCTACTGCACAGAAAATTCTATAAATTGATTGGAGTGTACTCACCTTCACCATCAGTTTTCAATACTTCAATAAAGTATCCAATCTTTTTTTTACAAATATTTTAAACTTTTTAAATACATCAAAAAATTTTGATTTTCTTTTCAAAAAATAAGTCCAAATCTTTCTATTGAATCATCTATAAATATTATAAAATAAAAATTTCCTTCAAGTGAAGCCGTATTCATCATTCCATGTATATTTGAATGCACAAGTTCAAGTGGTTTACTTGCTCTCTAAATATTATGATTGGAAAACAACCTTCTATGATATTTTCTAAAAATACATCATTTACAAAACTGATTAGGATAATCTAAAACAGGCAAACCCTTCACTATAGTATTCTGAGCAAGCAATTTTAAACTCTATAAAATTTAAATAACCAAATCTAAGATGCCATAGCTATAATTCATCATTTACAATTATACTCAAATAATTATAAACATCTTTCTTAATATCTATTTTGAACATATGATTGCATGTTAAAGGAGATTTAAGAATGATTTTATCTTTTTAGTCAAGAATATTGAGATAATTATCTTTAAATTGCATTTTATATCCTTTCTCAATTAATTATCTTATATTTAGCAAATTATTTTTCATACTTGAAATATAAAAATTATCTAAAATATATTGATAATCACCATTTTTAACTGAATCAAAATTGTATCTTTTTCATAACTGACACAGTACTATCATCTACAAACTTGATTGAATTTCTAATTGATTCAACTATCTCAATAAAAAACTCTTTTCTTCCTATTATATGATTTGTGAAACCTGTATTAAGATATCATGAATTATAGTTTAGTTCCTCTGTATTTGAAGATACCATCAATAGAGTATGCTGACTCAATCTCCTTGGATGAATTGGACTTCTTCTGCAAGTTAATTATGATTCTTTGACCTGTACTCACTAGCATAATAGTCATATTTATTGTATTTAGAACACCGAATATTAGACTTATCATGTCTTTCTTTTCTATATCCATGGCCTCGATCTCTATATAATCTTCTACCTCTTCCATCATAATTTTCTAGTCCATTATTGGATCTGCTTCTGCCTCCATAATTTTCTCTATCACCACCACGATCTCATTGTCCTCCTCTGCTATGGGATCTATTTTCAGAAGATTATTGAATGCCATTTTCTATCTGTTCATCTTTTACTGAAACTTGAAATTAGAAGGCTTTGTCTAATGGCTTTTCTTCTGACTTCTCATTAAGCCATTGTTCATAAACCTATAAGGAGCCTAACATATTTAAATCTTTTATTCTTCTATAGCAGTGGTAATAGGATCAAATCTAAGTACGAGGATTCGTATGATTTTTGCTAGCATTGTGGACTTTTGAATATTCTCACCATTTATTTTTATTTAATTTGATAAAGCTTAGACTCTAGTCACATAGTTTGCTGCAACTTTTGTCTTTTCCATTTGTAGCAACTTAAACTACCTTTGTAGGTTTTGTAATCTTACTCTATGTATGCTTTCTACATCTTGGAAAGTTCATTCAAGGATGTTCCAAGCTTGCTTTAATATGGTAGCTCTTGAAATCTTTTCAAAAATCACATAATTAACTATTCGGTGAATAAAGTAGAGAGCCTTACAATCTTTCTTCTTAATATTTCGATGTTGCACCTCTATGATTTGCCCTTCTATTTCTGGAACTCCATTCTCCACGGTATTGGCATATCTTCGAAATCGAAGAGCACCGGCATTTGGATACTCTATCTATTATGGTTCTTTCCATCCAAAATAAATAGGAACAAATAAGATAAACTATTAATGATACTTGAATTTATCATGGCTAATATTCGGTTACGAGTAATATCACGATGGCTCTTATACCAATCTATTTATGGTGGCCCTTACGACTCTTATTAACAAAGCTCTGATACTAATTCTATTGGAACCAAAAATATGCAAAGACTTGGAAGAGAAATAAAAAAATAAGTAATTTTATATTTCATAGATGATATTATCTTCTCTTTTATAATAATCATACAATATTGAAAAGAATCAATAGATTAAGATAGACTTAACAACGGATCAAATTTTGGATGAGATAAAATCACCTAATCAAAATTTAAAATTTTTAAAAAATAAATTAAAATTAATTTTGAATTATTATTATCAATTAGAAAAATCCGTAGATCTAGAAAATGCCATGGATGTGCCAATTCCAAAATGGTGGTCTTTTTTTTTTTTTTTTTTTTTTTTTTTGTTGGAGGAGGATGGTGCAAAAGGAGAACCTTCCCATGACTAATAAAACCCAAATTTTAACCTGGTTTCAGGAGTTTCCCCATTTGATTGGTGCTTGATATCATCATGTCACCATACAACGAGCAACCATAGATGAGTTCTTTGTGTTCCTTGAAGCTGAAATTATTAGAAGTGGCAACCACCAACCTCCCATGATGCACTCATTTATTTCAACGACGTCAAACATGACGCGAGGATGCCATCGCACTGGACCCCATATTCCTGGATTTAAATATAAATGTAAATCGCATCGCCGTTGGAGAAAATTCTTAACAGAAATGCTTTTTTTTTTTTTTTTTTTCTTCGAGGACTCAGGTCGAGATCCTTCGATATATCCCATGTTAGAAGTGAAAGAATCCGTAAAGCCTCTTATGCAAGGAATAATTTGTTTAAGCCTCTTAGGATTTTGAGATTGTTAAAGAAAAACTTTTATAATATACATGCACAAATTGAATCAAACGAATATCAACATTTTTTATTATTTAAACATACTTTTAATATTTTAATTTATGAACGTTGAATTTTAATTTTTAAATATTAATTTTTCTATTATAAAATTAAATGGATCTATAAAAAATCCAAACAATTAAATTGAATAGCTTTAACCACATACCTTTCATGATGCACTCATTTATTTCAACGACGTCAAACATGACGCGAGGATGCCTATTGCACTGGACCCCATATTCCTGGATTTAGATATAAATGTAAATTGTATCACCGTTGGAGGAAATTCTTAATAGAAATGCTTTTTTTTTTTTTTTTCTCCGAGAACTCAGGTCGAGATCCTTCGAACCCATGTTAGAAGTGAAAGAATCTGTAAAGCCTCTTATGCAAGAAATAATTTGTTTAAGCCCCTTAGGATTTTGAGATTGTTAAAAAAAAAAAAAAAAAATTATAATATACGTCCACCAACTGAGTCAAACGAATATCAACATTTTTTAATATTTAAACATATTTTAATAATTTAATTTATGAATGTTGGCTTTTAATTTTTAAATATTTTATTTTTTATTATAAAATTAAATAGATCAACGAGAGTTCAAATAATTAAATTAAATAGTAATAAAAAATTTACCTTGCCTGTTTAGAAAACAAATATTCTCTCATCTAAAATTCTTTCCTTTAGGATCATCTTTTTTTTTTTTTTTTTAATTTCCATGTCTACTTTTTTTATATTTTTTTATTAGATATTGAAAGGATTTCTATCAATCTTTTACCGAAAATTTCGGTCATATGTTGAAATAATTTTTATAAATTTTTAATATAAAAAATAAAAATATATTTTAAAATAATGCCGTGCACAAGTTTCCGGGTTAGTTTTATTTTATGATTTTCGGTAAATCGTTTATTGTTTTTCTATAAAGAATGATTTTGTTGATTTTTAAAATTACATCTGGAATATTATAAGTTTTGTTTTAACAATTATAACATATCTTGAAGCTAGATCGGCCGTATCTAAATCTAATGATCATTGATAATAAATAATTATTTTTTGATAAAATTACACCAAAAGAGAATGAGGATGAGGAGAAACAGACATGGCTATTTGAACCGATCAGCTAGCCATGAGTTAACCTACGATATTGTAAACATTATAGATTGTGCAACATTGCGATCGGAGATGAATGAATTGCAAATCTTTTAGGAAAGAATCATGATAATGATCATTGCGAAACGAAATACTATTCAATCAAAATATGTACAAGAAAAATAAAATCCAAATATAAGTAGGTGTCGCTCAATGTCGATATTTATGCGGTGACAATCCAAAACCTCAATAAAATAGCTTTGATGTTTCTTATTTAGACATTTAAGAAAGATGGGAGTCGCACAAAGATCTGGATCATGCCGGAGCTAAGAGAGGATGCAGGGCTGGATGTTTCGAGGGTCGCATGCGAGTTTATTGGATTCTCCAATCCAATCTCATGGATCTGGATTTATTTTTAATGGACCGAGGAGGATATCATTAAGACAGTAGTTTAGTTGGTAGAGATCTTGTCTCATTATTAACAAGCATGATCTTGTGGATGACTCGATTAAATTCAAAATTTTTTTGAAATTTGTGACAGTTGGATATAAGTAAAAAATCATAATCTTCCCTTTTATTCAATTGTTGATTTTTACTAGCCGGTATTTTAGTGGTGTTAGATTGAGTACTTATCATTAAATAAAAAAAAGTAAAAATTTGGTAAAAATTTTGGCATCTCGAAATCGAATATTATATATATATATAATTGCATATATATATATATATATATATATATATATATATATATAATATGAGGGTAGTTTGAGGTGGACCCCATTCGAGTGCCTTCCGCCTACCCCCATCGCCGTCGTGGTGCGAGTTAGGCCGCGTCACCGGCGGCCACCAGCTACTTTTCACCCCCACAATATTCGATGATCTTTTTTTAATAAAAAATCGATTGATTCCATCATAGCATAAATAAAGGGATGGCAACGGAGTAGGTATGGGATTGATATGCCATTAGTGGCACATGGCACGTAATTAATTGCACATAAATAAGGATGGCATTGGAGTAGCCGGTCTTGCCTAACCCTGCCTAAAGTTAGAGAAGATGGTTTTGGACAGGCTGAGATGGATAAGGCTCTAAAAATAATCTTTTTCTGCATATAAAGCGAAGAAACGAAAATAAATTAATATCAATTTTCAGTATCTTATATAATATTAAACAAAATAAATATTCCAATATATAGAATATAATAAATTAAATGTTCAACAATAATAAATGAAATATTATTTTTAGAAAATCAAATGTATTTACAACAACAAAGTAAATAATTGATAAATGAATATATCAATAAATACCTCGGGTCCAGCTCAATATGGGGATGTGGTTACTTGCCTCCATTCTAAATATGCTATGGGTTTAATTTCAAACCCATCTCTTACTCTAAATGGATTGGATAAAATTTGATCCCACAATCATTGAGTCTATTCAAATTCTTGACTTTTGACACATCCAGAGTATTTCTTAATTTTTTTTTATTATTATTTCTAATTTCATTTTAGAAATACCGAGTCTATGGAGGGGAGAGAGGGTG
This sequence comes from Areca catechu, assembly GCA_021397845.1. NCBI lineage: Eukaryota > Viridiplantae > Streptophyta > Magnoliopsida > Arecales > Arecaceae > Areca > Areca catechu. Next base: position 37,651,674 of record CM038040.1, read on the forward strand.
TCTAGATTTGATTACTTTTTGATACACATGGAGATTTCGTGGATTTGTCAGTCTTTTTGTGGAAAAGAATATCCCACCACACCCATGACCTTTACATGATTTTCTTAGGTAAAATAAGATTAGCCTACCATAAGTTGTTGATATTATTTCATGTTACAATTTTCTTTATCTTCTATTTAACTATGTGCAAGCAACAACTATTATGTGTGGGTGTCAATGTGGTTGTCATACAGCAGATTAGGTGGTCAATGTTGTAACACTATCCACTATAAACTTTTCTAACAATATAGATGTTATACGATAACTTTTTGTTTGGTTTAAATTTTGGGTTCGTAAAATTTGTACTCATCACCGCAATCACAATAATGTCACTGAAAGAATCTTGTGAAACTCTGAAAATAAAATACGAATACATTTGCATACTTTTAAAATGATGACATCCGACAAACATGAAGCTATAAATGTCTAACTTTTTTTTTTTTTCCCCCTTTCTCTTTTCACATTCATATCTTGTGTTTTTAACCGGGGTTTGGATTACATTTTTTTGCATGGAAGAATGATTAACCATCTTTCGTGTCCCGTACCATTAGATCATAGTTTGCATAGTTTTCAAAGTACTCTAATCTTTTCCTTCCGTCCAACAATACAGATCATGACACATATATTATACTTTCAAAGTTGTGCAAAATGCCTCCTTCAAAATTGTTCCATCAGGATACCGATCTTTTGTATAAGACATAGGGTATCGATTTTCTATAACAAGTATAAACTGCTGATTTTTTATTCTAGACTGCCGAGAGCTGATTATTTTTTCTAAAACACAGGTTGCTCAATAACTCATCGGACAATTACTCGACTCATCAGATAGATGTATAATTCATCGGACGAATGCCGATCTGAACCAGGTATAAAATTTCATAACTTCATTTAATATGAAGCATATACCTTAAAGTCGTTAAAATTGCTATGATAAGGTTGGTGAAGTAATTATCAAAAAATATAATAAATCACTCAACAAATCACTTTGCTAACTGACCTCTTAATAGTCTAACCGACTTAACTGCTTTCTTAACGGTATAACCATCTCGTAAATGGTTATAACCGCTTTACTAACTCAACCCTCTATTTCTATAATTAGAGGGATCGAGAGAAGTCAGTATCGGAGGGTCCCCCATTAGAGAAATCTCATCAATTTCTTCAACATTGAGGATTTCTTTTGCAAGTTAAGAAATCATCAATAAGTCCTCAGCCAGTCCTTAGAATATCCTTGAGAGCTTAGATCGCTTCGGCATAATTTACTTGATTAGCTTGGAGAGGTGTAGCAACAGCAATCAATAAAGAAGATCAATCATTTTTTTATGTGAAAGATATAATCCGCACCGTTTAAGTGGTGATTTAGGCAATGTGGTGCCTTGTTCTTTTGGCATTTGGTGTGTGGTTGCGAAGAGTTAAAATAGTTTTTCTTTGACACTGAACGACAAATGCCGAGGGTGTTAGAATAACCAATTAAGGAGTATTAGAATTTTGAGATTTTAGATATTGAAGATTACCAATTGAATAGACTTCTATGTAAGAGAATTATCAACAGCCTCCTCCATTACCACCATTTATTATGCTTCTTTGCTCAACAATTTTGCCCACCCCACATCATACACTAGATCATTGAATAGCTCTTTCAGGCATTTATTAATTATGCTAGTGTCTTTATAATGAGTCTTCAATAACTCACATTCATCGCACCTTAAGATTATATTTGGTACATTGCCAGACAATCCTGAAAGGTAATGTGGATTACTAGTAATATTAATTGATGGTAATATAGATTATATGTAAAGCCCGGCCCATTTGGGCTACTATGGGATGAAGTCGGCAAAGCTTGCCAACTTAAGTTCAAAATAGAAAAAAAATATTTGAAAAACAGGGGATGAAACCCCTGCTTATTCGAGTGAGAAGCTCGCTAGATTCTTCGGCCAGACTACCGTGGTTGGGAGGGAGAAGGCTGGAGGCGTGTTGGAGTTAGACGGAGCTCTCGATTGATCGAGCTAATTCCCCATACGACGAGGAATCCTTTATGACTTTTCTCTTTAAAATCCCCCTTTATCGCCTCTAAGCAAGCACGGATCGAGCCTTTAACATCATCTTCCTCATCTCCGGTGATTGACCGTATTTTTGTCGACGTTGGTAAGCCCCTTTTCTCAGTTTTTTTTTTGAAACAGTAAGGGGCAATTGCCCTTTTCTTTTATTTCTTCCAGCCTCCCAATAGTGGATAGACATCGGTGGTTGCACCGCTTGACCTCCCTCTCCGTCCAGTCGAGTCTGATAGACCTCCTCCCCGTTCCCCACCTTCCATGATTCTTGAGAGCTGTGGAAGGCTTGTTCGGGCCAAGCCAAGGAGGAAATAGGGAAAAAGGAAAGAAAAGAAAAGTGAAGAAAAGAAAAAGAAAAAAAAGAAGAGAAAAAAAGAGAGAGAAGAGAAAGAGAAAAAAAGGAGAGAGAAGAAAGGAGAGAGAAAAGAAAGAGAGAAAGATGAGAGAGAAAAAGAAAGAGAGAGAGAGAGAGAGAGGAGAGAGAAAAGGAAGGAGTAAAATAAATAAACAAGTAAAAATAAAATAAAATATGGATTGACTCTTTTCATGATTTAAGTTAAGATCCAAACTTGACTAAGAGTCACTTTTACTATGCTAATTCATTTTAAGTAGAAGATTAATTATATAATTAATTTTGATAGAGTTTCCATCTTCTTCGTTGGTAGAAGAGCATCATAGTTAAGATTTGAATCGGTAATGTATTGGTAAAATTATTTTAGGTAAGTTATCTTGATTTTTAGTATTCTATGCCAAGCCTATTTATTAAAAAGATTAATATATTAATGTGTTATGTTTATATTATGAGTGTTATGGAATGTTGAATCTGCATATCTTAAGATGAGCTGTATTGAATTACATAAATTATAATATTTATTGATGTTGGCACTCTCTAGTCCGACTATGATCATACGAGTTAGAACCTAGACTCCCTTGGGGCTTTTCAATGGGATGATCACTGATACATGATCGATGGATAATATGTATAGTCAGGAACTAATTTCTTTTTGGGCATAGCCATGCGGGACGATCACTAGTATATGCTGAGAATGAATATATTCTCGTACGACATCAGAGCTAGATTCCTTCCAGGCCTCCAGTAAGATGATCACTAGTATATGACCGATGGACGGTATGTGTAGTCAGGATCTAGTCTTTTTTGAAGCTAGCCATGGTCCAATTAGGTCGTAATTAGAGGGACTAGGAGAGTAAAACAAAAATGGATGGCCATCTGTAGTTGTGTTTGTTTGAAATATATGGTAATCAAATGTGCATATTAACAAGATGGTGTTGATTATTTTATTATATCTGATTGGCTTATATTTATGAATTATTATTACATATTTAATGCATAAATTAAATGTTATAATAACTTACTGAGCCTAAAAAGCTCACTCCTTGTTTCTTGTATTTTTATTACAAATTTAGAAGGTCATATGGGCATTCGGACTGGTCAGTGAGGAGCTTAGAGTGTAGGTATTATTTTTCTTAGTTAATTATATTCAATATTGGATGCTTAGTAAATGTTTTCATTCTTGTTAGTTTTGATTTAAAAATTCTATTATTAAATGAAAAGATTAGTAAAATTGCATTCTACCACTGCTGGTTATCTATAGTAAAGGTAGGCCTTGCATGTATGATGGGATCAAACCTTAGAGAGATGCGGCCGTCTGTCATATACTTAGTTTGGGCCTCGAGCTGGGACATGACAGATTAAGTGGTATCGGAGTATTGTTCAAAGATCTTATAAATTAAAATAGATAGTGAGAGTAAGATAGAGTTAGATTGGATATGATTGGATGATTTAAAAATTATTAGTAAATTAATTTTTGTTGAATCTAACTCACTTTTGTGAAATAGGTGGGAATGGTTCAAATGCGATCCATGAGGATGTCCAATATTATAAAAAATTCTCATGCTATGAATATGCATCACAATCATCTGAATGATCGCACTTCTCGAACCCTTAGTGCCTCGCGGACTCAAGACATCTTCCTAACAAATGGTGCTTCTTTGCTTAAGGGCAATGTTTCTCAAGAAGCTGGAATAGCTCGAGCTGCTAATATTTCTAGGATATCTCGTAGTCCATCACCAGATCAGGGTGAGAGTCAGTAGCCAGTCCTACTCGTCAGTAATAGTTATGCACCCAATAATCAGGGAACTGTTAATTTTGATGTTCAGGTAGCAAATCTTATATAGGCTTTAGCTGGATTTGTTCAGAGATGTGACAACAGGAAAATAAAGATGGCCAATCTTCCAGGATAGATCAGGAGATTGGTGAATTTAAGAAACTAGCAACCTACTTTTGAAGGTTCCATCGAACCTACCGAGTCACTAAAATGGCTTAAAAAGATAGAAAAGATTTTTGCTACCATGGAATGTACTAACCATGAGAAGGTCCATTTTGCTGCTTATCAGTAATAGGGTGAAGTGTTTGAATGATGGGAAGCTGTCAAGAGGCAACATGATTTTGATAGGCCAATCACTTGGGATACATTCTATCAAAAATTTATGTAGTTTCCTGAGAACCTCAGGTTTGAAAAAGAGAGCGAATTTACAAGGCTGATTCAGGGAAAGTATGATGTGACCCAGTATAAAGCCAAGTTTACTGAGTTGTCTCATTTTGCTCTGGATCTAATGGCTATTGATGGCATCAAAGCTCAGAGATTTGGAAAAAAGACTGAGATCTAGGATCCGTGCTGGGATAAGGCCAATGCAATTGAATTATATCGAGATATGATTAACAAGGCAAAAATTCTTGAGCAGGAAGTTGATAACATAAGCAAGAGAGGGAGCGGCAATATAGAAAAAGTTCTAGGTCTGATGGGCATTAGAATGGCCGATCTTCTGGCAATCAATCAAAACAACATGATGCACCTGGGAAGAGTAGTGGATCTTAGCAGAAAAATGGACCTCGTTGTACTAAGTATCGAGGTTTCTACTTGGAGCAGGACTGTCACTAATTTTTTGAAGCATGTTTTAATTATGGCCAGCAGGGCCACAAGGTTGTAGATTGTCCACTCTGCCAAAACTTTGGTTATCAGCATCCCTTTCCAAATGTAATTGGACCACCAGCTTAGACTACTCAAAATATGCCGGCTTTTATTATGGCCAACCCTCAGAGCAGGGATACGGAGGATGTTAAAAGTACAAGACCCAAGCCCGTATCTATGCCATGACTCGGCAAGATGCTCAGGAATTGAATGTCATAGTGATAGGTATTGTTAAAGTGGCATTTGCATATGTTTTTATCTTAATTGACTCTGGGATGATACATTCTTTTATTTCATTTGGATTTGCTTGAAAGGTTAATATTATGCTAGAAAAATTGAATTATGAAATATGTGTCACTACTCCGAATGAGAGTGTCATTATGGTAAATATGATTTGTCCATCTTGCACTCTAAGCATTGAAGGTCAGGATCTCATATATGATCTAATGATTCTAGAGCTGAAGGATTTCGATATCATCCTAGGAATGGATGGCTTGCTTTTTATTATGCCACAGTGGATTGTTTGGAAAGAAAGTAGCCTTTCATATTTCAGGATAAGAACTTTTTAGCTTCATTGGCAGTGGAGTGAATGTTTCTACCAAAATCATTTCTACTATGCAAGCTTGTAGAATGTTGAGAAAGGGTTGCATGGGTTTCTTGGCTAGTATATTAGATTCTCAGTAAGGAGAAGTGAAGTTGGAGAGTATTCCAATGGTGAAGGAGTTTCTTGATGTATTTCTAAAAGAATTACTAGGATTACCTCCTGATAGGGAGATAGAATTTGCTATTGATCTTGTACATGGCTCAAAACCTAGCTCCAAAACTTCTATCGAATGGTTCCAACTGAATTAAAAGAGCTTAAGGAGCAATTCTAGGAATTACTTGATAAAGATTTTATCAGGCCTAGTGTCTTTCCATGGAGTGCTCTAGTACTCTTTGCCAAAAAGGATGGAAGCCTGAGATTATGTATTGACTATAGAGAGTTGAATAAGTTGACAATTAGAAATAAGTATCCTCTTCCAAGAATTAATGATCTTTTTGATCAGTTGCAAGGTGTTCAAGTATTTCAAAAATTGATTATGGTCCATATATCATCAATTAAAAAATCAAGATTGATGACATTCCAGAGATAGCCTTCCGAACTAGGTATGAGCATTATGAATTTTTGGTCATGCCATTTGGATTAACAAATGCTATCACGATTTTTTATAGATATGATGAACAAAGTATTCAGAACTTATTTGGATTGATGTGTAGTTGTATTCATAGATGACATTCTAATATATTTTCATAATTAGAAAGAACATGAGGAGCATTTGAAGATAGTATTGCAAATACTAAGGAAACAAAGATTATATACAAAATTAAAGAAATATCAATTTTGGCTTGAGAGGATCTCCTTCCTTGGACATATAATTTCTAAAGATGGTATATATGTTGATCCAGTGAGGATAGAAGCAATTATGAATTGGGGTTGACTAACTAATGTAACAGAGGTCCATAGTTTTCTTGGATTAGCTGGATATTATCAAAGATTTGTAAAGAAATTTTCTCGTATTGCTGTACCTTTAACCTAGTTGACTCATAAAGGAACAAATTTAAATAGACTAAGAAATATGAAAGGAGCTTCCAAGAATTGAAGAAGTGTTTAGTATCAGCTCCTATCCTTACCATACCATCTAGAAATAGAGATTTTACTATTTTTAGTGATGCCTCTAGAAAGGAGTTGGGATGTGTCCTCATGCAAAATGAGAAGGTAGTAGCATATGCCTCCCGATAGTTGAAACCCCATGAGAAGAACTACCCTACCCATGATTTGGAGTGGCTGCAGTAGTATTTGCACTAAAGATTTGGAGACACTACTTATATGGAGTACCTTGTAAAATTTTTATAAATCATAAGTCTTAATAATTATTTTCTTAAAAGGAGTTAAATTTGAAGCAAAGAAGATGGTTGGAGCTCATAAAAGATTATGACATAACAATTAGTTACCATCCGGGAAAAGCAAACATGGTGGCTGATGCTTTAAGCAAAAAGTCTGGGGGTGATATAATAGCTTTAATCACTTCACAAAATAATATTCTTCAAAATTTTGGAAAGCTAAATCTCGAGATACGGTTACAAAATTTTGAAATTCGGCTCTTCGCTCTTAATGTACAACCTACCTTAATTGATAGAATTAAATCATCCCAAATAAATGATCCAGAAATACAAAGAGTCATAGAGAAGATATAATCAAGGGTGGTAATAGAGTTTAAAATTCATGATGATGGATCATTGAGGTTTGGAAATAGATTGTGTGTTCCAAATGATGCATGTTTAAAAGAGAAATCTTGGGAGAGGCTCATAATTCTACCTACACTGTGCATCCTAGAAGTACAAAAATATATAGGGACCTTCGGGATAACTTCTGGTGGAGTGGTATGAAAAGAGAGATAGCTTTATATGTTGCTTAATGCTTAAACTATTAACAAGTAAAATTTGAGCATCAAAGGCCTACAGGACTATTGCAACCCCTTACCATTCCAACATGAAAGTAGGAACATATCACAATAGACTTTGTTTCTAGTTTGCCAAGAACTCTCAGAGGATTTGATGCCATTTGGGTTATTATAGACCGATTAACTAAGTTTGCACATTTATTGCATATCAAAGTTAGTTTTTCTTTGGAGAGGTTAGCTAAGTTATATATAGATGAAATTGTTAGACTTCATGGTATTCAAGTATCAATTGTATCTGATCGTGATACAAGATTTATATCATAATTTTGAAAAAAATTATATCAAGTAATAAAGACCAAGTTAGAATTTAGTGCAGCCTTCCATCCCCAAATAGATGGTCAATCAAAAAGAACTATTCAAATGTTAGAAGATATGTTAAGAGCATGCATATTGGACCTTAAGAGATCTTGGGATGAACATTTGCCATTGGTGAAGTTTGCATATAATAATAGTTACCAACCTTCTATTCGGATGTCTCCCTTTGAAGCTCTCTATTGGAGAAGGTATAGGACTCCTGTCTGTTGGGATGATGTTGGTGAAAAGAGACTCTTAGGATCAAAAATTATTCAGCAAACTATGAAGAAAATTTAGCTTATTAGAAAGTGGCTTCTTTCAGCTCAGAGTCGACAAAAGAGCTACACAGATAATAGGAGAAGAGAATTGGAATTCCAAGTAGGAGATCACAAGTTTCTCAAAGTGTCTCATACTAAGAAAGTTATGAAATTCGGGGTGCGAGATAAACTAAGCCCCTGGTATATGGGTCCTTTTAAGATCTTGGAGAAGGTTGGGGTAGTAGCTTATTATCTTGCTTTACCACCTTCACTTGCTAGAGTTCATAACATATTTCATATATCCATGCTAAGAAAATATGTACCTGATCCTAACATGTGGTCGAGTTTGGACTGCTTCAGGTTAGAGAAGATTTATCTTTAAAGGAGCAACCAGTGAAAGTTGTGGACAAGAAAAAACAAGTCTTAAGACAATGTATAATTTCTTATGTCAAAGTAAGTGGAGCAACCATTCAAAGCGAGAAACCACTTGGAAACTTGAAGAGTCTATGCAATCCAAGTACCCTTAGCTATTTCATGAATTAGGTATGTTAAATTTCAGGACCAAAATTTTATTTTAGGAGGAGAGAATGTAAAGCCTAGCCCATTTAGGCCACTGTGGGCTAAAGTCGACAAAGCTTGCCCACTTTAGTTCAAAGTAGAAAAAAAAATTTGAAAAACAAGGGATGAAACTCCTGCTTATCCGAGTGAGAAGTTCACCGAATTCTTCGACTAGACCATAGTGGTTGGGAGCAAGAAGGCCAAAGGCATGATGGAGTTGGATGAAGCTCTTGATCGGTCGAGCTAATTCCCCATACGATGAGGAATCCTTGCCAATTTTTTTCTTTAAAACCCCTCCTTCATAACCTCTAAGCAAGCACAGATCAAGCCTCTAACATTATCTTCCTTATCTCTGATGATCAGCCATGTTTTCATTGACGTCGGTAAGCCCCTTTTCTCAATTTTTCTTAAAAATAGTAAAGGGGCAATGCCCTCTTTTCTTTTATTTCTCTGGCCTCCCCGCAGTGGATGGATGCCAGTGGTTGCATCACCTAAACCCCCTCTCCATCCAGCCGAGTTCGATGGACCTCCTCCTCGTTATCCACCTTCCATGATTCCTGAGAAGTGTGGAAGGCTTGTTCGAGCTAAGCCAAGAAGGAAATAAGAAAAAAGAAAAGAAAAGAGAAGAGAAGAAAAGAAAATAAAAGAAAAAAAAAAAAGAAAAAAGAGGAGAGAGAGAGAAGAGAATAGAGAAAGAGGGGAGAGGGAGAAAGAGGAAAGAGAGAGAGAGAAAGAGAATAGAGAAGAGGAGAGAGAAAGAGGAGAGAGAGAAAGAAAGAAAGAGGAGAGAGGAAAGAAAGAGGAGAGAAAAAGGAGAGAGATAAGAGAGAGAAGAGGAGAGAGGAAAGAAGAGGAGAAAGAAAAGAGGAGAGAGAAAGGAAGGAGTAAAATAAATAGATAAATAAGTAAAAATAAAATAAAATCTAGATCGACTCTTTTCATGATTTAAATCAAGATCCAGACTTGGCTAAGAACCTCTTTTTCTATGCTAATTCATTTTAAGTAGAAGATTAATTATATGATTAATTTTGCCAAAGTTTCCATCTTCTTCGTTGGTAGAGGAGTATCAGAGTTAAGATTTGAATTGGCAATATATTGATGGAATTATTTCGGGTAAGTTATCTTGACCTCTAGTATTCTATGCCAAGCTTATTATGTTAAAAAGATTAAATTAATTTTTGTATTATGTTTATGTTATGAGTGTTATAGAATGTTGAATATATATACCTTAAGATGAGATGTATTGAATTGCATAAATATAATATTTGTTGATATTGATGCTCTCTAGTTTGACTATGATTATACGAGTTAGGACCTAGACTCTTTCCGGGTCTCCAATGGGGCGATCACTGGTACATGATTGATGAACATTATCTGTAGTCAGAAGCTAGTTTTCTTTTGGACTTAGCCATGCAGGGAGATTGCTAGCACATACTGAGGATGCATGTATTCTCGTATGATATCAAAGCTAGATTTCTTCCAGGTCTTCAATGGGACGATCACTGATACATGACCGATGGATGATATGTGTAGTCAGGATTTAGTCGCTTTTGAAGTTAGCCATGAGCCGATTGTGGCCATAGTCAAAGGGACTAGGAGAATAAAGTAAAAATGGATGGCCATCCGTGGTTGTGTTTGTTTGAAATATATGGTAATCAAATGTGCATGTTAGCAAATGGTATTAATTATTGTGTTATGTCGATTGGCTTATGTTTGTGAATTATTATTAAAATATTTAATAAATAAATTAGAGATTATGATAACTTACTGAGCCTGTAAAACTCATTCCTTATTTCTTATATTTTTGTTACAGATCCAAAATATCATATGGGCACTAGGACTATTAGTGAGGAGCTTAGATTTTAGGTATTATTTTTCTTAGTTAATTATATTCAAATTAGATGCTTAGTGAATGTAGTTTTTTCTGGTTAGTCTTGATTTAAAAATTTTATTATTAAATGAAATGATTAGTGAAGTTGCATTCTACCACTGCTTGGTTATTTATAATAAAGGTAGGCCTTGCATGTTTGATGGGATCAAACCTCAGGGAGATGTGACCGCTTGTCATATACTTGGTTTGGGCCTCGAGCCTGGGCATGACATTATAGGAAATATGGATTATTATATTTGATACATGCAGGTAATGTTGCATAATATAAAATCAAAATTTTAAAATATCTCTCAATTAAATCTATATTTTATTTATAAAAAAATAATTTTTAAATATTTTATATTATAAAACATATTAAATATAAATCATTCTTGGAATTAGCCACCGAAGAAGTTGGAGAGGCTATGATTTTACAAGAACCAGAGTAAGCCATGATGTCTGGCTAAAGATGTTAAACTTAGCACTTTCCAAGGAGGCAATCCAAATTTTATTTTGCTAACTTTTGTTTTTGTGATTTTTAAGAATAATGGACCGCTTCGCATGGTCATTCATGGCAATACATGAAGTATATCTCGCCTAGGTGGTATCTCTCTTTTTTTCATATGTCATATTTTTTCTTACTCTATTAAGGACAATGAAAATTAAATTGGGGGTAGGGGAAAATATTTTGAAATTTTTTGAAATAATTTGGAAAATTTAAAAAAATTATAAAGAAAATTTTTATAAATCATATGCCATGAAAGAAATTCTTGAACAAAATAGATAGAAAAAAATAATAGAGTTAGAAAGTATTTGTTAATAATTGTAGCGAGTCAAGTAGTAGACTAGCTGATCAGGTTTTTAGTTGCCTACTTAGATTATCAAAAACTATTAGCACTTCCATTATACATGCACACTGAGGAGAAAAGTAGGTATTAGTTGTAAGATCAATTGAAGATTCAATTATTAATGAAAAATTAGTAATTGATATACATCCTATTTAAAAAAATATGAATTTAAGGAAAGAGCTACCTACTTGAACAAAAAAGGGGGCAAGTTTTGAATATTGGTTTTTCGCCAAGTAACCAGGCACCTTCGCCTAAGTAAGCACTATTGTTCACATCAAAAAATGATAGTGTAAAGATATCGTCAATAATAATAATAATAAATTTAGGTGGTGTGAAAGCTATCTCAGTTCATAAGCTTAATTTGGGGGTGTATAGAAAATTGACCAAAGTAGGTGATAAATTAAGATACAATTATTCTTTACAAGTTAATACCAAAATGCTAAGTTAGCCATTACAACACAAGTGCTGTAGATCTTTGAATGAATTCTAAGAAAGTTTTTAATAGTATTAACTACAAAATTTATTTTGAAAACTCAATATTTAGTGCTAGCTAACTTCTTTTAACTTTAATCCCAGATCTAACTTTATAAAGGAAGATCCTAATGATACATGGTTATAAATTAATACTTATATTTTAATTACATTGCTAAGGGACTAGCAATGAATAAGTTGGGGGATGTGATAAGATTATTAAATATCCCAATTCAAGTATTAAAATAAATATTAATTATATATATTTCTTAGAAATTGATAGTTTTATTAGTATTTTGTAGCAAAGAAATCAATGGATGGAAAGAGCTCAATTTTTAGAATCTAATAGTATGAACGACACTCAAAAACAATTTAATTAAGCTTCAGCAGGAATTTTGATGTACGTGGTCCATGGAGGATCGGCCACTCAATCTATCAAAGCAGGGCATGGTTCATAATAGCCATTAACCCTGGTCCACAAAGTCATTCCGTGAACCATCTCCCTCCCATGTTATTTTTCAGCAATCTAAGCGCCCATCGTCGGTTGTCCACTATCCAAGAGCTACCTATCATCGGAGGAGCTACCAAGAAGCTAGAGAAGCTACCAGAAAATCATCATGGCCTAGTTTTTCTCCAAGAAATCCATGCTGCCATCCGCCTACGTCATCGATCGAGAAGCTGCCAAAGAGCTCACTACTCCTTCCTGAAGTCCCCTTGTGAGCTCAAGATGACTATCATCCTCGTCAGAGATGTCTTATTGCTCCTCCCAAATTCTCCACTATCTTTCACTATTTTTCTCCATTTGACCTCCCAGTGCCACCATGAGTTGCTGATCACTTGCCAAACACCATCGTCCGCCTGTTGTTGCAGTTCATTTGAGATTGGGAGAAGACAACGATGGAATTCAAATTGGAGTCCTCAGGCATCTGAATTCGATCTCGAGGATTCAGTCTACTTGAGAAGGAAGGAAATCACTGATCACCCATCAAGCTATAGATCAGATGGTTGAAACTACTTTTTGCGATATATGACTGATTCTGACTCAGATTGACTCCAAATTTGGAGAAAGCTCTTGATGAGCTCTATGAAAAAAGGATCCCAGGCAATAGTCCAGGCATCAGTTTTCACAACAAAATTTTATTAATTTATTTTTTTGCTCTCTTGTTTAGATTAGTGTATTAGACTTGGAAAAGAGAGAAATTATAGAGGTGATGCTAGCAACAGTGATGCATGGCTAGACTCCTTCAACTTGGGATAAAGATGAAGACTATAACCAGGTTTTTATTTCTCTTCTTGTACTTAATTCTTATGTAATAAAAAATCATGTTTTCTCTTTATACATCTTTTGATTTATCTTTTGAGTGAGAATTTGATCTAATATACACAGCCTACACCTTCTATTGACATGCCATAATTTTTGAATATGGTAAGTGCCTAAGAAAGATAGATCGTAGTATGATTGATTAAATCTATAATCTTATAATTAAATTAGATAGTTTATACTATAAATGGATGCATCGTAATCTCTGGATACGGTCTATACTTAATAAGAGATAAATTGTACTAACACCTAATTTGCAAGTATTATTGTTATTATAACATAAAAAAGAAAAATAAAATTATTTGCATGGTGGATTCGGATTCTTAGATTACTTCTCTTGCTTTCTTGAATTAATTTATTTAAAATTATTTATTTTAAAACCACTATTCTAATCTTTTTACAATTCATCTTCTTTGCTCTTCTTCATGAAATAATTATCTTTGATTCCCGATGATATGATTCTTACTCATCCTAGCTATAGTAGTGAGTTAGATTTTTATTTTGACTGTCCATGATAGCGATCACCCATCATGGATTGAACCATATTTAATAAAGTTCGATTTTTCCTCTCATATACTCCATTTAATTGAGGTATCCCTGGAGGTGTCCATTGAGAGAGAATCCCATTCTCTTTTAGATAAGTCAAAAACTCACTGTAAGGTATTACCCTCCTCGATCTGATTAAAGAATTTTAATATACTTTCCAGTTTGTTTCTCTATTTTATTATGATATCATCTGAACATTTCAAATGATTAAGATTTATGTCTCATAAGATAAATATAACCGAATCTTGAAAGGTTATCTATAAATGTAATGAAATAGAAATACCCATCCCTGGCATTGATATTCATTAGACTGCATGTATCAGTATATACTAGACTTAAAACTTCACTGGCTCTTTCATCTTTTCCAATAAAAGGTGACTTGGTCATCATTCTAAGAAAACAAGATTCATAGGTTGGCAATGATTCACAATCATTGATCTCAAGAAGACCTTCTAATTTTTCCTGTTTATCATATTCTTGTTAATATGACCTAGCCTACAATGTCAAAGATAGACATCAGACAATTATCTAATCTAGAATATTTACTAGATGTATACACTACATTAACATGCTATGATAAAATATGAATATCATTTTTCAATTATCCACACATCATAGTAGCACTATTTAAAAGGAATCACAATAATTACCTTTAATTGATAAATAAAAATTATTCTTAGCCAAAAGGTCTATAAAAATAATATTCATCATAAAACTAGGACAATAATGATAATCATCTAAAACAAGGATATTTTTTTTGAATACAAGCTTGACAATTTCTAAAGCTAGAACTGAAATTGTTCTTCCATCTCCAATATTTAGGAATCTCTCGCTATCTTCAAATCTTTTACTAACATGAAGTCCTTACAATGAATTATAAATATTAATAGGGCTTCGGGTATCTAATACCCAGATTGTAGTATCACAAATAAAAAAATTATAAGGTATTGTCATATAAGTACCTTGTTCAGCAACTGCTTGCTGGTTCTTCTTCTTTTTAACTTATTTGGGTCCAGCAAGGTACTGTAAAGAGTACAATTTCTCTTTTAATATCTTTGCTTCTTATAAAAAAAGTACTCTGCTTGACTCTAGTCGGACTTCATCTTCTTGGTTTGACTTAGCCAAGCACGTTGCACCTTCTTATTTTTTTTCTTTTCTTTTTTAAAGGGATGATGCCTTGTCGAAGTAAATCCTTCCACTATATTCACCAATCCCTTGTGAAGCTGATGATCATTCTCATAAGTCTGCAACAATCCCAATAAATCATGGTAGTTGATTGTAGGTTTAGTCATTCTGTTATAACTAAGAAAGTCAAGATAGGATTCGATAAGGAATTCAGGATCGCATCCTTCCCAAGCTACTCATGCAAGGAAAATCCAAGTTTGCTAAGGTGCTTGACCAATTCGATCATATATAATACATGATCAGTGGTCATTGTCCTTTTCCTCATCTTGGTGTTGAAGATGACACATCACATTTTGTACTTTTCAATATTGTCGAGAGCGCCGAAGGATTCTTTCAACATTTGAAATATATTATGCGGTTGAGAATCCTTGAATTTATGATTGAGTTCATCATTCATGGGTGCCCGTATTATGCATTGAACCATGGTTCAATCATTGAGCCACTTCTGGTAAGTGTCTCAGATCGGACCTCAAGTATTTGGACTAGGCTCCTTAGGTGCCAGATCTATCAGCACATACAAGATCCATTCATGCTCCAGGATAATTTTCAGCTTTCGATACTAATTATTGAAATTGGATCACATTAGCCTTTTGTTATCCAATAATGGATAAAGCATTAGTGTATTGGCCATTTTTAACTTACAAGAAAAGAGAATAAGACCTATTAGTACATAAATTATTTAATCCTAAAGACTTGGACTTTAGTTTAAAGGTCCTCCTATTATCTTGTATGCATGATAGTCTTTACTTCCAATCCAAGGAATTACATTAACTTTCTAGCGGGTACAATAATCCTATATACTATACATGAGCTCGAGTGTGGCTTGGTCCATCCATGTGGATCTAAAGGTAGGTTCTCAACCAATTGTTTCTCTTAACAACTTGTAGTATTCAATTTTGATACAGGCACCTCTTCAGCAGGCATATGATGCCTCCATTGAAAGTCTTGGATAGGTCCAACCGTTAACATGACAAAATTTAGTATTTCTAACCAATAAATGATCAAGCCCAAGTATGGCTCGACCCACCTGATTATTGTTAAGAGAGTTATACCTGAATCATCATAATGTGAGTAATGATTCCAACCGCCAGATGAGCACCAAGTCTTTAGACATCCAATGATCATCTTAACTATTGAACCCATTACCACCCTTCTATTAAGAAAAAAATTAAAGATTTTCTTAGAGATCGTTATGACGAGGGTCATAAAAATTATCTTAGCTATTTAGTTATCTCCATAACTTTGACATTTTTAGATATATAATAATTTAAAGATTTTATTAATAGTTCAAAAAAGAGAAGAAGACATGGACCAATCATCTCACTGACTTCACTAAGTCTATGATAAGAGTCGAGGATATAATTGATCCAAGGGCACCTAGATTGGTTGACTTGATCATCTTTACTGGTATGGGTTAATTCGAATCAATAAGTTGTCTAATTAAATTCTAGTTGACCATATTGGTTAGGTATGTGGGATTAATGGGAGGGTTCTGCCATTAACCTCTTTTCTTAGACACCAACCAAGTTGGTTAGGTAAGAGGTAATCCCAATTAATGACTATGATCAAATGTCAACTTACCCTAGATACCAATTAGTTCTTCAAATTCAATTAAACTAGCTTAAGGACTCGGATCTGACCGCTGAGCTATAATCAGCTCCATTTATTATAATATGGACATGATCAAACTATCACTATAGATTTGATCTAGAGAAATGTTGGCCTAATCTTAATCAATTTTTGGTTATATTAAATCCAATTCTCTAATAGGTCCATATTATTAAAAAATCTAACCCTCGGTCTAATCCGATCAATTGACTTGATTCAAGCTAATCCAAAATCCATGATTTATAAAATGCAATTAGATTTTTAATTCACAATTATAGATCTAACATTAGATCTTTTAATTCCAGTAATAAATCAAGTTAATTTTACTAAAATTTAGATCTAAACAATTTACATGCATCTCATATACATTAAACATTTCAATCTAAACTATACGATATAGTCATGTACTAATATTAATATTATATTTTATATTCTAAATATAAAATCAAGCCATAATAAATTAATTTCTGATAAAAAATAGTAAATTAATCATATTAAATCATTTAAAATCAGATCTTTAATTATAATAACCTTAATAATTTTTTTTTATCTCACTTGTTCATGGGATATAACCACAAGTAGCACCCGTATGTGCCATTGAAGATCCCATAGAATAAAAAGAGTGGACCTTTAAATCTTACTTTTCTCTTATGATTAGATGGCCATAATGATCAACCTAATCTAAAGCTATTACTTGGATTAAGAATGTATCTAACATGTAAGATTCTACATAGATACCATGTTATAAATACCAATCGCTCTAATACTACTATTAGAAAAATATCTAAGATTTTATGCATATTTTTTTGTAATTTATAATAGAAGTAAATCTATTTTAAAACTATTTTAAATAAAAAATCATGCATATAGATCAAATCTTAAAAAAACTCTACAAGGATTGTAACATGATATGCAACATAAAATATAAAATCAGCATACATTGATCTAACCAATGCATGTTGTAGATCATATTTATTAAAACTATGAGATTAAATCCTATACCTGATTGTTGATCGATGATCGCTGCTATTCGTAGTACAATATAAGGGCTCTCCACGTTGCTTTGTAACCACACAGGATGTTCGGCCTGCATAGATAGTCCGCATGAAGCTCCAATGTGATCAACCTTCTGGAATTGTTAGATCCTTTCGAAGATCACTAGATGATTGAAATAATTTCTTTTTAGATATTTTTAAACCCTCTAAGAAGATCAAGAAGTAGAGGACAAAGAGAATTTGATGGTGGAAGAAAATAAAAATATTCGAGACTCTTCTCAATATTTTTCTTTTTTTTCTCCCTTAAAAGAAAATAAAACCAAAACCCTCCACACCCTTCTTGGATTTCACGCCTCCTCTCCCTTCCATGGTTTTTTTTGGTGATGTATCTCTCAGATTGCATGGTGAAAATGCCTTCTTAATCTCACACAACATCAGAAAAAATCAAAAAAAATGTGGCATGGAGATTAGGATAAGGAGAAATAGAGTTAGGATAAGACAAGGGGTTCTATTTCTGATAAGACTCCTCTAAATTGAATTCAAATATATCCGGATTTAATTCAAACCAATCCTAATCTAAATGGAAATGAGGGAGGATGAAAAAAATTAATTTTTTAATGAAAAAATCATAAAAAAGTTCTTGGAAGGCATGGAGAAATTTTAGAAAAGGAAACTAGTTGGGCTAGGTTAGGGTTTGACCAAGATTTGACTAAAATTAGTTTGGAACCAAAACTAATTTGGTTATAACTAGTTTAACTAACTTGAACTCAATCCAATTAGATCCTAATTAGGCTTAATTAACTCTCAATTAAATCTAAAATTAATTAAGTCAAAGTCTGAATCAAACCAAAATTAAAATCTCCTAATATTAGATCATCGTAAAACATAATCGGCTGAGATCTAATTGAACCAATTTTAATTAGATTTAACCTAATTTTTTTGCTCAATTAAAGTATGCCAATTAGCAATCTAATTACTAATTAGTCCTCCTATATTTAATTAATAATTAATTAATTATTAATTTATAATATTTGTATATGGTTAATTATTAATCATATTTATAATTTTATCATTGATGATTTTTAATCATTAATCAGTATCATGATTGGTTAGAAACTTTTATTGTGTGTGATCTCATAAGTTCAAATACTAAGCCGGTATCCTAGGGACTAATTTTTAAATCATCGATGTGACCATCAAGCAATGATACTTGACATCCGAATAGGTTGAATATTCGTGAAGCAATATTCAAGAATCCTCGAATATGATTTCCGTATAATTCATTCATTCGACCTAATGCTTAGGATGACTTGAGATTCAATTATCGACTCTTAAATAATATATCTAAATGTATCTCAACCTAATAAATCCGGTGACTCCTTATAAGGATTCTTCCAGCCAAGATCTTACTGAATTGAAACACAATCGAGAATTTTTTTCAATAACTTGGAGTGGCCAATTCCATCTTAACTCACATACTGATTTAACAAGTACTTGACTACATCCAATAAAATTTCATCACTGATTAGAAATCAAGGTAGTCTGGCATCTAAATATTGTGAGTTGCTTGCAAGTTACCGTGATGATATCAGATCAGAGGAATATTTATATCCATATCCTTCTAAGAAAAACTCTCGATAGCAGAGTACTCTACAGAGTTTGTCACGTTTAATACAGTGTACTCCTACACTTATGTGTATGCTATACCAATATCTCTACATTTATTGGTTATGAGGATAACCAACCCATATAGCATATAATAACCTATGTACTCATTTAGTTGTGAATATATTTAAGAACTACTTGATAAATCCTTCTTTATTAAATTAAAGTAGTTCTAAAAATATTATCTCAAAAGAGTTCAAAAGAAGATGCACAAAAAAAGGTGAACCATCAAAAATAACTTTTATTTTATTAGTAATTAATTATATATAAATTTATAATGAGTACATTTACAACCTAGATGATTGGCTTTAGGGACATCAATAATACCAAGTTTATTACATCTGCCTCTATCTTCCCTTAACCTAGATTGTTTTTTTAATCATAAATCTGCTTTTCAAGTTCTAAATGCTTATATTTCACACTTTCTTTCTCAAGCTGCAACACTTGCTTATCAGCCTCAAACTTGTTAATTTTTTTCTGTAATTTGTGGATTACCTTAAATGCATGTCCAAACTACGCTGGGTCTAATCATTAAAAGGAGTTGCAACCTCTATCAACTTGTAAAAATTAAATTTTGATTTCCTTTATCCTTTATATTATAACAAAACATATATAAAATAAAATAAAATGAAGCAAAATCTTTGCATTACAATTAGAACATGTCCAAAACCTCTTACCTAGATTTGTAGAGGACTAAGATATTTTTATCATTGCTGAAAGATGGCAATGGTATCTTTTTGGACTTCCACTAAATCTATACAACTTTCCTTTCTAAATACCCAAACTCTAGGAACTCATTTTCAGCTATGAGAGAGATATAGAGAGGTAGAGGGATAGAGAGGAAGAGAAAGAACAAGAGAGAGATAAAGAGAGCTTGAGCATATTTAGAGTAAAACACTTAAAAAACCCACTTATCATCTAGCTTTTGGTGGGAAAAATAGCACCAAGTAAAATAGAATGCCACGTATCATTTCTCATTTTCCAAAAATGCCAAATAGGACCGTACCATTAAAGAAGATGTCATATATGCATCACCGGTGAGGTTGGATCCAAATCATGTGGCCGGAGGGAGATATTGTAATAATTTATAAAATATAAGGTTGAGATCGATGAAATTGAAAGTACAGTTGGTTTAAATGCAGTAAGTTATTTATTTTTTATCCTATTTTTTAAAATTTTTATACAACTATGCTAAGTCCATGCATTTAATGGCCATCCAAGCCGGGATCTGTGAATAAAATGGCTTACCATTTTTAGAGGCGGCAACGAGTTGGATTTTGATTGGGTCATCCAAAATTCATATCCATCTTTGCTAAAAAATTATCCATTTCATATCTGTTCCATACCAATCTCGGATCGGATATAAAAAAATCATATTTGGATCGGGTCAGGTCGAGTATACCTGGTCTCATAAAATTTAGTTTATTTAAAATCTAAATGGGTTGGATCGAATCGGGTCGGGTTCGGGTCGGGACGTACTGCTACCCGTACCCGACTAGAATCCGAGTTAGGTTTTTTTTATATAACCCATATCCGTTTATAAATTAGACGGGTCGGATTTTACCCATCTCATTAGAATCGGGTCAGGTCAAATATCCATCGGGTCGATAAAAATTGCCAACCCTAACCATTATGCCATATACACCATTAAATCTTTGGTGAAAGGTGAAGAGCCCACACCACTCCATCCCCGAATTTCCATTAACCACTTTGATTCTGGTCCTGCGAGCACCTCACGAGCAAGGGCATGCCCTTCAATTCCGCATACTAATTGTATGTTAAGCAAGGGTCTTGATCCGGGTTTTTGATCGAAATAATATAAGAAAAAAATTTATTTATCAAAGTACCGCCGCCCCTTTTTAATTTATGGATCTACGTAATTTTAGCTACGTGTCTTCCCTACTTGGACATGTGGCAAAGTTATTTGGGTGCGTGGCATGGAGATAAAAACATGGATTGGACCTGCAAATTTTGTACGAAATCGCGGGTTGAACCCATGATTTTAGCTCCGAACGTCCATGTGGCATTTGAAAATGCGGGTTGAACCCGCGAATTTAGAGTGAAAATGCGGGTTAAACCCGCGAATTTAGAGTGAAAATGCGGGTTCAACCCGCATTTTCAATGTAAACTAAGATCGCTGGTCGAACCCGCATATTTTTTTTGAAAAAAAAGGCGCGGGTCGAACTCGCGTATTTTAAAAAAAAAGAAGACATGTATTAAATTTTAGATTTTATTATATTATTTTAAACATTTTAAATATTTTTAATTTTATTATGTTATTTTAAATATTTTTAATTTAATTTTATTATTTTAAATATTTTATTATATTATTTTAAATTTTGTTATTTATTTTTTAAAATTTTATTAGATTAAAATTTAATTAAAAAAATATCTATGATGTGTAGTGGAATTTTTGATTTAATTCTTTAAATATATAAGCTGCAAATGGTATTTTTGAAATTAAATAAAAAAATATGAATATCATTTTTGAAATTAAATCAAATAAGTATATTTTGAAAATTAAATTTAAATATCTTTGACATTTTTGAAATTAAATCCATAATTAAGAATGATATTTTTGAAATTAAATGAAAGATATTTTAGATTTTTTTTTTTTTTAGCGCCACGTCTTCCTCCATGTGAATTTTTTTTTTTTTTGAATACATGGGTTCAACACGCATCTTTTTTTTTTTTTTTTACAATACACGGATTCAATCATGATTTTGATTTATATCACTCTGAATTCATGGGTTGAACTCGCGTTTTCAGTTGCCACATCGACGTTTCGAGCTAAAATCATGGGTTCAACCTATAATTTTGTACAAAATTCATGAATCCAACCCGTATTTTTATCTTCATATCATGCATTCAAATAATTCACGTGTCCAAGTAGGAAAGACATGGAACCAAAATCACGTAAATTCATAAATTAAAAAAAAAAAAGCGATACTTTTATAAATAATTTTTTTATATTATTTCGGTCAAAAACCCGTCTTGACCGTCCATCAAATACATCCTTCCTTCAATTACATCACGTTCATTGCATGTACCAAAGGCACCTGGCCGCATTTCTAACCATATATAGCCCACCGACATTAATTCAGTTTGTCCAAATTGTGGGCCCAATGAATTGAACACCAACCCGTTCTTTCACAGCACACGCGCACATCTTACCGTGCTCACCTACCCCCTCCCCAGTCCCCATCCTCACCATCCGTCAAATCTAACGGCTCCCGTCGAACCCACCACCCACTTAAATCCTCCCCTCCCGCGGCCCCGCTCCGCATCGCGCACTCACCGAACCTACTTCCTTTCCCCCCCCCCCCCCCGCCCCTCTCTCTCTCTCCCTCCCTCGTTCATCGCCCTCATCCTTTGGCGATGGATCTGGTGCTCCTAGAGAAGGCCCTTCTGGGCCTCTTCGCCGCCATCATCGTCGCAATCACCGTCTCCAAGCTTCGGGGGAAGCGCTTCCGTCTGCCCCCGGGGCCGCTCTCCGTGCCGGTCTTCGGCAACTGGCTGCAGGTCGGCGACGACCTCAACCACCGCAACCTCTCCGCCCTCGCCCGCCGCTTCGGTGACATCCTCCTCCTCCGCATGGGCCAGCGCAACCTCGTCGTCGTCTCCTCCCCGGCCCACGCCCGCGAGGTCCTCCACACGCAGGGCGTCGAGTTCGGCTCCCGCACCCGCAATGTCGTCTTCGACATCTTCACCGGACAAGGCCAGGACATGGTCTTCACCGTCTACGGCGAGCACTGGCGCAAGATGCGCCGCATCATGACCGTCCCTTTCTTCACCAACAAAGTGGTCCAGCAGTACCGCACCGGGTGGGAGGACGAGGCCGCGAGGGTCGTCGCCGACGTCAAGGCCGACCCGAAGGCGGCGACGGAGGGGATCGTGCTCCGAAGGAGGCTGCAGCTGATGATGTACAACAACATGTATCGGATTATGTTCGACCGGAGGTTCGAGAGCGAGGCGGATCCTCTGTTCTTGCGGCTGAGGGCGCTGAATGGGGAGAGGAGCAGATTGGCCCAGAGTTTTGAGTATAATTATGGGGATTTTATCCCAATCTTGAGGCCTTTCTTGAGGGGGTACCTCAAGATCTGCAAGGAGGTCAAAGAGAGGAGGCTGCAGCTCTTCAAGGATTACTTCCTTGACGAGAGGAAGTGAGTAGATCTTTACTTCTTCTTTTCTTTTTTTTTATTTTTATTTATTATTTTCTTATTTCAGGAAGGCACTTTCTAGACTACATTTGGTCTGGCTTCTATTAGGATTTGTCTTGTTTTATTCCTTTCGATTCTATTAATTTTATGTTATTTTGCTGGATGGATTGGACTGAGGGTTGTCTACATTACCAAAAATTTTAAAATAATAAGTAAAAAAGGGGAATGTTTGGGTGATCAATACAGGGGTTTATTTATGTTTTTTTTTTAATCCATACTCTTGTGTTGGTATGGGGTTAATATAATAATATTTTCTTGCGTATATTTTAAGAGTTTTCCCTTGGTTTAAAGCTCTTATTTTGGGCTGAGGTGCTATCTCTCTTATAATATGATAATGGTCTATTGCATCTATTCTAATAGATTTTAAAGCGCTCCTATTCTGGGACAATCTTCTATTGTCTGAATATTGATTGATGCGGTCCTTTCTGTTTGATGGATCAGGAAGGTGGCAAGCACCAAACCAACAGATAATGCAGGGCTCAAGTGTGCAATTGATCACATCCTGGATGCGGAGAAGAAGGGAGAGATCAACGAGGACAATGTACTTTACATCGTTGAGAACATTAATGTAGCAGGTATATTTCCTATTCTCTTTCCTCTTTGGAGGGCCAAATTTGCCTATTTTCATTTCTGAAGTTGTAACTCAACACATCACTTAGCTGGTTGCTTCGGGTAGTAGATATCTGTACAAATACAATGACAGATACTCATTGATTGCTAAAATCAATATTGTGAGAATGCGTGCAGGCTTATATTGAGTCCTTTCGGATATTTATATAGAATCAAGGAATCCAAATAATATCTTTTGTTTATCTTTTTTAACGTGGTTCAGGATTGTTATAACTTGTATCAGAGTCGACCCAACCTAGTCCATGTAAACTAGTAGATAGTACAGCACTGTTCATTGGGGTTGACCATGGATCGATCAAAATATATGAATAGATGTATAGATTTGGGTTTTCTGAAAAGATCCGGATGCTTATACAAGATCAAGCAATTCAAATAATACCTTCCGACAACTATTTTCGGTTGGTTTAATAACCCCACGAAGATTTCAATTGAGGACTACCTTAAATAATATTATTTTAAGATTTTATGCATTCCTTTTCTTTTTATGACTGAAATGTCCTTGGATCTTTTCCTTCCCTTTTGGATCCTTTGAAGACATCAAGATTAGGAGACTGGTTGGAAACCTAGCAGAGATAGCTTGTTTACCTATTTTCTTGAGTAAATATTGGATGGAACGGGTGGAAAAAACATGAAGAAAAAAGAAAAATTTTAAGTGTTGGTAAATGACTATAGGTCGTCCCATCTTGGATTGCAAGTTGGAACATTTGGCTAGGTAGATCTAACAGCTTTTTTAATTAGGGGAGCATTTTTGCATACCTTTTGTCTTCAGAGGCTAAAACAGTGAATGCATTTGTTGTTTGATATATGAGCCAACTACTACCTTTTTCAGTTGGGATCCATTTGCGTCGGATCATATGTGGCTTAGAGGTTGTTTAGATTGCTGATTGTGCGATATGTATGACATGGTGGTAGGTCCAAGGGGAGTGAAGGTGGGGAGAGAGTAGTGGGCTAAAACTGTTGGTTGGTACCACAGTTTGAAAATTCTTGGCATAAATTTGATCACTTTTTACAATCCCACTGTCCTCTTTCCCTACCTTAAGGAAATATCATGCTCAGGAATCCAAGTTCACTGCTGATTCCTTTAAGTGTACATGTCTAATTGCTCTAACATTCCTTCACTAGGGATTCTATTGATATCTCAAGTGTCTTTGGTCTAGCATCTAATAGATACCACACTACAATGATTTCTCATGGTATCAATGAGTTTCCTTGAATTGAATCCAGGACTGAATGAGATATGCCATTCTTGTGTCATACTAATGCCCCTATTTTATTGCCACATGCAGCAATCGAGACGACATTGTGGTCAATTGAGTGGGGGATTGCAGAACTTGTGAACCATCCAGAGATCCAACAGAAGCTCCGAAATGAGCTTGACACCGTGCTTGGCCCCGGTGTCCAGGTTACCGAGCCTGACACCTATAAGCTCCCATACCTTCAAGCTGTCATTAAGGAGACACTCCGCCTTCGTATGGCCATCCCCCTGCTGGTGCCCCACATGAATCTCCATGATGCCAAGCTTGGTGGCTATGATATCCCTGCCGAGAGCAAGATCCTCGTGAATGCATGGTGGCTTGCAAACAACCCTGGCCACTGGAAGAAACCCGAGGAGTTCCGGCCTGAGAGGTTCTTGGAGGAGGAGAGCAAGGTGGAGGCCAATGGCAATGACTTCCGCTACTTGCCTTTTGGGGTTGGCCGGAGGAGCTGCCCAGGAATTATCCTTGCGCTGCCAATTCTGGGGATCACAATAGGCCGCTTGGTCCAGAACTTTGAGCTGTTGCCACCTGCAGGACAGAAGAAACTTGATACTTCCGAGAAAGGTGGGCAGTTTAGCCTTCACATTTTGAAGCATTCTACCATAGTCGCCAAGCCTCGAGTGTTCTGATTGTTTAGGCTTGCTAGGTGTTCTTTGACGTGCTATCCTTTATATTCTCTTTTCGAATTTCAAGGGAGGGGATGATTCTGAATATTGTTTCTAGTGGGGAAATTACGAGTGCAAATTTATGGAACATGGAATGGCACAAGCTATCATTTGCCAGATTGTACTCCTAATATGTTTGACCGGATAAGGATTTAATGTTCAAATTTGTTGTGTGAATATGATTGTATCCGAACTGATGATGATCTGAAGAATGCATTTGATCATGCACACTAATTAATGTTAAAAGTCAATTCCGAATAAGATAAAAATCGTATAGTTTGCACCAAGTAATTGTATTCAGGGTGCAAGTTTGAGTCTCTGAAACTGCTATGACAACTGGCAGGGTATTACTTCAAACCACTAAATCAAGCTAAAATCAATATGTGATGACCTCAGCAGGCTTGAATTTTATCGTGTTCCGTGCAAGTTTTGTTCTTGGAAAGAACAGCTTGTCTCTCCAATATGAATCTTGCAAGCCAAGGATTTCAGGATGTTGGAAATCATCTATTCAAGAATCTTGGGTTCCAAGGGATGAACTGCCACCTCCATTTCCTCCTCCAGCTCCTTTTCTTTATTCAACGTGGTAGATGGTACACCATGGATGGCCAGAGAGGCTCTTCACACATCTGACCATGATAGATTCTTACACAGTTCCCTCCCACATTTATATCCTTTTGAAATGATGACTTTCATGTTCTTCCCCATATTTAATCAAGCCTTTTATCTCAATGGTCTCACTTATCTACCACTGTAACCATTTTCTGGTGCAATTCAAGAGTTTTTAGGGCTGAGCTCTCCATGTAGCAATCAATAGAGCGTTATGTGATAACAAAAACAAATTATAGGATGTTTTAAGTAATTTTTTTAAAAAAAGTTTATAATTTTATGCAAAACTAATAAGCTATTAAAATCAAGAGGAGGCGAAGCCTAATATCTCTTTTAAAAAACCAATCCTGATCCGGATCTAACTTGAATTTGTTCCAATTTTAGTAATATTGGGGAACAATCCAAATTCCAATAACAATCCGATCGGAACTCAAATGTTAATCCGATCCGACTTGGGCTAGGTTGTACCCGATCCATATAGCGATTCCCGGACGCGATAACACGGAACTCATATTTGCCCGAAGGCTCGGAAATCGCTGGGGGGAATGGATCCTTCTCTGAACCCCACCGCCGGCAACGGTGGCCTCTCCGCCATCACAGGAGCCACAACCGCGGCCAGCAACGCCCTCACCCCCACCACCAATGCCTACAGCAGCGCTGCCTCCGCCACCACCGACCCAGCCGATGACCGGTCGCAGAATCTCAAACAAGTCATCAACTCCGTCGACAAGACCCTCGGTCTCCTCCACCAACTCTACCTCACCGTCTCCTCCTTTAGCGCCGCTTCTCAACTCCCCCTCCTCCAACGCCTGTAATTCCCCTCCCCTTCCTCCTTTTATTCTACTCTCTTCTCTCTCAAGTCCTCCCCGATCGCTCTAATTTTAGCGTTTTTGTGCGCGCAGAAACGCCCTTGTTGCTGAGCTTGACACGATGCAGAAGCTGGCGGAGAACTGCGACATCCAGGTCCCAATGGAGGTGGTGAAGTGAGGATCTTGATTCTGCCCTCTGAATTCCTTCCCGTTCTTGAAAATTCTTTCCTGTTCTTGTTGCCTTTAATTTCTGATTTCCGATATATATATATATATATATATATATATATTTGGATTTTAGTTTGATTGATGATGGGAAGAACCCGGACGAGTTTACGAGGGATGTTCTCAACAGTTGCATTGCCAAGAATCAAATCACCAAAGGAAAGACTGATGCTTTTAAGGTATGGCCCTCTTGGAAAAAGAATTAGGGCATGATAATTTTGTTAGGAATTTTTGAAAGATCTTCTTGCTTAGCTTGCGCCTATAGATAGTAGCAATACCTGACGAGAAATCTTTAATACAGTACTGCCTTCAGAGTGGATTGAATTGGCTCTATATTGCATTTAAAATTATGGATGAACTTTCTTATTTTCTCTCATATAGTGTGGCAATGGTAATATGCGGATTGATTGGACAAATATGAAGTTATGAACCTTGGTGAATAAATCCTTTTCTGCAATTTATATATGTCAGATGCCATATCCTCAATTTTTGCAAGCCATGCCGACATCAAAGATAATGGGTTACTGGCTTACCAGAAAATTTGGCAAGACTCACATATATGCTATAGCTTAAATCTCGAAGAAACTCTGAAAGTAAATAAAGATGCTGCAACGCATCTCCGAAACACACGCAGTGCCTGACTATGTGGTCTTTTAAAACCAATTAGTCTCCGACTCTATGCAAATTTATTAGGGGATTTTGCCACCAACTAACCAATTCAAAACTTTGATTCAGTTTAAACTCACTTATGGACCATTTCAAAGGTCCATAATAGGATAACCCTTTTCTGATGTTTGGTTATCAGATTGTTCTACAATGAGTTTATACGGGACCTAAAATTAATTTACTTTGTGAAAATGCATATCATTGTTGCTTTCCATAGAACTAGTTTTGTGAAAAAGTCTGGGACATCATAAAACTTGAAAGTTGAGTCTTATGAAAAATGTATCTATGGATCTCCCCATATTTTTCGTGAATTGTGCTTTACAAAAGATAAGATTCTGCAATTATCTCTTTTAACAAACCATGCAAATGGCCGAAAGAAGGCCTATATGGCTATATGTCCTTTAGGAACCGGTTTCTAGAATTTTGCACTCAGATTCTTGGGATGAAAACTTGATAACTTAATGTGGAGTAGGCTTAAGGAGCCTTCTGGTGCTCTTTATCTAAACTGCTGTTCTAAGCCAGTGTTGCTTGTTAATGGTGCAAGGATGTCACTCACCTAGTCTAAGGTGCCGTGAATTTATCTCACTGTTGTCATAAGACATCCAATAGTTGGCCTTTTATATGATCCAAGGTGATTGGTAGATCCCAACCTTTTGGGTGGTGCTGACAAAGAAAAGTTGGGACCCAGTCAAAGCCATCTTATTTGCACCATGCTCAAGATCTTTCAGCTGCACGCGGATGTTGTCTCTTAGATGAGGCTTTAATGCATTCAATTGTTCAACAGTCAAGTTGGACATAATTTTTAACAATCAACTTTCACATTCTTACCCTTCACTTAAACCTCTTCACCAAGGTAGTTCTCATCTTGCAAAGTCCAAATGAAATTATAAAACAGTCATGCATTTGAGCAAGTGCCTTTCATCTCTAAGTAAATAGAGGGCCGGAATAAGTGCAAAACCCTCAAAAAAAAAAAAAAAAAAAGGGATCGAGGTAGGCTTTGGAATTGGAAATAATTCCTAGTTCATTTTTTTTCCCTCATCAAGTTCTTGCTTGATCTGCCACTGTTATAACAGCACAATATTCCTCCTTTTTGACATAAAATAGGAGAATTTCTTTAGAGCCTGTTTGGATGCCTAGGATTTTTAAACTTAGGATAAAATCATGCTAGGATATAGGATTATACCTCAAATCCTATTAAAAAAATATATCTCATGTAAATAATCCTGTTCTATGTTTAGATGATAAATTAGGATTTTCTTTCCTTCTTTTTTTCCTCTTTTTCCTTTCCTCTTTCCTCTTTCCTCTTTCTCCTTTCCTCTCTATGTACCAAAAATAATTAATACCATTTGAATAGAGTTACTGAAAGCCCCATAGGCCTTGTCTGCTCCTTCATACTCTGGGCTCATGTCAGCCGATGTTTCTTTGGCATGGCACCCACTTGAAGAATCCTGTTGTCTGGTTTTAGAGGCTCCAAGAGGTCTGATACTTTTGAATATTTAGCACTGGCCTCAGCACCAAAGAGAGTTAAGAGATGGTCACGGACCTGGGGCGAGCCTATGCTAGAGAGAGAGTTGAGGTGGTCAAGAATGGAGTTGAATGGGATGATTCTTGGACGCTGTGGAAGAATGGTGTAGTTAATGGTTGTAGATGGGTTGATTTGTTCTTTCTCTTTGTCGATGATGCCACCACTATGGCATGAGTCGGAGATCATGGTGAAACTCACCCTAGTCGGCAGGCAGTCGACTAGTTGCCGGAAGTCGACGTCTACAAACATCAATTTGAATGTAATTATAATGCATATCTTTGGAAGAGTTATATTTTGTAATACACCAACAATTAACAAACTTTGGCTAAAATTGATCATAAATATCATCTTCACTTTTTAAACCAATTCTTATTATATATAGGAATAGCTGCAAAACCATCCTCCATGCACTATGGACCTCACTTTCTAAAGCATATATATATATATATATATAGCATCCCTGAATGCTGTGCAGCGTCCAATGTTTTCTACCAAAAGACAGACAGCTACCAAACAAAATGATCTTGTATGCTATATATCAGACATTGTTGTTAATAGCCATCTATCTTGCTTTGCAGTGCAAACCCTGCTACATGATCAAAGGTAAATGAATAGTTATTGTACCAACCACCTCTCTAATCCTAGCTTCTTTCTATGTACACACCAAATGGTGACACTGTACTGGGACCAACCTAGCGAGCTCATGATGAACAACCTCTCCGGTTCCCTCCCTTCCCTTGCCAGCCTTGGCGCCCTCTGCACCCTCTTCTTGGCCAACAATAGCTTCTCCTCCATTCTGGAAGACTTCTTCTACAGTCTCAACTACCTCACCAAAGTCTACCTCCACTTCAACCCCTTCTTTGGCTGGACCATCCCACCATCCCTTCGTGATGCCTCCGGCCTTGTCACCTTCTCCGACTCTGCCAACTGTGTCAATCTCACCCGCACCATCCTGGACTTCCACCGCGTCGATTTTCCCAAATTTTACTGTCTGGCCTTCCCTGGCAGCAGCCTCCTAGGTTCGATCCCCTCACGCTTTGCCGTCTCCCCACTCATCTCTCTTTCTGTCGGCAGGGAGAGGGAGAGGAGGGAGAGTTTTGCCGCCCACGCGGGGGAGGAGGAGCCTGATAGTCATTGGAAAAAAATAATAACCTCTAAACATCATTATTTTTTTCCAGTGTGATTAGTCACTTCCCATTGATTTTTAATCCTATAATTCAACCAACCAAACAGTAGTTAGAAAATAAAATAGGAATTTAATCCCTAGGATTGCCAAATCCCATAGGATTTGGGCCAATCCTATTCTTCCCAAACAGGCGCTTAATAGGAAAATTTACCTATTTATATATCAGATCATGTGGTAGGTTACAAATTGGGAGAATTTGCACGGCATACATGGTTCCTCCTATTCTTGTGAAACCCTACGGCTATGGATGGGACAAAATCGGGCAGCCAACTTCCACCTGCCTCGCTGAGGCGGCAAGAAATGGCATTTGGTCTTATATGCATTCATGTAATTTATTGTTTTTGACTAAATTATATAGGTCATATAGGTTTCCATTTCTGTGGAGCATAATTATATCTTGTAGCAGATTCATTTCTACTCCTTTTAAGTAATTTTTGATATTTTTAAATTTTTAATTATGCCATTTCACAATTTTACTTACCATCTTCTAACATGCTCATTCTATGGTTGTTTTCCTTGTCTTCTACAGAGCTTGCGGAAGTACCTCTTGGAGGAGCTTGAACAAGCTTTTCCAGAGGAAGTGGAAAATTATAGGGAAATACGTGCATCTTCCGCTGCTGTAAGTTAAAGTTTCAGTCTCATTAATGTTGTACAGTATCAGGTTGACTAGGTATACCCTGGGAACCATGTGTGCGCCAACTAGTATTCGTATATATGCCAATTATCTTGTGCATGTTGACATCTTTACTTTGTGCAATCATAAATACCCCTTTTTTATGAACAGGATCACATATTATATTTTAGCATAGTGCCGAGGTGCGCTTGTTTCTTTTCTTAAGAAACATTAACATAAAAGCCAAAAAGAGCTCCTATCTTCTTCATTGACCTGTAAGATGTGGGCTGTCTACAATTTTGCCGGTTCTATCAAGCCATCTGTGAAAATAGCAAGCCTTTTTTTCTACTTCTTATATAGCTTATTGGACAAGCTGAACTGTGCTGTGTCCTCGGGAAATAAGTTTTAAGCTTTCATTGGCCGTCACTTGTCTCACCTTAGTATTGTAAATGGAATACAAATTTGTACAACAGCATCCACTATAAAATGGTTGACATTTAGTTTGGAGACTACCAAGATTTAGATGTCTGAAATTACATTTATCGATTCAACACAATACGATGACAAGTGAAATAAGAACCTGTTTTCTTCTACTTACCATGTTGAGTCCTTTGTTTTACTCGGTCTTCATTTGCATACTGTTCCAGCCTCTCTATTTAAGCATTCTTGCTGTTATCATGCAGGAATCAAAACGGCAGGCTCAGTCACAGAGTGTTTTACCCAATGGAGATGTCAAAGTAAAGACGGAGCATTAAGTTATTATCTTAATGCCGAGGATACGTTGCAGAATAACTTTAACGAGTATATCTAATAACTTTGTTATCAGCTCACTGAAAAAAAAAGTCTGTCTTATTATCTGTTTGCACTCATGTCAGATTGAATTTCATTTCAGGTTTCCTGTTTAAGCCTTGTTTATGGAAAGATCTTAGGGATGAAAATCGTTATAGAAGTTCGTACTGTACATTAATCCTGGCAAATTTCCTGTCCAATCAGTAACATGTTAATTATTCCCCTGTAAAATGTTAATTTGGAAGTGCTGTACCGTGCACTTTGTGGGTATGTTTTAAGTTAACTGGCGGATGTGACAGTAAGCATGACATGTAACTATATCAGCACCACATGGGAAAATGAGCATGATATGAGCGATTGAGTTGATGTGAAAAAATCAATCAGAATTTAATCTTATGCTTGGGAATCTCATGACTGTTGAGTTGTGAAAGGTGCTTTCAAGGATGGTTGTTAAATTGCACCACGGATGAAAATAGATGAAGGTAACATTTAAAATAAATTTGATGGGTTCTACGGATAAAGTGATCCACGCTGGTTCATCATTTTGGGCCTCACATGCAATCCAGCCTCGGGCGGGCTGCACCTGATGGTGATCAGCTTCGCCTGAGGACAAAGCACTCGGATGGAACGTGATGTTGGTGATGGTGAGACTGCATCCACAATAATGGCTCCACGCAGGCAGGGGCTCCTCGTCATGTTTATATAAATTAACAATAAGCGCAGGAAAATGTCAGTATGCAGCATGATAATTGCAGGGAAGAAATCATTTCTCTCGACGCACTGATCGAAATAGTCTAGCTGGTACCATTTTTTTATTTATTTTATTTTATGATGAACAGGGATGGTGGTGGTGGTGAGATCCCGGGCGTGGCCATTCCCAGATGATCTTCCAATTCCAGTCAGGAAATGTTCGATACACAGTGTATATTAATTTTTTCCTAGCCGTTCTGCATTCGAAGGTGAGTATGTCAACCTGACTACCACCGGCGCCAGCTGAATGAATGTGATTTAATATATATAGCCTTAACTTTTTCACTACTACTACCCGCCAATAGGAGTTTCAGGATTATTTTATTAATTTTTTTAAAAAAATTTTATTTCCTGATTATTTTTTATTTTTTATTTTATTCCTGAACTTTTCAATCGAAATATGTCCAAACCAGGATATGAATCCCTGCCAGCTGATTGTGAGATAAGTCTCACAATCAATTGTGCCACACGCCGGTGGCCTAGCTGGTACTCATCTATATGATGTATGCACATGTCATCTGGATACTGCATTAGACACTTAAGACCCTCCAATATGGGGGGAGAGGTTAAGCGTTCCGAGTCTTGCTTCACCAACTTATGTGAAACCGGATGTAAAATTTCTTATTCTAAATCAGACACCATTTAGGACCAAAAAGCCTAGAATGGAATGGCACCCAACAAACAGGTAACGTAAAAATTAAAATTTTTATGATTAATAAGATCCATTCTTGTCAAGAGATCTCTCATATAAAATACGAATTCTTATTTTCAAGATTACGTTGTCGATGCCATAGAAAAGAAGAAGAAATAAAATATAGAATACAATTAGATGGGCATGAAAGGTTTCATTATGAAAAAAATAAAAATTTACTTGGTGGAATTTTCACTCTCAATTCTGTACAAGTTTTTTAACAAGAACTCTTAAAACTTCTTTCATAAGCTCTTGACTCGATCATTTTCTAGAGACTCTCCATCACTTTTTTTATTCTCATACCTAGTATGCTTATCTGCCTATGGTTTTATAGCCACTGCTGCGAAGAGCATCTCATTAGAAATCCAATAGTCTAAATCGCATACAAATCAGAATCCTGAAGCTCTTTCAATCATCGTATAACTATAAAGCCCTTCCTGACCGTTGATCAATTTCGATCATGTCAAAAATTGTGCTAAGATCGGGCCAAATCATCCAAATTATGTCGATGGAAGTGCGCAGCTATCCGATCCATGCATGATTGGTGCATGTCCATTGGATCTCCTAGTTCTGCATCAAAACCCATGCCTTTGGACCATCAAACACAAAAAATAGTGGAGGGGGGTCGCCGTGCACCCGCTTGGGCCGGTGCTAGTGCCAGTGCATGCTACGTTGGGCTACGTTGGTGCGGGCCGGTGCCTGCGGGCCGATGCCTACAAGCCGAGGCCAAAGAATTTTTTCTTTCCTTTTAGGCTGGGCTTCTTCCAAGTCCTCTTTCACCCATCTTGGACTTCTGTAGGGACCGAATTTTAAGGAATTTTTCTAACAACCTCCACCTCGACTCAATGTTTGGCCTCTACTTAACTTTGAGAGCTTCTTGAAAGATTTTGTGCCCCCATGCCATGTGGCAAATGCCTAATCATGGATGGGCAAATATGGGAGTCGAGCCATGACACTTAATCCCATATCTATCACATACTGCGCTCATCTCGATCTGAGACCTATTCAGGAAAGTCTCCTGTGATAATAAGAAGTTTATCTTGTGACATTATTTGTCATCCTTCCGAGTATCGTATATTGTATCCGATCTATCTGCTCCTAGAGCTCCATATTGTACTAGACTCCCCATCAAGAGGTAGTGCCCTCATCACTTCTTTTTTACAAAACGACCCTACCATCATGCAAGACTTTAGGACTCCATCATTGGCTCTCCATATGTAGCCGTTTAAGTCTAGTTTATTGAGAAAAATTAGATTTTTACGAAAATTGGATATACATCGGACCTTGCCCAGTATTTTCATTATCCCATTATGCACCTTTAAGCTGACTGTCCTAACGCTCTTGATTGTATAGCTTGATCCATCTGGCAAGTGGATAGAACCATCTTTACTCTTCAAAGAGTCAAATAGTTTCTCTCTGCAATAAATATGATATGGTCATATAAAATCTAAAATCTATTAGAAAGAAAGAGATATCTCATCAGAACCATGAGTACATCACTGATGTATCCATCATCGCTACCATTGGTCACTGCCACAGTAGCCCTTATCTGATCTTTGAGCTACAGGCAATCTCTGACACGATGCTCCAGCTCATCGTACTAATAATATTTGATTTTGTTTGTATCCTTCGACTTGGACCGCTTACATCGTGATTCTCTGTCACTCCACCTTCTATCGCCTACTCTAGAAATTTTCAATGCTAAGTTCTTGTCTGAACTTGAAGTCTGGTTCTCTTGCTTGAGAACCTTGTTCTAGAGTAATATCGAGATGACCTCCTCTATCTTGATGGTACTTTTCTTTACTAGAAGAGTGTCATTAAGAACTTGAAAGACTGCGGTAGGGATGACAGCAAGATCATTTCTCGAACCCGTAATTAGTGGATTATACACAAGAGCTGAGCCGTGCCTTAACTAACCGCGCTATCACCGTAGTGGTAACCACAACAACTTTACAATAGAAAACAGATAGGCATAAAACCTAGAAGGCCTAGAATATGCATCATAGTTTAAAAAACTGAGCAACCCTAGCAAAACTGTATATCTTGTATATAATCATCAACTAAAAATGAATAGAAAGAAAAACCCCTATGAACCCCCATACTCCACCAATGTTAAGATAGAAAGAGAAGATGATATTTTTTTGTCTGCAAAACAACATAGCCTATAAGGCACTAAATATAAGCTAAAGAGACGTATATTAGAATTATAAATTGAAATTCAATGATAAATACATCATGGCAGTAGAGATATCAATGATTATAGGGAAAAAAGACTATGATGGTATAGCAAGAAAATTTATCTGGGCATTAAAAATGAAAAAAAAAATATAGTAGATCAAGAACAGAAGTGAAATTAAAATAAAAATAAGAGACACAAGAAGCTCCTGAAATAGATGAGATTGATATAACCCCTGCATCTAATCAAATTGATAAGCACTCAAACCCGAAGAATTTAACCAAGGATGGAGGCTCACCTTCTCCAAATTTCAAATAGAGCTCTTCCCTACAAGACAATCCGAGCCCCCAGCTTTAGGCCCTCAATGTGGGAGCCTAACGAAGCTGAGCTTTCGCTAAGAACGAGGAAGCTAGGTAGAGTCTCGGGAGGACTAAAATTGTCTTCTAGGGTTGGGGCTGGAGATATGCTCGATGAAGGAAACAGCCATATAGACCGGACCATAAGGCAGAGTTGTAGGCTTTGAATCTCATCATCAAGGCACTGCGCTGGAAGAGCCTAGGATTGGGGAAGCTCATCCTCAGGGTGCTGGGCCAGAAGAGAGAGTCTGTAACTCCAGTTCGAAGAATCCATGTCGGAAGATGAAGTAGATGTAGAGACGGAGCTTTCATATTGGAGACGAGACAAGGCGATTTTCAGAAACCCTAGCCTCGGGAGAAGAAGGGATCACATCGAAGGGTTGAATCGAAGAGAGGATTTTATTCGAAAATTTTTCCAGCCACTGTCCTTGGAATAAGGAAACTGGGAATACGACTGTTCCATGGGGGATCATGGAATACGAATTCTAGAATACCCGTCATTGACTGGAATACCGATTTTGCTGGAACCCACTATATTTTTTACGCTTGTTTGGGAGAAATAGCATGGAATAAGATTCTATTTTAGCCAGGAATAGGGCATCCAAACACTACCTTAATTCACTGCCTCAAAATTCAAAAGGTTTCTTGGAGGCTAGAATAGGATATCCAAACACTACCTTAGTTAACTGCCTCAAAATCCAAAAGGTTACTTAGACTCTGCTGGAACAGAATACTTACATGGCAACTTATTCCGCTAATTCTTGTATATCATATTAATTCCTGTGAGTGCCACTAATCTTGATGTGCTTTTTTTAAAAAGAAATAAAATAATGTGTAACTTAGTAAGAGAGATTTTTCATGCAGCAAACATTTTATGCAAGCAAAGAAAATAAAGTTGCTAGGAGAGCCATGCATGGTTGGTCATTTATGCAAATACCCAATTCCTTCCTTCAATGTTCAAACAAAAAGGGTTCAAAGCTACTTGGGCTTTGGCTTTGGGATTTGGCATTACCACGCGAGATCAAAACAAAAAACCACGTGAGATCACAAGGAAGTTTTCTTTTCTTTTTTTCAAATAAAAAAAAAAAAGACTATATATACATAATATGGACAATCCCTACACTGTCTTGAAAGCAAATTGGGGCTAAAGGGCGTCAGAACTTGGATGTCGTATATGTCTAGTACTTTTTTAGGGAGAGAAACTTGGTTAAAGAAAGTTTCGGCCACCACTATGATAGTAGCGCGGTTGGTAAAATATGGCTCTGTCTCTTTTTGATCATGGGTTTGAAACATAATTTTTTGAATGATTTAATTAAATTTCGAATTTTCTGGATGTACGTGACCGATACTCCGGCATCGTAGTTGGATTAGACTGACGTACTCACTAATTGATGGGAAGGGTATGCAAAAAATTTGTGATCCGATTCGAACAATCATCTAACTGGTTAGGGGCCCGATGGGGAAGCTATACCGGGGTTTATTTTCCCTACCCTTTTTTCTATCAAAAAAAAAAGTTTCGACCATCCTCAAATGTATACCTTTTCCACTTGGTAGGTCCTCTATGAACGTGTAATATGCTAGTGTGAATAGTATTCGTGTTTGTCTTAAATCCAGGAATTTCTTAGAGCCCGTGACGGTTGGTATGGATGAGAGGTTAGGATAGTCATGTTCCGTATTTGGTATGGGATCGGCCCGTTCTACCATCGATGTCGTAGTGGTGTCACGCTGACATACACTACAAGAAAAACCAGTTTTAGCAACCGATTTTGCAACCGATTTTTTTGGTTATATTTGTAACCGATTTTGTAATCGATTTTGCAACCGAATTTTTTTAAAAATATTTATGACCGATTTTGCAACCGATATTTTTTTTAAATAATTTAGCAACCAATTTAAATCGGATGCAAATTCAGTTGCAAAAATTTTATTTTGCAACCGAAATAAAATTATTTTTAATTATTATTTAAAAATTTAGCAACCGAAAATTTAGTTACAAATTTTAAAAATAAAAAAATTTAAATTTAAATAAAATTTTGCAACCGATTTTTTCGGTTCAATTTTTTTAAAATTTAATTTTATTATTTATGAATTTTGAAACCGATTTTTTCAGTTGCAATTTTTTTTTTAAATTTAATTTTATTATTTATGAATTTTGCAACCGATTTTTTTGGCTGCAATTTTTTTTAAATTTAATTTTATTATTTATGAATTTTGCAACCGAT
The DNA here is from genome assembly GCA_021397845.1 of Areca catechu. Lineage (NCBI taxonomy): Eukaryota > Viridiplantae > Streptophyta > Magnoliopsida > Arecales > Arecaceae > Areca > Areca catechu. The sequence continues at coordinate 37,690,255 of CM038040.1, forward strand.
TTTTTCGGTTGCAAATTTTTTTAAAATTTAATTTTGTTATTTATGAATTTTGCAACCGATTTTTTCGGTTGCAAGTTTTTTTTAAAATTTAATTTTATTATTTATGAATTTTGCAACCAATTTTTTTGGTTGCAAATTTTTTTTAAATTTAATTTTATTATTTATGAATTTTACAACCGATTTTTTTGGTTGTAATTTTTTTTAAAATTTAATTTTATTATTTATGAATTTTGTAACTGATTTTTTCGGTTGCAATTTTTTTTAAAATTTAATTTTATTATTTATGAATCTTGCAACCAATTTTTTCGGTTGCAATTTTTTTTAAAATTTAATTGTATTATTTAAATTTTAAAATTTTTTTGATAATTAAATTTTTTTTAAAATTTTTTTATAAATTTTTGTAACTGATTTTTTGGTTACAAAATTTAATTTAAAATTAATTTTAAAATTCTGAATCTTGCAATCAAAAAATTGGTTGCAAAAAATTGATTTTTTAAAATTTTAAAATTAAAATTTTATGGGACATTTGATTAAAATCGGACGGCTGAAATCTATTAGGGTAAAAATCTTTAACCCTCGTTCGAGTTCCCTAGCCCCCATTCCCGTCCAGCCGACTCTCATTCTTCCTCACCCCCCCCCCCCCCCCCCCATCTGGCACTCCCCCTGCGGTGAACCCCCCTTTCGGCCCTCCCCTCGAGCCTCCTTCTCCCGTCCAGCCACCTTGCATGATCGGGTGCCCAAGCAAGGCTCCTTGTCGGAATCGTCGCGGAGGAAACAAAACCCCACCCCTCGGTCCCCTCTCACTCTCCTCCTCATCCACCCCTCGCCGCCCCCAACGTGGATCGATTCGGAGAGGCTCGCAGAAGGGTTACGACCGAGATCTCTGGCGCTGGATAGGAGGAGCGGCATAGGGAGGAGCAGGAGGAGGCGGCGGCCGCGGCGAGCGAAGGGATTGGCCCCGAGGAGGACTGCAAGGCCGAGGCCAGGAGGAGACCATCATGTCTGCCCTAGTCTACAGGAAGAGGTCTTCTTCTGTCTTCGAGGAGCTTCTCCACACCCCTCCCCCCGCCTCTAAGAGGGCCCGCTTTCGATTCTCTGAGCTATTTTTTTCGATTATCTTTCAGATCTGATACGTATTCATCCCTGTCTGCGTTTATTTCTTCGATAGTTTTGTTTTTCATGTTCGCTCTTTTTTGTGTTCTACTTGTTTAATTTATGGTCTCATTTTTTGGGTGAAGTGATGATTTCAGTATCATTTATTTGAAGATGTTCTTGGGGCAACTTCTGAAGGACCTCTCTAATTCCATTCTCCATCGGTCTGTTAAACCTCCTATATTCTCATGCTTTGGTGATATTGCCCTTGCAATCAGTGAGCATTTTGAAAAATATGTTCCCTATGCACTGCCAATGCTTCAAGGAGCTGCAGAGCTCTGCGCACATCTGGATGCTAGTGATGAGGATATGCTGGATTATGGAAACCAGCTTAGACGAGGCATTTTCGAGGCTTACTCTGGTATACTTCAGGGATTCAAAAATTCCAAGGCTGAGCTGATGATACCTTATGCAAGCCATCTGTTATAATTCACTGAAGCAGTCTTTAGGGATAAGAGCAGGTACGCTGTGCTAAAATGCATTTTTGCTTCAGATGTTTGATTTCTATGTATGCTGCTGTAGCATCATTTTGACTTTTTTGCAAGGATGATGGTGTAACTAAAGTTGCAGTTGCTGCGATAGGTGATCTTGCTAACACGCTCGGTCCAAACACAAAGGTCTTGTTCAAAGATTGCACATTCCACATTGATTTCTTGGGGGAGTGTCTTCAGTCTGATGATGACCAGTTGAAGGAGACTGCAACTTGGACTCAAGGGATGATTGGATGAGTGTTGGTTTCCTAAGGTGGAGCCTGTTTTGCAATAGTTTGCAGGTCCATTTCCTGGTTATATACTTAATACGACAGTATTTCAGATCACAAAAGAAGTCTCAAGCTCTTTAGCAGTGTGTACTAGGTGTTCTGTTTTAATAGCTGTTTCAGGTTTTTGGGACCTTAGAGTAGCAGTGTTTTGCCACTTTAAGGGTTATAGTGATGGATGTGGTTCTTTAATGTTGTTGACTATTGCATCCACTACTTTGTGGTGATTGGTCATTTGGAATGTTGTCGCTGTCCGATCCATTGGTTAAAAACTGGGTATCACTTAGAATAAATCTTGATTTTGTTCTTCTATGACAACTCTAGGTTACCTTCAGGGCATACAGCTTATAGGGAATACCTGGATTCTTACTGAAAGCAAGGAATGCTCGAGCCTTGCAAATTTCATCTTGATCTTATGATTAATATTTATCATCTGCTATAATGATTATTTGTTTTATTTGGTTTGGTTGCTGACCCATTTTCAAGTGGCACATGCTGATTTCTGATTTATAAATTATATTGAATAATTTGCATTTTAGAATATAAAAAAGAATAATGCTGATTTAATTTTTTTTAATCCTTTTTTTAATTTAGTAACCGATTTTGCAACCGATTTTTTTTTTATTTTTCAGAAATTTTTTTTAGCAACTGATTTTGCAACCGATTTTTTTTATTTTTCAGAAATTTTATTTTTAGCAACCGATTTTGCAACCGAATTTTTTTTTATTTTTCAAAATTTTTTTTTAGCAACCGATTTTGCAACCGATTTTTTTTTATTTTTCAGAATTTTTATTTTTAGCAACCGATTTTGTAACCGAATTTTTTTTTTAATTTTTCAGAATTTTTTTTTAGCAATCGATTTTGCAACTGATTTTTTTTATTTTTCAGAATTTTTTTTTTAGCAACCGATTTTGCAACCGATTTTTTTTTCCAGAATTTTTTTAAAAAAATAAATAAAATTCGGTTGCTAAATCGATTGCTAAATTTTGCAACCGAAAAAAATTGGTCACAAATTTTTGCAACCTATGATTTTGCAACCGACTAATTTCGGTTGCAAAATCGGTTGCAAAAAAATTAGCAACTAATTTTTATTTATTAGCAACCGAAAAATCAGTTGCTAAAACTGATTTTTCTTGTAGCGATACTCACTGTTGGTGAGGAAAACTATAAAATGATCTTGAATCGGACATTACCTGACAAGACGGGACCTGAGGGACAGCTACACCGGGATCTATCCCCCGCCCCCGCCCTTCCCATTTTTCTCTACCAAAAAAAAAAAAACAGCCTTCTTGCCATACGGCACTGTAGTTACACCACCACCAAAAATGACATCAAATCTCATAAAATGGTATCAGTAATTGACTCAAAATATGCAATTTCTAATGCCCTCTCCTATATTGATAGAGAAAATATGAACATACTATGACATAATACTTGGACAACCACCTTAAATGTTTGAAGAAAATTAACACCAGCAAATAATAATTCCATCGACTGTAATAAGATGCAGTCATGACATAACTCCATCCAGCAAATATATGGCGATGATATCCTAACAAGAATGGCCATATGCTTTCCTCAGCGAAAAATGGTTCATAGAATTAATTATCCTCATGAGATGCCAATTTCGCTTTAGTCTAAGTAACAAACTGACTTAGGCTCCTCTTTTATGTTGCCTTGCTCAAGGAGATCCCGGACTGCAATACATTTAAATTTATCAACTATCAATCTATCTAACAATAATAATGGATCGACAATTGAGTGCTGGTAGATAAATCCGGAATCTGAAAATGAGTATCTTCTCATGATTAAATGCAAAATAGAGTTTCATTGGCTATGAAATTGAAAATTCATGGACAGCGAATCAAAATGATAACAAAGCTTTTAAGAAGTTGGTAAGAAGACCTAAAATTTTAAGCTCCCAACCCTTAATTTCTAAAATGCTACATATATTCTCTTGATGTTATTAACATCAGAAAAGTTGATCAAATCCCTATGATTACCAAATAAAAGAAACAAAAATAAGTTAGTGATATCCATATTTTCTTTTTCCTCACTGGAAACGGGGATGCTATCCAACTAAATTACATGGGAGTGACATGGAATGCCATGAAAGTGTATTGTTCTCTTTTCTTTTTTTCTTTTTTTTTTTTTTTCCAATAATATTTTTTAAAATACATGCAATGTAGTTATCATTATATATTTTTGAAGAATTGAGAGATGTTTTGCAAATAAATCTATTAATTAACCATGTTGTCTCCTCGACAATGTTCTCGGACCTGCTAATTATATATAACCTACTTAAACCTTATCTCAACTTTAAAGCATCTGCATGCACCTAATCTATCATACATGTGCTTTTACAAATGAATTTTGTGCAAACCCTGACAAGATCAATATATAACCTCAAGGAAGTCATCCAAATAAATAACAATGCTAAACTAACAGGAAAGTATATAAATGATTGAATAATCAGGATAATCACTCAAATTTTGACTATAAAAGGCCCACCAACCACCACCCTTCACCTTCTAACTAGATGCTAGCTTCGATTTTTTAGGATCTACTTACTAACTTAGTTTTACCTTAGCACTTTTCTTCGAAAACGAGAGAGTTAAAAGATTTACAGCTCTATGACTATGAGCTAGAAGCCATGCACTCGGGCTACATTTGAATGCCAAATAGTTCAATATGCTAGCTTAGATACATTAAATCATCATCATTTAATCATCTTTTACCGCTCCCAAATCAAATAATTATGATTTTAGTTGACTTTCCGAGAATTAGTTGAATAAGTAGTTTGAATCGTTAAGATGGTAGCCTGATTGGTAGAGATCTTGCCTCCCTATCAATTTCTCGTGAATTCTAGGTACGATACCAGTGATGACTCGATTAAATCCAAAAATTTTTCTGGGATTCATGACTATCTGTATGAATTAGAGGACAGAATTTTTTTTTTTGTTCTCGATCAAAAATTTAAATATCTTGAATCAAATATTACCTAGTGGGATGGGGATTTACAGGATAGTTATATTAAGATTTACTGATTTTTATAAAATTGGATAAATTATTAATCCATCTCCATTCCTGTCTTTTTTTTTTTTTTTTTTTCTTTCTTAATTTTTTTTTAAAATATTTAAGTGATGAGGTCACTTTTTATCTCCAAGGGGCCCAGTACTTGTCCCCATCACTTTATGGCATTTCGATGTATGTCCCTGAACCGAAAACAGAACAAAGAAACCTGACCCGCGTGTCACGTGACCCAAAGAACTATGCACGTTACCCTCTATGGGATAAAAAGAGCTATTCTTTGCTACTTTTGTCACCTCACGCAAATTTCACTCTTACCCTTTGTCGGACTGTTTCGATCACTATCGACGCGGCACCGTTCTGGCCATCCGATCTATCTTCTCTACTACCCCTTGTCGGGCGAGTTTCATTCACTGCCACATGGCACGGTTCTGGCCATCCGATCTCTCTATCCCTTTTCGGACTCGTTACCGCCCTACCCTCGGACGCTATAAATATTACCGAGAGTAAATTGAGTAAAACCATCGCTCTTCCCTTCTCTTCTCGCTCTTGGGAGCGAACGCCGGAGGGGAAACCAAAGCCCTCTCCTCCTCCTAGATTTCCAGGGTTTTTATCAATATATCTTATCGCTTCTTGGGTTTTCGATCTTCTCGTCCACGCTTTCTTGGAATCGGATTTTTTTGTCCGGATTTTTTTTTTTATTTGTGCGCGATTCTTTCGCATTCATTCTTTGATTCTTGGGGGGCAATCTGGGAGCCATGAAGGAGGAGTTGCTGGAGACGTTTGAGGCCGCGAGGAGGGCGGCGGACGCGGCGGCCGAGCTTGGCGGCGCGTCGCCGGAGGTGGATCGGTGTGTGGATGCGCTGCGGCAGCTGAGGAAGATCCCGGTCACCACTGATGTTCTGGTGGCCACTCAGGTACGCTGTTGTTTTCGTTTCTTGTGATATGTGGTCACGGCTTTGGTCGTCTTCCCTTCGATCTGGTGAAAAGGTTTCGTTTCTGGTGCCTATTCATGTCTTTTTTGTGGTTGATGAGAGTAGGGTAGGGTTTTGATTTGATGTAAGAACAACCTTCCTTTGAGTCAAAGAAAGCTGATTTTTTTTGGGGCTAATATTGATATTTATGGAAGCTAAGGTATTTCTCTTATTTGATGTAGCCATCGTGGTGAAAGGTATGTTATGAATTATTCAATGTCTGGTTTGAACTTTTTTTATTGCACACTATTTGGTTGGTTTGTGGGTTTTTTTTTTTTTTTTTTGGTTGGGGGGGGTGGGGGTGAGAAGTTAAAGTTTATTTTTTGACAATTGATCGACTTGCTATTTGGGCTTTGCGACTATTGGAGATTATTTTTGGGGTTCATGGAAATGTTTTGATCTTGTTTATTCTGGGTGGCAAAGAAAACTGAGAGTTGTCTTTTGATTATTCACATTGGGGCCGCTCCTACTGATTCTTGTGGAGCAGTTCTAAAAATGTGATTTTGTTTTATTATTGAAGTGGAATGCTATTGTGGGATTTGAGTTACTTTGTTGAGGAAATATGGGTGCGTGTTTAGAATTGAATCAGATTGATTTTGTAGTCGAACTGACATGCTAGTATTTTTATCAGAGTTACTAACACGGATGCATTATTGGAGCGGTTTTAAATTGATCACCATCTTCTTTTAATTGGCTACTTTAGAGAGGTTCCTTTAGTTATTGGGCGATGCTTTTGCTTCCTTTGCATCCTTGCTCTTGCATTTTCTATGCTTTGAATTCCTTTGTTTCATCCTTGTTAGTAGGTTTACTAAAAGAGTTGAAATAACGTGAAATTTAGCTCATGCATAGTATTTACTTCAGTGTATTTTGTTTTCTTGTTGCATCATCATGGAAAGAGAGAACTTTGCTCCTGTGTTCCATTATCCTCAATGCATGTGATTATGGTTTTCCATGTCAAAACTGATAAATGTTAAGGAATGCCCTAGGGGCATTTATTAACTTAAATGCCTTATTCTAGTGGATATCTCCTTGAAATCAAAACCTAGTTGTGTATTGCACTCATGTCCTCCAATATTTAAGAAAGTGGTATATGAGTAGTTGTATTAGACAAAGTGTATGGAAGATTTAAAGGTCATGTGTTGCACTAAATTCTATTCATTTTTGAAATAAAATTGCAACACAAATAAAGATCGCAATACAAGAGGAATAGAAGTTTTAGGATTGCATCGAGTGGTGCACTGATGGGCTTGAAACACATAAGCATATATTAGGTAGCCAAGCTACAATATAGGAATTGGATATCAAATTTTAACAAATGCCCTTAGGACCATTAACCCTAACTTTTTCATTGGTCGGTGATTGTGCACTCTACACAGTATGTGGGCCTTTTTGTGGAAAGGAATAAATTGTTTCCAAAAAGTAGATAGCTAAAAAATAGGAAAAGGATTAATAGATATCCTCTTATCTGCTTTATAACCTAATTGTTGCTGTTAACATTTGTTGAGATGTCAATTTCTTATTGAATAAATAGATAGCAATAGGAACTTTTTTTCCTCTTTTAATATCTCTTGGCCACTTTGCTTATGTGATGACAAGATTCATTCAAATCTTTCTTATTTTAGTTAATTTTAAATTTTGTTAGCACAATGCTTACTATATTCTAAGGTCATATCTAACATTATGACATGGTGCTTCTTTACTTGGCAAGACTATACAAATGCATGCCCAACAACTAGGCACCTATCAAGGCATTGCCAGTACATAAGCTCTGGAACCTAGGGTTATGTGACTTTGGAGAGCAAAAAGTGGCTTCTTTTTCATATATTGTCATCTCTTGTTCTCATAAACTCAGCATTAATCATGTATTGCATCTCACCTTTTCCTTGAAACTTGTTGAACATTGGCACTCTTCATGATTCAGGATCATTGTGAACCATGTGTTAGGTTTTATCACTCCCATGGGGCATCATGTCTATCACTTATTGCATAAGATTGATTTCCTAGCATAGCAGAAGAAGAATACAAGAAACTTAAGAAGGTGAAATCAATCTTGATTGCTAAAAATAAGGCAATATGGTTAATGAATGCCCAAGGGTATCCTTAAAAGAAAGCCTAAAAGATCTCCCTATGAAAAAAAAAGGGAAAAATGTTGCTAAAAATGTGCACTCTACCAAGTATACATAGCCTTCTATTAGCAAGATTTAGTAATCAAAATATTCTATAGGGAATAAGGAGCCATTGAATCATACAAAAATTCCTTGGGCCAATGTTGCATTGGTTTGCTATGATGTGATTCAACAAACCCCTCATGAATCACATTAGCCTACGTGAATTGCACCAATTTCCTATTGTCATGTTGGCATGAGGAATTTTTTGTGTGATGGGTGTAGGGGTGGCAATCGGGTCGTGTCGGATATATATGGATCAGGTTAGATACGAATCAGGCTAGAAAAATCTCAACTTGAACTCGACATGTATATGAAACAGGTTGTAATTTAAAATCCGAATTTGACTCATTTAATAAACAGGTAATCCGATTTGACTCATTTAACCCATTTATTAAACGGGTAACCTGCCAACCTGACATGACCGGTTTAACCCATTTAATAATTAAATAACATGTTTATCTAATCCAATCCAATCCAACATGTTTAATAAATAGATAATCTATTTATCCAACCCGACTCAACCCATATATTAAATGAGTTAAATAGGTTAGACCTAAAAAACTCGAACCCGATCCAGATATTAAATGGATTAAACGGGTTGATCCATTTATGACCCAAATCCGTTTATCCCAAATCCAAACCTGTTTATGCTGGTCGAATGTTAGTTGGGTTGATGAGTCGGATCATAAATTGCCACTCTTAAATGGGTGGTATATCATGTCGTAATCATGTTTAGCTAAATTGACCCAAACTAGGTAGTTAAGGGCATGCCAAGCTTTATTGATGGCCTACCAGTATGATTCTGGCTTGGAATCTAGAACATCAGAGGAAAGAGAGGAAGAGAGAGAGGGGGGAGAGGGAAAGGCCATAGAGGCTGTTGGAGGCCGTTGAAGGCGGTCAGAGGGCTGTTGTAGCTGCTAGAGAGCTACAGATGACCGTGATGTGCGGGAGAAGATGAACAAGACAGAAAAAGAGAAAGAGAGAGGGAGTGAGAGGGAGGGAAGTAGAGGGAGAGTTGGATGTGGTTGGCAGGAGCCACTGGAGAGCCGTGGATGGATGCTTCTAGGGAGCCCTTCCCTTCTACGTGGTTGAAACAGGGGTGAGTTGCCCCCTATTTCCATCATGAAATTACAATGTTTTTTTAATTTTTTCATTGCTTCGCAGCGAGGTCGGCAATTGTTTTGCCAGCTTAACCAGTTATCAATTTCATCATGAAGTAGCAAAAAAAAATCATTGTGATTTCATGATGGAAACGAGGGGAACTCACCCCTATTTCAACTGCATGGAAGGGGAGGGCTCTCTGGGGGCCTCCATGGCCCTTTGATAGGCACCGTTGGCTACAGCCAGCTCTCTCTCCTTTCCTTCCTCTCCCCCTCCTCTCTCTCTCTCTCTCCCTTCCTCTTTTTGGTTCACCCTCTCCCGTGCACCACCATCATTCATGGCCCTCTGATGGCCACCGTTGTGGTCAGCCGGCCTCTCCCTCTCCTCTTCTTTCTCTTTTTCTTTTTGATTCTCCTTCTCCTCTACTTTCTTTGTCATGTTGGTTTGTGCCCGGTACGGAGATGTACCAAACCATATCACCAGTTGGTAGGCATAGGGTCCCGTTCTAGTTCGGTAAATCTTGGCATTAATCGTAATGATTTAGAAAAGGAACAAGAAAGAATTGTAGAAGGAAAAAAAGGAAGGAATTTCTTTAACATGCACAAAAAAAGGCAGTAATGCCTACAAAATAACCTGTCTAAATTATTGTAGAATAAGAAAGTTGTATGTGAGAAGTGAAGTATTTATTTTAACTATGGACCCAACATAGCACTTGAACAGGAAGGCACTTCTCCAATCAAGATTTGTGAAGCCTAACCAGCCACCATGACCCACATCTTCAAACATGAACAATGTGGCCCCCTACTTTGTCTCTAGCTTGGAATTTCTCATTTTATTTCATTGATTTATTCTCTCTTTCTTCACCTCTCACGAAATGACATGGAGTCTAATTTTTTATTTTTGACTTCTTTCTATGCTCGGCAATACTCTAATCTTCAATGGCTAACATGATGATATTGGCTATTAAACAAATAACACCAAACAAGCAAATAATCTTTATAAGACCAGAAGTTTCTATCTGCATCTTGTCTTAGGATGATATTTTGTGACAAGTTAAATCCTCTTGAATATGGTTTTGCTCTTAGAACTGCTTGTACTGAGAACCATGTAACTGAACTCCAAATTTCTCTGCTTCAGTCTAATAAGTGCTCTGCATCAGTCTGAAAGCCATACTCTCTTTCCAGAATTACCTTATTTACTGTGATGTCTCTATAGTCACATACTTCTAGGAGAGCAATATTTGTGTCATTCTAATTTTGAATTATTGAACCGGCAGCCAGAGATGGAAATTAATTAGATTTTTGGTTGTGTCCAGGGCTTATTGATGACCTAGTCATGTATATGAATATGATTAACCCATCGGAAAAGCACAAACTAATTATTTTATCCTGCATTCAATAATTTCCTGTGCAAATTGAAGGTGTTTTATATCATTATTTATCCTGTTAGTTTATTTGCCATTGAACATTTTTCTTTAGCGTAGATAATTGCTTAAGATATTTTGAGCTATGAGTAAGAAGGCATTTGAAAATCGGAGTCAAGGTATAGATCGAGTGTGGTGATGACAAAGGATGGTGGATTTTTGGAGCAAGATATACAAGATAAATGTCTATTGATGACCTAGAGATTAGGTGTGGAAAAGGTATGCAAGTTCTGAGTGGTGTGCTTTGGTCATGGATTCACATCCATAAACTCAATCTTTAAGTCATCAGAAGTTTTTGAATGTCTCTATGCATTTGGCAATCCTATTAGTTTCTTTAGTGTGCTTTCTTTTACAATTATATTTAGCTTGAATTATGTATATATTTACTTAAGATGAGAGTATATTTACATGGATGTATGGTGAAACATTGAGATGGCATGTGCATGTACAACATTGTAAAATCCGGCCTAAAGGCTTGACATACTACATGGAAGGGCCTATGAGTATATGAGATCGACCAAGGTCATAAGCCAATTTGATGCGGGACTATTTCACCACATTGAACATGTGAAATGGCTCTAGTAAGGAGAGTCATTTTAATTTGTTTTGTAGGATGTACGAAAAGGAGGGAAAGACCTAAAGCAACATTGATGGGGGTTGTGAAGGGAAAAATATGAAAAAGTTGGAAAACACACAGAAGGTAGCAAAAGGTGGATGGTATTATTAGGGAAAATATTTTATGTTGCCCAGAGATGCTAGCCCAAGAGGGGGGGTGAATTGGATTTTAAAAAACTATTTGCAAAGCATGTGCCAATTAAAACAAAGTGTTAATATGTTTCCAAAGGTGTTTGTGTGCTTAAAGAAAATATGTAGCGAAAATTATAAAGTAAATGCAAGAGTAAAAACAATCATACAAACACAAGTTTATAGTGGTTCGGTGCACTCCTTGGCACCTACATCCACTCTTTAAGCTTTCCTTGAGAATTTCACTATAATCATCATAGATTACAGCCAATTAGTTTTCCAGGCTCACTAATCAAAATTCAACTTGTTTTCACTGGGTTCACAAGTCAAATTCCTTGGTTTTCCGGGCTAATAAAAAATATTGTTGGTTTTGCAGGCTCACCAACAACCTTGATGGTTTTCCGGGCTAACCAACAACCCAACTTGTTTTCACGGGATCACAAGTCAAAATTCTTGTTGGTTTTTATCACATAGGTTTACCAACAACCTAGATACTAGTTTCAATTTTACATAGGCTCACCAACGACCTAGATATCCATTGAAACTAGTAAGCAATACAAGCACAAGTATAATGGAGATATAAAAACTTTCTTACAAAAAGCATATATTTCATTGAGGCACTTGATTGATGTTGTTGAGCTTGTCTCCATATTGTTGTTGAAGCTTCAAAGGATGCTTGAAGATGAGGACTTGGAAGCTTCTTCTCGCTTTTCAATCCTTGAAGGCTCAACTCTCAACATTTTGAATCTTTAAAGTATTTTCAATTGGATCTTCAAAGGATTCTATTAATCAATCCATTTTTTTCTTTCCCTTGAGCTTGGTGGTGTTTAAATAGCCCTCCAAACCTTGATTGACCGTTTATGACCGTTGGAGGAGAAAATTTAGCCGTTTGATTAGCCGTTACACCAAGTGTCGATACTTCATCTGGTGAGTCGATATCTTGAGTCGACACTTGAATCAGCACTTGGCAGCAACTTGAATTTAGCATGTTCTATTTTCATTTTGGTCTCGGGCCTTGAGCCGACACTTTATTATTCATGAGTCGATGCTTGAGTCGATACTTGGGTTGCATGAGTCGATACTTGGCTATACCAGTGCTGAAACTTCTCTAAATTTAAATCTTGAGTACTTGTAACTGATTAACATACTTAATGCATAATTAGTATTCAAATATACTTAAGTGTTTTGTCATAATCAAAACCAGAGTTAACATATTAGCTTAGTATAATTTAGATATAATTTGACCATTATAACAGAAAGGCTTTTGTAAGATTCTTTGGTCCATGGACTATATTCTTGTTTTTGGATTTTTGAGTGTCACTAGTTGTGCATGGGATTAGGAATTACTTACATGTTTACTCTGTTTTGTGATATGAAATTCCTAATAAAACATCCAGTTTTGAGAAGTTAATGTGGTTTGATGGGAGAATGCTTTACATGCTAGTTCAAGCAGGACCTCTCTGGTGCCAATGTTATGACATACTTAATCCATACCGCTTATAAAGCGATGCTATGTCTACACTTTGTCTAACTGACCATTTTCCAATCTAAGAAGAATATTATGAAATCTAATTTCAGATGCACCACACAAAATGTAAGAGCAATTATGTTTCTTGTAAGGGTATTTTCTATTTTTTTTATAAATGTTAGAATTTTTATCCATTGTGAGGATGTCATATGTTTACTGTTCTCATTTTTTCCCTTAATGAATTTTTCGGAGTTCTCTCTTACTGTTCTGCTTCTCGTGGTTAGGCTCTTTGTATTCTTGTATTTTCAGGTTGGCAAGCGTCTTCGCTATCTTACAAAGCATCCTCACTCAAAGATTCAGGCAGTTGCTTCTGACCTGTTGCAGTTCTGGAAAAAGGTAGTTATTGATGAGACTGCTAATGGTAAAAAAGATGGCAATCCTGAAGGTAAAAGTTCTGTTAAAGTTGAAGTCAAATCTGAGAAAGAAGAGACTGTCAAGGTTGACAAGATTTCCAAGGCTGGGTCTGTTAAAATTGACAAGATTTCAGATTCAAATAAGCTCAAGGCTGAGAAGAAGGATTCAGATAGGTTGATGAAGGCTGAGACTTTGAAGCCCGAAAAGACCGAGGCAGGGAACAATGAGCCTTCAGGTCCAAATATCAAAGTTGAGAGGATCTCAAGGGAAGAGAAGCAGGATTCTGTTATCAAGAAGCCATCATCGTTCCCAGTTGGTCCTCCAAAGCTGACATCAATAATCCAATGTAATGATCCTATACGAGATAAACTCCGGGAACTTCTTGCTGAAGCTTTCTCTAAAGTTTCTGGTGAGACAAGTGCAGATAGTAGGGATGAAGTGAGAAACATGTTAGGTGAAGTAGATGCTTTGGACCCAATTCGAGTTTCAGTCACAGTGGAGTCTGCGATGTTTGAAAAGCTAGGCCGTTCTAATGGTGCTCAGAAGCTTAAATATAGGTCCATTATGTTCAATTTGAAGGATGGCAAAAACCCTGATCTGCGTAGACGAGTTCTCCTTGGACAAGTGATGCCTGAGAAACTTGTTGAAATGACTCCTGAAGAGATGGCTAGTGATGAGAGAAAGCTTGAAAATATGCAGATTAAAGAGAAGGCTTTGTTTGAGTGTGAACGTGGAGGAGCTCCTAAAGCTACAACTGATCAGTTTAAATGTGGCCGGTGTGGACAGCGGAAGTGCACTTACTATCAGCTCCAGACTCGGAGTGCTGATGAACCAATGACGACTTTCGTGACGTGCGTTAACTGCAACAACCACTGGAAATTCTGTTGAGCGCCTTGTCTATTATCATGCTCAGATCTGATAGACTATATCTTCAGTCTTTAATTTCCTATGAACTCATTGCTGTTCTTTGTTAGAGTTTAGTTACAATGCTACCTGCAATCTTCAAAATTGTTAATGTATTTCTGTCATTTGGTTTCTGTTGCCCCAGCTAGCAGTTTGAGCTTTGTATCTATTGCACTCCATTAAGTGCATCCTCCTCTCTCTATGGCACTTTAGGTAGAGAAACATGAGAATTATGTTAACCAAAAGTGTTTAGTGTATTTGTCAATTCAAATAAATAACAGAGACTCATGACAAACCACAAACATTTCACCTGTCAATGGAATGCGAGGCAGTTATCAAATGCTTTCTTTTAGTCTTTTACCAGCTGGTCGGATGGCTTGCATATCCAGTGGAACAGTGAATAGCTGAAGATGAGTACGCTGTCTAGTCTGGTGACTCCTGCATGACTTGAATTCTATCCCTCACAAGTTCCAAGGGATAAAAATATTTCACCATGAGCTGTGTGTAAATACGCAGACTTGTATGGTTTGAGCATGTTTTTCTGCCACCTAGGTGCAAATCTGTCATCGGTCATGCTTTGCATGTCCTTCATACATGAGTCATTTGTTTGTGAGATCTGCAGTCATGTCTACTTTCTTGCTGATGGATGAACCCAGCATAATTCAGTGGGTATATCTGAGATACATGCAGGTATGATGGTTAGATTCTATTTTCTGATAGCAACTATTTTTGATGCGTGGAAACATTAATTGTGCTCCTCCTGTGTTTATATCACCTGCTTTTCAGTGCTGGAAATTGAGGGCAATTATATGGTACATCCTTTTGATTGGTGTCTCTTGGTTAATAGTAGTTACATTATTAGTACCATGATGTTGCATTTTACAGAATGCTGCAGCAGAAATTGGAATGAGAATTCTGATCTTATTTAGCTATGAAAGCTTGACATATACTTCCTGTTTGTTTGTTCGCATTCATGCTGAGGTACTCCAGCCTTCAGCTTGTACTTGATGCTTTGGGTGGGTCCTTTTTTGGGTCTTCGCATAATTGATTGGAACTACCGGAGTGCTGCATATCAAACATTTATGCTTCTTAGGGCTCTTTAAGACTTCGGCTTCCATCATGTTTGGATCTCCAGGATATTGTTCTGTATTATTGGACCTTCCTTCTCTCTCCTAATTAATGGATCCCCTATAAAGTACTTTATGGTCAGTCTTCGTCAAGATTATCTTCTCTTTCCTTCCTTCTTTATTATTTGTGTTGGCTTTTTGTCGAGGATGTTGCGAGCAGCAGTGCGGGAGTCGATCATTTAACCATTCATTCCTGCTCTTGGTGCTCCTCCGATATCGCATCTTTTATTTGCAGATAACTGTTTATTCCTGGATAGGGTTTCAATTGTCTGTGCTTAGGGATTCAAGAGGATCATGGAGGACTATTGCTTGGCATCGGGTCAGAGTTAATTTTCACAAATCGGGTATTTATTTCAGTCTGAAGACTTCTGCTCAGATACGTCACAGGATATTGGATATTCTCGGGATAGCGAAGTGCCAAGGTCCTCTTACCTATTTTGGTGTGCCTATCTCAGGATCCAGACTCTCTAGGACGGAGTGTTCCTCGATGGTGCTGGCGGTTCGTGAGAAGATTAACGGTTGGCAGGATCCCTTTCTTTTATGGGCAGGATTATCCTTATTCATTCGGTTCTCACGTCACTTCCGATCTATTTGCTTTCAAATGCTATTATACTGAAGATTATCATTCTCAGATTGGAGCAGATGATCAGGGCCTTCTCGTGGGATTTCACTCCGGCCCGTCGGAGGATTTATTTGGTCGGTTGGCAAACGGTCTGTCAGCCGACACAGCATGGTGGTCTGGGGATTCATTCTCTGGTTAGCAGGAGAGAGGCACTTCTTGGAAGGCATGTCGCTAGATATTTTTTATGTCTGGACGTTATGTGGTCAATTATGATGAGAGCTCAATATGGTTACCATTATGCTGTTCTCGACCGCACTTAGCGTCCTCCCAGACACTGTTCGGTCCTTTGGAGGGAGATGATGGCTAGGTGCTGCTGATTACTCGTCACCTATCTTGGATTGTTGGGGATGACAGATCTGTTAGATTTATGCTAGATCCTTGGATTTCTGATCTTTCTCTAATTAAATGGCCCACTTTCATCTTGGTTGACATTCCGAATTCGTTTTCCATTGTTGATCTCATGGTTCCTGGTTAGTCCCAATAGGACCATGGAGTGGTTATTTCGATTTTCGGGGATATTCTCGGTCTCCGGGTTTTATCTATTATTCTGCTTATCTTTCTTGGCCCGGATGTCAAAGTTTGGATGCATTCTTCTTTCTCTTGTATGCTGATGTCTGATCTAATGACCATTTTCTCTCCGGATTATTCTACTAGCTCTTTCTTGGGTTGGATCTCCGGATTATTCTACTAGCTCTTTCTTGGGTTGGATATGGTCTATTTCGGTTCATCCTAGGATTTCTCTCTTCCTCTGGAAGTTGGCTCAGCACTGCCTTCTCACAAGATATTTTTTGATGGCTAGAGGCGTCCACATGTCCCCAAGATGCCCTCTATATGGGAATGTCGAGGAGACCCAGACTCATGCATTGTTTTTATGTGGCTGGGCATAATGGGTGTGGCAGACGGCGGGCCTTGCACAGCTTTTTTCTCAGGCTATTAAGAGAGGATACTTTCTTTGGTATTTTGAGATCTGCTACTGCTCTTCCATGTGCTACTTTCCTGGCTTTATATCGCTTATCATATATGGCTGTCTACGAATGAGTTTGTCTTTAGTTCGGTCAGATGCTCTCCTTGGTTACTTGTTGAGCGAGCTACTGCTTCTGCCTTTGAGTACTAGCGATCGACTGGGAGGTTTTCAGAGATCTGGGATTCCCGGCCCACTCTACGAGTGCCCCTTCAGATTTTTATCTCTTGGAAATCCCCTCTTCCGTATTTTTTCACAATCAATTTTGATGGGGTCTTCGCAATAGATTGGGGGGTGCGGCCTTCATCATCCGGGACTCTTGCCTGGATTTTCTTGATGCTGGTGGTATTCCTCTTCTTGATTCTTCCATCCCTGTGACGGAGTTGTATGCTGCTTGGGCCGGTATCAGGTATGCCCATCAGATCCTCCACTTGGATCGTCTGATTATTGAGAGAGATTCACTGATGGTCATTTCCTGGATTCAACAGTCATTGAGAGCTCCATCGGTTCACCCTGTCATTCAAGTCATTGATCTTCTTTTACAGGGTTGTGCTTCTATTCAGATTTGCTATATCTATAGGGAGGCAAACTCTGCTGTGGATTGTGTTGTCTTATTTGTGCCCGGCACTCTGTTTCGATTCTCTTATCCGATTGGCGGGCCTCCTCTGTACAGTTTGGAGATATTATCTTGTCTGACTTTCTTGGCTATATTCATTTTCACTTTGCTTAATGAATACACGGCTTTATTAAAATAAAATTTTGTATATATATATATATAAAAAAAACTGCTCAAGTCCATCACAGTGATATCCGCTGCGGTCACCCAAATGAGATTGATATATGCCTCATCAAAATTTGAACTCGGAACTGATTTTGCCCCGTGTATCACATTGTATGTGCATCCATCAGTTTATCAGTAATAGAAGCTTTTTGAGAGCCTTCCAAATCGTTTTGGAAAAATGCAAATTATTCTCTTTTGTTCAGTTCATTTTTCTCCTCGCTAATGATCTATGATTCAGAAATTTGTTGCATAGAAAAAAAAAAAAAAAAAAGGTACATGCTTCTAGAAACGTAACGCATTGTTTCATAACCTCAGAATTTAGAATTCCAGGCTTCTTGTCCATGAACTGGGCATTCTACGTGGTTCTGTCCTGCCTGCTAATTGTTCATCTGAGACTTTATAAGAACGTTATCGTCTACTATATACTGTTAAACCTGATTGGACAGCAAACAAAGAATTAGCTTTCACAGCAACTGAGGATGGCAAGCCACACGACAAATAAATATTATTAAAAAGACAACAAATAAATATTAGCTTTCACAGCCCCAACAAATAAATATTATTAAAAAGACAACATGGAAAATTAAAAAGATGATATAAAAAATAAACAGACCGGGCAATAGAAGAACAAGTTGTCTGCTCCCTTATCTGACAACGTTCCAAGACTTCCATGGTATAAAACATATACACGTTTTACTCCCTTCTAGAAAAGACAACATCTTAAATGAAGCCTATGTGGATTTCGCAGGTATAAATCCATACTTCAAAGATTCGAACACCACAAACCTTTTTCCAACACTAATAATATGAGCAACAATCTATAAAACATTATACCAAGGTTTTGAATGTGTGACACCTTATCCAGTGATATACTTGTAGTGGAAGGTTTAACTTCATGATCATCTAATCACACAGAAATTTTTGTTAAGTAATAAATGACGAACCGAAGGCAACTGGCAAGGCCAGGTATTTTACAAACAGTGTCTACTTGCAATCATGGTTGATAGAGGAAAAGCATAAGCATGGACCCTTTTCAGATGATTTCATGAGATTATAACCTGATTGACTCCTCAAAAGAAGTACTGAATTAAGCATCCAGCATCTCTCCGTTCACAGAGGCGGCAAAGATTAAAAAAAAAAGGTTCTTGCTCTTGCAATTATAAACAGAGACTCATGGAATCTTTAGCAGAACTGGGAAAAACTTCAACAATTGAGTTGAGAGGCTCCGGTTTGCCGTTGGCGAGGGACGATTATAGTAAGGAAAATTTTTTTGTTTGTTATTCTGTTTCTGCTATGCTTTCATGTACGGGGAGGAACGGGCACGTTGCACGGACGGTGGACTGTGGGTTTGTATGGTGCCAGCTTTTAGCTGGGAGAGTGCCTGCTGTATAGGGTTCTCCTTGTTGAGACCGCTTGCATCTTTGCTGTTTTGTTTCAACCGGCCCTGGTCTCCATGGCTAACGTGCTCTGTTTCTTTTTATCTTTTCATAATTTCAATGAGATGGTGGCGATCAAGGTCACATTTTGCTTTAA
The DNA here is from genome assembly GCA_021397845.1 of Areca catechu. NCBI lineage: Eukaryota > Viridiplantae > Streptophyta > Magnoliopsida > Arecales > Arecaceae > Areca > Areca catechu. Next base: position 37,709,413 of record CM038040.1, read on the forward strand.
AAAAAAAGATTTGACAGCGGTAACGGCTATATTATATATCTGCAAAATCAAATTTCCCTCGATCCAGTATTTGGCTAATGGATCTCAAATAAGAATTGTGTTCCATGACTAAAACCCGACCTAAATCTGAACCCAACCAACTTGTGTTTGATTATAGATCTTTTTAGACTGGACCCCTTATTAGCCACCTAGTCTGCAGGCCAAGTCTCCTTGCATAATTTTGAATTTATTGCGATGCATTGTATTATTGCAACGTTTCCAACAATAGAAGCGCTCGAGCACTTTTTAGGATACGATGGTAAAGGATGTTAGGAATGTGGTGCACGGTGGAATACCGAAAACTCATAGAAAAAATCGAAAAGAAAGTCTGAAAGATAAATAAAAAACAAGCATAAGCAAACATACAGGAATTATATAATTCGAAGTCTCTTGCTTCTACGTCAACGGTTGTATAAGATCAAATCTTCACTATCAAGAAGAAATACAAGAAGTAATTATACAAGAAAACCCTCCCTGGATGCAAACCCTAGCCCAATAGAAAGAAAGAAGAAAGAATAAATCAATACAGGAGGAACCCTTGCCCTCTCTACCTTTCTTTCTCTTTCCCTTGTTTTCTCTCTTGAAAAATTCTTGGACTTCTTTTCTAGTTGCAAAATCTCTCTTCTGGCTCTATGTTGGCCTCTATTCTCTTTTCTTACACTCTGTCGGCGTCCCCTGCTGAAAAGAGGATGAGAAACAATCCAAAACCATGTCAAAACACGTCTCGGACGTCTAAGAACCATTAGGAAACCTCCTAGGCCATTAGATCTAAGATCAACGCCTCAGATCGCATCAAAATCCGAATTAAAAAACCCTGATCAAGCCTGATCTCCGTCGGATCCATCTCAGCCATCCGAGCAGGCAATCGGATGGTCTTGATTGTGCCCATGCCGTGGACCACGCATGAGCCACGAGTGATCGGACAGTCTAGATTGCGCCTGCGCTGTGGACCTCGTGTAAATCGAGAGAAACTAGCTGGGAAACACCCGGGAAATGCCCGGGAAATGGCTCCACAACGACCGTCTCTGGCTAGGCTGATACCACGCACCCGCGCGTGCTCGCACATGGGCCTGGGCCGCAGCCCGCCTGCCCGTGCACAGGGTCAGGCTGCGCGCCCCCCACGCGCCATCTGGGCCTGGGCCATGTGCCCGCCCGTGCGCGTGCTTGCGCGCTTGGGCCACGCACGTGGGTCTGGGTCGGGCCCGGTCTGGCTGGCCTGTTGCTCGGGTTTTTTTTTTTTTTTTTTTTTCTGCTAGACTTCTAAACTTCTAGGTTTTTTCTTTTCAGTTGAACTGGATGGGCTTGGGTCTTTTGGTGGATACAGCTCCATACCCAACAGAGGAGTCTCTTTCAATGACATCATGAGCATACCAATGTGGATGCCATTAAAGTCATATGTTCTAGCAGTTGGTTGGTTGAATCGTCGTGGATCCGACTGGCTTGGTGAAAAGACTAGTCTCAAGGGAATGCAGGAGGATAGGTGCTGATATTGCGATATATGACAGCTACTTTGTTATGTGATTGTTTTATCCTTCTTATGACCTCACAAGTTATTGATGGTAAAATCTTATTTTAAATCCATTGATAATATAAATATATATCATTTAAACTAATATCCAATACAAAATCCTAGTCATTATCTAAGCTTTTCTATTCGACCACTCTAAGCCTCCCACAAAAATGAGATTTCATAAGAAGTCAAGATATTTTCATGATCATTTTTAAAATACTTTTATATATTTCGATGAAGGATACTAAAATTAATTTAAAACTTTTTTAATTTTTTAATAAATTAGTATCATTGAATTAATACAATCAATTTTATTTTTTTTAATATTCTAATATTTTTCATCATCAGACAATACAACCTTTTTTTCGAAAAGATAAAAAAATATAAAATTAAAAAATATTAATAAATATTTACAATTGATTTAAATAATTTTTTTATAAATATTATTTGAATTACTAAAAAAAATTTTAAAATTAAGTTTTGGTCCAATTAATTTGTCGAGGTCCGGTTCATGCATCCTGGTTCAACTCAATCTACCTAATGAATGAGTTGGGTCAACTACGAAGTATAAACCAGAAGGAAGCCGTTCTCGTACTCGGAAGAAAGGATGGAGAAACGGAGAAACCCGAAGCTAAAGATCGCCATCATCCATCCCGACCTCGGAATCGGTCTGCTTCTGCTTCTCTTTTCCCACAATCTGTACTATTTTTGTGTTTCAATAGAATCTGTCTTCATGTTTAAAGAAAAAGATTCGATCTTGATCGGTTTTTGCTTGGCAAGACATATTCCATCGATAAAGTTAGGTTTTTTAAGGTTAGATGATGCTCATATTTAACCCCGTAGATTTTGTTGCTCTCTATTTGTAGGGGGTTATTTCTTGGATCTTTGCAATGATCGCTGAAAAGCCATCTATTGCTTTTTTTTATAATTTTTTTTAAGCGGACGATTCCGTCTCATCTCTGTTGTCGAATCTGTTCTATAAAAACCCCTGCTCCTGGAAGAAAGGGTAATATCTTTCTCCACCCAAAACCCTTTCCGCCTCATATCTGTTGTTGATCGGTTCTATAAAAAGCCCCTTCTCCTGGAAGAAAGGGTAATATCTTTCTCCACCCAAAACCCTCGGAAGCGAAAGCTTTCAGTGTAAATGTGTAAAGGTTCCGTCGATGTGGCCCAGATGATTCAATAGGCAGTGTAAAAAGTTCTAAATCCTTTGGACGATATTCGGATGGAGGTCACCTTGATTCACGGTTTTTGGTCAACTCAACAATGACTCTTCCCTTGCTTCTTAGGTCGTTCAATTTATAGGCGAGGGTGGACCGTTTGTTTCTTTCGAAATATGAATTGTCTCTTGATATAAATTTTTGCTATTTTCTTCTCATTTATATTTATGAAGTCAAATTTTCTGGAGTAAAAGATAGTTCGGGAATTTGTTATGCGATGGGCTGTGATTGTTGGGTTTTTGTTCGAGCTTTAACAATTTACTACTGTGACAATTTAACGTCTTGGAGTGTTGATGATCCTTCTTGGCTGTTATTATGAGGGTGGACCGTTTGTTTCTTTCGAAATATGAATTGTTTCTTGATATAAATTTTTGCTATTTTCTTCTCATTTATATTTATGAAGTCAAATTATTTAATTTCTGAAGTAAAAGATAGTTTGGGAATTTGTTATGCGATGGGCTGTGATTGTTGGGTTTTTGTGCGAGCTTTAACAATTTACTACTGTGACAATTTAACTTCTCGGAGTGTTGATGATCCTTCTTGGCTGTTATTACCGCAGGGACAATCAAATTGATAGAAGTTTATAGCTTAACTTTTCTTTCAAAATAGGAAATTGCAAAGGGGAACAAAAGAAGAAAACGATGAGGAAAAGGATGGAGGGAGAATGTTATACTGCTGTCATAAGAAACAAGCCTAATTTCATCATTTAAGTATAGGCCAAATTGAACCTTGTTTTTCTTTTTTCTTCTTCATATTCTCGATGCTAGCTGTATAAAAATACTTGAGCTTCCACATTTTCCTTGTGATTCAAAGAAAACTAAGCAACCTTAGCTGCCAAAACAAACAGCTTTCGTTTTCTAGGAATTGGTGCACAGTAAGTTAAATATGACATATCCTATTGCCGAGAAAAAAAAAATGAATAAGAAGATTGTTAAGTGTTCATATGGAAACTGAAGGGAACATGTAGTTCGGAATACTGTCATATTCTAAATATTAACATCATCCTTGTTGTGTCTAACTATATGATCTTTTGATGTTCATGCATAGGCGGGGCTGAAAGGCTGATTGTAGATGCAGCAGTTGAACTTTCACTGCATGGTCATAGTGTTCATCTTTTCACAGCGCATCATGACAAAAACCGATGTTTTGAGGAGACTGTTGGTGGTGAGGGTCCTGCTTTTATAATCAAGATAACAAATCTTACCTACTCTTTCTTTCAATTACTGTTATTTGTGTGGCTTTTCATATTTTAATTATTGTTGTTGTATTGTTGTTGGTTGCCATAAATTAGAGTATAAGATAGTGGTATTTATGGTGCTTTCTTTTGTTATTATTCAGGTCCATTTCCAGTCACAGTTTATGGTGGTTTCCTACCTCGTCATATCTTTTACCATTTCCATGCTGTATGTGCTTATCTAAGATGCATTTTCGTTGCACTCTGTCTGCTTTTCTTGTGGCCCATGTTTGATGTTATACTGGTAGATCAAGTCTCTGTTGTCATTCCCCTGTTGAAAATGAAACGGTCAGCAAAGGTAATTAATTTTTGTCCATTTAATTTTGTTTTGGATGTTCTTAGTTAGCAAGGGATACATTAATGCTCTTCATTTTCCAGATAATATTCTACTGTCACTTTCCAGATTTGTTGCTTGCACAACATACAACTATGCTAAGGAAAATATACCGCAGACCAATTGACATGATTGAAGAAGCAACCACTGGTAGAGTCTATGCCAATTATTCTTTCACCTCTATTTCATTTATTCATTTCTTTTAGTCTTCGTTCTCCCCTTTTATTTCAGTGTTTGTGTATGTATGTGTCATGCATGAGCAGGCATTTGCCTTCTAGAGTTTCCACCATGTATTTCACAAGCTTACCAATGTTTTCTTTTGATGACTATTTATTCCCAGGTATGGCAGATTTGCTTCTTGTTAATAGCAGATTCACTGCATCAACATTTGCCAGAACATTCCGTCACCTTCACTCAAAAGGATTTGAGCCGGCTGTACTTTACCCTGCAGTGAATGTGGAACAGTTTAACGGGCCTTTCACTTTTAGGTAATGAAAAAGCTTGTGTATCTATTGATATATGCACCATATTTTGACTGTTTGAGTTAGATATGCTTCTGAAAATTAAATGCTTTGTGCTGCATACTTCAGGTTGAATTTCCTCTCAATCAACCGTTTTGAAAGAAAAAAGAATCTCCAGCTAGCAATCTCAGCTTTTGCATTGCTTTGTTCTCTTAAAGAAAATGCTCTTCCTGGACATCAACTGGTTGAGGCAACATTGACAATTGTTGGTAATTATCGCTCATTATAATGTTTGTAGTATCAATTTGTCAATGTTTTGCATTATGGTTGTGATAGTAAAATTGGTTATTATGTTGTTCAAAATCAAAACTCAACAACATTTCTATACAACTGAAAAGATGAGATTGAATCTATGCATGCATAATGGCCAGAAGAAATGTTGGATATCTATTTGTTATGGAGGTTGTGTTTTTGGGAGCTTTAAATTGAAAAGCACAAGAAGTTCTTGTTATTTCATAAACTATTGTCTCTTAAGAATATAGAATGCAGAACAAAATTATAGTAATTGGAAGGTGATTTCTTCTGATATCGTTCTATATCTAGAAGTATATCTGTTGGGTTTGATTAACATGCTGTTGCTAATTTTTTGTTTGCTAAACTTTAAAGCCATTATTTGCTGAAAGCATCAATATGGTTGTATGTTAGCAAGCTATGCCTGCTGCACATTTACCTCAATCCGCATTGCTTGTTCATTGTTCTTTTGGATCTTAACTTCTGTATCAGGGAAGATGCTATAATGGGGATCAATTCTTGAGGTACAAGGATTCTTGATCTATTGAAAATTCTTGGTTTCCACATAGGAAGCCACATGTAATATCTTGGGTTTTGTCTTGGTGCCTGAATTAGATCAAGGTCAATTTGAGATCCAAAATTTGAATAAACAGAAAATTTATCCCTGTCATTATAAAATTTTATTCCGAGGACGGCTCATCATGCTTATTGAATCTAACCAACGCTACTGCTACACCTCTTATATGTCCATTTCTAATAAGCTTAGGGCATTAGTGGACAATCTTGAAGGACCACAAGAAAGTTTCTATGGATAATCCATGATCTTAAAAGTTTCACTTATTAAACATGTGCAAGACCAAAATGGTATGGATTTTTGTGATAGGAAACATGAAAGAAAGCATAGCTTTGAAGATCTACAGTCAAGAGGGAGCATTCATGTCAAAGTTGTAACGGCTCAAGTCGGAGAAGCTAAGGGAGGGAATATCTTCACTCCAATATCTTAACATGGATAAAATGATCTGCTAACAAGATGGAATGAGAGGCAAAGTATACTTCTGAAAAGAATTTTAGCTTGAGGGTGTTTGATTCTTAAGGACAAGTTCTCATACTTTGGAGAATGATTACAAGATTACTGAAAATTGTGAATGTAGGGGATTAACACTAAAAGGACTATAAAATTGTAGATGTATAGGATTTACAATAAAAGGTCTATCTGACTTGGAAGAAAGCCTAGAGAAAATATGGAGGAGTTTTTCCTTTTACAGTGTGCTCTAGATAGAGTATCTTTATTTCTCGAATTGGGATGAAAGGAGCATCTGGAGTCCAGTCTGCCCTGGTTGTTTTCTGACTGCATCACATCGTGTCCACGCCACCCATTACACTGCCTGGGTGAGGAGGGTGTGGGGATTTTGCTCCTTTTAGTTGAAAATATATTCATTGTTTGATTGACCATGAGAGAAGTTTCTCAATAGATCTTTCATAAAAAAAAAAAAAAAACATAAGCACCTATCATTTGTGAATTAGGGGAAAGAAGAATGCCCATGAAAAGCTGTCTAAAGTCAAACTTTAATGGCAAGGGGCGTTTTTTGGGAAAGCTGGTTTCAATTGCTGTTTCTTCTCATAATTAAGAGGAACAAATGAAAGTGTTGCTCGAACAAAAAGCTCTACTATATGGCAAAAGAACTGGGAGGAGAAATAAAAAATGGAAACATATTATCATGGTCTTGCTTTCACATAGGCAACCTAGCTGGCAAGTAACCTGAAGTTTGGAAGTCCTAAGATCAACTTTAACAGTTATCCATCAGAGAAACTGTTCTGGTTTGCCATCTGGGACTCATAAACAGATCTTGGAAATGGTATCTAATAGGTGATGGCATTTTTAAATTACTACAATTGGCAATGTTACCAAAGCTTGAGACTTGTGCCTCACTTGACTGACATCCATTACGGTAACAGCATTGAAGCAGAGTAGATGGGCCTCATATTAATTTTATTCAGAGTGACATTAGGCAGATGACTCTGCAATGTTGCCTTTTGTTATATCTGAGGCATTTTCCATCCTTTGCAGAGGTTGAAGAGATATACTCCATCCTGTTTGACAATCTGCTAATGGCTTAGCAGGCAACATCTCTAAAATAGGAATGTTGTAAACATCTGAATATTTGTCATCCACTATATTTTGATAACTTAGCTTCATTCACTTGTCACCTAACAACAAAGGAAAAGAAAATAGCAGTTATGGTGGAATAGTCATCTTTCCATCATTACCTAATAAGGATAAAAATTTTTAAGATATTTTAAATGCTAGGAAGAAATGTAGTTTGAGCATGGTGTCTCTGGCATTTCTGTCTGTGCTTGTGTGTGTATTAGATTATTTATTTTTGTTTCTTTGTCGCATTAGGTGGCTTTGATAAACGTCTCAAGGAAAATGTTGAGTACCTGGAGGAACTTAAAATGCTGGCAGAATCTGAAGGTGTTTCTGATCGAGTTGATTTTGTCACATCCTGCTCTACAGCAGAGAGAAATGAGTTACTCTCTGAATGTCTGTGTGTTCTTTATACACCAAAGGTAATTGATCAAAGACTAATTATTCCTTATAGTTTCTTGTATTTACGAGTTTGTCTTTCCCAGATCTGAATTTGGTATAAACTGTTAGGAATATTTGGAAATTCTATTCTCATTATTTACTTAGATGTTGGATCAAATGACCTTTTTTTTTTATTTAAAAAAAAATAATGCAGGATGAGCATTTTGGCATTGTACCACTGGAAGCGATGGCCGCACGAAAACCTGTAGTTGCATGCAACAGCGGAGGGCCGGTGGAGACGATTAAACATGAGGTCACGGGTTTTCTCTGTGATCCCACCCCTCTGGACTTCGCACTAGCTATGTCTAAACTAATAAGCAACCCTGAGATGGCAGAATCAATGGGCAAAGAGGCATACCACCATGTCAGTGAAAAATTCTCTACCAAGACTTTTGGGGAACAACTGAACCAGTATGTCATTGATGCACATCACAGGAGAATTGAGTGAAATTTTTTTCTTTTTTCATTTTCAGAGAAGAATTGAGTAAAATATTTTTCACATATGACAGGGTAGAAAGGGAATGATTGAGAGACGGTGATTCATTTACTAACTAGCAAGAATCTTATTGGTTGTATGGCAGCAAGAGGCTGATTGTTTTAATTACTTATTAGAATGTTATGCAGATCTTGCTGGCAAAGATTCTACGGTCAAAACATGACTTCAACAGAGGCTTAGATTTATGCCTGCTATTTTATTTTGCCTGAAAATTCTTTCATGACTTCAGGTTGCATGCAGGTTTATATCATGCATGTCGTGTTGGTTGCTTAAGCGAAACAGCCAAAATTTCAGTCCAGGATTTGAGGTGGTTTGGAAATGGGATTGTTTATTATTTTAAACATGTTATTTCATGTTGCTCTCAAGTTTGGTTGATCTGATGCAATTGCTATTTGTCCATGGCTGGGGCTTCTTTGTCTAGTGGATCTAATCTGAAAATGAGTCATTTTAAAACCATGGGCAATGTAGATGGTTGTCATATCGATACTTAAAAGTGTTCTCATTGTCTTGCATCACCTTATCCAACTTCATGATTCAAATGATATATCTTGTCAATGATTCCTGGTTGATATCACCGGCGACGGTTGCCTATTTTCTAGTTTTTATGATTCATGATGCATTAACCCCTCGATGATATATCTGAACCGAATGCCTGCATCAGGATGTTCCACTGGTAGGTAGGGTGAGTCTCGGAAACGTGAGACTAAGGGTTAGGGGAGAGGGGGGCAAGAATCGAAAAGGATGGGAAAGGGACCAAAAAGGGTCTGTTTAGAAATTTCTTCCAGTTTTGGATGAAAATTCTGTAAGAATCAAATCAGTTGGCTCATCTAGCTTGCATTTTTCAAGTGCCTGTTCAAATTTGGTTCAAAACCTAGATTCGAGATTGCAGAAAGATTCCATAAGATTTAGGCTGAGTAGAGTTTGATTGATATAAAGTCATTCTTAAATGGATGGCCTATTCCATGATCCTATAGGATTTTTAGCCTAATCACATAAAAGTAGCCAATCAAGCCTAACTTCTCTGATCAAGGCCAACTTTCAGTGGAACAAGCTCGATTGGCTACGTAACAGGAGGTAACCCTCTCACAAATATCCATGTTCCCAAATTCAGTTTGTACAACTATCAAATACTTAGATCGGCAGGTGGGCACCCTCATCTTCATCATTGTCGATGGATTTAGTTAATTGCATGTTGGGACCAAGAGTCTAGGTTGAAAGAATCCGGATTAGCTTTTGACATAGACAATGGTTTGTATTGGATGATGTTGGGCGAGTTCGAGCTTAAACGTGAACCTAAGTGCTTGGCTTTCTTTATGCATTGGCGATTGGTTGTATAATTCTTTTCCATTCATGTTTAAGGGTGCCAATCAAGTCAGGTCAAACTAGATACACATTGGATTTGATACAAAATAGGTTGAAATTATATCAATCCAAACTTGATTTGTTTATTAAATGGGACAAAACAGAAAATAGGTTGAAATTATATCAATCCAAATTTGATTTGTTTATTAAATGGGACAAAACCAGGGATGTCCGAGCATGTAAGGAATGGTCGGAAGTAAGAAATCAATAGACGGATTTTCGAGACTTCTAGGTTGTTCGGCAAAATAGAAGAAGGATAAGGATAAGCTAGAATTTAACATTTGAAAAAATTGATGGAATGAAGCTAGATAAAGGACCATAACAAACACAGGATGCTGGTTGCAATGGATTGAGTGGATAAATCACATGGAATCGATGTTGTTAGGAAGGATTGCGATAAAAATGAATGCAATCCATACGCATTCCCTCTACCTTTAAAAGAATGTCACAGCCAGAGGATGGGGTATTCGATTCTTCTTCTTGATCACCTCCTCCCATTTTTCCTCCCCTTCCCATCAAAAAATCTCTGCTCGGCCTCTAATTTCCTATCCACTGCAAAGCTGCAGAGCCTCACCTTATTCCATCGAACTTCCACACCATAATTCTTTCCCAACCATGACATCTCCACTTTCTCTCATTTTTGGTGCCTAGTCCTTCTTCCAACATGAGGATGTCAACAAGGAATTCGTCCATGGAAGCATAATCACCATCCAACTCAGGGATTAGGGGAAGAGGAATTTTTGTTTTAGCAATTTATTTTTATTTATTTATAAGATATATTCTTTATGTTATGAAATGAAAGAGCTTATTTCTTCATATTTATCCATATTGTTCTTTTACCTTGTTTGAAACAGCTTATATCCTTGAATTATTCATGATCAAAGGATACGAGTTATGCTTTTAAGGTAAGTTTTTTTAAAGTGAAGATAATCTTTGATTGATCTATTCTTAAAAGGGACAGACCATGATCTGTGGGTATGGGCTGTTCTCTCATTAAGATAGATCATATCTTGATTATTTCATTGGTAATTTTTGAAAATAAAGAATACAGGTTATTTTAAAAATAAGAGTGACTCAAAATCTTGAGATTCTTTTTCTAATATTTAATCAATTTTTCTTAGTGCTTTATTTCATAACTGTTAATTAGTAGTTTTATTAATTGAGACTTTTCTTTCTCATTTGGATCTCTATTATTTTTTGCTCATCTCACTTAGATAATATTAATTTAATTCCTTAGTTATCAAATTATTATTATTATCCTTTAAAATTACTTTTGAAATAACTGCCTAAAGTTCCTTGGACTCGATCCTTACTTTCGCTACTTTACATAGCAGTCACATAATTAAGGTATTATTATCAGTGTATAACGATTCTCACCAGATTTTGGATACCATTTTCGAGAACTTTTGGCACATTATTTTAAAAAATATCAAAAATAAATAAATAAATAAATAAAAATTAATAATTATTCTCTTTCAATCTTGAATGTCCTAATATAAAGTTACCCTGACTTAATTTTAAGTTATGTTGAATGGTTATCTTAGGACACAAAAAGTTGAATTGACTTAAAAATGTCTAAAATCTCAAAAAAAAAAAAAAGAAGAAAATATTGACATCTCATAAATTATTAGGAGATTAGAGATTTAATCATAAACTTAACAAAAAAAGTAATTAATCTAATTTTGATTGTGTGCTAATTATAAAGTTTGGACATCTTATCTATTGTATTACATTTCTCCATAATTAACTTTAAGGATATAACCTATTAATCAGATAAGGTGAGGAGTTAATTACTCTTCCTTAGTTCACAAATCATCACCTTGCATTTGCATGACCTAGGCTTTAATTTTTAAAATCAATTTGACATCGGCCCTAAAAATTTTAATCTTAATAGGTCAAGGAAGCCCGAAGGAAGGTGGTTAATAGGACAAGGTTTAGATTAGTTAATTTCTTGGTATCTAAGACAAGTGGTTCAAGGACTAGAGCCCGAAGAAAGGTGGTTATTTAATTGGTTCTATTTGCTTACCTGGCCAATTTAATTGGTATTTAAGACATGCAACGGGGGGAGCCCCACTAACCTTATACTTACCTAGCCAAGTCAGTTAATTAATCTTGGACTTGAAGTACTCAAAGGTAACCTTAGAACAATTAAGAGCTGTCTAGACTTAGGCTAATCCCAGGATAGAGTTAATTTTGATTACATCACTTATTTGAAAGAAAAAAATAAATAAATAACACTCTTATTTATTGTCTCTAGTACAGGACTCTCTTAGAATTCTTCTCTTTAGACTTTCTTTCATCCTTCTATTTTTTTAATTAAAAAAATTATAAAAACTTAAACTATCGTTTACTTTAGAGTACTACTATAGGATGTATGCTAGGACGTCGATCATTAGAACCTGAAATTGTACCTCTAGTCTAGAAATAGACCAAACTTGTAGTGCAAATATGTCGCGAATCATGGACCCCAATCACGAAACTAATTTACCATGGCAATTGAAGGAGTACTTCACTTCTTCAAAATATACCTACTCTCCTTGTATTCAAGTACCTATTGTAGAAGCTGTCCAATATGAAATTAAGTCCATTGTGATCCAGATGTTACATTCTTTTTATGGACTTGCAAATGAGGATCCTTACAAATATCTAGACAAGTTCCTTGAAATTTGTTCAACGGTAAAAATTCAAAACTTCTTTGATGATGCTCTTAGACTTAAGTTGTTTCCTTTTTTTTCTTAAGGATAAGGCCAAGTATTGGTTAAACTCCTTAGACACTATAACAATTTTGACTTGGGACCAACTCCAAAGAAAATTTCTTAAGAAATACTTTCTTATAGGAAAAACTAATCAAATCAGAAAAGCCATAACAAGTTTTTCCTAGATAGATGGAGAGATGTTTCATGAAACATGGAAGAGATTAAAAAAACTAATTAGAAAATATCCATACCACGCCATACCCAAATGGCAATTGGTCCAGTACTTTTATGACGATCTATCAGAAAGGCATTGACAAATGGTTGATGCCTCGTGGTAGGACCTTCATGCTAAAAAATAAACATGAGGCATAGCAAATTTTCGAAACTTTGAGTAAAAACTCATTGCATCACATGTCAGCTGCTCGTATAGATCCTCCCATAGGACCTAAGAGAGGAGGAATATATGAAGTAGGCCATTCTATAGATATTTATAGCAAGGTAGATGAACTATCTCAAAAGCTTGACTGAATTCTACAAGTCAAACATACCTCCTCCCCATCTGTTCAAGTTCATGATGTTTGCATCATTTGTTCAAGTCTCAACCATTCGATAAATGTTTGTCCAGCTACATACCAATTTCTTGAGCTTGTTCAGGAGCAAGCCCACCAAGCCCAAACCTGAATGGCTTCTAGACCAGGAAATGATCCGCATTTCAATACTTATAATCCAGGTTTGCAAAATTAGCAAAATTTTTCTTGAAAACCTCAACCTATTATCAACCCAGCATCAATCAGACCCAATCATCAGGAGACCAAGTTTAGAAACATGTCCTATTCTCCATACTCAAGTGCCCCACAACCCCAATCCCTGTCAAGTAATCATGATTCTACCTTTGAGGAAAAAGTGCTCTAAGCACTTAAAGGGCTAGAAATAAATACTCAACCCCTTCACTCACATACATAGTACATGGCTAAGAGCTTACTGGTCTTGAAACTTTTCCTAAACATGGCAAATCAGTCACAACCCTTAGAAGTGGGAAAACTTTAAGTCAGCCTGAGATAACTCAAAAACTACAGTAGGTTAAGGCAGAAAAGAAAAACATTAAGGAGGGAAAAGAACCCATTAGCCCAGCACCTATGCTTAAGGCTCCATTTCCTAGTGCTTTAGAATTTCCTTTATCTTTAGATAAGAAAGATCTAAAAATGAATGAGATGCTTGAGCTATTTAAACAAATTCAAATAAACTTACCTCTTCTTGATGCCATCAAGCAAGTTCGTGCTTATGCCAAGTTTCTTAAGAACTTGTGCAATCAAAAACATAGATCTAAAGCCCATATACCAAAGAAAGTCCACCTTACCAAGTAGGCTAACTCAGTCTTCCAACACGCAGCTCCATCCAAACTCAAGGACCCAGGCATCCCAATTATCTCGTGCAATAAGGGGCCTGATCATTAAGAAAGCTCTATTATATTTGGGAGTGAGCATTAACCTTCTTCCAAGCTCATCAATATATGAACTCTTTGGTTTTGAAGAATTCAAACCCATATCAATTACCCTTCAACTAGCTAATCAATCTGTTAAAGTACCACATGGAATAATAGAGAATGTGTTAGTCAAAGTTGATGAATTATTCTTTTTTGTTGATTTTCTGGTCCTAGATATGAAATCCGGTGGTAATCCTAGTCAAATTCCGATTATTCTAGGTAGACCATTCCAGCAATTGCTAATGCTTGCATTTATTATAGGATTGGAGTCATGGATGTATCATTCGGGAACAAAAAGCTAAGGTTGAGTATTTTTAATGCTACTTTAGGACCATCTATAAATGATTACGGTGATGTTAATGCATTAGAAAAGCTTGTAGAAGAAGCTGAGCCCACTGTCCTATTACAAGATCCTTTACAAGCATCTCTGGCTCATGTCAATAAACATAACTTTGATATAAATGGGTATATGAGAGAAGTGAATGTCTTATTAGAGTCATCCAATACAAAGACCACTCCCCCATAGACTGTAAAATATGAACAACTCTGACTCAATCGAGCCCTTTAGTACCATCCTTAGAAGCACCACCTATCCTAAAGTTAAAGTCTCTTCCTGTCATGCTAAAATATTTTTTCCTTGGACCCAATGATACCCTCCCGGTAATCATTGCATCTACCTTAACTACTGATCAGGAAGACAAACATGTAAATGTACTTAAAAACATAAAGAGGCCATTGGATGGACAATTATCGATCTAAAGGATATTGATCTTTCTATTTGCATACATCACATTCACTATGAAGCTGAAGCCAAGCCACATAGGGACATGCAACAGAGGCTAAATCCAAATATATGAGAAGTTGTAAAAAAAGTTATAAAGTGGCTTGATGCCGGCATAATCTATCCAATTTCAGATAGCCAATGGGTCAGTCTAACCAAGGTAGTACCTAAAAAGTCAGGTATTACTGTAGTAGAGAATGACAAGGGTGAGCCGATCTCTACCTGTACAACAACTGATTGGAGAGTATCTGTAGACTATCAAAAATTGAATGCCGTCACTAGGAAAGACCACTTTCCTTTGCCTTTTATTTATTAAATCTTAGAATGGCTAGTAGGATATTTTTTTGGTTTCCTGAATAGATATTCAGGATATAACCAGGTCCCAATATTCCCTACTGATCAAGAAAAGATCACCTTCACATGCCCCTTTGGAACGTTGGCCTTTAGATGCATGTCGTTTGGTCTCTATAATGCACCAGCTACCTTTCAGCGATGTATGTTACCCATCTTTTCTGATATGGTTGATAAATTTCTTGAAATTTTTAAGGATAATTTTTTAGTATTTGGTTTTGTATTTGACGACTACCTCCAGAACTTAACTAAGGTACTTCAACGATGTATGAAGATAAATTTGGTATTAAGTTGGGAGAAGAGCCATTTTATGGTTTGTGAGGGAATCGTGCTCGGACATATTATTTTCGAGTGAGAGATTGAAGTGGACAAATTAAGCTGAGGTTGAATTAATCTTGAAACTACCTCCCCTAATCTCAGTTAGACAAGTACGATCCTTCCTTGGCCATGCATGTTTTTATAGGTGTTTCATCAAGGACTTTAGTAAAATCTCACAACCCTTATGCAATTTGCTTGCCAAAGAAAATTCTTTTGATTTTAATGAAGATTGTCTGGCAACTTACAATACTCTCAGAATTGCTTTAACTATTGCACTAATTATTAAGCCTCCGGATTGGACCCTACCATTTGAAATCATGTGTGATATTTCTGATTATGCCATAGGGATAGTTTTAGGATAGAGGCTTAATCAAAAATCGTATATAATTTATTATGTTAGCAAAACTCTCTCAGATGCTCAATTGAATTATACTACTACTAAAAAGGAGTTACTTGCAGTTGTATTTGCCCTTGAAAAATTTTGATCATATCTATTAGGGTTTAAGGTTCTAGTTTACTCTGATCATGCAATATTAAAACATCTGTTATCCAAAAAGAATACTGAACCTATATTGATTAGATAGATTCTCCTATTACAAGAATTTGATCTAAAAATTTTAGATAAGAAGGGTTCTGAAAATATGGTAGCAAATTATATTTCTAGGATCTTGGTAGAATATAACAAGAAAATAATTAGAGATAGGTTCACTGATGAACAACTTTTTTCAGTTTCTTTCATTAGTCATCCCTGGTTTGCCCATATTGTTAATTACTCTGCAATAAGACAAATTCCTTCCCACCGGTCCAAAGAAGAAAATGATATATTTTTCTCATAAATTAAATATTATTTTTCAGAGAAACCTAAACTATCTAAGTACTATCTAGATCAGGTGATTAGACGTTGTGTCATTGAGTGTAAATTCAAAAGCATACTCACTTTTTGTCACTCCCTTACTTATAGGGGATATTTTAGTGGAAAGAAAATTGCAGCAAATATACTATATAGTGGATTTTAATGGCCAACACTATTCAAGGATGCACATGAATTTGGTTTTAATTGCCCATAATGTCAGCAAATGGAGAACATTTCACAAAGAGATATGATGCCCCTATCCCCTATCTTGGTCGTAGAAATTTTTGATATATGGGGGATTGATTTCATGGGACCCTTTCCTTCTTTTGGATTTGAGTGTATTTTGATTGTAGTTAATTATGTATCGAAATGTGTAGAGGCCATAGTAACTCGAACCAATGATCATAAGGTTGTGATCAAATTTATTCAATATAACATCTTTAGTCGATTTGGGTGCCAAAGAGCAATTATTAGCAATAGGGTTGTACATTTCACAAATTGGCAGTTTGAAAGTTTGATAAAGAAATATGAAATTATTTATAAAGTAGCCATACCATACCATCTCCAGACTAGTGGCTAAGTTGAGGTCTCTAATAGAAAAATTAAGCATATTCTTGAGAAAATGGTAAGGCTAGATAGAAAAGACTGGTCAGAATATTTAGATGATGCATTATAGGCTTACCGAACTACTTTCAAAACCACCACAGAATGTCTCCTTGCCGACTAATATTTGGAAAAGGTTGTCATTTGCCAGTAGAATTGGAACACCATGCATTTTGGGCTATTAAGCAATTTAATTTTAACATGAAAAATGTAGGTTCCAATAGGAGACTTCAATTGAATGAGTTAGAAGAGCTATGTAATGAAGCATATAAAAGTTCTAAAATTTATAAGGCTCGAACCAAAGCATACCATGATAAATTTATTAATTGAAAAATGTTTGAGCCTCATTAAAAAGTGTGACTCTATAATTCCAGGTTACGTCTTTTTCCTCGAAAACTTTGCTCCCGATGGGATGGACCTTTCATTGTGACTCAAGTATTTTCTCATGAAGTTGTAAAACTTAGAGATCTAAAGAAGGAAAATATTTTTAAGATAAATGGCCAATGTTTGAAACCTTATGTGGAAGGAATTAATGATGGATAAGTAATTGAATCTATTGATCTTGTGAATTCAGCATCACCATAATGCTCAGTATAGTCTGGTTGAAGATCTTAAACTTAGCACTCCTAAGAAGCAACTCAGTTTATGCATTTATTTTTTACCATGTACTTTTTTTGAGAAAAAAAGCCCAAAAAGAACAATAAAGCTAAATTGGGGGGAGTATGGTATCAAAGGAACAAATCATAATAAATCCAATCCTCAAGTACCTTTCCAGGTGGTATCTTTCCTGTCATTTATTTTACATTGTTAGTCTCTCCTTCGATTAGAGACAATGAAAATTAAGTTGGGGAGATAATTAAATTAATCAAATTCTCGAGTATAACTTTAATCAGTTTTGTGTACCAAACTTTGTCTCGATTTGAAGTTAATCAAGCTTTCTAAATAATGAATGATTAACGGTTTAGATAATTTTAAAGATATTGAGGCATGAATTATCAAGAAAGTCCAATAAATGATAAAGTTTAGACTAGAAATTTTTTTTGAATAATTCTAGACCCTTCTGACTATTGATATCGATAAAGAATCAACCTTAAAGTAGTATAAGTGAAGATATCAAAGAATGCATAAAGTTCTTAAAATTTAATAAGTTAGGTTTTTAGCATCTCTTACTGAGTAATCGGATCCCTTCACCTAAGTAAGCATTGTTGTTTGCATGAAAAGGTGAGAATATAAAGAAATCTCTTGTAGAGTCGGTCTTAATATAGCCTTTTTGACTTAAGTCAGTAAGCTTGAAGGGTGTTCTACACTAAATGCCCTAAAACCAACTGATTTGGAAGTCATTGGCCTAAAGCTCGCTATAAAGGTCAACTAAAAAGCAAGATGTTACAACATTGTACTGACTCTATATTAAAAAAAAGAAGAAAAAATGGGGGGACTAAATTGATACTATACTAAATCTATCTAGCGATTACACCCGGGGCCGTCAGCTCGATCCTCGTCCGCACAGATCAGGACGAATCTCAAAAGCCGGTATACTACACCAGCGAAATCCTCTACGATGTGGAGATCAGGTATACCCGCTCCGAAAAACTCATTTTTGTACTAATCATGTCTGCTAAGCACCTCAGGCCCTACTTTCAAGCAAATCCCAACGTGGTTGTGACCGATCAGCCGTTGAGGACCATACTGAGCCACCCCGAGACTTTCGAGAGACTGACTAAATGGTCCTTGATGCTGAGCGAGTTCGACATCGCATACCGGTCGAGGTCGTCGTAGAAGGTCCAAGTCCTAACCGACTTCATGGTCGAATATACAAGGCCCCTCGAGGAGTTAGAGCGGACGGCCCCGGAGAACCAAGCTGAGCCCGGACTGTGAGAGGACCCATGGATCCTCCACGTGGACGGTGCCTCTAACTCTGGCGGAAGCGGAGCGGGCCTCATCCTCGCCAATTCCGATGGAGTAGTGACGGAATGTGCTCTCTGCTTCAAGTTTGCCGCCATGAACAACCAGGCGGAGTACGAAGTGCTCATCGCGGGCATAAAGGTATCCCGTGAGCTGGGCATCGGAAGCCTAAAAATTTTCACCGACTCTTAACTGGTTGCTGGACAAGTCTCCAGAGAGTGCGAGGCCCGAGATCCCCAAATGGTGAAGTACTTGGAGAAGGTTCGTTTGAGCACGGCGGGCTTCCGTTACTTCCATATTTTTTACATCCCTCGTGGAGAAAATGCTTGTGCGGATGCACTGTCGAGTCTCGCAACCCTATCAGACTCATCCCTGGGGCACGCCTACGTCGAGTATTTCAAGCATCCAAGCTACGAAAGCCCAAAGGAGGTGCAACAAGTAGCCGACGAGCCGAGTTGGATGGACAAGTACATCAAGTACATCCAGGACGGCCTCCTGCTGGAGGATCGCAGAGAAGCTGGCCTTATTAGAAGGATGGCCACCCATTTTGTTTTAATGGACGGTCATCTCTACCGCCGATCTTACTCCTACCCGCTTTTGAAGTGCCTCAGATCCATGGAGGCAACCTTCATGCTCCGGGAGATATACAAGGGCCTCTGTGGGAACCACGTTGGGGGGAGGACCCTGGCGTACAAGGCTCTTCACCAAGGATACTTCTGGGTGACGATGAGGGAAGACGCCGCTGACTTCTCAGGAAGTGTGACAAATGCCAGCATAATTCCCACATACAGCGCCTATCGATTGCATCAATCTCCCAACTGTCATTCCCCTGGCCTTTCACACAATGGGGGATGGACATTCTGGGACCGTTCCCCACCGCGCCAGGGCAGCAAAGTTCCTGCTAGTGGCGATCGACTACTTCACCAAGTGGGTCAAGGCGGAGCCGCTAGCTCGGATTACAGAAGCCAATATTCGGCAATTCTTCTGGAAGTCTATCATCTGCCGCTTTGGACTTTCCAATTGCATCATCACCAACAACGGGCGGCAGTTCGATAATCGAAAGTTTGAAGGGTTCTGTGCTGAACACGGCATCCAACACCAGTTCACCTCGGTTGCTTATCCCTAGACAAATGGAGAAGCCGAGGTGACCAATCGGACCATCCTTCAAGGACTTCGCACCAGGATGGACCAGGCGAAGGGCAGATGGGCAGAGGAACTTCCAAGCATCCTGTGGGCCTACCACACCATGCCCAGAACGGCGACGGGTGAAACATCCTTCAACCTCGTCTTTGGCGCTGAAGCAGTAACCCAATTGAGCTTGGCATGCCCACACTGTGGGTGTAGCAGTATGATGGGATGCAGATCTCGGCGCACCTCTTGCTCAATCTTGAACTCCTAGAAGAAACAAGGGACAAAGCCCAACTTCAGATGGCGGCATACCGATAACGGGTCGCCCGATATTACAATGCACGGGTGAAGCTGAAGACTTTCCGACCTGGCAACCTGGTACTGCGCCGGGCCGAGGCGTCTCAATCCCGGGAGTGCGGCAAGCTCTCGCCAAACTGGGAAGGCCCTTATAAAGTGGCCAAGGTCCTCTCACATGGGGCCTACTATCTCGAGGACCTAGATGGCGTCAGGTTCTCCCGGACATGGAATGCTTGTAATTTGAGGAGATACTACCAGTAATGTAAGTTTTTTCTTTACTAGAAATAAAGACTTTCCTTTGCACAACGGGTTGTTTGCATTATAGGAATGTCGCTACCCGGGGCCCAGCTCTCCGGGAGGCCTGCCTCGAGCCCAGCTGCTCAGCATCCAAGCCCGGAGAAAAGTCCTTCGGCACTAAGACCTGAGAAGCCCTCAGGCACTCAAGCCTCGAGCCCAGCTCCTCGGCATTCAAGCCCGGAGAATAGTCCTCCAGCACCAAGACCTGAGAAGCCCTCAGGCACTCAAACCTTGACCCAGCTCCTCGGCATCCAAGCTCGGAGAAAAGTCCTCTGGCACCAAGACCTGAGAAGCCCTCAGGCACTCAAGCCTCGAGCCCAGCTCCTCGGCATCCAAGCCCGGAGAAAAGTCCTCCGGCACTAAGACTTGAGAAGCCCTCAGGCACTCAAGCCTCGAGCCCAGCTCCTCGGCATCCAAGCCCGGAGAAAAGTCCTCCGGCACCAAGACCTGAGAAGCCCTCAGGCACTCAAGCCTCGGGCCCGGCTCCTCGGTATCCAAGCTCGGAGAAAGGTCCTCCGGCACCAAGACTTGAGAAGCCCTCAAGCACTCAAGCCTCGAGCCCAGCTCCTCGGCATCCAAGCCCGGAGAAAAGTCCTCCGACACCAAGACCTGAGAAGCTCTCAGGCACTCAAGCCTCGAGCCCAGCTCCTTGACATCCAAGCCCGGAGAAAAGTCCTCCGGCACCAAAACCTGAGAAGCCCTCGGGCACTCAAGCCTCGAGCCCAGCTCCAAGGCATTCCAGCCCGAAGCCACCATTCTCCAGCACTAGATCCCGGAGCCCAATCCTCCGGCCAGCACGTCTCCAAGCCCAGCTCCAAGACGGCAACTCCCGAGACATGTCCTTAGGCAACCAAGTCCTGGAACCCAGCTCTCTGGCCAGCACGTCTCTGAGCCTAGCTCCAAGATGGCAACTCCTGAGCCATTTCCTCAGGCGACCAAGTCCCGGAGCCCAGCTCTCCGGCCAGCACGTCTCCGAGCACAGCTCCAAGACGGCAACTCCTGAGCCATGTCCTCGGGCAACAAAGTCTCGGAGCCCAGCTCTCTGGCCAGCATGTTTCCGAGCCCAGCTCCAAGACGGCAACTCCTGTGCCATATTCTCAGGCAACCAAGTCCCGGAGCCCAGCTCTCCGGCCAGCACGTCTCCGAGTCTGGCTCCGAGATGGCAACTATTGAGCCATATCCTCAGGCGACCAAGTCCTGGAGCCCAGCTCTCTGGCCAACACATCTCCAAGCCCGGCTCCGAGATGGCAACTCCTGAGCCATATCCTGAGGTGACCAGGTTCCGGAGCCTAGCTCTCCGACTAGCACGTCTCCGAGCCCAGCTCCAAGATGGTGAGGCCCGAGCCTATACAAGATGGAGCTCCCCTCTCCGACCCCCCGCACTGAAAGAGAAAAGAGAAGAAAAGAAAAGGGAGGAGAAAGGGGGAGGAGAGAAGACATTCATACCACTGAAGAGATAAGAAGCCGTGTTGGCTGAAATACTTTTCATTACTTGAAACAAAAATACCTTACATTATCTTGACAAGCCAGGTAGCCCGGTCCCAAAAAGAAAAGAAAAAATTCATACAAGAAGTCTTACCCTATTGAGCCGCACTATAAAAAAACTGAGCTACACCTACATAGAAAATACGTAGATAAAAGCTTAAAAAACATGGATATAGGTCTACACCCATATTAGTACACACGTTTGGTTAAACGTGGGTATGTCCGGCGTGGCTATAGCTTATATCCACGTTTTTTTTTCCGTGTGTGTAGACATGCTTTACCCACGTAATATCTAACGTATGTAAGATTATATACATGGGTATAAATGTAGTCTATACCCTCCTTTGTAAAACGTGGGTATTTAAATACATACGAATTAGAAACGTGGGTAATTAAATACATACGAATTAGAATTCGTTGGAATTAACAAAGTGTAGGTATAAATGAACCTGTACTAGCAATAATAAAATACAGGTATATAATTAAATATAGTCATGCTCAATCCAATTTCAAAATATGGATCACCTGTAATAACAAATAAAAATAGAAAACAAAAAATAACTATAAACAAGAAATTTTCATCATTATATTAAATAAAGTTTAACATACATAGTGTTAGTCTTACAAATATATTGTCTCAACAACTTTATTAATTTCATCAAAATCCAAAGAACAACAAACAAAACATAGTATTGATTTCAAAAGAAAGTAAATACTAGAACTCAAAACATATTGATATGGCTACATCGCTGACGTGGAGCGCGTGTCAGGTCCAGCTGGACATGGTCAGTACCACGTGGATTTTTTTCTTTCAAAAGATCACCCGTTCGGGAAGAAGTGCTCCTGCTCCTTCGCCAGGTGGCACCCCAAGACGGGTTCACCTCGGCCGAAGTCGAGCCTCTCTCTGCCACTTTGCCAGGTGTCCACCCAGGAGGGGTCCACCTCGGATCGAAATTGATAGCCCCTCGCTCCCTCGCCAGGTGGCACCCCAAGATGGGTCCACCTCTGTCGAGGTCGAGCCGGGCCCTCCTGCTCCTTCGCCAAGTGGCACCCCAAGACGGGTCCACCTCGGTCGAAGTCGAGCCTCTCTCTGCCACTCCACCAGGTATCCACCCAGGAGGGGTCCACCTCGGCCGAAGCTGGCGGTCCCTCGCTCCCTCGCCAAGTGGGATCCCAAGATGGGTCCACCTCTACCGAGGTCGAGCCGGGCCCTCCTGCTCCTTCGCCAGGTGGCACCCCAAGACGGGTCCATCTCGATCGAAGTCGAGCCTCTCTCTACCACTCTGCCAGGTGTCCACCCAGGAGGGGTCCACCTCGGTCGAAGCTGGTGGCCCCTCGCTCCCTCGCCAAGTGGCACCGCAAGACGGGTCCACCTCTGCTGAGGTCGATCCGGGCCCTCCTGCTCCTTCGCCAGGTGGCACCCCAAGACGGGTCCACCTCGGTCGAAGACGAGCCTCTCTTTGCCACTCCACCAGGTGTCCACCCAGGAGGGGTCCACCTCGGCCGAACCTGGCGGCCCCTCGCTCCCTCGCCAAGTGGCACCCCAAAATGGGCCCACCTCTGCCGAGGTCGAGCCAGGCCCTCCTGCTCCTTCGCCAGGTGGCACCCCAAGACGGGTCCACCTCAGTTCAAGTCGAGCCTCTCTCTGTCACTCCGCCAGGTGTCCACCTAGGAGGGGTCCACCTCAGCCGAAGCTGGCGGCCCCTCGCTCCCTCACCAGGTGGCACCCCCAAGACGGGTCCACCTCTGCCGAGGTCGAGCCGGGCCCTCCTGCTCCTTCACCAGGTAGCACCCCAAGACGGGTCCACCTCGGTCGAAGTCGAGCCTCTCTCTGCCACTTCGCTAGGTGTCCACCTAGGAGGGGTCGACCTCGACCGAAGCTGGCGGCCCCTCGCTCCCTCGCCAGGTGGCACCCCAAGATGGGTCCACCTCTGCCAAGGTCGAGCCGGGCCCTCCTGCTCCTTCGCCAGGTGGCACCTCAAGACGGGTCCACCTGGCTGAAGTCGAGCCTCTCTCTGCCACTCCGCCAGGTGTCCACCCAGGAGGGATCCACCTTGATCGAAGCTG
This sequence comes from Areca catechu, assembly GCA_021397845.1. Classification (NCBI taxonomy): domain Eukaryota; kingdom Viridiplantae; phylum Streptophyta; class Magnoliopsida; order Arecales; family Arecaceae; genus Areca; species Areca catechu. The sequence continues at coordinate 37,733,208 of CM038040.1, forward strand.
GCGGCCCCTCGCTCTCTCCCAAGGTGGCACCCCAAGACGGTCCACCTCTACCGAGGTCGAGCCGGGCCCTCCTGCTCCTTCGCCAGGTGGCACACCAAGACGGGTCCACCTCAGTCGAAGTCGAGCCTCTCTTTGCCACTCTGTCAGGTGTCCACCCAGGAGGGGTCCACCTCGGCCGAAGCTGGCGGCCCCTCGCTCCCTCGCCAAGTGGCACCCCAAGACGGGTCCACCTCTGCCGAGGTCGAGCTGGGCCCTCCTGCTCCTTCGCCAGGTGGCACCCCAAGACGGGTCCACCTTGACCGAAGTTGAGCCTCTCTCTGCCACTCCGCCAGGTGTCCACCTCGGCCGAAGCTGGCGGCCCCTCGCTCCTTCGCCAGGTGGCACCCCAAGACAGGTCACCTCTGCCGAGGTCGAGTCGGGCCCTCTTGCTCCTTCGCCAGGTGGCACCCCAAGACAGGTCCACCTCGATCGAAGTTGAGCCTCTCTCTGCCACTCCGCCAGGTGTCCATCCAGGAGGGGTCCATCTCGGCCAAAGCTGGCGGCCCCTCGCTCCCTCACCAGGTGGCATCCCAAGACGGGTCCACATCTGCCGAGGTCGAGCTGGGCCCTCCTGCTCCTTCGCCAGGTGGCACCCCAAGACGGGTCCACCTCGATCAAAGTCGAGCCTCTCTCTGCCATTCTACCAGGTATCCACCCAGGAGGGGTCCACCTCGGCCGAAGTTGGCGGCCCCTCGCTCCCTTACCAGGTGGTACCACAAAACGGGTCCATCTCTATCGAGGTCAAGCCGGGCCCTCCTGCTCCTTCGCCAGGTGGCACCCCAAGACGAGTCCACCTCGACCGAAGTCGAGCCTCTCTCTGCCACTCCGCCAGGTGTCCACCCAGGAGGGGTCCACCTCGGTCGAAGCTGGCGGTCCCTCGCTCCCTCGCCAGGTGGCACCCCAAGACGGGTCCACCTCTGCCGAGGTCGAGCCGGGCCTTCCTGCTCCTTCGCCAGGTGGCACCCCAAGACGGGTCCACCTCGGCTGAAGTTGAGCCTTTCTCTGCCACTCCACCAGGTGTCCACCCAGGAGGGGTCCACCTTGGCCGAAGCTGGCGGCCCCTCGCTCCCTCGCCAGGTGGCACCCCAAGACGGGTCCACCTTTGCCGAGGTCGAGCCGGGCCCTCCTGCTCCTTCGCCAGGTGGCACCCCAAGACGGGTCCACCTCGGCCGAAGTTGAGCCTCTCACTGCCACTCCGCTAGGTGTCCACCCAGGAGGGGTCCACCTCGGTCGAAGCTGGCAGCCCCTGCTCCACTGCCATGTGGCGCCCCCTGACGGGTCCACCTTGGCCGAGGTCAGCCATACTCTGCAAAGCCTCGGGGAGGCAGAGACATGGGTCGCGAGGTCGCCACTAGAGCCAGCACGCGTCGTGCTCCGTACATGGCGCCGGTACGGCATGTAGTGATACGCGAAATCTCGTTTACACCAGTTAATCAAGGCCCCGCAACCGAGGAATGTAATCCTAGCGGGCAGGAGCCTGAAACGGATGGAAGCCCACCGTCAATGCCCCGAAAGGAGAGCTCTCGCGCTCGGCCCATGGCCTCACCAGTCTTCCCCCTTTCGTGACCAACTACGGACGAGGCGGACCGGCCACTTAACTTCCAGACTCGAAGAAGAAGGGGAAGGAGAAGGTCCAGAGGTCTCAGAGAGCCCCCTAGAGGGGACGTGGGCTGAAGGCAGTTCAGTGATATAAAAGGGACGGTAAAAACGTACGGGGAGGTAGGTGGAAAAAAGGGGAGAACACCAAAAGAACAATCAGGGAGGATCTCGGGAAGTCCTCAGGCGAGAGCTCGGTGGCCCTAGCACAGGAGGCTGGGCCTCAACTCCTCTCTTCCCCACACTTCTTTCATTTTACATCTCCTCTAAGCACGAGGATCCTTCAGGAGCCTGCCTTAGAGGTCCTGTTCCATCTTGCCGCTCTTTGACTTAATCGTTGGAGTGCCCCCGTCGGAACCCCCGGCCCGGGTCTTTGACCTTGTTTTGCAGGTCCGAAAGTTTGGAGATCTCGAGGTGAGAGAGTCCGAGAACTGGCACCAGCTCACGAGCTACAGGCCACCGCGGTGAGATCGGCAACACATATCATAAAACAAGTTCGAACTATTTTGCTACACCATAAAGAGAATAAAGATATATAAAGTAAACTTTGTAAAATTTTCATTTCTTCCTTGACACCTTCCATTATATCACCTGCAAAAACAAAGAAATAATAAATATACATAATTTCAGAGACAGTATAAACCATTATTAAACCAATAATGTACACAGATACATACATAATCTTTCCACCAAATAATGTGAGTGCCCACAGTAAGTTTCATTAAAGATCGACTTTTATCCTTTACAAGCAATGGAGCATCGGGCTCAATTGCATAAGAAACAGAAACCTCACAAAAGACATCTCCCAAACTTTTGCCTATCAACATCTTGTGTTTATCATCAGAAATAAATATTCCTTTGCCTACTTCTTTCTGTGAGATATCCAATAAAATTACTTCTTCACCCTGCAAGTATTGATTTCATATACTATAATGAATAAGTACCGATGATCACCACTTAATAACATTAAACCATTCTATTTAAATCTACAAATTCATTAAAATAAATTTCACTTACAATTTTAGATGATTCAAGAATGGGTAATATGTTCACTTGAGATGAGTTTAGTTCAACTCTATCACCATTCTAGAAATAATAGAGAGTTAGCCAACTTTCTTAAAAAATATTAAATTACAAATATTACATAAAATAATGATATCATAGATATCTCAGGAATATGTTTTCTACTAACAGATGATATTTTATCTATTTTTGGTGAATGATCATCAACTTCTTTCATGTTGGCAATACCCTATTAATAAATAAGTACAATAACAGGTTAAATTTATTAATCAAATAGCAAGTAGAATGAATGATCATTGAATTTTTTCATGACATTTTTATATTTTCAAAAAAATCAAAATAATTTTGAAAAAAATATTAAGTTATCCAATCTCATTCATATAGAAATAAAAAAAAAATTAGACATTTAACTAAAGTACTCATCGAAACTGTTGAACCATAAATATTTGCTACTTGAACTTGGAGAGTTCCAACTTGACCTGCCAAGTCATTAACCATTTTACGCAAACTCTCATTTTCCTTTTTCAAGACTTCATTTGTTGCTTTAGAGCCCCATAATGAACTGGGAGTTGGTCCTATCCCTAAGCAACGGATCATGTCTGGTCTTTCTTTGCCAAACTGTTTAGAAAATACTTCATCCCCTTCTGCATCTTTAAACATTTTCTTTTGGTTCCAGTAAACATGTATGTATTAATTACAAGAAATAAATATTATAATAAAAAATAAGATAGACTTATAGTTTAATTGACTAATAAAGGGTAGTTACAACTAGTCCAGCAGCATCATCATTTACAGGTTTACCATTCTTTCTAGTACGAGTGTTCACCCACATACCAGGATGGCTCATTTTTTTTTCTGTTCTTTTGAACTGAGTATACAAAATAAGAAAAAATTAGTTGAACATAACATATATATTTATCAGAGCAAGCATTTAAAAAATTTGGATGGGTTTCACATATAGGTGATTGATTTGCGCGAAGCTCCTTGTTCCTGCACAATGGGGATACTTATACTTCTTCTTGCAGTCAATGTTGATATCTGCCCTTTTCTGTCATTGTTCCATATATACCAAAATTTAAAACCAACATTAACTATTATAAAAAATTGATCTCAACCGATAAAAAATAACAATTTCTATATACCTACCATTGTAAAGTAGACCAACTATCTATAGCTTCCTTCCATTGAGCCTCTGGGATATTCTTAGGTACTTCACTTTGTTTTTTCATATTCTTATTACAATTTCTTATTAAGTACTTTTTTCTTAAACGGTACTTCATTCTCTCCATTTTCCTGCCAAAATCTTCTTTGCAAAATTATAATGCTCATCTCCCACATCATACTTTTTCTGAAATAAAAAAATATTATTAATGCATTATAAAAATAAGTGCCAAATCATAGATGAAATAGAAATCAATATCACCTTCGTGTCATTCTAAACTTAGCTTGCTCCATATATACCTAGAAATAATAAAAATAAACATGTCAAAAAAAAAAAAAATGTTTAAAGACTATTACAAACTAAGCATACATCCATCCTTGATATATTAAATGTAAGAACATCAAGAATTAAAATCGTACTCACCCCATATAAGTAGGAAAGCAACTAGTTGTCAACCTCTTTCATCTTGAATTATTTTCTGGTTCAAGTAACATTCCCTCATTTGAATATTTATCTTCAGCACCACTATCTTGTGTCTCTTCAAGGTCAACCACTTTATGATCATTATCTAATGTTGGTTTAGAATCTACTTCATGATAAGTAGATCTTGTTCTCGGTCTATCTCGAGCCCTTACAATTACCAGATTTTTCTTTCTAGCCCTACAAAAAAAATTAAAATAGTCATTACTTTTGTTTATATAATAAATATCAGATTAAGATAAGAACTAGATCACTTACATAGACTTTCAGTTGAGATAACAAATATATTTGTAACAACACCTATAATTAAAAGGAATGATATTAGTACAGTATAACCAAGCAATAAATAGAAACATTATTTATATATACATCAAAATATATAAGAAATATTAAAATAAATAACAAATACCATTCAACATAACCAAACAACCTTTCCAATATAGTTAACAAAAAAAGTACGAACACCATTCGATATATAGTTAAGAAAAAATAAATAATACAACTGAACATAATCAAACAAGTCTTCCATACATAGTTAACAAATATTCAAGAAAATACATTATTCATATATATGGATATATATGCATGGATAACTACGTTACAATCTCAATTCCTTGAATATCATCTCTTTCCCATGTTACATTCTCATCATCTACATTGATCTCATTATCATAATTGGTAGCATGGAGATCTATTTGTTGCTCAATTTCCAAGCCTTCATCAGCATCATTGAAGTCATCGTTCATATCAAAGTAATCCCTTGGCTTTGTCTTTCTAACTACATGCCATCCACTTTCTTTTGAATCTTTTACATACCATACTTGCTCCACTTGATTAGCTATTACAAAAGGCTCTGAAGTACGCAATTTATAATTAAAATTTACTAGTGTCAAGTCCCCGTCTTGTTTGACACCTCGATTAATATCCACCCATTCACATTTAAAGAGCAAAAATTTCATCTCATCATTTCTCTATAATCTCGTCCAAGACTCCATAATAGATAATATTAGTATGTATTGAATTATTATCTCTTGTACTAGAGAAGCTTGCTATTTTAGCTGACATCACAATGCCACTATTTTGAGTTTTCCTTCCCTGCTCAGTGCTCTTTGTATGAAATCTAAATCCGTTAATTAAACATCCATTGTATTTCTTGACTATATTAACTAGATGTTTTGTTAGACAATGAATAATAGCTGGTAGATCTTCTTTTCCTTGATCTTGTAGCCCCCGAACCTATAAAAAAGATATTATATTATTCAATTAGTAATCATACACCTTTTTTCATAAGACAAAAATTAAGAAAATAATGATACATTACATACATGTCTACGAAACCATTGTGGAAACTTGCTCATATGAATAGTTTCAATATCCATTTTTGATAAACGAGGTCGTTCTTTTTGGATCAACTCGAAGTGCATCCTTAACATAGAAAACAATATTATGTAAGTTTTGTAGTAACAACTACAAATTTCATAATATAATGAAATAAAAAAATACTTTTTACTTACAATGCACATGACTGAACCTCCTCTTGATTGAATAATATATATCGATGAGCTTGATCTAACTCCACATTATCCATCTTACAAAAACTCCCAGCACCTAAAGGTCGACCTATGTTAATGCACATCTGTCCCAGAGTATCAACTTCGGTACAATCATCATTTTTTCCATGTCTATTTAGCCATGTCTCAACATCATCATCTAAGAATCTTGATGCAAAGGCTACTGTTTCTGCAACCAAATAACTATTTGCAATTGAACCTTCTGGTTGTGCTTTATTATGCACATATGATTTCAATTTTGTCAAGAACCTATCATCATGACCACTAAATTTTACTTGTCTACAATACATAAAAAATAAAAAATGCAATAAACTAAAAACACATCAAATTCAAAATATACCTTTCAATTGGATACATCCATCGATAATTAACTGGACCAGCAAGTCGAGCTTCATATGGCAAATGAATAAGCAAGTGAACCATCACATCAAAGAAACTAGGAGGGAACAACATCTCCATATGACATAAGATAATTGAAATCCTTTGATCAAGTAAATAAAAATCATTTGCTGAAGAAGTCTTTGAACATAATTGCACGAAAAACTTGCTCAATTCAGTGACTATCCACTTAACTTCCTTGCTTTTTATAGACCGGATTGCTATTGGAAGTAGTTGTTGCATAATTACATGACAGTCATGACTTTTTAGCCCCCAGATCTTTCCATGAACTGGGTCAACATGCCTAGAGATATTAGCTGCATACCCATCAGGAACCTTCACATCTTTAAGAACTTGGTACATGCTTTCCTTCTCCTTTTTACTTAATGTAAAGTGAGCTGGTGGAAACAAGATCTTTTTCGGACCTTCAAATTTGGGATGAAGAGATGGTCGTATATTTAATTCGACTAAGTCTTGTCGAGCTTTCAAGCCATCCTTACTTTTACCGTCAATTTCTAATAATGTTCGAATCAAACTGTTAAAGACATTCTTCTCGATGTGCATTACATCAAGGTTATGCCGAACAGGTAATAACTTCCAATATGGCAAATCAAAAAAGATACTCTTCTTTTTCCATGCTAGGTATTTATCTTTTTCAACATTATCAGGCTCTTCTATAGTATTTCTCTTCTTTGATTTCTTTTGCTTTGGTGCTCTCTTCAAATTCTTGCTTGACTTTCTTTTTCTTTTTTTCAAGTTTTTAGAAGTTTCTGAGATAAAAATAAGACCCTCTAGTTGCTGGAACACATCACTCCCAGAAGGCAGAGTAGGTGCATCTCTCATATCTTCTTCCTTATCAAAAAATCTTGACTTCATTCGTCGAAATTTATGGTCCTTGTCCAACCACCGTCTATGACCAGCATAATAATGTTTCCTACATGAATGAAACCAATCAGAATACGGGTCCATGCAATTTAGAACACAAATTATTAGGCATCTCTGGACTTGACAAGCATCTGGATGAAGTTGGAACACTACAAGTAGGATTGGATGTAGCATATAAGCAACAACAGATACAAGGTGTTTCCAGCACCTGGGAGACCTCTGCATGCAGGACTTTCCAGAGCACCTGGGAGACCTCTGCATGCAGGACTTTCCTGAGCCTAAGTGCTAGAGTCTGGAGGTCCTCAAGCCATCAAGCACACATATGGGGATCATTTATCACAGATAAAATGAATCCTGACAATGCTCAACGAGGCACGGTGACAATGCTCAGCGAGGCACGTCCTCCTTTGCAGTTCTAGATGTAGCAGCCATTTCACAAAGCTTAAAATAAATTTCTTCTCACCTTTCGAAACCTCCCAAAAGAGTCGATTGAGACTCCCAATCGCCGATCGAAACCTCCCCGCTCACCTCGCCGTGACCCGATGAGCCTCGCCGCACCTCGCTGAGCCTCGCCGTGCCTCGCCGAGCCTCGTCGTGCCGCGCCTTGCCAAGCATTGCCGAGCCTTGCCAAGCATTGCCGAGCGTCGCCGTGCATTGCCGAGCATCACCGCCCCTCGTCGAGCATCTCCGCGCCTTGCCGAGCATCGCCGCGCCTCACCGAGAGTCGTCGCGCCTTGCCTCGCCGCCCTTCGCCGAGCATCGCCGTGCCTTGCCTCGCTGCCCTTCACCGAGCGTTGCTGCGCCTCGCCGAGCATCGCCGCGCCTCACCTCGCCGCCCCTCACCGCGCTCTGTTACGAAGGAGAAGTTCGTAGCCTAGGGTACCATAAATCGCCGCGCTCCGTGGAAAATACCCTCGCTCCATGGAAAATACCCTGGCAGTGATTTATGTTACTATAGAGAGATGCGTGAAACCGGGAAAGTTGTTGAGATGGGGAAGTTGTGGTAGCTTATTCAACTTATCGAATCCGGATCCAAATTTGATCGGGCTTATCATGTTTGGGTCCGAATTCAATCAAATTTAATTTAAAAAAACTCTACAGTTTGAACCCTGCATCAAGCTTGATTTGTTTACGATTATACTGAACTCAATTTAAATTTAATTTTAAAGAAATTAACAAATTACTTTAATTGAACTAAAAATTTAACTATAACATGCTAACTTGACTCAAACCCAAAATTTAGATAAGCCTACCTTAAATCCAACTAAAAGGCTGCAAATGGATTGGGTAACCCATGATCCAATCCGATCCGATCCATTTAGATCCGATCCAATCCATTTTTATGGACCCGTGGATCCAGGTTGGGTCCTAAAATTAGATCCGTTCCATTTTTCAGTTTGGCCTGGGTTTACTGAATTTGGACCGGACCCGATTTGAACATACTAATAATGTTAAAATTATATCTATTTGAACCTTTAAATTATAAGTTAAAACTTGTATGGAACTTATTTTCAACATAGAGATAGAGTTATAATTATTTTTATATCTTAATTTAATTTAAAAATAATATTATTTGTTATCTATTTTATGGTTGATAATAGTTAGCTATTTAATAATTAAAATATAGTTATTTATATTTTATTTGGATTATATTTATATTCAAACTTTTTAGAATAGAACGGGATTATTTATGAACCCAATCCAACCTGAATGACCCGTTGTTAAAAATATGGACATATTGAATTCTTTTATTATACTTAGTCAGTGGGAGTGACTTTGTAAGTATAGTATAATTATAATATAGTGTAATTATATTTTTAATATTTAAAATATAAAAATTTAAATAATATATTATAATAAATTATAAAGTATATTATATTACATTATGTTATATTATATTATATTATATTATTTAAATATATATAATATTATATTTTTAGTTATGTCTCGGGTTTGGATATTAAATATCAAGATCCGATCCATTTATGTTAGAGTTAATCATATCCGAGTTTGGAGTAGCTCCAGACCTGAGATCAGTATTAATTTTTTTGGACACTCTTTTCTTAGCATACCAACGTTTATCCATTATATTTGATTTACTCACGTTTAATAGTTGAAACGTAAGTTACAAATTAATTATAGCATTTTTACGTTTGCCAAACGTGCATATATATATAACATATTTTTAGAACTTGAACTTTTACTCACGTATGTATTTTACGTGTTTAAAAAACGTGGATGTATATGACTTTTTTTGTAGTCCCGGCTCCTTCCCTAGGCGATGCACGGCCAGGACTTCCCCCTCCTCCATCTCCGTTGCAAGGGCACGTTCTTGAGTGGCCTTCATCGGAGGGGCTGGTTCAGTTGCTGACGCCGCCAGGATCGACTCGGCCGTCTCCACCTGCGGCACTGGTTCGGCCGTCGTCGCCACCAAGGTCAGCTCGACACGGCCGGGTGCCTCCGGGGCCACCTCTGGGAGAGGCCCGGCTGGAGTGGCTCTTTGCCTCGCTGCAGCCATCGCCGGAGCTGAAGCCTTCTTGCCGGGGGCCTGGAGCACAGCTAGTCGCTCCTTGGAGAGGATCCCCCGTAGCTGAGTGCAGCAGTAGGTGAACCCCTTGGCGAAGGAGTCCGTTGCTGCCTCCTTGAAGTCCTTTATATATTCAAGGGAGGCCTTGAAAGTGGCCACTGCATCAGCGGCCTCCTTCCTTGCGGCATCCGCCCGGTGCCTCGTCTCCTCCAGCTACTCCCCGGCGAGCTCGGCCTGCCGGATCACCACTGCCATCTCCTTCTCGGCGGTCTCAATGGAGCGGGTGGCGGCGGTAGCCTTCTCCTCCGCCTCCGCGGCCCTCTTCTCCGCGACCGCCGCCCTCTTCTCAGCAGAGGCGGCCCTGTCCCTTGCCGCCTCCGACTCGACCCGGAGCTCCCTTAACCGGGTCCTCTTCGACTCGAGCTCCTTCCTGATTCGGGCGGCTTTGGCAACCTTGGCCATGAGGCTCTTGACCTTCATGTTGGCCTCCCGGGTCTCCTCATCCTTCCGACCCGCCTCAGTCATCAAGGACTCAAGCTTCGCTTGCCGCTCTTTGTCCCTCTTGGCCCAGTTGCAGCAGTAGTCTCGGATGAGGATCAGTTCTCGGCCTTGCTGCATCAGAGAAAGCACGTTAGTTACGGTGCTAGAAAAGGTCAAAAGAAGTCAAGACGAGTGAAGAAGAACTTACGATGTAAAGATTGGCGAAGGACGAGCTGACGACGTCGCCCAGAAGTCTCCCACTCCCTTCCTGCCGGTCGCAGGACTGGACTGAGAAGTCCATCATCCGCTTGGCGAGGCTTGGGTCCTTCATCAAGGAGACGTTGGGCCCCAGCCGGAAGGGGACTCGGCGGTAGTCCTTGTCCCTCTTTTCCACCGACTCGGACCCCTCAGCGGCGGAAGGCGTCTTCAACACCAGTTGCGAGCTCGGCGCCGCTTTGGCACATGCTTGGGGTGCCGGCATTGTTTCTTTCAGCTCCCCGTCCTCCTCGACATCGATGACCTCTGGAGTGGGGGCTCCTACCTTGGCGGCAGCGGCGGCCGACCTGGCATGGATGACCACCTCGGGCTTGGGCGCCGGGATCGGGTCGCGCTGCCCTGAAGGCTCGGGGACGGACTCGGCCGCCCTCTTCCGCCTTCATTCTGGAACCGGCGTGTCCGGCCCGGCCTGCACCGGCCTCGCACCATTGTCGGCATGAGCCCTCTTCGGAGCGGTCTCGCCGGCCTCAACTGCCTGCTCTCGTTCCTCGGAGAACGAGAGCAGCTCATCCATGGAGAATTTCATCTTTGCACCAGAGAAGACATGGTCAATCCCAAGTAAAAAAAAAAAAAAAAAGAGAAAGAAAGAAAAAGAGAAGGGGTGGCCAAGCCAAACTCACCCGACTCTTGCTTCGAGCCAACCCCAGCCTCGTGAAGATTCCACTCCGACAGCTGGACCTCAAGCGAGGGGATCTCGGTCGATCTGAGCAGCTCATACAGGTCGAGGTTGGCTGCTTCGACGGAGGAGTTCCTATTGGGAGACCGATCTGGGTCGCTCCAAACCCAGTCGATCCTTTCGACCGAGGCAAAGAAGTACCTATTCTTCCATCCCTTGATGGAAGAGGGGAGCTCGAACCTAATACCTCGAGGGCGAGAAGAAAGGGACCACCACCCCTCCTCGGCAGGGTGGCATTTCAGGATGAAAAAGGCCCTGAACAGGGAGAAACATGCGACAATCCCGTGGAAGTGGCACAGAACGATGAAGCAGAAGATCGTTCTGATGGCATTGGAGACCAACTGAGCGGGAACAAGACGGTAGTTGGTCAGAAAGGAGAGGAAAACAGGTGGACAGGGAATCGGAGATCCCCGGCGAAGGCCTCCTCATAGAAAGCGATCCACCGAGGGCTACTAGATATGACCCACTCCCCCGGATGAGGAACAGAAAGGTGAATGGACTCGGGGATGGCGTAGGCACCCTGGATGGTCACGAGATCCTTGGCGGTGATCTCCGAAGCAATCCCTCCGGGACCTGTCGACCGAGAAGGCTCGGGTTCAGGAATAGGAGCAGGAGGGGGAGCGGGAAGGAGAGCCAAGCGAGGTGGGGGAGCAGACCCAGGTTTCCTAATGGCTACAGGATCATAGGAAGGTCTCCTACTGAACTCGTAACGTGCCACCTCCCTCTCCTCGTCGGAGGAGGAAGGAGTCCTCGGTCGGGAAGGTCCGGCCTCAGCTTGGCAGGAGGGACGAAAGTTCGGACCAAAACGGTCCATGGAAGAAGAAGAGAATGATAGAGGAAGACCTACGACGACTTCTAGTCGACGAGAAGGGAGAGGAAGAAGGAGCTAACCTGCTAAGGCTCTAGGAGGACGATGACGACCGGAGAAGGAGGAGGAGAAGACCTCTGTACAACGCTAGGCATGAAAGATTTGAAAGAAAGTAAGTTTCGAAGGACTTACCCTTCTTTTCGAGGCTACCTATGCCCGACCGTACTGTTATGGCTCCCCCAAGAGACGCTCGCCACGTGTCGCCAATCGACGGGGCCAATGCCTCAATCCGACCGTGGCCGCTCTGACTTCCGTGCCCACCATAACTGCTCCTCAGACATGGCTGCGTGGCACCCCCACACAGGCTTGAAGGACCACCGCGCGAAGTGCCGCCGATATCGGTCATTATTATACCAAATTTCTTTGCCTTTCCATGTCAGCACCGTAATTACTCCCTTCGCCCCGAGCACCGCGTGCCAACGAGCCTCGGGAGTGGGGGGCAAATGATGTGGCTAGATCGCTGACGTAGGGCGGGCAAATTGACGTGGAGTCCCCATCGGGGGCTACGCTGGATTTCCAACATGAGCCCTTTCGCTGGGCTGAGCTCCCTTGGAGCAACAGGGCCACCCGCCGAAGCCGAGCTCCATCCTCCGCCAGGTCGGTCCCCGCCTGGTGTGGACGCCTAGGCCAGAGCAGAGTACAAGTCCCCACCCAACGCGGCCCCTCAAGGTCGGGCCCCGTGGTCAGGAGTCGAGCTCAAGTCTCCTCCACCGCGAGGAGCCCCTCCGAGGTCGGATCCCCTGGGTTGGGCGGCACCCTGCCCACCTCCGTCAGGTCGAGCTCGTCCGAAGCCGAGTTCCGCTGGCCCGGAGTCGAGCTCAGCCCTCCTCCACCCAGCCGAGCCACCTCGAAGCGAGCCCGTCGGAGATGGGCCCCACCTTTCCAGCTCGGTCCCCAACTCAGATAGAGGCACCAACTACCAAGAGTGCGGCGCCTCCTCTCCACGGACTACGGCGGGCCCCCCGAGGGTAGTACAACAGCACCCGCCATGCCGCCATTAATGCCCATGGCCGTCACTCACACCAGAAAGAAAGGAAACTCATATCAAGGCGCCATGCCCTGCACCACCCTACCGTACCACCAGGGAAAAGATCCTACCGGAGAGCGCGAGTCTCGAGGGCGGCGACCTGCCAACCGAGATCCTGCCAGGCTTCTAGGAAGGAGGCAAGCAGAGGGAATGTCATAGTGCATGGAAGCTTCCCCGGCTATCTAACAGGAGAGGCGTCCTGTCTACGGCACGATACCTCGTCGCACACGTCCGGCGGCACGGGGAGATCCTGAGGCAAGCCAAAGTAAAAACCCAGCCAGGATAAGCCAAAAGTAAGTAAAGCAAAGAAACAAGAGAGAGAGGCCACATAGGAGGATCCCTCCACTTGGGCCATCACCTCTCTCAACTCACTCTCATTTTCATACACACTACACTCACTCCTCCTAGCATGGAGCTCATCCAGAGGGGCTCGACCAGGAGGATCTGTTTCCTGGATCATCACTGACTTGATCATCGGAGCGCCCTCACCGGAATCGTCGGCCCGGGTCACTGACGTTGTTTTTGCAGGTCCCGAGGCATCGGAGGCATCCCGAGTAGGCGGACGCGCGATCCTCAACACCATCAACAGCTACAGGTCACGACGATCCGGACGGCAATACTAGCCATCCATATTATTGGTAATCAACATTATCTTTTAAGATTGATGCAACTTTATAGGCAATCTAGAGATAAAAAAATAATTTAAATTACCAGATGGGATAGGTTATTATCCATAAAAATATATAAAATATAATAATATATTAAGATTCTATTAAATCATCGTTCGTATAGATAAATTATCTATTACCAAACATAATTTAATTTTTTATTTTTTTTAATAAATACCTAAAGCAAAACCCTAGCCACCGTCCAGGCTTTCCAATTCGGCCGCTCCAAGTCTCCCACCCGCTTGCTATGCTTACCCATTTGGCCGCTCCAAATCTCCCACCCGATCGGTAGCTTTTGTAGTCTGCGGGGCGGCGGAAGTCGAGGCGGAGAGGGCGGGGGGACGGCCGCCAGGACGGCAACGTGGTGGGACTCGGTGGGTCGGCGTGGCGGCGTAAGGGGTGAGGCGGCTTACGATCCTGCTCACCTCCCTCACGCTTCCAGATGGCCTGACGTCCCCGATCTAACGAATAAATTAGGTCGATAGATAGACCCTGAGAACAAGCAAGCGAGCAGGGACATAGTTACGGCGGCAGCAGTTTTAAGACCCGGCTTTGAGACGGCGAGGACCTCCGGTAACCATCTTTCTTTCTACTGCCCAACTTTTAAGGTTGCTGTGGAACTGCAGAGAAGCGATGTCGAATCCTATGAGATCCGGAAGAAAGAATCTGAGAAGAGCATCTCAAGAGGAAGCCCTTTCTCTGCAAGAAGGGCAGGGCATCGTGCAGGTCGTGTCCCTTAGGGGTTCCAATGTCATCGAGGTACGACCGTATTCTTTTTTTTTTTAATTTCCAGAGATAGTATTTCGTAAAATTCATTAAAATTTGTAAATTTTCATGCGACTTTTTTTTTTTTTTTTTTAATCTTTTGATTGCAATCCTTCGATTAGTTATGCGGGTGTGTGTTTGTGCATATTCACATGCACCTACACGAAATATTTTTCAACTTTTTATAAAAAGAAAGAAATCTTGAAGTAAGAAAAAAAAAAAAAAGAAATCTAGATGTGCTTCTGTTGATTGCCAGAAATTCCCAGACTATTATTAATTTTTTTCTGTGAGTTTTATTTTCTTGTCTGCAGTGCAGTTTTTGGTGTATGATTGAATTTAAATGGATATTGGAGAGTAGAATTATTTGAATTTGTTTTCATTTGTGACATTATATTGGTGCGTTTGACTTTGAGAACATATCGTTAGCCTTCCTTAATATTTTGCTTTAGGTCTTTAGTTCTGAATCTAACTGTGCTCTGAATGTGGCTATTTGTTGTGGATAGGTTTTGAACTGATTCTTCTTCCGGAGATTTGTTTATAGTTATAGCAGGGGAAGCATAACACCTGATGTTATTCCTGGCTTCATACTTTCGATGCCCTGATATATTGCAACTTCTGCTGCATATGGCTACGTTGTTTATGCCCCTTTAGTTACACATAAAAAAAGAATTGCAAACTGTAAACATTAGTTAGTCTTTCATTTCTTGGATTACCAAACGTAACATCTTCATTTATCATCGGATATTGCCATTTTCCTGAACAACTTTGACCATGAGGATACCAACCTTGTGCCTATTGCTGCTGAGTTTGAGTTAACTTTGGCTTTGTTTGTATAGCATAAGAAAGGTCTAGAATGTTAAATGGGTTAAGAGGATCCATGAGCATAGCTTGGTAGAAATGTCAATGTAAATATGTAAACATAGTTAAAGAAAATTGTTGAAATGAACAAGGTAGAGAAAGTGGCAATCAGTATGTAAGAAAGTGATGCAGAACCAAATGGGATGGTATGGTCGTTTTATAAAAATACAGCTCATAAAGCTTGTAACAAGAGCTTGTGAATAAGAGTTGCCCAAGAAAACTTATATGTGCAGTTTTAGAAAAAAAAAGATCAAAATATAGGAAAGCTTTAGCTGAAGATTTAGTCTTTGACATGATTGAATGACAATAATGGTAGGCATGTGACCACAAAAAGATTGTGAGTGGAGTGCCTAGTAAGTTATTACTTTGGCAGGAGATTACCAAATTGTACCAATTGGTGTCATGAAAATAGAACCTAAATCTTGCATAAGAGTGTTACAGATTTCTCTTATGTTGGTGCAAATGAAGCATTATCATCAAGTGAAAGAAATATAGGGTCATGAGATAGCTTGTTAGCGGGAGGTTAATACCAAACGAAGACAGATTCAGCTGTGATAACACAGCAATTCTGTGCACAATCTAATGTCTCATCATTCATGCCTTTAAAGTTATGGCTTAAAAACAAAATGATACTTCTATTTTACTATTGTTTAGATCTGAACTTGGTGCTTTATTTCATGTCCCATAAGCTCTTATGTTTATATTGTTTTACTTTTCTTAGGTTATGGATGCCAAAGGCATTAAATCACTGGCTCTATTTCCAGCCAAATTTCAGAGGAGCTTTTGGATTAAAAAAGGTGATTCTAGAATATTCTGACCTTTTTTTTTAAAAAATGAATTATGTTATTTTTTTCTAACATCTAGTTTTTCTAGTTATTTAAGCATTCTTACTATCATTAGTTGGTTGTCATTTTCCAAGCACTTGGTAATGCCTTTGTAATGTGATTTCCCATTTCATTGACTATGCAGGAAATTTTGTTGTGGTAGATGAAAGTGGGAGGGAAAAGGCCCTTAAATCAGGTAGCAAGATAGCGTGTATGGTTTCACGAGTTCTTTTTCATGACCAAGTTCGCAAGCTTGAAAAATCTCCAGAATGGTGAGTCATACGTGATTATTATGGTCTATTGTCTTCCTAGTAGAGTTGGCAGAGATAGGACTCCTTGAATCAAGATCCAGTGCATGAAGGGTAAATGTGGTACCGTTAATCTGGTTCTCTTGAATGTAAAAAATCTCTCTTAACATATCAAAGAAAATACAATGCTTCAATACCAATTCTTGGAAGTTAAGATTAATATTTAGTGATAAAGGGAAACATAAGAATATTTAGTGCTGTCAACCACATTTAGCACAACTTTTTTTTTTTCAATGTCCTAGTCTGCATCAGATGAACAACTAAACCTAATTGCTTGGATTCCTCAGAATCATTGTAGGAAACATATGGAAATCATCTTTGAGGAATGCAACATAAGGAAAACATCAATATGCAACATCTTATCAAAAATAATTTCTGAAAGTTTTCTCCTGGTTCACCATGAGTCCCTCATGCATTTTTCTCCCTACAGTCAGATTTATCACTGATTGCTTGCTTTTTGCTATTGTTTCTTGTATTTTTCTGCATACCTTTTCCTCATTATAGCAACCATTTTTACAATGACATCTAACACAATTCTCTTGAATTTTGATTTAATTTGAATCAGCCGCTGAAGTATACAAAATTGCTCTCTTTTGTTTGATTAGTGTTCCCAAAAGATTTATCAGTATTTGGTATGCCCTGTCTGATTCATGTGCTTCATTCTTTGTCTTGAAGTGTAGAAATGTATGTCAATTACTGTATGGCAGGCAAGCAATTTATTTGCTAATTTTGTGATTATAACTAGCAAATACATCTACAAATTCTGTTTTGGTAAGAATTGAAAAGTCTCTTCAATTTAGATAACTAACAGTATCTTAGATGAAACCTATTGTTTTTTTTGTTCGGGGGGTGGGGGGAGTTACCGGAGCCTCACAGCAACAAAACCAGTTCTGAGTTATTTTGCACATTGCTTTTCTTAATTCAAAACACAGAATTGGAAGTTCAATGTGATGTGGGAGACACTGTAACAACCTTGCTTAACTAAACCACTTTGAATGCGACACTTATGTCGATGCCCATATTGGTTTTAGCAATTACGTGACTTTTTTCCGTAATTCTTGTTGTATCCATGCAGGCCTGCAATCTTTAGAACAATGGTGGTGGATGATTCAAAATCCCATATGCAGATACCGACATCAGGGGGTGAAGAGGGATCAAATTCTGATGATGAGGATGACCTTCCACCACTTGAAGCAAACTTGAACAGGAATAGGCCTGTTGAGCTGTACTCAGATTCTGATAGCGGTTCAGATTCTGATCACATACCATAAATTAGTTGAAGGGTGCTGAACTTGGAAATCTGCAGCCCATTTTAACCCTGGTGCATGTATGCTTTGTATCAAACAGTGGCACCAGTAGGAAGTTAGTTTTTTTTGGTAGAAGGTAGGAAGTTACCTTAAATGATGACACATTTGCACAGATCTTGATGGCCTAGAAGGAGCAAAAGGTTGTCACTGAACCTAACTGAAGTGATTTTCAAATATGCATGAAGAAATATTTGCCCAAGTATTTTTCTGTTGAATTCTGGCTGGTTACACAGAGCACTGTTGTCAAACTGTGGACGAACTATTGTCTGAATTCCAAAGTGTTGTTTTGAAAAAGAAAATGAATGACAGAAAATTTGATGACTTCCAGCACTGGTTTTCGCATTTGAAACATGTTTATCATAGAATCATTGTTAAGATCAGTTAGTTCATAACCTTTTCTCTTGGAAAGTGGAGGTGCTGATGTATTAAATACACTCTCTTCACATTGATCATTCAGCATTCTCTGGTCGCCAGAGACGTGGTGCTCCTTGGTCCAGATATAATATTATTTAAATATGATGCATCAATTTTTCTCTAGTAATACATGTACCTCCTGCCATGGCTAATTGAGTGTGACCTCAGGAAGAAGTATTAGTTGTGCATATTTTGGAAGACTTGAATCCTTTCTGAGATTGAGGGTCTGAGATTGAGGGGGTGTTTAGTTTGTGACCAGTATCGAAAAGAGAACGGATTGAAATAGAAATTGAAATGGCTAAATCATTCAAAGCGGTTGGTTTGTGAAATGGCCAAATCATTCGAAGCAGTTGGTTTGTGACTATGGTTTGTGAAATGGCCAAATCATTCAAAGCAGTTGGTTTGTGGCCAGGAGCCAAACTGAATGGAGATTTAAAATTTTAGGAAGCAGGGATTGGATTTTAGAAGAATTAGACTATTTTCATCTCATTTTGAAATCTTGAATTCTTTTTAACTAAATAGTTAAAATGAGAGCCATCCATTCATATTTTTCTAACACTTTCTTGTCAAACACTCCTTTGGTCTCAGCAAGGTATCAGCCGTGATCTCGTGTCTCCATTGAGTTCAGAGCATTCAAACCGAGCACATTCCGCCCTCAAAATGATAGGGATCGGCTCGCACTCCCTCACAATAAAGTTTTAGTTAACAACATGGAAATCACCTTGATATACGGATGACAATCATCTCAACCCCTCGAGTTGTTGTTTATCACCCTCAAGTTCCTAGTCACCAAAATCTCCTCAAAAGCAACAGCCAACTTTGGCACGCTCCCCGCCTTCCCATTCCTTATCTCATCCTTCTTTATTCTCTTATCCACTAGCCGGTGTGAATGGTTATCGTCCATGAACAAATGAACCCTCCCCCTGAGCTCGGTTCAACTCACAATCCTTAGCCCTCTCTCCCTCATCATTGCTCGAATTCCCGCCACACCATCTAACCTTCCGGCCTCTGAATACATGTTTGATAACAAAACACAATGCCCCACATTAGTGGGCTCGAGCTTGATGACATGCTCCAAAGACAAATCCCCTGGCTGGACATTCTTTCTTTTGTTTTGGTCTGCAATCTGTTCTTGACCAACTTTTTAGAGGTCTGTTCCAGTAGATGAATGTTCCGAAGGCCTCTTTGTACTCTGTCACTAGAACAGAGAAGGTCTCTTTATACCTTGTCAAACTGTTGATGAAACGTACTTTCTTCTTAATAAGTCTTGCTATCTCTTGTTCAAAAAATTAAAAAATAAGATAAAATAAAATAAAAAAAAGAAAAGAAAAGGTATATTTTTGTATTATAAAGTTTGGATATATTAACAATCGTGATCAAGATTTAGATTTTATCAATTTGGTCAATAAAATAACCAAATTGATCAGGAAAACGACAGACGGAGCTCAATGCCGTTTGCCTGTATCTATCACGTGACTCCATGTGCATATTAAATATCCTGACATAATGAAATAAAGATTAAAGATGTATTGACATGGCATCTAATTATGTTCATGATTGTATATATTCTGATTACAAGCAGGGAGCCTCTTTTTTTTTTTTTTCCATCTTATGGTCGTCATCATCTAGGGTTTCAAGGATAAATAAAGGAGAATGGAGATGGAAAGGGAAAAGCAAAAAACTCATTTTTTCTATGTATGAATCCAAAACTCTATGTTTTCTCCTTCTTTGATCCCTTCTAATCAATGGAAGTAGTCATATAGCTTTAGTTTGGCCTCTTCGTCAACAAGCAAGGTTTCACCTTCATTTTGACACTTTGCTCTATCCAAGAAGAGTAATATTGGTCCAAAAAAAATGAAAGTATGATATGTTTATTTGATAGTAGACATCGTAGACTAAAGACAATCATGGTAGAATGTTTGTAGGCTATCATAACTATCATATAAGTATGATTTAATATAACAAAATGCCCTGTTTCTTAAATGTTTATTATTTTTCATTTTTCAGATGGTTTGATTGTCTAGGATGAGGAGTTATATTGTGGATATTTCGATTGGATAGACCCTCCTATATATGCTTGATTAATAGTGGTAATTCCTGAATTACATGATAAAAATTAGATTTTAAAGAAAGAAAATAAAAATTTGTAGATTTTTGCTAATCAAATAAAGCTGGCTATAGTTGAGAATGAAGTAAATAGGCTTTATGAACTTGAGGTACATGATTCAAAAATTATGGAAATCAGAGGTTTAGCTTGAGAGATTTAGAAATATAGCTTTGTTTGCATTATTTGTGTCAATAGCTATATTTTTTTGAAGGGCGATAAAACTCTAATGTAATCATGATATTGGTACGATGTTGTAATTTATGAAGTTGTAGATATACAAGGATAATTGTCAATTAGGTTGGGCATAATTTTGATATGTTGAGAATATTTATCATGATGTCATATTATCTAAATTTATCGAAGACCGAGACATTCTCATCCATTATTGCACCTGCATATGTTTGGTACTTGGATTTATAGTGATCTCCTTTAATTATGGTTTTCTTCATATTATAATTGGAATGTTCAGTGATTACTTCAATCTCACCTATATCATGACCCTGTGTAGCATGCAAGCAAGAACTCTCAGCAACATACAAATGGAAAGTAAAAGGATTAGCAAGTATGAATGCAATGGAATATTTACAGATGTCTGCAACTTGCTGTCTACCATTCATATATTTAATTACAATTAAAAAATTGTTCTATTGTCCAAATAACCTACTGGAAGAAAAATGGAAAAGAATCATAAAGGAAAAATGACTTGCTATTACTTAGAAAAGCAAGAAAAATTGAGCTCTAGTTTTCCGTGCCTGCACATAAGATAGATCGCGTGCATTTTTCAAAAAATTGTAGTAGTACTTCTACACAACCATTGGAAAGCATAGCAGCCCATGACATGAGATGAATCTAAACAGTAGCTAGTATCAGAAGAGATAAATGTTATATTTCCTTGGAAATTTTGGACTATGTACTTTAGTTTTGCCATCTAATAGTGGTGCAAAAATATTCTTCAAACATGATATAATTATTTCATTGCCAAGCCACTGAAAACATCTCAGTGCCAAGCCACTAGGATTGCATTTAAAGCAAACATTTCACATAATATATCGCAACATACATGATATGATTATTTCATTACCAAGCCGCCAAGATCATCTTGACTTCCGGAAGGGAGTTATAAAAGTTAAATATCACTAAGCTTATTTCTGAATATACTTAGTTATAAAAGTTAAACATTATTTAGATATGATAATCTCATTACCAAGCCATTAGGACTAACCTGAGAATGAAGCATAGCACAACCAGCACCAACTTAGCTTATTCCTGAATTGATAAAATAGTTTCAACATAACATAATAATTGGCACACAAAATAATACATGAATATTCAAACAAGAGGTTTTTATTGCCAGGTATGCCTAAACATATTTTAATCAATTGAACATTCATAGAGTCAGAATACTTTCAGATTAACAACAAAAGCAAACATAACTCTTAACATTCATAGAGTCAAAACAATAATATTTTCTTTTGGTCAACTTGAATATTTACAGAGTCAAAACACTTACAACATACATCCAACTCTAACAATTCTATGATCAGCAAATATAAAATGTTAACAAAATATCAACCAAGATCCAAAAATAGAGAGGGACTTCATGTCCATTGTTGTGATGTTTAGCTTGATTGAGGAATAATTGACTCTATCATTGATGTCTGATTGCTAATAACTATCCTCCTTTGCCAAGGTAGTCCTGTGGCATTGTCCTTTATATTGCAGTCCCTTAAGGTGCAATCTTTATTAAAGTCCTACAAAGCCATATGTAAAGAAGTTGGTTGTTGATGAATTAACATAACATCAAATTTATCCTAATCTTTGTCTCACATATATTATGATACTAAGCATAGAATTCACATTCATCTTGCATCTCTCAGTCATATAAAATATTTTACTTCGATCTGAAATATATATCCCATAGCCAATAGGGGCTGTTGAGGCCTATATCATCTATTTAACATTATTTGTTAGCATATTTTTAAGGTAATTTCAAAATAAAATCAATCAATCAATTAGCTTCCATTTTTGTTTCTTCTTTTACTATTCATTTGCTACTGATTTTTGCTTTGTACTGCTATCCTGCACCAAAAATTTGAAAGAAATGATCGATGTAGAAAATCAACTAGATAGCATATACTGTACTCTAATAAAGTAAACATGGGTAAACATATACCCGTATTGTCTCTTGGGAGCTGTGGACTGGTGCACTCCCTCTTTTATTACCTGTATCTTATCTCTTACTCCGATTGTTAGTAGGAGCTATATATGGACTCTTACATACTCTTTTATTATGGCTAACCATGTGATACTTGGAGCAAGTTACTATTCCCCCTTCTTAGATAGCCTATATAGATTTTTAGGCTGTTCAAGGTCTCTTCTCCTCTACTTTTTAGGTCTACTAT
This sequence comes from Areca catechu, assembly GCA_021397845.1. NCBI lineage: Eukaryota > Viridiplantae > Streptophyta > Magnoliopsida > Arecales > Arecaceae > Areca > Areca catechu. Next base: position 37,755,849 of record CM038040.1, read on the forward strand.
GGGGTCTTCTAAGTGGTGGTGGTTATGGTGGCTCAAACACAGACTTTGTCCATAATCTTCTATAGTTTTAAACCAATGTGCCACATAATCTTTTAAGTTTGTCTATTAAATTATATCACCATCATTGCATGAGGGCATGGAATTCTACTAAGTTGCCATGCCCTACAACTGTAGTTTCTATTTTTGGGATCAATAATCCAACTATCAACTTTATGCCTTACTTCATAACTATTCTTTCTAATGTAAGTTAAAGTATAATATCTATTATTAACCTTGGATTTCTCTATCTTTGTTTGGATGTTAGGATATATGGGATCACAAAAACTTTTCAGCTCTTTCCTTTTCTATCTTAACTTGATCATCAGACGGATCCTGATCTCTTTCAGCATTGTGATAATGGGCCTACCTCCACTTTTTAAAATATATGAGTTAAAACATGCTGCCATGTTATTTTGTATAATATTACTACATACTCTCTCTACAAAGAAAGCTCTAGTCCAAGTCCAGGGAGGAGCATCTCCTGTTATTTATGATATTTTTATAAGCCTCTTCACTTACACTTTTCAAATATTCTAGTGTAGCCTCCTGCTCCTGTAATGTATAAGTAAGTGCTACTCCCATAGTACATTTTTAAGAACATTGCTTTTATATTTTTTTTGAAAATTATTTTATATATGCCTCATACAAAATCTATGCTCAACCTCTCCTAAAAGTTGCTAAAAATATGGAGCTAGACCCTACATTGCAAAACAATAAAAAGAAAAGGCAGAAAATATTATGTAATTGTAACAAGGAATGATGTAGAAAATAACTAATAGAAAATATAAAATTTATTACTTAATATTACCTTTTTTGGTATAACATAAAAATCTAACATTTTTATTGTGCAAAGACTATCCATTAGAGCAGATTTAGAAACCATTCCTAGGATTCTCTTGTTTCTGTCTCTACTATTACACAAGCTGTAAGAAACATCCTTGATTGGTATCTCTCCCAACTGCTACCAGTAGAAGTCCTTGGAAAACTGACTTAAAGAAACGACCATCTAAGTAAGTTATAAGCCTACAACTAGCAAAAAGATCTCTTCTTGCATGCATCAAAGTATACATAGAACCTTTGAAAAATAGGCTTAACATCAACTTGTGGGATACATGAATAACAACTATGCTATTAGGGTTTAACCTTTTTAATTAATGAACATAGTCATATAATCTTGCATACCACACCTTATAAGATGCTTGAGTTTTTTCAAGTACCCTCTTTCTTGTCCTATAATACTGATATATTAAAATATTAATAATCAGGTTCTTGTGAACATTTTCTTGTTGTTGCCGTCCTTATCGTCGTAGCCTGTAACTCGGATGTGGCGCCGGACGACAGCCTCGTTTCCTGAATTCAGCAGTTCCTAGTCTTGTAAAACAAAGTTAGCGACCCAGACCGAGAATCCCGGTGAGGGCACTCCGACGATCAAGTCAGCGGACGGTAAAGAGAAACAGATCCTCCAAGGTGGCTCCCTCTTTGATCACCACGCTTGAAGGATAGTTTTTAGTAAAGGATGGAGTAGGAAGGGTAGGAGAGGTGATGCAGGACAAAGGGAGGGCTAGGAGGATCGTTGGAGAGCTGAGAAGTCTCCTATGATTAGGGTCAAAAAGGCGGAAAAAAAAAAATGGAGACAAGAAACATGGATACTCTATAGACTTGGGACTTACCTTCATGGAGAGACGTCGCACCTTTAGGGCATCCCACCCACCCTACTACATGTAGTCTAGGGCGTCCCACCCATCTCACTATATGCGGAGCCTAGGGCGTCCCACCCAAATCGCTACCTGGGGCCGTGAAGGAAAAGCTCCAAGATCATAGAGAGGACTCAGCAAGGGAAAAGATAACTAGGGCCTCGCATCTCTCGATGCTCGAAAGCCAAGGAAGTGGGATCTCACACCTCTCGACACCCGCAGGTGAAGGAAAGACGGGCCTCATGCTCGGAAGCAGAACCAAGAACACCTTTTTCAAAAATTCATAATCATCATCATTATATTTTATTCAAGAGAGGAGGTGCCTTTATATAGGCTTACAAAATTTGGGGCCCAATAAAAGAATACAAGGCATGTAGCCCCAAAAAAAGGTGACATCCCAAACCTACTTTGTTTGCAGCATGAAAACATGATAAAAATCTAAACACAATCCTTCTTATATTGTAGAAAATAAAACTAATCCTAATCTAAAACTAATTTAAAATTTTTTTTCCAACTGATCAATATATTTAGATTTAAAATAAATAAAATAAATTCTAAACTTCTCAAGATCCGTGTTGAATTACCGGGTAAAAAATTCTTGCTCCGAGAGCATGCGCTTTGAAAACCGTGCAGCTTTAAGAATAGTGCAGCTTTCATGTTCGTGCGCTGCAGGTTCCTTCTCCACGGACCGAAGGGGCTGAACTACGGTAGCTACGGAGGTCGGGACGGCCGGCGGCGGGCACGGGTGGTCGATAGGAAGCAGGGGCAGACGGTGATGATCCTTCTCAGGGTGGCGTCGGTGATGGAGATGCTATGGAGGCAGAGGACCTTGAGAGAGAAGAGGCGCTTGAAATGGGCGGCGGGATAGGAGAGGTGGAACCCACAGACGGTGAGGCGGAAGAGGTTGGGGCTCTCGCAGAGGTGGAGGAAGTCCTCCGAGCGCTCGCCGGCGGTGGCGGAGAGGAGCGCGGCATGGGCGGACGGACATGGGAGGAGCCGCATAAAGGGGGGAACGGCCGTGGGCGATTCGTGGGATTCGCCGGTGTTCCCACGAGGAGATCGATGCCGAGGAAAGGTGGACGGCCGTCGGGGGTGGTGCCGGAGGTCGGGCGTGGTGGATCCAAGACAAACGGGAAGAAAAAAAAACAAAAAATGGAGGTTCTGGGCAATTCTGGGAGGTTGAAGATGATAGGAATAGCAGAAGGATAAAATGGGGATAAGTCTGGAATAAGACTAGAATAACAGGAATAGATGGAATAGATAGGATAAATATTTTTAAACTAAAAATAAAAAAAATCTGAAAAAAGAAAAGGAAAACTCGGATGGGTTTTGATGTCCCCATCAAGAGGAGTAAGGCTCAAGCCATGACGGCCATGTCCGTCGGAACTCTCTCTAGGAGTTTTGTGGTAGCCTCTGTGTGCTCTCTCCGCTTCTATCTCCTTCTCCGCCTTTTCCTTGCTTTCCCCTTCTCATCCATTGGGTCCTCCTTTTAGATCATCGGCACTCCCCACTTCTTGTCTCGATTTTCTCCCTCCTGGGGTGCTCGACAGTCAACAGCATTCGTTGGCCGTGCTTCCGAGGTCATTTTCCCTTATAGTAGGGAGTTATATTGCGAGCCTTATTTTCCTGATGGGTTATCATGGTTAGGGAAGTTTAACAGGGCCTCGATCCGGAGGTAGCCGCCCTCAGGTCTGAGATCCCTAACATGGCCTTCTCCTTTTGAGTGGTACAGATGGTCGGCTGCAAGACCCGGTGCCTCGATCGGGGCACACCTCCCAAATTGGTGCAAACGATGGTAGGCGCACCTTGCTAGCTTTGGTGCGCGTACTGGACGTACCGTACGGGATGCACAGGCTCCGATGGCAGACTTGGTGCTGACGCCTTTGTCCTTTTTGTGAAGCTTTCGAGGAGCAGGCTTGACTTCGGTCGAGATGGGCTCAACCCTTGGGGAGCCACCTGGCGAAGGAGCGGAGATGGCTCGACTTCGACCAAGGTGGGCTCAACCCTTGGGGAGCCACCTGGTGAAGGAGCGGAAATGGCTCGACTTCGATCGAGGTGGGCTCGACCCTTGGGGAGCCACCTAGCGAAGGAGCGGAGGGAGCTCGACTTCGATCGAGGTAGGCTCGACCCTTGGGGAGCCACCTGGTGAAGGAGCTGAGGGAGCTCAACTTCGGCCAAGGTGGGCTCGATCCTTGGAGAGCCGCCTGGAGAAGGAGCAGAGGGAGCTCAACTTTGGTCGAGATGGGCTCGACCCTTAGGGAGCCAACTGGCGAAGGAGCGAAGGGAGCTCGACTTCGGTCGAGGTGGGCTCGATCCTTGGGGAGTCACCTGGCGAAGGAACTCGGAAAGAATCCGACATGGTTACATCTACCCGCTTCATTGCCAGCTGGATCCGAGGTATGCTCCACGTCAGTGGTCTTGCTATATCATTTGTCCCCCACTCCCAAGTCCCATCGAAGCATCGTGACTGGGACAAAGGAAGTAAATGCAGAGCTGACATGGAAGGACAAAAATTCGGTGCCATTATTTGCCACGATCACCACCACTTCACAGGTTGTGCCTTGAGGTCCAATGCACGGGCACCACGTCCGTGAGTCCAAGGAATCATAATTGCTGGTGCCAGACCCAAGACAGTTTTCAGTGCATCGAAACGTCGCCACTGGCCGTCCCCCACATGTGGCGCTCATCTGATGGCGGAGATGCAAAAAGGATGTATAGCCACAGTCCATCGATTTTGAAAGGAGAGAGGACTTTCCACAAACTTGCTCTTTCAAACTTCTCGTGCTCACCGGTGGTTCAAAGTTTCTTCTTCCTTGGTTGTCCTCTCTCTTCAAGATAAACAAGTCAGTCCCTGCATCCTTCCTTCCTTTTTCTTCTTCTTTTTCTTTCCAACCGGTAGTGTCCGAGTCCTTCCCTTTCTTTTGGGCAGGCCGAAACCTTCTTTTAGGTCTTCCATCCCCTTCGTCTTCGTTCCTTCTACCTTGAATGGCTCCTTCGGGTTGAACCCTCCGATTCTTCAACAATCATAAAAGCAGGCCCTTCTCGGTCGAGGACTCCATCCTCTGATAAGGAGACGAGGTTCCTCTTGCGGTCTGGAGGAGCCTGCGTCCCACTGGGATCGTTACAGGAAGTCCTAGGGTTCTTCCTTCTTTCTCTGTTCCTGCTGTCGCTCCTCCGGTGCTAGTGGCTTCGACTGGTCCCTTCGACATCATTTCGACGATGACCGAAGAGGACCTTTCTCTGATTTGGGAGACATATGGGGTCCTGGATTCTATCTGACTCTCGCTCCCGAGGCTAGGGGAACAGGCCATCTCGAGTGGTCCAGGTCAGATTGCCTTCTACGAAGAGTTCCTCGTTGGGGGCCTTCATTTTCCTCTTCACCCCTTTTTCCTTTCCTTCCTAAGCAACTTCCATCTTGTCCTAGCCCAGTTGGCCCCTAATGCCATCAGGGTTGTTGCAGCCTCCATCGTTTTCTATCACTTTCATTGGTTTGTTACCTTTTTTTTCTTGTTTAGAGCTCTCTTCACCCTGAAGCGCCACCCCACCGACGATGGGTGGTGGTTTCTTTCGCCCCGACCTAAGTGCCTCAGGTTCGACCTCCCCTCTTCCATCAAGGATGGAAGAATCGATACTTTTTCATCTCGGTTGAGGGTGTTGACTGGGTCTGAAGTGATCCGGACCGGTCCCCAAACTGTAACTCCCAAGTAGAGTCTACCGATCGGGAGGTCTTCACCCAGTTATTAGTGCAAGCTCCCCTTTCTCGATGTTCTACTGTTGGAGCAGAACTTGTTTGAAGCCACGGTCAGCCCGATCTGAGAACTTGGTGAGTCTCTATCGAATGTGTCCCTTCTTTTCTTTTTGTCTTTTGACTTAGGGCTGACTCTCTTTCCTTTTTTCTTGCAGGAATGAAGTACTCGGTCGAGCATTTGATGGAGTCCGCTTGCAAAAGGAGCTCTTTGGTCGGGGTCAGGGAGACTCCACCAAAGAGGACCCGGGCGGAGCCCGGGCAGGGATCCGGGCCCACTCTGTCTTTAGAGGCGAGGGTGGCTAATCCGGTTCCAGACCTCCACAATAGTGAGCACCCTTCCCGGAAGTCATTGAGGTTGAGGAGGGAAGGGGAGACGAGCGGCCTGCTCTGCCTCCTGTGTCGCCGACCATGGCGGCGAATCCTACAACAACGGCCGAGGTCCCTTCATGGGCCGTGCATCCCAGCACCGAGGAAGCCTCGGCACCTTCATCCCCCGAACCTTGGCACACATCGACGGGGGTCCCAATGAATGCCTCGGTCATCCAAGACCCCGCCCTGGTGGAAAGGATGATGGAATATGCCGTTCAGCCCCGGGATCGCCGCGTGAGGGCAGGTAGGGGCTACACAGCGGCCATACTTGGCATAATTTCCCAGCTCTTCTCGGTGAGTGTTTTGCTTCTTTAATATTCCAATTGAGTCATTGGGACTAACCTTCTTTTTGATGCAGATCAGAATCGACATGCTCCTGCTCTGAGACTTCTGCACCAACTGGACGAAGAGGGAGGCCCAGAAGGATAAGCAACTGGGCTCCCTCGTAGCCGACATGAAGACTCTGATGGAGAAGGGGCAGGAGATGAGGGAGACTAACAAGTCCCTTCAAGGTGACCTGTCCAGGGCTGAGAGGCGTATCAGGGAACTAGAAGCATCCTTGGCCAACGAGAAGGCCCGAATGAAGCACCGTGCAGTGGAGTATGCAGCAGAGGTGTCCCGCCTTGAGGGGCGATCCCGAACCCTCGAGGCCCGAGTGAATGAAGTCCTTGCCAAGTTGGTGGCGACCGACGAGAAGGCAAGGGGGGCAATGGCATTGATGGAGACTGCCAGAAGGAAGCCCTCGAGGCCGTGCCCAAGTTTTGGGCCTCATAAGAGTACGACGACGAGGTCCATGAGGCAGCCATGGATTCCTTTATGAAGGGATTTAAGGTCTGCTGGGAGAATGTGGTGTCGGCTTTCCCGGAGCTCAACTTGGAGGGCATCGCTATTGGTGACATGGGGGAGTAATCGAAAGAGGCGGGGACCCCATCGGGGGCAACAGAGGCAATGATCGCCGAGCAACTGATCGAGCGGATGGTGGAGGTCCAAGGGGATACCGATGTCTCGGTGCACCGACCTGGGAAGGAGCCGGTAGTGCAGTGACCTCCCGGGGGCCTTCACCCCTCCGACTTTTGTACTTAGGATAGGGTTTTTAACTTTATCTTTGGGAATGCCCGGCCTGTTGGGGGTCTTTTCAAGTTGTAAACCTTTTATGCAATAAAATCTTTTTTCTTCATGTCTTCTTGCCTTGCATTTTAATCTTCTGTTCCTTTTGTGCTTCATGTGTCTTCCTGCAATTTCACGAACTCAAGCCTTGTATAGATCCAACCATCCGGGGCTTTAAATCTTTGTCCTCTCTGGGAGGCCTCAGTCATAGCAGATGACTTAGAAAGGATCTGGAAGTCCCTGAAGGGATCATCTGGGCTAAACTGGGGCACCAACTGGAGGACTCCGGGTGCCTGCCCGGGGTCGGTGGCCTGTTTAAGGGTCCTTCCGTCCATGCCGGGAGTCAGGGTGAGACTTCAGTGGGGAGCTTGACCTTAGTGATGAATTTAGCCTCTGCTCTTGGTTCGAAGGCAGGGCTTCGGAAGCTCTCTAGTTTGAGGGGTCAAACTGTGAGTCCAGGCGGTAGATGACGGGATTCATGGAGTTTCTCGGCCGATATCTCAGGACTGTGAGTACCAACAGGTGCGGGACTTCTGGAGTTTCCGGTCTTGAGGTGCTGAGCTTCAGGAGTTTATGGTCTTAAGCTGCAGGGCTTTAGGAGTTTTCAATTTTGAGGTGCCGAGCTTCAGGAGTTTCCAGTCTTGAGGTGCCAGACTTCAGGAGTTTTCGATCTTGAGGTGCCGGGCTTCAGGAGTTTCTGTCTTGACTTCATCGAACTGGGTTCCAGTGGGTTGTTTGCGGGACTCCTAGGTCTCCTGTCTTCGGTCACTAGACCTGGGATCGGGCGAAACCATTCCTGCGAGACAGAGGCAACTGTTGTGCTAAAAAGAATTTTATTATTAACGAGAGGAAGCCTTACATCATTGGTAGTACATCCTCAAGTTGCTGGCATTTCAAGTCCGTGGGAAGCAGGCTCCATCAAGCTTGGCGAGGTAGTAGGCCCCATGAGGAAGGGCCTCGACCACTCTGTAAGGACCTTCCCAGTTTGGAGAAAGCTTGCCGCATTCTCGAGATTAGGAGGCCTCTACCCGTCGCAGTACTAGATAGCCAAGACGGAAGGTCTTTGGCTTCACCTTGGAGTTGTAATACCGAGCCACTCGTTGCTAGTAGGCCACCATCCGGAGTCGAGCCTTATCCCTTGTTTCTTCAAGCAGGTCCAGGTTGAGTAGGAGTCGGGCTGGGTTCTCACTTTCATCGTACTGCTCCACTCGTAATGTGGGCAGACTTAGTTCCACTAGGACCACGGCTTTTGCGTCGAAGAAGAGGTTAAAGGATGTCTTGTCTGTGGCCATTTGGGGCATTGTATGGTACGCCCATAGGACATTGGGGAGTTCTTCGCCCCATCTACCTTTGGCTTGGTTTAGCCTGGTCCAGAGTCCTTGAAGGATGGTCCAGTTAGTCATCTTGGCCTCTCCATTGGTCTGAGGGTGGGACACCGAGATGAAGCAATGGCGGATGTTGAGGCCATCGCAGACTCCTTGAACTCCCGATTGTCGAACTGCCGTCCGTTGTCAGTAATGATGGTATGAGAGAGTTTGAAGCGGCATATGATTGATTTCCAAAAGGACTTGTTAACGTTGGCCTTCGTAATTCATGCTAGCGGTTCAGCCTCGACCCACTTGGTGAAGTAGTCGATGGCAACTATTAAGAACTTGTGTTGCCCGGGTACAGGAGGAAAAGGATCAAGGATGTCCATGCCCCACTGGACGAACGGCCAAGGGGGAAGAGAGCTGGGGGAGTGGTATAGCCAGCTGACATTGCACGTTGGCATGGCACTGGCATCGGTCATATTTCTTTATGAAATCGGCTACATCCTCTCTCATGGTTTTCTAGTAGTACCCCTTGTGGAGGGCATTATATGTTAATGTTCTATCCCCCACATGATTTCCGCATAGGCTTTCGTGTATCTCTTGGAGTATGAAGGTCGCCTCCAAGGGTCTCAGGCACTTCAGGAGTGGGTAGAAGTAGGACCTTCGGTAGAGTTGCCCGTCCATCAGCACGAAGCATGTAGCCTTCCTCTTGATGAGGCTGGCCTCAATGCGATCCTCGGGCAAGATCCCATCGGTGATGTACCATACATACTTGTCCATCCAGCTGGGCTCTAGGGTGACTTGCTGGACTTTCCCTGGTACTTCGTAGCTTGGGGCTTGAAGATGCTCGATATGGGCATTCTACAAGGACGAGTTTGGCTGGGTTGCCAGCCGGGAGAGGGCGTCAGTGCGAGCATTCTCTCCACGTGGAATGTGGGAGATGCTAAAGCACCTGAAGCCCGCTGCACTTGTATGTACCAGCTCTAAGTTCTTCGACATTTGAGGGTCCCGGGCCTTAAATTCTTCTGAGATATGCCCAGCCACCAACTGTGAGTCAGTAAAGACTTTCAGGTTGGACATGCCCAGTTCGTGAGAGACTCTTAGTCCCACGAGGAGCGCCTCGTACTCCACCTGGTTGTTAGTGGCTGCGAACTAAAAATGGAGCGCGCACTCAGCAACGACTCCTTTGCTGTTGGCAAGAATGAGTCCAGCTTTGCTTCCCCCGATGTTGGATACTCCATCCACATGCAGGACCCAGATATCCCCCTCCGGTTTAGGTCCCGTCTATTGCTCTTGGGAGATCTTCTCTGGCTTCTCGCCCAGACCTGCGTACTTGACCAGGAAGTCAGCCAGTACCTGTGCCTTCATGGACGACCTCGGGTGATAGGTAATGTCAATTTTGCTGAGCTTCAGTGCCCACTTCGCCAGACATCTGGATGTGTCGGGGTGGCTAAGTATGGCCTTCAGTGGTTGGTCCATCAAAATTATGATCGGGTGTGCTTGAAAGTAAGGCCTGAGGCGTTGGGTAGACATGATGAGCACAAAAATTAACTTCTTGGAGCGAGAATACCTGACCTCGGCATCACGGAGAACCTTGCTAGTATAATATACTGGCCTCTGGGCTCCGTCTTCGTCCGTGTAGACCAAGACCGAGCTGACGGCTCCCTGGATGACCGCCATGTACAGGAAGAGCTCTTCTCCATCTTCCGATCGAGAGAGCAGTGGTGGTGATGCCAGGGTCTTCTTCAGCTCCTCGAAGGCTTTCTAGCACTTCTTTGTCCAGGTGAAGTCATGCATCTTGTGCAGTATCTTGAAGAAGGGTTGGCAACGGTCGACAGATTGCGAGATGAACCGGCTTAGGGTCGCTATATGGCCAGTGAGTCGTTGGACTTGCTTATTGAAGGCGGGATGCTCCATATCAAGAATTGCTTAGACCTTTTTTAGGTTGGCCTCGATCCCTCTCTGGGTGACCATGAAGCTAAGGAACTTTCCAGCTGCCATACCAAAAGTGCATTTCGCCGGGTTCAGCTTTATTTGGTGAAGGTGAAGGTTGCGAAAGGTCTCCGCTAGGTCATCGACATGGTCCGAGGTTGGCCTACTCATAACGAGCATGTCGTCCACGTAAACTTGTATGTTGCGACCGATCTAGTCTTTAAAGACCTTGTTGACTAGCTGCTGGTACATGGCGCCAGCATTCTTCAGGTAGAACGGCATCATTCTATAGCAGTACGTCCCACGATCTGTGATGAAGGCAGTGCATTCCTCATCCTCCGGATGCATTCGAATCTGGTTGTATCCAAGGAATACATCCATGAAGGAGAGTAAGCGGTGCCTCGAGGTGGCATCCACGAGTTGGTCGATCTTCGAAAGTGGGAAGCTATCCTTCGGGCAAGTACGGTTGAGGTCGGTGTAGTCTACACAGATCCTCCATTTCTCGTTGCTCTTCTTGACCATGACCACATTCACCAACTAGCTAGGATATCGTACTTCACAAACGAATCCAGCCATGAAGAGCTTCTCCACTTTGTCGTTGATCGCCTTCTGCCTTTCTGAGGCAAAGCTTCTCTTCTACTACCGAACTGGGCGGTACTTCGGGTCAACATTCAGCTTGTGAGTAATGATGTCAGGGAGAATCCCCGGTATATCAGTCATAGTCCTGGCGAACATGTTCGCATTCGCTCGGAGGAAACTCAGCAAGCGTGCTCGTTCTTCTTTAGGTAGCTGGGCTCCTACCTATATTGTCTTCAGCAGGTCCGAGCCGAGGGGATATGTCAAAAGGCATTCGATGAGGCTGCCCCTAGGATCCTGCGCCCTTTGGTCGAGGTCATCGATGCCAGGATCATCCTCAATGCTTCGGGCCCCGGGGATGGCCTGCAGGCAATGTTGGACCGGTTGAGGTGCTCCCCTCATCTTTCCCATGCCGTAGGGGATCGAGAACTGCACCAATAGCCATTTGGTGGATATGACCGCATCAAGTTGAGCCCGGGATGGCCAAGAATTATATTGTAAGGGATAGGAGCCTAATGACAGTGAAGGTCATTGTGACCGTACTCTGTTGGGATGGTGACCAGGCTGTGACGGGGAGAGTAATTTCTCCCTCAACTCCCATGGAATCTCCAGTAAAATCCATGAGAGGGGTGTACACTGGTCTCAGTCGATCAAAGGACAAGTTCATCCGAGAGAAAGCATCGTAGATAAGGACATCAGTCGAGCTCCCACTATCGACCATAACCTGTCTTACAGGATGCCTGGCAATGATCATTTTGACCACGACGGCATCATCATTTACATTTTCTTCTTTACTTTCCTTCCCCTTCATAAAGGGGAGTACATTTTCCAGACTCTCTCCCTCCTGGGCTCTCTTAAGAGCGCACTTTATTCTCCAACATATCATACCCACAGGCTTCTCGGTGGATCGATTGTTAACTACTAGGACAGGAGGAAGAGCTACAAGTGGCTGATTCTCTGCTGAGACGTCGTCCCTCATGAACTTTCTGAGGTAGCCCCTCCTTGTCAAGTCTTCGATTTCCTTTTTTAGGTTGCGGCAATCCTCGATATCGTGGCCGTGGTCATGATAGAATTGATAATACTTCATCCTATCACGACCGCTTGACGACTTCAGTGGGGGAGGTCAGCGTAGGTAGCACTCGCCCTCGATTTTCATCAAGATTTTTGATCTTGGAGCGAGGAGGGGAGTGAAAGTCTCCTCTAAAATGGGACCGCCCTTCAGCTTCAGTCCTGATCGAAAGTCCGTGGATGGCCCAGGTCTCCGCATCCCATGTGCTTCTCTCGGGGTCGGCTTCTTTGGAGGCTTCCCGTCCAGTTCCTTTCTGGTGCGATCGGCCTCCTCGGCATGGATGTACTTATGGATGTGGAGAAGGAGATCAGAGTACGTCTTCGATGGCTTCTTGTCCAAGGAGTAGGTCAGGTGGGAGGTTTTGAGCCCTCTCTTCAATGCCAGCATGGCGATGGGCTCGTCCAGACTGTAGATCTCAAGGACGATAGCTTTGAAGCGGGTCACGTAGTCCCGCAGGGATTCATGATCTTGCTGCTTGATAGAGAAGAGCCTATCCACCTCTCATGGCACCTTCTGACAGACATCAAAGTGGGCCACAAACCTCCTCTCTTGCTGCAGGAAGGAGTCGATGCTTTCGGGTTTGAGACAGGTGAACTAGACTCGAGCGGCCTTCTGGAGGGTGGCTGAAATGGCAATGCACAGGAGGGCGTCCGTCGCTCTCATGAGAGCCTTATAGCTCTCTAGGTGGTCCAGGAGGTCGGTGGTCTCATCGTAGGAATCCATATGAGGCATACGGAACCGACTCGGGATCGGTTCCACTTGGATTTCTGGGAAGAAGGGGATCGGGCATCGTAGTCCGCTGGCTCCTTAGAGGAACCCTGCATGTTGGTGAACTGGCGGGAGAGCTCCACCAGCTTGCGCTCTTGTTCTTCTAAGCACCTTTCGGCCATGCGCCTAATGGCCTCGTCAGTGGAACCTTCCACAGAGGCTGTTTGAGAAGATGGGGTTGACAGTTGAAGATGGTCACGGTGAGGAGCCTTGCCTCGGTGGTGTTTGCCCTGCTTGACGATGGCATTGCCGTCTGCTGGGGACTGGCTCTTCCGGTCAGCCGACCCAGAATGATTTCTCTTTGCGGGGATCCGGTGACTCCCCCGGGGATCAGTTATGGCCCGCGGATGCGACGACCTGCCTTGAATGGAGCATAGGCTACCGTGGGGACCAGCGGCTTGGGCTGCAGGGGTCCCTGGCTGTGGCTTGGTGACCAAGAAGCGATGCTGGTGTTGCAGCTGCCTCACGGACACGGCTAGAACCTACATCTACTAAGCGAGTGCAGAGTATTGGCCATCTACCCGGGGCGGCTGTGGTAGAGCGGGAAGCTCCCTTTTTAGGCTACGTGGGCCCACAGGAGAAGGGACATCCCCTGCTTGGCTAGTGGAGGCTTCTCGCCGCGAGTTACCACCATGCTTCGAGAGGAGATGTTCTCAAAGTTGCGGGGGGCTTGTCTGGATACGGGCTTTTCCCCTACCGAGTGCGCCAATCTATTGCCACCCTTACCGCCGTGGCCCGCGGCTCGGAGTGGCACCGAACGACAATCTTGTTTTCCAGAATCCAGCGATTCCCGATCCTGTAAAATAAAGTTAGAGACCCACGCCGGGGATCCTGGCGAGGGCACTCTGACAATCAAGTCAACGGACGGTAAAGAGGAACAGATCCTCCAAGGTGGCTTCCTCTTTGGTCACCATGCTTGAAAGAGAGTTTTTAGTAAAGGATGGAGTAGGAAGGGTAGGAGAGGAGTAAGGCTCGAGTCGTGACAGCCGTGTCCGTCGGAACTCTCTCATGGAGTTTTGCGGTAGCCTCCGTGCACTCTCTCTACTTCTATCTCCTTCTCCACCTTTTCCTTTCTTTCCCCTTCTCGCCTGTTGGATCCTTCTTTTAGATCATCGGCACTCCCTGCTTCTTGCCTCGATTTTTCCCCTCCTGGGGTGCTCGAAGGTCAACGGCATTCGTTGGTCGTGCTCCTGAGATCATTTTCTCTTATAGTAGGGAGTTATGTCGCGAGACTTATTTTCCCGGTGGGTTATCATGGTTGGGAAAGTTTAGCAGGGCCTTGATCCGGGGGTAGCCACCCTCAGGTCCAAGGTTCCTGACACGGCCTTTTCCTTCTGGATGGTATAAATGGTCGGTTGCAGGACCTGGTGCCTCGATCGGGGCATACCTCCCCAATTGGTGCAAACGATGGTAGGCGCACCTTTCTAGCTTTGGGGTGCTGTACTGGACGCGTCGGCTCCGATGGCAGACTTGGTGCTGACGCCTTTGTCATTTTCGTCAAGCTTCCGAGGAGCGGGCTCGACTTTGGTCGAGGTGGGCTCAACCCTTAGGGAGCCACTTGGCAAAAGAGTGGAGATGGCTCGACTTCGATCAATGTGAGCTCAACCCTTGGGGAGCCACCTGGCGAAGGAGCGGAGATGGCTCGACTTCGACCGAGGTGGGCTCAACCCTTGGAGAGCTACCTGGCGAGGAGCGAAGGGAGCTCGACTTCGACCGAGGTGGAGTCGACCCTTGGGGAGCCACCTAGCGAAGGAGCAGAGGGAGCTCGACTTCGACCGAGGTGGGCTCGACCCTTGAGGAGCCACCTGACGAAGGAGTGGAGGGAGCTCGACTTCGACCGATGTGGGCTCGACCCTTGGGGAGCCACCTAGCGAAGGAGCTGAGAGAGCTCGACTTTGGTCGAGGTGGGCTCGACCCTTGGAGAGCCACCTGGCGAAGGAGTGGAGGGAGCTCGACTTTGGTCGAGGTGGGCTCGACCCTTGGGGAGCCACCTGGAGAAGGAGCAGAGGGAGCTCGACTTCAATCGAGGTGGGCTTGATCCTTGGGGAGCCATATGGCGAAGGTGCTGATGGAGCTCAACTTCGACCGAGATGGGCTCGACCTTTGGGGAGCCACATGACGAAGGAACTGAAATAGGTGGGCTCGACTTCGGCCGAGGTGGGCTCGACCTTGGCCGAGGTGGGCTCGATCCTTGGGGAGCCACCTGGCGAAGGAGCTCGAAAAGAATCTGACATGGCGACATCTACCCGCTTCGCTGCCAGCTAGATCCGAGGTGTGCTCCACGTCAGCGGTCTTGCCATATCACTTGTAACTCCCTGGCTTTAAAATCAGGATTGCTTTTAAACTTATCTAGGTGGAGCTTAGCAAGTCATGATAGCTTTATTTTGATAATTTTTATAGCTTCTACTATATTTATGTTTAGAAAAATAGTATTTAACTTAGAATGACTTTTCTGTACTCATCCATGAGGCAAATATTCTCCACGAGCAACCATCAGCACATACAACGGCAATGGAAGAACTAGCATTCGTTTTGAACTTAATATTATATCCATTCAATATCCCATATGTCATTGTAGCATCTTTAAACTCCTTATGCTTATCAAATTTTATTCCATTTGAGAATTTTGGATCCTTCAAGCCTGTCTTAATATCAAGTCCTCGAAGCATTCATTATTTCTCCTAATGACTATCCCCATCAGAATCTGAATAATTAGACCGAGGCATTTTTCCTTCAGTGACATATTTCAAGAATTGATTGGATGGATCTAAATCTTTGTATATATATATTTCACCTCATAATCACTTTTAGAATCGGTAGTATCACCAACTCCCTCCACATGAATATTCACAAAATCACTATCATAGTCTTCATTAGTATCACTATTTCAATCATTATCACTATCATTGTGTGCACTAGTCTGAGCACCTTCTCAATTCTATCTGCAACATTTTTATCAACATTGTCAATAGCATTATCAATATAATTCTTGGTAGCATTATCCATATCTATGACTTTAAGTATATCTAATTAATGTTCAATATAAGAATGCAGTATACCTCATGATTGACTTGATTAAATATCTAAAAGACTTGTTGTTCACCATATAAAAGTCAAGGTTATGCTTGAAATCCCTTCCTAGTACCCTAGTACACTTTATCTACATTATTATAACCCAACTCATTTAACTTATTAATGATACTAATATATGATACTTTGTCTATATTAATATCCTCTACCTCTACCACTAATCCACCAACATGATCAAATGTATGATAATTGACAAATGAGCCTCCATGATGA
Source organism: Areca catechu (assembly GCA_021397845.1). NCBI lineage: Eukaryota > Viridiplantae > Streptophyta > Magnoliopsida > Arecales > Arecaceae > Areca > Areca catechu. The sequence goes on from CM038040.1 coordinate 37,771,764, forward strand.
ATAACAACCATGACAACTATATCCATATTGCAAATGATTAAAAAATATATGTAAACATTTATCAATTGGCACAATTATATAAAAATAGCTTAATCACCCAATACATGCAATTATATTTGTTAATCCAACATAATTTTTAGCAACTAATAAATCTTTGATTTTCTTGTTTAAAAGTGTGTGTTATTTATTTACCTCTTTAACATGCATTAATCAAGATTTTAAGGCCATCGAATAGTGCAAACAATAGATAATAACCATTATTACATTGAATAGTGCAGTCATTTAATCAAAATTTTAAGGCCATTTAAATAATAGATTTCTAGTTCAAATCCATCTTTGGTTCAAATCCTAAGATGCATAATTTACCTTTGATAAAGTTTTTATCGATATATATAAAATACTAGAATTTAAACTTTAAAGGTACTTATATTTGCTACTAAAATAAAATTCTTTTTGACATTTTTTTCAAAAATATTAATAATTAATTACTAAAATCATCTTAAGATAGTATATAAGAAAATGCCAAAAAATACTTGCGGTCTTTCTACTTTATAGAGGCACTTAAATATATCACTAGTCACCATTTTTGCGTTGTTCATGCTACTAAAGGATAAATTACAACTATAACATTCTTATTTTTATTGTTGTATACCCATAACTCCTTTCCTGAGTAGCAAAATGTTGATTAGGATCATGGTTTTCTTTTAAAAGCGTGTGTTATTTGTTACCTTTTTAGCATGCATTAATCAAAATTTTAAGACCATTGAATAGTGCAGGCATTAGATAATAACCATTATCTAATAAAGAATAGAGGGATTCATGTAACTATAATATGATAGGCCTTTAGCAGATAGAAAGAGATTAAGGATCCTAATGCAGGTGGAAGCAGATAGAAGGGAACATTAGGTATCCATTATTCCAACAATCAAAGGTAGATATTAGGAGACAACTCCCAAATCATAGAGAAAAACAACTATTCCATATATAAAATACAATGTACAAGCAAACACCTATGTAATCTTTCTAACGCTCTTAATCAAAAATCTAATTTTTAAAATCCATACCTTCCAACTTACCTAGAACCTTCGATTTGGATTTTTTACCGGTCCTTTTCCTCACAATGATGGTGGCATTCTAAAAAGGAACGAATAGGTGGTTGATTTGATCGATAAAATGGCAAGCTTGTCATATCAAAATAAGGTTGGCATCATAGAGAAGAAGAAAACATGCAACACGGGGGGTTATGAGGGATCGAGAAATAGGATCAAGAATTTTGGTTGGAGGACGCGTGTGCAAGCAAGCTTTTATCTTTTATTTTGCCAGTCAAGATGTTTAATGTGCATGTGCGGTCACATAACAGATATGGACAAATGAGATTAAATTCCATCTGTCCATGTTTCTATGATCGATTTAATTATTTTATTGATCGAGTTCTGCGGATCTTGATCGCTTCTTATTCCATCAAGTTCCAAGACTTCCTCTCTTCTTGTAGCATTTTTATTTAGATTTTCGATTTTCTTGTTTCTAATGCCATTGCCATTGGCATTAGAATTAGCATTCTTCACATAATGTTGATTCGGTTTAGGATCTGTCTCGTGAGTTTTCTCTGTCTTTCTTCTTTGGGCTGATGTCCTCATACATTGTCCAATCACTTAAATTTAGGGTTTTCAGCAGCAAAGGTGTGAATTCTTTTCCTAAAAAAAATCGAATTTTTATAGTTACCTGGTAATGCAAGTTTTCAGGATGCCGGGGAAATAAACTGTACATACCAAGCAGAAGTGAAAAACCTCAAGCGATGCAACCTGTTTGTGACCTTGACCATAAATTCTGGTTTAGGGTATAGAAGCTCACATAGTACCATCAAATGGCCAAATGCCAGGGCCTTTCACATGAAGTACCTCTCAAGGAAGGCAATACTTTAGTTGTGAAAGCTGAGAATTCTATGATGGAAGACTTGGCAATATACAAGGAAAAAACACAATAATTACACATACATGAACTGAAATAATCATGACATATCATCCAGATAGTCTATCCCAAGTAATCAGGGAAATATTGTTTTTTGACCATCTATTCACAAAAGCTACAAAAAAAAGGTAAAATCTCAAGAATGCATGGTAATATCAGGGATCTGGGATGGTACTTTATAATTTGCATGAACTTGCATTTCCGGCTCACCAGTTCATGAGTCGACTCCCTTCGTCACCTCTTTCACCAGTCCATAAAGCAAAGAACCTCTTCTAGTTCACGATCTCTCAAGCAATTCTTCCTCCTCGTATATTTCCCATAGAATCTGGATCGGTACAAGGTCCTATTTATTTGCTCATGACATGAAATACACATTATTCCTCGCTCTCTCGATCCATTTATTGCATGCTTTCCTGAGAAGGCCTGTTGGAATGAGGCACCGCAGATTCTATTATGCTTTCATAACCCTCATCAATATCCCAACATTGATATAGTAGCTCACTTGGTGAAGAGTACCCCATGAGCCGATGAAGTGGCGAGCCTGATGTCTGCTTGACATTTTTTCCCGCAGAAGAATCTCTCGAGACATGTAGCGTGTGATCGGCCTCTGTAGAAAAGCTTTTCATGAAGGAGAGCCCATACTCTTCGGAGATGGAAACCGGATCATCTAGAGGGGAATCATTAGAATGAGAGACCGATCCAGTTGCCAAATCTGTAATACCAGTCTCCTCGTTGTGTGGATGAACCTCCTTGACCTTGATTGGAGTCCGGGGACTGATGCAAGCTTTAGCAGGAAATGATAATGTAAGGACTTTGGAGCAGGCAGCACAGTGCAGCTTATGCAGTCTCCTCTTCAATATGAGGAAATCAGCTGGCAGCTGAAGCAATTTGAAGCAATTGTAGCAGATGATGAAAGGAGCACCCCCAAAGATGGGCCGGCAATGTTTCTTTTTCAGCTTTCTTTTCTCATTGCAATGCAACGTCTCCTGCTGCTGCTCATGGTCGAGCGTGCGCGAGCTTCCAGTTGTTGAAGAATGGGAGCACAAACTGTAGGCATGAGCTCTACATACATTATCAATACAATGGTTAGGCTGCAACTGGAGTCGTTGTTGGTCTTCTTGACGGCTATACAAACAGGAACAGCAGGACTCTCCTGAGAAAGGCATTTGCGAGAACTGATACTGTTGGGATGTAATTTGTCTTGGCCCATGAAGTGCCTCGGGTGGACGGTGAAGCAACTGTGAGTTAAAATGCCGAGGATGTTGGTGTTCGGACTTATGATAGAATGGCTGCCAGCCATTGGTTCCTCTGAAGTAAGGTTTTTCTCCTCCTCCTCCTCCTCCTATTATTTGATCGTACAACTCTTGAACTTGATTTTTTAATTCATCCAAATTCCTTAATGAATTCATTCTGTCATATCTGAGATACTTCGATGATTTGCTCTTGAAAAAATCATGTTGGAAATGTGATCCTCTTGATAGGGAGCTTGTAGGCCCATTTTCTGGCTCCATCCAGTTCTGTACTGAATGAAAATCTTCAGAGTCAAAGGAGGTCTCTCTGTCAAGTTCATACATCCCATATTTGGAAGAGAACTCATCTCTTTTCGTATTAAAGCTCCTCATGATATCCGAGCCATGCCTCTCATTCGACAATTTTGATGAGAGGGTCCTGGCTTGAAGGTCTGCTTCAAGATCAGTTGTCATTTGGCTACTCCCCAAAACTTCCTCACCTCCCTTTCCTTTGCTATCAGCCATATCCAAAACTCTGGGCTGTCTAAAAGTTCTTCTAGATCGAAGCAGAAATCTCTCCGGAGTGCTATTGTTGTACTTGTACCCATCATCATCAGAAGATATACTGCCATCATAAGCATGAGAGCTTCTGGTAGCCAGAGACCGACAACTAAGGTCAAGCCCATCGCCCTCAGAGGCAACACTGTGACTGAAGGAGTCAGGTGGTTCTTCCACTTTATGCATTACCTTTGAGCTTCCTGAATGTTGCTGAAGTAGCTTCAGAGATTCCTCCGCCTCTGTTTTAGAATGAATAACTTCGTCTGGTTGGCTCTGGGATGCATCACTTCTGACAGCAAGTTGATTGGTATCATAACCATTTTCTTCAATTCCATTTTCACCAGAGGCTTCTCCATTCTCTTGATCATGTTCTGCACTTGAATTAGAGGAGTAGATGTTTGGAAGTATGGTTTCCTTTTCCTGATGCTCCAACTCCGAAGAGCGTGCACTCGTGGAGCATGCGATCATTTGTTTCACTGAAGAGGTCGATCCATTATCTGAGAAGCCATTGTCTGAAAGACTCTGAGAATGATTGATTTCAAGTGATCCTGAGTTAGCATTTTCTCCGGAAGCAATACTATTTTTCGCTGCAAGTAGGAGAAAAATTCATCAAAACTGACATGCTCAACTTTACACTGATGAGTTAGATCGATTCTATATTTTCCTTTGGCTTTTTTGTTTTGTTGAAGATCAAATTGATATCTTGAAGAAAAAATAGAAATGGAAATGCATCAATGTTTAAAAAAAAGTGGAGAAAGAACCAACCTCGAAGGACTGCACGACATCCACCACACTGGTATACTGGAATATCAGCATATTCCACCAGAAGTTTGAGGCATTTTGGGCATCTCACAAGCCGGACTTCAGTGGATCTGCCCTCCATGGTTGTCTAAAGGCCCCTAATATAAGCCAAGAATTTCAACAGGAGAATTGCCTGCATTAATCTGGAATTCCAATGAAGAAAATTGGCATATATCCTCTCCTCCAAGCCTTTCAGTATGTTCTGATGCTACCAAAAAACCACCTCTGTAACATGCCAGGAAGAATATAAGACAGATTAAATGGGTCTCCAGAATTGAGGCTAATTTAGATTTTTCTATATGCATAAGAGCAACTGAGACCCCTAACCTCAATATGTATTGCTTAAAAGGAATTCTATTAGACATAAGAAGACTAAGATACTATGAATCCTACTAGAATTCCATGATAAAGATTGAATCAAATTGGAGGGCAAAAAACGGCAGTGAAGTTTTGAATGCTAGTTTATACCAAATGAATTGATAAAGTGATCTTGAGACAATATCCATGTAAAGTAATCGGATCCTTAATGCAAAAAGAAAGACCAAAGATGGTTCAATAAGGCACCGATAACTATTTTTCTGCAAAAATCGTGGGTAAATTGAAGTTTATATATATAGAACCACAGAAGCCATTTGAAGTACTGCATCCATTACATAAAGCCACGAAAAACTGGAACACAATGCCAACGGAAATGGGAGGATCGCAGCTTGTTGCCTTTCTTATAAACTAGATCATTTATAGAAAAGAAACCTTAGAAGCCTAGGAAACTGGACAACAGGATAAATTCCTGCTTTGCTCCAAAATCACAGACTCTGTTTCAATAAATCATAGGAAAAGGAGATTAGCATACCCAAAGTTTCCCACTGATAACAGAGACAAAAATTGTTCTATTTATCCCTCATATCAGAAGGAAGTGAAGGAAAAATCATCCGACTTTCTTCTAGACTCAAAGAATCAGTTTGATTCAGAGATCGACAAGAGGATATCCAATAGAAATTTAAGGGAAATTCATTCTATGGAACCAACTAAACATACCAAACGGCAGAATTAATATAAAAATAAATTCCAAGTTCCAACAAACGGATTAAACTAACTAAGTTCGAAGCCCGCACGCGAAAGTGGCTTTCCACCATTAGATTGCATTGAAATTGTTGTCAATCTCGATTTCAATGCAATTCAACGGTGAAAGAGCGCGTTCGCATATGTGGAAGTGCTCACCGTAGCATTATCCAACTAAGAAATAGGGTCAACCAAACATGGTTGTTAAACAGCTACTAAAACAAAAGAACATGGTTGTTAAACAATATCTCACCAAACAATTTCAATCAAAAGACCGAAACTAGCTTCAATCATTTTTTTTTTTTTTTAAAAAAAGAAAGAAACTTACCCAGACTAAACCAATAAAGGCATCGAGTTGAGAACAACAAAGAAATCATCTTTAACAACTAGCTGGCATAATAGCTTGGAAGGGGGGTGGAGGGGGGCGGGGTTTCAGATTCTTTTATTCATTGTAGTGACAGTTTTATTGATTTTAAGAGCATGAATAAAGAAATCTAGAGTGAACGAAGACTAGCGATGAAATAAACAACCAATAAATCCTTTTGAACCGAAAACTTTAGAAAAGAAACATACAAGGGAGCGAAGAAGAAAAAACTTACCTCGGAGATGGGGATTCGAAGATTTAATGCCTTTAATTCATCTTCCTTTTCTCTTTCTTTTCGATGTACTTGTATGGGAAGAGCAAAGAGAATAGAAAGGAAGCTACTAAGAAGGATAGCTATGCCATATACCAATAATTAATACTTCGGAGAAGGTTAAGCACACACACCATGATATATTCCTTTTCTTTACGTAATTACGGGGACAGAATGAATACCAACAAAAATATATGAAGAAAAACGGGCAATAAGATCCTTGAGACGGGATGGAGGGAAGATGACTACGACTCTCTCTCTCTCTCTGTGTCTCTGTCTGTCTGTCGATCGATCGATCGAAGCGTATGAAGGGCGCTGGTCAAAGGAGGAGAGTTGAAATCATTACCTGAGAAGGTGGGGTAAGAGAGACCGAGAAGGGAGTTGTTTTTGGTACAGAGAGAGAGAGAGAGAGAGAGAGAGAGAGAGAGAGAGAGAGTTTGAGGAAGACTTTTGTGAGTTTTGAGAGAGCGTTGAAGTCCCCACCATGCCTAGGCCCATCTTCGATCTTTCCTTCAATTTCCGTCGTAAAGTAAACGAAAAACGGGTGGGTGCTTTATTTTAAGCAAATACAGGTAATAAGGTAATGATTTGGATCATCAGGCAAACTATCCTCCAACCTGGTTTGACCTTGACCTAAAAGTTAATAGTTTTGCTGACATGAGATTCGGTATCGAATTTCTTCGAGATCAATACTATGGATATTTACTCAAGATTACCACCACGTGAGGGGGATAAATCCTGCCACTGGCCCTCTTCCCCACCACCCACTCTCGTCATCTCGATCATGTGCTTCAGAAAAATTCTAAGATTTAATCGAGTCATCCACAAGGATCATATCTCGAATTCGTGACCGGTGGGAGATGAGACTAAACCTCTGCCAACCGGACCACCGTCTCAATGGTTAGTATAGCGATGTTACAAGTAGGGATATTAATAGAGGCTGATAATCTGCTAACCCGATCTAAAATCAACTAGGAATATAGTGGTCGGCTTTTGAAGTTGGGCCTAATGTGTTGTTGTATAGGGTTTGAATTCTGAAAGGAAATTATAGGTCATGTACAAATGCTTTGAAAAACTTTTTACATGCTTGTAATTGTATCGATTTCTTATCAATTTAATTTTATCCATTCAGTTTTAACCACCTCGCTACCATAAAAAAAAACAAAAACAAAAAAAAAGGTACATTTTACTTAAATAAAGTATTAACATAATATAATATTTTTATTCAAATAAACTCATTTTATGAAAACTTTATTCTTGATCTCAATTTTTTTATTTATAGATGATGAAAAGAAAAAAAAACATCCTACGTCATTCCAATTCGAATGCAAAACAAATTTGAGCATTCATAAAACTTTATCCATTTAATTAAATCTTTTGTATATAATTTTGATTTTGTGATAATACAACTTTGTATGCATGTTTATTATGCTATGGACTTGGCATATATATATATACACACACACATATACATTATACATACATACATGACCAGAGTTTTTTCAAAAATAATTTTATTTTAATAAATTTATCAAATTAGGATAGTTTGAAATATAATTACCAAAATAGATATTCCGTGGTGAGGTGGAGGCCACGTCATGAAATCATAGGTCGAAGCTACGATTTTATTGAAGATGAAATCATGGGTTAAACCTATAATTTCATTCTTTTCTAATTTCTTAATAATAACATATTCAAATTATAATAATAAATTAATTTTTTTAAAAAAATATATGTATGAAATTAAAAATCGCAAGTTCAACCTGTGATTTTGTAATACAAAAATTTGCAGGGCACACATCTTTATTTTTCTAATATGAAGATTTTATATAATATTTATCATATATAAGAAAAAAAATTAGAAAAAAATAAAAAAATAATTGAAAAATTAGTAATTAAAAAATAATAAAATTTAGAAAAGTATAAAAAATATTTTAACAACTCGATTTTTATAATAACATAAATATTAGAATAAGTATTGTACAAAAATTAATTTATATTACAAATTTAGTAAATATATTAATTAACTACATTATTAGTAAATATCTTAATATATTATATTATAGAATATTATAATATAATATATTTTAAAATATAGATATGTTATAATAACATCATATGTTATAGTATATTTATTATATAATTTTTCATATTAATTAATGTAATAAGTATATTAATATAGTACATTATGATATATTATTCTAATATATTAAATATTTGTTTTTGTTTATGAAATTTTATCCCACTTTTTTTCTTCTTCAATGGCATGAATATGCAATTTCCCCATCCTCTTCAACCCCTTTTATTTTATAAAAATTAATATTTATATAATATTTTAATTAATTATAAATATGTAAAAAGTTTTAAAATAATAAAAAAATATTATTGTTATATATGCAAATGATGTCAGATATTTACTTTAATCAATCCCTAATATTAAAATATTAAAATTAAAAATTATTATAATTTATAATATTATTATATTATATTATAGATTACTTATATTGTATTTAACTATAATTAATTTTAAAAGTATAATTTGTCCGAGATTCCAACTATCTTTTTTTCACTCCCTTCCTAAAATATATATAGTTAAAAAATCCCATCACATCCATGAAATTAATATTAATTACTAAAGAGATTTATAATAAATATTAAATGGGCAAAGAAATTTAGATGAAGAAAATTTAAAATTATTTCTGATTCAAGTTAATAGTAGCAAATATAAAATTTTATATAAAAACTATATAAATGTAATACATAAATGAATCAAAATAAAGATCCTAAATCTCATTGGATGGCCGTCTCCTCCTACGTGCAGGTTGCTTCCGATGAGGCATTGGTTCCACTTCACTCGTCCCTGATGCTCTATCAGATACTCCACATCAATGAATGCCTACTATATAGCAATCTCCTATATCGATCCCTCGTCTATATACTCTCCTTCATGTCTTGAATAATCCTGATACATCATGTAGTCTGATGCAGTAGTATAGTCAAAATGTGCAGTAGCATCCTCAGTAAATATGAATTGTCTTACATCCTCATGAAGATAACTGGTTGTATTTAACTATAATTAATTTTAAAAGTATAATTTGTCCGAGATTCCAACTATCTTTTTTTCACTCCCTTCCTAAAATATATATAGTTAAAAAATCCCATCACATCCATGAAATTAATATTAATTACTAAAGAGATTTATAATAAATATTAAATGGGCAAAGAAATTTAGATGAAGAAAATTTAAAATTATTTCTGATTCAAGTTAATAGTAGCAAATATAAAATTTTATATAAAAACTATATAAATGTAATACATAAATGAATCAAAAATAAAGATCCTAAATCTCATTGGATGGCCGTCTCCTCCTACGTGCAGGTTGCTTCCGATGAGGCATTGGTTCCACTTCACTCGTCCCTGATGCTCTATCAGATACTCCACATCAATGAATGCCTACTATATAGCAATCTCCTATATCGATCCCTCGTCTATATACTCTCCTTCATGTCCTGAATAATCCTGATACATCATGTAGTCTGATGCAGTAGTATAGTCAAAATGTGCAGTAGCATCCTCAGTAAATATGAATTGTCTTACATCCTCATGAAGATAACTGGTTGTATTTAACTATAATTAATTTTAAAAGTATAATTTGTCCGAGATTCCAACTATCTTTTTTTCACTCCCTTCCTAAAATATATATAATTAAAAAATCCCATCACATCCATGAAATTAATATTAATTACTAAAGAGATTTATAATAAATATTAAATGGGCAAAGAAATTTAGATGAAGAAAATTTAAAATTATTTCTGATTCAAGTTAATAGTAGCAAATATAAAATTTTTTATAAAAACTATATAAATGTAATACATAAATGAATCAAAATAAAGATCCTAAATCTCATAGGATGGCCGTCTCCTCCTACATACAGGTTGCTTCCGACGAGGCATTGGTTCCACTTCACTCATCCCTGATGCTCTGTCAGATACTCCACATCAATGAATGCCTACTATGTAGCAATCTCCTATATCGATCCCTCGTCTATATACTCTCCTTCATGTCCTAAATAATCCTGATACATCATGTAGTCTGATGCAGTAGTATAGTCAAAATGTGCAGTAACATCCTCAGTAAATATGAATTGTCTTACATCCTCATGAAGATAACTGATTGTAGATATATACGGAATGAACTCTAGTATCGGATACAGAGCAGTACTACATCGTCAAGTCCTCATCTGTGCTGAGCTGGAGATGGTACTCCCGATGATGATGCATACAAGAAAGGTGAGAGAGTCTCGTCCTCTTTACTAACATCCTAAGCAAATGCTCATAACTAGATATTTGCTTGCTCGCCGACAACACGAATGATGGAATGACATATCCTCTGAATAGATTGTGAGGCCATGGATATAGAACCTGGCTGAGAAAGATAATGTATCATCGTGATGCCCATAAACCTACACTTTGGCACCTTATAAATTTATTAAAGAATTATTTGTAGCTATAATAAAAGCTAACTTCCTTCTTCTTTTGTAACTTATATTCTGCATTATAATTACATCAAAACTTTTTTTTAATATCGATTCTTTCTCCAATAATTTTTTCTTCACTAATTTTTTTCTACTTAAAGCATATGTGTAGATTGTATTAAAGTCATCCACCGGTCACATTGCCTGAGGATAAAAATATACCTAACAATAAATTAATTAGATATCATTTTCTTAAATCCTAAACATATTCCAGAATAATAATTAGTTTTACATAATATATAATTAATTAATTAAAAATGAAATGAAATTACATATTTTTATTCTATATTAGAAGTCATGATATTGCATAGATAATATATTCTACTACTAGTGATAATATTTATTTTTTAAAATTATTTAATGTACAAGTATATCATAATATTCTTATTTATGAATTAATTACTTATTTGTATACTATAAATATTTATACATTATAATTATTTAGTATTCATACCATAATTTATTTATATCAAATAAATTATACCATATTTATACTATATTTTATTTATACAATATATTTTATTATACCATTATGTTTGTATTTAATAGATGCATTTATAAATTAATTAATACATTGTATACCATAACAATTTTATTTGGATATTAATGAATTATTTTATACTATAACATATTTATTTATAATTAATTAATTGTTTGTAATTCATCAACATTTATATCTTGTTTATTTAAAATTAATATAATATTACTAATTTTGTTTATAAATTAACTAACTATTAAAATAACAATCTAATGTTTCATTCAATGAAAAAAATTCATAAATTAGATCAATACATGCAACTCAAAAAAATAAACAGTGGAATATCAAGGCAACATCATTTAACATCATCTAATTTTCAATATTAAAACATAAAAAAATAAAAAATGCTTCAAGAAAACTACCTGAAATGAAATTGCTTGGGGATTGGGGGGCTGGAAATTGTCGGAGAGGAGTAGTCGAACCAGAGGGGGGTAGGAGGCAGGATCTATTTCTACCAATCAACAATCAAAAAAATGTCAGTCTGGAAAAAAACAAGTGGAGTAGGAGGGGGGTAGGGGATCAAAGTGGAGCAAAGGGACCGGAGAAGAACAAGCCATAAGAAAAAGGGGGTGGGGTTATTTGTATTGAAATTTCACGTTCATCATGTAATTTTTTTGAAAAATTGCGGGATAAATCTATGAGTTTGACATGCAGATTCGCCCCCTCCACGTGTATTAAGGCTGTCACGTGTCCCAAAAAAATTATTTTAATAAATATATTTCTAACTATCTTAATTCAATAATTATATATTAAATTAATATTATTTTTCTAAAAATTCTATATGACCGCGGCTGGGAAAGGAATTTTTTTTAAATAATGCTAAAAAATTTTTCAAAAATAGGTGTCGTACCATATATTTACGAAAATAGATATTTTTGACTGACGTGGATAACAGCGCCAAAAACACCTGCCACATGGCAGGCGGGGGTGGCACCTGGGCTTGAAATCATCTTTTGGAAAGACGATTTCATGCTAAAAAATTATCTTCTGGAAAGACGATTTCACACTGAGAAATCATATTTTGGAAAGATGATTTCATATCGAGAAACCGTCTTTCCAAAAGATGATTTTAAGCACCCTCTCTCCACGTGCCTGGCTCCCCCAGCAACCTCCAGCCGCGACACGTGGCGGCCAAGAGAAATCGTCTTTGCCAAAGACGATTTCTAATTGAGAAATCGTCTTTGCCAAAGATGATTTCTCCACGTGCCCTGGCTCCCCAGTCGAGACACGTGGCGGCAATTCACGGCAAAGACGAAGTCGGTTTGGCCAGCCGATTTCTCACTCAGAAATCGTCTTTGCCAAAGACGATTTTAGGCTGTTGAAAAATCATCTTTGGCAAAGACGATTTCAGGAGGGGTTTTTCTTTTTTCTAGAATTTTTTGTTGAATAATGTGGGAAAAAAATGTATATGTTCCTAGCCCGGTTTTTAAATTTTTATTGAATAATGAAAAAAATTATAAAAATAAATTTTTAAATTTTTCTCTGGTCTGGTTTATGAATTTTTTTTTGAATAATACAAAAAAATTACAAAAATAGGTTTTTGAATTTTTCCCGAGCCCGATTTTTGAATTTTTTTTTCTCTGTTTCGTTCTTCTCTTTTCCTCCCGCATGCCCCACTACGATTTCTTCCCCCTTGACCCACTGCCGCTCTTTGCTAGAGATGATTTCAAATTATACCGATAAATCCTAAACACGCGACTGGTGGCCGAACCCTAGATGCCGGATGGACCATAAGACCAATGGCAGGACTGGGGTTGGACTGGTGTCTTGACCCTGATGCCCGGACCGGTGGTACCGGACTCTAGCCATCGGATCGACGGTAAGACCGATGGCAGTAAGGGGGCCGGACCTGTATCACTGAAATTTTTTTTTACATTATTATTAAAAAAAATTATTCATGACGGCTTATCATTTCCACTTCCATGAGTCGATGTAAATATTTTTTTTACTAACACTAAACCCTAAACAGTTAAACCATAAATTATCCACCGAATTGGTGATGAACTGAAAATCGTACTAACACCGGATTGTCAACCGAAGTGGTACCGGGCTGAATATCATTTCAGTCTATATATTTTCTCTGTCTTAATTATTGTATTATCACATGAGAAATCATGAGTTTTATAATTAAATTTTATTTCAAAATATAGTTTTACAAATACAATACATAAAAAAAAATATCCTAGGTCCCACATGGTGGACGTCTCTTCCTGCATTGAGGCTGGACATGACGAAGTGGAGGTACAACTTCAGCTGGTGGCTGATGCTCTGTCATATTGCTCCCTGACCTGGGATGTCTGCTGTGCTGACACGTGATGCGACGAACCCTCACCATAAGCATGTCCTCGATGTCCGGAATAATCATGCTGCGACATGTAGTCCGATGTAGCGGTAGTCTCAAAATGTGCAGCACAACATCAGTAGATGTGAAGTCGGGCATCGGATATGGTGAGGTACTATAATGTCGAGTACCTCGTCCGTGCTGGAATGATGGAGGTGCTCCCGATGAAAATTCATAGTGGTAAGGCGAAGGAGTCTTGTACTCTCTGTCGACCCCCTGATAAAACTCCCGTAACGGGACACGTACATGTTCGCCAACAGTATGAAGGACAGAATGACAAACCTCTAAAAAAATATTTATATTTTTCTTAGATTATTTTAATTTAATCATGATTAATCAGTATATTAACTAAAACAACAACATTAAACTTAAAAAATTATAATAAATTCATACAACATAATTAAAGAATTTTCTAAATTTATTTTAATTTAATCAACATTATTCGATATTTTAACTAAAATAACAATATTATATTCAAAAAATTATAACAAATCATGCAACATAATTCCGAAACAAAAAAAATAATATTTATATAATAAATATAACACCATCTAAAAAAATACCTATAAAATAATGGGGACGGAACGGATGGAATGGAGCCAGAGAGGAAGATCTAGCAATCCCGGTAGACCGGATCTAGCAAAAAATAACATAAGGATCTAAATAAATTTAAATATTATGGGACAACAAAAATACCTTAAACCGAACCGGACCGGAATCAATGGGGTCGAATTGGAATGGAACCGGGAAATGGGGCGACCGGTCGGAGAGAAGTGGGCCAAGGGGGAAGAAAAAAAAACTTCGATGGGGACGCGCAGGATCGAATGGGGCCGGAGAGGAAGAATGAAGCAGAACAAAAAAAAGGCTTCGCTCGGGAAACTTATCAAGCGAGAAATCATCTTTGCAAAGCCTGAAATCGTCTTTGGCAAAGACAAATTCAGACATTTCCGAAACCCGCGAATTACCGTCACGTGTTGCGTCAAAGAGAAATTGCCGCCACATGTCGGCCAGGGAGCCAGGGCACGTGGAGAAACGTCTTTGGCAAAGACGATTTCTTCTTGAGAAATCATCTTTGCCTGGCTGCCACGTGTCGTGGCTGGGGTGGCTGGGGGAGCCAGGCAAGCGAAGCGAGGGTGCCTAAAAATTTCTGAGCGTGAAATTATCTTTCCAAAAGATGATTTCAAGCTCAGGTGATACCTCGTCTACCACAAGGCAGGTATTTTTGATGCCGTTGTCCATGTCAGCAAAAATATTAAAAATATTTATTTTTATAAATATCTGGTATGATATTTATTTTTGAGTTTTTTTTAGTATTATTTTAAAAAAAATTCCCGGGGAAGCGTGTGACATTGGACGTCAATTCCACACCGTTTCCGCCATGGGTCTCATACTCTCATCATATCACGTGTCTGGCGGTGACGTAAGATGGGTACATGGATGTGACGTGAAGCGTGCTCCTCTCCTCCCCGTGCCCTCACATGAATCGACGTCCGTTCAACGATTCTCGGGAAATCCGTGGCACTGTCTCCAAGTGCACACGAAGGACACCGATCAGACAGTGATTACACTTCCGTCGACAACTCCTAGGAAATGGATTGCGCAGACCATCAAATCAACGGTCTCTCGGATAGGCTAGCCATTCTTTTCTTTCTTTCTTTTTTTTTTCTTTTTTTTTTTTTTTTTTTTTTTTTTTTTTTTTTTTTTTTTTTTTTTTTTTTTTTTTTTTTGAGGCGTTATTTTTTTCTTTAATTTTTAACCGCTCATAATTATTAGATAACATTTTTTTAAAAAAATTATACGTAGGTGTTAGAATGATAATTTATTACACGTTATCCTACTCTCACCGGATTTGTTTCACCTAATTTTCTTATATTCTAATTTTGAACAAAGAATAGTTTATTTTGGAACTAAAATAATTTATTATATATTTTTTGTATTATCATAGATTATTTATTTTTCTTAAGAGTCACTATTATTGTCGATTTTAATGATAGCATGCAAAAGAAAGATGCTAACAACATAGAAAATCTTGATATCAGGAGTACTAGTGGTATTTTATTGGTTATGGATGGTGTTATAATCTTTAATACTATGTTTTTGATAATATAATTATGTACAAAAAATAAAAAGAATTGATTTAAACCTATACGTACATTGAGAGCTTTTCATATTTATTTAGAGAAAGTCTCTAAGATTACGTTTGGTGGGAATCCTGAATGGTAATCTAGATTACTCGCAAGATAGATTATCACTGGATAGATTGCCAGTAATAGTGATTACTGTATTTGGTATACATAGGTAATCTATCAGTAAAATTGATTACTGTATTTGGTATGATAAATAAATTACCAGTAATCTAAGCTCAAATTTTTAAAATATCCCTAAATCAAATTTATTAAAAATATATTATAATATAATATAGTAATGTAATATATGTTGCCGCCAAGGCCGTCGTGGTCCGTAGTTACTGTCGGCGCCGGAGTGCGCTCCTCCTGCCGCCCGCCGTTCTTGGTTCCCGAATCTTCTTGCTGGGTACGGACGCCTTGCTGCCCGATGGCCCTCCGCTCCTGGACTTGCGAGATAACGTTAGAGACTCGGGCCAGGGTTTCCGGTGAGGGCACTCCGACGATCGAGTCGAGAGGAAGACGGACCCGGTCCAGAGGGCGCGTGCTCGAAGAGGCTCCACATCGGCGGGTGAACTTTTGGCTCGACCTCGATCGCAGGGTACTAACCTCCGAGAGTCTCGCTCTGGAGGGTGGAAGACGGCTCCGACCTAGGCGCCGAGCTTATGAGCTCGACCTAGCGGAGGACTGAGCTCGACTTGCTGTCCTGGGAGAGCTCAGCTCAGCTCGGTAGTGGAATTCGAGCCGGAGAGTCGTCGTGGCGTCTTCTCTTAACATGGCGCCTGCCGATTTCTCCACGTCAGCGATCCTACCACATCAATATAATATTACATTAATATAATATATTATTTGATATTTTGTAATGTAATATAGTATTATATTATTTGATATTTTATAATGTAACTATTTATAAAATTATATAGTTAATAATAGGTTATATAATATTATTATATATTATTATATATTAAATATATTATACTATATTTAAATTATGTATTTATATAGAATATAAATATATTATTTTAAATTTAATAATATAATATATATAAATTTAATATATTACTTAGTATATTTAAAAGATTATATATAATTTCTTTACATTTATTTAATATAAAAAATAATTTTCAATTTTTCAATTTTAATATAAAAATATTAAATATTTTATATTTAATAATATAAAATATTTAAATTTATATTTTTAATAATAGCTAAAATGTAAAAATAATTTTTATAACTAAAAATATATATTTAAGAAGAGATCAGGGAGAAGAGAAATATTTCATCCTCACCGAAGCGAAAGGGACGGGACAGTTTTGTAAAAATAAAAAAATACTAGATTACCATATCTCCGGTAATCTGGATAGCCACCCCTCCCCGAGGTAATCTGGATTGCCACATGAGAGGTAATCCGGATTACCGGTTCAAGATAGGTTACCATTTAGTATAAATACCAAACGTAGTTATCTGGTGGGCCCACTTTAAAATTACCGGTAATCTGGATAGATTACCGTCTATTAAACGCAATCTAAGGTAATTATTAAATTACTTTTAGATCAACCTTTGGGATGTTAGACTTTATCTTATTTTATATGATTGTTAGTAAGTGCTATCTATTCAGATATAGTTTAAGAAAGCTAACAAAATTAATAACTCCTATGTTAAAAAATTAAAATTGATTTACAAAAGATCGCAAAAGTATAAAAATACAAGTATGGAATATGTTCTAGGATGTATTTTCATATCTTCTATAGGATAAATGAGAAAAATCATCTCAAGATATGATCGAAATTCCTCAACCTCCAAGTATAATCGTAAAAAGGTTGATGAAGGATTCTTTGAGATGGAGGACTTTCGATCAACCTATGATTCCTTTAAGTATGAATATGGAAAAGGTTGATGACTTAGTGTGAATAATTTTCATTTGAATGAATCAGTGTGAACTAGATCTTCAATTATACTCCTTTGATCCAGACTTCAACTAGTTACATAGTATACATTTTTCATCTCGCGTTTGTATATTAGTGGCACTATACATGTATCTTAATTATTTATAAGAGTTACTAGAGATAACTCAAGTCTCATATCCATGGCCATATACAAATACTTTTATATAGATGAATTCCTTTAGGGATGTGTGTAGAGTCATCTCTTGCAAAAAATATTACCTCGAATCTCATTCAAAGTTATAGCTCCTCCAAAATCGCTACTTAAGAGCGTTAAACATCATAATTGTAATAACCCAGCCTAGCCCAATACGAGTTTTAAAGCCTCCCTAAAAAAGGAATCAGAGGAAGAAGACTCCCATTGTCTTCTCCTTCGCCGAGAGAGAATCCAAAATTGAGCCGTATTCGAGTTTTTCCAACTATAAGAAGAGATCTCTTTCCTTTCATGAATCCCCACCACTGGAGATTAAGACCGAATGAAGAGGATATCATCGGTGATTCCATGTGGAAGTTACGATCATGCTCGTTGTTATTGGAGTGGTTAGCATCGTCGAAAGCTAAGGTAAGCTTCGACCCTTCTTCCTCTCCCTATTCCTCTCCTTCTCGTGGCCTCACACCTTATTTTGATCTGCAATCGCTGGATCAATTTGTGAAAAGAACTCTTGTCCATCCCTTTTTCTTTTGTTTTTCGATGCCACCCATCACCGTTGACCGCCGGATGGGAAACGGTGATTGCACCGCCATGGGCTACAACCTTAGCCACTCTTTTTCGATGAGATCCTAAAAGTTTTAGGGAGAAAGAATAGGGAACACATGTCTCTGTTTTGGGCTGAGCAGAAGAAGAAGAGAGAAGGAGAAGAAGAAAAGAAGAGAAGAAAAACAAAACAAAAAGGAAAAGAAAAGGAAGAAAATAAAAGGAAAAGAAAAGAAAAAGACAAAAATCTCTCTATTCCCTCTCCCATCTCTATCTCAAGATTAGTGATCTATTGACTTTCTCTCTCTAGAATATTTTCTTCCTCTAAAAATTTTTCTGCTAGAAATTGGGAAGGTTGTGAAGTTGGGATCATGAATATATGGAAAGACACTGATGAATCTTAATAGAGGATTCTAGATCGATAATTATTATATCATAAATTATTTATTAATATTAAGATTGATTCTATAAAAAATAATTTTTTGGGTAGGAGGATGTCGAGCGAGTTCCTAAGCACCTAGATCAAGGATTCAGATGCAGATTGATATCTGGCATGTTAATTCTGTTTTCAATAAAGATAAAAATTTTTGGACATGATCATCAGTTTTATATATACCTTTTTACACTGCATAAATTTTGATTCTTGGACATGAGCATTAGCATGTATATTATTTATGTATTATATGACGTGATTTTTCATGATAGATATTTGTGATCTCTAGTATGTTTATTTATATATTTCGTATAAGATGTTCATATAAAAACATGATTATTTTTAGATGATTTGGACCGTGATACCGGTTATTAAAAATCTTAAATTAAATATGATTTGATAATATGTTGAGATTTGATAAATTGATAATCAAGAATAGGATGTTTGGACTAGTCACATTAAAAAGAGAATAGTCAAGTAACAGATGGATAATACGTAAGATCACTAAGCCATGGATGATTAATACATGGAATCACTGAGCCATGGATGGATAATACGTGGGATCGTCGAGCCACGGGCAGATAATACATAAAAAAAACTCTCTCCTCCCTCCATCTCCTCTCTTTCTCTCTCCAAGATTAGTGATCTATTGACTTCTCTCTAGAATATTTTCTCTCTCTAGTTTCTCTACATTCTCTTTATAATTTTTTTTAGAAATTTCTCTTTCCTAGAAATTGGAGAGGTTGTGAAGTTAGGATTAGTGATCGGTGGATGGACCTTGATGAATCTTGGTAGAGGGTTCTAGGTCAATAATCATTTTACTATAAAATTTACTTATTAATATTAAGATTGATTATATAGAAAAATAATTTTTTGGATAGAAAAATGTCGAGAGAGTTTCTTGGCATCTAGATCGAGGATCCAGATATAGATTGGTATCTGGAATATTAAATATATATTTAATAAAAGTAAGGATTCTTGGACACGATCATAAGTTTATATATGTATTTTTACATTGCATAATTTGATCTTTGGATAGATCATTGGCATGTATAATTATTTATGCACTGTATGATTTTATTTTCTTGTGATGTATATTTATTTTATAAATTGCTGGTATGATTATTTATAGTTTTTATATAATATATTTGTATCAACATGATTTTTTTAGATGATTTGGATCATGATAATGGCTACTAAAAATCTTAAAAAAATATGATTTGATAACATATTTGAGATTTGATAAATTGATAATCAAGAAATGAATGTTTGGACTATCCATATAAAATAGAGAATAGCCTAGCCATGGATAGATAATATATAGGACCATCGAGTCACGAACGGATAATACGTGGAATCACTGAGCCATGGGGAGTTAATATGTGGAATTACTAAGCCACGGATGAAAATATATGGGATTGTCGAGCCACAGATGGATAATACGTATAATCGTTGAGCCATGGATGGATAATACATGAAATCATCGAGCCATGGGTAGATGATATGTGAGATCGTCAAGCCACGGGTTGATAATACGTAGAATAGCCTAGTTACGAATGGTTAGTACATGGTCGATCTTGAGATTTGACAATCATAGACTAAAGTGTAATTATGATTAGTCTATGATTTTAAAGAAGATTGTTGATTAAACTAGAACATAAAAAGAATGAGACATGTTTTTATCATATATGATGGTCAAGTTATTTTGGATGCATAACATAATATTCTATAGTTCTTAGTTCTATTATTATTTTTTTATTATTTTTAATTCATATTATTATTAGTGTGAGTAGCTAGAGATCCTTACTGGACTGTAAAGCTTATCTCCCATTTCTTTTTTCTTTTCAAAGTTGCAGGATGCATAGCGTAGGTCGGGTCGAGCATGAGTTCGAGTGCAGGACATATTAGATAGATTAGTTAGTTCTATTTTTGATACTAATGAACATTGGATTATTTATAATTGAACGAGTTGATCATTTAATTTCTATGAATTTATTTTAATGGTATTTGGTTATTTTCTGTAGATGATGAGATTTTTGTATATTTTAGACCTACCATGATCTCTAGGGTGATGTCCTAGGATTTGTGTGGTCGTATCACATGGTCGATCTAGGTGCTGGGTTCAGGACATGACAGAATGGTATCAAAGCTTAGGTTATGATCACTTGGGACTATGACATAAGTGATTAGGTAATAATATGAATAATATTAAAACTTAAGTTATGATCACTTGGGATTGTGACATAAGTGATTAAGACATGATATAAATGATATTGAAATTCAAGTTATAATTATTAGGGATCATGGTTAAAGGATATTTGTACTTTAGGTTAACGATCACCGAGAATAATGATAGAAGTAGTATAAATGGATTAAAATTTAGATTTTTTATCACTAGAAATTGTGGTATACTTTATGCCCTAAAGTTTGGCATATGATGAGTGTCCAAATGATAAGTATAGAAAAGTTAGATAAAGAATATTTCTGATTTTGATAAGTGGAGTTTGACCTGAATGTTAGAAGTACTATCCTTTGAATTTAAGATATTATGCTGATAGGTTATATACTATTATACGTACTATTCAAGTTTTGGGATTTTTCAACAAGTTGAGTAGAGTATGGCCTAAGAAGAAGTTTTATGATAAAATATTCATCGAAAGTTAGACCTGTATGTAGATCAGGAATAAAACTAGCTTGTAGTGGAAAAATATATTTAGGATACTATAAATATGTGTAATTCCCTAACGATGAATTAAATTCTATAGTTTGAGACAAATATCTTGGTAGAATCTCTAATAATTTAATATCCATCTTTGGATCAAATTATTTAATATTCTTTGTATTTGTTGGACATGTTAAAATCCCAAATAAAATTTGGATTTATGAATTGATCTAGTTATCTTGATGTTGTTATTGCATTGAGTGAAGGAAACTAATCTTTAAAAAGTTATAGGAGTTTAACATAGGAAGGACAAGATTTAAAATTAGTTTGTTGATAGATTCTCGGGAATCATAGTGAAGGAAGCCATATGATAAATAAAAAGATGAATTTCATGTATACAGATGTTGATTTGAAATTTTCTAATTTGTTAGGGGTTTGAAGTTAATCCTTTTAAGAAGAAAGGTCAGTTTGGAATCATCTAATTGATAATCAAGTGAATCTAGGATTAATTCATTTTGAATTACTTTAGACTTATAAGCTTTAGAAAGATGGTGAAATTTATGCTAGGACTTCATACATAAAAAGTGGATCAAGGTTTAATATTGATGTAGTACACTCGAGATATATCAAAGATAAATAACTTAAAAGTTTTCTTTTGAAAGGTTGGATTTTTTAGATTCTAGTATAAAGTAATATTTTTTATTCAAAATTTATCTAATAAAACTGAAGAATCTAGTAAATTTATAACGGAGTATATAGCGAAAGTTTGATGGCATAACTTATTTCGAAACTAGTTAGAAACATTGATTATTTGATCCAAAAGTTATTATGAAGGGAGACTTGAGCTAGTTTTTAGTAAAGAAGAATTTTACTAATAAAGGAAAGGATATTATTGATTTTTTTAGTTAGTCTGAAGGTGTAGCCATGCAATTTTTATTAGTAGGTTCTCCTAGTATAGAGGACTCTTAGGCAAATTTTGAACATCTCGAAATTTAGAGTAAATAAGTGATGATTCTTTTGCTGGACTTAGATCTGAAATATTTTGATATGAAGTACATGTCAATTTTGATATTATAATTTCATTATTTGAAGGGGCCTGAAGTTTTTATAAGATAAAAGTCAAATTATTAAATCATAGAAAAAATTAAGAAAAGAAAAAAAGACTTTAGATTCTAAAGAATGTTTAAAGCTCAGGTTTTTTTGTTTGTGTTAATAGTATAAACAGAACTAATTATGATTCTTATGTGAAGTTAATCAAGGAAAATAAATTTTATGGCTGAAGAATTATGTATTTTAATTCGGGATTGAGATGCTAATGTTCATTTGAAAAAAATTAAAGAAGTTTACTATGTATTGTGGATGGTAAGGATCAAAATTGAGATACCATATAATTTTGTGATATTTAGGTCTTATGAAGAAAAAATTCTAAGAGGAGGATTATCTGAAAGATCGAGGATGATATTAGGGTTGGGTGTTTCTAAAGTCTAAGTCATCATGATTTCTTGTAAAATTAATCAAGGATAGTTAATTACATTGACATCTAAAAGTTAGTATTATTTTGGAAGATTTCAAAAGAATTTAATATGTATCATAGATGGAAAGGATCTAGTTTCGAGTATTATATAATTTCATTATGTTAAGATCTTGAAAAACAAGTATTCTAAGCGACAGACTAATTAAGAGATTGAGGATGATATGAGAAGTTGGCTACTTTCGAAATCTAAATCTCAAGCAAGCTAATTTCGAGAATAAAATTATTTTAAGGACGGGAGAATGTAACAACCCAGCCTAGCCCAACATGAGTTTTAAAGCCCCCCCCCCAAAAAAGAAGAAATCAAAGAAAGAAGACTCCAAATGGTAGTCTTCTCCTTCTCCTTCTCTAAGAGGGAATCCAAGACTAAACCAAATTCGAGTTTTTCCGGTTATAAGGAGGGATCCCCTCCCTTCTACGAATCCCCTCCACCATAGATTAAGGTTGAACGAAGAGGATATCACCGATGATTCCCTGTGGAAGCTTTGATTATGCTCGTTGTTATTGGAGTGGCTAGCATCGTCGAAGGCCAAGATAAGCTCCGACCCTTCTTCCTCCCTTTATCCCTCTCTTTCTCATGGCCTTTGCCTCGTTTTCGGCTAGCAATCACCGAATTAATTTGTGAAAAGAAGAACTCTCATCCATCCCTTTATCTTTTGTTTTTCGATGCCGCCAATCACCATTGACTGTTGGATGGGGAATCAGTGGCCGCATTGCCATGGTTCGCAACCTGGCCACCCTTTTCCGGCGAGATCCCCGAGATTTTGGGAGGAGAATGGAAAACATAGGTCCCCTATTTTGAGCCGAGTAGAAGAAGAAGAGAGAAAAGGAAGAAAAGAGGAAGAGAAGAAAAAGAAAAAGAAGAAAAAGAAAAAAAGAGAAAATCTCTCTTTCCTCTCTCCTCTCTTTCTCTCTTCAAGATTATTAATCTATTAACTTTCTCTCTATAGAATATTTTCTCTCTAATTTCTCTCTATAATTTTATCTCTCTAAAAGTTTCTCTCTCCTAGGAATTGAAAAGATTGTGAAGTTGGGATCAGGGATCGGTAGGTGGACCTTGATGAATCTTGGTAGAGGTAGGGCTAGAAGTGGGCCGAGCCATACCCCTACCCGAGCCTGACCTAAAAGAAATTTAGGCTTCGGGCTGGGCTTAGGCCCGAAACATTTTAAAAACATCAGGCCCAAGCCCAAGCTCAGCACAAGCCCGATCGGGCTGGTCTGAACAAAAGCCCAAATGACCTACCAAAGAAAAAAAGATCGCTGGCCGGAGCCCAGGGGGTATGAGGGTGTTGGAACCGGGGAAGAGCTCGGAGCTGTCAAGCTAGGGGGGGGGGCCGCGACGTTGCGAGGGGGGTAAGGGGTGTCGGGTGGGGCACTAAGGCTAGGAGAGAGAGATTGGAGCTCGAGGGGGGCACGGGATCGCACGGGAAGGGAGATTGGAATTGAGGGGAGACTGCGGGGTCGCACGGGGGGCGAGGCCATCTGGTGCGGGCACCGGGGCTAGGGGAAGAAGTCGAAGTGGCGGAGCTGTAGGGGGCCGCGGGGTTGCACAGCTGCACAGGGGGCAGGGGCATCGGCCGTCGGGTGCGAGGGGGTCTCGGTCATTGGGGTTGACCAGGGGAGGGAGATGGAAACGAAAGAGAGAAAGACTAATAGAGTGAGAACAGAGAGAGAGATTGGAGAAAATATCTAGGAACTAGATCGGGCCTATTCTGGACCGGGTTCGGGCCGGTTCAGGCTGGGCCAAAATGGTGCCTGAGCCTGGCCCAAAAATTGAATGGGCTCTATTTTAAAGCCCAAAGCCTAGCCCAATTTATTTAAAATTGGTCCGAAGCCCAACCCGATTTCGGGCCGGTCCAAAGCCCATCGGGTCGGCCCGGCCCAGTTCCAGCCTTAGGTAGAGGGTTCTAGGTCAATAATCGTTATACCATAAAATTTATTTTTAATATTAAGATTAATTCTATAAGAAAATAATTTTTTGGACAGAGGATGTCAAGCAATTTTCTTAATACCTAGGTCAAGGACCCAAGCGCAAATTGGTATCTGAAATATTAAATCTACCTCCAATAGAGATAATGATTCTTGGATACGATTACTAGTTTTATATATATTTATATATATTTATATTGCATGATTTGATCATTAAATACGATTATTGGCATGTATAATTATTTATGCATTGCATGATTTTGATTTCTCATGATATATATTTATTTTATAAATTACTGGTATGATTATTTATAATTTTTGTATAATATGTTTGTATCAATATAATTATTTTTGGATGATTTGGATCATGATATCGACTATTAGAAATCTTAAAAAGAATATAATTTGATATGTTTGAGATTTAATAAATTTATAATCAAGAAAGAGATGTTTGAACTAGCCACATTAAATAGAGAATAGACGAGCTACAGGAAGATAATACATGGGATCATCGAGCCATGGACAGATAATACATGGGATTATCGAACCACGGATGGATAATACATGAAATTGCCAGCCACGAACTGATAATATGTAGGATCATCAAGTCATGGATGAATAATATATAGGATCGCCGAGCCATGGATGTATAATATATAAAATCGCTGAGCCACGGATGAATAATACGTGAGATCATCAAGCCACGGATAGATAATATATGGGATTGTCAAGCCACGGATGGATAATACGTGAATAGCCTGACCACAAGAGATTAGTATATGATTAATCTTAAGATTTGCCCGACACAGACTGAAGTATGATTGTGATTAGTCCAAAATTTTAAAGGCTATTGATTGAACTGGAACATAAAAAGAATGAGATATAATTTTATCATATATGATGGTTAAGTCATTTTGGATGCATTACATGATATTTTATAGTTTCTGGTTCTATTATTATTTTCTTATTATTTTCAATATATATCATTATTGGTGTGAGTATTTGGAGATCCTTACTAGGATATAAAGCTCATCTCGCACTTTTTTTTTTTTTTCAAAGTTGAAGGATGCATAGCGTGGATCGGGTCGAGTGTGAGATTTGAGTGCAAAACTTATTAAATGGATTAGTACTTAGTTCTATTTCTAATACCAATTATTGCCGCTTAGAACGCCGTAGCCTGCAGCTGAAGATGGCCTCGGACTATGCCCTTGTCACTCAGGACCCTGCTCGCGTAGCTGGACCTGCAAAATAGAGAAGACCCGGGCCGGTGATCCCGGTAGGGGCACTCTAATACTCAAGTCAGTGACGATCTAGGGGAACAGATCCTCCTGGTCGAGCCTCGTAGGTGGACTCCATGCTAGGAGGAAAAAAATATGTGCTTTGAGAGTATGAACTGGTTTAGAGTAGAGTGAGGGAAGCGGCAGCGGAGGAGAGTTCAGGCTGAGGGCTGTGTCCGTTGAGATCTTTTCGGCCGGTCTCCGATAGCCTAGAGCACTTAGTCTCCTGGATGCTCTCCTGTATGCCCCCCTTCCTCTCATTCATAACTTACCTTCCTCTTGGAATATTGGAAAGCTCCCTTTAACCAGGATGGTCGTCTGTCGGCTATCTTGGTATTTCCCCCTTACTTGTGATGCGATATTCCTTGCCGTGCACGAGGCGCATTTCCTTATTCATGATAGGGAACATCATCATATGCTCTGACCCTCCTTCTGGTTGCTCCATTTTGAAAAATCTAGCAGAGCCTCGATCAGGGGTGACCATCTCCTGGATTTGAATCTTCTGAGTTGACTTCCTCTTTTAGGTGGCGCAAATGGTTGATCGAGAGCATAGCGCCTCGATCAGGGATCCTTTTCCTTTTGGTGTAAGTAATAGCTAGGGGTAATTATTGCATCCTGGCAAGCGCCCCTCCATGGTCCTTGGGCGGCTCAACGTGGTCCAAGGAAGGCGGCGATGCCCCTCAACTACCAGTTCCTTCACCGAGGTGGGCGAGCTTAGGGAGGCAGAGCTTGACTTTGGCCAAGGCATCTTGACCTTGAGGGAGCCGCATGGCAAAGGAGTTAGAGAAGAGCGGGAGCTCGACTTCGGCCAAGACGTCTCGACCTCGAGGGAGTTGCCTGGCGAAGGAGCTCGAGAAGAGTGGGAGCTCGACTTCGACCGAGGCATCTCGACCTCGAGGGAGCCGCCTGGTGAAGAAGCTTGAGAAGAGCAGGAGCTTGACTTCGGCCAAGGGGTCTCAACCTCGAGGGAGCCGCCTGGCGAAGGAGCTTGAGAAGAGCGGGAGCTCGACTTTGGCCAAGGCATCTTGACCTCGAGGGAGTCGCCTGGCGAAGGAGCACGAGAAGAGCGGGAGCTCGACTTCGGCCGAGGCATCTCGACCTCGAGGGAGCCGCCTGGTGAAGGAGCTCGAGAAAAAAAATCCGACGCGGCAACTTCTTCCGACGTGGCATCGGACTGGATCTGACATGGGTTCCACGTCAGCGATCCTGCCTCATCATTTGCCCCCCACTCTCGAGTCTTGTTGGCACGCGACACTCGAGGCGAAGGGAGTAAAAGTGGCGCTGACATAGAAAGGCAAAGATCCGGCGCCATAATTGCCATGATCGCCGGCGCTTCATGAAGTGGTTCTCCAAACCAATGCAGGGGAGACACGCGGACTCATCCGAGGAGCTTTTATGGCTGGCGCAGAATTTAGAAAAGTCGTGTTTAAAACGAAGCGTCACCCTCCGTCGATTGCTGACATGTGGCGCAGATCCAATGGTGGCAGCTCTGTAACGGTACGGTTTGGTGTCTGGTCACTTCGAAAGGAAAGACAGTTTTTCCAAAATACATCTCCTTTCAAACTTCGCATGCCCGCCATCGTACCAGAGCTCTTTCTTCTCCCCCGGCCATCCTTTTCCTCCAAGGTCTAGCCAGGTTCGTCCCCTTCTCCTCCTTTAGGTCGGGTAGATTCTCTTTGGGGCTAGGATTCTTCCGGACTTCGTCCATCTTCTCCTCTTTCTCTGTCCTTTGTCCTTCGTCTTCCTTCTCTAAATGTCTCGCTAGGGTAGGAACTTCCATCCTTCGACCAACCCCAATGAGGCCGGGCCTTCTAGGCCGAGGACACCTTCTTCCTCCGATGAGGAGGAAGAGGTGCGCTTCGAGATCGGTAGAAGGCTTCACCCTATAGGGATTGTCATCAGGGAACCTAGGGTTCGTTCCCCGCCTCCACCTCCACCCGAACCTTTGATTGAAACTTCTCGATCAAGTGGTCCCAGCAGGAGAAGACGGGAGACCTATAGATTCCCGGACTCCATCCGACTTCGGCCAAAGTGTCTCGACCTTGAGGGAGCAACCTGGTGAAGGAGCTCGAGAAGAGCGGGAGCTCGACTTCGGCCAAGGCGTCTTGACCTCGAGGGAGCCGCCTGGCGAAGGGGCTCGAGAAGAGCGGGAGCTCGACTTCGGCCGAGACGTCTCAATCTCGAGGGAGCCGCCTGGCGAAGGAGCTCGAGAAGAAAATCTCGACGCGGCAGCTTCTTTCCGATGTGGCATCTGACTAGGTCTGACACGGGTTCCATGTCAGCGATCCCGCTTCATCACCAATAAACACTAGATTATTTGTAATTGAACGGGTTGATCATTTGATTACTATGAATTTATTTTAATGGTATTTGGTTATTTTCTGGAGATGATAAGATTTTTGTATATTTTAGACCTATCATGATTTCTAGGATGATGTCCTAGGATTTGTACGGCCATGTTGCACGGCCGACCCAGATGCCAGGTTCGGGATGTGATAATAAAAATAGAATTAGAATAATTTAACTTGTACTCTTTTGACCAATCAATTAACTTATTATCATAATATTGATTTTTTTTGAAAGAATTTCTTATCACAGAAATTGAATTTTTATTATTGGAAGATCCTTTATGGGCAAATCCTATCCTCCTCCCTTTCTTAAAAATCTTAATTCTGTTCAAGCCTTCAATAAGGCAATCAACAAAATTTTAATTAAATTTTATAAAATATAAAGTTAAGGATATATATATATATATATATATATATATATATATATATATATATATATATATATATTATTTATTATATTTGGAGTCTCCGGTCATCTGCATATTGAGCCGGCTGCTGCCATGTATCTATCGCTAAGGGCGAGTGCATAGAACATCGAAGCATCAAACGCAGGCAATATCATACTTAGAAAACGGACACAGGAGAGGATGGGAACGCATGGCAAGCTGTCGGTGGCCCAAATCGGCCAATCGTGGACCAAAGATATGCCAAGCGGAAACAATCCCAAAAGTTGTAACATACTCTATGTAGAAATGTTTGCCAGCCCAATAACACAATTCCCATCCAGTGAGCTTTAATACACACAAAAGCATTCAACTTCCATACATATTTAGTGGGTCTAACATCACTAATCATGTCCATAAAAGGAATAAAAACAACACTGATAAAAAAATATTAATGCTTCTACGAATGAATTGTGCATATGCAACGAGCTAACCAAATATTAATCCATTTGGTTAGGAGTAAGCTGGTATGGAAAAAATAAAGTCCATACCACGTTACCATATTTGATACAAGAAATGAAAAGGAAAAATAATAAAAAAAATTATATTTTATATTTATTTTTTGAAAATATAAGGTAAAATAAATATCATGAAAGTTTAATATTTGATAAATTTTTAAATGATGATAATCCATACTTGATAAAAATATCTTCAATACCTGACAGAAATATTATTGAATTTATTTCGATATATTTTTAAATTTATTCGATGAAGAGCATTTGCAAAGAAAAATAAGATGCAGATAGAAGCCATGGGACTATGTCATTATAAAAATTATATAAAAATTGATTGAAGATAATAATATTTTTTATGGGTATATTTATAATTTGATCATATTTTTATATAAAATTATTTCCAACTAAACATATTAGTTTTTTTTAATATCATTTTTTGAAAATAATTTTCTACCGAGCAAATATAAAAAAAAAAAATATTTTATAATTATTTTTTAAAAAATAAACTAATTTCAAGAATTATTAAATTATTCTATAATTTGTTTTATCTCAACCGACTGACTCTACGATAGGGGTGGCAATCGGGTCGGGTCGGTCATATACGGGTCGGGTCAGAACAGTCTCAATCTGAACCCGACCTGTTTATTAAACGGGTTATAATTTAAAACCTGAACCTGATCCATTTAATAAACAGGTAACCTGATCCGATCCGTTTAATCCGTTTATTAAACAGGTAACCTGCTAACCCGACCCGACCTGACTTGTTTAACCCGTTTAATAATTGAATAACATGTTTATCCAACCCAATCCGATCCAACCTATTAATAAATAGATAACCTATTTATCTAACTCGACTCGACCCGACCCGACCAAACCAATATATTAAATTGGTTAAATGGATTAAACGAGTTAAATAGGTTGAGCCTAAAAAATCTGAGACCGACCCGCTTATTAACTGGGTTAAACGGGTTGACCTATTTATGACCCGAATCCATTTATTCCAAATCCAAATCTGTTTATGGCGGGTCGAACACGGATTGGATTGACGGGTCTGGTTATAAATTGCCACCCCTACTCTACCATAAAATTATAAAAAAATTACTCTCGAATAAATAATTTTTTATTTATTTAGCAAATACAAACTTATTTTGCCGCTAGTCAGCTTTTTTGGCGCGTTTTGTTGAAGCATTAATTAAAACCATAACCATCATTTCTTTTATAATCGTTGGCGATCAGCTTTGTGGATTGCTCACTCATCCTGGATTCCATTTAGAGAGGCCTCTATTGTACTTTAATTTTTTTAAAAAAAAATTATGCTACGTGTTCCCCCCCCCCCCCCCCCCCCCCCCCCCTTTTTGACAGAAATCTGGAAAATTCTTAACTTACACCTTTCCAAGCAGGAAAAAAGCCAAAAATTGTGGCTTCTTTTTCTCTCTATCCCTCCGAATTTAGTGAACCCTCTAAAAGAGCTTGGAGTATTCCATATAACATCAGCATGTTCTAGAATTAGTGCTGAATGGTCTCAAATCTGCCACCAATTTAAACCCCGGCCACCGTACGTAGTCGTGTTGACTGGCTCGATCCAAACCAACAATGCTCGGTAGTTTCATAAGCTGATCTATAATAGCATGAAAACGAGTACATCAAACCAGAATACCCTCTACAGAATTAATTCAAACGATACCTTCCTCGGGGTTAGGACCGGAAATGGGCCGGTCCAAAGATAATATTTTAAAAATTTTTGGATCGAATCCGGGCATCCCTTTGGCCCAAAAATTAAATGGACTCTATTTTACAGCCCTAAGACTAGTCCAATATATTTAAAATTTGGTCTGAAGCTTGAACCAATTTTAGGCCAGCTCGAAGTTTATTGAGCTGGTCCAATCCAGTTCCAGACAATGAGCTTTTGGGCCAGCCCATTTCCAGCCCTACTCGGGGTGGGCATTTGTTGGAACAGGGCCACCTCTCAACTAGTAGACTTCAAATGCAACAAAGGAATTGCTGGCGCCGCTTCCCATGGACCAGACCGAGTGCCTAGATCGCCGGTTCACCTTCTTGGGCTACTGTAAAATAAATTTTTGACCGAAATTTTTTCGGTGGGGGACACTTCGATATCTAAGTCAGTAGAGTTCAAGCCACATAATGGAAAGTTCAAAGATAGATGAAAAAAGAGAAGAGTCAAATTAGTATAGTCTAAGATAGTCTTAGACTAACTTAGGATTGCTTGAAAAAAATTTGCTAGACGTTGTTCTAACAGAAAGTAGTTAAGACTTTCTGATTTTTGTTAGGGAAGTTAGTTAATGTAATTTCTCTTCAACTAATTGTAGTTACTATTTTAGTTATCTTAGTCTTACTGATGTTGCGACTATCAGTTGTATATTTAATTAGTTATAACAGTCAGGTTTATTCTTGATGGGCCTTAGGTTGAAATAGATGACTGACTGTAGATCGGCCGTTTGCTTCGAAGCATATTAATTATGGATCGACCACTCTCTTCGGAGTAGGCCGACTGTAGATCGGCCACTCTTTTCGGGATAGGTCAAAGGTTGATTGCAAGTCGTATATCGCCATTGGTTGAAGTGCTGTGTCGATCCGTTCTCTTGTCAGGTTCCAGAAGTACCGTTGTGCCAATCCGACTGATCGATCTGTTTGAATGGATTAATTAAATCTTTGAACCGGTAATTATCATTTATCGTAATAGGAGCAATGCATAATTAATGATGGATATTTTTTTTAACAAAGAAACAAAAAGCATAATACTGTACATTTATGCATGTTGCTTCACAGCTAACTTGGCTTATTAATTAAGCGGTGGATCTGATCCAACCACAGTTAAAGAGGCTGTAGTTGATACACCTACAGTTCGATCACTGATCGTGGTGTTAAATACCACAGAGTACACAGTGCCCTCCATTCCTAGCTCTTCCTGTGTGAAACCCTGGGCCTTTTTGTGTCTCTGGGTTGAAGTCGGCTGGTTTTTGTGTCTCTGGGCCAAAGTCGGCTGGCCCAGCCGACTTCAACCCATAATAAAAAAAAAAAATAGAGAAAGAAAGGGGAGGTGGAGTCGGACACGGAGCCGCTCTTCCCCTTATTCGATCGGGAAATTTGCCAGAGGAGTCGAAGAAAATCGAAGAGGAGGATTCCATCGGCATTGGGGTCGAGGCGGATTGAGACTCTGATCGTCACGGTTTCCCTTTCCTACATGATAAGGAGACCGTTGGTTCTCCTTTAAATTCTCCACACCACTGCCCCATCAAGCCCCTCCCCACCATCGTCCTCCTCTCCGGCGAGCATCCGGAAGTCCCTTCAAGTGTCGGTAAGTTCGGTTGTTTTATTTCAATTTTTAGGAAGGTTTTAATTGGATTTTTTTTCTTTAGAGTTCCGGTTTGTTTGGGCCGTGGATCACTGGAGGCCGCATCGCCACCGTCCGCCTCCGGCCTACCGACCCCTCCTTTCGGTGATCATCTTCCTTGATCGCTGGTAGTCGTGAGGAGTTTTAGTTCAGTCGAGGCAAGGAGGAAACATGGAGGTGAGTTTGGGAGAAAGAAAGAAAGAAAGAAGAGAAGAGAGGAAAGCAGGAAAAAAAAATGGTTTTATTTGATGCAGGAAAAAAAAAAGAAAAAAAAAAGCAAAGAAAGAAACGGAAAAAAAAAAAAAAAAAATAAAAATAAGAGGAGAGAGAAGATAAGGAGAGAGAAAGAGGAGATAAGATGAGGAGAGAGAGAGGAGAGAGAAAGAAGGAAAAATAAATAAATAAACAGTAGGGGAAGATTGAAAAGTCTCTCTTTGAAAATTTGGGAGTGGGGTATCAACGGGAGGACCCCTGATAAAATTCGTGTAAAAGGTTGGGTTTTACAATTTATCCTAGGATTATTGACTTACATTAAAAAAATATATATTTTTTTTGTAGGGGAACAACCTTCTAAGCAGGAAGGTGTTGTGCAGGCTCCGGGTATAAATTGATACCAGGTATTTTGGATTATCGTAAGTGAAGTAAGGATCTCTGGACTTATTCACCAGTTATATATGTGTTTATTATGACATGGTTTGATCCGGGTGCATATGCATTGGCATGCATAATTTTTTTTGCATGGAACAGTTTTACTTTCTATGTTGGACAGTATGATCGTCGTCGTTACTAGCTATTTTTCAGTATACCATGTTGTATCAAATAATGTGATATTTGTATGTGTTGGACCATTACGCGGATTACGAAAAGCTGTAAATGATATGACTTGCTATGATGATGTGGAAGGATAATATGTTAACGATGTCTGGACTAGCAATGCTACGGGATCATGGATACTGAGGTTGCCTGAGCCACGGGCTTTGTACATGGAATAGTCGGCCATGGGCGATTAAAACGTGGGACAGCCTGAGCCACGGGCTTTGTACATGGAATAGCCGACCACGGGCGGTTAAAACGGGGACAGCCTGAGCCACGGGCTTTGCACGTGAACTAGCCTAGCAACGGGCTAAGAATACATGGTTGATTATGAGGTTGCCAGTCATGAACCGGAGCAGATCGTGGTTAGTCCAGAATCCTAAAGAAAATGGGTGATTAAAATGAAAATATAAAAAGGAGACATGATTTTGCGAAAAGGTTTTGTCGTACGTACGTGACATTTGAGCTGTTTGATTGCATGACATGATTTACTCTTACATCCTTGTTATTTCCAAATTATTATTATTATTATTGATGACTATTTAGAGACCTTACTGGACTGTAAAGCTCACAACCCTCTATTTATTTTTTTTTCTCAGAGTTATAGAGAATATTTGAGCTTGGTGATGAATGAGATTCGTGAAGAAATGATGAGTAGCTAGAGAATTATTAAAACCAATCAGATGACCGAAGGAAAACCGAAATCATAATCACATGAATTATATTATTTTCTTTATGATAGATATTTACTTATGAATTGCGTCCAATAATAATACGAATGATTGCAATTTAAATAAAAAATTTTTTAGACATTGCATATATTTTAAAGGATATTTTAGAATCCATGCGATTGGTCGCGTAACCGATCCGGGGGTGTGTGACATCTTGCCTTGCTTCATTATTAAGCTAGGTGCACGTATATGGAATCCGGGTCTCATCCATTTCCAGTCCCACGGAAGCACGGGAAAAGACAGCTAAGTTGCACTGTACGGCGCTTCTTTTGGGGCCTCTTTTGTGGTTATCCAAAGCATAGACTGATATAATTTTGATTCGCAACCGACAAGTTCCTCAACTTGAACTTGGGAGTGCAGATTAATTTTTGGTTGCTTGAAGAATGCCAGGGAACATGTCTGCCGGCATTTCGTGTACGAGCTAATTAATATTGGACTCCGTTTGCAAACAAATGATAAACTATAGATGGGACCCGGTCCATTTTAACATAGCCGATAAATGAGACAATGTGCATTGTGACAAGCCTCAGCTTTCCAATTAAATCGTTCATGGTCAGTACATAACAAGCACATCACTTTCTCTCAAC
The DNA here is from genome assembly GCA_021397845.1 of Areca catechu. NCBI lineage: Eukaryota > Viridiplantae > Streptophyta > Magnoliopsida > Arecales > Arecaceae > Areca > Areca catechu. The sequence goes on from CM038040.1 coordinate 37,806,748, forward strand.
TACGCAGTAACAAATTAAAAGAAAAGTATATATTTAACCAGTCCGGAAAGCTTCCATTTGGCATTAAATACAATCACCTCGTCTTTAATTTGACAAAAGAATTGTAATTAGAAGTCATGATGCATGCATGCCCGGTGCTGACTCAAACTCATCATCATAATTTATCTCGCTTATCATCTTAGAAAAAGAAACATTCAAGTGCTAAATATTTCTATAATTTATATATCTTTGGGTCAAACCGTGTTGATTACTACAAATGGGAGTAGATAAAGCACATCTACCCTCACTTTGCACCGTAATCACCCATTTAGCATCATAGATAAGGGATGGAATTAAAGGAGAAATTATATCATACACTTGATGCATCGAGCCAATTAAAATTCCATGATGTACTATTCTAGTCCCACCTTGCAGAGGTCGGCCTTGCTCCCTCCCTCCCTTTTCTCGTGAGATGGCTGATAGAATTTAATTTATTTTTGGTGTATTACCGAACTAGTACACTAGGTGTAGGATATAATTTTTTTCATGAAAAACATAATAATAATAAAGAAAAGTAGGCATTAATAATAATATAGCCCTACCTCACCCTATATCAAAATAGTAATAAAACCATGCTTCATCTTTTTCCTCAAAAAAAAAAAAAAAAGAAAAGAAAAAATCATGATTCATCTTTAATATAAATCAATTAGAGCCTTAAATATGTATGTAATTGCATTTATGTCCACCAGTTCATTAGCATAGATAATTTCCAATTCTTTTAGAAATTGTTTGGTATTTCTAATATAAATGCAAGAACTGGCGATGTATAAGATAGTGCTAGTCATATTCTTTTTTGAATGTGCAGTGCTAGTTATTCATACCGAGGAATTCGAAATTACAATTCCGAACTGGACCCGTACGTATACCATTCAAGGATAGATCCGTGCCATTCAAGCTAGGTACATAAAATCAAAAAAAAAAAAAAAAATGTTTCAGAAATTTTCTTTTTACTTACAAAGGAAGCGGTAGCAACTCTGATATTTTTTTAGAAAAAGGACAAATGATTTCACATAGCTTGTGGTTTGAAACTACATTTTAATTCAATTTTAATACATGCATCTTCTAAGATGCAGATAATGATTGGTTATCAGAGATGGTTCGTATACAATTTGTTGCTGATGCTCGTAGGGGAAAAAAATAGTAAATAATTCTAATCAGTTCTTCTGGTTCCAAATATTCTCGTCTCTAAAATGTTTCGATATATAGATTATATAGTGAAGAATGAGAACCCTGATTTGCTTAATTGCGAGGAAGATAACCATTCCTGTGAAATAGGCAACGGAAAGCTTTTCCAGACCATGCCTTGGACCAGGTAATAGACCCAGGTTTAGCAACCGATTTTTCGGTTGCTAATAATTAAAAATCGATTGCTAAATTAATTTATAACCGATTTTGCAACCGAAATTAATCGATTGCAAAAGTATAGGTTGCTAAAATTTGTGACCGAATTTTTTCGGTTGCAAAATTTAGCAACCGATTTAGCAACCGAATTTGACATAGTTTTTTTGAAAAAAAAAATAAAAAAATATTTAAAAAATTATGGAAAAAAAATCGGTTGCTAAATCGGTTGATAAAAAAAAAATCAGAAAAAAAAATTGGTTGCTAAATCGGTTGGTAAAAAAAAATCCAGAAAAAATAAAAAAAAATCGGTTGCTAAAAAAAAATCCAGAAAAAATATTTAAAAAGTCGGTTGCTAAAAAAAAATCCAAAAAAATTAAAAAAAAATCGGTTGCTAAAAAAAATCCAGGAAAAATAAAAAAAAATCGGTTGCTAAATCGGTTGCTAGAAAAAAAAATCTAGAAAAAATAAAAAAATTCGGTTGCTAAATCGGTTGCTTAAAAAAAAATCCAGGAAAAATAAAAAAAAATCGGTTGCTAAAAAAAAAATCCAGAAAAAAAAAAAAATTCGGTTACTAAATCGGTTGATAAAATTGAATAATTTTTAAAAAAATATGAAATATGAATTTTTTTCCTGAATTTACAAATTTAAGCTGAGATATATAAAGCAGATATTCATTTCAACATTAGCCACAAATCATTGAGAAGGGTTCAATCACACCCATTAGCCACAATGGCAACATATAAAGCATCCATTAGACAGCTTAGGCACAAATCAGATATTCATTTCAAGGGTTCAATCACATCCAATTATCCAAAAATAACAGCTACATATACCAAATGAGTTTAACCGAAATTGAATACCAGGTACAAAATTAAGGTAAAACAACCAAAAAATTCTATAAGTCATAACTTGAACATTGTAATTAATCATCAGATTTAATGAAAAATAATAACATTCAGAAGCTCAGGATTGCCTCTTTTTTTACATTTAGAAGGGTCTAAGGCAGCAAATGGTTGCTTGCAAAAATAGCAAGCCATCCAAATTTGCAACACCATTTAGATCCTTGCAAAACGGTCCGATCCACCCTACACTTTCAGCTTTTGAAGCATCACGAAGATACCAAGGCAACTCATCACAGCCTCTAACCGTAGGTAACAAAAGAAAATCAATGAAAATTAAAATGCACAATAAAACAGCAAAAATCGATTGCAACTTTCAAACAATAAGATTCAGAAGCTCAGGATTGCCACTTTTTGTACATTGCGAAGGATCTAAGGCAGCAATTGGTTGCTTGCAAAAAGTGCAAGCCATCCAAATTTGCAACACCATTTAGATCCTTGCAAAACGGTCCGATCCAGCATACACTTTCAGCATTTGAAGCATCACGAAAATACCAAGGCTACCTTGTTAAAGAAGAGGAGTTGCATCAAAAATATGATCATACAATGGTAGAATGTCCATATAGCATACTGTTAGTGGTAGGATGTGTATGAACGATGGCTACCTTATGTGTGACAAGAGTCGGCTCGAATTCCTCGAGTTGGCTCGTCCAGACCGCATGATACCATTCTGTGGATCCGAGTCGACTCGTCCAAATTGTGTATTTCCGTTCTGCGGATCCAACCGACCTACAAAGCGTCCATTGCGCCCTTGTCGCCCGTCGCACACGCGCGTGCACGCCCGTCGCACAAGCGCCCATCGCGCCCTTGTCGCCCTTTGCATCACCCTCAAGCTCTCCACCTATGGTGAGCCTAGAAGTAAGAGCTTGGAAAAAGGTTTTCTTATAAAGAGCCTTCTCTTTTTCCAATCTTTCTATGTATGACTAAAAGTTCCCATCCCATAGGATAGTTTTCATCCCACGGGATGGTTTCCCATCCCAAAGGATAGTTTAGGAATAAAAAACTCCTATTCACTTTTTCCAATACATACGTAATTGGGTTCACTAACACTTTGAAAGCAAGTTCATCTAAGGTCCCCTACGATCATCTTTCCTGAGTTAAACCTATTATTAACCACATTAGAATCAGTTCAACAGTTGATAGCACTTGGGTTAGCTAGTGGATGACCACCTCCATTGATTGAAGATGCATTCTGATTATGGTTGGGGTTTGGATCACATAGAGAAGGATTTATGGAATCATTTGCATCTAAAGATTCTAAACCATGTTCACAAGTGTTATTCTACTTCAATCTATAAAAGACTCATGCTTAGACATGTAATTAAAGTGAACCAGCTAAAGGCAAGTTTAAAATAAAATGATTAAGAAATCATATAATGAATTCTGTCATCAGTGCAATGATTCATCTAAGAAAATAGAATATAAATTTAAACAAAAATGATAGCAAACAATTCAGACTCTACTTATATTATGTTCCTAATGACATCAACTAATCTTCTAAGCAGGAAATCAGTTTTAGAAGTAATGATCATTTGTAGAAGAGAACAAAGTAGTGGAAAAGAAAAATTCAGAGCAGTACAATAACTAAGAAGTATTGTCTCATCTATACGGTTGGTTTAGATCAAGGTTTCATCAATCAAACATTGAAAACATTTTTAGTTCCCACAATCAGAAAGCAGCAATCCAAGTTTTGCCTCGACTTTGAAAGAACTGAGAAAAAGAATATCATACCACAATCTAAACACTCAAGTTTTGCAGATAAAATAATTTATGTTAACAATACTTGATAAAAAATAAAGCAATCTTAATAGTGTCAATGGACATCAAGAAACAAAATCCACAAGTCAAAAAATAGTATTGTCATTAACTAAGGTTGCCCACTCAAACTATAAATTAGAGCAATTATTCATTCGTGAGACCATGACAAATGACAGTTTCCAATAAAAGGTAGATCTACATTCTTAAAATTTTATAACAAACAATATGGCAAGTATAACAATTACAAAATACTTAAACCCTTTGTACAATGATGCAAAATATTTAAAAAAGATAATATTAGTTGCACGAGAATTGAAAGGGCTGATGGACCATGGATGCTGCCAGATGATACAAAACTAAAACATAGACTATAAAAATTACCTGCACGAGATCTGGAGATATCTGAACCAAAGGCTTAAAAAAAAAATGAAACATTGTAGACGGCGATACCAGAATCCGATGGGGCTCAGAGCTGAGGAAGGGAGAGCCGGAGGCGGCGGCCGGCGGGGCTCGGAGCTGAGGAAGGGACAGCCGGAGGGGTAACCGGTACCCGACGACCGGTGGGGCTCGGAGATGAGGAAGGGAGAGCCGGTGCGTAGGAGATACCAGGAGCCGGCGAGGCTCGGAGCGGAGGAAGGGAGAGCCGGAGGCGGCGGCCGGCGGGGCTCGAACCTGAGGAAGGGAGAGCCGGAGGGGTAGCCGGTACCCGACGACCAACGGGGCTCGGAGATGAGGAAGGGAGAGCCGGTGGCGTAGGAGATACTTGAAGCCGGCGAGGCTCGGAGCGGAGGAAGGGAGAGCCGGAGGCGGCGGCAGGCGAGGCTCGGAGCCGAGGAAGGGAAAGCCAGAGGGGTAGCCGATACCCGATGACCGACGGGGCTCGAAGATGAGGAAGGGAGAGCCGGTGGCGTAGGAGATACCCGGATCCGGAGCCGACGAGGCTCGGAGCGGAGGAAGAGGGAGCCGATGGGGTAGCCGGTACCCAGAGCTGGCCGTCGAGGGGAGCGATGCGTCGGCCGTCGAGGGAGGCGTCCGGACGGAGGGAGATCCGGAATCGGCGGCGGAGGGAGATTAGGGAACCGGTGATTTGGGAGAGCGAGAGAAAAAAATGGGGGGCTAGGGCATCGGGGTTTTTACTTTTTTTAATACCCCTCAATTTCTAAAAAAAGAAATCTAAAAAAAAACCAATTTTTTTTGCAACCAAAAATATCGGTTGCAAAATTTAAAAATTATAAAATTTATTTTTAAAAAAATCAGCAACCAAAAAAATCGGTTGCAAAAATCAAAAATTATAAAATTTATTTTTTAAAAAATTTAGCAACCAAAAAATTTGGTTGCAAATTTCAAAAATTAAAAAAAGTAAATTTAAATAAAAGTTTGCAACCTAAAAATCGGTTGCAATATTTTAAATAAAACTTTTTAAACAAAATTGAAAATTTATATATTTATAATTTTTTTTGCAACCGAAAAAATTGGTTGCAAAAATCAAAATTATAAAATTTATTTTTTAAAAAAATTTAGCAACCGAAAAATTTGATTGCAATTTTCAAAAAAAAAAAAAATTAAATAAAATTTAGCAATAAAAAAATTGGTTACAAAATTTAAAATATTTTTTTATAAAAAAAAAATTTAAAATTAATATATTTATACTTTTTTTTGCAACCGAAAAAATCGGTTGCAAATTTCAAAAATTATAAAATTTATTTTCAAAAAATTTTAGCAACCGAAATTCGGTTGCAAATTTTTTTAAAAAATTTAAATTTTAAAAAAAATTTGCAACCGAAAAATCGGTTAAAAAATTTTAAATATTTTTTAATAAAAAATTGAAAATTTATATATTTATAATTTTTTTTGCAACCGAAAAAATCGGTTGCAAATTTCAAAAATTATAAAAAATTTTTCAAAAAAAATTAGCAACCGAAAAATTCGGTTGCAAATTTAAAAAAATAAATAAATTTAAATAATAATTTTGCAACCGATATCGGTTGCAAAATTATTATTTAAATTTATTTATTTTTTTAAATTTACAACCAAATTTTTCGGTTGCTAAATTTTTAAATAATAATATTTAAAAAAATTAAAAATATTTTCTGTTTCGGTTGTAAAATCGGTTGCAAAATGAAATTTTTGCAACTGAAATCGGTTGCAAAATTATTCAGAAAAAATATCGGTTACAAAATCAGTTGCAAAATCGGTCTCAAATTTTTAAAAAAATTCGATTACAAAATCGGTTATCAGTCATAAATATATTCAAAAATTGATTACAAAATCGATTGCTAAAATTAATTTTTTTTTATAATGACTTATCTATACCGATTTGATCATGTACGAAAATTTGCTTCACTTTTGCGCCACAACGGAGTTGTTTTAACTTAAGAAAGTGGGGGGATACGAGAGGCCTCAAATTAGCATATCAAAGGCACGAGGAACTTTTTCACATCCTCCGGAAGATTACTTTTGTTTCACGGTGATAGCGCTCCGATTGTTGATACATGTCTTCTTTAAATTATGCAGCCTGCCATTGAACCGCAAACTGCCGCACCATCATTCATGGATTAATCGTCACCATGTCATCCATATCAGAAAGACGGAATGCACCGTTAATAAAATTACATGCATGGTGCATCACCGTGACGAAGGATATATATAGACCCCATTTCTCAGGTGGATATGGTGCTGAAAAAATTCAAAATATCCTTCATAATCATTTAATTATTTGATCGTTTTATTTTTAATTTAACCGAAAATTCAAAATTCTCTTCATAATCATTTAATTATTTGACCGTTTTATTTTAATTTGACCATTTTTGTTTTTAATGATTTGACCGTTATAATTTTTAATGATTTGATCGTTACCATTTTAATTATCTGATCGTTATACTTTTAATTATTGAATTTTTAATTTTCTGATTGTTGGACTCATAATTGAATTTTAATTGATCAATAAAAATCCAAACGGTCAGATTTTGAATGGCTATAAAAAGATCATCTTGTAGGCATAAAGTGAGAAGTCATGCTTTCATATTTTCGTACTCTTTTTCTCTCTAATTTTTCTCTTTGAAATTTTTTTCTTCTTTTAAATTTATTTTAGTGGGTGCTGAAAGATTCTCCATCAATACCTTCCACGATCATCATGCTCGCAGGCGGAGAAATTCTTATCGTATTTTGGGATAGTGTTTCCGATAATTCTCGTATGAGGGACGGAAATATATCTTATGACAGTTATCTTATACGTTCCGGATATGAATTAGATTATTCGATTTTCTATAAATTTTTATTATTTTTTTTATAATTAAATTTTTTATTAATTTTTTTTAATCATATTCATGATCTTTTAAAGTCATGCCCTGACACGTGGTACATGACCGCCGTGCAAAGCAAAAGTTGCACCACAAAGGATGCTTATTCAAATTAAAATTAGCCAACTATATTATTATGCTTATTAATTAATTAAATATATGCCTAACAATTATATATGAGTAAAATAATAAAGTAGCGGCATTTCATCCAACCATATACGACCTTTCCTCTATGGTTCCTCGTCAATTTTTTTTTTTTTTTGGTAAGCTATGACTCGGTCTCGTTTACTCATATAAACAAACTGCCGATCTCATACGCCGAACACTCCGTAAACTACGTACCCGAGACCTAACGCTTTGAACAAACCGACTTGTAACTTCTAAGCTTTGGTTATATCAGTCATATATTATTTATTATATATACGAGAGCCGAGAGGTATGGAAGGAAGAAGAGAAGACCGGCCAGAAAGATAACTACAAGGGAGCAGATCGAATGGGGGAAGATGTGGTCACAGAAGCGTTTCAACCCCAGCACTATGTCTTCGTGCATGGCGCGGGCCACGGTGCCTGGTGCTGGTTTAAGGTCCGGCACCTCCTTGAGGGCTCCGGTCACCGAGTAACGTGTCTCGACCTCACGAGCGCTGGCATCGACCGCACCGACCCCGACTCCGTCCGCTCCTTCGAGGAGTATGATAAACCTCTCTTTGATTTCATGTCGGCCTTGCCTGATGGTGAGAAGGTATTTAATTATGCCACTGCTGCCGTGTTGGAGAATATATTTTGCATGCATATATAGCAATCCATCCCCACATATAATACAAAACATCACAACGAGCTAGAGATTTTCTTTATGCTTCCTTTTTTTTTTTTTTTTTTTTTTTTTTCTATTTTTAGTGAGATCAGGTGAGATTTTTCATATATATTTTCCTTTAATAAATTGAGTGATTCTATTTTCTTTCTTTCTTTTTTTTTTCTTGTGTTTCCGTAGCTCATCACTGATGTCATGATGATGGCAATCTCCCATCACAACCCTGTATTTCTTGACCCCTTCCCTGCACCGACCTTTCTATTCTTCCCCTTGTTACCCACCCTTCATCCTCTGCCTCCCTCGAGTGGATTTTCTCTCTCCTCTCTATGCTACCGTTGATGGTTGACTATTTTACTCTTGTAAAATGGTCCAACCTTGCTTCCTCTCTGGTGAGCGGTGGCATGATTTCGATATGCTTATTGATAGTCATGACAGGTTGATTTGCATTTAAAATTTAAATTTTTACAAAATATGAACTGTACAAGAATATTTTGAATTTTGGATCCAGATGATAGTGCAAGAATTAAAAACTTTTTTAACTTATTTCTTTCTATTTTTTTTATTTTTTTTCTGTTTCATGCTTATTTATTTATTTATTTATATTTTAACTTATCAAGTAAAAGGAGCGGAGGTGGGGAGGCTAGCATAGCTATCCTTCTGGACGTGCACTTTTATCTTTAGTAAAAATTTAGATGAAGCTATCCGGCCCCCATATTTTCTTTTCAAAATGGATAATAAAAAGAAGATAAAAGACATATAATAAGTGGTTTAGCTTATCTACTTTTTACTTGCTATATATAATCTTATTTATCGTTATTAGTGCATTAAAAAATATAATATATAGAATTGTCTAGTTTTATATTTCATTTAGTATTTTTAAAAAGGTGCTGGCGATCGAATTGATCGGTATTTTGCTTGAAAAAAATTTAACCTTGAAAATAAAAATATAAGAAGGTAAGACCAAGAACAAGAAGGTAAGACCAAGAACAAAAAAAAGAAAAAAAAAAAGAAGTTGGGAAGAGCTCCATATAATAGAGATAATATTTCAAACATCCTTTTAAAAAAAACAAAAAAAAGATGGGTATAGCAAAACTTTAATTCTTGATTGTATTGGAAATTATATTTTCTTATATTTAACAATTTTATTGGTAACTCTTTCAATTTTTGTGCAGGTAATTTTAGTAGGACATAGTGCTGGTGGGTTATGCGTGACTCATGCTATGCATATATTCAGTGATAAAATCAAATTAGCCATCTTCCTTGCTGCCACGATGCTTCCATCAGGGTTTCTCTCGGAAGAAGATATCTTAGACGTACGTAAATCTCGTAACTTTAATTAGTTTCCTTTAAAGTAATTGCCTGGCCTTTTAATTTTCAACATGGCATATTCGATGATATTAGAATGATCACCAAAGAGCAATTTTTCGCTGCATGTCAAACTACATATATGGAGTTTCTTATTTGAACCATGGTACCATCTCTTAGCTTGACAAATAAATACCTCATACGAAACCTCAAAATCAACGGCAAAGTTTTCCTCAAATTAAAATCTGAATAAGACCAGTTATACTTAGTGCTCACAATTGTTGAAGGGAGTTAATTGGAACATTCATCCAATATCATTGTTCTTTTTCTCGAAAATATCTATCACCAATGTTTCTCTAGATGAGTTCTGCTTCTAGAGCATGAGCTTGTATTTTTATGAACTCGAAGGCATGGACTCCTCTGTTTTCTCACGTTCAGTGACTTCATATATATATATATATATATATATATATATAGAAAATGAGAGGGCAAGTGCGTCCAAGGAGAAGCGGCCCTTTTAATTTTAACGTTTTCTGGATATATATAACTTTCTTTTATGCTTAGTTCTTGTTTTTGGACTTAAGAACCAGGGTTCCAATTGTATCTTTGAATGATTAATCTTTTTTTTCGACATCAATTATTGAATTGTATAATATTGCACTACTTTCAAGACAGTTGCACAGGTGTACGGCTCTCAAACCATGCCCAACATCTTTGGTCCGTTCATCTGCACGGCTCTCAAAGTATCCAGTAGTAATCATCGCCGAAGAAGATTAACCATTCTTTTTAAACAAGATACAGCCTGGATGTTAAGAACCCTTTGTTTTTTTTCTGCGACAGATATCTAGAATATTAAAATATGGTTATGGGTTACAGACTAAATAGTAGCCATTTGGCATGTGTAGCCGAACAACAAAACACACCTATAAAAATGCATGGGACAAAGGCTTCAACCAGCCCGCAACCGCCATGCAAATTAGGCAAAAAAAAAAAAAAAAAAAAAAAAAAAAAAAAAAAAAAAAAAAAAAAAAAAAAAAAAGGGAGGGCAGGGTGGGGGGTGGGGGTAAGAGATAATCCTGGTGTAGCTACTTTTATAGATCTTTATTCCTACAAATAATGTTCGATGCAAGATGTTCGAATTTGCATAATCTTTTCCTATCTAAAGATGAATACGTTGAACTGACCCCACTAAGATGTTTTCATTTTATGCATCAATTATTACCTTTTACAAGAGAGGAGATCGTTAGCGTAACAAAGAAAAAGATAGATATTTATTTGTGTCACATAATTTGAAATCCAACAAATTATTTCAAATTTTAGAAATCAGAAATCTACTCCCACAATTTATACATGCATGAGTACGTACATGTACGATGCAGAGCTGCACATATGATCATTATTTCTTCAATCGGTTTTCTCTATTCCCTACGTATTCCGTATCATTTATACCATCGTTATATCTTGTTTATTTCACGATGCAGAGCTGAATATACGATCATTATTTCATAATTTGATTCTCCTTTTCCTACGTGTTGGTATCATTTGTACTGATATTTTACTTTGTTTATTTCCAAAGGGAATACCTGATTTGGGAAAATATGGTGACGTTTATGAACTAACGTACGGTTCAGGGCGTGGTCATTCCCCAACCAGCGTGGCTCTGAGAAAGGAAGTGCAACGCCAAATATTATATCAATTAAGTCCTAAAGAGGTACCCTTGGTTATTTGATATAAATAACGTACATGATGAAACGATGTAAACTTTTTCTTTCTTTTCGGCTCGTAGACCTGTTTACTAATTCAAAAAAAAAAAAAAAAAGTAGTCGACATAGATAGCTTACTTAAATCATGAAATTGATGAATAATAGTTCTTTGGCCCAGGAGGTATTTAGTATAATATTGGGCTCTAATTGACCGTAGATCAATCTGGCTCAGGACTCCACTTTAGCTTCGATGCTAGTGCGCCCATGGCCAGCTGCGGTAGCAACGGCAAAATTTGGAGGAGAAGCAGAGAAAGTTGACAAGGTGCGACGAGTCTTCGTAAGGACAGCACATGATAACATGGTAAAGCCCGAGCAGCAAGACGCCATGATCCGGCGGTGGCCACCGAGCGAGGTGTTGCACTTGAAGACCGATCACAGCCCTTTCTTCTCTGCACCTAACCAGCTCTTCGAAATAATAATCAAAGCCTCGGCATCTCATGTTAATTAATGAACAATAGTCATGACCAGCTCCCGAGAGACTTTGGGTTGCTTCTTAATTTTACGACATTAACCATTGGATGGAACGAAAGTTATTTTAAAAGTTATGCAGGCGAAGGAAAAGTAAGGCATAGGAAGCCTCGAAAGCCATGCGAGGTGCACTCAATTAATGATGGATATTGTGAAAAAAGATCGATCATCATTCATTCCGCATGCAATACATGTCATGGTCAGGAAAATAGAGACCTGAACCATTGCAGGTGCAATATATTATAATATTTACATATTATCAGAAAGGATGTTTTCGAATCTATCATTTCGTTCTTGATTGCAAAGCAATTAATTGGAGTACTGCGCGCATTTGGCTTCCTACTGGCATTAATTGCAGTGGCAATACCTTCCCTGTTTGAAGCTGGAACGTACAATTATATAGGCCTGACAGCTCTAGCAGGTAAATTGTATATTTAGAAGTCGACCAAGTGCGAAATGACTCTCGAAACTCACCCAACCACCGATTGCATCCAAGTGGTGGTATCTTTGAAATCTTATGAGATGCGGTGTGAGTGCAAAAGTCTCGAGGTTAATTAAAGACATGCCTGATGTCTCCCCCCGACTAAAATTAATTACCTTCCCCAGCCATGCATGCATGCCTCCAACAAGCTCACTGGATTGACAAACATGCATTCAATTCTTCTCATGCTATTATCTCCAAGACATCACGATAGGTGCATCCACTACCCCCCTTTCATGATTTCACTTTGGACCGTTCCACTACCTCTCCCAGCACCACAACTCCGTTGGCACGGTGACTTCGCCCAAACTTTGACGCATGGTGTACGTTCCAGACCGTCAAGCTGCATAAACTTGCGAACACGGACCTGCAGCAAATACATGGATGACGTCTGGTGATCCAAATAGGATCAGATCTATTTGAGCCACCGAGATGATTTTAGATCGCCGATAACCTTTATCCTTCTATAATTAATTTGATTGTTAATGATTTAAAATCACCATGTTTCATGCGTTGCATTCTAGTTACTAAAAATTTTCAAATATTCGCCAGCAAGTTTAGTATTCCATAAGAATCCAAGATCATTGATTATATAATATTAAAATTATCTTCGGTAAATTTCATAAAAATATATTCATTAATGATATAAATATAATAAATATAATCTTAATATTTTTTTTTAATATATTAGTTATTAATATTACTCCATGAAAATATTAGTCCTATATTACAAAGATATATTAATTATTATTATGGAATCAGTAATTTTTGTTTAAACTTATAAATTTTTTTTTTATATTGATATTTATTTTGATTAGAAATATAAGGTAAATAAAATAAAATATTTAAATAATTTTGTTATATAAATATAAAGTATAATAATATATTTATACTATAATTTTAAATTATCATCGAATAATAATATATAATATATTTAATAGTATATTATAATAGAATATATATATATATATATATCATAAATATAATATATATAATATCAAGATAATATAATATCATATACATAATATTGATAGAATATATTAACCATATATTGATATACTAATTTTTCTATTAGATTTACGATATTTGAATCACTATTCAAGGGTGACTTTGGATTTTTGACATCAACGACATGTATTCCATCACTAGATTGGTCGGTGGTTAAAAAGTGGAAGTGATTTAGATTCACTGTCACATAGGATTATTATAATGCAATCAGATGGTCTTATTATCTCTATCCACGACATCATTCTTAATCTTAGAATGATCATCCCATATATATATATCAACACTCCCACAAGGATTATGTATGGTTGGCAAGAAGCCTCTCTTCGCTTGCTTGTGCAATGATGAAACTCAAAAAGCGAGGATATATAATGCAAGCTGTGAGAGAACTAATGTGAACCCAATTGCCCATGCACACCCTCTCTCCTCCCAAACCTTGTATATTAGATTACGTACGCTTTAGATAAGATTTCATTTTCTAGTTGTCGTTCCCATGCACACCCTCTTTCATTTATCATGTCCATTCCTCTTTGTTCATTCTGCAATAAATCTGCGTGGATTGTGAATATCTTATAATTTGTGAAAAAATCAGTACCTATTTTAATTTTAGGTGGGCCACCTAGGTAGAAGCATTCTCCTAGATCTTTGGTTCTTCAAGCGGGTTACATTTCATACACAATTAAAATTAATCATGTGTAGACCTAAACAATGGTTGATCTTGTGATTGTCCATCAAACGTACAGTAATGGCACAGGCTCGAGCGTTGTCAGGCTTTTAGGCAGTGTTCATAGAAAACGAGTGCATCTTTGCTGTTGAAGGGAAAATTAATTTTGACCTTTCATTGATGTGATTTGATGGTGGAATGTGGTACATGCCATCACATCCCTGGTGGAGCCTATGGGATATTGGTTTAGGTATTGTGGAGGTAAGAGATATATCCATGTGCTCAATCTGTGAGAATGGACTACCATTCCCATATACGCGAGCATGAAGTGGATCACCACCAAAAATCACAACATCCCACCATTCCCATAGATGCGAGCATGAAGTGGATCACCACCAAATACAACAGGATTCATTCATGTTTTGTAGATCTCACAGTGTATGTAACAACGATATCCATGTGGTTCAACTCCGGGAAAGGCCTTCTATGCTGGTATATATATATATATATATATATATGTCTACATGAAGTGGATTACACCAAAAACCACAAATATCATGTCATGGGAGGTTGCATGCCAACTTATTTTTTATTTATCTTTCGTACATGATCATACTAGTCATGACCACATACTAGAAAAGAACTTGCCTGGAAACACATTGCTCCATTACAATTTTTGATCTATTTAATCAAACAAATAAATGTAGTTCTCCCCTAGAATGTAAAGCTCTGAGCATATGATCAAGCATGCATGCATGGATTGGTATTAATGTTGTGTTAATCATCTGAATTCGCTTGCCAACTTACTCTAGTTAGGAAGAGTTGCATTGATCAATCTAATTAATTAAGCATTAATGTGTTCCGACTTTCTTTTACAATCCTCACAAAACTCCACTTTTCCCTTCAGAATTTACTCACCACCCTCCCGAAGGTTTACTTGTTTTCCACGACTGCTATATGGATTCCAACCATGCATATTTTACTCTTCATGATTATGATGGGAAATACTTGTGTTTTTTAATTTTGCTTGACAACTATTGGAAGCAGGAAAGTGGAAGTGCTACATATAATTGAAGGGGGTTCCAGCCACCCTTCTCATTTCAGCTTTTAATAACCTTCAACACTTGAATACCGATCTCACGCCCTGACCTCAGGTTTACAAATCGAGAATACGAGCAGCCACCACATACCTACATAAAACCTTTCTTGTAAACATGCAAGGCATTCTACCTGTCAATGAATACAATATAATCCGAGAATTATATAATTCATATACAAGAGATAGTAAATATCAGAATAACTGAACTATTAACATCTAAAAGATCACATATAGTTATAACACCACCATCAGAGGCTAAGTCACAAAATTTTGCTTTGAATTTACGATCCAAAATTTTTAGTATTTAAATCATTTAATATATCAACTAGCAAATTATACATGTGCTAAACAAGTAAAACTATCATCTACAAAATCGGCCTTGCCTCTAATACTTTCGCAAATTATTGATTCACTTTACTCATTGATCCCTGGATATGAAAAAAAACATGTAAAGATTATAAGCTTCATAGCTCCGTATGAAATAAATATATTTTATAAAATTAATTCAAATCACATTAATAATACAATTCAGTTATACTATACAAGATATGACCCACATATCTATTCAGTATCTTAATTATGTAATCAATGGTATCCATATCAAGATTTCATTTAATTTATCCTCTCTATAATATCAACATAAAGAGTCAATATATTATATTAAAGTCCAACATAACTTCTATAATAATATAATAATAAAATATGGGTACCTAACTCTTTTAGATCCATAGCCCTTATTGTGGCACATTTTACCATTCCTATAGCTCATATATTACCATGATTACCCCCATACAGGATCTATATTTTACTACCCATGCAACTCAGACGTTACCATGATTACCTCCATAGTGGGGATCTGCATTTTACTATCCTTACAGCTTAGATATTATCATGATGATGTCTGTGAAGGGGATCTCAACATAAACAAGTCTGGACTCATATACAGTAGAGCTGAGAGTTAAATGATATATCTATAAAAATATATAAATTATATACTTTATTTTTTTTAAATACAGTCTTAAAACATAAATTCAACGTGCAACATTCAAGATTTTACATGCCTGATCCAATTATAACAAATATCATCATTCATTTCAATTCATAGAAATCAATTGATCAATTATTCATATTTATAAAAATCTTAACATAATTAATATAAATTAATCATAAAAATTTGTAATAATTCAAAATGACATAATCTTCATTTAATTATGGTTAATTAAAATAAAATATAAATGTCACTATCAACAACCAGAAGTCTAAGCACTTTCCTGGAGCTTCTCAAGATCTAATAATCAAAAAATTATAGACATATTAGATTAATTGCATGATCATATTTTTAAATTAATTTTTAAAAATTTATATTTTTTAAAATTCTAAAATCTTAATTTCTATACTAATTATTACTATAATATGGAAAATGGCCACTAACCGTGCTTTCTATTACAGGACGGGATACAGCATGGAACAATGGAATTAGAGAGGATGATAGGGAAAAGAGAGAGAAAGAGAATATTTTCTCTTTTTTCTTTCTTTCTTTCTTTTCTCTTTATCTTTCTCTCTCTTTTCTCTCTTTTTGTTCTAATTGAGTGAGAAAAGAAAATCTAGAAGCAAGAGAAGAAGAAGAGGAAGAAGGGAAGGAGGAAAGAAGAGAAGGAAGAAGAGCAAGAGTAGGAGAGAGCAAGGAAAAGAGAGAGGGTGTGGAAGAGGGCATGGGGAAAGAGAGGATGTGGAGAGAGAGAGAGAGAGAGCACGAAAGAGAGCATGAGAGGCAGAGGGATACAGGAGAGAGGAAACTTGGAGGAAAAAGAGTATGGGAGAGAAAAAGAAGAAGAAACGAGAGGTAGAAATAGTTGTAGAGGTTTCGGGAGAATGGGAGAGAGAAACTCTCCTATTCTCAAATAGATGAGATGGGGAACCACCTTAGTGTGGGCATCATAATTTTTTTTGGTTTGGATAGGGCCCAATTATCATATTCTCCCTCCTTAAATAAATTTCATCCTCGAAATTGCATAGCTAAGTTCTCAAACAATTGAAGATACTTCTGCTCATTTCTTCTTCTAATTTCCAAGTGACTTCTCATATAGAATGATTGCTCCACTGGATTTTGATATATGGAATTATACGCCTTCATAATACTTGATCCTTCCGATCTATAATTTGCATAGAGTACTCTTCATAGCTTAGATCTTTTTTGAACTGTAAATGTGCATATTCTACAATATGACTGGAATCTGATATATACTTTCTTAGCATAGATACATGAAAGATTTCGTGTACTCCAGCTAGCATAAGGGCAAAGCAAGTCTATAGGTCATAACACTAACTCTTTCTAATATTCCAAATGGACCAACATATTTAGGACTTAATTTATCCCAAATTCCAAATTTTATAACTCTTTTAGTGAGCGATACTTTTAGAAATATATGATCCCCACTCTAGAACTCTAGTTTTTGCCTCCTAAATCCGCATAACTTTTCTGTCTACTCTAAGTTGTATAGATATGCTTTCTGATCAATTGAATATTTTCTACTGTTTGTTTTACCAATTCAGGACCTAATAATCTTTGTTCACCCACATCATTCCAATATATCGAGGTTCTATATTTTCTTTCATATAATGCCTCATATGGTGCCATTTGTATATAGGACTGATAACTGTTATTATAAACAAATTCTACTAAAAATAAATATTCTTTCCAAGAACTTTTTAGATCAATGATACAAGCTCTTAGCATGTCCTCTAATATTTGAATAAATCTTTCTGATTGTCTATCTATTTAAGGATAAAAAGTAGTACAAAAATTTAATTTGGTTCCTAAGGTTTTATGTAATTTTTTTCAAAACTGAGATACAAATCTAGTATCTATCTGATACAATGGTCACAGGAATACCATGCAATCTCATAATTTCTATAATATAAAGTTTAGCTAACCTTTCAAAAAATGTAAATGACTTTGAATGCCAAGAAAAGGGTGGATTTGGTTAATCTATCAACAATCACCTAGATGGCATCATCAAAAACTCATAATATCTATGTCGAGTTTGAAAAGCAGTTTTAGGTGCATCCACTACCTTGATCTTTAATTGATGATACCCTAATTTGAGGTCAATCTTGAAATATAGTTGGACTCCCTGTAGATGATCAAACAAATCATCAATCTTGGATAATATGTACTTATGTTTAATAGTTACCTTGTTTAGTTCCCTATAATTAATATAAAATTGTAGATTCCTTTCCTTCTTCATAAATAAGACTGGAGCTCCCTAAGATGATACACTAGGTCTAATAAAACCTTTATCTAGCAATTCTTGGAGTTGTTCTTTTAATTTCCTCAATTTTATAAGAGCCATTCAATACGAAGCTTTAGATATTGCTCCTATACCAGGAACGAAGTTAGTAAAGAATTCAATCTTCCTATCTAGTGGCAATCATATTAAGTTAGTTGGAAATACATCAGGGAACTCATGTATGATAGGGATGTCTTCTAATTTTTGTTCACCCAATTGCATATCCCTCACTTGAGCCAGATATCCTTTACGACCTTTCAGTAACATTCTGCTAGCTTGCAAGATTGATACTACTTGTGGAGGGGCAATTCTTGTACTTCCTATAAAACTAAATTCTGGCTGATCAAGAATATGGAAACTTGCCATCTTGTTGTGGCAATCCAATAAGGCATAATAGGAAGCTAACTAATCCATTCCTAATATAACATCAAAATCCCTCATTTCTAACAGTATCAAGTTTGCCATCAGCTCTTTATATGCTATTCTAATGATATAGGACTTGCAAACATAATTAGTGACTAATATATCTCTAACTGGGGTTTCAATATACAATGCAATCTCTAAAAGTTCATACAATATACCATGCTTTTTAACAAACGCAGTGGATATGAAAGAGTGAGTAGCACTAGGATCTAACAAGACATAAGCATAAGTATTGAGTATTGGATTGGTATCAGCCACCACTGTATTAGAAGCCTTGACATCTTATTGAGTAATGGCATTGTTGACTAGATTCCAGCTACGCCCCTCGGGGGTCCCAGATCCACGTGTCAGCATAGTGCGGGCTAGGTAGTTGGCGATCTGGTTGCAGTCCTCGTCGAGTCGATTCTTATGGGGGAGCCGGCTCGACCGTATTGCCTTGACTAAATAGGACTGACCATCCAGCCTGCTGTTGGAGTCGGTACCCGGCTTGCCAAGTCTGGCTCTGGTGCGAAGCCTCTCAGGCCCGCCGTCCTGCTACTTATAGGCTCTGTGCCCTTGAAAGGCCTTAATCGTAAGCCTTTCAACGGGGACGTTCCTTTTGAAATGGTGGTTATGGGCTACGGTTCGATAGGTGGTATCAGAGCGAGATTGCAGGTTCGAGTCGCTACGCCCCCGGGTTTCGCTGGGGGGGATTGTTGACTATATTCCAGCTATGCCCCTCAGGGGTCCCAGATCCATGTGTCAGCGTGGTGCGGGCTAGGTAGCTGGTGATCTAGCTGCAGTCCTCACTGAGTCGACTCTTATGGGGGAGTCGGCTCAACCACATCGCCTTGACTAAATGGGACTGACCGCCCAGCCTGCTGCTGCAGTCGGTACCCAGCTTGTCGAGTCCAGCTCTGGTGCGAAGCCCCTCAGGCCCGCTGCCCTGCTATTTATGAGTGGGCTCTATGCCCTTGAAAGGCCTTAATCCCAAGCCTTTCAACGAAAACGTTCCTTTTGAAATGGTGGTTAGGGGCTATGGTCTGACAAGCATATATTCGTCCCTAAGTTCGAGGCTTTTGGCTTCCCACTCTGCTCTATCCAGCAAAAGGCATTATGCTTACTGGTCTTTGAGTTGGCTGAGATATAAAAGGTGTTGAAATAGTCTGACTCCCTTCTAGTATATGATAGGTTGCTATTCTATGACCCATATGGCCTCATTTAAAGCAAGCACTAGTGATAAAAAAACAATCCTTATTTAAGTAATTCCTTCCATGCCAAGAACAATGATTTGAACCCGCTTGAGGTTGTTTAACTACTTGTTGGATTGGTTTCTTTGAATGCCAAGTTAAACTTTGCCCACTTTGTCTCATGATTGGTCCAAATCTCTTTCTCTGACCTTATTTTTTCCTCTGCTCCTACTCAATTTCCCTTTCTATTATCAGTGTAGTATTTATAATATCTATATAGGTGGTCAACTGTAGGGGTGCTAACTACTCTTTTCCTGATTTCTGCCCTTAAGCTCATCTAAATTTATGAACTCTGGTCTCCTCATCTTTCACTAGATTAGGAACAAACTTGGCAAGTTCATTAAATTTAACTTTATATTTTGATGCAGTCCTATCTTTTTTTATTTTAAATTAGTAAACTCTTGCTTTTTCTGAGCTCTAATACTAGAAGGGAGATACTTTTGATAGAAAGCTTTACAGAATTTCTCCCAGGCAAAGGGCTCCACATCAAAAGTATTCTTGGTTTGCACTACTCTCCACCAATTAGAGGCTTCACTTTGAAGCATATAGGAGGCATAAGTTATCTTATCTTCTTCCAGACATTTTGTTATAGCAAGGACTTTTTTTATCTCCTCTGACCAAACTTTAGCCTCAAATGGTTATGTAGTTCTTTTAAAAATTGGGAGAGCCATCTTCTTAAATTCTGCTATACCACCACATTACACAAATTGAGGCCTAGCATTGAAGACTGTGATTCTTTTTGTTATAATAATTGATATTATTGCTGTAGAAACTATTGCTGCATCTGTTGTTGAAACTGTAATTACTGTTCTTGGAACCACTTCTACTATTCCAGTTATCAATCTTTGAATTGTTGTTATTGTTGTTACATCATTACTGTCATATTCTTCATAATCTAAAATACTGAAGGTGATTGTACCTGCTCAGTTTGGACATTTTTCATGGCCACCCTTGTACTCATTTGCTGCCTTCTTTATCAGCCTGCTGGTTTAAAGATTCACCTACTCGAGGGTAATCCATAATAATGGCAATCCATTTAACATATATAGCGGGGTTTCATTTTGAATCTATATTGAAACAATAACAGGGTTTACTATGAGTTATAGATAGTCTAAAATTTAAAACTAATAACCACACTATATAAAAATCTATCAAAATATCTACTAACTACCCCATCTACTCACAAAATGCATCCTAGAGCCTAGGTAAATTCCTATGAATTTATATCTATGCTCTGATACCACTTTAACTATCATGCCTCTTTCTCAAATTTATAGATCAAGAGCATGAGCAGCCTCCACAAACCTACAACAAACCATCCTTATAGGTGTAAGGCATTCTACATGTCAATAAATTCAATACAACCTGAGAATTATATAATTTATATATAGAAGATAGTAAATATCAGAATAATTAAACTATCAATACTAAAAGATTACACGTACTTGTAACACCCCCATCATAGGCTAAGTCACAAGATTCTGCTTTGAATTTATAATCCAAAATTTTTAATATTTAAGTCCTTTAATACATCAACTAGCAAATCATACATGTGCAAAACAACTAAAACTATCATCTACAAAATTGGCCTTGCCTTTAATACTTTTCTAAAATACTGATTCACTCTAGCCATTGACCTCTGAATATGAAAAAAATAAAATGTAAAGATTATGAGCTTTACAGCTCAATAAGCAATAAGTATATTTTATAAAATTGATTCAAATTATATTAATAATATAGTTCAATTATATTATATAAGATATGATGCACATATCTATTCAGTATTATAATCATGCAATCAATGGTATCCATATCAAGATTTCATTTTATCATTTATATAATATCAACATAAAGAATCAATATATTTTATTAAAGTTGATCACAACCTTTATAAAAATAATATAATAAAATTTGGATACCTAACTCTTTTAGCTCTATAGCCCTTACTGCAGTACATTTTATCATCCCTGTAGCTTAGATACTACCATGATTAACTTCATGGTGGGAATTTTTTATTTACTATCCCAGCAACTTAAGTATTACCATGATTATCCTCATAGCAAGGATCTCAACATAAACAAGTCTAGACTCATACATAGTAGGGCTGAGAGTTAATAGATATATCTATAAAAATATATAATTTATATAATTTATTTTTTTGATATAGTCTTAAAACATAAATTCAATAGGCAATATTCAAGATTTTACATGCCTGATCCAATTATAACAAATATCATTATTCATTTCACTTCATAGAATTCAATTGATCAATTATTCATATTTATAAAAATCTCAACATAATTAAATACACTTAATCACAATAATTTGTAATAATTAAAAAATATGACAATCTTCATTTAATTATAATTAATTAATATAAAATATAAATGTTACTTACCTTGTAGCTATTAACTGCCAGAAGTCTAAGTGCTTTCCTAAAGCACCTCAAGATCCAATAATCCAAAAATGTTGACAGCCTAGCTTGACCTGATTTCCATTCATAGCCTTTCTTAGTTTAGGTATTAGCCATGAATAGTCTTTCCTAGTTTAAGTGATGACCAAGAATGGGTTGTCACCGTCCTTTGTAAAGAATGAAAATCATGTATAAAATGGAAAGGATCCCTAAGGTTGAAATAAGAAAAAAAAATATAGATGATAACCTTTTTTTACTCCTCTTCCTCCACCTCTTCTAATTCAACATGGTATCAGAGCCTTCCCTGGTCTCCCTAATCTCCTAGACCCATCTCCCATCTCTCAATCATCTCTATCTGCCATCTTCCGATCGTCCCCATCTCCATCCGCATCTCCTAATCGTCCCTATCACCACTACCAATGGCTGAACCTCTGCCACCACCTCTTATCTCTTGCTACTCTCTGGCACCACCCAACCCCCATCAACCCCATTCTCCTCCAGCTACATGATCTCCATGGAAGAAGAAGGGAGCCCGCAGGCCTCCCTACCTCATTATCTTTAGGTAAACTAATTTTGTTTGTTCCAAAAAAAAAGGAGGATGGCATATTTCTAAGTATGTGGTGACTTTTTTTAGCATATTTGAAAGTGTTGGGCAATTTTATTAAAGAAAAGTTTGAGAAGACAATTGGAGAGGTGATATGCACTTCTGACTTTCAGACTATGATGGACAATCCTTCTCTCCTAATTAGTTCAATCCGGCTAGATGGACCTCTCACCTATCTTATGTGGTCTCGAAATGTGCTGTGTGCATTAAAGTCCACAAATTTGAAGGTTTTCTCACTGGGGCTATAGTTAAGCCACAATCAGTAGATACTACAATATTGAAATGGGAATCAAAGAACTCATTTATGATGGCTTGGATTCTCAACTCTATGGTACCTTCTGTTACTTAAGGTATGTCATTTTTTGAAATCATATGAAAAATTTGGGAGGCTGCAGCCCAAACTTATTCACAACAAGGCAATACAGCTCAAGCTTTTGAGCTCAAATGCAAGATGCAAATACTTAGACAGGGTGAACTCTCTATCATTGCTTATATGGCAGAAATCCAGTGGATGTGGTTCGAGCTAGATTTTTATCGCCCCTTCAAGGCCTCTTGTTCAAGAGATGCTATTGAGTTCAAGAAATACACTGACGAGGAATGAATCTTTAATTTTCTTTCTGGACTAAATGATGAATTTGACATAATCAGAGTTCAAATTCTGGGTTAAAGTATAGATCCGCCTCCCCTTGAATAGGTTTTCTCCTTGATTCTAAGTGAGGAAACTTGTCATCATGTGATGATTGCTCCTGCAGATATAGTTTGATCTGCTATGGTTGTTCAACCTCAATCACAGTCTTGTGGACATGATGGTCGAGATATGCATATATGCTCCTATTGCAATAAAATGGGACATGTTCATGATACCTATTGGCAACTGCATGGCCATCCCTTTGGTCATGGTAGAGGTGGTTGTCGAGGAGGAGGACGTTCTAGTAGAGCTATTGATCATCCTCAGTCAAATCTTTCTAAACACACAAAAGGAGGTGTTTCGCATACTAAGGCATTGACTCCTCCTCCTTCCTTACCTACTAATGCTGAGAGTTCATTATCTACTAATGAGATCTCTGCTGAATTATGGACCGGCTTAATGTTTCTTTTGGTAGTGCTCCTTGTTTTACTAATAGTTTGCCTAGCAGTTCTTCCTGTTCTCCTTCTATTTTTCATTCTCATTTTGCACAATCCTATTTGTCTCATATTAAATCTAGTGCATTTAACCTTGATAATTTTGACTCTTCCATTAATATTTCTAAGAAGTGGATCATAGACTTTGGTGCCACTATGCATATGGCTGGTAATTCTGGTATATTTAAGTCTTATTATGTTTGAACAAAGTATATATGGCTAATGGCTCCTTCTACCCATATCTAGAAAAGGATCCATCAACTATACACCGACCATAAAACTTTCTTCGGCTTTGCATGTCCCTAGTTTTCCCACTAATCTCTTGTCTATCCATTCCATTATAAATGACCTAAATTGTAAATTTATATATTTTCCTACTTATTATATTTTTCAGAGGTTGACAACGGGAGAGACGATTGGGTATGGTAAAATGCATGATGGGCTTTACTACCTGGATAAGGGAAGCCGAAGAACTATCAGAAAATCAGTATGGTTGTTTTATCATCTGATGATGCCATGCATGAACTTCAGTTACAGCACCATAGGCTTGGACATATCTCATTTTCTATTTTATCAAGATTCTTTCCTAGTTTATATCCTATATATGCCGAAGAACAATTAGTTTGTGATGTGTCTGAATATGCTAAGCACACAAGTACTAATTATCCTTCTTCAGGAACTCGTAGTAATAAACCCTTCAAGATTATTCACTCTGATGTGTGGGGACATTATAGTATTATTTCCATTTCTAGACAGCATTATTTTATCACTTTTATTGATGGTTACAGTAAAGTAACTTGGATATATCTTCTAAAGTTTAAAGATGAGGTCGTACGTTTTTTCAAGAAGTTTCATAAATTAGTTGATATCCAATTTAGTGCCAAGATTAAAATATTAAGCTCTAACAATGTCACAGAATATAAGTATTGGAAGTTTTGAGTATCTAACCACTCATGAAATTATCCACCAAATTACTTGTGTCGACACCCCTGCCCAGAATGGTATTACTGAATGAAATAATCGACACCTTTTGAAAGTTGCTAGATCTTTATTATTTGCTATGCGGGTTTCAAAAATCTTGTGGGGCAAGGCAATACTCATTACATCTTATTTGATTAACCGCATGCCTATTCAAACTCTGGAGTACAAGGCACCACTTGGATATCTTTAGGGGTGTCTTCTTTTATTATACTCCCTTGAGTATTTGGGTGTGTATGCTTTGTCTGGGATCACTGTCCTACAGTTGGCAAGTTTGATCGAAAATCTCTGAAATGTATCTTTGTAGGCTATCTTGCGACTCAAAAAAATTATAAATATTATTATCCTCTTGAAAGGTAGATATTTGTCAATATAGACGTGACTTTTCAAGAGACTGAAACCTTTTTTTGATAGGATTTCAACAATTAAGTCATCTACTCAACTGCCTTTAGCCCAACATTTTATTTGCTCTCCCGATATCCCTTCTAAAGCTATTGGTTGAGAGGGGGAGATTATGGTAACTGAGGAGAAAGAGCAAACTGAAGAGCAAGAGCAAACTGATGAACAATTAGATAGTGACTCTGATCGATAAGAGAGTTTTCAACTGAGCCAATTGTGCATTCTATTACTATCCAATAG
Source organism: Areca catechu (assembly GCA_021397845.1). Taxonomy (NCBI): domain Eukaryota; kingdom Viridiplantae; phylum Streptophyta; class Magnoliopsida; order Arecales; family Arecaceae; genus Areca; species Areca catechu. The sequence continues at coordinate 37,832,375 of CM038040.1, forward strand.
TCTTTCTCTGACTCAGTTCTGGCATCCCTACTTGATAATGATAATATTCCTCCTCCTGACCCTACTTTAAATCTACCATTGCTCATAGAAAAGCTTCTCATGTACATATTATTTTTTTCTAATATCATTATGATATTGCTATTTTTATTTTTTATGAGTCTATTTCACCTACATATAGATCATTTATTGCATCTTTAGAATCTATCTCTATACTGTCACATTGGAATGATGTTATGACGAATCCTAAATAGAGGGGAGCAATGCTTGAAAAAATACAAGCCTTAGCAAAACGAGCAGTTGGTTGAAATGGGTCTATATTGTAAAGTAGACACCTGAGAGCAAAGTTGATTGCTACAAAGCTTGTCTAGTTGCCAAAGATTATGCACAAATAAATAACATTGATTATGAGGAGACTTTCGCTCCTATAACAAAAACTAACACAGTTCGGATTCTCATATCTTGTGCGGTAAATCTTGACTAGAGTTTGTTCATATTAGATATGAAAAATGTATTTTTTCATGGTGATCTTCAAGAGGATGTATATATGGAGATCCCTCCTAAATTTACTAGTATAGAGATTGCTAGCAAGGTCTGCGGTCTTCATCGATCACTCTTTGGATTGAAGCAGTCACTCAGAGCATGGTTTGATCACTTTCAACATGCCATACTTGAAATAGGTTATCCCCAAAGTAATGTAGATCATATCATATTCTTCTGTCACAACAAAGGCTAGGTTGCTATCCTAATTATCTATGTTGATAATATCATTCTTACTAGTAATGATCTCCTAGAGTTGGCTCATTTGAAGACTCAAATGGCATAATCTTTTGAAGTCAAAGATCTGGATAATTTATGGTACTTTCTTGGGATTGAAGTGGCTAGGTCATCTCATAGCATCTTTCTTTCTTAGTGAAAATACATCTTGGATTTATTTACTGAGATAGGGATGTTGGGATGTCGACCTACTACTATTCCTATAGGACATAATCATTGTCTTACTACTAATAGTGGCGAGCCAGTAAATCGTGAGTGATATCAGTATCTTGTTTGCAAACAATCCATCTCTCCCATACAAGATCTAACATAGCCTTTGTAGTCAGTGTTGTAAGTCAGTACGTACATGATCCCCATGAGCGCCATCAGAAAGTTGTATATAGAATTCTTCAATATCTTAAGAGTTTCCTAGAGCATGGTCTTCTTTTCTCTCGTCATGAACATCTTAAAGTTAAAGCTTATTCAGATGCTGATTGGGCAGGTTCCATAAATGATTGCCAATCCATCTTAGGCTATTATACTTTTGTTGATGGAAATCTTGTGACTTAGTGCAATAAGAAACAAGATGTTGTCGCTCGATCTAGTACAGAGATTGAATATTGAGCTATGGCTAAGGACATTTATGAAATCTTATGGTTGAAACAACTGTTAGTTGAATTGCCTTGTTCAATCTTCTTTCCTTTTTCTATTCTATGATAATAATGTGGCCATTAACATTGCTAATAATCCCATTCAACATGACAAAACTAAGTACATAGAGATTGACTATCAATTCATCAAGGAGAAGCTTAATTTGAAAGTTATTTGTTTGTTATTTATTAAGTCTTCAGAACAATTGGCAAACATACTGACAAAAGGTCTCAGTAGTTCTATATTTTCTTCAATTTGTAGTAAGATGAAGCTTCATGATATCTTTACCTCATCTTGAGAAAGAGTGTTGATAGCCTAGCCTAAACTAATTTCTATCCATAGCTTTTTTTAATTTAGGTATTAGCCATGAATAGTCTTTCCTAGTTTAGGTGATGACCAGGAATGGGTTGTCACCTTCCTTTGTAAAGAATGAAAATCATGTATAAAATGGGAAGGATCCCTAAGGTTGAAATATGAAAAAAATATAGAAAAACTAAGAATGGATTATCACATTCTTTTGTAAAGAATGAAAATCATGTATAAAATGGGCACAATCATTTTTAAAATTAATTTTTTTAAAAAAATATTTTTTAAAATTTTTAAAATCTTAATACTATTATCGCCATACTAGTTTCCCAAGCCTTCAACCATGATTGTTCTCTGTGTTGATCGCATATTAAAAGTATGACACATCCAAAGTAAGCGATCGTTGGACTCAGCTTCGACCCACATCACCTTCATTTCTTATTGTTACAAATTAGAAAGCGGCAATTCTTTATAGAATTGCATTTCGTTCATTTATTCAGTCTTTCCTTTTGCAATAATTTATTGTAATTTGAATTACCAGTCTTTTCTTTAGCTGCGCTTAAGAGTTGCATCTTTTTTTTTTTGATAAAATGAAAGGAGAGGGGGGATAAATCCTGGTGTAGCTATCTCCACAGGCCCCAACCTCGCTAGGCTATATTCGATTCAAGCCATAATTTTTTTGCATGCTCTCTCCACCACCGGTGAGTACATTAGCCTGGCACCACTAAAATACCAGAGTAGTACGTTCTTCTTACCATCCCGATCACGTGCTCCAGGAAAATACCTGGATTTAATCGAGTCACCACTACAAGAAAAAAGGGTATTTGCAACAATTATTCCCTATGGATAATAAATTATATGTAGGTAAAAGTATTTTTTTTTGACAAATACTTTTGTTTGTTGGGAATATATTGTTATGTATAATTTTTTCTGATGAATGAGGGATAATCATGAAAAATAATTTTATTCCTAACGGGCCATATGGATTGGGCGTAGGGAATGGACTGAATGTTTTTTCCTTTGGAGCTATGTATGATTTTTTTCGACGGACGAGGGATAATTGTGGGAAATAATTTTATTCCCAATGGGGTTTGGATTGGGCATAGAGAATGGATCGAATTCTTTTTTCACTGTGTATGATTTTTTTCGACGAATGAGGGATAATCATGGAAAATAATTTTATTTCCAACGGGCAATCTGGATTGGGCATAGGGAATGGGCTAGATTTTTTTTTTGTTTGGCGCAGCCCGCAAACTACTCCCGTGACCATCTCAATTTGAGCACTATGTATGATTTTTTTTGATGGATGAGGGATAATCATGGAGAATAATTTTATTCTCAATAGGCCGTCTGGATTGGGCATAGGGAATGGATTGAATTTTTTTTCATTTGGCGCTATGTATGATTTTTTTTGATGGATGAGGAATAATTATGGAAAATAATTTTATTCCCAACGGGCCGTCTGGATTGGGCATAGGAAATGTGCTGAATTTTTTTTCATTTGGCGCTCTATGTATGATTTTTTCCGATGGATGAAGGATAATCATAAGGAATAATTTTATTCCCAATGGACCGTCTGGATTGGGCTTAGGGAATGGACTGAATTTTTTTTTCCTTTGGCACTATGTAAGATTTTTTGCAATGGATGAGGGATAATTATGGGAAATAATTTTATTCCCAACGAGGTCTAGATTGGGCGTGGGGAATGGGCCAAATTTTTTTTAGGAGAATAATTTTATTTCCAACGGGCAATCTGGATTGGGCATAGAGAATGGGCCGATTTTTTTTTCGTTTGGCGCGGCCCGCAAACTCCCGCGACCATCTCAATTTGAGCGCTATGTATGATTTTTTCTGACGGATGAGGGATAATCGTCATGAATAATTTTATTCCCAACGGACCATCTGGATTGGGTGCAGGGAATGGACCGAATTTTTTTTATGTATGATTTTTTTCGATGGATGAGGGATAATTGAGGGAAATAATATTATTTCTAATGGGTTCTCGATTAGGCATAGGGAATGGATCGAATTTTTTTCATGCTATGTATGATTTTTTCATGGAGAATAGTTTTATTCGAACGGGCTGTCTTGGCTGGGCGTAGGGAATGGGCCGGACTTTTTTTTTTGTTTGGCACCACACGCAAACTCCCGCAACATATCTCAATATCCCTTGCGATTTTTCTTCTTTCGCTTTTCTCCGTTTCCAGCCCTAGGACGATGTCGATCGGCAACCCGTCAGTGGAGATCATTGTCAGTGGTGGCAGCAAAGGCGGTGGAGATCATCGTCAGTGGCGGTGGTGAAGGTGAGTAATTCATTTCCATTGTTGGTTGATAGTTTTTTTTTTTGGTTTCTTTGATGGATCCGGTGAGGGAAGATCATCATGGTGCCGGGGGGTGGGTGCAGGTCGATGGAGGTGATGACGAGGGGACCTTCTCCTCGGACTCAACTCGAGAACTGCCGTCGACGTCGACAGTGGGGAGGGGCGGAACGATCGGGGTTGTTTGGGGGTTGAGGTCGGCAGTGGGGAGGAGCGGAGCCACAGGGGGGCCGCCGGGGGAGGGGGGTTGAGGTCGGTAGTGGTGGGGCTGCAGGGGCGCTGTCGGGGGAGGGGGGGCCACGGGGGCGCTTCCGGGGGAGCGGGGGCCGGGGGTCCAAAATAGAGTTATGGCAAAGGCAAGAAGGAACCGAGAAATAGAGGAATGGTCATCGGCAGCGGTGGGGACGGGCGAGGCCATGGGGGGGGGCGCCGGGGGAGGGGGGGCGGGTGGTCCAAAAGAGAGAGAGGGAATCTTTCAGAAAAATAGAGGGGGAGGCCGAGATGATCGTGATCTTAGGGAGAGAGAAACCGAAGGCCGGGGGAGAATTGCATCGTCGTCGTCGTCGAACTCCAAGTGCCACCAGGGTTCCGGTTCCACCCGACCGAGGAGGAGCTCCTCCCTCTACTATCTAATGAAGAAGTCTGGGTTCCGGTTCCACCCGTCCTCACTCCCTTATATATCATTTCCTGCCTTCATGTTTTTTTTTCTGCCATGGGATTAGTTTAAGCCAAGGTTAAGATGGGTCCTGTTATTAAAAAAAATGGGTTGTATTCTTGCCATCATGTTTATTTTTCTATCTTGGAATTAGTTTAAGCCAAGGTTAAGATGGATTTTGTTATTTAAAAAAATGAGTTGTGAAGGCTAATAGATTTTTATGGATTTTGTGTCAACGTAATTGGTTAGTAGGAAAAGTTTTGGAATGGTTCATGGACTTGGAAAGGTTTTTATTTTAAGAGTTTACCTTCATATATTGTAGTTAAAAAAAATCAAATGGATTTCAATTTGATTCTTATGCATGATTTGACTTCATTTGTTTTGCTTTTTGCCAAACTACTTGATACTTTCCTGAGCTGAAATTTTGGTGTAGAGGCCATGAATTGCAAATTAATACTAGTAATTTGGTTATAGAATGTTTTCTTGTTGTCTTGGTAAGTGGAGTGGATGGTTTGTGCCTTTGTGGATTTAATTTTGCAATGACTAATGTTTATTTTTTGGCCTACAATGAGTTATAGTCGATGTTATAAAATGCCTAAGAATTATTATGATGTTTATATTAATTGTAAGACCACAATATAGTATTATGAATTAAACTTCAAGTGTTTGTTGGGCTTTATTGGTAAATTTACTTTGATAGGCCTTGAAGTGTTCTTTTTAGTGTTCTTGTATATATGATTTTATTTGCCATGGATGAGTAATAACCATTTCATTGTTTTGTTGATAATATACTTTTGCAACTTGTTGATGTTTTCCTACTTTTTTTTCTTAATTGACAGGACGGTATGGCTAGAATAAGTAAAAACTGGATGCAGATTACTAATAGATTATCTCTTGAGTATAGAAATGGAGTAAAAGATTTTCTTGACTTTGCATTTGAGCACACAGATCTAGGGGATAAAATTTGGTGCCCTTGTATCAAATGTAACAATACTCGATATAAATATCGAGATGATGTTGAGGCTGATCTTGTGATTCATGGAATAGTCCCATCATATACTTAGTGATCCTTACATGGTGAAGGTGTGGGTAACATTGAAAGTGATAATGTTGATGTCAATGAAGGAACTGATATGGAAGATGAAGAGATTGATGATATGCAAGAGTTGATACATGATGTATGTGGAGTCCCTTATTTAGAGGGTGACGACTATACAAATTTAAATACAAATGACCAAGATGAGCTTCATGAGGAAGCTTCAAAGTTTCATAGACTACTAAGTGAGATAGAGACATGTTTATATCCGAATTGCAAGAAATTTTCAAAGCTATCTTTTGTTTTAAAGCTATGGCAACTAAAATGTCTTCATGGATTGAGTAACAAAGCTTTTGATGCTTTGCTTAAATTATTTAAGGAGGCACTTTCCGAGGGTGAGACATTACCAAATTCATTTTATGAAGCCAGGAAGATGATTCGAAATCTCGACCTTTATTATGAGAAAATTGATGTATGCGTCAATGATTGTATGTTGTTTTGGATAGAATATGCTAATGAGAATCACTGTGTTAAATGTGGGGCATCTCGATGGAAATCAAGTAGAGGCAAAGCAAATTTTATTAAATCTTCATCTTTGAAAAGTGGCAAAAAAATCCCTATTAAGACTGTATGGCACTTTCCATTGATTCCGAGGCTTCAAAGGTTGTATATATCTTCGAAAACTGCTTCAGACATGAAATGGCATCATGACAAACGTCTTAAGGATGGGTCTTTAAGGCATCCAGCAAATTCTCAAGCATAGAAACATTTAGATGAGTTGTATCCATCATTTGCTATAGAGCCTCGTAATGTGAGACTTGGATTAGCAAGTGATGGATTCAACCCATTTGGAAATATGAGTACTGTACATAGTACATGGCCTGTGGTACTTGTTCCTTATAATTTACCACCATGGTTATGTATGAAACAACCTTCCTTTATTTTGGCATTACTCATTCCTAGTCCAAAAGCTCCAGGCAATGATATTGATGTGTATCTACAACCATTAATTGAGGAGTTAAAGGAGTTATAGAAAAAAGGAGTCGATACTTACGATGCCTCAATGAAACAAAACTTTCGAATGCATGCAGTACTCTTATGGACTATAAATAACTTTCCTGCATATGGCAATTTATCAGGATGGAGTACTAAAGGGAAACTAGCATGTCCTTGCTGTAATAAATATACATATTCATATTGGACAAAGCATTGTGGTAAGTTCTGCTATATTGGTAGTCATCGTTTCTTGGCCCTTAACCATAAATGGCGAAATTCTAAAAAGGAATTTAATGGTGAGAAAAAGCTAAGGCCACCTCCTAAGCAGTTGTCAGGATATGATGTGCTTGATCAATTGCATGGGCTCAAACATATTATATTTGGTAAGATTGGTAAAAAGAGAAAACGGGGAGATTTCATACAAAGCTATAATTGGAAAAAGAAAAGTATTTTCTTTGAATTACCATATTGGAAGGACCTTCCCTTGCATCATAATTTAGATGTTATGCATATTGAAAAGAATATATGTGATAGTGTGGTTGGTACACTCTTGGACATTGAAGGAAAAATAAAAGATAGTCTCAAAGCTCATCGTGATCTTAAGGATATGGGTATAAGAGAAAAGCTTCATCCAACACTAAATGAAGGAAAATGGACATTTTCTGTTGCATGTTACACACTGTCTATGGAAGAGAAAACTGCTTTCTGTGATTTTTTAAAGGATATTAAGGTGCCTAATGGATATTCTTCAAATATTTCAAGATGCATTCATTCCAAAGAGTGCAAGATATCTGGATTGAAAAGTCATGACTGCCATGTCCTTTTATTAAATTTTTTATCGCTTGCAATTCATGGAAGGTTATGCAAACCACTATCAGAAGCCTTAATTGAGCTTTCCACTTTCTTTAAAGAGTTGTCTTCAAAGGTTTTGTGGATGGAGGATATGAAAAAGTTGGAGTCTGCTATTGCAATAACTCTTTGTAAGTTGGAGATGCTCTTTCCACCATCATTTTTTGATATTATGATGCATTTGCCACTACATTTGGCGAACGAGACTAAAATTGCTGGACCGGTACAATATCGGTGGATGTACCCAATTGAATGGTTAGGCCATCTTAAAATTTTCATATTTATAATATAGATGATATATTTATCCATCTTCTTGGTATTATTCTTATTATTGCTTTATACTTTCAATAACTATAGGTACTTGTGCACACTGAAACATTTTGTACGTAACAAAAGTCATCATGAGGGTTCAATTGCAGAGGGATATATTGCAGAAGAATGTGTCACATTTTGTTCTAGGTATCTACACGATATTGAAACAAGATTCGATAGATTAGAGAGGAACTATGATGGCTTAAATGCTAAATCTCATCATGGGTTAGCAGTTTTTGCACAACTTGGTTGTACTTTTCAAAATAATGAGAAGAATGTTAGATTCAGACGTAAGCTAAGTAGAATGGATCTACTACAAGCTCATATATATGTGCTAAAAAATTGCAATGAAGCTTTGCCATATTTAAGGTAAGTAAGCTCTTTTTATTTATTATTTATATATATGACTTGTACCTAATATGCAACATTGTGATAGAAATGATTGTATTGTTTAGTGAGTATGACAACATGATGTCAAATTCCCAAGTTCATAATGTTGGACAGCCTCAAGATACTCAATTATCTGAATGGTTTGAAAAACATGTAAGTGATATAATCTCTCTTTTTAAAAATAATATACTATTCAAATATGAGAAACAAAAAATTATATAAATTATATTGAATGATGTGCTAACGATCTATTTTTAACTATAATATGTAACACAATTGTACTTCAAAAGAAACGAACAAGTGAGTGAAGAACTATATCAGTTGGCATGTGGTCCAGATTCAGTGGTCATAACTTATGATGGCTACAAAATCAATGGGTTCAAATTTCGTACCATGCAACGTGATAGTGGAAGGGTAACTCAAAATAGTGGAGTTTTTGTCAAGGAAATTGTAGGGATTATTATGGTGTACTAACTGATATTGTGGAATTGCATTATATGGGAGGAAATCAAATTATTTTGTTCAAATGTATCTGGTGGGATGTTCATAGCTCTGGTAGAGAAATCGAGAAAGATCGTTATGGCTACATAAGTGTCGATACTAAACGAAAATTGAATACTAATGAGCCATATGTGCTTGCATATCAGGTAGAGCAAGTTTTCTATGTTCAAGACAATAATAAGCCTGATTTTCTTACGGTCCTTAAGACACAACCTCACTCCTTCTATGATATGCCGATTGAGGAAGAGAGTATCGATTTGGAGGAAGAATGTGCATTTCAGCAAAATGAATTATCCCATCCTGAAGCTATATCAAATATGATAGAAAATTATGATGAAGTGGATAATTGGGTTAGGAATGGCCTTCCTCCTCGAAGTATCGATGCAGAGTTGTTGAATGAGGATAGGCTTGAAAATATTGAAAAAATTGCAATGGAAGATGATTCTGATGAAGATGAGGATGATAATGATAGTGGGGAGGAAGAACTATGATGGCGTGAGCTTTTGTAAAAGTTATTTACTTATGCAAGCACTAAATATTATATATTTTCATAATTTTATAAGGTTTTATTTTTTTTACTTTGGACTGGCCATTTTTATGAAAGCCCTTTAATGAAATTTATTTCAATGTTTATTAACTGCATTGTTTAGATGATACCTGGTTCTTGTTTTTTTACTAAGTTTGTAATACCATGTGAAATATGTATGTTGTTTTACTAACTTAATATATAAAGGTAGATAATTATGGCTGAAGCTAGTAATCGCAAAGGGAGATGCATTACTAAAGGTAGAGGCAAAGAAGTTAATGTTATCATCTAACAAGGCCTTCCACCTACTACTAGAGATAATGTTGATGTGAGCAAGAAGGTGAAAATGATAACTCTAGTAAGTACCTTTAAATGTTATATTATATACATATATTCTTAATTCTTTTTGTTCGAAGTGGTTATTTAATTTTTTTTTATGCTTCTGATTTTGCAGGTTTAGTGATGAATACTACAAAAAAAGGACGAACATGGACTTTTTTATAATGAGCTGAAAAATTCAAAGACCAAGAAAATAGTGGAGTGGGATCACAAGAAAGAATTGCAAGAGAGAATCGTGCTCAATTTGCAAGTTGGTGTGGTATAATAGTTAGAAATCGATCCTTTGCACCTCTGAAAGTTAAAGGATGGAGTGAAATTCCCGAGAATAAAATAAGAAATATGATTAACCGCATCATGGTAAGATTTTTGTCAATTTTTTAATTAGAACATCAATAATCTTAACATTTGATTAATTGTGTTATCTTTTTGTAGGATTATTTTATTCTCTTTGAGGAAGGACTCGATAAGGTTGAAGTTTCCAACCTACTTGGTCACACCCCATTTGCAGCCTGGGTCTGTAATTAAAAAATTTAGTAAAAATAAAAAGAATACACAACTATAAGGTTAGAATTATAAAAGAAATTAATATTGTTTATATTATTCATACCAGTCGTTGCTCAATTATACTGAACGCAGTCTTACCGGTACAATGAACCATATTGAGTTTTGATAAGGAAACTTAATGATCAATATAGAGTGTATAGGAATGAGTTGTATGAAATTTATAAGAATCGACATAAAGATCAAGGAAAATTCAAGCACTTACTGGATGAGGTAATCACCAAGGATGATTGGGAATGGTTTGTTGCGCATTGGAATAGTGAAATTTTTCAGGTATGAAAATGATGAGCATGAAGCAATTGAAAGATGATTATTTTAAGTATCTTTATAGTATTAATTTAACTAATTCATTAATATTTACTTGCAGAAAATGAGCAAGACAAATGTTGAAAATAGATCAAAACTCAATATGGTTCCTTGTACCGGTAAGACTACTTTCAGTGTAATTGAGCAACGGCTGGTAAAAATAATAGAAACAATATTAATTTCTTTTATAATTCTAACCTTATAGTTGTGTATTCTTTTTATTTTTACTAATTTTTTTAATTACAGAACCAGGCTGCAAATGGGGTGCGACCAAGTAGGTTGATAATGTTTGAAAAGACCCGTACACGTAAGAATGGTTCTTTAGTTGATGCTGTAGCTAAAGAAAAAATAGTATGTGAATATTCATGTATATTGGAAGATAATTGCTTTTGAGAATATTGAATGGTTTTATTACTCAAATTTTATATCATTCTATATTTTTTTTAGCAAAGGGACTTTTAGTACTTCGTAAAATAGATAAAAATTGTAGAAAGTGACATGTCTATTGAATAGTTTGGGTATTTACTATATTTGGTATTCATCATATGTGTTCTTAGTTTGAGGAGGAAGTGTGAATAATGTTAATCATTTGAGAATTTAAATTTCAATGCAGGCAGAAGTGAAAGAACTTAAACAGAAGCGTGAGGATGAAGAAATTTTTCTTGATGATGAAGAAATATTCAAGTATGTTTTTGGCCCAAATAAACGTGGTCGTATTCTTTGTGAAGGAATGGATCCAAATCAATCTACCTTGAGATCTATTCAAGCTCAAGAATCAAAGACTATGATTGAAGAGGCAATGAAAAGAACAGAAAATGCTGAGATAAGAATTGAACAAACCGAGAAAAGAGCTGAAACTGCAGAATTAAGGCTTGAAACCACTGAAAAAGAATTGCAGACATGAAGGAACAATTTCAGGATACTGAAAATGAGTTACAAGATGTGAAAGAGAAACTTACAGCATTAATAAATTTGGTAGAAAAGCAAGTGAGAGGGCAGGTATAACAGTAAGCTCTTTTTTTAGGTATGTTTATTAATGTAAAGTGATTTCTCTACATTAATAAATTTGACATATAAATAGTTTTTATCTAAATTCTAAAAGTTCAGCACTATAAAATATATGATCCTATTAATACTTTATATACTGGTTAATTATTAATGATACTTGTATTGCATGGTTTCAAGTAATTTGTCATACAAGGAAAATAAATTTGAAGAGTTTTTTAATTTTATAAAGTGTTATCTTAAATATTAATTTACATGAATTATGTAATTGAGGTTAACTTCCATGTTTGTTTGATTTGGATGTAGGTGGAATTATCGCGCAGAGCAAAGGAACAAGTTGAAGCATCTTTATTGTTACGGGCATCTTCATGATTGAAATATGAAGCAATGGAAACAAAACTTTCTTTTGTTTTATTGGAATTTAGCTTCTGTCTTTTGGTGGTTACTAGTTTGTGTTCGATATGACTCTATGTAATTATGTTGATACATATATGTGAACAACTTATAATATATTTATGGTGGATGAATTATGCAATTTGGTTAAATTTTATGATTTGATTAATTAAGTTTTGAGTTTCATTTTGAAAATTTTGTAGCATTGGCAGGCAAATTTATAATTTAGATATTTTTATTAAACCAAAAACAGGAAAAAAATATTTCCAGCAAAGTATTTCAATGGTGGAAATATATCTATTCCAACGAGTATATTTATAGCCATTGATAATAATAGATATATATGTTTTTTTAAACCTTTTGCCAACGGATATATATTTGTTACCTACGGTAATAAGTCTGTGATAAAAGAGTTTATTTTTTTTCGATGGATAACTTGTCATAAATATAGCTTTTTCCAACAGAAAAATTTTTGTCATAAAAAATTACACTTTTCCCGACGGTTGATACTTAAACCTTTTGCCAATAGATATATATTTGTTGGTAAAACTTTCAATCATTCCCAACGATAATAAACCCGTGACGAAAGAGTTTATTTTTTTCCGACGGATAACTTGTCGTCATAAATATAACTTTTTCCAACGGAATAATTTCCGTCATAAAAATTGAAGTGTTCCTGATGGCTTTTTATGTCGTCATTTTTTTTTGCCCACAAGAGTTTTGCCAAAAACTTTTTCCAACGAAATTTTCGGTTGGGAAAAACTTTTTTTCTATCATAAAAATTGAAGTGTTCCTGATGGCTTTTTATGTCGTATTTTTTTTTTCCCACAAGAGTTTTGCTGAAAACTTTTTCTAACAAAATTTTCGGTTGGAAAAAATCTTTTTTCTAGTAGTGACCCGAGGGATCATGTCTTGAACCCGTGATCGATGGAAGACGAGTTTAAGCCTCTATCAACTGGACTACCGTCTTCAAAAAAAAAAAAAAAAAAATTCCAAAGAGGACCCGGGGGTTGAGGGTTGGGCGGTTGGCAGCATGCCTCGTTAAAGTGTTGAGAAGCATGCATTCAGTTGGCCATCTCATTATCTGAGACAAGAGGCAATAATTTGATATCCACTGTGGATTGGTAGAGGCACTGAATTAAGCAAGCAAGTCATGTGCTGCTGGTACAGCGAGTTACTTCTCGGGAATTGAGATTAACCAACACAGCTCAGTGCTGGACCTACTCCCCACGCTCAAAGCATCCAGCTTCCATATTGGCAAATTCCAAGACAGCAAAAGTTCTCGAGTGTTTTTTTTATAGAAATAGATCTATAGTCATTCACTAGCTAATTTACAACCCATTAATTGTTCAGACCCCATCAATCAAACTGAGTTGATTCGGTGACGATTTTTCTGCTTCATACTTGCCTTCCCTGGAAAAGTAGAAACACGAGAGAATGTCGGAAGTAATTCTATAAAGTAAATACTTGTTAAAATATTCAAAGCAAGTCTTTCCGTAAGGAAACCTTGTAGCAGCAGGACCAAGACCTAAGTTAGTGCACTTCAGGACTTCTCCAAATTCCTCTCCACTTTTAAGTCCGGCTGGTTGCTGCTGATGCTACCGGAAGATTTTTTCTCCTTTTAGCAATGCCCCAGTCCTGGGCGGTCAGGAAACTGTGCCTTGGACCCCATCCACATGAGTTGCCTTGAGAGAGAGAGAGAGAGAGAGAGACAGGTGCTGTTCCAATGAAGCATGCCCGCTGCATTCCGTGTCAGAATTCATTGTCTCTCATCTATATGGACACGCTGCTTTAACTTTTTCCTGACCACCTTAGGACTCATTGATTGCGAGGATTCCCTCCTCTGGCTCGTCATCCAATGACTCTTCCAAGTATGGTTGGCCCAGGTTGATCCCTCCGACTTGTACTCTATCACCTCCAAGATGAGGTGATCGATGACAGGCTCGTTTCACCACTTGTCAGCCATTGGAGAAATAATATTTGACTCTCATTTCATTGGATGGGATAGGTTTGTGGACTTCAAACCAAGCGGTAGCCGGCTTCGAAGTCTAATTATCTGTCTCCATCACCCATCCTGGTGGTGAGGTGGCAACCACGCTGGTGTTATTTATTGATTAATTCTATGTGGTGCAACCATGGTACCACAATCAAGCTACATCCCATACATCGCATGATATGATGTGGTAATTGTTTTGATGGGATACTTGTGAGGATTGCAGTACGAAGCACGGATTTTTTATATGGCATGTAACGGTGAAACTTTTAGGATTTTTGACCAAAATAATATTAAAAAAAAAAATTATATACAAAAATACCGTGATCTAAACTTTATTTATGGATATGGATGATTTTTGACCACGTGTCATCCAAGCTTGCACGTGTGGCCAAATCGGAACACGTGGCAGGGATCTTCAGGCGCGTGGCAGGGCGTGATAAAAACATGGGTTGGATCCGTGAATTTGGTATGAAACCGCATGTTCAGTCCATGATTTTGATCCGGATCCTCCACATGGCATCTGAAAACGCGGGTTCAATCCGCGAATTCATAGTGAAAACGCGGGTTCAACCCACGAATTCATAGTAAAAACGCGGGTTCAACCCATGAATTCACAGTGAAAATGCGGGTCCAAACCGCGATTTCTATTTATCGGGTCCGGGCGGGTTTAACACTGAAAACGCAGGTTGAACCCGCGATTACATGAAAACACGGGTTCAACCCGCAATCTATGTTTATCGGGTCGGGTTTAAAACGTGGGTTCGAAGTTAATTGGGTTTAATACCGAAAATGCGGGTTGAACCCGCGATTTCATGAAAACGTGGATTCAACCCACGATTTCAGATGAAATTATTTTTTTTAAAAAAAATATATGAAATCCTAATTTTATTTTTTATTGAATAAAGAGTTATGCAAACTTTGTTAATTTCAAATAAAAGAAAATAGGATTTAGGGTTTAGGTTTTAGGTTTAAGAAATTAGGATTTACGTATTAGGATTTAGGGTTTAGAGTTATAGGGCTGGAATTGGTCCGGGCCATCCTGAAATCGGGTCAGGTTTTGGGCCAGTTTTTTAAAAAATCAGGCCGGGCTTCGGGCCTTAAAATAAAGTTCATTTTGTTTTCGGATCGGCTCCGGGCACCCCTTGGCTCGGCTCGGATCGGCTCGATTTCGGTCCGCAAATAAGTCTAGGAAAGAGTCGATCCCGGTCCGCAATTAAGTCCGATCCAACTATCCCAGACCGGACCGAACCCAATCCATTTTCTTTGCGGTCTCTCGTCTCCCTCTCTCGATCTATCTCCATTCTCTCTATCAGTCTCTTCTCTCTCTGTCTCTCTCTCGTTTCCATCTCCCTCCCCCGGTCAGGCCCCAACGGCCGACGCCCCTCCCTCGCTGACTCCGACCTACGTTTAGCCGTAGAATATAATTCATTAAAATAATATCATAATATTATTTTTATTAATTTTAATATTTTTTCTACTTTTTAATGAATTTTTTAAAAAATTTTTAAAAGGATTATTATTATTTTTTCCAATTTTTTTTTCAATCCGTATATTCCTATGTAACCCAAAACATATAAATTTATAAATATAATTAGACTGACACCAACTTCATAAATATCGATTAAAAAAATATTATTTAAAAAAAACTGACGATAATAATCATAAAATGTGATAATACAGTGTAATAAGTTCAAACAATGAAAAAGTAAAATACAAAAATCCTAAGTCCCACATGGTGGCCGTCTCCTCCTACGTACAAGCTGCCATCGACAAGGTACTAGCTCCGCCTCACTCGGTCCCTGATGCTCTGTCGGATCTTGTATATCAGGAAATGCATGCAATGTAGATACGTGATGCGACGACCCTTCGCCTATATACTGTCCTCCTCCATGTCCCGAGTAATCATGATGCATCGAATAGTCTGATCCAACAGTGTACTCAAAATATGCAGTAGCATCCTCCATAAATGTGAATTGTCTCACATCCATAAGGAAGAAACTATCCACGGACATATATGGATCATTCTCCGGCATCGGAAAGGGAGAGGTATTGAATCGTCGAGTACCTCGTTTATGCTGAGTAGAAGGAGGTGCTGTCGATGTAGATGCATATGGATAAGACTCCAGAGTCTCGTTGTCTCTCTCATCCTCCCGAGAAAATCCTCGTAACTAGACATGTGCATGCTTGCTGACCCCTGGAATGATTTTGATGATCACAAAATATTGGAGCATGTATTTGATACTAACTCTTTTCAATTACTTAAGTAGTTTTGCAGGAAAATGATTATCTTTTGTTTAAAATGGTTTTCAAACTGATTGGAAGGTAATTCACTTGTATATAAGGTTTTATAAACTTGAAATTGTAAAAGCCCTAGTTTTATTAATCTTGTAATCTTGTAAAATGGGCTGAAAAATTGCAAAATTATAGAGTATGTAGATTAGCTTCTTTTTGATTCAATGTTGAAGATTTTTGGAGAAGCTTGAAGCATTTTTTGAGGATTTGCAAGAGCTGACTCGTGGTGGTACGGCATGGAGGAAGTTTCAATGTTTCAGTATCAAGAGCCGACTCCTGCCCCAAGAGTTGACTCTTCCAGAGTTATGCATTTTGAAGGTCTGAGACCAAGAGCCGACTCTGCCCTAAAGAGCTGACTCTAGGTATTCATGGTTTTGACTTGACTGAATGCAAGAGCCGACTCCAGCCAGAAGAGTCGGCTCCCACAGAAAATTATTTTGGGCTGTCTGAGACTTTGAGCCGACTCTTGGACCTCGAGCCGACTCGTAAAGCCATTTTCTGCACTCTAATGGCTAGTTGCTGAAGTTGAGATTTGAATTCCATTTCATCTCCAACAGCTATTTTACCAATCCCAAGGCCCTACAACAGTCATATCTCTTGGAAAACTATGAAAGGGATGGTTTTTGAAGGATTAAACAATGATTAGAATATTTATTGAGAAATTATCTTGAGAAATCAAAGAGCTTTCAAGTCATTCAACTACCTACCTCAAAGAGCATTCAAGTTGGATTCAAAGCTTCACCAACTCTACTCCATCATTGAATCCACTCATTGAAGAAGCAAGGAAGCAGCTTGAAAAGCATTAAAGAGTATTCAAGGCTTGACTTCATCTTGATCTACATCGGCAACACCTAAACAAACTTGGTTTGTTGTAGTTGCTTATTTATTATTCCTTATCTTTGTTTACTCTCTAAGAACAGCAAGGGACTGTATCTTAAGAGAAGATTGAAGGTTTTTAGGTGAACCTTGTAAAACCTAAGTTAAGTTCTGGGTGATCCCGGTCTAAAACCAAGTGTTAGGATTTTCTTTGGCGATCCCGTTTAAAATCAAAGGGAGTTAGGGTTTCTTTGGTAATCCCGGTAAAACCAAGTGTATAGGTTTGGATTATGAGCCTAGTAAAACAATCCGACTATATTCCGATTGGGGGATATAGTGAAAATTTCAAGTGGTGCTTGGATAGTGTACGTAGGAGCCGGTTGCTCCGAACCACTCTAAATCTCTTTGTATTTGTGATTGTGTTGTTATTGCTTTATTATTTTTACTTGATCACTTCCGCATTGTATATTGCACCCCACCACTAAAAGAATTTAAAAGTGCATATTATTCTGAAAAGTTTTTTAATCCCAATTCACCCCCCTCTTGGAAAGCCACCTGGACAACAAGTGGTATCAGAGCAGAGTCTCTGAAAGATAGTTAGAGTAAAGACATATGGCACATCCCATGAGCACTTCATTGACCAAAGGTCAATCCACAAATAGACCTCCACTTTTCACCGGAACCAATTATACATATTGGAAGGCAAGAATGAAAATATACATTCAAGCCGTAGATTTTCACTTATGAAAGATTATTATGAAAGGACCTCACACACCCACAATTAAAGTAAATGATGTAGAGGTTCCCAAACCAGAAGAGGATTGGGACGAGAATAATATGAAATTAGCTGAACTGAATGCCAAAGCAATGAACCTATTGTATTGTGCTTTGGACCTAAATGAGTTTAACAGAATTTCAACTTACAATTTTGATAAAGAAATTTGGGACAAACTAGAAATCACACACGAAGGTACATCTCAAGTTAAAACATCAAAAATCAATCTTCTTGTACATAATTATGAGCTCTTTAAGATGGATCCTAGTGAGACTATATCTGCAATGTATACTCATTTTACTGATATCATAAATGGTCTTAAGAGTCTTGGTAGAACTTATTCTAATGCTGATCTTGTCCAAAAAGTTTTAAGATCTTTGCCAAATAAGTGGGAAGCCAAAGTGATAGCAATTCAAGAAGTGAAGGACCTAAATACACTGCCTTTGGATGAACTGCTTGAATCTTTGATCACACATGAATTTGCTATGCAACAAAGGACCGAGGAAGATATAAAAAGAAAGAAGGCCATTACATTTAAAGCTATTGAAGAAAATAAGAATGAAGAATCGTACTCATCAGATGATGATGATCTTTGAAATGATGAAATTGTCCTTGTTATGAGAAAATTCAAAAAGTTTATGGGTAGAAGAAAAACAAACAGATGGATAAAGCAATATAGAAAAGGTGATTTTGGAAAAGAAAAAGAAAGAGATAAAGAAAAAGAAAATGATAAAGATAAAGATCAAGTTCCTATATGCTATGGATGCAAGAAGCCAGGACACATCCGTCTTGATTATCCTGAAGCGAAGAAAAAGATATTCACTAAAAAGAAAAAGAAAGTAATGCTTGCTGCTTGGAGTGATAGTGACGAAACCACATCCACTGAAGAGGATGAAGAGATAACAAAAACTGCACAAATCTATCTTATGGGTTTGGAGGATGAGGTAAATACTTCTGAACCTAATTTAGAATTCACTTATGATGAATTGCATAATGCTTTTTGTGAACTATTGATAGAATACAAAAAAGCTGATTTAAAAATGAGAGATTTAAAAAATTAATGTGATGTATTTGAAAAAGATAAAAATGAATTTTGTAAAAGAAATAAAATCTTGCAAAGAGAATTGAATTTGGTTTGTGAAAGACTTAAGATTGTTCAAATTGAAAAAGAAGAGATTCTCAAGAAAAACAAAGATTTGAAAAATGAAAACAATGATTTAAAAAAGGAAGTTCAAAAACTAAAACCCTTAGTTAAAAAATTAATCCTAAGTTCTAACAAACTTGAATTAATTTTAAAAGATAAAAAAATAAAAAATAAATTTGGAATTGGTTATAAAGGCTCTATTTCAAACAAATTTTTAGCTTCTACTTCATATGCTCCTAGGTTCATTAATTCAAAACAAGTTAGACCTAAATTTGTATCATCTCATGGTTATTATTCAAAATCAAAGATTGTATGCTATCCATATAATAACATTGGTCATAAAGCTTTTGAATGTCATTCGAAATATAATGACAAAAAAAAAATTAAGAAAGTTTGGGTTCTAAAAGGAACTATTTCCACTAACATGCAAGGATCCAAGAGAACTTGGGTACCTAAATTTGCTAAATGATTGTTTTGCAGGGATGTCTTGAAGCTACAAGTATAAAGAAAAGATGGTATCTGGATAGCGGCTGTTCAAGACACATGATGAGTGATGCTAATCAATTCTTCACCGTAGAACAAAAGGATGGTGGAATGGTAACATTTGGTGACAATCGAAAAGGAAGGATAATCGGTATTGGTAAAATCAAAATTATTCATTCAATATTTATTGAAAATGTGTTACTTGTAGAAAAGTTAAAGCATAATCTTTTGAGTATTAGTCAGCTATGTGACATTGGTTTTAATGTTTACTTCAAGTCATCAATGTGTATAGTAGTTGATCCACTTGACTTTAGTACTAAGTTCATTGGACACAGACTTGGTAACATTTATGTGGTAGATCTTAATGATCTAGCTATGTCAAGTAATACAAGTCTTGTAGCAATGAATGATAAGAGCAAGGAATCAAGTTTACTATAGCATAGGCGACTTAGTCATGCTAGTATCGACACAATAGCTAAACTTATTGCAAAAGATTTAGTTAAAGGTTTGCCGAAATTTAAAGTTAATTTTGATTATGTTTGCGATGCTTGTCAGTTAGGAAAACAAGTTAGGGAAAGTTTTAAATCTAAAAACATAGTTTCTACTACTAGACCCTTAGAGCTACTTCATATGGACTTATTTGGACCTACTAGGACTACCAGCCTAGATGGTATGAAATATGGACTTGTGATTGTAGATGACTTTTTAAGATACACGTGGATTTTGTTTATGCACATAAAGATGATACTTTTAATGTATTCAAAAAGTTTTACAAAAGAGTTACAAATTTGAAAAATTTATCTGTCATTTCTAATCGTAGTGATCATGGCACCAAATTTGAAAATCAGTATTTTGATCACTTTTGCACTAAGCACGGTATTGATCATAACTTTTATGCACCTAAAACACCAAAGCAAAATAGTGTTGTAGAAAGAAAAAATCGTACTTTGGAAGAGATATCCAGAACAATGCTTTGTGAAGGAAATCTTCCAAAATACTTTTGGACAGAAGCTGTGAATATCGCATGCTATATTTTAAATAGAGTTTTGATTAGACCTATTATCAAAAAAAACCCCTATGAGATTTTGAATAATAGAAAATCCAATATTAAGTATTTTCATGTTTTCGGATGCAAATGTTTTGTTCTTAACAATGAAAAAGACAATCTTGGTAAATTTGATACAAAATCCGATGAGGCTATTTTTCTTGGATATTCGTTAAATAGTAAAGCTTATTGAGTTTTTAATAAAAGAACTTTAACTGTTGAAGAATCTGTTTATGTTATTTTTAATGAATCTGACATTACATCTTCGAGAAAGGAAGATTTTGCTGATGATGATGCAGGTACTTTACAACGTGGAATGAAAGACTTGACTCTAAAAGACAAACAAACAAGTGAATCACATGAAGAAGAAGTGAGTAAAGAACATGATGATATACCAAAAGAATGGAGGTATGTACAATCGCACCCTAAAAAATTAATTATAGGAGACCCATCTCAAGGTGTTAAAACTAGATCTGCACATAGAGATGCACATAATTTAATTATTTTTGTTTCACATGTAGAACTACATAATATTGAAGAAGCCGAAACTAATCCTAATTGGATGTTAGCAATGCATGATGAGTTAAACCAATTTAGGAGAAATAATGTTTGGACCTTAGTTGAAAGACCTAATGACCATCCTGTTATAGGTACTAGGTGGTGTTGCCGCCAAGACCGTCGTGGCCCGTAGCTACTGTTGGTGCCGGAGTGTGCTCCCCCTGCTGCTCGCGGTCCTCGGGTCCCGGACCTCCGTGCTGGGTGTGGTTGTCTTGCCGCTCGGTGGTCCTTCGCTCCCGGACATGCGAGACAGGGGTTAGAGACCCGGGCCGGGGTTTCCGGTGGGGACACTCCGACGATCAAGTCAGTGACGATCCAGGGGAACAGATCCTCCTGGTCGGGCCCCTCTTGATGGACTCCATACTAGGAGGAGTGGAAAATGTGTGCGAAGATGAAAATGTTGCAGGGGGAGAGTGATAGCGAGGACAGAGGGGTGCCCTGTTCCTCCGCCTCTCCTTGTATCCCTCATTTTCCTTCAACTATGGTGGTAATGGCGCTTCGCCCTCTTGGTCGAGCTTGCGCTTGTGCTCGTGGTGGTGGTGGTGCCATGCCCCTCTTGCTAGTGGGGGTTGCACTCCTTCTCTGTATCGTTCCAATTTTATCGCTCCAATCTGTTGCCTCCAAGACCGTCGTGGCCCGTAGCTGCTGTCGGCGCCGGAGTGTGCTCCCCTGCCGCCCATGGTCCTCGGGTACTAGACCTCTGTGCTGGGTGTGGTCGTCTTGCCGCTCGGCGGTTCTCCACTCCCGGACCTGCGAGACAGGAGTTAGAGATCCGGGCCGGGGTTTCCGGCGGGGGCACTCCAACGATCAAGTCAATGACGATCAAGGGGAACATATCCTCCTGGTTGGACCCTTCTTGATGGACTCCACACTAGGAGGAGTGAAAAATGTGTGCGAAGGTGAAAACATTGCAGGGAGAGAGTGATAGTGGGGACAGAGGGGTGCCCTGTTCCTCCGCCTCTCATTGTATCCCTCATTTTCTTTCAACTATGGTGGTAATGGTGCTTCGCCCTCTTGATCGGGCTTGCGCTTGTGCTCGTGGTGGTGGTAGTGCCATGCCCCTCTTGCTGGTGGGGGTTGTACTCCTTCTTCTCTTTTTCTTTTTTCTGGCTTGTATTTTTTTTTGCCTGTGTGTTAGAGTTGTTGTGTTACCTCTGAGTTTGTTGCAAACTAGGTTACCTTGGGCGCTTGTCTCAGGATCCCCGCCGAGCTGTCAGGCGCATGCGGCGGTGCCCCGAGGAGTCTTTCCTGAATCATGATAAGGAGAGTTGTCAGGCGCTCCAGCACTCTTGGTTGTCTCATTCCGGAAAACTTGGCAGTGCCTCGAATGGCGGGCCATCGCCCGCGGGATTCGAATCTCCCGGTTGGATTCTTCTCTTGGATGATTTGAGTGGTTGGTAAGGAGTGTGGCATCTCGATCAACGTGCTGCTTGCCTTTCTGGTGTAACTGGTGGTCGCAGGTGGTCAGTACGGCATGGAAGGCGCTTCAGTGCAGTCCTCGGGCGGCTCGCCGGTGTTCTGGGCTGGTGAGAACCTCGTCCGGGCTGGGGCCGAGCTGGGATGGCAGGGCTTGCTCTGACTTAGGCGCTCCGAGCTTGCGGGGGTGCCTTGGCGGAGGAGGGTGAAGTGTGGGCCCGGTCCGGAGGGCATGCGCTCGGAGAGGCTCCACATCAGTGGGTGAGCGCTGAGCCCGACCTCAACCGCAGGGCACTAACCTTCGAGGGTCTCGCTCCGGAGGGCAGAAGGTGGACTCGGTCCAGAGGGCGCGTGCTTGGAGAGGCTCCACATCAGCGTGTGAGCGCTTAGCTCGACCTTGACCGCAGGGCACTAGCCTCGAGGGTCTCACTCTAGAGGGTGGAAGGCGGACCCGATCCAGAGGGCGCGCGCTCGGAGAGGCTCTACATCGGCAGGTGAGCACTTAGCTCGACCTCGACCGCAGGGGACTAGCCTTCGAGGGTCTCGCTATGGAGGGCGGAGGGTGGACCTGGTCCAGAGGGCGTGCGCTCGGAGAGGCTCCACATGGTGGATGAGCGCTTAGCTCGATCTCGACCACAAGGCACTAGCCTCCGAGGGTCTCTCTCTGGAGAGCAGAAGGTGGCTCTGACCTAGGCATCCCGAGCTTACGGGCACAATCTGGCAGAGGACTGAGCTCGGCTCGTTGTTCTAAGGGAGCTCAGCTCAGCTCGGTAGTGGAATCCGGGCTGGAGAGTGACGCGGCATCTTTTCTTGATGTGGCACCTGCTAGTTCCTCCACGTCAGCGATCCTATCACATCATGTGGGTTTATAGAAATAAGCTAGATGAAGATGGAAATATAATTAGAAATAAGACTAGACTGGTTGCACAAGGATATAATCAAGAAGAGGGAATGGATTTTGATGAAACTTATGCACCGATAGCTAGATTAGAAGCTATTAGATTGTTACTAGCTTATGCATGCTTTATGAATTTTAAATTATTTCAAATGGACGTAAAGAGTGCTTTTTTGAATGGATTATTATCTGAAGAAGTTTTTGTAGAGCAACCTCCTGGTTTTATCGATCATACTTTTCCAAATCATGTTTTCAAACTAAATAAAGTTTTGTATGGTCTGAAACATGCACCTAAAGCCTGGTATGATAGACTAAGTAAATTTTTGATTGCTAATGATTTTGTAAGAGGTAATGTTGATACTACACTATTTATTCAAAGAAAGAAGAATGATATTTTAGTTGTTCAAATATATGTTGTGACATTATCTTTGGATCTACTGATGAATCTTTGTATCAAGATTTTGCAAAGCTAATATAGGGAGAATTCGAAATGAGCTTGATGGGTGAGCTGAGTTACTTTCTTGGACTTCAAATCAAACAAACTAAAGAAAGTATCCTGATCAACCAGGCCAAGTATATCAAAGAGATAATCAAGAAATTTGGCATGGAATCAAGCAAAGTATGTGGAACACCCATGAGTCCTGCATGTAGACTGGATAAAGATGAAAATGGCACAAATGTTGATCAAAAGCTGTATCGAGATATGATCGGTTCATTACTTTATTTGACAGCTAGTAGACCTGATATATTATTTAGTGTTTGTATGCGTGCATGTTTTCAATCTAATCCTAAAGAGTCATATATCATAGCCATTAAAAGAATCATTAAATACCTGAAAGGCACATGTAATATAGGTTTATGGTATTCTAAGCACACATCATTGAAGTTGATTAGTTATTCTAATGCTGATTATGGAGGCTGTAAAATTGATAGAAAAAGCACGAGTGGCACCTGTCAATTTCTAGGTGTTAACTTGATTTCTTAGCACTGTCGTAAACAGAACTCTGTAGCACTATCTACTGCTGAGGAAGAATATGTGGCTACTGGGAGCTGTTGTGCTCAAGTGTTATGGATCAAACAACAACTAGAAGATTATGGTGTTATCCAATCTAAAATTCCTATTAAATGTGACAATACTAGTGCTATTAATTCATCTAAAAATCCAATTCAGCACTCACGAACTAAGCACATTGAAATTTGACATCATTTTATTCGTGATCATGTTTTAAACAATATTGTTGAACTAGAATTTGTACATGCTGAAGACCAACTAGCGGACATTTTTACTAAACCATTAAGTCTAGATAGATTTGAAAATATCAGAGGAGAATTAGGACTATGTCACCCATTCTGAACCTATTTGACCTAATTTTTGAAAATTAAGGAAAAATTATCTAAATATTTCAAATTCCTCTTAAGAACATAGGACAACCTAGCTTAGACTTAAGGAAACTTTAAAAATTGAGTTTGACCTATTTTGACCTTTAGATTGGTTTTTCGCTCGAGCCGACTCGAGTTATTTGGGCGCTCGGCGAGCCGACTCGAAGGTCGGGCCGAACCTTTTTAAATAGGGTTTCCATGATTCATATTCATTATATTTTTAGGTTTTGACCATTCTCTCCTAGCCGACTCTACACTCCACTCTAGAAAACCTTCCAAAAACTCTCTTAAACCCCTTGAATCCTTTAATCCTAGCGAAATGGCACCTCGCAAGGCCGTGGCTAAGAAAGCAAAAAGGGTAGTTCGGACTGTCGCGGAAGAACGAAGGACCAAGAGGCGGTTAGACACTTCAATTCCGGAAGAAGAATAACCTATTGAGCAGGAAGAAGAGCTTCAAGCACCCCGACAAGTAATTCCTATGGGAAATCGTCAGGTTACCCCGGGTAGGTGCATCGATTTCAATTTTCTTGAGCAAGAACAATTACATATAGGTGATTGGCTTGAAAAATAAGGATGGAAAGATTTTTGTTTACTGAATGTTCCAACATATCCAAATCTAGTTCGTCAGTTTTTTGAGAACATGTCATTGGAGCTTTTCACTTAGAAGGAACAGTAAAAAGGAAGCACATAGAGATAAGTGAACAAAAGTTGTCAAGTTTGCTAAACATACCAAAGAAGGGAGAATGTTATTTGGTTATGAAAGAAAAGATGAAGACCCTTAGACTTATATTGGAAAGATCTATTGTGAAGGGCATTATACATGTGAGTGCAAATCAGCTTTCATTGGAAATGAGGCTGTGTTGCACAATATTAGTAGTAGGATTTTCTTGCCCCGAACGGGGAGATTTGACTGGGTCAGCGAGAGGGGCCTTATGTTTATGAGGCGACTGATTGAGGGGGAGCCCCTCAACTTGCCATTTATTATGATATCTCAGATGAGGGAGGCAGCACGTAGTGCACGGGCTTGTTTGCCTTACGGGATGGTGTTTACACTGTTATTCCAGGATGCTCAAGTAGATCTGACTGGAGAGGATAGCCGTCTGTTGCTGTACATCGACATGTACACTGTGAAATCCCTTACCAGAATGGGATTTATTAAAGTTGATGGCAATTGGTTCAGGAAGTCTTCAGGTATCCCTGTGGCACATTCAGATGACTCAGATGATGATCAGGCTGCTTAGAGGATTGGTGAGGAGACTGATACACAGGCTAATGAGGCTGGACCTTCAGAGCCAGCTCCTACTATACCTCACTCACCAGTCAAGACTCCTACAACTGCTAGACATGATATAGATGACAGACTTCAGAGAGTCTTGGAGGAGATTTCTTATCTCAGGACTGACACTGACAAGAGGATTACTTTATTTCAGTCTGAGATGCAGCTTGGATTTCAGGAGATCATGACCATTTTAAGACAGCTTTCTACTGCCAGCCAGCATGTACCACCGACTTCCACAACACCTAGCACTGGCACTGGCATTGATGGAGAGCAGGCACCGGCGACACATTCTAGTGATGTACCTTCTCATACCACACCTGCTGATGTTGAGCCTTAGACTAGTATGGAGCCTACAGGATTTGAGGTTGGACAGACTCTGGCTACCCAGATTCTTTCGACCACCAGCACCTTAGCACTATCTTTTGATCCACCCACTGTTAGACCTACACCTATCATTATATCTTCAGAGTCCAAAGCCAAAGTTAAAGTTAAAACTAAATTGACTAGGACTTCTACTCATACTAGGACTAGGATTAGGGATCTTCGACCTAGGTTCCCCAAGTTCATACCTAGTCCAGGTATCCTAGAGGTTGGTTCCTCCTCTGATGAGGGAGAACCAGATAGTGATGATCCTAGCGCATCATTTTGATATTAGGCTTTTATCTTGTTATTTTGGGACTCTATGTTGTTATGTTTTGGTTGCTGTGATACAATTTTGTTGTGCCGTGGCACATATCTAATGTATCACATTTGTACTGACTTCTTATATATATATCGAGATCACTTTTTATGCTACATGTCTATTCTTTTATGCCACACATTTTAAAGTATTGTGAATCAATGTTCTCTTGTATGCCTTTTGTTGATGACAAAAAGGGGAAGAATGGAGATTGTGCATGAAAAGCATGCATGAAAAGCTATCCATGAAAAAGCTATAATATGAATGTTTAACGAATGTTTAATTTACAAATTTTATGGAAAATTTGAAAAGGTTATGATACTTTGGAGATTGTATGTATGAAAATAATATATGGATGTTAATTGTTATGAAAATATGAATGTTGAAATGAAAATTGGAATGATTCATGAAAATTTGATAAAATTTGGAAAGAATGATATTACAAATAGTAAGGGGGAGCTTTACTACAATTATTTTCATGAAATTCACTTTAAATGTTTGGTAGTTTTATAAGTTTCGATACATATTGATACTCTTGAAACATTCTGTGTCGATACATCATGTTTCGATACACTTTATTCATTTGATATGGAAAATTCAATGTATCGATACATATGATACTTTATAGTGTTCAGTTTTATACATATGATATATTTAATACATTGTGACACATAGTATTGACAACACACACAAATTTGAATATACTGCAATTGTAAAGTATTTTAATTTTTAATCATGCCCAGTATTTTGTCATCATCAAAAAGGAAGGAGATTGTAGACCCCTGGAATGATTTTGATGATCACAAAACATTGGAGCATGTATTGATATTAACTCTTTTCAATTACTTAAGTAGTTTTCCAGGAAATTGATTACCTTTTATTTAAAATGGTTTTCAAACTGATTGAAAGGTAATTCAATTGTATATAAGGTTTTATAAACTTGAACTTGTAAAAGTCCTAGTTTTATTAATCTTGTAATCTTGTAAAATGGGCTGAAAAACTGTAAAATTATAGAGTATGTAGATTAGCTTCTTTTTGATTCAATGTTGAAGATTTTTGGAGAAGCTTGAAGCATTTTTTGAAGATTTGCAAGAGCTGACTCATGGTGGCACGGCACGGAGGAAGTTTCAATGTTTCAGTATCAAGAGCCGACTCCTACCCCAAGAGCCGACTCTTCCAGAGTTATGCATTTTGAAGGTCTGAGACTAAGAGCCGACTCTGCCCTAAAGAGCCGACTCTAGGTGTTCATGGTTTTGACTTGACTGAAGGCAAGAGCTGACTCCAGCCAGAAGAGTTGGTCCCACAGAAAATTGTTTTTGGCTGTTAGACTTCGAGCCGACTCTTAGACCTCGAGCCGACTCGTGGAGCCATTTTCTGCACTCTAACGGCTAGTTGCTGAAGTTGAAATTTGAATTCCATTTCATCTCCAACAGCTATTTCACCAATCCCAAGGCCCTACAACGGTTATATCTCTTGGAAAACTATAAAAGGGATGGTTTTTGAAGGATTATACAATGATTAGAACATTTATTGAGAAATTATCTTAAAAAAACAAAGAGTTTTCAAGTCATTACCTACCTCAAAGAGCATTCAAGTTGGATTCAAAGCTTCACCAACTCTACTCCATCTTTGAATCCACTCATTGAAGAAGCAAGGAAGCAGCTTGAAAAGCATTAAAGAGCATTCAAAGCTTGACTTCATCTTGATCTACATCGGCAATACCTAAACAAACTTGGTTTGTTGTAGTTGCTTATTTATTATTTCCTTATCTTTGTTTACTCTCTAAGAACAGCAAGGGACTGTATCTTAAGAGAAGATTGAAGGTTTTTAGGTGAACCTTGTAAAACCTAAGTTGGGTTCTTGGTGATCCCGGTCTAAAACCAAGTGTTAGGGTTTTCTTTGGTGATCCCGTTTAAAACCTAAAGGAGTTAGGGTTTCTTTGGTAATCCCGGTAAAACCAAAGTGTGTAGGTTTGGATTGTGAGCCTAGTAAAACAATCCGACTATATTTCGATTAGGGGATATAGTGGAAATCCCAAGTGGTGCTTGGGTAGTGGACGTAGGAGCCGGTTGCTCCGAACCACTCTAAATCTCTTTGTATTTATGATTGTGTTGTTATTGCTTTATTACTTTTACTTAATCACTTCCGCATTGCATATTGCACCACAACACTAAAAGAATTTGAAAGTGCACATTATTGTGAAAAGTTTTTTAATCCCAATTCACCCCCCTCTTGGAAAATCACCTGGGCAACAATGCTCACCAACAACAGTAAGAGTTGACTGACATATATCATGTATACTCTGTGAGGACATCGTTATGGAATCTGCTTGAGCAAGCTGATATATCGTCGCAATGCCACTGCCTTGAAAATTACAAATATTTAATGAGTTATATAAAATATGAAATATATGATAACAATGTGTAATAGCATAAATAAAATTTCATACCATATAATCATGCATCGCACCATCACGATTGAAAAATCGCCGAGTGATGCCACGATACCACTGCATGTATGATCATGATAATGCATAGCATCATTATAGAACCATTGATATAGCATAAGGCTGTGATTGTTTCTTCCATTATGCCCTACATGTTTAATAAATCAAATATATTTAGAGATAAGTTTTTCAAAATATATATTACCATCATTAAAATGTAATTAAACAAAATAAATAACATGACAATAAAATAATGAACATAATTACTTTTTCAAATATATAAATATATATTTCAACATTTTTTTAAGTATAATACATACGTACGGATATTTGGATGACTTAAATGATAAATACATCTTATCACCAACTACTGGGTAAAGATAGGTCCTATCCCATTCAGGAATTACATTAATATTACAGATCAGCTTATAGTAATAAAATAGTGTACAATGAAGACCGAATTAAATTTTGGCAGTATTTTTCCTTAGTTCTCCACATACAAATATTTATGTATATGGAGAACAAAAGAAAAATGATACTCGAAATTTCATTCGATCTTCATTGCACACTGTTTGATTACTGTAAGCTAAACTGTAAAATTATTTATAATTTTCAAACTGTTCACTATGAACAATTAATTGATTAATGTACATAATTCTCAACTCTATACAAATATAAACAAACGTACGGATACTATAGAACATGCATATTAATCAATTGATGGGTCTACGGTTCAAAGCAATGCAAATGTTATATTAGTATATACGAAAAATCGAATGTTTAACTTGACAAATAATTTTGACACAATTTATTCAGTACTAACAATTTCTGCATACTACATAATGTAGATATTCATGCTGCACATCTAAAAAATATATAAATAAAAAAAATTATAAATATGAAATCTACAAATATCAAAACTTTAACGCTTAACTAAATTTTTTTTGTACACTATGATTACATTTCTCAATTAATAAATTTATAATATGATTAATGTAGCATATAAATTAACAACTTTATTCATAACTTAATAATTTATTTATATATTTTAAATATTTATAAATTTGTACTACATAATTTTTAATTTTATTTTAATACAGTATGTACATTACTAACCTTTTTATATTTTAATATATTAATTTTGTATCATAATATACTTATATTTAATTAAAAATTTATTTATACACTCTAAAAATTCATATATTTTAACCATTTAACAAACATACAATAAATTTATATAGCAAGATAAACTTTTTTTAATACATTATTTTTGTACATATTTTAAAAAATAATATATTTCAATCATTTATTATTTATGTCATAATTTTTTTGATAATAAACATATCAATTATTTGTATTCCTATGTTAAATAATTTAATCAATATTAATATATTACTCTTACATAATTATATATTCATAAATAACTAATTATTTAAATTATACAATAATAAAATAATTTTATATATTATTTTTTAATAACATAATTTTAA
Organism: Areca catechu; assembly: GCA_021397845.1. Classification (NCBI taxonomy): domain Eukaryota; kingdom Viridiplantae; phylum Streptophyta; class Magnoliopsida; order Arecales; family Arecaceae; genus Areca; species Areca catechu. The sequence goes on from CM038040.1 coordinate 37,862,966, forward strand.
GAATTTCACATATACTTATATTTACTAGCTTATTTTATGTACTACTATAATTTTATCTATATTTCAAAATTAAAAATAATTATTTTTTAAAAATAAATATTATAAAATATTTTTTTAAAATTGGATTAAAAGATTTATAAATATAGGTTTATCCTAAGAATTTATCCCAATAATTATTTTTTTAATAATAAATATTATTATTTTTTTAATATTAAAAGGAGAATAAATACTTGATAAAAATTTAAATTTATTTATAAGACAATTAATTTCATGTAATATTACAATATAAGATGTATACTATAAATCATTAATTTATCTAAATATCAAACATGAATATATAATTACATTACTAAAAATTAAACTAACGTGGCATCGCAAGATGAAAAATATCATGAAATATAATATAATAATAAATTAATTATTAAAAAATATATAAATTATACCTGCAAGATTTGAATACCGGATCAGACTTAAATGTGAAATATGCTTGGAGTAATTCTAAAAAAAAATAAACAAAAATTAGATCAAATGGTTCGAATCGAGAGACCAAATCCTGGTTTAATATTTAAACAACTAATAATAAAAAAAATTACCTAGATAATCTCGGGACTACCTAGGATTTGAACAACCGGAGATCGAGTAAGCCAATAAGGGACCGAGATGGGGCCGGAATGGGATCGAGATTGGACCGAAGGTGGGGCAAAAAATAAACCAGCTCGCTGGGATCCGAAGTTGAACAACAAGAGCAAGAAAAAAAATATCGGAGATGGGCTTAAAGGATTCGGCTGGGAAATCATGGGTTCAACCCGCGTTTTCTCAGTGAAATCTCTCGTTTTCATTCTGAATTCGCTGGTTGAATCCACGTTTTCAGATTCCACGTGAAGGATCCGACTAAAAAATCACGGTTTCGTACCAAATTCGTGGGTCCAACCTGCATTTTCACCATGCCCTGCCATGCTCCCGAAGAGCCCTGCCACGTGTTCCGATTTGGCCACGTGTCCGAGCCTGGATGACATGTGGCCAAAAATCATCTAGATCCACAAATAAAGTCCAGATCACGGTATTTTTGTAATTTTTTTTTTTTTTTTTTACATTATTTTGATCAAAAATCCGAAAATTTTGGTTCCATCTGGATCTTGAATTTTTTTGTTATTTATTAACATTTGCTTATCCAAGTGTAGCCAATGGAAGATAGTGATCTGCTGTCGACGTGTCGGTATATCTTGCACGTGGAATGCGAGATGCTTAGTGCGGCGGCCGTTATCGCGGTCTTTTGCAATTTGCGGTGAAACGTCGGCACAAGGCGCCGATTTAGGTGTCCAACCGCTTTGGAAGGACTTTGTTTTCCGGAGAGACGTGGTTGAACGGGCCCTCCGATTCTTCCCTTCCCCCCGCCCTCCCGCCTCTCTCTGCGATTTTTTTTAAAATAATATTTTTTATTAAATATTTACAGCGCCAACCTAAATATATTGACAAATCTATAATACTTTAGACACGTGGAAGGGAGAGTGAAGACACGAGGGGGTGTGGAAATTATGCCTGCGATTTCTCACCGAAGCTTAGGCGCATCAAGCGACTTCTCACTTTAAAATCTAATAAAAAATAAAAAATATAATATTATAATAAATATTTTATATTTTAAAATATATTATAATATATTATAATATATTTAATTATATATTATATATTATAATATATATTTATCGATGCATGGATACCGATAGTGTTGGTGGGGATATCGATCGTGCCGAGTGCTGTCAGTACAGTACGATGAGATGGGATATCCATTAAGTGACGGGACCGAAAGCGATGGACTGTGAGCGCCACAATGTCGATGTGAACCCGCGACACAACAGGCACCCACTCATCCATACTTTTCAAGACCTGTCCGCGTCATGCAATGGATCCGACTGGCAGCATGGTGCATGACTTCATTGCACATGATATCTGTCAATATAGCAAGGCTGACGGAGGCCATCGAGATGGCAATCGCCACCCGATACATCGATAGTATCTGGCCTTGGCACATGTGCAACCATCCGGTTGCCCCACACCAATAGGCACCGCATGCAATAAAGCCACGCACCGCCATGATGATCGGATTTGTCGTACGGTGCGACCAGTAGGAATGCTCCCATAGCACGACCGGACAGCTGCACATGTACAAGGCTAGATACTACCAATGCGCTAGGCAACGGTTGCCATCTCGGTGGCCTCTATCAGCCTTGCCATGTCGATGGGCACCACATGCGATAGAGCTGCACACCTTTTTGGCTACCAAACCCATCGCATAGTGCGACCACTAGGAATGCCCTAACGACACGACTAGATGGTTGCAGGTGTGCAAGACCAGATATGATACGGCATGAAAATGCTTTCTATTGAGGATGAATTAAAAGTTGAGCAATGAAAACCTAAATACATGAACTAGCTTTCAATCTAAGAGACTCAAGCAAGACCTAAAGAAAGATTTGGTAATTCTTAAACATATGCCACAATAATAGCCAGATTGTCCTAAAGAAGATTAAATATAAGGCTAAAGGATTAAGAACCTAGAGGTTAACCTTCAATAGATCAGAAATAAAGAGATGAAAAAGATTTGTTATCAATGATGAGCTCTCTTTTGAAGTGATAGACCCATAGTATCATTCGAATAAACCAATCCTGGATGAGAAGATGATCGTTCTGAGGAAATATGCCCCATCCATTCGTGTTCCTTTGGCAAGACGACGAGCTCTTGAACTCCGGATTAAAGAGAACCCTGCAAGGAAAGGATTAGAAATGGAATATTTGAAAAGATCAAAACACAAAGGAAAAGAGGAGATCATAAGAATTGTTCTTCTTATGGAGGGTTGAGAAACTCTTGTTGGGGTAGGTGGGATCCATGGAAGGGTGTCTCCTTGATGTCGTCTTCTTGGAAATGGAATTGACACTTGTAAGTAGATGGAGGTTGCACGTCCAAAGAAGAAATGCTTCTCAAACTTCAAACTAGAATTTTATCTAAAGCTACAAGAGAACATCACAAACACTCAAGTAATGGCAAGACAAAGACCTTCTTCATTTCATTTTATCCCAAAAAAAAATCAACTCCATGCAATGGGGTGTTGGATCTCCTTTTATAAGCTACCAAGCCCTTTGTTTAAAATTTAAAAGAGAGGAAAGATACATGGGATGGTTGAGAGATACATGGGATAGTTGAGAGATACATGGGATGGTTGGAGAGATATGGGAGGAAGTGGTTACATGAGGTGGAGGTTTAGTTTGGCCGCCCAAATTTGAATTTGACTCCTTCTTGGTCGTCCACTTCAATGGGTGAGGTGGCACATGTGGTGGCAATCTGATTAGGTGGCGTTGCTTGATGATGTGGATGATGATATGGCGCCCTCTAAGCTTGGTGAAGTGGCATGATGATGTAGTAATCCCAAGAGAAGTTGAGAGGTAGTTGCTTGGTAGTCATTTGATGGTAGTTGATTGTTAGTTACTCTGGTAGTTGACTGGTAGTTGTCCTGGTAATTGTCTTGCTTGTATTATTCTAACAAGATAAAATTGTTCTGCAAGTCGAGGTTGGATGTGCTGCATCAGGAGTCGATCCATAGTGAGTGAAGACCGTTGTTGGTGTCCGCACCAAATCTCCCGGGGTGACGAGAATTCGACCCTGTCGAATATGGTCCAATCTGGCTTTGATATTGTTCAAATAAATCCGGGTCCATTTGTTGCAGGTCCTCTCTAGTGATCCTAGAGTTGTCAGATTCAGGTCGCCCTTGCCAACGGACCAAATAACAATAGTAGTCCTTGTTCCTGGTGGTGACAATCTTATCATCCAGAATATGTTCAATTTTCTCTCGTTTCTTTGGAAAGGTGGTTTATGGACATTCTGGGACAAGTTCACTCTTAAAAATAGGGTCAGGCCCAAAAGGCTCACTTGGTATCATCATTGGTTCCTTATACTCTATTAAGTCTGAAACATTGAAGGTTGGACTGATACCTAGGTCAGAAGGTAAATCCAGTACATAAGCATTAGAGCTAATCTTCTTTATGACCTTGAATGGACCTGTGCCACGAGCATGTAATTTCTTAAAAGTCCCTGATGGGAATCTTTCAGGTTTGAGTTTAATCATTACATGATCCCTCTCATAGAATTCATTGACTCTCTTTCGTGAATTAGCCTTATGTTTATAGGATTCATTGCTCAAGTGAATTTTCTTGTTTATTTCATGATGTAAATCCTTAATATGTTGTGCATAGGATTCAGCAGACTCAGAAACTCGTGCATTTGTGGGTAGTGGGATCAGATCTAAAGGCTTCCTAGGTTTGTAACCATGGACTATTTCAAATGGACTTTTGCCCGTAGATCGACTGACCGAACTGTTATAAGAGAACTCAGCACGAGGCAATAACAAATCCCAGTTTCCTAGACTATCTCCCACTAGACATCTCAACAAATTTCCTAGACTTCTATTCACAACTTCGGTCTGTCCATCGGTCTGGGAGTGGTAGGCAGTTGAAAATTTCAGTCTGATTCCTAATAGGTGCCAAAGTGTTTTCCAGAAGTAACTTGTAAAACGGACATCCCTATCAGAAACAATGGATTTTGGTAGCCCGTGTAGCCTGACTACTTGATCAAGAAAGAGCTTGGCTACCATAGAGGCATCAGAAGTTTGGGAGCAGGGTAGGAAATGGGCCATCTTCGAAAACCGGTCGACCACTATAAAGATTGAATCATGTTTTCTAATGGTCTTGGGCAACCCTAGAACAAAGTCCATGCTAAGATCCTGCCATGGACACTCAGGTATAGGTAAATGAGTATATAACCCAGTATTCTGTTTCTGCTGTTTTGCATCAGCACATGTCCTACATTGGGCTACAAGGTTTGATACCTGTCTCTTAAGGCCTGACCAGTAGAATTGTTCCTCAACAGCTAAGATAATCTTGTTCGTCCAAAATGGCCAGCCAAACCTCCAGCATGTGTCTCCCAAACTAGAAAATCCCTTAAGGAGGTTCTTGGAACACAGAGCCTGTTTTCTCTAAAAAGATAACCATCTAGAAGGGTATAGTCACTATGATTGCTAGATGGTCCTACATGTAAAGCCTGATAGATCTCTCCAAAATCCGGACAAGTTTCGTATTCCTCCTTAAGTTTCTCAAAACCTATGACTTCGGTGCTGACTGAATTTAAGAGCAATGCTCTATGACTTAAGGCATCAGCAACCCTATTCTCAGTTCCCGCACGGTGCTTTAGGACGAAGATATAGGCTTGGATGAACTCTACCCACTTGGCATGCCTAGGGTTCAACTTTTTCTGGGAGCTAAGAAACCTAAGGGCTTCATTATCCGAGAATAAGACAAACTCTTGCGGTAGCTGATAGTGTCTCCAGTACCTCAAAGCCTGAACTACCGCATATAACTCCTTGTCATAGGTTGAGTATTTCATCCTAGCCTCATTCAGCTTTTCACTAAAAAATGCCACTGGATGACTTTCTTGACTTAAGGCTCCTCCAATTCCTACTCTAGAGGCATCACAAGCTATCTCAAAAATCTTAGAAAAATCGGGTAATCTTAAGATTGGTGCTTGTGTCATCCTGTCCTTAATGTTTAGGAAGGACTTATCAGCAGCTTTTGTCCATTCAAAATTGCCTTTCCTAATGCAATCCATAATATGAGCAATTATGGTGCAAAACCCTCTAATGATCTTCTGTAAAATGTAGCGAGGCTATGAAAACTTCTTGCTTCATGAATATTATTGGGTGTTGGCCAGTCTACAATTGCTTTAATCTTCTTAGGATCAGCAGATACTCCTTCAGGGGTTACAACAAATCCTAGAAAGATAACTCTAGTAGTCACAAAATCACATTTCTTCAAATTGGCATAGAGATTATCCTTCTAAGTGCCAAACATACTTGCTTCAGATGGTTCAAATGATCATCTCTAGTCCTACTATAGATAAGGATGTCGTCAAAATACACAACGACAAACTTTCCGATAAAGGATCGTAGGACCTGGTTCATGATTCTCATAAAGATGCTAGGGGCGTTTGATATTCTAAAAGGCATGACTACCCATTCAAATAACCCATCCTTAGTCTTAAAGGCAGTCTTCCATTCATCCCCTGGTCTAATCCTAACTTGGTGATAGCCGCTCTTCAGGTCAATCTTAGAAAATATCGTCGCATCGGCCATCATATCTAGCATGTCATCCAATCTGGGGATGGGAAACCTATATTTCACTGTGATCTTATTTATGGCATGACTATCGATACACATCCTCCACGTGCCATCTTTCTTAGGGGTGAGTAAGGCTAGGATTGCGCATGGGCTTAAACTCTCCCTAATAAATCCTTTCCTAAGAAGTTCTCCTACTTGTCGTTGCAATTATTGATGTTCGGTAGGGTTCATTCTATAATGGGGAAGGTTCGGTAAGGTCACTCCAGGGACTAAGTCTATTGCATGTTGGATGTCCCTAAGGGACGGGAGTTGGTCGGGTAACTCATTGTGGAAAACATCCTTAAACTCATCTAGCACTTCAACGACTTCCTGAGGTTATTCTTTTGGGGAGGGCTCTTGATGTTCCTTAATTGTCAAAACCTAAACAGGTGAACCATTGCTAATTTCTTGCTCCAATTCTTTAGCAGTGATCACGTTTATCCCTTGTGTCTTATCTCTCAATTGGCTAGATCCTCTTTTAATTGGGTCCTTAGGTGGAGAAGAATGGATTACAATCTTCTTCCCATTATGAGTAAACGAGCATGAATTAGAATGACCATAGAGTATAACGTCATGATCGTATAACCATGGTCGTCCTAAAATGATACTGCTAACTCCCATTGGAAGAACATCGCACCAAACTTTCTCTTAGTAAGACTGGAACTGGATGGTAACTATGCACCTAGACTTTATGGGAATAGAGGTTGAGTCTATCCAGGATATCTTATATAGATTAGGATGGGGTACAGTGGACAATCCTAGGTTTTTGACTGTGTTGGTGGATATGGCATTGACACAGCTACCACTATCTAAAATGACCTTGCACACTTTTTTGCCTATCTTGATGAAAGTCTGTAGGATACTAGTCCTACGCCAGTCTTCTTGGTCTTTGGTTTGGGTGAGGATACACCTAACTACTCCTAAAAGATTATGATCTACCAAGGCTTCATCACCTTTATATTCTTCAGCCAAATTCTCATCCGCCTGGTATATTTCCTCTTCACACTCATCTTGGGGTTCTATGGCTTCCTCTTCTACTTCCCCTATGTGTAAGGATCGATTTGGACAGTTGCTAGCATAGTGACCTACCTTCTGACATTTGAAACATGCATTCGGATTTCTTTGGACTTCAGGTGATTTCCCTTTATCATCTCTTCGGGTCACAGGTGCATTAGGATTGGGTCGGTTGAATCTAAACTGACTGGGTCCTATCTGCTGATTAGGTACACTAATCCTAGGGGCGTCGGGTCTACGATAAACTGGACTCCTGTGAAATCTCTCAGCATCTCTAGATATTTGATAGGCCAGTTATAGATCATGGACTTCCCTCATGAATAATTCCTTATGGATTTCTTCCCTCAGTCCGGCTCTAAATCTAGACAGGGTTACCGACTCAGATTCATCAACATTGCACCTCATTACAAACTCATTAAATTTGGCAATGTACTCTGCGATACTCCTATTTCCTTGAGTAAGTCTTTGCCATTGATCTAGGAGTCTTTGGTGGTAGGACATAGGAAGGTATTTTCCCCTAAGCCTAAGTTTCATCGCTCTCCAGGTTACTATAGGCACATCACCTCTTTGCCTAGCTAATCGCTCAACATTTCTCCAGTAGAGCCTAGCTTGTCTTACCAACTTTAGTTTCGCAAACTTATATTTTCTTTCCTCAGTCATGTCATACCAGTCAAAATACTGGTCCATCTCTCCTTCCCAATCGATGTAAATTTTGGGATCTAAGATTTCATCAAATATGGGTGCTTCCAACCTAATATTTTTTATGGCTCGATCATCTTGGTCTAACTAAATTGGAGTAGGTCTCCTGACATTTGGTTCATAAGTGGGCTCAATATAGAGTCTCCTTGGATTGGGTTCATGGGCTTGCTCATGATTGGGCCCCCTAGGATTTGGTTTACAGAAATGGTCTTGTTGAGGTCTCCTAGGGTTGGGCTCATGGAAATGGTTTTGGCGTGAGACCCTTCTAGGGTTGACTGGTGTTTCAAACTCAGGTTCAAGATCAGGTTCGGGTTCATTCTGGACTTCATTGTTTCCTCCAAGAGTTCTACATTCTAATTGATCCAACCTAGTCGTGATGTGGGCTAACTGATCATTCATGCTCTAGTTAGTCTGGGCCACGTTCTAGTTGGTTTGGACCAATTGCTCAGTCAAATTTTTGTTTAGTTGGGCCACTTGATCATTCAAGGCTTTAATTAGATTTCCAAGATTTTGGTCCATGGCTACACTTGACTGGGCTTGGGCTGGTGAATATGATGTCCCTGCTCTAGTTGTCATGCATGCAAGTGGACTCAAACTGGGGCTAAGGTTTTCTAGACCTGTTAGCTCAAATAAACTGAGTTGGCTAGGTACAATCAAACCAACAACTACTCTTTTCCACTGGCCAGTCAGGAGGTGGGTCTGTGGGAGGTTTCCCCAGCTCACACTGGGACCTAATTAAAAACCACAAGAACCGCTTAGGCTTAACCACTTAACCTCGATCCTTGACACCAGCTTCAAATAATAGGTGAAGAATTGGTTGCACAAGCTTATCCCAATTGGATTGAACTAGACCTAGAGTCTCAAACTAGTCGCCTAATCAATGTGGCGAACTAGATTGTAGTAACTCTACACTTGGCCTGGTGTCAAAACAAGGGGAGTGTGAGATCCCTTCTTTGGCCTACCTAGGCCCGGTGGAATTGGCCCGGTAGACGGATCAGCACCCAAGCCCTTAGTTCCAATCATAGTCACCAAGTAATAGGGCACACACAAGACTAGTTGACACAATGACTTGACACTAACCAAGACTCAACCAATAGATGTCCCTAACCCACTAGGGCAATTAAGGTTCTACTTAATTTTAATTAGGGGATTGGGTTCGATGCACAATGAGAGTTGTTGTTCTTGGGCTAAGGACAGATGATCAATCCTGCCCCCATGTCATATTGGTACCCTTAATTGAGTTAAGATGAATGCACACAACCATGCTGAAAATTAACTTTACTGGAATTTTAGACAGAACAGTACTAAATCATAGCTCGAAAATTCTACAGTTAACTAAAAATTTTAGAAAAATTATGAAAACTTCTATCAATTATAACGGATTTAACAAAATAAGAATTACTAAATTCTGAGTTCTATGCTGAGAAAAACAATTCATTTATCATACTATATATGCACAGATTCAGAAAATTCCAGCAAGATAATTGAGAAATTAATCTATGCTAACAATGGTAATGACTAAGATAGGACAACCTTACACTATAAGGATTCTCCCTTATAGTAGGACAACCTGATTTCACCTTGGTATTTAACATGCATTTATGCAAACACTTAACAGGCTATGCAAGATATTAAAACTCTATATGCAGAATTCCAGCAAACAATGAATTTCAGCATCTATGCAAATCCTACCCTAATCCAACCATGCTCTGATACCAAAATGATGCCGCATGAAAATGCTTTCTATTGAGGATGAGTTAAAAGTTGAGCAATGAAAACCTAAACACATGAACTAGCTTTCAATCTAAGAGACTCAAGCAAGACCTAGAGAAAGATTTGGTAATTCTTAAACATATGCCACAATAATAGCCAGATTGTCCTAAAGAAGATTAAATCTAAGGCTAAAGGATTAAGAACCTAGAGGTTAACCTTCAATAAATCAGAAATGAAGAGATGAGAAAGATTTGTTATCAATGATGAGCTCTCTTTTGAAGTGATAGACCCGTAGTATCATTCGAATAAACCAATCCTGGATGAGAAGATGATCGTTCCGAGGAAATACGCCCCATCCATTCGTGTTCCTTTGGCAAGACGACGAGCTCTTGAACTCCGGATTAAAGAGAACCCTGCAAGGAAAGGATTAGAAATGGAATATTTGAAAAGATCAAAACACAAAGGAAAAGAGGAAATCATAAGAATTGTTCTTCTTATGGAGGCTTGAGAAACTCTTGTTGGGGTAGGTGGGATCCATGAAAGGGTGTCTCCTTGATGTCTTCTTCTTGGAAATGGAATTGACACTTGTAAGTAGATGGAGGTTGCACGCCCAAAGAAGAAATGCTTCTCAAACTTCAAATTAGAATTTTATATAAAGCTACAAGAGAACATCACAAACACTCAAGTAATGGCAAGACAAAGACCTTTTTCTTCATTTCATTTTATCACAAAAAAATCAACTCCATATAATGGGACGTTGGATCTCCTTTTATAAGCTACCAAGCCATTTGTTTAAAATTTAAAAGAGAGGAGAGATACATGGGATGGTTGAGAGATACATGGGATAGTTGAGAGATACATGGGATGGTTGGAGAGATATGGGGGGATGTGGTTACATGAGGTGGAGGTTTAGTTTGGCCGCCCAAATTTGAATTTGACTCCTTCTTGGTCGCCCACTTCAATGGGTGAGGTGGCACATGTGGTGGCAATCCCATTAGGTGGCGTTACTTGATGATGTGGATGATGATGTGGTGCCCTCTAAGCTTGGTGAAGTGGCATGATGATGTAGTAATTCCAAGAGAAGTTGAGAGGTAGTTGCTTTGTAGTCATTTGATGGTAGTTGATTGTTAGTTGCTCTGGTAGTTGTCCTGGTAGTTGTCTTGCTTGTATTATTCTAACAACATAAAATTGTTCTGCAAGTCGAGGTTGGATGTGCTGCATCAGGAGTCGATCCATAGTGAATGAAGACCGTTGTTGGTGTCCGCACCAAGATACCATCGACACGTCGAGGGACAATTGCTATAGATGGGTGCTCGTCGTGTCTCGAGCTTGTACCACTACTGTTGCGCTTGCACCTTGTCATCTCTGGTCCCACAACTTGAAGGATGTACCATCTCGTCATACCATGCCGATGGCATTTGGCAAGACACCACCGCCATGGTGACCAATACCCACGCACTAACAAATATTCTATATTATAATTTATAATTTATAATATAATATAATAAATATATTTTTTATAATTTAAAATATAAAATATTTATAATAAAATAAATATATTATAATATACTATCATAATATCATTTATTATATCTTAAATTTTTTTTTAAAAAAATAATAAATTTTTAAATTTTTTATTTTTTTTATTAAAGTTTAAAATGGAAAGTCGCCTGATATGCCAACGACTCCAATGAAAAATCTAAGCGTAATTTCCGCAACCCCTTACGTCCGTACTTTTCCTTCCACGTGTCCAAGACCAACCTAGCTTTGTAAATATGTTTAGGATGGTGTTAGTTTCGTGAATATTTAATAAAAAATATTATTTATTTATTTATTTATTTATTTATTATTATTATTATTATTATTTATTATTTATTTTTTTTCCGACCATCGCATCTCTTGGGCACCACATCCTTTAAATATAACTAACTATTCAGCGCGTGGGAGATATTGTTTCACGCATCCTGCCAACAGCTTTTTGTACAAATAGGACGCTTTTTTTTTTTTTTTTTTTTTTTGGTAACAGCAAATAGGACGCTTTACCACGAAGCCGGCTCAAGGCATCAAGTTGAGGTAGGCTATGTTGCGTGTTGAGAGTTTGAATGGGATGTTTACCAATTTGCAATGGGTTGGATGTGACACAAACAGGAAGGGTACGTGGGAAAGCATGCCAGTCCGCTTGTTTCTAACCTCAATGGCTTGCTGCTAGAGACCAATAAGTGCTAAGTATTTTAGGATACATCTAATTTGTAATCGAAATGATCGTATTTTTCAATATGTTTGATCCGTAATCGATATAAAATTTAAAATTTAAATACTAAGAAAGCAGAAATTGAATTTAAGAAATTAAAATATCTTAATCCTCCTATGAAATTAAAATAAAAATAAAATTCTTTTCAATCAAATAGTTAGAATAGAAATCACTCATTTCCAATAATATTCTAGATTTCAACTTTTCTTAAACGAACATGCCCTTAATATTTATAAAATAAAAAGTTGGCTGCTTGCATTATTAGATATGGATTTCAATTATAATTACACTCGCATGCTAGTTCTTGAACTTGTAATTTCCGTTAGGTCATGTTAACACATCCTTCATCCGCAAAGCTTACATCTTCGGGTGATTTTGCACTTACAACAAAATAAACAATGTAAAACAATCAAGTGATTTGGTTATTATTTAACATCTTCTGGTCCTTGTTCAAGCTCTTTTGGATTCTACTCCAGTTTTTTTGCATGAAATTTCATGGTAAACTCACCTAACTTGTTTAGTACTGACTTCTCTTGGTAGATAGGTCGGGGATAAATTCGTTGTAGGAAGGTAGTTGGTGGAATATGATATGAGAATGATAAATTTTCTCTATCCGACAAGACAAATTTTGAAGCTCTCACAACCTTTGGAGAATTTCACTAGCAGTTTCATGTCAACGGCCCGTTAACAACGTTAATACCATTTGTACCCCGAAAAAACAAACAAACAAAAAAAAAAAAATTCTATACTCTCTAGCACCATGAACCGTGAGACATCTATTTTTGCGATAGATCCAGTAAGTTTACCTTTCATGGCAAAGAGATGTATTGGGCTTCGCTTTTTTTCGCGCGAATCCACCGCCACTGGATCGCGCATCACCCATATCTCAAACAAATGTAATGGCCGTATATGATAAACTTTTTTCCCTTTCATCCCATACTTGTTTTTTTTTCCCTTTCAACCCATACCTTCTGCCACGTGTGAACAAACCCGCCAAAAAAAACCTACATTTTAAAATTCCGGCCCCAAAAGAGCTTCCCAAACATTTCAACGTTACCACCGATATCATAACGCAACTTATTGAAACCTTATCTTAAAATCAACGGATCATGAATTCAAAACAAGACTTGCCATTATCTCTTAAAGCCCATAATGATTGAATAAATAAAAGGATTAAATCTTTTTCTTCAAGACGTCAGGCCGACTGGATGGAAATCTACAGAGATGATTATGCTAGGTTTATCCCCTCATCCTTTTTCTTGATAAAAAAAATATTTTCAACGTTTTTCTAATTTTCTTTACACTCTTGGCTCAAAAAAAAACAAAAATTTATTATCATCAAAAATAACGTAAGCGTCTCATGTGGCCTCCTCCTAACATTCTCCACGTCAAAGCGTGAGGCTCACGGAAAACACCTCTTTCCCGCTCTCACTCCACTATTAACGCCCAAAAAGCTGAACTAAATTAACGACTTTCTTTATTACAAATATAAATAATGATAACAAACTATAAAAATTCCGCCACTCACTTTTACTAACAAAACTCGCCGTACCGGGTAAGGGTAAAATCATCATTTTCTGCATAAATTAACGGCCTCTCCTTCTACGAGAAATCGTCGGCGTCCAAGTCGCCGAAGTCGACCTCACAGAAGTGCGGCCGCGGCCAGTAGAAGTCCGTTAGACATAACGACGGCTCGAAACTGAAGCCGAAGATGTCCGCACCGCCGTTAACTATGCAATCGAACGGCGTCTCGTCCCCGCCGTACCGGAGCACCGACGTCGGCGAGGGGTGAGGGTCGTCGGAGCAACCGCCGCCGCTCCCGCTGCTCTTGCTCGGATCAACGTCCACGGCCACCGCCTCCAGCGCCGCTGCAGGGGTGATGGTTTCTCCGCAGGGAAGTTGGTCACCGCCTTGGCCCCCTTGAGCCGGACGGCGGCGCTGTCGTACACGGAAGCGGCCTCCTCGGCGGTGTCGAAGGTCCCAAGCCACACCCGCTTTCGCTGCATCGGGTCACGGATCTCCGCCGCCCAGCGGCCCCACGGGCGCCGCCGCACGCCGCGGAACCTCTTCCCACCCTCCGGTCGCTCCGGCGCCTTCTCCACCCTCTTCGGCGCTGCCACCGCCCTCCGCCGGGCCGACGAGTCGGCGGCGGTGTCGACCTCGATCCCGATCTCGTTCACGTGCCTCTTTACTCTTCTCCGCGCAATCCGGCAGCCGATTTCTTCATCACTCGACGACGAATCAGTAGCATCCACATCCATGAAGTAAACCCTCACAACCCTCCGCCTTCTCGACCTCCCGTCGGTCTTCGCCGCCGGGACCGTCTTCCTCGTGGCGACCACGTGCTCGGAGAACTTCGCGCCGGGCATCTGGAGCCGCCGACCGGCGTCGCCCGACGGATTCATCGCGAGAAAGCCCAAATCCGAAGCTCCACTAGTCAGGAATGATTCGAATGGAAGAAGCAACCAGAAAAGATTCCAGGGGTTTCAAACGACCTAAAGATCCGAAATTTTTCAAACTAATCAGACATTCTTCAAGAAATTCTTGGCTCGATTCCTCCTTTTAATTGGGAAAAACCCCAAAAGCCCTTCGATCTAAAGGAAAAATCGATCTACGTTTAGGGTTCTAGAAAGGGTTTTTCCCGGATCTAGGCGGGAAATGGAGAACGGAGGAAAGAGAGAGAACGGGGACCAGAGAGAGGAAGAAGGGAGAATCAAACCCGGAAGGAAAACGACGGTCTCCGCTAAATATCTCACGAGTAACACTTTTCTTGATCCCATCGGCGACACATACGTAACTCCATTAAATAGACGAGAGTCATCAAATGGACGGTGGAGATTAAGTATTGTAGTTGAGATTAATACATTTTGATAACGGTCGACTCGAATGGCATCATATTTGACGCGGCACAAGCAGCGTGAGCCATTTTAGCATCAGATAATTGACCATTTGTGGAAGGATATTTCTGTAATTTTATATACCATACACGGCTTTTCGCGTTACAGGGTGCGGGGAGTACTGTAGCAGCCTTTGCTCGGGCCCACGGATGGACCTTATCACGGGAGAGATCATACCCTGCACCACATACACCATCCCGCCGGCACCACATCAAATGGATCTCATTTAATGTTCATCTCCGATTGTGCATCCCATTCCGATTGATTCCTGGGTGCGTCGTTGGTGCGGTATGCGCGGTGCAAGTATGATTACTTCTATCCTCAGAAATAATTTCACCACGACTTTTATTCTCTACCATCAAATAAATTATGTGCCGTGACATGTTGCTAAGGTTTTTCAAAAAGATATTTCGTGAATGGTGATGGTAATTTGGTCGATTGAGATCATACACGCTTGGGCGTGTGCCACGTGGAGAGGTACACGTAGTGCGCCGGTGGAAGTATTTTGGTGAAGGTATATGAGAAAGCAACACGTGGTTGGGAAAAAGGGAGGATTCGGGGGATTTTTGTCCGGAGTTGGTCACGTGCGCATCGTGATCCGGGAGCACGTGATTTCGTCCGTACGGGAGCAACCATTCGGGCGATTACGCGACCGAGTCATGTGGAGGCGACCCCACCGTGTGCGCGGGAATCCTAAACAGAAAAAATGAGAGGGCGGTCGGTGGCGCGCCACGTTTGGCCGCGGCTGGCAACCGGGCAATTTCTTCTAATGAGAGTATGAGACTTCTCAAGCACCAAGCTCTATGGTTAGGTGGAAAACATAATGGGATTTGTGTCGTCGAAGGGGACCAAGGGAAGGGACTTTTCAATGGAAACTTAGATTTTCATAGTCCTTTCTCTTTCTCTTTTTTTCCTTCCTTATTTGATGTTGTACAAATTAGGCAAAAGCAGGAAAATAGAGAAACACAAGCTTGGAAAAAAATTTAAAAAAAAAAGAGATTTTGAAACCCACTCAATGTAGGAGGCACCCATAAGCGTCAGCTTTCAGCATTAAATCCAACTACCTTAAAAACATGAAGTTGCCCTCCCAAACCACATCATTAAGCTTGTTGTTCAGCCTCTTGGTTTCTTCTTGTTATAATATTCTGGTTTAATTTTTAATTAATTATTGGGCTATTCTTTGAACCAATTTCAATTTTTGATTTATTAATCAAATCAATATTCAAAAAAAAATATCTCTTGGACTTGATAAAAATTCTGATCTACAAAAAGATATATTTTATATCTTCGGCTTCATATCTTTATTTTAGTCCGAAGACTAAGCCTATTATCGTGACTCCGGCTTCGTATCTTTATCTTAGTCCGAAGACTAAGTCTAAACCTTATCTTCGGCTTCGTATCTTTATCTTAGTCTGAAGACTAAGCCTATTAATCTTGTGACTCCGGCTTCGTATCTTTATCTTAGTCCAAAGACTAAGCCTATCAACGTTGTATCTTTGGCTTCTTATCTTTATCTTGCTTCGAAGATCAAGCCTATCAAGTTAACACCTCCGACCTCATACCTTCAGCATAGTCCGAAGAGTATGTTATCTTATCTTCCAGATGGCTGTAAGTGTTTACTTATTTTTATTGTTATTCCCAAAGAAACTCTTCCGAAGTGTATAGCTAACATTCTCTTTAGGAGCGCTACTAAAGAGAATGTTGGGCTCGCTTCGAATCTATTCTAGAAAAGAATAAGGCATATTAAACATGTGGGCTTTTCCAACTCCGAAACAGTTGAAGTCTGTTCTGGTTGTTGCAATCGCCCACATGGTCGAAATCCTCAGATTGAATAACTAATTTTCGACCGCCACTACTTACAGTTATGAGGAGGTTTCATTTGTTAACTCCCATAATCGTAAGTAGTTGCATTTGGAGCCTATAAATACTGGTAAGAAGGGACACTCAGGTAAGTTAAGCTCATTCCCAGAAATTTGAATTCTTTCCTTTCCCTTTCTGCTTTCGAGCTCTCTATTATGTTGCCAGAGTTCTTGCTGACTTTGGCATCGGAGTGTCCCCCGCCAGAAGATTTCCAGTCAGAGGATTTGTTTTGCAGGTTCCGGATGACGGTGAACCAGCGGGCGAGCCGCTTCATTCGGCCGGCAGGGATCCAGCGTCAACAGATTAGCGCGCCAGGAAGGAGTTCCTCTATTCAAAGGAGAGCTCTATTCAAGCAAAAATGGTGAAAGCAAAGGTTCAGAACGCATCTACGAGCAAGGAGAAACATGCTCCTCCAACAGACGATCCTCCGGCAGATTCGAGAATGCAGCCTCCTATGATAATGGTGGGGCAGCTGCAATTTGAAGCCCTTTTAAACAGGGTAGATGCCTTAACGGCGTTAGTTCAAAACTTGTAAGAAGCTGGTGCTCAAAGGCAGTGTCCACCACCTATTCCACAGCCCAACCATCAACCTGAAAGAGAAGAAGATTGACATCAAGAACTCTCTCCAAGCTTCTCACAGATCCGGCATCTCATGATCTCAATATTTCTCCTCCAGATCGACAAGCAGGGAATTATGGTGGGAAGAAGAGGATCAGACGCTCTCCCTCTGTTTCTTCTAGAAGTTTTGCACCTGAAGGAGCTAGACAGAGAGAGATAAACTATGAATTTGAGAAAAATTCAAATCTATGCAAGCAGAAATAGCCAAATTTCGGATCCGAGGAGGAATGATGAGGTTATTGCTTTCAATTCTCAGCCTCCATTTTCTGATTGCATTATAGATGAAGTTATCCCTAGACATTTCAAGATCACACAGCTAGAGGCTTATGATGGAACTTCGGATCCTCTCGACCTTCTAGGAAGTTATAAGGCTCATATGATGGTGCAAGGAGCGACTGATGCTCTTTACTGTCTTGCTTTTCTTACTACACTGAAGAGATTTACTCGAATGTGGTATTTGAGCCTACTACCAAAAACTATTCATTCTTTTGCTGAGTTAGAGCGGCAGTTTGTTTCGTATTTCAGAACGTGCCAGAAGATGCCGCGCAATACTGATAACTTGTTTCTCCTTCAGTAGCATGAAGGAGAAGTTTGAAGGAATTTGTGCACCATTTCAATTCGGCCACTTTGAAAATACCAAATCTGAATGAGCATGTGGTCATGTCTGTCGTGAAGAAAGGCCTGAAATCGTCCAGGTTCACTTTCTTCCTGGATAAAAGATTTTCAACGAGCTATGCCGAATTGCTGGCGAGGGCTCAGAAATATGCTGCCGCTGAGGAGCAAGCGGCAAGTCGAAGACTTGCAGAAGGGAGATACCCTTCTAAGAAGAAAAGCGCCAAGGGACCAAGCATGCCTACATCCTCTAACAATGCTTTAGTTCCCAGGCGTAGTCCCAGATCTAAGCAGTAGAATAATCAGTTTGATGCCTACACACCTCTCAACTTACCAAGGAAGGAAATTATGCTGGAAATTGAGAAGGAAAATTATTTTCAAAGGCCATATTCCTTGAAGACATCTGCAAAAGCGAGGGACAAGAGCAAAATACTGTTGATTTCACCGGGATCAAGGCCATAACACCGAGGAGCGTTTTCAACTTTGGGATGCCATTGAAGACCTAATAAAGAGGGGATATCTGGGAAAATACATTAACCGTCCAGAATCTCAAGCCGAAGCAACAGCGCTTCCAAGGATATCTGATGAAGTCGATCTGCCTCACCAAAAACCAACTGATGAGAATGTTGGTATACTTCATCGGTCAGGTACATGGGATATTGAAGCTGAAGAAAATATCCCTAAAAGGCTTAAGAAAAAAAAATTCTATCACTTTTTGTGATGAAGATGTTTAAGGTGTCCAACTTTCACATGATGACCCTGTCATGGTCTCAGCTGTAATAGCAAAATATGATATAAAAAGAATTTTGATTGATAATGAAGTTCAGTTGATGTTTTGCTGTATGATGCCTTTCTTCGGATGGGATTATCTAGACATGAATTACGAAGCTCTCTCATTCCTATAACTGATTTTGGTGAAAATTAAGTTGGAGTTGAAGGTGAAACAGTCTTGCTCGTGACTTTTGGATCCGAACCATTTCAAAGAACCCTTCCCATTAATTTCATTGTGGCTAGAACATCTTCGACTTATAATGCAATCTTTGGCCGTCCAGCATTAAATAAGTTTAGGGCCCTAGTGTCCACGTATCACCTTTTGGTTCGATTTCCTACCAGGTTAGGCATTGGAGAAGTAAGGAGGGATCAAAGGATCGCTCACCAGTGTTTGATGATCCAAAATAAACAAATGACCAAGTCCTTGACACTTGACCAGTTGGATCCAAGAGATGAAGCTGAAGACTGTGGAGAACCAGTGGAAAAATACTTTTTGTGCCATTATCCGAAGATGATCCAACAAAACTTATACAAATTGGCAGCTTATTAGATGAAGAGTCAAAGACAAAATTAATTACCTTTCTCCGAGATAATGCTGATATTTTTGCTTGGACAGTTTCGGACATGTCCGGAATTCTACCTGAAGTGATTATACATCGCTTGGAAGTATCTCCCGCTATAAACCTATTCAGTAAAAGATGAGGAATTTTAATCCAAAATGGCAGAAGGTTATTGATGAGGAAGTTAATAAGCTGCTTGAGGCTAACTTCATAAGAGAAGTGCAATATCCGAATTGGCTGGCAAATGTGGTTATGGTGAAAAAATCAAACAGCAAATGGAGGATTTGTATAGATTATACAGATCTTAACAAGGCATATCCGAAGGACAGTTTTTCTTTACCAAAAATCGATCAGTTAGTTGACGCCATGGTTGGTCATCAATTGTTAAGTTTTATGGATGCTTTTTCAGGCTATAACCAGATCTGGATGGATCCTGAAGATGAAGAGAAAACTGCTTTTATTACAGAAAAATGACTTTACTGTTATAAAGTAATGCCGTTTGGATTTAAAAATGCTGGGGCAACTTTTCAAAGACTCATCAATAAAGTCTTTAAAAATCAGATTAAGAAAAATATGGAAGCTTATGTTGATGATATAATTATAAAAAGTCTTCATAAGTCTGATCACATTGCAGATTGAATGAGTCTTTTGATGCTCTTAGACATCATCGGATGAGATTGAATCCAACCAAATGTATCTTCGGTGTAACTTTTAGAAAATTCCTGGGATACTTGGTTACCAAGCAAGGGATTGAAGTTAACCCAGAAAAGATCCAAGCACTTCGGTCAATGAGGCATCCCACTTGCAAAAAGGAAGTACAGAGGTTAACAGAAAGAGTTGCTTCTTTAAGCTGATTCATTTCCCATTCTGCAGAAAGATGTCTGCCCTTTTTCAAGATTCTTCGTCATACCCAAAATTTTGAATGGACAGAGAATTGCAAAGTTACTTCCGATAAGTTGAAAGAATACTTAGAAAATCCTCCTTTGCTCTCTAAGCCCTGTGAGGGAGAGACACTTTACTTATACTTATCAGCTTCTGATGAGGCAGTTAGTTCGGTGCTGGTACGAGGAGATGCCAATCACCTGCAAAAGCCAATCTACTACACTAGTAAAGTGTTACATGAAGCAGAAGTCCGATACCCCAGAGTGCAAAAGATTATTTTCTCTCTAGTGGTTGCAGAGAAGCGCCTTCGACCTTATTTCCAAGCCCATTCCATTGTGGTTCTGACAGATCAGCCCTTAAAAGCCATTCTTCGTTGCCCTGACACCTCAGGAAGGATAGCTAAATGGGCTGTTAAGTTGGGAGAATTTGATATTGAGTTTCAGCCCAGGTCAGTAATGAAAGCACAGATTTTGGCTAATTTCATAGCAGAATGTACATAAAAATCCGAAGAGGACCAATCAAGAGCCGAAGAGGAGAATGCCGAAGATGATCCGGAATTTATTTGGATGCTACATGTGAATGGTGCCTCAAATGCCAATGGTTGTGGAGCAGGTCTAATTTTGGCTGGTCCGAATGGGCAAGTTATTGAATATGCTCTTCGATTTTCTTTCCAAGCTTCAAATAATCAGGCAAAGTATGAAGCACTTATTGCTGAACTTAGAATCTTCCAAAAGTTAGAGATTAAGAGGATCAAAGTTTTTCTGATTCACAGCTAGTGGTGAATCAAGTAAAAGATGATTTCGAGGCCTGGAATCCAAATATGATTTAATATCTAGAAAAAGTCCGAAGCCTGACCTCCGGGTTGGAGCATTTTAAGATTGTTCATATACCAAGGACGAAAAATTCTCGGGCAGATGCTCTTTCCCGACTTGCAACCACTGTACCAGATTTCCTTGGAAAGGCATATGTGGAATATATTGAAGATCCCAACATATCAGAGCCCACAATTGAAGTATGTCAAGTTGAACATGAACCTTCATGGATGGACCCTATTCTTAAATTCTTGAAAGAAGGCACCCTACCCGAAGACAAGCTAGAAGCTAAACAGCTTCGATGGATAGCCTCTCAATATGTGATCCTAAATAAAATATTGTATAAGAGGTCTTTCACACAGCCTTTGCTGAAATGTTTGACTCCGTCCGATGCTGATTATGCACTTAGGGAAGTGCATGAAAGAATATGTGGAGATCATCTGGGGGGCAGATCTTTGACTTATAAAATAATCCGTCAAGGTTATTATTGGCCAACCATCCAAAAAGACTCTACAGAATTTGTCTGAAGGTGTGATCACTATCAAAAATACTCCAATGTACAAAGATGGCATGTGAATCAGTTAACTCCATTGACAGCTCCCTGGCCTTTTGCACAGTGGAGAATGGACATTCTTGGTATGTTTTCTCCAACTTTTGGGCAGCAAAAATTTTTCATAGTGGCTATTGATTATTTTACAAAGTGGGTCGAAGTCGAAGCGTTGGCGCAGATCACTGAAGCGAAGGTTAAAATTTTTGTGAGAAATTTCATCATCTTCCATTTTGAAATTCCTTATTCTATAATAACTGACAACGAAAGACAATTTGATAACCTGAAATTCAAGGACTTTTGCACTCAATATCACATTCTTCACAAGCTTACTTCGGTAGGACATCCTCAATGTAATGGAAAAGCTGAAGTGACAAATAGAACCATTCTTCATGGTCTTAAAACTATATTGAATAATGCTAAGGGATCGTGGGCTGATGAATTGAACTCAGTTTTTTGGGCATACTAAACCACTCCCAGAACAGCTACCGGAGAATCTCCATTTCATCTATCTTATGGCACTGAAGCAGTTCTTCCTGTAGAGGTCTCTTTGCAATCTCTACAGATTGATTAGTATAAAGAGCCCAAAAATTCTGAATGCCAAAGAGTTGACCTGGATTTGCTACAAGGTACACAACTTCAGGCATAATTGAAAATGGCTACATATCAGCAGAAAATTATAAAATATTATAACTCTCGTGTAAAGGAACAGATCTTTTGTCCTGAGGATCTAGTTCTGCGAAAACCCGAAGTATCCAAACCAACCGAACAAGGTAGACTTTCTTTTACATTGGAAGGTCTATATCGAGTTAAATAAGTTATTCGACCCGGGACTTATCGATTGGAAACATTAGAAGGTATTCTACTACCTCGACCTTGGAATGTACAAAACCTCCGCAAGTATTATCAATAAAAAATTTTATTCAAGGTCATCAAGATAAATTTAACTATTCTATCTTCATTTCTCTTCTAAAAAGGCATGAGGAGGATCTACATGATCTACCTCGCAAAGTACCAAGGTGGGCTTAACCAGCCTGTCTTAATTTTTTTTTCTTTAAGGTATAAGGATGATCTTCGTGATCTACCTTACGAAGTACCGAGTTGGGCTTAATTATTCCATCTTAATAAAAAAGGCATAAGGATGATCTCCGTGATCTACCTTACGAAGTGCCGAGGTGGGCATGATCAGCCTATCTTAATTCCATTTATAAAAGACATGAGAATGATCTTCGTGATCTACTCTATGAAATACCGAGGTAGGCCCGATCAGCCTATCTTAATCCTTAATTAAGAGGCATAAGGGTGATTCAAAGTGATATATCCTGTAAAAATACCTAAGGTTAATCAACCTCTCATTTATGATGAAGATATGGGTGACCCAAATGGTATGTTCTATCCTAAGTCCGATGACTTAGCATATTTTCATATCCGAAGACTTGGCATCTTTATCTGGAGACTTGGTATTATTTCTCGTCTCAATTATATGAAATTATTCTAATTTTGAAGACTTAGCATATTTTCAAGTTCAAAGACTTGGCATCTTTTTCTGGAGACTTGGTATTATTTCTCGTCTCAATTATATGGAATTATCCTATGTCCGAAGACTTAGCATATTTTCAAATCCAAAGACTTGGCATCTTTATCTGGAGACTTGGTATTATTTCTCATCTCAATTATATGGAATTATCCTAAGACCAAAGACTTAACATATTTTCAAGTCCGAAGACTTGGCATCTTTATCTAGAGACTTGATGTTATTTCTTATCTCAATTATTTGAAATCATCCTAAGTCCAAAGATTTAGTGCATTTTTCAAATTTAGAAACTTGGTATTATTATTTGCAGACTTAAAATCTCAGGATCATTCTTATTTTGATTTTGTTATTCAATACAATATAATCTTGGATCGGATTTTTGAAATTCCATTTCTTGAAAGGTTCTCACTTTGAGTCTGAGGACTTAGCATTATTTTATACTTCGGAGATTTCAATCATATTTTAATCCGAAGACTTTATACTTAGAAAAATTTTTATTCACTCGTATGTACATTCGCAAAGAAATTTCATTTGAATAAATTTTCATTGATAAGACATTTTACATCCTTTCAAAAAGAGAAGGGAAAAGGAAGAAGTTATAGATCGTCCCCTGTGGGAGTATCTTCAGCTTGGGTGAGGTCGATCGGATTAGTCACTTCTTCGGATGCTGTTGGTGCTTCAAAGGGACCTTCTTGTGATTCAGGCTCACTTGGATCTTCGAGAACAAACAGTTGAATTCCCGAAATATCCAGATTTGGATAAAGGTTTTGCACCTCTCTTACTCCATCATTGAAGCCTCCCTTATAGCTATAAGACCCTGCTTCAATCATTTCGCTTTCAAAAGTCGAAGATGCCTTATAGTCTTCTACTGCCCTTCTCAATTGATCTTTCAAAGATCGAATCTCTTCAGTCGATGATTCGACCCTTCCAATGGCCTCTTCGGCCTTCTTGACAGCCTCTTCGATCTTCTGATGGGCTTCCTTTAAAGATTCTAGAGACTGAATCTTCTTCTTCTTCTTTTTCTTAAGTTTTGTCTCTTGTTCAGAATTCTTTGATTGGATTTTTCTGCATTAGTTTTTAGACTCTGAACAAAAGCATCACTTTGGGCAAGCTTCTCCTCCATAGCCTGCCTTTGTTCCTCGGCTATTATTTTTTCAGTCTCAGCCATCTTCACTTTTTCCTTCATTCTTTTATAATTGTCTCTGAAATCAAAGATACCTTCTTCCATGATAGTGATATCATGGATCATCTGCATTAGCAAACAAAAAAGTTAGCAACAACAAAGTCTATACTTTGAAAACATAAAAATCCGATGCTTACCTTCAGTGCAGATGAGTATACTGAGTCGGAGACATCTTCAATACATCGAGACTTGGTGTTGTCCCAGTCTCTGGGAAGAAGCGTGCGCTTCATCAGCTCCCTGGCCAGCTCAAGGTTCTCCAGGCCCTGTGCTTCAGAAAAATTGTGAAATCTACGTTGCAGCCTTCTTCTGAAGGGGCGCTCCTTCTGGGATCGTCTTCGGAGCAATATTTTACTTTCCCCTTTCCTTTCTCCTTTGGAGATGCAAGGAGGGACTCCCTGTCAAATGCCGAATCATGTTGATCCGGAGAGGGCATCAGACGGGGACTCTTTGATAAGGACCTCCTCGGAGATGGACTCCTGGAAGGTTCAAGTGGACTTGGTAGAGAAGTGAGAGGCATTTCTTCGTCCGACATGGGCCTCATCGGAGGTGTGTTCAAGTCCTCTTCAACTCTTGCTTTCTTTCGAGCTTCGAACTCCACCGAAACTAGCACCGCCCTTTTCTTGGAAGCTTGTCAAATTTTATCAAGCTCCGGCCTCATTGGTTCACCTGCAGTCAAAGGACTTCATCATATATATATAAGAGAAAGATGGAGAGAAGAAAAATCCGAAGACCACTATCTCTATACCTAATGCCGGGACTTCGCTAATATGGGCACGGTAAAGGTTTTCTTCTTTCAGCAGTTCTTTAAACATGAAAATTTTTGGCTCTGATAAAGTTTCAAAGTCTTTGAGATCGGCTTTCAGAACCCTCTTCCCAGCATTTGCATCCAAACATGGTGCTTTCCATTCAGTATTAAACCTATAGTTGGTATAGTATACAAAGAAAAAATAGGGTTTCCATCTATGTATGGTACAAGGGATTCTTTTTATTAGTCTTCGACCTGGCCAAGGACCTATGACCCTCCATCCCTTACCATGGAAGTCTCTTTTTAATACAAACAGGGAGGTAAATAGGGAAGTCTTCGGCTCCATGTTCCAAAGCTTGCAAAGAACTAGAAAACCACAGATATTCTTAAAGCTGTTCGGAGTCAGCTGAGCCGGAACTATTTCATAAAGGTTAAAAATCTTTGTGAAAAAAGGATAAAGTGGAAGTCGGAGACCAACCTTAAGGTGGTCTTCGTATATGGCAATTGACCTCATAGGGGGGTTATCTATCCTTTCTTCTGGTTTCGGGAGGATTGTTTTGAAAGTTCGTGGAATGTGAAAGTGGTGCCTGACACTTTCTATCTTGTCAAGTGACAGGGAGCTGGCAACAGTATCGGGAGATCTCTCCGGACTCTTCTTCCTACCCGAACCTTTTTTCCTGCTGGTTTCACCTTTCGGCAAATCCCTTCTAGTGGAAGGATTCCTAGTAGACTCTGACATTGCAAAGAAACAAAAAGAAAGAAAGAGAGAATGACTTCTACCTCCGAAAGAAACGAAAATGGTAGATTGCTGCACTGAGCGAAAGGAAGGAACGTGAATGCGAAGAAAATTCTTGTTGTGAAGTTTTCCTCCCTTTTATAGGTGAAGTTTTGGAATTTCGAGGCGGTTCGGAGATCCCCTCGATCGTGCGCCATATCAACGACCTCAATCGTGGGTACGGTTTTCTAAGAACCACCCATTAATAAGGTGGTGATTGTGATCCGCATGAAATATCATAAATGACCACGATGGTTTTTCAACTGTGATCAATCCTCAGATGACTGCCAGGTATCTTGCCTCGATTAAATAAAAGCCCAGTTTTCCCATATTCGAAACATTTTTTCGGAAATAGCGAATGAAAAATCGATACATGTCTTCCCCACGTCTCTCACGCCACCAAGCAATTATATTATGAAAGACGTGTCAGAAATCAGCGCTATCATTACTTGTCAGTTACTACTAAACGACAAATTTTAAATACTCCCATTTTTCAAAATTGGGAGTGGGGGGCAGCTGTTATAATATCATGGTTTAATTTTTAATTAATTACTGGGCTATTCTTTGAAC
Source organism: Areca catechu (assembly GCA_021397845.1). NCBI lineage: Eukaryota > Viridiplantae > Streptophyta > Magnoliopsida > Arecales > Arecaceae > Areca > Areca catechu. Next base: position 37,889,209 of record CM038040.1, read on the forward strand.
CAATTTTAATTTTTGGTTTATTAGTCAAAGCAACGTTCAAAGAAAAATATCTTCTGGACTTGATGAAGATTCTGATCTACAAAAAGATATATTTTATATCTTCGGCTTCGTATCTTTATCTTAGTCCGAAAACTAGGCCTATTATTGTGACTTCGACTTCGTATCTTTATCTTAGTCCGAACACTAAGTCTAAACCTTATCTTCGGCTTCGTATCTTTATCTTAGTCCGAAGACTAAGCCTATTAATCTTGTGACTCCGGCTTCGTATCCTTATCTTAGTCCGAAGATTAAGCCTATCAGCATTGTATCTTTGGCTTCTTATCTTTATCTTGCTCCGAAGATCAAGTCTATCAAGTTAACACCTCCGGCCTCATACCTTCAACATAGTCCGAAAAGTATGTTATCTTATCTTCAGGATGGCGGTAAGTGTTTACTTATTTTTCTTGTTATTTCTAAAGAAACTCTTCCGAAGTGTATAGCTAACATTCCCTTTAGGAGCGCTACTAAAGAGAATGTTGAGTTCGCTTCGGATATATTCTAGAAAAGAATAAGGCATGTTAAACATGTGGGCTTTTCCAACTCCGAAACAGTTGAAGTCCGTTCTGGTTGTTGCAACCGCCCACATGGTCGAAATTCTCAGATTGAATAACTAATTTTCTGACCGCCACTACTTACAATTATGAGGAAGTTTCATTTGTTAACTCCCATAATCGTAAATAGTTGCATTTGGAGCCTATAAATACTGGTAAAAGGGGACACTCGAGGTAAGCTAAGCTCATTCCCAGAAATTTGAATTCTTTCCTTCCCTCTCTGCTTTCGAGCTCTCCATTCTGCTGCCTGAGTTCTTGCTGACTTTGGCATCGGAGTGTCCCCGTCGGAAGATTTTCGGTCAGGGAATCTATTTTGCAGGTTCCGGGCGATGGTGAACCAGCGGGCGAGTCGCTCCATCCGGCCGGCAAGGATTCAGCATCAACACCTCTCAATAAATATGAAAAATCTTAAAGACTTGTAAAATCATTTTCCTTTGCATGATGCCCCTCCCCATAGATTGCAAGCTGATTCTATTTTAGGACATCAATTCATGCAATCAATATGATAAAATAATCTTCCAGCCCATACATGCGATGCTTTAAATATGAAAACAACAAGCTTAAACCCTTCCTAGACTACTGCGAACTTAGCGTTAGGAGTTGTGCATGGAGATAAGTTCTTTTTGCAACGTAGATTAACTTGCCTATATAATCCTTGATTACGATGTTTGCTCTTCCTGCATCATCTCTAATAGATCATCAAAATTGACCTTTAGAATATTAAAGTATTATTTAGTAGGAGATGATATTTAACATCATCTTAGTGATATGGGTTAGATAATGTGATCGTCTTGTTAGGCATTGCAAAATCCCATCCAGTAACAAGAGATTCAATAATAATATCGTTGCACAATGAAGTGATACTATCGCCTTACATATGCCAGGTGATAGGACATCACTAAATGTTGGTGATGTGTTAAAGTTATTTTGGAATAAAAATATTCCTAGTTAATAAATTTTAGATAAATTTGTTATTGATAATCAGAGGGAAGAAAAACTCTCATCATCATTTTAATAGTTTAATCAAAATAAATACCTATAATAATAATAATAATAATAATAATAATAATAATAATAATTATTATTATTATTATTATTATTATTATTATTATTACTATCACTACTATTACTATTACCACTACATATTTTTGTGAAGAATTGTGAGTAAAGAATGCTTAATCAAATTTCAAAGTAATTATTACATATTAATATGTAAAATTATTTATAACATTTTATATATTATCACAATCACTACTCGATGATATAGCAAAGTTCTATTTTTAATAATATTCAGATTATCTTATCAAAAAAATGATATTCCGATTATATACTAGTGATGGTTAGAGTTTAGTCTAACCATATACAAAAGAGCACATAAAAGGAGCCAGGAAGTAACCAAGTCGTTTTGATACTTTATACTGATGTTGGCATGAATGCCAAGGTTACTCAAGTACCACAACCAGGTGCGGTTTTTGGAGTAATTCATTTTGATGGTTGATGGTTAGGGTTTAGTGTAGGTTGTGATCTTGGAGGGTAATGCTGGGATCTAATGGTTGGTTAAAAATACAAGACAATTGGAAAATCTTGGGATCAACAATGTTTGCTTATTTGAGCTTGCTAGCATGTGCTGAGGATTTGAATAATAAAGCTTCCCTAATTGCTTGGAATCTTTCACTAATGCTATCTCAGATATATTCTCCTTGACAATTTCTAGTGACGGACAAGGTGTTGCTTTTTCCTGGGCATGATACCATACACAAGCGAACAGAATGGCAAGAGTAACAGAATCAACAATTTACAAAGATTGCGGAGGGACTAGTCTTATATGGAATGTGGATATAGAAGTTGTATTTGTTTAATGTTACTTGATCCTGCTAGTATGCTGATATTGGTGGATATATTTTATTTGGCAATAGAGTTGAGTATGGATCGCACTCCTATATATGACTAGTTTAATTTGGTGTTAATAAGAGACTGCACATCTATATGATCACTAAAGAGGATTCTTCTAATTATTATCATTCTGTGTTGGTACTTTCAGAATGCCCGTGACAAGAAATCCGTTGCTAATCTCTCTCATCGATGACAGCTCAGTTTTAAAACATGATTATTAATGTGAAGTCTTAAAAAAATAAATAATCTTAAATAAAAAATATAGAGCAATTCAGGATCCAAAAGATTGATCCCAAATACTTACACCATGGCTGGATGAAAGATTAAGATAATGTGAAAGGCAAACTCACTGATATGAATATATCTTATATCAATCAAGAGGAAATCAGTTAGGCAAGAACATGATTCGATTCTAAATGCTATGTTTGATATGCATTCAGGTAAAGTAAAAAGGTCTTGTAACTTGTTGGACACCTTGGTTGTAGGTCACTAGTTTTAGTTGCAGTAGCTTGGTTGTCGCCCTTTGAATAAGATACGATTTGTAAGTTCCATGGATAGGTTTCAGGACCTACAGGCCCCGTTGAGGGGGACAATGTATTCAGACCCCTTATTTTCGAGTGACTATTGACATGATTTAGGTACCTAGCCTAACATATATATATATATATATATATATATATATATATATGTATACCAACATGGCCTTGACGTACTCTATGAAATTTGGAGTGGACAAAGTTAATTGCACTTGATTTAATCTATAGTTGAATGGAAAGAATTATAAGCAAGAATAGCCTTCTTCTTCTTCTTTGTTTTGGTGTGGGGGGATCATGATCTAAATATATGAAGTCTGACATCTTGGCATCTTGGCAACCATGCCTTTATCTGAAAAAATTAATAGATGCATCAGGTCCGGTAGATAACTGGATGAATTTTACCCTGTTTTGATCTTAGAATAGTTCAAACACAAAGGAGGTGATGTGGTGGGTGGTTATTGGACAGGTCCATAAAAGCTTATCCATCTAATAGTTTCTCCTTTATTTGGTGGTGGAGTTGTTATTAATTCCAAATTTCTAGAGGACCTGGACATGGTTTTATTCCATGGACCATGAATCCTTAGAATCCGAGGTCTGGCATTGGATCCCCTTCTTTGAGTTGATATGGTTAGTCTATGAATTTTTGATTCTGTTGGTTTTATTCCTGGATTGTTAGAACGATGTTTATAGATTTCAACGGTATCTATGGGATGTTTAATTAGTCCGAGCCAATATGATTGTTTTTCGATGTTTGGCGAGGATGAGACATTTTGGTTTGGATCAAAGTGACAGGTTCAGAGTGCTTCCGAGGACTTGTTGACTTACTTGCAAAATCCCAAATTCTTCACATGATTCTTTCGCTTATCTCATGGTCAAGAATTAATCATTGCAAAAATTAGAAAAAGGGTACTTTCTTGTTGCCACTCGCTTACCCCAATGGTTTTGAATAGCAGCTTTAAATCATTACAACGGCTACTTTAACCATTCCTCTTCACTTTTTTTTTTTTTTTTGATAGAACAAAGAGGGAGGGGGTTGGGGTTGGGGTGGGAGAGGGGAGGAGAGGGAGAGGAGTTAAATCCCGGACATGATCATTTTCAGACGATTTTTCAATTTCAGTCAGAAAATATTTAATACACGGTGCATATTAATTTTTTCGCAACCGTTCCCCATCCGAAGGTGAGTCCCTAATCTCAGTCAGAAAATATTCAATACACGGTGCATATTAATTTTTCGCAGCCGTTCTCCATCCGAAGGTGTGTACGTAGCCGTTCGAAGGTTCCGAAGGTGTGTACGCAGCCATTCACCTTCGAACCAGAAATTTTTCGCAGCCGTTCCCCATCCGAAGGTGAGTACGTAGCCGTTTACCTTCGAGCCAGAAATTTTTCGCAACCGTTCCCCATCCGAAGATGAGTACGTAGCCATTTACCTTCGAGCCAGAAAATATTCAATACCATCCGAAGGTAAGTACGTCAACCTGGCTATCACTGGTGTCAGCCAAGACTTGAAGAGAAAAGTCTCACAACCAACTGCACCACTCACCGGTGGTATTCCTCTTCATTTTATTGAAAAAAATAATAGGAAAAAAATGATGCAGGTATTAATTTCTTATAACAGACCATTGTAACATAAATAATCATTATAATTTCCTCATATTTTTAATAAATAATATTTTATCAAATTTAAACTTTTTCTAGAGATTCCATCCAAACGTGATTCTACTATCGAAAATAATATTATTTTATATATAAAGTAAAGAAAAAAAATATCATTATTTTTCTATCATTATCCATTATTTTCTGCTATAAAAGTATCATAAAACTTATTATTTTAATATTAAAACTTTGAAAAAGTTAGTTTTGAGATGGCAACCGTCATTCTAACCGCCGCCGTTATAAAAAAAAATAATGCGTAATTTTAAAACGTACCTTGTTCATGCTTTCCCATGTGCTTAGTCGTTGTTTCTTTTCTAAACTCTAATGCCAAATGTAATGTGAAACAACAATATTTGATTATTATATCTTTCAGCCAAAAAGTATTTAGTTTTCTTATGCAAGAGTGTTTCCAGGAGAAAAAGAAAAACTTTTATATATTATCGGTTCCAGAGCACCTGGAATCTAGCCAATTAAGACATTGATTCCAGAAAGATGAAATAAGATATATGCAGCTTAGATGGGATGATGAAGGGTTATTATTGTTTTTTAGAAATAGGAATTTTGCTAGAATTTATAAATTCGGAACTGACCAAGACTCAAGTTGGACCATAGTCCAAGAATGCATTTGTTTCATAACCAAAATCGGAATCAAAATAAAAATAAGAATAATTTTGAAAGGAAATTAGAAAGATCATGTTCCCCGGCGTGTTTAGTTCATGCTTGAAATTGAAAAAGATTTTAAATACTTGATAAAAAACGATATTGAATTCCGAAGGATCAGGACATTTTCATTTTTCTTTGAAATCTGGATGAAAATAAGACTCCCTTCGATTAAATAATTGAAATAGGAATAATCACTCATTCTTGCTTCCATTCCAAGATCCCAACTTTCTTCGATCAAACATGTTATTAATGCAGACACATAAAGTATTACGAGTATGGACCATGATGGTCTACTTAAAAGTGGTCTGGTCTCACTATTCGATGAATACAAGTTAAGGGCCCCAAACCCAAGCTGACTCAACAACTCGATTCCTTTATATATAGTAATGATTACATTTGAAATTAGAGAGTTGTACCACCCAACTAAGCATTATTAAACTTTATATTTGGACAATGACAAGGCAGGGCAGGATTCCCGATTTAATAGCATTGGCCGGGACTTTAGTCATGGTTTATGCACACTTTTGTCTTCTAGACCCACGGGAGCTGCTCTTAATTAATTAACACCTTTTCTCAAGGATAAGCAGGCATGAGTGGGCGTCTACTTTATGCCACCAGGGAGCATCCACGTTCTCCTCCTGGACCTTTTGGCTCGCTGGCTTTTTGCTCCGAGAGGGATCAAATAGATCTAATGAAATGAGAATGACCAACCGAATTTTGGAGAACATCTTTTTTTCTCTCTCTCACACACACACACACACACACACGCACACATTAATGGATGCAATCCATTTGCCTTTCTTTTTGTTGAATCCAATCAGCTTCATCATGCTTGTGCCTTAAAATAAGTAAAGGCTAATCTAGGGCATAGGATCTCACCAAGGAGAGTGGCATGGGGCGTATTCGGAATCTTAATACTATGCTAGATCACAAGTGTCATGATGTGTGAGACATAACATGTGACGGTGGATCATAACTTTTAGGAGAGTCGAGTGTTATGTAAATTGTTGTCGAGAAATTTATCAATCATTCATGGATTTCTCTGCTAAACAAAGGACTGATGGATGTCTTATTGACAGATAACATTTAAAATCGATCAACAAATCAGTTTTAGTATAAGCCATTCTATATAAAATAATAGCAAGGGCATCCATATGTGACCAGTAGATACATGTGGTGCTTGCACAACTAACCATGCAAATGATGGAAAAGATGGTTATTGACACATGCAATAATTAACTTTATGTTTGGCATCCTTCCTCTCCTTTCTATGATAACGGAAGAAGGAACCAAAAAGGAGGTACCAGTGAAAACTATTTTTTTTTTTATGGGTAGATGATTTATAATGTTCATGCCAATTTATCATGCATCTCTGCAACAAAAGTTATATGAACCTCATGATACATTAACCATTCCAGTTTTATGATATGTATATTTTTTTGTTTCATTCCTTCGGGAATAATTAAAAATAATAATAATTAATGTTATTCACACATATATGCCTATACTGATGTTCTTGTTGCCAAAGATATTATAATTCTGATAGCTTATATGGTACTGCTCTGTCGAGAAATATCATAAAAATATCCATGCATGCGTACATATGGAGGGAGAGAAAGAGAGGACATAATATGGTATTTATACTGACATATTAAAAAAATATATGAAATTTTTTAGCCGTATAAAATAAAAATATTTACAAGCAATTTACCATCAAAAACTGTTTTTATTGTAGGGATAGCAAATTAAGTTCATGATGAGTTGGCCTTGGCCATTTTCTAAATTATGATTTCGCATCCCATCAGACCATATATGATACGGTTTATGTCTATGATGGAATGACAGTATCAGGACGCACCAAATTAACACCTACTTACCGACATGTTAGCATGCTTGTGGTCATTTTTTTTTTTTTTTTTCTATCAAAAGAATTTTTTGGTAAAGCAAAGAGAGGAGGAGTTAGATCCCAGATGTGATCATCCCTGGACGGTCCCTCAATCCTGGCCAGAAAATGTTCGATTCATGGCGTATATTAATTTTTCACAGTCGTTTCTCATCCGAAGATGAAGATGAGTACGATAACCTGATTGTCACCGGATCTATTAAAAGGATTATCAAACAAATCAACCAAGTTCCAACGATATGACGTACAGTACGGTGAATAAATATAACAACAATGAGAAGTTGATAATTAACCATTAATTAATAGCTCCGAACTCCCAAGATGAAATCAACAGGCGGCCGGGCCTACATGAGAGAACCCAAAAGCCTCCTGGTGGGCATCGAAAGATGATACCTTCCATAATTCACGATCGAGGATCCATCATTGGATTACCCACCGCACAGATATCAAAATGATCGAACGCATGGCATTCATGATAGACAAGAGAACCAAACTGCCATCCATCTAAAAGTTGGCATATCGAGTGCTAAAATCTTAGGATTGAATTGGACCTATCAGAATATCGTTTAATATATATTGTTACTCTGAAATTCTTCTCAATAAAACTATTAGTCCAAAATCAGAGCCAGCGGTATATTTGGTCCGGTTAGGGACCAGAAACCATGCAACTCGCATCCCCAGGGACAACTAGATATATGGTCCAACATTGTAAGTCCCTAGGGACAATGGCATCTGGTGCGAGACAACGAGGTATATTCTATATGGTATATGCTATACGTGGACAAGAGAACCAATTAAACCGCTGCGAACTACTTAAAAGTGATAGAATGTTAAAATCTTAGGATCGAGTTGAACCTAGCTATCAGAATATATATATATATATATATATATATATATATATGGTCCAACATTGTAAGTCCCACTTGTATAAAAGTGAAGACAACTAAATATTTCCATGGATGGCCGAAGTCCTTGTCATCCTTGTTAAGTAAGTAGGCTTTTGTTGGACCATGCGTGTCGGCAAATCGCTTTTAAAGGTTCTTTTAATTTTTAAAGGGTGGCATGAGAAAGTGGATAAGAGAAGGGTTCGGCTTGAGTTAATTGCAAGCAAGTCCTGTTGGTCCCTCTACCATGTGTTATGAATCGCAATGAATCTTGGCATAAAGGAAGCAGAGGATGTTCTTTGCCGGTAAACCAAGCCTCTGTAAAAACTGGTGACCCTCATCATAAATGCAAACCCTAGGAACATCCCCAGACTACATCAGTATAGGATCCTTATAGCCATTTCAACGTGAAGATTTCCTTTCTTTTTTTTCCTTGATAAATAAAAGAAAAAAAAATTCTTGTAGAGAGTTCGTTTGCCTTTAAATATTATGGATCTTGTATAAAAAATATATTTAGTTATTAATTTTGAAAAAAAGGGTCAAATTAATTCCATAAAATGATGTATATATAGGATGTATGGATAATTTTATCCATGAATTTAAGCAAGAGATGGGCGGTAGTGTAAATGAACATATATTAGATATTTAAATGTGTATCGAACATTCAGACATACAAACTTACCAAAAAAAAAAAAACACATTCTTAAACATATATCAAGCAACACAAATGTATCTAGGAATCCCAAAATATGTTTATCCGGCAAAGATAATAAACCCAACCTATCTTTTCAAAATCAATTATTAAATGGTTTTTATCCTAAATTCACTTAATTATTAGAAAATAAACAACCAGCCAAACATATAAAAGTTCAATTAATTGTTGGTTGGGTTTTTTTTGCCCTTCTCTTTGATAAACTAACTCATCATGGTGCCTCCAACTAATTTATTAGTCAAAGATACGTAGAATTTTTTAAAAAATATATTCACTTGAAAAAAAAAATGTTTAGGTGGAGCTTAGCTTGCTCATTTGAATTATCAATATAGTTCGTAAATCTCTAAATTTTCTTTACTACGTATACATATAATTCAAAATATTAGTTTATAACCGTCATATGTATGCTATTTTTTTATATTTGTTGCTTGTAACCATGTATATCATATTTTATTTTATTTTTTAGTCATATATATATAATTAATGAGTGGAAAGTCATATAGGTTGGAAGGTGATTATAGTTCTAGTGAAATAAAAGATATATTATACAAGATTTTTTTTTTTTTTGGATACAAATATAAGAATTTATCAAAATTTCTCAATCCACATGAGTGGATTTTTTCAGGACGACAACTTTGCCCTCCAATAATAGAAAATTTTGGATAAACGACAGACCTCATTAAAAAATGCTAGGCACCATATATGGTATTAATCTCTCTCTTGATGGATAGAAATATGTTATTGGCAAACTAAATTTTCAATGTATCCTAAATTATTTTAGGAATACAAATAAGTTGAGCTGCCTATAAATTACCCGACCTCGACATGACTCATCAATTATTGAGCTTGAATAACTCGAATAATTTTTCAAATCAAACATAAATAATAAAATACTCATCTTATAGTTAAATATATATATATATTTAATAATATATATAATATAATATTTATAATATATTATTTATTTAATATTTTAAAATATAATATTATATTTTAAAATTATAATCAAGGTTTGAAATCAAGCTCAAGCATGGCTCAATTGATATATGAATCAAGTCGAGTTGATTTCAAATTTTTTTTTTTTTTTGATTGAGTCAAATTTGAATTTGAATATTAAGACTTGCTCGATCTCAAATTGAGTTTTTGTCACGTCCCGAATCCAACAACAAAATTGACTATGTGACCGGTCGCACAAAACCTAGAATACATTCTAAAGATCATGCAAGGCCTAGATACATAAAAGTCACTTCATTTAAAATCACAGCAATTATACCAACATTTTTTTTAGACCGAATATAACTAAATAATTCTTTTATTCAAATCAAAAACTACTAAATGGTCCACTGATCCATAAATATCGGCAGCCAAACGAACTGAACAAAACTAAATAGAAATTTACAATCATGATATTTGATCTTATGCCCGGCCCAATCCTTGCTATGCATTATCTCACCACGAATCCAATCTACTACTAAGCTCGAATATCCTGCACAACTCTGAGAAGAATGAAAATATGGATTGTGAGCTTTACAGCCGAGTAAGGTCTCCAAACTATTACACCAATAATAGTATAACTTAAAAATAATAGGAAAACAACAGTTTATCGAATCACATAACCAAAACAACTCAAATGTCAAGTTTAACAAAACCAATAATAACATCATATTTTCTTTTAGTGTTTTCATTAGTTATTCTTCTTCTTTAGAGTTCTGGACTAGCCACGGTCACATTCCAGCCTGTGACTGGTACACTGTTGTCACATTCTCGCTTGTGACTGGCACATATTTGTCATAATCCCGCCTGTCACTAGCACACAAAATTATCACAATCCCGCCTGTGACTGACATAATTTGTCACACTCCAGCCTGTGACTGGCAACCTGAGTAACCACAGTACCGTCGTAGCATGGCTAGTCCAAATACCATATTCATTTAACACTTTATTATGTCATGTCATATAGTCAAAATATGTCTTTTATGATTTTTCAATAACCGGTATTATGGTCCAACCCATCCAAAGATCACTTTACTTGATAAACATGGTATATAAAAACACATACAATAATAACAACAAACACATTATTTATCACGAGAAATTAAACTATACTATGCGAGAACAACCATGCATGCAAATATATATATATTCTCGGATCAAATCTGGTCATGTAAAATACACATATACAACGGATGATCAAATCCAGAAATCCTTACCTTTAAGAGCTAATCCAAAAGTATTCGATATTAATTTATACCCAAAGCTGCCCAATACCTTCTTGCTCAGAAGGCTGCCCCTATAATGCCAAATTTTTAAACATAAATAATCCTAGGATAACTTGTAAACCAAAATTTTTTACCTATAAAATTCTACCTTCACGAATACCAAGAAAGAGAGCTTTTCGTTCTCCCTCCAATATTTATATATTTTTTCTCCTTTCTCTATCCTCTTTCTCTCTTCTTTCTCTCTCTCATCTTCTTCTCTCTCCTCCTTCTCTCTCCTCTTTCTCTTTCCTCATCTTCTCTCTCCTTTCTCTTCTCATCTTCTCTCTCCTCATCTTTTTTGTTCTTTTTTTTCCTGCATCGAACTGAGGCCCACAATTTTTTTTTTCTTTTTTCTTCTCTTTTTCTTTCTCCTTTTTTTCTTCCCTTTTCTTTTTTCTCTTTCTTTCTTTCTTCTTTCTTTTCTTCTCTTGAACTGAGGCTTCTCCCTTTCTCCCGACTCCCCTACCTCCTCCCTGATTCAGCCCGAGCCGGCCTCCCCACGGTTGCCGGCGACGGCCATGGGGGTGGTCACCGAGAAAAAGGGTCGGTTGACCAGAAGGGAGATGGTGGCATCGCCACCGTCGATGCACAATCTAAGCAAAAACCAAACTAACAATAGACCAACAAAACATCCCGATTTAATCCTCCCTAAAACTGGATTAAAAGAGAGAAAAGACTCACCGGCGACGACAAGATGGCGGCCAACCATCGGTGGAAGCTCGATCCGGATTCAATTTGAGCCGGCGAGGGGAGATATTTAAAGAAAAAATACGTTGGTTTCCTTGCCATTTGGGAAAGAAAAATCCCATCGATCGAAGTCCCAATCCACCCCAAACACAATTATGACGAAGTCCCTCTCCTCCACGGCTGCCTCCAATGGCTTTTCCGACGAAGTTACTGGCCAGATATGGGAAAAATCGAGTCCCATGTTCCTATACAAATCCTTTTTTTTCCTCGTTGGGTTGAAGTCGGCAGGGCTTGCCGACTTTGGCCCAAAAAGCCCAAAAAAGGCCTGGGTTTTACATTCTCCTCCTGTTAAAATAATTCCGTCATCGAAATTAGCTTGATTGAGATTTTAAACCTTGAAAATAACCAACCCACAGGTCATTCTCAAACTCCCAATTAGTCTTTCTCGTAAGGCACTTGTTTTTCAAGTCTTAATATAACGAAATTATATAACATTCAAAACTTGATTTTTCTATTTACAATAGATATCAAATTTTCTAGAGCTCTTCCAAAAGAATACTAACCTTTTGATATGATTAATTATCCTCAATTAACTTTGCAAGATCATCATGATAGTCCAAATTTTAGAAATACCCAATCTTAACATTATCCTCGAGCTTTCAGATAATCCCCTCTTAGATTACTTTCCTCATACAACCTTTACATAACAACATGATATAGCATTTTTTATTTTAATCATCACCATCTATCTATATTGTGAATTCCTTTAGTTTCTTTCAAATAAACATTAGGGGCTCAATCTCGAATTAAAATATATAATTCTTTGACCCTGAAATTTATTTCTTTTGATTAACCCCCATATGGAAATCATAATCAGTCCACTCTATTCTTAACCAAAAATTAGAAGAAGGCTTGAGCATTAGACACTTGCCATGGTCTTTAACATTCTTTTTTCTCTTAAGCTTCACAATGAATTTACAGTTTATCTTTTATCTTATGAAAACCTTGAGCACTCCTTAAATAGAGAAATCATAATGTCATAACTAAAGGAACTTGGTGTCACAAATATTTCCGATCCTAGCCGGTAAAGGATCATCACTTCTTTATTCTAGATTTAGAGATGTCCAAAATTTTTATTAGAGTCCTCTACATTAAGAAAACCTATTGATGAAAATTGCATGGCCACACCTATAGACTAGTCCAAGGATTAGTAACATTATCTTTTCATTTATTATTAAAATCTTGTTACTGAAAATCAAATTAGTGCTCCCATTATAACACTTCTAAAGTTAGAGTTAACATTCAAAATTGATTTCAGGATAACTCAAACCACTACGCTTCCACTGCGAGGATAACTCAAACCACTATGCTTCCACTGCGCATTCTGATGAAATTTACTAAACCATTTAGGTTCACTAAATAAATCCCTCCAAACTTATCTTATATGGGTACCAGGAAGGTCTAAAGTTACTAAGGTAAAGCTTTTAAATCTTTTTATCATGTCCCTACCTTAGGCATATCATTTCAAGATTTACCCTAATCCAGTTTTCATATTAAGAGTCCTTACATAAATTTCACCGTCCTTTTAAGATACTAATAACTCTAGTTCAAGTCCGAATTAATCATACTTTTCCTGGTAATTTAATTTAGCAACTAGATTAGCTTTTCTCCTGAAAAGTTATCATTAACTCTAACAAGGTAAAAGACTTCCAATCAATGCTCTTATGAATAAAATCAATCATATTATTGCTCATAAAACTATCTTACCATAACTCTTAGCATTAATTAACAAACATTTAAAATATTAACCCTCATAGACTGAACCCCTATAAGTCTTCCAATACCAATTCTTTGCTCAATACAACATCAATAGTAGGATAACTTAAATCTTCTTATAGATCATAATCTGACTTGGAGTTTAACATACCCAGTAATCTAATCCTCCAATAGAGAGCTACAAAGCTATACATTATTCCAAATATATTTTTTTATATATTTTCAATGATAATCTACATACAGGTTCATCATAAAATTATCATTTCTAATATCCTTAAACTCTTACATAACCTATACTCTAAACATCTTCTTACAACAATCCCAAAAATTTACAATCCGATAATTAACAACAAAAACTGGCATGTTATTATAATTTGCATCCCTACCAAGTTTAGGATTCTAAAATCATTCAATTGATAATTGAACCTACTTATTCTACATAACTTATTAACATAACATGCTCTAATTCTAGGCTAGTACTCTTGACATTTAGATCAACCCACTTATCAAAGGCAAAGATATATCTAATCCAGCTCTTCCATATCCATCATATACTTACTTATCATGATCAAAGAGTACAAATCATCCAGCCCTTTATATTTATCTTAGATTAATCCCATTACGCATATTACAGACCAAAAATCATGTTCCTTCCTTGCACCAATCATATGTCAAATCCTATACATAATACCTAAAGATTAGAAATCCAACTTCAAATTCATTCTTGTAACTTTTATCATATCCCGACTGATCATGATAGTAAGTCATAATCCATAATGATCATTATCCAAATTTCAATATCATTCAAATTGTATCCTAAGTACTTACATCACAGTCCAAATAATCATAGCTAAGCTTCAATATCACCCATGTCATGTCTTAATAACTACCATGTGATTTCCAAATCACCTCTGTCCCAGTCTCGAACAATCATAACCTGAATTCTGATGTCACTTATATATATCCTAATCATTATACCACAGTCTCAAGTCATCATAACCTAAGCTCTGATACTATTTTTGTTATATCCTAATAACCATCATGTTATTATTATTTGAACCACTTGTATCACCGTCTCAAATGATCATAACCTAAGCTCTAATACCACTATGTCATGCCTCGAATCCAACATCGAAGTCGACTACGTGACCGACCACACAAATCCTAGAATACATTCTAGAGATTATACAAGGTCTAGGTACATAAAAGTCACTTCATTTAAAATCACAACAATTATACCAACATTTTTTTTAGAATGAATATAACTAAATAATTCTTTTATTCAAATCAAAAACTACTAAATGGTCCACTGATCCATAAATATTAGCAACCGAATGAACTGAACAAAACTAACTAAAAATCTACAATCCTGGTGTTTGATCTCATACCTGACCCAATCCTTGCTATGCATCATCTCACCATGAATCCAATCCATTACTAAGCTCAAATATCCTACACAACTCGGAGAAGAAAGAAAATAGAGGTTGTGAGCTTTACAGTCCAGTAAGATCTCCAAACAATCACACCAATAATAGTATAACTTAAAAATAACATGAAAATAATAGTTTATCAGATCACATAACCAAAACAACTCAAATATCAAGTTTAACAAAACCAATAATAACATCATATTTTCTTTTAATGTTTCCATCAGTTATTCTTCTTTTTTAGGGTTCTGACTAGCCACGGTCACACTCCAGCCTCTGACTGGCATACTATTACCACACTCCCGCCTGTACCTGGCACACTATTTATCACAATCCCGCCTGTGATTGGCATATAAAATTATCACAATCTTGCCTGATGATACATAATTTATCACACTCCAACTTGTGACTGGCAACCTGAGTAACCACGGTACCACCGTGGCATAGCTAGTCCAAATACCATATTCACTTAGCACTTTATCATTTCACATCATGTAGTCAAAACATATCTTTTATGATTTTTCAATAACCAGTATTATGGTCCAACCCATCCAAAGATCACTTTACTTAATAAACATGGTATATAAAAATACAAACAATAATAACAACATATATATTATTTATCACGAAAAATCAAACTATGCCATGCAAAAATAACCATGCATGCAAATGTATATATATGCTCGGATCAAATCAGGTCATGTAAAATATATATATTTATATACAACAGGTAATCAAGTCCAGAAATCCTTACTTTTAAGAGCTAATACAAAAGTACCCGATATCAATCTGTACCCAAAGCTTGCCCAATACCTTCCTACTCAGAAGGCTGCCCCTACAATAGCATTTTTTTAAACATAAATAATCCTAGGATAACTTGTAAACCAAAACCTTTTACCTATAAAATTCTAACTTCATGAATCCCAAGAAATAGAGCTTTTCGATCTCCCTCCAATATTTATGTTTTTTCTCCTTTCTCTCCCTCCTCTTCTTCTCTCTCCTCATCTTCTCTCTCCTCTCTCTCCTCTTTCTTTTTCATCATCTTCTCTCTCCTTTCTCTTCTTATCTTCTCTCTCCTCTTTCTCTCTCCTTATCTTTTTTTGTTCTTTTTTTCCTACATCGAACAGAGGCCCTTAATTATTATTATTTTTTTATTTTTTTCTTCTCTTTTTCTTTCTCCTTTTTTTCTTGCCTTTTCTTTTTTCTCTTTCTTTCTTTATTCTTTCTTTTCTTCTCTTAAACCAAGGCTTCTCCCTTTCTCCTAACTCCCCTGCTTCCTCTCTGATTCAGCCCGAGACGGCCTCCCCACGGTTGTTGGCGACGGCCATGGGGGTGGTCACTGGGAAGAAGGGTCAGTTGATCTGAGGGGAGATGGCAGTATGGCCACTATCGATGCACGATCCAAGTAAAAACCAAACTGACAATAGATTAACAAAACATCCCAATTTAATCTTCCCTAAAACTGATTAAAGGAGAGAAAAGACTCACCGGTGATGACAAGATGGTAGCTATTGGGATATGCCAGATTTAACCTACAGATTTGGATCGATGAAAAATAAACTTGGTTGATCAAGTAATGGATCGATGCCCAAGAGACGTATGGCCAATCGATGCCCAAGAGGTGTAAAGCCAATCGACGCCCAAGAGGGGTAAGGCTGATCGATGTCCAAGAAGCGTAAAGCCGATCAACGTCCAAGAGGCATAAGGCCGATCGATGTCCAAGAGATCCAAGAGGTTCAAGGCCGATCGACGCCCAAGAGGTGCAAGGCCGATCGATGTCCAAGAGGCGTAAAGCCGATCGACATCCAGGAGGCGAAAGACCGATCGATGTCCAAGAGTCGTAAGGCCGATCGACGTCCAAGAGGCTCAAGGTCGATCGACATCCAAGAGGTGCTAGGCCGATCGATGTCCAAGGGGCGTGGAGCCGATTGACATCCAAGAGGAGTTTATTATTTAGGCTGGCTTAAGTGTACAGTCGATTGATGTTTAAGGTTGACTTACTGAGTTAGCCATGATGTTATATTGACCAATGTGATAAGTTGGTCAAAGAGTACAAACGATATGGACTGTAACTGATGATGAATGTTCTGTGCACGTGATGGTCCACTAACGAACTAACCATTTACAGTTTGCTTAACTGAATTTGGTTGGGATAGTACCTTATAAATACCGGTGAGTAAGTGGCCTCCAGAGGTAAGTGAGTTCAAGCAGCAGGAACTCTCGCACACCCTTGATTCAATTTTTTCTTAGATCTTATCTATTTAATCCAAACTCTGTGACTAACTTGAGCGTCGGAGTGTCCCCCCATCGGAACCTCTCTGGTGAGTGGATTTGCTTACAGGATTGGAAGGCGATCGATCTAATGAACGAGGGCACTTATCAATCATTAGAGAAGAGATAGATCTACAGGACGAAGCCATCTTCAGCAATCTTGTCGAAGCTTGGGCGTCACATCGATTTGGATACAACATATTGGCGTGTCAGGTAGGGGACTCGATAACAGAATTTTACAGAAATCTGAAGGAAAAATGGTGAAAGGTAGAGTGTGAAACTTTCTTGCTGAGGAGACTCATCATTCACCTAGAAAAAATGATCCTGTCCCGGATGGAGTGGATGTTATTCCTGCTGGAAACTTGGATCAAGAACAGCTAGGGATTCTTTTGAACAAAGTGGAAGTACTTACTGCAGCAGTCTAGAATCTTCAAGACATGGTTGCAAATGGACAGCAACGACCCGCTGTGTTATAGCCGTGACAGTGACGTCGCCAGGCTCAGGTACCGCCAAATGCGATCGAGCCACGTGGAGGCTTCCTCGGTCGAGTCAGCACCACGTCTTCAAGACCAGGTTCGACAAGACTACAGCGCCCGACAATTCTCTAAGGCAAACTGGCCCCGCCGAGGTCGAGCTCGGATCGGAGCTCCTCTACCAACTCGATGGCGCCCAAGCCCGGAGAGATCCGCCCAAGTGAGGTCGGCCAAAGCCGGGAGACCTCCTGCCACCTCGCCAGGTATCCACCCAGGAGGGGTCCGCTTGGGCCAAGGTCGGCCGACCCTTCGTCCTTCGCCAGGTGGCCCCCCGGAGACGGGCCCACCTCGGCCGAGTCCAGGCGCCCTCCTGCCACCTCGCCAGGTGTCCGACCAGGAGGGGCCCACCTAGGCCGAGGTCGGCTGTTCCTTCGCCCCTTTGCCAGGTGGCCTCCCAGAGACGGGCCCACCTCGGCTGAGGCCAGGCGACCTCCTGCCACCTCGCCAGGTGTCCGCCCAGGAGGGGCCCACCTAGGCCGAGGTCGGCTGTCCCTTCGCCCCTTTGCCAGGTGGCCTCCCGGAGATGGGCCCACCTCGGTCGAGGCCAGGCGACCTCCGGCCACCTCGCCAGGTGTCCGCCCAGGAAGGGTCCACCTAGGCCGAGGTCGGCTGTTCCTTCCCCTCTTTGCTAGGTGGCCTCCCAGAAACGGGTCCACCTCGGCTGAGGCCAGGCGACCTCCTGCCACCTCGCCAGGTGTCCACCCAGGAGGGGTCCACCTAGGCCAAGGTCGGCTGGTCCTTCGCTCTTCGCCAGGTGGCCCCCGGAGACGGGTCCACCTCGGCCGAGGTCAGGCCGCCCGTACGGAGAAGATCTCAAGGGAGAGTCGCGGGCCCCGAGGCCATCCCTCGGGCCGTATGAATCCCAGACGGTGCCCCGTACGGAGGGCGGCGGCACGCGGAACATCACTTGCATCGGCCCGACAAGCTCCATAGCCGAGGGGCGCGATTCTGACAGAACAGGCCCTATAGATGGATGGCGCCCACGCTTGGAAGAGAGAGCGCTCTCGCTGGGCCCGAGGCCTGATCGGCCGCCTTGTCAGCGCCGCCCTCTCTTTTTCTCTTCTGCCTTTGCCTTTTCCCTGCTGGGCTCGGCGGACGAGGTCGGAAAGCCGCCTGGCCCCCCTTCACCGAAAAAGGAAAAGAGAAGAAGACAGGGGAGGGGAGTCTCCTAGGAGGAAAAGACAAGCGCACGACAAAAGGAGATAAAGAGGGAGAAATCTGGGGACAACGAGGGTAAGCAAACAAGCCTGGGGACAAAGGGGAAGCAACGGCAAAAGGCCTCGCTCCGGAGAGTGAAAACCAGAGATCCCGAGAGGGAATCACTGGGCGTGAGCTCGGCAAGGAGGCCCAGCCGAGATTCTGGTCCCCAGAGCGTCTCTCTCTCACTAGTAAACTCTCTAAGTCTGGAACCCTTTCGGGGGTCCATCTGGAGAGTCTGTTCCTTCTCGTCGTCTACTGACTTGACCGTCGGAGCTCCCTCGCCGGGATCCCCGACCAGGGTCCTCTAACCCCTTTTTGCAGGTTCGCCGCAGGAAGGGAGGCTCCCTCGCTAGGCGGTCAGGAGGGATCGGCGGATCCGTGACACGGGCGCGGCGACGAGAGCGGCAACAGATTGGCGCGCCAGGAGGGGGGCAGGACACCAAACCCGAGCGGGGGCCAGCTTTCTACAGGTGTCGCGCTCTCCGATGATGGTGGTCACTCGTGGCCGCGAGGCGTCCACCAGCCGCGTGGGGGAGGTTCACTCCCCCCCAGGGGCCCTCAGCCCGGAGAGGGAGCTTCCGGCTCCCCCTCCTCTTGCACAGCAGCCTACCCCAATGGATGGAACTCTTGCGGCCGTCATCCAGCAGCTGCAGACCTTGACCTCAGCGGTCCGGCAGCTCCAGCATCAGCAACGGTCCCTGGCCACTCAGCCGCAGCCAGGGACCCCCGCGGCCCGAGCCGCGGGGCAGCGTGGGAGCCTGTGCTCAATCCAGGGCAGGCCATCACATTCGAGGGCCGCCTCCAACCCCCGGGGGAGCCACCAAGCTCCCGCAAAGAGAAACTACTCCGGCTCGGAGGATCACGAGAGCCGATCCCCAGCCGACAGGGTCGAAACGGCGCATCGCAGCAAGCGACGCCGAGACCAGACCTCGCGCCGAGACCGATCGGTGCCCCCTTCACCCGCAGTCTCGGTGGAAGACTCCACCGACGAAGCCATCAGGCGCCAGGCCGAGAGGCGCCTGGAGGAGCATGAGCGAAAGCTGGCGGAGTTCGCCCACCGATTCGCCGACCTGCAGAACTCGTCGGCAGACCCGACGAGCTACGACTCCCGCCCCCCTTTCTCTGAAGAAATCCAGGCGGAACCGATCCCGAAACGGTTCCGCATGCTGCAGGTGGATCCCTACGACGGGACCACCGACCCCCTGGACCATTTGGAGAGCTACAAAGCTCTCATGAGGGTCCAGGGGGGCCACCGACGCTCTTCTATGCATTGCCTTCCCGGCAACCCTCCGGAAGGCCGCTCGAGTCTGGTTCACCCGCCTCGAGCCCGGATCCATTTGCTCCTTCCACCAGCTGGAAGGAAGGTTCGTGGCACACTTCGACGCTTGTCGAAAGGTGCCGAGAGAGGTGGATAGCCTCTTCTCCATCCGCCAGCAGGACCAGGAGCTGCTCCGGGACTACATCACCCGGTTCAAGACCGCGGCCCTGGAGATCTACAGCTTGGACGAGCCCGTCGCCATGCTGGCTTTGAAGCGCGGGCTCAAGACGTCCTGCCTGACCTACTCCCTGGACAAGAAGCCGCCCAGGACGTACTCTGAGCTCCTCCTCCGCGTCCACAAGTACATCCGAGCGGAGGAGGCTGACCGCACCCGTCGAGAGTTAGACGGGAAGGCTCCGAAGAAGCCGCTCCCGAGGGACGCCCCGGGAGCTCGGAGGCCCGGGCCGTCTGCCGACCCTCGCCCGAATCCAAGGCCGAGGGGCGAGGCCACTCCCGAATTCAAGGAGTAGCCGATGATCATCTCTTCATATAAGTCGATGCCCAGGTCCAAGTCGACGTTCTCATTATCAACATTCTTCAGGACGACATTCTTCCATGAAGCGACATCATCGATCCCACAATCATACAGAAAGATGGGATAAGGGGAAGCGCCCTTGATCTTATTCAATATCTTCTAGCAAATCAACCCATTAAAGTTCTTAGCGAACTCCAGATGCTAGAAAGACTGATCACTTTGCAAAGAAATTCTGAAAGTTAGAATTGCAGATCTCCAGGCTTGGCGAACAAAGGAAGATAGAAGATATGATCTCTACATGTGACATCTTGCCTCCTTTCTCCAAGAAGATAATGGAAGAAAAGATTCCATATCATTTTAAAATTTTCAAGTAGAGCCGTACGATGGATCGGCTGATCCTCTCGACCATTTGGGTAGTTTCAAAGCCCACATGTTAATCCAAGGAGCATCGGATGTGCTTCATTGCCTTGCTTTTCTAGCGACTCTTAAAAAGACAGCAAGGATGTGGTATTCTAGCCTCCAACCAGACACTGTTCATTCTTTCGGTTAGCTAGAAAGGTTGTTCGTCTCCTATTTCAGAACAAGTCGAAGGATGTCAAGAAACTCTGATAGTCTTTTCTTTATTCAGCAATAAGAAGGAGAGACTTTAAGATATTATGTAGCCAGGTTCAATTAGGCCATGCTGGAGATTCCGGATCTCAATGAGCATGTGGTGATGTCAGCTATGAAAAAAGGGTTGCAAGCCTCCAGGTTCACGTTCTCTTTAGATAAAAAGTTTCCAGACAGCTATTCCGAACTACTGGCCCGTGCCCAAAAATATGCTCAAGCTGAAGAACAAGCTCTGAGCCGATGCCAGGTGAAAAGGAAATCGATGCCAAACAAGAAGAATACCAAGAATGATGGGCTTGGTCCCCTAGAGACCGACCGATTCAACGGCAAGTTCAAAAGCCAAAGAACTTAACCGATAGAGGATATATCAACAAGTTTGATGCCTACATCCTCTTGACTTCCAAGAGAAAAAATACTTATGAAAATAAAAAAAGAAAATTTTCTTCAAAGGCCAAGGCTAATGCGAGCTCCGTCTACCATGTGCAATAGAGCAAAATGCTGTCACTTTCACCATGATCACGGACACACTACTGAAGAGTGTATCCAATTAAAAGATAAGATTGAAGATTTGATCAAGCACAATTATCTGGGCAAATATGCTCATAATCAAAATCAAAACCGATCAATTGAAAGGTTGACCTGATACGTTGACCACAATCCGACAAATAGGGTTGGTCTGATCCACCATCTCATCGATATACTAATATCGAAATAACCAATCAACTGAAAAGTTGGCCTAATACGCTAACCATAATCCGACAAACAGAGTTGGTCTAACCCACCATCTCATCGGTATACTAATATCAGAATAACCGATCAACTGAAAGGTTGACTTGATACGTCGATCACAATTCAACAAATAGAGTTGGTCTAATCCACCACTCCATCGGTATTATTGCATCATTATGTCTGAAGCATTGGAGGGATGGTCTAACATATTGACCCTGAATCCATTATTATAGTTGGCTTAATGTGCTAACTGTGAAATACCAAGCTAATCTTATCCTTGATATATGTGAAGCAGCATTATTGGCTTCTTGAAGATTATTATAACATATGATATTAGTTTGTGAAATTTGAATTTGGCATTTTCCAGAAAGGAAGAATCTTTCATTGATGATTGATTAAAAGAAAACATTGATTCATCAAGGGCATAGAGTTACAGGTACTATTCAGTTTTTTCAATTGGATTGGGTGTTAAGGCAAGGGCAGCCGTCTCTTGAACTGGTACTCCTTCAGCTGGAGGGACTATTGGATCATTGTTCGGCTTTTTTGCTTCATCTTCATTTACTTCCATAATCTCATCTATGATAATAGAGGAAATATCGAGATTAAGATATGACTTTTTAATCCTTTCGATATAATCTTCAAAGCTGATCCTATAACCTTCTGCCCCTGCTTCATCTATTTTGTCATTGAAAGCTTCGGATTTTTAAATTCATCAATTGCATGAAGGCTTTCTTGGATCGTCGAAGTAGCCTTTTGTTCACCCTGTTCTAATTTTGTTCAAGAAGAGCAACTTTTTCTTCTATCTCAGACTTCTAGATCATTACCTCATCATAGGCACAGGTTTTCTCTTCTATTGTTGTTTCCGCTAGTCGAAGCTTCTTCCTCTTGTTCTTTACATCATCCAGAAGTTTCATTGCCTAGTCTTCAACTATTTTTATTTGTCTCTTCAACTAAAAGTTCACTGAGGTATCTTAGACTAATCTTGATTCTAAAGCTACTCGACGTGCATCGGCCTTATCTCTCTCTTCTCTAACCAATGTCAACTGATTCTGGAGGTCTATTTGAGAATTGGTCGATTTGAGCAAGTTTTCTTCGATCATAGAAATATTGTTTATGAACTGACGAAAGGAATGAAGATAAAATTAGAGACATGAATAAAAAAACTCTTTGCAGGAAGATTTGACATTTACTTTCGGTATTCCTTAATATCGGAGATTTTGGTGCTGATGGAGCAGTTGGTTTTGTTTTTCTGGGTTTCTTGGCCTCTCCTCTCCTTTGATCGATCAGAGTGGCCATAGCTTTCCTCTTCTTCGATATTTATCGAAGTCTCTGGGCATCCATCATGATGGTTGTATCTGCATAATCCGACAAATTGAGTATTAGAACTAATCATCATCGGATAAGTGAAAAAACACTATCGACAGTAAGATACCTAAAGAAGAGTTGGGGCTGATGTCAGCCGAATATAATCCCTCTCGTTGAGAAGCACTTTTATCGGGGAAATCTCTATTCCCATAAGCTTCTCAAAGTCCTTTTTGTCTGCTGTTACCATCTTTTTGCCATCATTTGGAGTTAAACGAGGTTCCTTACGACTAATGTTGAAGTCTCAGGGAATCTTCGAGATTATGTAAAAGAAACAAGGCTTCTAGCCATGAATGGCTGAAGGAAGCCCAACAATGAATTTTCGACCATGGCGAGGGTTGATCACCCACCACCCTTGGCCATGAAAATCCCTTTTCAATACAAAAAGGATAGTAAAAAGAGAAGTTTTAGGTGTTATCTCTGCATCTTTACAAAGGATTAAGAAAGCACAGATTATCCTAATGCTGTTGGGGGTCAGTTGGATAGGAAGTACGTGATATAACCTAAAGATTTGGATGAAGAATGGATGAAGCGGGAATCTAAGTCCGGCTTTAAAGTGTTCTTCATAAACTGCCAGACTGCCCGGGGGTGGCTGATCTATTCGTTCTTCAGAGCTTGGAGTGACTACTATGAACTCATCCAAGATATCATAATATCTCTACAATGTTAGAACCCTATGCTCTATTAGGGAGGTCCTAACGGCATCTATTCTAGCTGATTTGGCTTGGCTTTTCTTTTTCTGTTGAGAAGTGGAACCTTCAGGTTCATCGGTATGGCTGACTTCTATGATCCTAGCCATGAAAAAAAATAGAAGGAAGAAAGGAAGATTAACTTAAAAAGAGAAGGAAAAGGAGAGGAGAAGTCAACCTAAAGAGGGTTCTCTACTTCTAAAGGATGAAAAACTGAGATGGAAGAAAACCTATTTGTTTGGAGGAGATGGTGTTTATATAGTAGCATACGACGGTTAAGATTTCTCCCTCGAATGGCGAGACTAATTCTGATTGTGCCACCTGTCCTTGGTATCCGATGGAAAGATACAACTCTTCAAAAAATCGAAACAACTATTCATGATCCAACGGTAGACATATCTGTGACAGGACGTTTGCATTTATTCGACAATGGTGATCTCTCAGCCTTTGTGAATTTCAAAACTAGCAATGATGGCCACCGGTTATGGCTGTCAGTTTTATATAACCACTTCTCCTATCAAAGATTGACACGTCATTGGGGTGCATTGCTCGAGAATATGAGCATCGGTTCGTAAAAAAAAAAAGAAGAAGAAGAAGAAAGAAAGAGGAAAGAAACTTCTGACAACTTCTGACATTCATTTAATGAATTCAGAAGCTGAGGGGACTAGTGTTGGGATATGCTAGATTTAATCTACAGATTTGGATCGATGAAAAATGAACTTGGTTAATCAAGTAATGGATCGATGCCCAAGAGGCATAAGGCTAATCGATGCCCAAGAGGCGTAAAGCCGATCGACACCCAAAAGGCGTAAGGACGATCGACGCCCAAGAGGCGTAAGGCCGATCGATGTCCAAGAAGTGCAAGGCCGATCGATGCCCAAGAGGTTCAAGGCCGATCGATGCCCAAGAGGTTCAAGGCCAATCGATATCCAAGAGGCTCAAGGCCGATCGACGTCCAAGAGGTGCAAGGTCGATCGATGTCCAAGAGACGTAAGGCCGATCGACGCCCAAGAGGTGCAAGGCCGATCGACGCCCAAGAGGCTCAAGGTCGATTGACGCTCAAGAGGTGCAAGGTCGATGTTCAAGGGGCGCGGAGCCAATTGACACCCAAGATGAGTTTATTATTTAGGCTGGTTTAAGTGTACAACCGATTGATGTTTAAGGCTGACTTACTGAGTCAGCCATGATGTTATATTGACCAATATGATAAGTTGGTCAAAGAGTGTAAATGATATGGACTGTAAATGATGATGAATATTCTGTGCACGTGATGGTCCACTAATGAGCTAACCGTTTACAGGTTGCTTAACTGAATTCAGTTGAGATCGTATCCTTTAAATACCGATGAGTAAGGAGCCTCCAGAGTTAAGTGAGTTCAAGCAGCAGGAACTCTCGCACACCCTTGATTCAATTTTTCTTCAGATCTTATCTGTTTAGTCCAGACCCTGTGACTAACTTGAGCATCGGAGTGTCTCCCTACCGGAACCTCTCCGGTGAGTGGATTTGCTTGCAAGATTGAAAGGCGATCGATCCAATGAACGAGGGTGATCAACATTTCGACATGATATAATCTAATCCACCAATAGAAAGCTACAAAGCTATACCTCATCTCAAGCACATTTTTCTCTATATATTTTCAATGATAATCCACATACAGATTTATAAAAAACATATCCTTTCTTATATCATTAAACTCTTTCATAACTTATACTCTAAATATCTTCTTATAATAGTTCCAAAATTTATAATCCGATAATTAATAACAGAACTAGCATATTATCATGGTCCGCATCCACATCAGGTTCAGGATTTCAAAATCATTCAAGTGATAATTGAACCTATATATATTCGGCATAACCCATTAATTTCAGGCCAGTGCTCTTGATGCTTGGGTCCACTCACTTATCAAAGGCAAAGATGTATCTTATCCAACTCTACAATATCCATCATATAATTTCCAAATTACGTATGTCCAGTCTCGAACAATCATGACCTGAATTCCAATGTCACTCATATCTATCCTAATCACTTATACCACATTCCCAAGTCATATAACCTAAGCTCTGACACTATTCTTGTTATATCCCAATAACCATCATGTTATTATTATTTGAACCACTTGTATCACCATCCCAATTGATCATAACCTAAGCTCTGATACCACTCTGTCATATCCCGAATCTAGTACTGAAATTGGTTACACGACCTGCCGCACAAATTCTAGGTTTTATCCTAGAGATCATGTAAGGCCTAAGTACACAAAAGTTACTTCATTCAAAAATCACTTCAGATAACCAATATTATATAAACAATTAAGTAATAATTAAACAATCCATTTATTCAAGTCAAAATCATTAATTGGTCCACTAATTCATAACAAATATCAATAACTGAAAAAAACTAAAACTAATTAACTAAACTATCTAAACAATATCGATGTTCCATCTCACGCACATCACGATCCTCGCTAAACATCCTGAGTCTCTGAAAAAATAAAAGTAGGGAGTGAGCTTTACAGCCTAGTAAGGTCTCCAAACAGTCACACCACTAAAGTATAATTTAAAATAACTAAAAATAATAGTTATCAGATCATGCAATCAAAACAACATAAATGTCAATTATAACAAAACTTTTGATAACATTATGTTTTCTTTACATGCTTTTATTAGTTTTCCTTCTTCTTTAGGGTTCTGGACTAACCACGATCATGCTCCAGCCCATGACTAGAAACCTCATAATCGATCATATATTCTCTACCTGTGGCCAAACTAGCTCACATACCAAGTCCATGGCTCTGGCTGTCCCATGTTTTAACCGCCTGTGGCCGGCTATTCCACGTACAAAGCCTATGGCTCAGGCAACCTCAGTATCCATGATCCTGTGGCATGGCTAGTCTAGACATCGTTAACACTTTATCCTTCCACATTATCATGTCAAATCATATCATTTACAGCTTTCCAATAATTGATATCATGGTCCAACCCATACAAATATCACTTTATTTAATAAAACATGATATACAGGAATATAAATAACGACAATCATACTATCCAACATAAAAAGTTAAACCTTTCCATGCCAAACTAGTCATGCATGCCGATGCTCATATACATGGATCAAATCAAATCAAAATAAACATACACATATGTATAACTAGTGATTAGGTCTAGAGATCCTTACCTTCTAGAAGCTAATCCTAGTATATCCGTTGTTAGTCTGTATCCAAAGCTTGCTCAATACTTTCCTGCTCAAAATGTTGATCCCCTACACCATTAGAAATTCTGGTGAAACATATATCCAGCTATAGTTGTCATCAGTAGCTGCATGACCTTTAGCATATTCATCTATGACACAACTTCCAGACCCTTGGGATAGTCTGGAATGACCCATCCGAAAATGCATAGATTTTGCTGAATATATGGAATCACCAAACTAGAAGAATGCTTTAAATGGCTGTATCTTTATTTCATCAATGATGCATAACGTGGAAACCAATCTATAAGTTAAAGTTTCAGGATTTCTGGATCTTTTTGTCCCTCACTCGACCAGTAAGAAGGCCTCCTATCCACTAGATCTCTTCAGTCTAGTGTATGATCAATGCTCTCATCAAGATAATTATCAGTGCTAGAAGCACTGATGGCATCATCAATGCAATTCCTTTTGCCCTTAGGTGAAACAAGGCAGTAACTCAAATTTGTGTACACCCTGTGCTCGCTTTCCAGGCTTTCCCGTTCAATAGCAGTGCTGGATACAACTTCCATAGACTTCTCTGAACTTCTTACTTCGATAACTCGAGTAAAATCTGATACCTCCGAGCAAATTCTTAAGCATAGATTTTTGTTAAAAATATTTACAATAACAAACCAGTGCCAGGATCGGGACACGACACTAGCTCACACGAGATCAGATGGTTCGTTCAGGCACATGAACACCCTTGTGGAGGCATCCGTCCCCAGTCAATCCAGGAAATCCCAGCAATTCTTCATTACCAGCAACCTCGAGATAGCTGCCGATGAGATCCGAAGAAGAGAAAAGAAGTAGAAGCCCTCCCTCAGTAGATTGGATTGGGAACCATCGACGACCCTTTTGAGAGGTCCCGGATTCCCCGTTCCCTTCTCTCCTTCATCTCCACCGAACAGCCCCCCCTCTCTCTATTTTTTTCCCTTCTTTCCGATCCTCTCCATCGCCTTCTTCCACCACGCCTTCTTCTTCTCCTTCACCCGTGCCATGCTCGACATCGCCAGCCCCCGCCGGCTGCCAAGAGGGGCGCCATCAAGGATGAGGACGGCGAGAACAACGACAACTCCCCCTTCCCCATCTCGAAAGGACCCCTCTCGACTGCCTTCATGGGGACCTCATCGATCCCGCTTGCACGCCATCAAGAGCCACCACCGAAGGTGCTCGATCATCCTCGAAATCAGGCCGTAGAAGCTAGGAGGAATGATATTTGTAGAGAGAACAGAAGATTTTCCCTTGCCGTGGAAAGAAACCCGTCGATCGAAGGTCCCTATCCCATCCCAACTCATCACCGGCCTTGACTGATGGGGACATCAGGTCAACCCTAGTTTACTATGAATCCCTGAGTTTTGAGTCCTTTAGCCATGATTTCAATTTTGTCTGTGAGTCCAATAATCTGACTATGTTAGCCATTTAAGTCCTATATTTGGGCCATGAGTTTTGTTTTATAGACTTTGTTACACTTGAGTCTGTACTTTGGCCTCTAAATCTCATTTTGGGCCTATTTACATTTAGGTCCTGTAATTAGAGTATTAAGTCAAGTTTTGGATGCTTAGTGAGCCTTATGAGTCATGTAAGTTTTGAGTTTTATGAGTCCAGTCCAATTTTGTAAATCTTATATTGAGTCTGGTCTAATTTTGTAAGAAGACTCAAGTCACTTATGAAGCCAGTCAGCATAATACTCTAACCACTGCAAGGAATCCAATCATCCATATAATTATGCCACTTGGGAAGCATGGAATGAGTCTTGGAGCTATCATTGAAGACATGGACGACAAGTATATCAGCCCACCAGGAGGAGATGGACACCAGGAGAATCCTAGAGCCTACCTAGCACTGAAATGGGCCACCCAAAGCCCTGACCCATCCTCAAATTCAGCGCCCTCCTTATGGTCACCTTTCATGTTGGCACCCCACTTATGGTCACCTCCCTTGGACCAAGTCAAAGAGAAGGAGAAGAGTAATCCTAGTGAGAAGAGGGAGTTTGAACCTATTTGGAAGAGGAGATCTTTATGTATTTGAGTAGGAAAAGGATTAGTGAAAATTTTCTTGTATGCTCTCACTTGGAGCCCAAGTTTGTAAGCCTATTTAAAGGTCCCCACTCTCATGTATATTGGATGTTAATGAATATGAAGACTTTCTTGAGTTCTCAACTCTTGGTGTGAATTCTGAGTGAATTTGTGTGATTAAGGGTATCTATATGATCCCTTAGGATATCTGTGTGATCCCTGCACCCTGCCTCCAAGCCGCCTGCCTCTTCATCTCTTGGTCGCCCACTTCTAAGACTTCCTTCCCTTTGCTTTCTTTAGCCTTCAAACCTATTTCTTCTTTGATTTCTAACCCTTGTTAGATGATTTGCAGGTCCCTCCGAGTTCACGAATCCAGGATTCTAATTGGCAAGCTTTCGGGCCACCGGATTGAAAGTCGTGAATCTGTAGGGTCTCCGGCTTATTTTTCCAGGCCACATCCGAGAGTGTAGAGCAAACTCTTCATAGATCGATCTCCAAGTCTCTGCCAGGTACACTCCCTAGACTCATCTGGTAGCGGTATTGCAGAATAGCTAGTCCTAACCAGGGCTTTTTAGCCTTGGCGGTCCTATTTCTTCACTTTTAGGATTTAGTTCTGCATGCCTGTGCTTTCAAAAATTCTATAGAATTCTTTATTTAATAACTTGGCTTGAAATTCGGGATACAAACTCCTAACTTAATGCCTAATACACAAAAAATATTTGGCATGCATAATTAGTTTCACATCATTGACTCTACCCTTCACGGCTTTCCCATCGCCTTCTCCGATGAAACTCTTGGTCGGATAAGGGAAGAACGAGTCCCCTATCTGATTCTGCTTTCCCCCAATTTTTTTTTCTCGTTCTGGGTCAAAGTCAGATGGGCCTTCCAACGTTGGCCCAAAACATCGGGTTTCACATATTGAATATTGGAGGAGCAGTGTTTATTAGCAACATGATAAGGAGTCAGCCCTTTTTTGAAAGATTTAAATAAACCAAAATGCCTTTTCCCTTCTTCAAAGATACTTTTCCCTCCTAGATACTACAGGGAGTAGGTAATATTATATTTTACTTATTTAAAAATATTCAACAACTACTGGTGAAATTCTTTCTTATTCTGAATAGTGCTCTAGGTGTCGGAATATAACGAATTAGGTAGCATCTGAGGTTGAAGTAAGATTCTTTCTTGCTCTGAAAAATTCTCTAAGTGTCAGGTATAAAAAATCAATTTTGGTTCGAAGTTGAGGTAAGCAATTGAAGGCTTATTCTATTACTTCAAGATAAAATGTTATCCCCAATAGAAAGTAAAAATCCCTTCAAAGAGTGTTTTTTACAATTTTTTTCATAAATCCTTTATTTCATCAACTATTTTAGTAGTTAAAGGAATTTAATGCAGTAGGAAACCATATAATATCCCAAGATGTCATAAACCCAGTGATATCTTGAATATTAGAAATGTTAACTTTCTTCAATTAGTCATATTTTAGATAATGGATAGTAAAAAAGTTCTAGCATAGAGGATAAAATTATTCAATTTTTGGTTTTAAGCATGGGTGTCATAATTTTTGTAAATGGATGTCATAAATTTTGAACTAGGATGTATAAGCTCAATTATCATATTCTTAAGTCAAGTTGTTACCATGCCATATTATCATATCCTAGTAGTTATATTCAAACTAATAGATGATGGAAAGTTTTGATTGGAGAATCAAAACTTTAAGTTTTTCTTTTTATGCTGGGATGTCATAATTTTTGTAAATGGATATCATAAATTTTGAATTAGAATGTCATAAGTTGAAATCTTATATTTTCAGAAAGTTTTTATCTCCTGATTGTATTATCATACTTTGGGTGTTATATTTATGATAATGGATAGTTAAAAAGTCCTGGCATGGAGGATTATAACATTTATTTCTTTTTATTTTATATCGAAGTAGTCATATTTCTCATATTTTTAAATCAAGTTATCTTAGAACTATATTATTATACTCTGAATGTTATATTTAGGCAATGGATAATGAAAAAATCTTGATACGGAGGATCAAAATATCTAAGTTTTTGTTTTATGCCCGTGTGTCATAAATCTTGAACTAGGATATCATAAATTTTGAACTAGGATGTCATAAGTTGAAGTCTCATATTTTTAGAAAGTTTTTATCTACTAGCAATATTATCACACTCTGAATATCATATTTATAATAATGGATAGTTGAAAAGTTATGGCATGAAGAATTACAACTTTTATTTTTTTATTTCATCCCGAGATAGTCATATTTTTCATATTTTCAATTCAAATTATCTCATAATCATATTATTACACTCTACATGTTATATTTAGGCAATGGATAGTGAAAATGTCTTGGTATGGAGGATCAAAATATCCAATTTTTGGTTTTGTACCCATGTATCATAATTTTTAAACTATAATAATATAAATTTTGAACTTGGATGTCATAAGTTAAAATATCATATTTTCAGAATTTTTATCTCCTGACTGTATTATCATACTCTAGATGTCATATTTATGTCAATGGATGGTTGAAAACTTCTGGAACGAAAGATTATAATCTTCATTTTTTATTTTGTATTAAAATAGTTTAATTTCTCATATTTCAACTCAAGTTATCTCATAACCGTATTATTACATTTTAGGTATCATATTTAGATAATAGATAGTGAAAAAGTTCAGGTACGGAGAATCAAAATATCTAGTTTTCGATTTTGTACCTGAGTATCATAATTTTGGAACTAGGATGTCATAAATTTTGAACTAAAATATCATAAGTTGATATCTCGTATTTTCAAAAAGTTTTTCTCTTAGCTATATTATCACACTTTGGGTATTATATTTATGGCAATGGAATTGATAGTTAAAAAGTCTTGGTACGAAGGATTAAAACCTTCATTTTTTATTTTATACTGAGATAGTTATATTTTTCATATTTTTAACTCAAGTTATTTCAAAACTATATTATTATACTTAGAATATTATATTTAGACAATGGATAGGTAAAAAGTCCTAGTACGGATGATCAAAACATCCAATTTATGGTTTTGACTTGGATGTTATAATTTTTTATTTAGGATATCATAAAATTTATGAAGGGGTGTCATAAGTTGAAATCTCATATTTTCATAAAGTTTTTGATTGTTGACTATATCATCACACTTTAGGTATCGTGTTTCATGTTTTAAGAAGTCCTGTTAGGAGGGGTTAATGCCTTTCATTTCATATTTTCTGTAGGGGTATCATAACTTTTGAGCTAAGGTATCATACTTTTTGTAGGGTATCATAATTCTATTTCGGCATATATTTATCATATTTTACCATCCATGTCATTTTATAACAATTCAAGAGTCATAATTCAAGTCATAAGTGATAGACAATCCTAGTAGGAAAGGTTAATACCTTTGATTTTATATTTTCTACAAGGATGTCATAATTTTTGAGCTAGGATGTCATAATTTTTGAACTAGGATATCATAATCCTGTTTTAGCATATATTTATCATCTTTTATCATTCGTAGCATGTTATGACATTCTGGAAGTCATAATTCAAGTCACAAGTGATAGATAGCCCTGGTAGAAGGGGTTAATACATTTGGTTTTATGTTTTCTATAGGGATGTCATAATTTTTGAGCTTGTGTCAAAATCCTTATTGGTCCTTCATCAAAGCGAAGTGTTTCGTATTCTAGATAAGTACTTTTTGAAAAAATGGTGCAAGGATATAAAATATCAATTCGATAATCTTGACTATAATATTCAATCTTGTGATAAAGCACCCGAAAATCTAGGTGTGCAGTCATATTATTTAGATTGAGATATCATATTTTATATTTACAAAAACCTGTTATATGTCATAAAATTTTAATACAAATATGACATGATATTAATTATAGATATGCTTTGATGAGTCATCGGATGATGAAGCTTGCAGAGATAGCCTCCAAGTCTAAAAATATATTTAATTTAGTGATGGATAATCTAACACCATTATTCAAAAGAGCAGTAGATGCCATACAGCTCAATCAAGTATATAACTTGTAATCCAAGATCCTTATCAAATCACTATGAATGGCTGTCGAGAAAAAGTCAAAAAAGTTGAGAAAAAATATAAAAAAGATTTTTGTTGACACTCCTTCTGTACAAAACCAAAGAAGACCTATTAAAAGATCGAGGAACACTGCTCATCAAGTAATGGAAGTATCCCAACAAACAATTAAAATTACTATACCATCTTCTGATTCATTTTTGGATGAGTTTGATGCTTATGTATACAGTCAACTAACACAAGAGAGAGTATAAAATGCTAAACTTCCCTATAGTCTTGTATAAATTTATAATATCTACATAAATATATAACAACATGTATTCAATATATGATTTACTGTGGTAACATTATGATATACTATTTTAATATATAAATTCAAGAATTAATTTATTGCATCCAAGTATAAAATAAGGGAAATAGATTTATAATACCCCTTGATGGAATCATGACATTCATTTATAAAAATTATGAGATCCCATCATGAAATAAGGAACTGAAAGAATTAACCCCTCTTAACAGGACTTCCTATCATCCATGGCCTGTATGACATCCAGAATGTTATAATATGCTATAGATAATAAAATATAATAAATATATATCAAAATATGATTATGACATCCTAGTTCAAAAATTATGACTTCCTGGCTTAAAAATTATGATACCGCTATAGAAAACATGAAACCAAAAGCATTAACCCTCCTTAGCAAGACTACCTATCACTTGTGGACTGAATAATGACTTCCAAAATGTTATAACATGCCATGGATAGTAAAAGATAATAAATATATACCAAAATAGGATTATGACATTCTAGTTCAAAAATTATGATACCCTAGTAGAAAATATGAAACTAAAAGCATTAACCCCTCCTACCATAACTATATATCACTTGTGGCCTAAATTATAATTTCTAGAATGTCATAACATGCCATGGATGGTAAAATATGATAAATATATGCTGAAACATGATTATGATATCATAGTTCAAAATTTATGACATCTTAGCTCAAAAATTATGACATCCCTATAAAAAACATGAAACTAAAGGTATTAACCCCTCCGACCAAGACTATCTATTACTTGTGGTCTGAATTATAACTTTTAAAATGTCATAATATGCCATGGATAGTAAAAGATGATAAATATATGCCGAAATAAAATCATGACATCCTAGCTCAAAAATTATAACATCCTAACTCAAAAATTATGATACCCCAGCATAAAACATGAAACTAAAGGCATTAAGCCCTCTTACCAAATCTACCTATCACTTGTGGTCTAAATTATCACTCTTAGAATATCATAGCATGCAACAAATGATAAAAGATGATAAATATATGCTGAAATAGGATTATGATATCCTAGTTCAAAAATTATGACATCCTAGTTCAAAAATTATGATACTCCTTTCGAAAATATAAAACTAAAGACTTTAACCCCTCATACTAAGACTATCTATCACTTGTAACCTGAATTATGACTCATAGAATATCATAACATACCATAAATAGTAAAAGATGATAAATATATGCCAAAATAGGATTATGATATCTTAGTTCAAAAATTATGATACCCTATCTCAAAAATTGACACTCCTATAGAAAATATAAAACTAAAGGCATTGATCCTCCTACCAGGACTACCTATCACTTGTAGCCTGAATTATGACTCCTAAAATATTATAACATACCATAGATAATAAAAAAGATGATAAATATATGTTAAAAAAGGATTATGACATCCTAGTTCAAAAATTATGACATTCTAGTTCAAAAATTATTTTATCCTCATAAAAAACATGAAATAAAGGCATTAACCCTTTCTACTACAATTACCTATCACTTGTGACTTGAATTATGACTCCTAGAATGTTATAACATGCCATGGAACATAAAAGATGATAAATATGTCAAAATAGGATTATGACTTTCTAGTTTAAAAATTATGACATCCAGCTCAAAAATTATGACATCTCTATAGAAAATATGAAACTAAAAATCTTAACCCCTCCTACCAGGACTCTTATCACTTGTAACTTAAATTATGACTCCCAGAATTGAAGGTGAAGTGCATCTATGAAGCATACCAATATGCAAACATGCATTCACGAAAGCAGGACAGAAAATATGTATTTTAAAATAATTTTAAAACATGCATAGCGGAAGGCTCGGTAGATAGATATAAATGATCTACTGATCTGCATGCAACAGGATCTAGCATAATGTAATAGCATGCATCATAATATCAAAGTAAGACAGAAACACAAATATAAAAGTACCATACCTTTATATTGGAGAAAAGCTGTAGAAGGAGGAGGGCGCTCGAGCTACACACATGTCAGGCCTCTATAGGTAATCCACATATGGGCTCGACTTTGATCAACTCCCTCGGAGTGCTAGCTCTTTGGGATCCTTGGCTCGATCTTCTTCTTTCAGAAAAACTAGGAGGAGAGCTGGAACCCTTTTCCAAGAGAACTCTCTTCCCAAGACCTAGCTAGAATGCTAGGATTCTCACACCCAATCCCTAGACTTTTCACAACCCCTCTCTATCTTCTCTCTTTTCTCTTGTTGTGTCTCTCTAGTTGTTGTAACCTCTGCAGCCTATAGAATGACCTTCATTTATAGGTGCAGCCATGAGAGGAAGAAAGAGGAAGGAGGAGAGATGAGGAGATTAAATGGGAGAGAGGATCAAGGCCATACCAAATGGGTCTAATCCAAGAAGGTAAATATGACTATTATACCAAATAACCTTGGAGCCAAAATTAGTTTGAATTCGAAATTCAAATCTGGTCAAAACTTGCCCAAAATCCTTCCAAAATTTCTTTCCATAAATCTGCTTATCACAGGAAGTGTCGACTCATGAAAATTGCCAAGTGTCGACACTTCACCAAGTTTTGACACTTGCAAAATTTTAAGTGTCGACACTTGGAACAAAGTCAATCATATTAACTTCCAGTGACGGCAAACGATTCTCAATCGTTGATTAGCCTTAAGATCATATAGAAATTCTCTAGGTGTGTGACCCCATAGGTTCGAATACTAAGCCGGTGCAATGGAACATTTCCAATACCAGTCAAAGTCCTCATCTAGCAATGATACCCGACATCCGGATAGGTCGTAGATGCAGAGCATCTCACAAGAACCTCTGGCACATGGTTACCGCATAAATCATCCCTTTGACCTCACAATGCTCAGGATAACCTAGGGTTCGACTGCAACCCTAATTTGGTCCATTAAGATCATGTCTTAACTTTACAAGTTCTGTGACTCCTCATAAGAACTACCCTGGCTAAGGATTTACTAAATTGAGACATAGTGAGTCATTCACTCCAAACTATTTGGAGGGGTCAATTCCATCTTGATCCACCACAGCTCCATAAGTACTTAACTGCACCCAGAAACCTTCCATCACTGGATTAGAAATCCAGGTAGTCTGGCACCAAAGTACAGTGAGTTGCTTGCAAGCTGCCATGGTGACCTCAAGTCTGAGGGACACATATACCCATATCCCTTTTACGAGCAACCCTTTGGCAGAAGGGAGCTCCGCAAATGGTCACATTCAGTGAGATGCCACACATCTCACTTGCATGTTACACCAGTGTCTCCACACTCCTTGGTTAAGAGGACAACCAATAAATGTAACATATAACAACCTATACTTGATACATTGTCATCCTATAACAATGTATCCTTTGATTGTGAACCAGTTTAAGAACTACTTGTTATATCCTCTCTATATCGAAAGAAGTAGTTCCAAGGACTCCATTATACAAAAGTTCATTTCAGGAATATGTAAATATGATGAACAGCCAAAGAAGAATATTTTTTATTTATTAAAAATTCATACACAAATAAAAGATAGCACAACCGTCTACAACCTAGACGATTGGCTTTGTGACACAATTTCAACAAGAATATCATGATATGTCATAAATAAAAGATAATAAATATATATTAAAATAGAATTATGATATCCTAGTTTAAAAATTATGACATCCTAATTCAAAAATTATGACATCCTTGTAGAAAATATAAAACCTGATAAATCATGATGTTGTCATTAGTATACTGTGATTATCATTTAAAATCTGACTTCTAATTAATTAAACTTGCATATAAAGTGAGAGTTGGATTGAGTCCACGGAAAAGGCAGTATGTTGGATAATTTGAAATCTTTGATTTAAGAAAATAAATAGATCAAAGTCAAAGAAATGAAAATTAAAAGTATAAAAAATAACTAACTTAGTACCATGATTTACTATTTAAATCCTAGCATCTACTTGTAATAAAAATGAAGAATATAAATTTAAAAGTGCATGAAAATATTTTTTTTGCATTAAATAAAAGTAGAATCCTATTACAAGAAATTTAAATAGATATTTTAATAACTAAGAAAAGCTGTAAAATAAAATAGTAACAAAGACTAGAAGCAGATCGACATAGCCTCGTTAGGAAGACGATCGACGAACTCCATTCTTCCTTCATATTTCTTAAAATGAACTGGCTTTCTTTGCTTCTTCATCTTTGAATCTTGATCTTGGAGATGAAGTAGACTTGAAGATGGTGTAGGGGCAAAACTCTTCTCTAAGAAACCTTATTCTTAGAGGCCAACCAGCAATCCAAAGTTAAACCCTCTATCATGTACCATACCCTCTCTCTAGGATGCTTTCTTCTATAGTCTAGGGATCCTTTAAATAGAGCTTGGAGAAGGCTGAATTAGTGTAGAACTGAGAGTTATACTTCTAGTAGAACTCTTGAAATTATTCTATACCCATTTGAACTCCGATCACATACCATTTGATTTGTTGGATTCTACAAATCGAGCTTTTCATGTTGGCAAGTTTTTTAGTCAGTAATCCAACCAATTTTCTTAAGTTTCAAAGTTTCAAAACTTTTTATCAATCTTAATGTACTTGCCAAAGAGATAAAAATATGAATAAAACTTTTTATTAAATATTTAAATATGTGTGTGGTGTTTCGACTCAACATCTACTTTTTTTAAAGGTATTCTAAAAATAATTAATTTTATAAGAAGGTCCAGTTTAATTATGAAATTAAGAATTTTAGAAGATATTAGCACCAATAATTACTTAAAATACTTAAAATAAATATATAAATACATGATTTATTATATCCCCCAACTTACTTATTACTAGTCTCTTAACAATGTAATATATATATAAGTATTAAATCATAATCATGTATCATTAAAAGCTTCTTCTATAAAAATAGATCTATGATTGAAAGTAAAAAGATCTAGGAAGTATCATTAACTATATATTGAGTTTCCGAAGTAAATTTTGTAATAAGCATAATTAGAAACTTTCTTAAAATTCTCTAAAGATCTATCGTACTTGTATTTGTAATGGCTAACTTAGCATTTTGGTACCAACTTATAATGGACAAATATTTCTTTACTTATTATCTATTTTGATTAATTTTTTATACACCCCCAAATTAAGCTCATGAATGTAAGGTAGCTTTTACATTACCTGATTTTTTTTTGAGTGCTGAGCATCATAGCTTTTCCCTTCACAAGCTTAGAGAAATCAACATATACTCAGTATTTTACACTTTTATTTTAAATAAATAGCACTTTCCTTAAATTTAAGATTGCTTTCACACTGCCTGAATTTTTTTTCTTTTTTTAAGGTAGGTAGTTCTTTTCTTAAATTGAAATTTTTTTAATTGATGTATATATCAATTATCAGTTTTTAGTGATAATTGAATCCTTAGTTGACCTTACAACTAACACCTACTTTGACTTGCCAGCATGCATGCATAATCGAAAGTGCTAATAACCTTTAAGTGATCTAAGTAAGCTGCTAAAAAACCAACCACTAATTTACTCTTTAACTCTCTATAGTTATTAGTAAATACCTTCTAACTTTATTACTTTTTTCTAATCTATTTTGCTCAAGATTTTGTTCCTTGATACATGATAAGATTTTTCTATTTTAAAGATTTTTCAAAAATTTTTAGAGATTTTTAAAATTTTTAAAAAAATTAAAAAAAATTAAAAGTTTGTCCCTAGCCCCTAACTTAAATACCATTGTCCCTAATAGTATAGATAAGTTGAAGAAATAAATTAAAACCAAAAGGATAAAAAGAAATACATAGGGATAGAGGTAATCTGAGAAGAGAAGCTTATCAACAAGATAAAGGCTGCACAATCAATTTGGATTAGAATTTTTATTTATTTTTAAGAGCATAAAAATAAATATTGGGTTGCCTTCTAATAAGTACTAAGTTTAATATCTTCAACTGGATATTATGAAGGAGTCCAATAAATAACTAATTTTAATGTGTTCCTCGTGATATCAAAAGGACATAACCAATCAAGAGGCCTTATCATCATGGCAAAAAAATATTCGTAGAGTACTCTATAATGATTAGCCTGAATCAATAAAATACATTGGGCAAGCATATTATTCCAGGATTTAAAAATATTATTATAGTTTATACAATACTTAGAAAAGGATTGTGTTTGTTGGGCCAAGATTGGATGTGGTAGTTTAAGAATTTCTTCACTTATAAGTTGATCTACCCTACTACCTTTCTTGGGTATGATGTGTTTGGTCAATATCCATTCCCATTCTAAGTACTTTTTTTAAATTAAAATTAAAGCTATCCCCATACATCATTTTAATATCATGAAAAGATTTTGGAAGCGGTTCTCAAGATTAGTGCCAAATGTGAAGAAATTAATTAAAAAATTTTCAAGACTATGATCCCTCATTTTAGTAATGTCCCACTCAATAGCTTCTTTATGTGCTTCTAGAATACTACTAAGTTGGGCTTCATAGGTAAGGTTTACTAAGAAAGTTTCAATGGATGCTTGGTTTCAGTTCTAGATCAAGTAGTTTTTTTTACAAGGGAGCTATTGGTAGGCTAGGTGATAGCTCTTATTGTTCATCAATCGAAAATGGGATAGTTTCAAAGTAGGATGTTTGTATTGAGTTATTCACTTTAGTACTTACTTGTCTACATTAAAATTATCTATCATGAAATGAGCCAAATAGGGATCTAAGAAATCCTGAAAAAGAATTATAAGGGTGGCTTCCTCTATTAAGTCATGCATTTATGATTCTTGGAAAGTCTCTACTAATCCATCATTGCATCTATTTATTTTTCCATCCCATTAAAAGGTGTGGATGATTCTAGGACACTAGAGAATGGGGCTATAGGTAAATGGCGTAATGATGGAATTAGTTCGTTCTATAAATTTAATTTTTTCATATATTTTTTTGTCTTAGCCAAATTATCTTTATTGATATTTATAGTTGTGCAAAGTTATTCTAAGACCAGTTCATTCCCGGTAGTCAAAGTTGATTGTTCAGGAAAAGATAGAGGGTCATTAAAATCTTGAGCTATGTATGGTCCCTCTAGGTTACCCTCGAGTTACTAGGTAGTTCACATCCCTCTCTCTATTAAGCTCGATTAATCATTGTTCAATTTAATCCATTAGTCCATCAATAGATTGTTGTTAGACTATAATTATTATTGAAATTGAGCGAACCTATCGACTTCTAGATTATCTATAGAGGAGGTGGGTATGATGCTTGCTGAACCTTCTCTTCAAATAATGGGCTATAGGTAGTTAGAAAAGATCGACATTATGGATAGGGCTAATCATAATATGGTGCATCTATGAACATGGATCCTTGAGTTGCCAAAGTAATCATTGGGTGTGGTTGCCATAAAAAATTTGGTTAAGCCCTCCAACCTGAATTATAAGCATTAAAATATAGATTATTTTATGAGCTGTATGCCACTTGGATTTGATCTTGATAAACTTGGTCATACATAAACTCAAAAGGTTGATTTATGGTTGGGCATTCACTCACAAAGTAAGTGGGGCTTGAATAAACTTGGTGTGCCAGAAAAAAGATACTCTACTATAAGGATTCATGCTCCTGGCACTAATTTAGTTTATTGAATTGTTCTGATTATTTGGATATGAATCAAGATTTTGGATCAGAGCAATCCTTATTTATTTATGTAGTTATTTATTTTTTTAAGAGAAGTGGCGAGACAAAAAAAAAGAGATAGGAAAGAGTTCTAAAGATGAGGACCTAAGGAGTCTTAGCACTAAGAGAGAGATAA
Organism: Areca catechu; assembly: GCA_021397845.1. Taxonomy (NCBI): domain Eukaryota; kingdom Viridiplantae; phylum Streptophyta; class Magnoliopsida; order Arecales; family Arecaceae; genus Areca; species Areca catechu. The sequence goes on from CM038040.1 coordinate 37,930,777, forward strand.
AGAAAAGAATTAGTTAGGATTTGATGTTATTTACAAACAAGTTAGCATAACATGGACTCTTTATTCTAAGGTTATCTTAAATCTTGACACTCGACAGCTCCTAACTACCAAAGCCACCTTGGTGCTCTCAAATTTAGAAACTAATTAATCAACTAGCCAGGTAAGGGTAAGATTAGTGGGGATCCCCTGTTGCTTTCCTTAGACACTAATTAAACTAGCCAGATCAAGTAACGTAACCAATTAAAAATTAGGCTATATCATCCTTGAACCCCTATCCTAAGCACCAGTCAATCAGCCAATCCTGATCCTGTCTAACTCTTTCGGATGCCTTGTTCTATTGAGCTCGAATTTCTTAGGGGATGACATCTAATTGATTTTAATTAAAAGGCTTGGATTAATACAAGATACATGAAAATGGTTTGTGGGCCAAGAAAGGGTGATCAAATCCTAACCTTATGTTGTTTATGGGTTGTTGCCTTTAAAATATCTTATGGAAATATGAGATGCAAAAAGAAAAGATATCCAAAATAGGTAGTAAGTTTTTAAGGATTAAATAGGTTCTTTATTTTAACTCAATGTTATGTGATGTATTTGTTTTCTTTTTATGTTATATTAATTTAAGCAAGAGGAATAAAAGATAGGTTTTAACCTTAGTTAATTAGATGTGAGAGAGAAAAGACTAAAAATAGACTAAGAATATCAAGCAACTAATATTAAGACAAAAAATCAATCAGTATTTGAGACAGTTAATTAAAAAATTAAATAATTTGTTTTAGGTTAATTTGAAAAGGAAGAAACTTAAAAAGAAAAATTTTCTTTTTAGGTTAATTTGATAAGGAAGAAATTTAAAAAAAATTAGATTAGTTCGAAAAGAAAGAAACTAATTGAAAGTAGCTAAAAATATATTTTTCTTTTTATGTTAATTTAAAAAAGAAGAAAGCAATAAAAAAGAAAATAAATCTAATCAAAAAAATTAGGTAGATTTTTTTAAAAAGAGACTAATCAAAAGAAATTAGGAAAACTTTTTTGGTTAATTTGAAAAAGAAAAAATTAATCAAAAGTAACTAATAGAAAAAGAAAATTAATCTAGGATTAGAATTGATCTCATCAAAATTGTAAAACTTTCCTTCTCATTTTTTTCTTTTTATTTTTTTGGTCTATAAAAAAAGAAAAAGTTAGTAAACTGAATTTACAAGAAATTAAAGAGAACAAAAATGTTAGCATTGGTAATTTTCCCTGTAATGGCATCAAAAACTTGATAGGCTCGTGATGTTGTCATTAAGATAGCAGCTATCAGTTTAATTAACCAACTTCTAATTAATTAAACTTGCGTAGAAAGTAGTGAGTTGGGTCGAGTCCGCTGGGAAGGCAGTATGTTGGATAATTTGAAATCTTTGATCTAAAAAATAAATAGATCGAAATCAAAAAAATTAAAATTAAAAGTATGAAAAATAAATAACTTAGTATTAGGATCCGCTGTTTAGATCCTAGCATCTACTTGCAATAAAAATGAAGAACATGAATTAAAAAATGCATGAAAATAATTTTTTGTATTAAATAAAAGTAGAATCATATTATAATAGATTTAAAAGGATATTTTAATAACTTAGAGAAGTTGTCAAGAAAATAGTAACAAAGACTAGAAGTAAATCGGCATAGTCTCGCCGAGAAGACAGTTGAGAACTCCCTTTTTCCTTCGTACTTCTCGAAGCGAACTGACTTTTTTTGCTTCTTCCTCTTTAAATCTTAATCTTAAAAATGGAGTAGGCTTGAAGATAGTATAGAAACAGAACTCTCCTCTAAGAATCTCACTCTTAGAGGCCATTCTCTTTACCCCATACCGTACCCTCTCTCGAAGATGCTTTCTTTTGTAGCCCAATGATTCTTTAAATATAGCTTGGAGAAAGCTGAATTAGTATAGGACTAGGAGTTATACTTCAAGTAGAACTCTTGAAATTACTTTGGTCTCGTTTGAACTCCAATTCGTGTGTTGTTTAATCTATTGGATTCTACAAATTGAGTTCTTCATGTTGACAAGTTTTTTAGTCAGTAATCTAACCAATTTTCTTAAGTTCCAGAGTTTCAAAAATTTTTATCAATCTTAATGTACCTATCAAAGAGAAAAAAATATGAATAAATTTTTTTATTAAATATTTTAATTGATGTATAGTGCTTCGACTCGATATCTACTTTTTATAATTATACTCTAATTTCATCTTTTTCAAAAGTTTTTAAAATAGTTAATTTTGTAAGAAGATCTAGATTAATTATGAAATTAAGATTTTTAGAAAATGTTAGCACCAATAACTATTTGAAATATTTAAAATAAATATATAAATATATGATTTATCAAAGCCAAAGGTATTAATCCCCCATACTAAGACTATCTATCACTTATGGTCTGAATAATGACTCCTAGAATGTCACAACATGCTATAAATAATAAAAGATAATAAATATATACCGAAATAAGATTATGATATCCTAATCCAAAAATTATGATACCTCTATAGATTCATGACACTAATGGCATTAACCTCTCATACCAGGACTATCTATTACTTGTGGCCTGAATTATGACTCCTAGAATGTTATAACATGCTACGGATGATAAAAATGATAAATATATGTTGAAATAAGATTATGATATCCTAGTTCAAAAATTATGATATCCACGTAGAAAACATGAAACCAAAGATATTAACCCTCCTAACAGGACTTCCTATCATCCATGACCTTAATTATGATTTTCAGAATATCATAACATGCCACAGATGGTAAAAGATAATAAATATATGCTGAAATAGGATTATGATATTCTAGTTAAAAAACTATGACATTCTAGCTCAAAAATTATAACATCTCTGTAAAAAAAATAAAACTAAAGGTATTAACCCCTTCTATCAAGATTACCTTTTACCTGTGGCCTGAATTATGACTTTCAGAATGTCATGATATACCACTGAAAAAAAGATGATAAATATATACTGAAACAGAATTATAATATCCTAGATCAAAAATTATAACATCTTAGTTAAAAAAACTGACACCCTGGTATGAAACATAACATCCCTATAAAAAAAATATTTTGAAAACCTTATAGATGGTGATATGATATCCTTATATAATATTATGACATCCTTTCAAAAATTTGACATTCTAGCATAGAACATAACATCTTATATCCAAAAAACTGCATGTAATAAGCAAAATATATTTATAACATTCTAATTTGAAATAATTACACATAATTTTTTCATTAATGTTTAAGGAAAAACATCAATTGAATTACAAATTTTGATATCATTTTATAAAAGTCAATGAACCGAAGAGAAAAACCATGATAAATATTTAGCATTTTGATCCTAAATTTTTAAAACTCTATCTTCTAATTGAGACCCTATTCCATATTCTTGCTCCTAACTATCATCGATGTAGACTGATATCATCTTGTATGAAGTCCCAATGATCTGACTTATCCCTGGGAGCAAGAAATTCTATGTATTTTAAATAATAAAGGCCATAATCTAGTAAATATGCTGGTTAAGAAGAGCATTCAACATTTTCCTCCATAGCCTACTTCATCATGTCTTCATTATCATAATAGATATAGAAAATTGGACAGATAATATTTTGTCACTTTTTCACATTGGATTGGTACCTAGCATTGCCACTTTAATATAAATGTCGGCTTGCAACAGTTCTTAAATACTTATAAGGGCTTCACACTAAGCTCTAGAATAATTACAAAATCACCTGAAATATAGAAAAAAAGAATGTCAAATTATAAAAAAACAAATTTTATCTAACTGTTATAAAAATTGTAAGGTTTCTCAGCTTAAATTTATGCAGGGTATCATAATTTTTGAACTAAGATATCATAATTCTGTTTTAATCTAAATTATATTATTTTTTCACCTTGACATGCTACGACATTTTGGGATTCATAACTCAAGCCACAGATGGAAAAAAGTCCTAGTATGAGGGGTTAATGCATTCAATTTTTTATTTCGTACAGGGGTGTCATAATTTTTTAACTAAGGTATCATAATTTTTGAACTAGGATATCATAATCTGTTTAAGCCTAAATTATATTATTTTCTTCACCTTGCCATATTATGACATTCTAGGATTTATAACTCAAGTCATGGATAGAAGAAAGTCATGGTAGGAGAGATTAGTATATTTGGTTTTTTGTTTCATGCCTGGATGTTAGAATTTTTTAACTAGGGTATCATAATTTTTAAACTAGGATGTCATAATTCTATTTCAGCTTGAATTATATTTTTTTTTTACTATGGCATGTTATGATATTCTGGGAGTCATAACTCAGGCCATGGATGAAAGAAAATCCTGGTATGAGAGGTTAATAAATTTAGTTCATGTTTCATATCGAGATGTCATAATTTTTGAACTAAAGTGTCATAGTTTTTAACTAGGATGTCATAATTTTATTTCGGCCTAAATTATATTGGATTTTTTACCATGGCATGTTATGACATTCTACGAATCATAATTCATGCCATAATAGAAGAAATCTTGGTAGGAGGGATAATGCAATCAGTTTCTTATTTCATGTCAGGATGTCGTAATTTTTGAACTAGAACGTCATAATTTTTGAATTGAGGTATCATAATTTTGAAAAAAGGGTAGAATAACCATAGAAAGCATATTTTGTTCTAGAGTGTCATAATTGTAGGATTTCCTATGACTACTAGAAGACTTCTAAGGCTTCCTACCTTGAAACTATGCTTTAATGAAGGACCAATATGAAGTACTAAAATGTTTTGGCATCTCTTCAAGTACTTATTTGGAATACGAAACACTTCGCTTTGATGAAGGACCGATGAGGATTATGACATCCTAGCTCAAAACTTATAACACTCTTATAAAAAACAGGAAACTAAAGGTATTAACCCCTCATACCAGAGCTACCTATCACTTGTAGCCTGAATTATAACTCCCAAGATATCATAACATGCCACAGATGATAAAAGATGATTAATATATGCCGAAACAGAATTATGACACTCAAGTTCAAAATTATAACATCCTAGCTCAAAAATTATGATACTCCTGTAAAAAATATGAAACCAAAGGTATTAACCCTCCTACCATGATTACTTATCACTTGTAGTCTGAATTATGACTCCCGAATTGTCATAACATTTCATGGATGATAAAAGATAATAAATATATGCTAAAATAGAATTACGATATCCTTGTTCAAAAATTATGATATCCTAGCTCAAAAATTATAATGTCCCTACTAAAAACATGAAACTAAAGGCATTTAAAATAAAACTAAATGTATTAACCCCTCCTAACAGGACTTCCTAAAATATGAAACATGATACCTAAAATGTGATAATATAGCCAAGAATCAAAAATTTTCTGCAAATATGATATTTCAACTTATGACACCCCTTCACAAATATTATGACAACATATATCAAAAATTATGATATCTAGGTTCAAAACCATAAACTGGATATTTTGATCCTTTGTACTAAAACTTTTTTACTATCCATTATCTAAATATGATATCCAAAGTGTACTAATATAGTTCCAAAATAACTTAAGCTAAAAATATGAGAAATATGACTATCTTGGCATAAAATAAAAAATGAAGATTTTAATCCTTCATACCAAGACTTTTCAACTGTCCATTGCCATAAATATAACACCCAAATGTGATAATATAGCCAAGAGATAAAAACTTTCTGAAAATATGATATATCAACTTATGATACCCTAATTCAAAATTTATGACATTTTAGTTCAAAAATTATGATACTCAGGCACAAAACTGAAAACTAGATGTTTTGATCCTTCGTACCAAGACTTTTTCACTATCCATTACCTAAATATAACATCCAAAATGTAATAATACATTTCTACGACAACTTAAATCGAAAATATAAAAAATATAACTATTTCGGTATAAAATAAAAAAATGAAGGTTGTAATCCTTCGTGCCAGGAGTTTTTAACTATCCATTGCCATAAATATGACATCTAGAGTATGATAATACAACCAGGAGATAAAAACTTTATAAAAATATGAGATTTTAACTTATGACATCCTAGTTCAAAATTTATGATATCCTAGTTCAAAAATTATGATACCCGGATATAAAACCAAAGATTGAATATTTTGATCCTTCATACCAAGACGATTTTACTATCCATTGCCTAAATATAATATCCAAAGATAATATGATTCTGAAATACCTTGAACAGAAAATATGAGAAATATGACTATCTCGGTACAAAATAAAAAAATAAAAATTATAATCCTTCATGCCATGACTTTTCAGAAGTCCATTGCCATAAATATGATACCTAAGTGTGATAATATAGCTAGAAGATAAAAATTTTCTGAAAATATAAGATTTCAACTTATAACATCCTAGTTCAAAAGTTATGATATCCTAGTTTAAAAATTATGACACTCGAGTATCAAACCAAAAACTAGATGTTTTAATCCTCCATACCAGGACTTTTTTTATTATCCATTATCTAAATATAACATACAGAGATAACTTGAGTTGAAAATATGAAAAATATAACTATTTTAGCATAAAATAGAAAAATAAAATTTGTAATCCTCTATGCCAAGATTTTTCAAATGTCTATTGCCATAATTATAATACCCAAAGTATGATAACATAGTCAGGAGACAAACTTTCTAAAAATATGAAATTTTAATTTATGATATCCTAGTTCAAGATTTATGATATTCATTCACAAAAATTATGATATCCTGGTATAAAAGGAAAAACTGAAAGTTTTGATTTTCCTATCAAGACTTTCCATCGTCTGATGATAACTTGACATGAAAATATGAGAATTTGACTTATGATACCCTCTTTCAAAAATTATGATGCCCATTCACAAAAATTATGACATCCAAGCTTAAAACCAAAAATTGAATATTTTGATTTTTTATACTAGGACTTTTTCACTATACATTATCTAAAATATGACTAACTAAAGAAAGTTAGCATTTTTAATATTCAAGATGTCACTAGATTAAATAATTTATGATATCTTGGGATATTATATAGTTTTCGAATGCATTAAATTCCTCTAACTACCAAAATAATTGATGAAATAAAGGATCTACCAAAAATTTTGTAAAAAACATTTCATGCAGGATTTTTTTACTTCCTGTTGGGATAACATTTTATCTTGAAATAATAGAACAAGCCTTCAATTACTTATCTCTACCTTGAACCAAAATTGATTCCTTATACCCCACACTTAAAGCATTTTTCAAAACAAGGAAGAATCTTACTTCAACCACGAATGCTATCCGATTCCTTAGATCGGATACTTAGAGCACTATTCAGAGCGAGGAAAAATTTCGCCAATAGCTTTCGAATATTTTAGAACAAGCAAATTACAATATAACCTACCCTATAACATCCAGAAAGAAAAAATATCTTTGAGAAAGAATATTTTGATCCATTCAAAATTAAAAAAAAAAAAATTGACTCACATTGATTACATGCACTGCTACTCCAATATTTAATGCACGTCCCATCCAGTTATGATGGCTTGGATCTACATGAATCAATAAAAAAATGATGCAAGCCAATTTAGATTTCCTGCACTGCACGTGATGATCAAAGAATTTCTCCGGGACAAACATGGTTTTAGACCAAGAGATGGGCACCGAAAAATCCAAAATGAAACCAAAAGCTAGTCCTGAACCGAGTTAGTTTCCCACCTTGTAGGTCAGTGATGCAGAGTCCAACCACAATCCATGGCCCTCCACCTGTTTCACCGAATGATGAAGCTAATGTCTTTTTCGCTTCATCGCCACCTTCAGAAACCTGCTTCAGTTTCCATCATTTGTACACGAGTAGGTCCATTTGTTCTTCTTCAGTTTTATTAGGACATACGTATTAACAATAGCAATTTCAACAAGCTTGCCTCTCATCACATAAGTTTGGGTCCGCTTTCTATATCTGCCAAAGCACATCAAGCTCCAGACTACCCAACGGTTTTCCCAGAGCCATGTTTTGAAGGCCAGCAGAAAGAACAAAGGCCAAACCATTAACAAGCTAACATATCCATCATCACACGAGTACTAACATGAACATGAGCTATGAATATTATTGACACTGAAAAATATCGCAGGCCAGGTGGCAGGCATGCACATGATCTATCCGGTCAAACGAGAAACCAAACAAACACAATCCTTCATCTTAACAAAATCACTTCAATAACATTACGAATGGGGACCTTAATTCCATATTATATTCATTTGTCTGGATAACATAACCACCCCCAGCGTAGGAGACCTTCATCCCATAGCATACTTTTGTGTCCAGCTGCGAGCTGTAGCCTCATACTTTGCTCTGTCAGTCTTGTACATATGAGCAATCTCTGGAACGAGAGGATCATCGGGGTTTGGATCCGTCAACAAAGAGCAGATAGAAAGCAAGACCTGTTGCAACGTTATATTGTTCACCATCAAGAGTCTTTTTCCAGTCATAACATGTACAATGAAGGAAGAAAGTATAATACTGATATAAAAATAAAATGTAAAAATACAGATATGGCAACTTGAATCTGCAGAGCTCAATACTAGACATCGGCTAAGGATTGGGAAAAGGGTTCTTGGTTGGAGTAATAAATACTGCTGACAAACTAAGCTCAATATCATCATACATAATAGTTTATCTGATTAAAACAAATATGCTCATCATAACAGGTTATTTTCTTATTTCTAGCATCGGTGGTCATTCTGCAATTGTCTAAATGTAGAATACAACAGTTTGTGGCAAGCATGCCTGGTTTTGGCAAATCATCAAATAATTTTCGCTATAAAGCTTCCACCTATATAACCTATACATCATCAGGCCTCTCATGCATATCATCCAAACTCTCCTCTTTCATACTTTGCATCAAGTGATTGTAAATTTTATAAAGAAAGTTGGGGAAATCAAAAACCAAAGTAAAATTGAAGCAAGACATGTACTCAGCATACTTATTCAGAACTGGTCATTTGTATAAACTTGCATGATAAAATCCGAATCTTCCACTTTATTTACTTTTTTTGTCTTCAAGGTGTATCCACATCAATGGCAAACTTGCACGTACTACAACAGCACCATAATTTGTTTAGTTCTGTTCTTGTTTTAATACTCATAATAAATCAAAAGCAGAAACCCTATTTGCTCAACACCAGACCAAAACAAGTGGGGATAATATTCACATGACTTACCTTTGAGATGGTCAGGGCAGGACTCCACTGCTCTTTAAGAATATCCAGACAGATGCTTCCATTACTATTGATGTTCGGATGAAAGACCTTTGTCTTAAAAGCAACCTAAAACAGGTAACTGCATCAGCTTACGAATAGAGCAGCCAATTACAAGAAATTAAAGAAAAAGGGTTGCTGATTCTTGACAAATCACTGGCATGATTTCAACTGTTAAATGTCATGCATACAGAATGTAAAAAAAATGTGGCACTGCATATTCCACAACCATACCAACAAGCATTGCACTAACTTCTGGTGATTATTCTAACACAACATCCTGTGTAATTGAATCCCCATTTTTCATGGCAAACTGCCACAAAAGGAAGAAGGCCATCCTTTATGTCAGGCATGGACTTCATGTGGTGCGTGCATGCAAACAACTACTAGCCTCCAAACTTTATACAAATACCAACCTTTCCCACTAATCCTTATTCACACTACTAATCTTAATTTGGTATCTCTAAGTGAATTCTAGTTTAACTAGAACTGAACTAGTCATCTAAAAGATCTTTAATTGTAAGAAAATATATAGTCACCTTCATAATAAGAAATGAAGCCTAAAGGAAACAAAAGAAAAACACAGATGCACACATAAAAACAACACATAGGTCCTCAAAACAAACGCAACCACCATTGCATACCGCCCTAAAATAAACTTCCCTCTGGACAATCACAAACAAAAAATAATTCAATATTACTAAAGATTTCCAAAATCTGAGTTCTGATCAAACTATTGCATTCTTCTATCTTTTCTTCTACAGAACTCCCACCAAACAGCATGTGGCCACTTCTGAGTTTTCTTGCATTCCAGATCAATTGAATCCATAAATCATCATCCCTTGTCGATTGAAGATAAATGAAAAGGCTTCAGAGTTAGTTTTCACTTTTCAAAGATGTAAGGGAGCTAATTTCCTGCATATTACAAGAAAGACTACACTACATTAGTCCTCTTAGACCAAGCTTCGTTCTATTTAGAACTAAAGAAATGACCATAACCCAAAAAAAGGACAGAATTTCATAGGGGCATTGGGATTCAACACCAACTTCAATTGCTTTGTGACCCCCAAAACAAAAGGACACTGTAGAATGATCTAGAATGGGAAAACCTTTTAACCTCAAAAAAGTGGTTGGCAACCCGCCACCCCCCAACCCCCCCACCCCACCCCAAAATTAAACAAAAAAAAAAGCCCAAACAAACAAAATATTGACAATGACAATGAATATGAGGAGTCCTCACAGCATCTCACTTAAACTAAGTTTCTATATTGTATAGACAATGAACATCCCAATTTGCAAACTTTGAAGTTTAAACCAATGATACATGCCACTGGTCCTTTGATTAATGTAACTAATAAGCAAATGGAACGAAATGGACTATTACAGTATTCCACATGCATCAAGTCTAGAAGAAGTTCTATCACCTCTCCACTCTCCATTCACCATGATTGAAAATGACAAAAACTCCATCCAAATCAAGACACATTTTACATGCTCTAGTAGGTACAAAGATACGAACTATGATGCAGACTATGTAAAAAAAGATTTCGCCATTTCAAGGAGCTCAATATCACAACAAATAACAGGGTGGTTAAAACTTAATTATAGGTTGAGACATTATCCACCATTAGAGATTGGAGAAACACCACCAAACACCTGATTTTTTGTTGCAGATAAAGGGTAATTTGGGGAAGTGACAGTTCATATCTTGATCAAATATTCCAAAATTTAAAATACATAATTTAATATAATATAGATAAAGTTTCCTATTTCCAAAATTTTATGTTTTGCATCCAGCTGCCCTCATTAGAATTTTTACAAGCACTGCATTGAAATATGAAAATTTTGAATTTTTGAAATATTCCATCAAGATTCCATCACTTTTTCCACAACACCCTTGACCCTTGATCTGGCAAAAAAAACCTTACATCAGATGATGTCTCTCCAATCTTTACCAATAGATACTAACCTACAATGGTGCTTTAATAAAACATGACCAATAAATTGATTCCATTCATGATGTAATCTCTCTCCTCCATCACCACTGGTAGATATCATCAAAACCTGAGCCTTGAATAGCTTCAACTCCTGATAAAAACTTAACTATTAAATAATAGTCTTCATTCTCTTATGTATCTCTACATAACACAAATTCCTATATGTTAAAAGTTTAATTAATCAACACTTTCTTCATGCAACCACATCTCAAGTTGTTGCGACCCCGTCTACCATTCTCATCCTCCCAAGGTGTCTCCCTGAACTTGATTTCCATCCACATAATCATTACTTTTAACATATTGGTTTTATCTACTACTACTACCATATAAACAAGGCATCTTCTCCGGACAATTTTCCAATCCCATGTTTAACCCCCAATTGTTATTTATTTCCTAGTTTCAATCCATGTTAAACTACTTTTAATTATTCAAAAATTACTTTGTTGACAGTGTCACCTATAGCTGTTAGCTCTGTTGATTGGTACCTTCCTATCCAAGTGAAAGTTCTCAGGCACAAACCTGATTGGTGGTGAATAACCACAATATTCCCAAGACTGAGGGGGGAAGACCTTCATTTTAGCTTTCTTATACTGACCTTCTCCTGATATTTCTTTCACATTCCCATAGACAAGCAGTGAGGCATGCCCAATATAGTTTTAGTAGATTTTGAACTAATGGTTTTTGAATATATATTAAAGGAATGAGGAAGGTTGTTTAAAAAATAGTTGCTCATGGTCCTAAAGAAGATTTGTTTCAGGTTCATTTACCTGCTTTAAGAACTCCAAAGTCTTATTTTGACAAGGCTTGGTTACAATTCCCAAATTCATTATATGTTGAAGTAGGGAAGTCCTAATGTTGTTGAGATAATGATCAAGAGAAGCTTTGTGGTCTTTTTTCAAAAGACTACAATGGAGTCATAGTTTTGTGATATGGATTAAGGTTATCCAATGAAATACTAAATCTTCCTTCCAAAAATCTCTCATCCTCTTATTTTCCTAATAATGTGTCATCTCTTCTCTCAAAGCTTTATATCTAATTTCTCTCCAATCTAAACCATGCAAAAACTATACAAATATCTTCAATAATTATTTCTATTTAGTATTTCAAATAGAGAAGGAGAGAGTTCAATTGGGAGAAAGCAAGACTATCACACCTCCAAATGCATGGAGGCTTCACTTACGCGCACTCCAACTTCAAATCCTACAGTTCACTATATGTACAGTAGGTATGACCTCAATGGGCTTGAAGGGGAATAAAAAATGATCCAAGTATTCCCAGCTCAAGTTCTTCTATATGGATTCATGATCTCTGCTTTTCAACCTTAACCATGGCTTCCACAAATCAATGGCCAAGTATGGGCAAGTCCATACTCTCTAGAACCCTGTCGCATCAGGACTCAAGCTACCTCAATCGCCTACCAAAGAAAAAAGAAAAGGGAAGGAAAGAAAGTTTATCCTCTCAATCATATCACCTCCACGTACATTCCATTAACAAAGTTGGTCTTCAGGTTTGCTATCCTCCATCAAGAGCACCTATAGGATCTAAGTGAGGATCCAATAAATATGTAATTGTGGCTCGAGCAGATGAAAGCTTCAGCCACAGACTAATGATAAATGGGTGAACCACAGTAATTATTCGAAAAAAATGTAACTACCAATGTGATGCAGAAGCCACAGTGGTGGAGTTCTTGAATGGAGGTTCAAACTTGGAATGGTACTTCACCCATCCTGGTGACGAAATCATTGAAGCAAACTGTTGTCGAAGGCAAATGCTAGAAGGCAATAACATGCAATTATATACCATTGGGATCAATAGTGTAATTTACAATTGGGATCAATAGTGTAATATACATGGTTAAATGGCACAATCTCCTACATATATGAACACAATAGTGAACAAAAATTAAATCACCTAACTTCATCATACGACAATAACCCAAAAGGCCTTTCAAGAAACTGGTGATCATAAACCTAGATATGAAGTAAACATTCAAGCAAATACATATCTAATATGCATCATCATATCAATAAAGTCATTCCAAAATGCATGCTAATCAACAAAGAAATTTATAAAAAAAAAAAAAAAAAGCACTAGTGGTGGAACTAAAAACAAAAAGCTGACCATCAAGCCACCAGCTTAGAGCACCCGAAAATGAGATCCAAAAGCTATATGAAAATATTGCCATACCTTTGGTGGCTTGAAAGGATAATCTGGCGGGAAATGAATATTGACTAAATAAACACCTCCAGCATATGGACTGTCAGGAGGGCCCATGATTGTTGCTTGCCAATGGAACATGTCCTCCGCTACAGGACCTGCAAAATATAAACATAAATTGCCAGCATTAGTGTAGTAGAAAAGTCAGCATTAAAGATTCCCTTTTATAGTTGAAGTCACCAAATCTGCATATTCAGAACTTCCACTTCATAAATAACTTCTCTTTGAAGTGTATCTTATTGATATGGGACAATGACATGCTCTGATTATAAGTCAAAATTTTCACCAACACCATTGACAACCAATGACATGCATACGAAAATTCATTTAGAGTGTGTCACCAAAGTAATACATACATTAACACTAATGCAGTCCTACAACATAAGAACTCAAACCATCCCCTGCAGCCTCCAGTAGGCTAAAAATTTCATCCAAATTTACAAGTCTCAAAACAAAAATTGAAAAAACTTGGGCAAAATGAAAATATGCAAGTTAATAAAGCCCCCTTCATAAATATTTTACAGTTTTTTTTTCTTTTTCAAGAGTCAAGGTGATTGTTCATCCCTCTGCTTTTCTGAAAAGACAACTTGTGCCTTTTTTGACCACAAATAGAAAAGGTAAGAGAAAAGCCGGGGACAGTTCGTATAACAAATAATAAATTAATTTGAAATTGACAAAGAGAGGGAAAAATTACATGACAAGGGGTTTAGACATGAACTGACTGAAAGAAACTAAAAAGACCAAATCTGGCACTACAGTCTCATTGTACCTGCACTGCAGGATGTAGGAGGATCCTTCTGCAAATCCTTGAGTTCCTTCAAGATACGCTTTGATGCCATGAGAAACTTCTGCAATATAAAACTGAAAAAACAAAGTTTCAGATTCACAAAGCCGAGGACCAATGTGGACAAGAATGATAGATCACACAAAAATGATGAATGTTAGGAATACAAAATAAAATTAGGGAAATTCAAAAAGATCATATTCCAATCAGAACCCAGAGAAAACAAACTATTGAAAAAATATGGAAAACCATTTGAACTCTAAATCACAATGTGTCAAATGAAACCCTAGCTCTATTCTTGCACTAGATAAGTGCAAACAAGTTCATACAAATTGGAAACCGATCCACGATTTTCCAGTTCATAAATAAATCTACTATAAAACAAATTCATGGTTTCTTTTTCACTGAGAATATGACAAGAGGAAAGATGGCTAAAGAGGGTATGAACCTAAGAAAAATGTTCAACAGCTACCACATCAGCCTACCTATAAACGATGTATATGCCTGTACCTACAATTAAAGGACCGTCAACATAAGGAGCTGCTATTCAAACTCTAACCATAACTTAAAATTCGGCTGTTGCTTTGCTTACCTACACATACCAAGAATCCAAATAAGAGGAAATCATATTTACAATATAAAAATTTAGGACAAATATTCTCTTGGAACTTCCTTTATCAACACAAGCTATTTAGTCTGTGCCACGTTGGTGAACAGTTTCAACTTTAAAGATTCCATGAACAATTTGACAACTTTATCTTATTCCTTGCAACATAAGCTATATTAGATTTGGTAACTTCAAATACTTCCAAACAAACTCTTCAACCATGCATAATCTGCTAATTCATATACAACCTGAATGCTAACTGAAATCAAGTTTCCCTAAGACTTCATCAATTTCAGATTTCCTTCATTAATTTCAGAAAACTTGGCGGCAAGATAGAGCACTGTAAAATTCATGTCATTTATCCAATTTATGAATTTTGGGCCTTATAAACTATTCAATCCTATAATAGTTTCAGGTTGGGTACTTCTTGCTAAAAACTGACTGAAGCCCTGAGCCTCCATGGAGGCACCTAGCCTAGCACATCAATCATACTACATCAATGAGATCCCCATGAAACAAGTGAACACATGAGATCTCATCATAACAGCAACAAGAAAGCTTTTGGAAAAAAAATAATGTAATCTAATATTCTATATTGTAATCTAGTAATCTAGATTTATATGGATTTAATTACATGGCCACAAAAAAATAAAAACATACTAACAAAAACCTCAATCTAGGATGTTTGCAATATTCTGCTCAAAATGATGAAGTATGACCACTCATTGAAAGATGATACGCAATATTAATTTCAGTACAAATTTACCAAATTATACAAGACCTTACATAAAACAACGATCAGAATTATGGCAACCCTCACCTCAAGAAAAAGATCCAGGACTTGACTCAAGATGGTAGCACTCCCACCAAATTAGCACTGCAAACAAGATAAGCTGGCTGAGTGGTAGGGTGATTATGCTCAACTTGTTATATATAAGGGTTGATTGAACTTGGGCAGAGGTTGACAGGTCATGATCATGCTTTACTCATTGTGCGAACTGATGTTTAACGAGCTTTTTATCAAGCTGAGCCTATACCATATTCATTTTGCAAACCTAGGGGTTTCAAACTCAATCAGTTTATTGGCCAAGCTTTAAAGAATGCTTCAGATCAGCTCATTTCTTACCTGAACTAAGTTCAAAGTCTATTACCGAGCCAAACTTAAGCTATGCATGAACAACTCTGTTTGTTTGCAGCCTTCCACTGAATTTCTCGCCAGAAGGGTAAAAGGATCTAATATAACACGATATACTCTAAAATGTTATATAAATAACTTTGCTTGACTTTCTTTTTTCTTTCGGCCAGAACTACAAACCTTGGAGCAAACTATCAAAGCCAAAACTGCAAAGGCTTTATGTAAAAAGAGTTTTCAAAAATAGGTTTCCCTTTTGATGAAATCACCAAAGGAAAGGGAAAGAAATAGATAATAGCTTGTCTCTCAAATAAATCTAAGGAACATGTTCATGAGGATACTTGAGCAGACTTGCTTAATAGTATGTGTTCACACAAGCACATAATCAAGCAGCTTGCTTAAGATCACAGGATGTTTTCTTCAACAACTGTGCTCTACCTTTATAACCTTTTCACAAACCACCTTATAGTTATCATGCATAGATATCTTTAATAGAATCTTTTAAGAACACAAATTTTGAATTAACTTAATCATTCTTTTGTTTGTTGAATTGGCAATGAAATAACAGACTCAATCTAGAGCTAAGAAAACAACATATTCTTCTAGCCCTTATCATGAACTTTGCTATCTGATAATGTGATGATCCAAAAATCATTGTTACCAGTAATTTGTTTTGCCACCCCCTTCAAAACTATTGGTAAGAACTCATCTGTACTTGTATCAGATCTTTATACAGAATATAGTAGAGTATGACCAAAAAAACTGATCAAAACTCCTTGAAAAATGATCACCACCATCAGATCTCAAAAGATGTACACTGCAAATCACTTTGCCCATATTTATTATTGAACAAAATCAAGATTTGACAACTACTGAAGTTGTAACAAGTTATGTAGTACTAGATGATCGGCATGAAAAAGTTGGACAATTTTTGCTTTGGCTCCAAAAACCCTGCAACTTGTGAGGAAATCTTGCTGTTTCTTTCCATTTATGTAATTCAAGTAACTCTATCACCATGTTTAAGTAGATATGTTTGATCAATCAAATTTTTAAATGACTACAGTAAAGACGCCAAGACAATGATTCATCATTACATATGGTATAAACATAGGAAAACAACACAGACTTATTCTTATAATTGAAATGTGCATTTTTATCATGAGTACACTAGCATGCACTCCCAATCATCTCTTAGACCACATATGAACTCTCAATATGCAAGACAGAGCTTTCATCGCATAGTTAGTTGGAATGTAAGTTGTGCATTTGCAGCCATAACCATCAAGCCTTGTCCCGGCTATGAGGGAGTTATAAATTTATAACATAAAAGAAGATTACCAACACAATATACATGAATTGTGATTTTAACTGTTTCATTACAATTCTTCGATCATCCCCAAAATTGGCTCTTTAAAAGTAATTGTTTCCATCCTACCTCACACACATGTTATTTTTGTTACAATTCATACCCAAGGATCATATACTATTTTAAGTTCTACAATGATAGTAACCCAAAACATAAAAACACACTTGTTATTCTAATTTTTACATAAACTGATAACTTACATCAATAGTATGTAATAATGGATTTATTCTAAGAAATGTCACTAAAATTAATGTTTTTAATAAATTTGTGCATTGATGTGTTTCAACTTCATCAGCTGAAGGTGCTCCATTGTAATGGATAAAGCCACAATCACTCACCATGGTTTAAGATCTAAAGCTTGTTAAGTGATGAATAAGGTTCTTTTTCTAATCAAGAACTAGTGCTCACATGAGATCCTTAAAGTCATGCCATGGATGTTACTAACCACATTTAAAAAGAAAAGGAAAAATTATGTTAAGGAATCCTAAAACGCTCCATTATCAATCTTACTGCCATTCACTTTTGACACAACATCACCATACCGAAGTCAGCAAACATGTTAAATTTAAACTCTCATCTTAACCTTGGATACTTCCAAGGTAGAATCTTTTCGAAGCGCATTTCCCCTTCACTTTACCACTTGAGTTCTTAATACATCAACTCTCATGCATCCATTGATTGAAAGATGAAGAAATGTTCAGATTTCTCAATTCTCTTTGGTGCACCTTCCATGCTCAGGAAACACTAAGTATTCTAGTTGGTGACAGTCTCCATGTAGTTCTCTACCATAGCTCAAACATATTGATATCTATAAAGTACTTTCACCTAAAAACTCAAATGCTAATAAATTTTAAATAATGACTTGTGGAGAATAGGATTTTTTCCTCCAATATAAGTATGATTTACAAGTCTATATGTTATTACTTTGCCCTTGAACCACATCCGCTCATATCTCCTAAATCCATCTCTTGGTTGTAGAAATTCATGATTCCTTTCACCAGGAAAGATTAAAAAATGGTAAACAAGCAAAATATACATACATTAACAATTGAAAATGAGTTAGAAAATCCAAGTATAGAATGACCTCGATTGACTCTTATTAGCATTCTGCTTGAAGTTTTAAACCAGATATTTCTGACCATTCACTTAGTGAGTTGAACCATGTTTCTTTTCAGGCCAAAACAGTGTCAGCTCTAAGTCTAATGACTAGAAGCATAGACCCAGATTTCTGAATGAATTTTTGTCAAATCAAAGCAGTATTTTTCACGATTGACTAGTCTAATTTATGAGATTCGGACTCTACCTCATATCTAATCTTAAACTACGGGTATGGATAAGTCCAAGTCCAATCAGCTAAAATTTGTATTAGGTGTAAATAATTCAATTGCATCCCAGTTACTCTCTTTACGTAACATTAAATGAAAATCCCAAAAAAAAAAAAAAAACCCTCAAACCCTGTTTGCCATCTTTCTTCTAGGCAATCTCGGTAACTACTATCAATTGTCATCAACATAGTATCATAACCATATGCGTCATCCTAGTTAGATATCAAACCAACATACAATGTTAACCTATTAAGTAACATTTTTTTTCTAAACAATAAAAAATCATTACCTTGTTTGAACACATGAAAAGTCTTCTTTTCCAAGAAGACCATCAAGTAGAAGCACATCAGAAGAACAGACCAAATATGACTGATGCCTTTTCCTTTAACAAGTTCCAAAATACTCCATCAATCCAGAGCCTCTCAAGTTTTAATTGCAGCATGGAACGCCAATGCATTCCTAGCCCACGTGATGTTCCGCTTTTGAGATGGACGTTATCACTACGTAAAACTTCTCATCACTTGATGAACTCTTCATGATCCCTTAATCATCAAGCCAAAATCTATTTTACTATGTTGCCTATAGAGTGCATGTCAAAGTTCATTTGGAAATTGGAGCTGATAACAATTGCAGTGAATCAGGTTCTAAAACACATCATATAGTACACCAGCAAGATAGCTCCTAACCTTAACTTCCTTAAGACACCACAAATTTTCTCTTGCCCTCGTGGTTTATTCAGAGCCAATCTTTTGTAGCAAATTATGGAAATCCAAAACTGTTTTACCATTATCTTGCCCGGGGTTTGATAATGGAACAATATGCATTTTTTTATTAAAAAAAAAAAATCCCCTTCTGGAATTTGGTGGCACAAAAGGTAGAAATCCAATCGGGGGCTAGTCAAATGGCCAAATCAAGGGAGGATTCTTGATGTTCTTGCGCTTAAAACAATCGAATAGTCCGAGACATACGATTTAACCCTGTTCACAATCTCACCAACCTCAAGAACAATATTTAACCCTCAGATCGAAAGTTAAATTCCCCTATCACCATTATAAACCAAAGAACTCAAAAATCGAAACAGCCGATTTAAAAACTGTGCGAATGCATTCAAGCCTCACTGAATGAAAACCCAAATTTCGAATCAAAAACGAAAAAAGAATCGGAGCAAACCGATCAAGAACAGCGAGGCTTGGGAGCCCGATCGAAGTAAAGAAAGACGAAATCAAGACATAGGTACTCGGGAACTGATCGAAATCCATGTAAACGAGAGGGAAAGGAGACGAACCTGGACCGAGATGAGGGGGAGCGGTTACGACGGGGGAGAGGGTTTAGCGCTGGGAGCTCCGGGTCTCCGAGGACGGAGGGAAGAATATATCGCCACGAGAGGGGGGCGGGGGGAAATGAGGGGGACGGCCTTCGGAATCGGGTCAGATCCACCGCCCGCCGCCACCGGCGGACACCGAAGGAGTGCCCCATATGTAGCAAGGGAGAAGGAATAATGACTCTAATGCCCCTAAGATTTAAGCGGAATAGCGGGGGATCGCTGCGTAATTGAGGTGTTTAGGTCGTGGGTAGGGATGGTAGTTTCGGGAATGCCGGTCACGGGTTCCTCTCCCCGTTCTATTGAAAGCACGTGGGTGGTGGGGTTCCATTCGGTCCTCTTTTACTTTTATTCAAAAATAAATAAATAAACTGGACTAAAGGAAGCAAAGGTCCAAATCATAACTAGTGGTAGTCAAGCCTAACTTGTTTGAACTTGAATATGGTCAAGCTTGGCTACGATCTGCTTTTGGAGCCTCTGATTCAAGATCCGCAAGTTTGGTCGTCGATGGATCGAGTCTAAACAACCTTGCTTCTGGATCAAGCCAAAAAAATGTCCTTTTGATCGACATGATAATTTTAGATCGAATAAAAATCAATTTGTTCACCTATCCAACTTAAATCTAGTTTTGTTCGAGACACCGAAGATGGATTTAGACTTCATTATTTCTGTTATGATATGTCAATGCAACATGGACTAATTATCGACTCAACCGCTCACCAAACTCCTTCTAAATCGGGCATCTAAACCAGAGCACTTGAAAGAAATCACGTGGAGCCAGTCTTCAATCTAGCCGAAGGCGTTAGTCCCGAAGACTACTACCACCAGCTCCTGATCAGTCTTCTGTACATCAGCCAAAGAGGGCTGGTCCGAAGAATACTGGTTCGAATACAACATCGGCTTCATTTCACAACCCGCTCTGAAGGGAAGAACACCGATGCAAATGATAGATGTATCTTCGGCTTATTTTGCAGGAGATAAGCCCGAAGACAGTCCGTCGATTCAATGCCAGCTCTTCCCGAAGAAGAAGCTCGGAAGTGAATCTCCGATTGATCCCAAATCTTCGAATGTGGGTATGATTGTTATGATCAACTGCGTGGCCACTACCTCCAGCCGTAACCATATTGAGGTGGCCATGTGGCCACTAATTTCAGCTCCGACGACTCCAGACTAGCCAGAACCGGTTGGCAACCATCTATGGTTATATGCGGGGTAAAGTTAATAAACCCTGTCCTAACCATAGATAGGTGAGCCTAACCATACTCTGGCATGACAACTATAAATATTGATAAGAGAGGACATCCAAGATACGTTATGCAAGGTTGGAAAAGAGAATACTTTCGTTATCTTTCTCTTCAGAAACTCTCCATTCTATTGCTGGAATCTCCCTCTCTAACTTAGGCATTGGAATGTCCCCCACTGGAGAAAATCCGGTCAAGGACCTATTTTGCAGGTATCTAGGGGAGCGAACCGGCAATCCAGCAGCTCCACCTGGTCGACGAAGGTTCCACGTCAACAAAATTTGGCACGCCAGGTAGGGGAACGGCCTTGCAGGCAAGTGGGGGTTGACAGTCTGCAGTAGCTTGGACTTACCACCTACTAATAGCTCCCCTCCTTGAGAAAGGAGAGTATGAAAAAACCCGAATGGCGAAAAGAAAAACTCAAAATGCTTCGACAAGCAGGAGCCGTCCTCCATCTCAGAGGAACGACCCCCAGGTGGAAAACAACGTTCGACCTCCCACACTTGTGGTGGGACAACAGCAGTTCGAGGCTCTTCTGAACCGGGTTGATGCTCTGACAACCATAGTTCAGAATTTCCAGGATGCAGCTTTCCAGGTGGGGCACCTGCCAGCCACCTCCAGACACAATCATCGTCTTGAGGGAAGGGAGACCAGCGTCATGAATCTACCCGACTTCCCCCCATGATCGGCTTTCTCTCGAAGGCCGAAGCTCTCTGTATACGAAGTCGACTGATGCCTCGCAGAGAGGAAAGAGACCTAGACGACCTCTCTCCTCCGAAGACTCCACTCCTGAAAAGGATGTACCAAAAGAAGCCCGTCTTGACTACAATGAAAAGATCAAGGCCTTTGAGTCCCAAGTTGTGAGGCTCAATGATCAGAAAAACGACGGTGAGTTCATGGCGTACGACTCGCGTCCCCCGTTCACCCCTCGCATCATAGCTGAAATTATCCCTTAGCATTTCAGGATTCCTTAATGCAGCCTTACGATGGGACTACTGACCTGCTGGATCATCTGGGCAATTTCAAAGCCCACATCCATTCAAGGGGCCTCTGACGCACTGCACTGCCTCGCCTTTCCCACTACCCTGAAGAAAGCGACTCGGATGTGGTATTTGAGCATACACCCAGCTACCATCGATTACTTTTCTGAATTAGAAAAATTATTTATTTTGTATTTCAGGACCTGCCGCAAGATGCCCCAGGATACGGATACTTTATTCCTCCTTCATCAGAATGAGGGGGAGAGCCTTCGAGACTACATCTTCAGATTTAATACGGCTACTCTCGAGATCCCCGATCTTAACGAGTACGTAGCCATGTCCGCTCTTAAGAAGGGGCTCCGATCATCCAAGCTCACCTTCTCCCTGAATAAAAGATTCCCAACAAGCTATGCTGAGCTCCTGTCAAGGGCTCAGAAATATACCGATGCTGAGAAGCAAACAGCAAACCGACAACTGGCTGAAGAAAAATCTATTCCAAAGAAGAAGAGCAATAAGGGGCTGGATCCCCCTACACCCAGTAATAACAATAACAACAACAACTCTACCCGACGACGGAGTCCTAAGCCCAGAGCATCGGACGGAAGATTCGACTCTTACACCCCCCTCAATCTTTCCAGAGAAATGATTCTAATGGAGATAGGAAAAGAAAGCTATCTCCAACGGTTGCGTCCCATGAAGGCATTCTCTTCCGCGAGGAACAGGAACAAATACTGCATATTCTATTGGGACCACGGCCACAACATTGAGGATTGCATCCAACTCAAGGATGCCATTGAAGATATGATCAAGAGGGACTATTTAGGGCGGTACGTTGGTCGCCCAGAATCTCGGCCTGAGGCCGCGGCCCCCCAGAGGGCCCCTGAAGAAATTGAATTACCTAACCAAAGATTCACTGATGGAAGGAGGGAATGCTACATCGGCCAACCAACTAGAGGAGAGCCGAAGATGATGCCCCGAAATGATCAAGGATAACAACTCCATACTTTTCTTTGATGATGTCCTTATGGGAGTTTAGCATCCACATGATGATCTAGTTGTAATATCGGCCGTTGTGGCCAACTATGATGTAAAATGCATTTTAATTGATAATGGAAACATAGCATACGTCTTACTTTACGATGCATTCTCCAGAATGTATTTGCCCAAAAACAAGCTACAAAGATCTCCTATGCCACTGACCGGGTTTAGGGGCAATCAAGTTGATGTTGAGGACGAAATAGTACTACCCGTGACCCTCAGTACCGAACCCCGACAAGAGACACTTCCCATCAACTTCATAGTAGTACGAACTCCTTCGACTTATAATATAATTTTGGGACGGCCCTCCTTAAATAAATTTCGGGCCATAGTGTCAACTTATTACCTCCTAGTGCGTTTCTCCACCAGGAGCGGAGTCGGGGAAGCAAAGGGAGACCAAAGAACTGCACGGCAATGTATGATGATACAAGATGGACAATCGGCTAATCCCACAATTCCAGACCAATTGGACCCGAGGGACCTGGCTGAAGACTATGGTGAGCCAATGGAGAAAACTATTTCGATACAGTTAACCAAAGAAGACCCCTCCAAGATTGTGCAGATTGGGAGTCTGCTTGATGAAGAAGCAAAATCAAAGCTGATCCACTTTCTCAAAGATAATGCCGATATCTTCGCCTGGTCAGCTTCGGATATGCTTGGAATTCCAGCAGAAGTAATTACTCATCAGCTGGAAGTAGCCTCTAATTATAGACCGGTCCGATAAAAGAGGAGAAATTTTGCCCCTGAAAAGTAAAAGGCGATATACGAGAAAGTGAGCAAGCTCCTCAAGGCTGGATTTATCCGAGAAGCCTACTATCCTGAATGGCTCGCTAATATGGTAATGGTAAAGAATGCTAACGGTAAGTGGAGGATCTGCATCGATTATACAGATCTCAATAAAGCTTGCCCAAAAGATAGCTTTTCCCTGCCAAAGATCGATCAACTGGTCGATGCCACTGCGGGCCATCAATTATTGAGCTTCATGGATGCCTTCTCTGGATACAACCAGATACGAATGGATCCCCAGGATGAAGAGAAGACAGCCTTCATCATAGAAAAGAGCCTCTACTGTTACAAGATGATACCATTCGGATTAAAAATGCTGGGGCAACGTTCCAGAGGCTAATCAATAAAGTGTTCAAAGAACAACTAGGAAGGAACATGGAGGCCTATGTGGATGACATGATTGTGAAGAGTCTCTTTTACAGGTGATCATATTAAAGATCTGGAAGAATCATTTGCTACCTTGTGATGTTACCAAATGAAGATGAATCCAACAAAATGTGCTTTCGGGATAACGTATGGCAAATTCTTGGGATTCCTTGTGACCAGACGGGGAATCAAAGCTAACCCTGAAAAGATCCAGGCCATTCGGAATATAAGACACCCTTCCTGCAAGAAGGAAGTGCAACAGTTGATGGGAAGAATTGCCTCCTTAAGTCGATTCATTTTTCGATCAGCTGAAAAGTGTCTCCCTTTCTTCAAGGTGCTCCGACAGTCCCGAAGCTTTGAATGGACGAAAGATTGTCGTCTTGCCTTCGAAGAATTGAAGAAGTATCTGGAGGCCCCGTCGCTGCTCTCTAAACCTCAAGAAGGAGAGACTCTTTACTTATACATTTCTGCTATGAACGAAGCCGTCAGTTTAGTCCTCATCCGGAAGGAGATGAACGAGCTCCAGAAGCCGATCTACTATACCAGTAAAGTCTTGCACGATGCTGAAATAAGGTATCCAAAGATGCAAAAGCTTATATACTTATTGGTGAATGCGGCGAAGCGCCTACGACCCTATTTTCATACCCACACCATTGTGGTCCTGACTGATCAGTCCCTTAAAGCCATTCTTCGCTGCCATGACATATCTGGAAGGATAGCCAAGTGGGCCATTAAATTGAGTGAATTTGATATCAATTTCCGACCCAGATCGGCCATGAAAGCACAGGTGTTGTCGAATTTCTTAGTCAAATACGCATGGAAGCCTGAGGACAACGCACAATCGGTCGAAGAGGACGAAACCGACCCGAAGGATGTGGAGTCCGTTTGGGTACTTCATGTGGATGGAGCTTCTACCTCTACTGGGTGTGGAGCGGGCCTCATATTAGCTAAACCGGATGGGCACACCGTGGAGTATGCATTCCATTTCTCCTTCCATGTTTCAAATAATCAAGCTGAATACGAAGCACTCCTTGCAGAACTCCGAATCGTCGAAAATTTAGGGGTTCAAAAGATTCGGATCTTTTCGAACTTCTAACTAGTGGTGAACCAGGTCAAAGGCGAATTTGAAGCCCGAGACCCTGCAATGATCCAGTACTTGGAAAAGGTGTGGGCCCTATCCTCCCGGTGGAAATCTTTGAAATCACTCATGTGCCGCGATCAGAGAACTCTTAGGCTAATGCACTATCTCGACTAGCCACTACTTCTCCAGACTCCCTTGGTCGTACTTTCATAGAACACCTTGAGGTCCCAAGCATAGCTGAAGAGACTCCAAGAGTACAGCAAATTAAGAATGAGCTTAGTTGGATGGACCCCATCTTCAAGTTCCTAAATGAAGGCATACTACCAAAAGGCAAAGTAGAGGCCAAGAGAGTCCGCTGGATGGTGTCCCAATACGTTGTCTTGGATGGAACCTTGTACAAAAGATATTTCACCCAGCCTCTACTAAAATGCCTAGGACCAATGAACGTCGACTATGCCTTAAGGGAGGTGCATGAAGGCATATGCAGAGACCATCTAGGGGGCAAATCCATGGCGTATAAAATAATATGCCAGGGTTACTACTGGCCAACCATCCAGAAGGACTCCGCCAACTTTGTTCAAAGATGCGACCAATGCCAGGGGTACGCCAACATCCAGAGATAGTCAGCAAGTCAGCTAACCCAGCTGATAGCATCATGGCCTTTCGCCTAGTAGGGCATGGTCATTCTTGGTCCATTCCCACCGGCATTTGGACAGCGAAAATTTGTCATCGTAGCCATCGACTATTTCATCAAGTGGGTCGAGGCCGAACCATTGGCTCATATTACGGAGGCAAAAGGCGAAAGCTTCGTGAAGAATTATATTATATTTCAATTTGGAATCCCTTATGCCATAGTCACTGACAATGGGAGGCAATTCGACAACCCGAAGTTCAAGGAATTCTATGCTCAGTACCATGTGCTCCACAAGTTGACTTCTGTTGGCCACCCGCAGTCCAATAGAGAAGCTGAAGTAACAAATCAGACTATCCTCCATGGTCTGAAGACCCGACTGAATGATGCCAAGGAACTTTGGGCCGAAGAGTTGAATTCTATTCTATGGGCTTATCGAACAACCCCTAGAACGGCTACCGGCGAGTTCCTGTTCAATTTGGCATACGGCACTAAAGCAGTCCTCCCCATAGAAGTTATACTTCAATCCTTGAGGATCAACGGGTACAAGGAGCCCGAGAATTCAGAGCACCGAAGGACGGACTTGGATCTGCTACAAGGCACCAGACTCCAAGCTTAGATGAAGATGGCAATGTATCAACAGAAAGTCACTAGATATTTCAATTCCAGGATGAAGGAGCAAATCTTTCGTCCTGAAGACTTAGTATTACGAAAGGCCGAAATATTCAGGCTGACAGAGCAAAGCAAACTTTTCCCTAATTGGGAAGGTCCCTACTGAATCAAGGAAGTCATACACCCAGGAACGTATCGACTCGAGACTTTAGATTGTGTTGTGCTATCCCGGCCTTGGAATGTACAAAATCTTTGCAAGTACTATTAATGAAAGCTCCCACCTGGGAAAACTTCAATAAAAATTTATTTGAAAATGGGTATGGCCCGCTTGTTTCATTATCAATCAACAAAGGAAGGCTCAACCAGGCCACCTTATGATCAGCTACAAGTGCAAAGGTGGGTCTGATCCACTCGTCTTGTCAGTATGTCCGACGAGCGCAAAGGTAGGCTCAACCAGGCCACCTTATGATCAGCTAAAAGTGCAAAGATGGGTATGATCTACTTGTCTTATCGGTATGTCCAACGAACACAAAGGTAGGCTCAACCAGGCCACCTTATGATCATATAAAGGTACAGGGATGGTCTAAGTTACCTACCCTACGGTAAATCCGAAGACGCACCGAGGTGGACCTAATCAGCTACCTTAACTAATACTAAAGGTGCAAGGATGGTCTAAATAACATACCCTATGATAAATCCGAAGACACGTCGAGGTTGGCCTAATCAACCCGCCTTAACATCGACTGAAGGTGCAGGGATGGTTCACCCAACCAACCCTACGGTAAATTCGAAGACGCACCGAGGTTGGCCTAATTAGCCTGCCTTAACATCGACTGAAGGCACATGGATGGTCTAAGTGACCTATCCCATGGTAAATCCACAGACATGCCAAGGTGGGTCCAAACAGCTCACCTTGTTGTTGATAAGATGGCCCGTGGATGGCTTGATCAGCTTACCCAACCGGCAAGCCCGACCCAAGGGAGTGGAAAGACTCTTCTACTATCAATTATGTTGAAGAATTCACACTCAACATCATTTCAAAGAAAAGTATTTTCATTCATTGATGAGAAAAAGAATTGTACAGTCAAAAAAAAAAAAAAGAGAAAAAAAAGAGAATAGAAATAAAAAGGAGAGATAACTGAAAAGGAAGATCTAAAGAGCAGTCATCGACCCCTTTCTAAACCGGCGAGCAATGTCAGGCCCCCATGGGGCATCCGGAGAGGCTTCAAAGGGGGCCACCTCCTCCTCCGACTCCTTCTCGAAGTCAGAATCACTCTCCTACTCGGAGTACGGAATCGAGGGCCTGATATTATCCAGCCCCTTAAGATTATAGAAGCGGGAGGCTTTACTTTTATACTCCTGAAACCGCCGGTGGTAGGAGTCCAGGACGGTCTTGGCAATTTCATCCCGGAAGGCCTGGGATGCTAGGAACTTGGCAACCACCTCCGTTGCATCCTTCCTAGCCTACTCCACTGTCACGATGGGCCTCGCGTTCGCCTCCTCCAACCAGGATTGGAGGGCTTGCACCTCCCCCTCCAGGCAGGCCACCTCTTGGGCCCAGAAGGAGTCGTCGCCCTCCTTGCGAACCTTGGTGCTAGGTCCCTCTCCAAGTTTTCGGGTAGCAACCCTTTTGCGAGACATTTCACGGAGCTCATGAAGACTGAATTTCATCTTTGAAGTTTGAAGAAGGGGGATGAAGGTAGCTCCGGAATGAAGGGCTCACTTCTCTACTGCTTGAAAGATGAATCCTATTTAACGGCACTTCGTGCCTGTGGAGGACATGTCCCATGCCCCGTATCAAGCCAACTGAAAAGTGCCACGTGTTGAAGCGATGCTTCGAACTCAGAGCAGCATCTTTGAGGCGAATGTGGTCATTAATAATCGCCTTCGAAAAAAGAAGCGACGCTTCGAATCTAGGATAGCTTTTTGGAGCCGATACGACATTAATGGCCACCTTCAGGAAAAGAAGACTGGACACCACTCTGAGGGTGTGGAAGCATAGATGCTCAAATACCAGCGCGTTGGGCACTAGCGATGAGGAATGTACTCAAGACCTTCCACCCAGGCACCAATAACGGTGCAACATCTATCCCCGCATGATCATCGAATTAGGGGGCAGTTATGATGGATGAGTGACTACTGAGACATGCCGGCTCAACCAAGGCTAACCCTCGGTTCAAAGTTCCGGTCGGGTCCTTTTAAACCGACTGTTATTGTTAAAAAAATTAGAGATGACTCAACGACGCTACGACATCACTTCAGGGCCCATCTTTGGCTTAGGCTGAAGACACTAATCCTGAATCTTACCTTCCAGCCACTTATCATCGAGTGACTAATCGATCTTCTGTGCATTAACCCGGAGATGAATGATTCGAAGAAGACCAATTTGAAGAAAAAGTTAGTCCCAAAGAAAAGAAAAGTTTTCATTTCAGAAGAAAGTGTTACAATTGGTTAGACAAAAAAAAAAAGAAGAAAAGAAGAAGAAAAATAACAACTATATTCTTCATCGGCTGGTTTGGCAACCGGAGCAGAAACAAAGGCTTCTTTGGCAGCCACCCCACTTTCGTTAACGGGGGGGGTGCCGACATTTCTTCGGCCAGAGCTTTTATTTCCTCCATCCCATCACCTGGGACGGCAACTGGAGAGAAGTCCAAGTTGGGATAAAGTCTCACGACCTTGCTCAGGCAGTCAGAATGGCCCAGAAGGTAGCTTTCCACCGCTGCCTCATGTACTTCATCATTGAAGGCTTGGGAGTTCTTGTAAGCCTCAACGGCCTGAGAAGAGTTTTCCTCAACCTGTGCCATCCTTTGACTGGCCAATGAGAGATCCATCTCCAGCCTGCTAACTCTTCTATCCACCTCAATTTTTTGGGCTTTTAGCTCTTCGATTTCCTGAAGGCAATCTCTCAATAGCAATTTCGTAGAGATTACCTTCCTCCTCTTCTTCTGCAAGTCAACCACTATATTGGCCTCTTATACCTCAAGCATCCTCAGTTGCCTTTCTAAAGCACTCTTGGAGGCGACAGCTTTGCCCAGTTCCTCTTCAGCGATGGCCCGAAGCCCCTCAACGACATCTCTTTCAGCTACGGCCGAAGCCATCTAGCTCTGAAGGCTTTCACCGAAGTTAATAGACCCACAAACATTTTCCTCTAATAGGGAAATGTCGTGAGCGATCTGCCAAGGAAGAGTATGCACCAAGTCAGCCCAACTGATATGCATAAGCAATATGATGTGCACATCAACGTTTACCTGCAATATCCTGGGAAGGGCAGCAGAAAGAGGGTCTCCGAACCCTCGTCCCTTAGTTCCCTTTCCTTCGTCGGGGGCGACGGATAAAACTTCACCTGTCCCAGGTGGGAGAGAGCAGATGTATTACACCTTCTGGAACTCCTCCCTTATGTGGCTGGGATAGCAGGCTTGATATCACCAGCACATGAGGGGGTCTCACCGGTCCCTAATGGGCTTGGTCCCTTGGATGATCCCACCGGAATGGCCCTCACTGGAGAGGCTCGCTCCTCCCCTGAAGAAGAGCCTATTTCAATATGGGTGTCACCCCCAACTTGAACCCGTGGCAGCACCAACACATAGCTCCGCCGTCGATCCGATCTCCTCACGGAGGGCCCGTCACCGATCGCTTCCTCACCGCCTGTCTAAGCCTCGCTACGTCTGGCCTTATGTTTTGATGAGCTTCTCAGATGGAGTAAAGGAAGAAAGAGGAGGAAGGCGTGAAAAGCAATTTTATTTAAAAGCAGGTGAAAGTTTAATCTATAAGAACCTCCCTTCCTTACATAAGGACTGCCAGAGGTCCAGATTAAACACTCAAGTTTCAAGCGGGTCCCCGATCATTCCGCGCACCCTTGCCCTCATTAATAAGATTCTCGATCTGCCCGGTGGGGGACCACTGGAAGCTAAAAAGCTGCACCTGATCAGATTCCTGATATATGCAGCCTTAACGATTCTGATTGCCATGATCCCACGATCTGCGCAACAACTGCCTCCCCAATGATAACCTGACAACTGGCAGAAGTGGAATGTCATGCTATTGGCAAACCAAAAGTTACTCTCGGGAATGAGATTCCCTACTTGCAAGTCCTGAAGCCAAGGGGACGAATTTATAATCAGGAAAAGCCGAATTAACAGGGAAGTTGCATCGATTCGGCTTATGACCATGATTGACGGCCCAGTCAAAGCTCAATCCAAAGACTCTACACTTAGAAAGTTTTTCATGGGACATTTCAATTCGAAAACTACCGATTGTTAGAAGGAAGGTCGACTTTCATTGATATTCAAAAATATATTAATAGCATAGTCTTTCTTACAAAAGAAAAAGCAAAAAATACAAGGCATAAAGCCTGTCGGACTATGTCAAGCAGCTGTATGGACTTCTACATCGGCAGAGGGAAGGATCTCCTCAGTCTAAACCAGGGCCAAGGCTTCTTTTGCTTGGGCCTCTTCAGCTTGAGTCAAAACTGCCGAGCTTGTCATGGCTGACTCTTCTGCCATAACCGGAGCTTGCTCAGTCTGACCCAGTACTTCTTCAATCTCAGTAGGAGCTACGACCTCTTCCTCCTCTTCGATCTCATATGCTGGGATACTAGAGGAGTCGAGGTCACGAAAAGCCTCACCAACCCTCAGGAGCCCATCGTTGAAGCCGAATTTGTAACTGAACATGCTTGCTTTAGTTACATCCATTTTGAACTATGAAGACTTTTTGAAGTCCTCGACTGCTCTGGCTGCCCATTCCATCAAGACTTCGGACTCCTGTGTCGCTGCTTCGGCCTTTAGAATCACTTCTTCGACCTTCAAAGTTGCCTCTTCAGCCCTTCTGACCGTCTCGTTGGTCGTCCTGGCCATATCTTCAACCTTCTTCTGGTTTTCCTTGGCAGAATACTCCAAGGAATGAATTTGCTTCTTCCTCTTTCTCAGCTTCGCC
Source organism: Areca catechu (assembly GCA_021397845.1). Taxonomy (NCBI): domain Eukaryota; kingdom Viridiplantae; phylum Streptophyta; class Magnoliopsida; order Arecales; family Arecaceae; genus Areca; species Areca catechu. Next base: position 37,962,466 of record CM038040.1, read on the forward strand.
TCCTATTCAGAGATCTTCAATTGAGCCTTCTTCAGCTCGCCCTTCAGATCCTGAACTTCGGCGTCTTTGCGAATGAGCTTCTCCTCCATGGACAGCCTTAATTCTTCGGCCACTTCCTTTTCGACCTTGGCCATCTGAAGCTCTTCCTTCAAGCTGTGAAGGAAGTTATCAATACCCTCCAGGCCCTCTTCCAAAAAGGTGACATCATGGACCAACTGCATCAACGGAACCAAAATATAAGATTGATTTTGATATGAACAATCAACCGAGAGCAAGAGAGGCTGCAGCTATCCTACCTGGAGCAGGAAGGAAAACACGGAGTCAGATACTCTGGCGAGATGCCGATTCCGAGTGACCACTCAATCATGAGGCAGTAAGACACCCTTCAGCACCCGCCTGGCTACGTCAGGGAGTACGAGACCTCTCGCATCAGAAAACTTCGAGAGGTCTACTTCGCAGTCCCTGTCCGGAGGGGTATTCCCTACAAACCCCTCTTCGACTTAAGGCACCTTGCCCCTGTTCATTACAGGGGAGCAAGGCAGTAGTACAATAGTTGCCGGGGTCGAACTCTCGGGAATTTAGATAGGAGAGTTAGCCCTCGACGAAGACTCAGCTGGTGGGGGCCCTGCTGGAAGTTCTATTGGTGAGACCTCATCCCCTCCAGACGTTCCCCTGGAGGATGCGGCTCTTCTATTAGGCGCCTCCTCTTGGGCCTTTTTTTGGACCTCCGGCCTCGAAGAAGAGGCCTGACTTGACTTTCTCTTGGCATATTCTCGGAGCAGGCTCAGATCGGGCCTCATCCTACCTCCTACAGATAAAAATGGACATCAAAATTAGCCAAATCGGAAAGCTACAAAATAGGGGAGAAGCCGAAGTCTTCTACCGTTTATACCTAACACAGGGAACCCGCTGATCCCAGCAAGGTGAAGGTTCTCTCTTCTAAGAGCTCTCAGATGGAGACGGCCTCCGAACTAGACAACAAAGTATAGTCAGGTTGGTCGACCACCAAAACTTTCTTACCAGCATTAGCATCCAGGCGAGGCTCTCTCCACTCACTATTGAAATCTCATGGTTGAGTAGAGGAGACAAAGACAAAGTTGGGCTTTCACCCATGGATGGTGTTGGGCATGTCTTTCATTATTTTGCAGCCAAGACGAGGGTCGATGACCCACCATCCGTAACCATGAAAATCCCTCTTCAAGATGAAGAGGAAAGTGAGCAAACTAGTCCTAGGCTTTACATTGGCTATGTGGCAATGGACCAAAAACTCGCAGATGTTTCGAACACTATTCGGAGTTAACTACACAGGAATAATCTGATACAAGTTAAAGATCCTAAGAAGAAAAGGGTGTAGTGGGAAACGAAGATCGGCTTTTAAATGGTCTTTGTACATAGCAATGCATCCAGAAGGAGGCCTATTCACCCGTTCTTCAGGTCTCAGGAGTACCAGAAGGAAGTCTTCGGGAAGGCAATAACGTTCCCGAAGGTGGGCTATTTTTCTAAGAAAAATAGAATCGGGGAACAGCTCCAGTGTAATCTCAATGGCAACATCCCTAACAGGACCTGAAGTGCTCGAAGGCCTGGCCTCTCCACCAGAGGAGACCTGGCCAACGATGCGAATCTCTAAAGACCTAACCATACTAAAATAAGAAAGAGACAGAGAAGCAAGGAGACCTTACCTGTGGGAGAGGCTGGGGACTAGAAGCAAGAAAGGCTGAACAAAAAGCAGAAGCAAACAGGAGTGGAGAAGCTTCTTCTGCAGGTTCCCTTTCCCCCTTTATAAGGGGATAAGAGACACTTCAGCACGCCTCCTCGAGAGAAGAAGCATCCTTCCATTCATTACGCCACATATGTAGGCGCCAAATGCGGCCGCGCGACTCCAAGCGATGTTAGGCTGACTCGACATGGGAAGCGACAAGAGTCCTAATCCGCGTGACTTCATCTAACGGTAAAAAATAGCCCCATACCTTTTCCAAGGGACAGGGTGGGGCCACGTCCTTTGCCCAAATCCCAATTGAAAGATCGGCCAAATTGTCATAATGAAAGGAAAAGACGCAACCCTTCGACCAGCTCATGCCTTTTCATGTTCCAATAAGAAGATGATACATGTTCTCAACCTGATCTTCGAATCAGATATCAGTTATGGCGGGCGAATGGGTCAAAGATTTACCATCATTGGTTATGCTCCTCCTGGTAGAAAACGACAATCCATTAACACTCTCACTCTTCAAGGCAAATCATTGCTTTAAAAACTGAGAGTGGGGGGCAACTGTTATGATATGTCAATGCAACATGGACTAATTATCGGCTCAATCGCTCACCAAACTCCTGAACCGGGCATCTAAACCGGAGTACTTGGAAGGAATCATATGGAGCCAATCTTCAGCCTAGCCGAAGACGTTAGTCCCGAAGACTACTACCACCAGCTCCCGACCAGTCTTCTGTACATCAGCCAAAGAAGGATGGTCCGAAAAATACTGATCCGAAGACAATATCGGCTTCATTTCATAACCCGCTCTGAAGGAAAGAACATCGATGCAAATGATAAAGGTATTTTTGGCTTATTTTGCGGGAGATAAGCCCGAAGACAGTCTGCCGATTCAATGCCAACCCTTCCAGAAGAAGAAGCTTGGAAGCGAATCTTCAGTTGATCCCAAATCTTCGAATGTGGATATGGTTGTTATGATCAACCGCGTGGCCACTACCTCCAGTCGTAACCATATCGAGATGGCCACGTGGCCACTAACTTCAGCTCCAATGACTCCAGACTGGCCAGAACCAGTTGGCAACCATCTATGGTTATATGCGGGGTAAAGTTAATAAATCCCATCCTAACCTTAGATAGGTGAGCCTAACCATACTCTGGCACGACAACTATAAATACTGGTAAGAGGGAACATCCAAGGTACGCTATACAAGCCTGCAAAAGAAAATACTTTCGTTATCTTCATCTTCAGAAACTCTCCATTCTGTTGCTGGAATCTCCATCTCTAACTTAGGCATCGGAGTGTCCCCCACCGAAGAAAATTTGGTAAAGAACCTATTTTGCATGTATCCACGGGAGCGAACCGGCAATCCAGCAGCTCCGTCCGGTTGACAAAGGTTCTACGTTAATAGTTTCTTTTCATGGTAAGTCCCTCACCAAAGCTAAGATTGCCTATTTGATTAGAAATTCAGGCCAGGTGTCTCTTAAGCAAGAGCTTAATTCAATTATATTTAAAGTAAGCTTGTCTCAAGTTTATGACTAATCCATGGCCAATTTAGTGTGTTTCATTCATTAGGCTTCAACAAAGATAGATCAAGTTATGTTTAATCTTATATAGCTACCGCTAAGGCGGTAGCAAGATTGGTAGAGGTCTTACCTCACTACCAACCGATCGCAGGTTTGAAGCATAATCCCGTGGGTGACTCGATTAAATTCAGGATTTTCCTGAGACCCACGATAATTAGTGTGAGTGAGAGGTCAGGATCTTCCATTTTGTCTCCATTCTACTAGCCGACGTCTTAGTAGTATTAGGTTGACGTACTCAGACCCCTTTTGTCCTCGTTTTACTAGCCGGTGTCTTAGTGGTGTCAGGTTAACGTACTCACCATTAGATGGGAAGAGACTGCGCGAATCTGAGCGTCTCGCATCAAACATTACCTAGCGGGATGGGGGTCTACAGGGTAGCTACACCGGAATTTATTCCCTCCTAGCCCTTTTTTTTATCAAAAAAAAAAATCTTATCTAGCTCGCTCGTATACCTTTGAAAAAATGTTTGCATTTTGTACAAAGTTAATGCAATGGCAATCGAGCAATGCTTGGCCAGTAAACTGTATGGCGAGAAATATTTATATGATATGAAAATGATATGAATAATTATTGATAAATAATCCAGATTATGTTGGTCGATAAATTACTTGGTAACTACAAAATGCATATCATCGAAATCAAGTTTATCTACATGATGTTAGTAGTCGTTTGAAGTACCATGAAGGTGCCATGTGGCTTACAGTGCATTTACATTGTTTCAGCCATCATCCATAAAGCTATTTAATTCCAATTCAATAAAATAAGTACCGGATACATGCAACACGTAACTATGATTGGAAGCAGCTTAGGGGCTTCAATAAACCACTTTAAATGAAGAAAACAATGGAAAAAAAGTTGGAAAAAAAAGAAAAAATAAGAATACAAAAAGGAAAAAAGGAAAAAAGAAGGCTTTCTAACAATTTTATCTGTTTTGCAGGTTACATCTTACCCCCAATGCAGATGGATTGCTGCCTCTTTTAATGTCTCCTATCTTCATATCATATCATGCAAAGCCACAGCCTACTTACATTGGTTTTTCATCTTCTTCTTGCTGGTTTTATATTCAATTTCTTTAACATCAACTTTGGACCAGGTCACTGGAGGCATATCTGCTGGCTAAAGTCTGTTGGGATTCTAGCATCAGCTATTCCACAAAGTCATTGGAGCATAAGGAATATTGCTTCATATCCTATCTGATGTCTCCAGTTTATCTTATGTAAATCCACATCACACTCTTATTGCTATGCAGACCTTCTTCTTGCTTACTGTATACTGTTGTTCCTCTACACCAAGGTGGGACCAGGTGATGTGAGCCATGTAGGGTACCTATTTCTTTTTCTTTGTAGGTAGCTACTTCGGCTTATGATGACTGATCATGTTTTGCTCCAATTCATGCTTCCAAAGCTGAATCTTTCAAGACGACTGCTGGCACAACCAATGTACCAGCACATCAAAGGATTTTCTGCACATGATTATAGAGATTATTGCTACTTTCCTTGGTTTTACTTCAACCTGCACTCTTTTATCATGGAATTTCAGGATGATTACTTAGTTCACAGCAGTGGAATTCATTTTCTACACAAACAGTCTCAGTTTAGGGAATTACATCCAACCATGGATTCCTGCTTCATGTTACATATATTCTACAGGATTGATGATTATGTGTTACTATATTTCATGCTTCAAATGCTCAGGGAAAGTAAACAATCATGATTCTTATTTCAAATTACTTCTGTACAACAGGATGACTGGTTATCTTTCAATTCAATCCATGCTTCCAAAGTTTTATCCCTTCAGAGGACTACCGGCACATTCACTGCATCTGCACATCATAGTATTTCTTCCTCATGGTGATCGACTTCTGCAATTCAATTTTCACAAACTCTGCTGTTCTGTAGTCTCAGACTGCTGTAAAGGATTCCTTTTGCTGCGCTGGGCTCTCTTGCTTAGCTTGATTTTAGGCTTCTGTACTTCTTCATTTTGCTTTTATCTACTTTTTACTCATCTTAAAACTATATCTTTAGTTTCCTGGCCACTGATCTTTGTATGAAACTTTGTCTCTGCTTCTAGTTAATATATTCGGCCTTTGCAAGTCCTTTTACTATCAAAAAAAAAAAAAAAAAATGAAGAATAATTTGGAATTGTGGAGGTTGATCTTTCTATCATTCTTCTGTCCATCTTCTAGCTGCATTGGATCTCCAATAAAGGCATGATTTTACTATAACCAAAAAAAACAACCCCAAAAAAAAAGGGCATGATTTTACCCAAAAATGTCCGGCTATGAATGCTTGACAACCAATCGTTGCATAGATTTTTTTTATTCAATTGAGGGATGAATAATTCTTTCAGTCAAAAAGTCCAACTATCTCCTGATTAAGGATCAATCTATTTTTTTAATATTAAAATTATGAGGTGATGGCAGAAATCGACAAATACATACATCGCCTCACAATTTATATTTAAGTATAAATATATTTAAAACAGTGAGATGATGTTAATCGCCGCCATCCCTCCTCACCTCCCCCGGGCCCTATCCAGCGTCATCACCCATGGCAGCACCACCGGCACTGCCCCGGAATTCTCCACCACTCGCGCCACCAAGAACCTTGTGCAAACTCCAAATCTAGGATGTGCTCGCCTCTATGGCCCTCATCGGTGCCACTGTTGTGCGCCACCACGTCAATGTAGTCATAGCTCCCGGCAGCGAGCATGCCGGAGGCCTCCCACCATGCCATACGTGTAGATCATGGTATCGTAACTCGCCCTTCTTGGTCACACCATCGTGGACCACTTCTCAATAGAGTTCCCAATAAATATGTATTTGAAAATATTTTTGAATTCTGAACAAGAAAATTTAGTTTGAATCATTTTCAGGTTTGAATTTGTCCTACATAAGTAAAACTATACAATCCTACTGATCCCAACATAAGTCATTATTATTTTATTGGATATCCGGAACATTTCAAAGGATACAGTTTTATAGTCTAGGAAAAGGTAATAGAATTGTGAAGTCTCTTATTGCAAAATTTTCAGAACTTAGATGGGGCTGATGAAGGATCTTTCCTTACTACTGATGATGACAATGCACAAGCTGAAACATTTCTTTTCCCATATCCAGACAGAATGAAAACATAATCACTGCTCCTATTGAAGGAATAGATAATGAAATCCTTGAACCTCCTAAACATATTCAGAATCTTCAACCAGTAAAAGAAGTTCAAGTAAGAATATCTGCTAGACAAAAAAATCCATAATTTCAGATGATTTCTATGTTTATCTAAAAAGAAATAATTTTGATATTAAGCATATAGTTGACCTAGTTACTTATTTTGATGCTATCAGTTCTCCCTAGTCTGCTCTATGGATAAATGTTATGAAAGAGAAGATATAGTTTATGGCCAATAATGATGTGTGGGAGCTTGTTGAGCTTCCTAATGGTTGTAAACCTATTAAATGCAAATGGATATACAAAACTAAAAGGGATTCCAAGGAAAGAATTGAGCGTTTCAATGCTAGACTAGTAGCAAAAGGCTTTACTCAAAGAGAAAGAATTGATTTCACTGAAACTTTCTCTACGGTATCTTCAAAAGATTCTTTCATAATCATTATATCATTGATGGCTCATTATGATTTGGAGTTGCATCAGATGGATATTAGAACTGCTTTCTTAAATAGTAACCTCAATGAAGAAGTCTACATGAAGCAGCTAGAAGGTTTTCAAGAAAGTAGTAAAGAATATTTAGTATACAAATTAAATAGGTCCATCTATGATTTGAAGCAAGCATCACGACAATGGTACCTGAAGTTTGATGAAGTTGTAACATTTATTGGTTTTGAGGAGAATAAAGTTGATCAATGTATCTATCTCAAAATCAATGGAAGAAAGTTCATCTTTCTTGTTTTGTATGTTGATGATATCTTGCTTACTAGTTTGGTTTGCTTTCTGAGATCAAACAAATATTGTCTAAGAATTTTGATATGAAAGATCATGGTAAGATATCCTTTATTTTGGAAATTAAAATTCACAGAGACAGATCTCGTTATCTATTGGATTTGTCACAAAAGGCTTACATTGACAGAATTCTTCAGAGATTTAATATGCTAAATTATAGAGCATGTGATTCACCTATTATTAAAGGTGACAAGTTCAGTAAAGATCAATATCTAAAGAATCAGCTTGAGAGAGATCAGATGAAAGATGTGCCTTATATTAGTGCTGTAGGGAGTTTGATGTATGCTCAAGTCTACGCCAGACTTGACATTGCCTTCGTACTAAGTGTTCTTGGTAGATATTTATTAAACCCAGGCTATCAATATTGGGTTATTGTAAAGAAGGTGATGAGGTATTTACAGAAAATCAAGGATTATATGCTCGTATACAAGAAAGTTAATAATCTTAAGTTAATTGGATATTCGAATTCAGATTATGCTGGGTATCCTGATGATCTGAAATCAACCTCTGGATATATTTTTATGTTGGCTGGTAATGCAGTATCCTAAAAAAGTATTAAACAGACACTAACTATTTCTACTATGTAAGCTGAATTTATATCCTGTTATGGAACTGCTACTCAAGCTATTTGGTTAAAAAAATTTATGGCTGGACTTCAGATTTTATATTCGAGTTCCAGATCTATGTTGATATATTGTGATAATAAGGTTACGGTATTCTTCACAAGAAATAATAAATCTTCCAGCAAGTCTAAATATATTGAGCTAAAGTATTTGACTGTTAGAGATCTTGCAAAGAATGGAGATATAATTGTTGATTACATTGATACAGAGTCTATGTTAGCTGATCCTCTGATCAAAGGTTTGAGACCCATATGCTTTACAAGGTTTGTTGAAAATATGGGGATGTTGAGCTCTTTTGATATACTTGATTAGTGAAAGTGACTCTGTAATTAAACTTATTATCAATATAAATTTATTTTTCATTTATATTTATCATGATAATTATTTGGTTGATTTTTATATATTTTATATGTATATGTGGAATAATAAAATACAACATAATATCTCAAGATTGTGTTTTTCTTGAGAATGATAGTTGTATGGGTACGTCTCATTTGATAATTATGAGATCTCATTGTGTTTGGAGATATACAGACTTTTTTTGAAGTCGTGAGATTTCTCTAGCTTGTTATAAAACATGTGATTACAGAGAAATCATGATTGAGGGCACATATATTTAATTTGTTTTGATTATGTGATATCTCTTTTAGTTATATACCTGACTGAGACCAGGTATCAAGTTTTAGATATGTCATGCTGTCTCGTCATTGACACCATTATTATGTCAAACAAAATAGCTTGCTATTTGATGTCATTAAAACTTTTCTTGCTTCTTTTGTTTCTAAGCATGTTGAAGAAAAAATGGAGGACTAACAATGAAAAATAGCATGTTTTATTTTGATCACCTTGATGCTATTTTTTTGCTACACTACCATACCAAGACTCATGTCTATAGTATTTATGATACTTGTAACCATGAATAAGTTTGTATTAGATAAGTAGTATAATAATCCCATGATTCAGCATCATGGATATTATTGGACCGAGTCATTTATAGGTGTTGTCTATGGATCATATGATAGCCATATTTTATTTTCAACCCAAGAGTTATTTTTTTAAAATAAAATATTTTTAAAATTATAATTAATGTAGTCCAAGTGGAAGAATGTAAGAGTTTTTCTTAATTTGGGTTGACATTAATTAAATTTTTTTATTTTATTAAAATTGGATTGATTTTAGGGTCCATATTGATAGGCGTATGGTAAACCCAATATTTACTACAACAGAAAGGCCAATTCCCGATCGATTTTTCCTGATGCTAGGGGTGAGCATCGGGAAGCTCCACCACCTACCGACAGTTTTGAAAAGCGTTGTCCAAAGCCAGAGTTTAACAATGCTTATAAGCATTGAAAAATTCCTTCACTTCTTCCCCGCTCCGAGCCCTAATTTTTCATTCGATCGATCCATCGCCGAACTCATTTCTCTTCCGTTTCCTCCTTCCTCCCTCCTCCTTCATCTCCTTCATCTCCGGTGCATTACCTTCGGGTCCCTTCGTCGCTAGTGAACCTCTGGGATAGATCGAGCACCTTCATCTCCTTCATCTCTAGCACGTTGCCTGAGCCAACCACCACCTCCTCCCTACCAACCCACCAACCAAAGCCCCTCCCTCCCACCAGCTGCCCCTGCCAACCCAAATCCCCTACCTTGCTCCACCGGTCAAGACCTGCATCATCCAAGTCCCCAAGCAGCAAATATCCCAGAGATTTTTTTTTCTCCTTCGATTTAATTTTTTTGCTATTTTTGGTTATATTCGACCGTAGATTTGGGAGGACGAAGGGTTCATCATGGATTCCGGGATGATAGACTGGAGAGAGAGAGGAAATAAGCGAGGTTTCATCATGGATTCTGGGATGATAGGCTGGGGAGGGATTTATTTTTTTTAATTTTTTTCTCCTCTAATTTATTAATGTAATTCTTAATGCAAGTTTTTGGTTTTCCTAAATGTCTAACTAGTCATGATATCTTAGAGACCTATGGTTAATAAATCTTGTTTTGATGATAAATCATGCTTAATAATGTCACTGGACAGGGTTTTATATATAACTATGCATGTATGGCTAATAGTACGGTCATGTAGGCTATGGCTGCTTCTTATCAATTGATAACTAGTGTAGATAAACCTATCAACTAATATTAAGTTTATCGGCATAAAGGTACATCTTTGTATAACTTGTTCTCTATCCTTCAGCTAGGTCAAACTTAAATCTAGGTATAGAACTATCAAAGTTGAACCTTTAAAGCCAACCTCCAATCTCAGATCACCAACGAAGTTGGAAGATAACCAACCGTTGAACATCGATTCGGAAGGTGTTGCTGCTTCCAACTCTAGGCAAAAGATAAGGGTTTGATGTCACATAGCATTTGTCCTCACTTTGAACCCTGATTAAAAATGAATCCTAGTATCATGAGCTTGACTTGGCTTGCTCACACTTAGGTTTTGGTCCAAATAGAATAGGGTGTCCATATACCCCTTTTGATTAACAAAAACTAACCTTATCCTTACATGGCTAACCCTACTTGGAATTTAATTTTTCATATCAAAATAGCAATAAAAGCCTATATAGATATCTGAGCAATAGACAAGATAACTATTGATTCTGAAGCTTGGATTATTAATGGATTAGGCTTCCATGTTAACATAACTGATCATATCTCTATTTTAATTATCATTTTTTCTTTCACAATTTTTCATAGGATGATTTCACAAATCAATGCTACTAAGTATCATCTTTAAGAGTCACAATTACAATATGAAGGGAGGGACGATGATTACTGCCCATATTTTTTCTTTTGCTCATCTTCCTGTTATATTGCCACCCGACCTCTTGCTAAGAAATCAAGGATTTGGAGTTGCTCCTCAATGAGAAGGGTAGAAATAAGGGTGAATAAAGGGGTTGGCCCCTTTTAATCTAAAAAAAAAAAACCTGTTAATGAAATTTTTGAAGCATAGTAATCAACTTTGATTGGATAGTTATGGCATCTTTTTACCCAAATTCTTACATTATTATATTTATTAATCGAGCTATCATATATTGATCGGATTTATTGGTGTAACGATTGAGAACTACCTAACATTAGATAATTACTTGACTTATATTTATGCTTACTTTTTGATATAAAATAGGACAAGGCGCCTTACTTTCTTAATTTTATATTTTGGTCAAGAAAATTTGTAGATGTGTGATAGAGCCCATTGAAAGAGCTTTAACAACCCTTCCTCTTTTCACGAGGTCTCTCAACTCTCAAGGGTGAGAGAAAGAAGAAAAAAAAAGACAAAAAGAAAAGAAAAAAACTTTCATCCTATAGCAATAAGATAATTCAAAAAATATATTTAAATTTTGTCATGATATATTTTTTTTATATCAGTGACATTAGTTATTCATATGAACATCCAAATATTTTTTTAAATCATGCATGTCTGAGGATTATAAAATATCCTACATAGAAGTTGAGTTATAATATATTTTTGTATTAAAAATTGGATTCTTTTAGAGATAATCAAAAGCTTCAGTATATAAGATCATCCTTGTCTTGCAATTTACTAGTTCTATCAAATGATACAATCACATACCAAGATTTAAATGTTTGAAGGAAAATAAATGATATTCCATTTGTTCCATCTAACATACTAATATGGATACCTTGAAAGTAGTCATTTCATAACCAAGGGGTTGCTCATGGCTATTTTTATGAGTTAAATTTTTGCGGTTTTGAATTTCTAGTTTATATTATGAATTAATTTCTTAGTAATTTTGAGGAGCATATCTTAACCATGTTGTTCCTAAAAAAAGGGTTAGAAATTCTTTTCTTTTGATTTTAGTTGGATGTATGCAATGATAATGTTGTCAACGTATAGATTATGTGAGATGGCAACTTATGTTGCCGTTACATTTGTAAAAACAAAACAAAAAAAAAAGGCAAATTCATATAATCATGGAATAAGATAAAAGATTCATAGAAGACAGCCAAATTCCTTTGATAGCATGTATCAAAGGAAGGACCATCAACTTCAATGGTCCCATGATGATCCTACAACAACAAAAGCATGAGGCCCACCATTTGGTGCCTCCTAAGTACATATAATTTTTATTTATTTATTTATTTATTTATTTATTTATTTATTTCGATTAAGTATCTTTGCCAAGTACTCATCATAAAGAAATTGACCTTTAATTTGCTTCCTGCTTCTTATTTTGCATGTTAATATTATGTGAAATTGGCAATCCAAAGATTATAAAATTAAAATTTTTATGGTTGCTATCATAAGTCAGCTCATTTGACAAATAGAAGGTAAAGGGCATCGAAGTTTATTTGTTAATTTTTTTTTGGTCTTAGGATATGATTTGGGATTTATCTGAGTTTTTTATATAGATTTCTGGAATTGTTCTTGTTATATCCATGGATAGAAGCTTTATCAAAAAAAATCATTGGAAAACCCTAACATATGGGATGTCTTATAAATCAGGACTTCAACAAGGCCAAACAGTTTGATACAAGGTCATGGTTAGGGGAGATCCCCAATCTGATCATATTTTTTAATAATATTATATTTTTTAAGTAAAAACAATTCCAAATAACAAGTTACTGACTTATATATAAATCTAAAGTAGTATTACATTAAAAAAAAAAAGAAAAAAAAGAAACTAAGTCTAGGTTGGATATGTAAGGGTTAGGATCAGATATAGATCCCACTTGTGTAGGTTTCATAAAGTTATATACCTGAATATAATATATAATCAGGTTAAGCCAAGTCAAAGTTGGATGAACTTCTAGTAGAGACCCAACTATAGAAAGTTTCATGGGTCTATCTTCAAACCCATCCCACATCAAGTTTAGGTTGGGAATAGGTCTAAGAAATTTAATTAAATAACAATCCCTGATATAATAGAATTCAAAAGTTTCTACTAGAAAACAATAAGAGAGTGCTGGTCAGCTAAGGCCCAACCATGATCTAAAGTTTTTAGCATATCCAAGTCTTTTTCTCAAGTTTTTAGCAGAAAAGAAAGCAACTTTGTGTTGCTGAAAGCTTAATATAATCAAGAAGGTTGATGGTGTATTTAGTATTACATTACATATGGCAAAAACATTACTCCCTAAGTTCATGAGAATATAACATTTAAGATGTATTGGCTTGTACTAACATGAATCAAAGATATACAATTTCAGGTTCTTTTTTATGGGTACATGGAAACTATTTAAGGTTTAGTAATCTTATTAAGAAAATATATATGGAAACTAGTTTGGGTCCGGGTTATGTGTCCATTGAAAACTAGTAGTTCTTTAATTCTTACCATTCTTAACCATTGTGAACTTGGTACAATATAAAACTATAGGCTGGGAAATAGCTTTTACCTAAAATGAGTAGGTGACATACTTGTGAAGAAGACCCTGGTCTTCCCAACATGATAAAATGTTGGCATATGGATTAATGACTGGATTGGGTGGGTCAGTTGTGCCTTAATATTCTTTGCATCTCATATTGGCCAAGCAACAATGATTGTAGGCCATTCCATTATTTTGAAATTTGGTTGGTAAACCTACACTCATCACCTCTCCTCATTTTGATCAAATTCAGCTTGGCCACACACAAAAGCTTGGGTACACAAGATATAATTTTGATCAAATTATACTTAATGAATTCACTCACTTATCTTTCATCAATCATGTTGATTAACATGTATTTATATGAATTAAAAACTTGCACAACATCATATACATGTTTCAAGAATATTAAGGCTCCTTGGTTTATAGCTGCATCTTACTCAACATGTTATGATTTAAGATTTGTTCATTATTGCAAATCTTTCATTTGATACCATGTATAACTTTACTATGATCAATTATGATTTTTTAAATATTTTTTACAAAACTTTCATTGTATAGATATATAGATCCATCAATTGATTAATGTATATATTCTATAGCATCCATATATTTATTTTATTTTTGTACGGGTGGAAGAATTATATATAGTGGTCAATTGATTGTCTAGTTTGGATAGTTTGAGAATTACAAATAATTTTATAGGTATTTATAGTAATCAAGCGGTATGGATAGAGTTTCAAATATATTTCAGACAGTATTTTCTTTTAGTTCTCCTCATACATCTTTAGTCGTATGGGGAGAACTAAAGAGAAATGCTATCGAAATTTTTCTGGAGCTCTTATTACATATCGTTTGATTACTGTAAATGACCTATATAATTAATACAATTCTTGAATGGGATAAGATCTATCTTTATCTATTAGTTGGTGATATGATGCATTTATTAGTTAACCTATGTTATTTTTCACATATTTTTTTAAAAAAATTACTTGGTGCATTGTTATTGGCTGAAGAATTTTTTTGTATTTAGATAACTTGAAAGTTAGAGCATTTTATCCTAAAATGAATAAAAGCTGGATAAACAAATTGAGAAATATCAAAGAATATTTAGATGGAGTTTGTGATTTCATTAAATTCGGTATAGACAAAAGTAGTTTGAATAAAAAGATTTTATGTCCATACCGACGATGCATTAACAGTTCCTATCTAAATCCACAAACAGATGAAGAATATTTGATATGGAATAATTTTGCAAGAGGCCTGAGTGAGTTTTTCATGGAGAACTAATATTGCCAGAATCAAGTAATTAACCCTCGACATATCTTGGATCCAGTAATATGCAAGAGAATTCAATAGGAGATGATGATATAACAGGTTTGATCACAGATGCTTTTCGACATGGTGTTCAAAACTTTGAAGGTTCAACTGATACACATGAAATAACTGGAATATATGAAGGTTCTACATTCATTGAACAAACATATATTGATGAGCAGATACAACCATCAACTTCTGAGTCAGCTTGGTATTATTTTTAATGAAAGATGTAGATGAACAATTATATCCATGCTATTTGAAATTTTCTAAAATCTCTTTTCTTATACATTTATTCCATATAAAATACATGAATGGATGGTCGAGAAAGAGTTTTACCATGCTTCTCAGGTTATTAAATTATGCATTTCCAGAAGGCAATGATTTGCCATTCTCTTATTATGAAGCAAAGAAAGTTATCAACAATCTAGATCTTAGATATCAAAAGATTCATAGTTATTCGAAAGACTGCATATTATATCATGTGAAAATACTGATTGAGAGTCATGCAATGTATGCGGATCTTCATAATGGACAACTCATGAAGAAGATGAGGATGATGTAATAAATGGAACAAATATACTGCAGTATACAAAGAAATCGATGAAAGTAATGCATTACTTTCCTCTTATTCCTCGATTGAGGAAGCTATAGATTCATCATTGAAAATAGCATCATTGATGAGATGGCATCATAAAGGGCGTATGAAGGATGGAATGTTGAGACATCAGCAGATAGTTTAGAATGGAAAGCATTTAATGCTAGACATTCTAATTTTGCCTCTGATATTTGTAATGTTCGGTTGGGTTTAGCTTCATACGGCTTCAATCCTTTTCGGACTCTAAATTCTATATATAGCACTTGGTCAGTTGTTATAATACCATACAATTTATCACCATGGTTATGTAGGAAATAATCCTCACTTATCTTATTAATGATTATTCCATGTGATAAGGGTCCAGGAAATGATATTGATATTTTTCTATAACCTTTAATAGAGGAATTGAAATAGTTGTGGAAAGGTGTCGATGCAATTGATGCTTCCAATGGTGAAATATTTAAACTACGAGCAGCTTTGTTATAGACTATTAATGATTTTCCAGCATATGCCAATTTATTTGGCTGGAGTACAAAGGGACGGGTTACATGCCCTTGTTGTGTAGATTCGACATATTCAATTTGATTAAAACATGGAGAAAAATTTTGTTATATGAGACATCGTTGATGGTTAGAACCAAATCATCCATTTCATTTTTAACAAGATTTATTTGATGGTACCATGAAAATAAGATGTGCACCTATTCCACCTTCTGGAACTAATGTTCATAGACAAATGGATTCTATCAGTTACATATATGGTGAATTCTCAAAGTCTTCTAAAAAAGATGAAAGGATGATCAAGAAGGATTGGCAAAAGAAGTGACTACTGGTACTATGGATGCATAGGTATTTGAAGATCCTGATAATTTTTTTGAAAATGAAAATGAGGAAGACGTACAGATATCATCTACAAATTAGCCCAGTAAACATTTATGAAAGAAAAGAAGTATCTTCTTTGACTTACCTTATTGGAAACATAATCTTATTCAGCATAATCTTGATGTCATGCACATAGAGAAGAATGTATATGATAATCTGCTTGGAACATTGTTGAATCTTGATCGAAAGACCAAAGATAACATGAAGGCCCGAATGGATATACAAGAATTGGGTATCCGACATGAGCTTCATCCCAAAAGCTTGCTAATGATAGAATTTATTTACCTCCTGTATTTTATACTATGTCTACTCAAGAAAAAGATATTTTTTTAACAGTATTGAAAAATATTAAAGTACCTGATGGATATGCATCAAACATTTCAAGGTGCATGCATCTTAAAGACCGAAAAATTTCTAATCGCAAAAATCATGGTGGTCACATATTGATGCAAGATATCTTTCCAATAGCTTCAAGATCATTAGTGCCTAAACAAGTTCTTACAGTCATAATTCGGTTATCATCATTCTTTAAAGCATTATGTTCAAAGGTTATTGATCCTGAAGAGCTTGATCAGTTGAAGTCGGATGTTGTGGTTACACTTTGTCAAATGGAGAAGATTTTTTCACCTAGATTTTTACTATTATGGTATATCTACTCATTCACTTAGCTTTAGAAGCCAAGCTTGGTGGACCGGTATACTATAGATAGATGTATCCTATTAAGAGATATCATTGTCAATTTTTAATCTCTATATAATTTTTAATAAAAGTAGGTGATGATGATGTGTAAATAAATTTTTTAATATTGTAGGTATCTTGTACGATTGAAAGATTATGCACAAAACAGAACCTATCCAGAGGGTTCGATTGTGGAAGGATATATTGCTGAAGAGTATTTGACATGTTGTTCAAGATATCTTCAAGGTGTAGAGATTGTATTTAATAGACCTCAATGACATAGTGATTTCGTAGATAATGCTGAGTTGTATAAGTGTTCTACTGCTGGAAGAGTAATGGAAAAAGGTGAAATATTGTATTAGATCAGAAATCAATTGCACAAGCATATCTTATATGTTACTTCATAGTGAAATAATATCTGACTATCGAAGGTTACTATATTTAACGTATTTCAAGTTTAAATATCATATCTTATTTTTTAAAATATATTATAAATATAAATTTTATGTAGTGAATTTTTAATGTCTCAGCAACAAGCTAATTATAGCACTCAACCTAATCCAAGGATTGAGCAGCGATAGTTAGTCGAGTTATTTCCTACATGGCTTTCAAAGTAGGTTTGACATATATTTAAAGAATATATGGATAGATTTATCATCAAATAACTTGTTAACATTTCTTATGATTTTTTTAGGTATCAACAATGATGAAGAGAAATTGTTCAGATAAATTAATAGCCCTGGCTCGAGGACCTAACAAAGTTGTCATCAGATATAATGGTTTCATAATCAATGATTTTAAACTTCATACTAAAGATCACGAGAAATTTAGAAAAATATAAAATAGTGGTGTTATGGTAGAAGCTGATGGAAAGACTTATTATGGTATACTTAAAGATATATATGAGTTAGATTACTACGGAATCTTTAAAGTCATATTATTTAGATATGATTGGATAAATATAAACTCATCCAGGGATTTGAAAAAAGATGCAAATGGATTTACACTTATAAATTTTATAATACATGCTGGTGTCTTATTGAAGGATGATCCATTTATTTTTTCTTCTCAAGCTCATCAAGTATTTTTTTGTACAAGATGCAAAAGATAAAGGCTGGACTACTGTTATTAAAATAAAACATAGGGACTTATATGATATAAAAAATAGCTGGAAGATGATGAATATGATGATACTTATACACATCCCATGCCATTCAATTTTGTACCAGTTGATGACGTACATGCTACACTATCCTTGGTTAGGATGAAAAGTGAAGAAAATGCTAATGCTTGATTTTTATTGATATTAAATTTTATAATATATGTAATTTATAGTAATTATTATATTAAATTAATATTTATCTTCACTAGTTCTGACTCTGATATAAATGATAGGTGATATTATGTCGCGCTCGTGATGATTTCTTGGTGTGCAGTTCCAGCACTCATGGACAGAGGACGGCACTTCTGCTTTGACACAGAAGGCTGAGGCTAGTATTTCTTCAACATGAGATGTCCATACCGATCCTTAGTCAATACCGGATGTTGCGTCCAGTCCGTCGGCATACCAGTCTACTGCAGGTCATCATCCTCGGGGCATCATGATCCTCTTATCGATCCAGCAGATGATGAGCTACACATTCAGGATAATTTATTCTAATATCCTTGGTTAGATAAAATTTCATTACACTTTTTACTATAGCTTACTTATATTTATTTATATGCAGACGGATCTGGGAGGGTTATATTTATTTTCATGTAAACAGTAAACTAATCCTATAGATGATAACTTGGAATTTCCCTCCTCCATCTTCCCTCATCTTTTTATCACTTCTTTTACCAAAATAATAAATTTATCATTATTACAATATCATATTAATCATTAAAATTATAAAATAATTCATATCAAGAGAAGCTAATATATCTTCATGTAGTTTTAAAATTTAAAATTAAATATCGTTAAGATTTGAGATGGATTAAAAATTTATCCAAATAGATTTGGAATTGGCTTATCAAATATATGCTATTCGAATCCAATTTTATGCATATATTAGTTTTTATAAAAATTCTGACCACAAATCCAATCTAACATGACCTGATCCAACTCTTCTTATCTAGTTGATCCGATCTAATCTAACCTGAGATAGATATGGGAAGGATATAAATATGAAATTTTTAATTATAAGATTGATATGTAAATTGACTAACCCGATCCATACTCGAGAATACGAGTTGTGGCAATATGAGCAACATAAGACAATAATTGAGAGATTGAGGGCAAGGGCACTAAGGGATTTCATGGTGGCCAATGAAGGTGACGAGGAGGTGAAGGGTGAAAGAAAGGCTATCAACAAGTGGAAGGGAGAAGAGGGAGCGGCCGAGGGCAAGAAAGGAGAAGGACAATTAGAGAGGAGAGGAGACAAAAGAGGGGAAGAGCATGGGATGGGGAGAAGATCACATCGGCCAAGAGGATTCAGACACAGGGAAGGTAGCAAGGTCAAAGTTAATAATTTTGTCAAAAAAAATTGATGACCTTCAAATATTATTATTTTTTCTTATAAGATTAGCCACTTTTTATTATCCTTTTATCCCATAGTTTAATCGTTTAAACAGTACTTAGAAAAGAAAATAAAATTTTTATTCATAAGATTATCTTATCCTTTAAGATTTGCACCAATTCTATTCTTTCGAAGCAGTTCCTAAGAATTTGTTTGGATGATTGAATTGAAAATCCTATAACACTTATAGATCGGGCTAGTATATCCAACAAATCACAGGATTACATGCTGAACCAGATGTATATTCATAGGAATGGCTTATTATACATAGAAATTTGCTCTACTATACATGAGAATATTTAAATTCATTATATACCCATCATCACTCATTAATCAACATGACCTCCCTATTGAAACACAGCCTTGAATTGCTGGACCTTTTCAATGGTAATCAATCATCAACGCACAATTCAATTCTGAGAAGGCAATGTCACTTTGAATATTCAGCTGATATGCAAAGCCAAGTTAAGCCTCAACATGAAGAGGAAAAATGGAAAAAATAAAAATCAGCAATCAAATTTTGAAAAAAATGAATGCTTGTTACTACAACAATCATCAAACTTGACACATAGAATACATGCAAGGATCAGAATGCCCAGCGATGCAAACATCCCCATGCACGCATGCTCTTTGTTGCACAACAAAAAGAACTCGGTAACAGATTCAAATCCCTTCCAGAAATTAATTTCTAGACAACTAATCATGTGCTTTCTCCATGTCCTGTCATGGTGTTTGAACATTCGAGTCCTTGGGCTTCTCCTCCAAGGATGGCCGGTTCTCCGAGTCAGAGTGCCGAACCTCCTCGATCATCCTAATAACTTCCTCCATTCTAGGACGTTGATCTGGAGCTCTTGCAACACATGTCATCGCAATCTGGAGCATCTGAACCATCTCTTCCTCAATGTTCTGATACCTCATCAGCTCCACATCAAAAACTTCTGCAGTCCACTCTTCTCGGACAACAGACTGGACCCATCTTGGTAGATCCACGACATCATCACGTCCTGGAGATTGAAGTGGAGCTTTTCCGGTAAGCATCTCAAGGAGTAAGACACCAAAGCTGTAGACATCGGATTTCTGAGTGGATTTTCGTGTCTCGATTACTTCAGGTGCACGGTAGCCCACCACAACTCGGGAGGGAGTTGCGTGGGTGTTCATAAGGGGGGCAAGTCCGAAGTCAGATACGCAAGCTTCAAGCTCCTGGGTGAGGAGGACATTAGAGGCCTTGATGTTGCCATGGGTGAATTTTCCACCTCCTTCAGTGTGTATATGAGCTATGCCACGTGCAGCTCCAAGTGAGATCTTTACCCGTGATTCCCAGTCCAATGGTGTTTTTCCAGCACCCTTGTTTCCTGTAAGTTATATTTGAAGGGAGATCACAATGATGCAATTTGGTCATTACTTGTTATCACAGGAAAGTTACAAGATTTATCTTTAATCTTCAACTTTCTTTGCAAATAAAGAGGTAAACATCTATCTCATTTATGATTAAGTTATGATACCATGGAACAATTAATTAAATTGAGAAATCAAAAACAACACGGCAGATTTTTTTTTTTTTTTTGAAAAAACAATTTATTATACTCTACGCCTACAAGTCATTCAGGACAAATATGGTCATATTTTATAGAGAAAAGCAAGTGATATTGATTTCTTGTCTTGTAATGCGAGGTTTCTGACTCTTGTCATTTAGATAGCAACAAGTCCCATTTATTTGATCACACATGATGATATATGCATACATATACATACATACATACATATATATATATATATATATATCCTCATGAACAGTGCAAATAATTGAACCAAAAAAAACATGATACGTAGAACCGAACAAAGGAGCCAGAACAACTGGAACAAAACATTGTCCCTATCTTCTCTTCTAAGTAGGAAGCTGAAGAGCATGACATGTTGCAAGTTGCAAACTTAGGGGCTTCATACTGTTAGTCATGTTAAAGCTTTGATGATGTCAGATGAAAGTATCCTCAACTGCGTAACGAGGACTCCATTGCGATATACCAAGTTGATCATCCACTTTATGATTTTCAAAGTATAATTTGAAAAATGCTATGGGATACCATGATTCTCAAAATATATTCAGTCCACAAAAAAAACTACAATGTTGTTGTCAAAAAACTGCAATATAAGTTTCCAATCCTAAACTAGTTCATAGCATGTATTAATCCTGGTAAATTATTTTATAAGGAGTGTCATAGTTCAGTCCATAAGACGTCCTCAAAGTGCACGAATACAGCAAGCCTATCTCCAACCACAAGAGTACGCATATGCAACACCTATCAGTGGGATAAACCAGCCGGTTCTCATTCCTCTTTCTACAAGTATGCAAAGACTGAAGCACAAGAGCTGTCCTCAACTGCGTATGACCACATTCAACACAAAACAGACTTGGCTTTGCAGCACATATATCTACCAGAACCAGAGCAGCCATGACAAGGCTTAAATAGCACTCTCCAAGAAGGTTTGGCCAAGGATCTGTCTTTAATAAATATTGTCAACCCAGACTTTATGTAACCCTTAAAATAACAAATTGTTGGAGAGCAGAATCATAAAGAGTCTACATAAGATGTTGTAAAAGATCATGCGAGGATTCATAATATTTTGTAAGTACTTCAACAGGCTTCACGTCTAATTTATCTTTATTCTTTGAACCGAAAAAATTGTTTGTTATAATCTTATTCAGAAAACCTGATATAACATCCTAGTATGCATCATTTTGCTACCTTTGAATCATTGCTTCAATGCCTTTATCTAGTACCGGACTGTCTGCTTTTGCAACAAAGAAATTTCATCACACAAATATTATGGAAAAAAATGGTGGTTCCCTTCAAAATGAGTTAGAGAGTTCACAAGTCCAACCATGGCTCAAACCAAAAAATGCTATCAAGCGATGTAATCAATAAGTTTGTCATGGCTACACTAAAATTGCAGTTAGGTGCAGTGAGGTATATGCACAAATCAAGGCCCTCCCAATTGTAGCAACGAAGATTCCATCAACCTGGTAAGGTCATCAGAGCCGTTTACTGTGATGTCTGGTGTGCAATATGTAACTTGATCTTGATGGCATTTTTTTTGTCAGCATTGCACAATGCACAATTATAATTAGCAAAGTTCTCTAATGACCAGCTTCTCTCACATGAGAAAAAAAATGGAGTTTTATAAACCAATGAAGGTTTTAGGTGGTTATACAGGAAACCAAAATAATAAAAATTTAGGTTTTGCATGGGTTGGACTTTAGAAACCAAGATTTTAAAACTGACCTGTGAAGATGGATCTTTATCATATAAATAACTAAATATCATCCAAGACTACATTGATTTTCACACCACTGGTTAAGTTACATCTGTTGTCAGCAAATCATGTCTCGGCAAAACAGATAAGCCCAGTTAGTTACTTGTCAGACTATGGCAAATATAACTTTTCATTTGAACTGAGTTATGCTAAAGAACCAACATAGAATATTGAGTCATATTACTACTCATCTGCAGATGACCATTCAGTCTGATAAAAGAAATTGCCATTATGATGTTCATATTTGGCATTTTGAGATCATTAGTTTTGCCAATAATGTTAAAATGGATTCTTAAACATAGCTCAGATCTAAAGATTTTATCTAGTTCGACCTATATTCAACATCTTGGTTTGTCCAATGCTCTGTGCAACAAGCATTCACGCTTTTTAGATTGCATATATTAACCAACAGGCCACAGTATTGATTGCATTTTCCTTGGTAAAGCAGTTCACTACTACTAGACAAAATATAAATGACCATAGAGATGGGGAGTTTAAATAGGCATACCATGCAAGAGGGTAGAGAAGCTGCCAGAAGGGACATAGTCATAAACAAGAAGCTTCTCATCCTTGGAATAGTAATAAGCACGAAGTGGCACCACATTTGGGTGCTGTCCTACTCTCCCTATTATTTCCATCTGCTGCTCAAACTCTCTCTTCCCAACCACCACCTCTTTCAGCCTTTTCACCACTACTGTTGTACCATCTTCAAGAACAGCTTTATAGGTGGTCCCGAAACTCCCCTTCCCAAGAACTTCAGCAGAAGCTCTTAGTAGATCTTCTAGGTCAAAATTATATGAACAACCCTCAAAGAAAACCAACTTGTTCTTCTCAGCTTCTTGAACCCCACTGCTGTATTCCTCTTTAGGTTTTTCACTCCTTCCGCCAGCAGGACCCTTTCCCTTTGACACAGCACTGCCTTCCCTATCTCTCCTCTTCAAAAAGAACACTACAAGTACAACTGCCAGTAGAAACAGCAGGGTTCCTCCACCAGCGGCAATTGCAATTATGATACCCTTACTCAATTTTTTCCAAAAGCTTTTTTTGGGCTTTGGGGGGAATGCTGGTGGGGGTGACGTTGGTGAAGGAGAAACTCCTCGGCATTGTTGTAGAGGGGGACCACATAGAAAAGGGTTTCCTAGGAACGATTCAACTGGGAATTTGCGGAGAGAAATTGGTATCTCGCCACTAAAGTTGTTGTAGCTCAGATTCAAATGTCTTAGCTTGGGAAGTTGAAGGTCAGGGATGGATCCAGAGAGTGAGTTATTTTCAAGATACAATGCAGTAAGTTGAGTAAGATTTTTCATCGCCAGTGGAATTTTTCCGATAAAAGAATTATAGGAGAGGTCAAGAAATGTGAGGTTGGAAGAGAGTGAAGTAGGTATAATTCCAGATAAATTGTTGTGCTGAAGGAAGAGAGAGTGCAGAGAAGGAAGCAATGCAACTTCTGGAGGAAGGTACACAGTAAGGCGATTGAATCGGAGGCTCAAGACTTCAAGGGCATCAAGCCTTCCAAGTGTATTAGCTGGAATCGGCCCTAGGAGCCCAGCCCCTGGTAGTCGGAGGGTACGCACATGGGTTTGATCAAGCATACAAGTGACTCCAACCCAAGAAGAGCAGATGGGGGTTTTAGAACTCCAATTTAGTTTGCGTCCATGATGGATTGCAGCCATAAAAGCAAGAAGGGCTTGCTTATCAGAAATCAGGTCAGCCAGTGTTAAAGATGGAATGCATAGCAGGAGAAAAAGAAAAGGAATTGGGGCAGAGAAAGAGAGGTGATCCATGGCTAATTTTGTAGAAGGGTGCAAAAGAACACAATTATTCAAGTCGCTGGTCCTTCCAATCCTGTTGCAATGAAAAAATCAAAAAGATTAGAAAAGACTGAGCAGATGATATGGACATTAGAATCATAGTAAAATAACAGCATATTGTGCTTCTTGTCAATATTGACATTAATTTTCAGTAATGGCTTTCTTCATCCAATACTAAAGAAGAGCAGGGAGTACAGAATGAAATAAAATTTGCCAACAAAAAAAGTGGAAGGCCTTCGTAAATGTTATCCTGTTAAAAAGAAACCTATCATTATAACAAAAGAACAAATCAATGTCTAGAGTAGTAACCATCTTTCATTAAGAGGGAGAAGGAGGAGGAGGAGGAGGAGGAGGAGAAAATGGATACTTTCTATGGGTTTATCAACACTCTTCTCAAAAATTCAAACTTTAAAAGCTTAAAAAAATGCGGTTCATGAAGACCTGGAAAGGATCCAATTGATTGGCGGAGAAAAACAGGAAAAGATCAAGCACTGTGATAATTGCTAGGTAGGGGACCATCTCAACTGCCAGATAGCTCATCTCTCTCTCATTGAAGAGAACAAGGTTCTTCTTGTCTGTTTATTTTCACACCTAAGCTTTAGAATTTTTGTTACCCCAATTTTCAAAGGGGCAGTTGGGTCACTATGAGAACAGAAGAACATGAGTCTCTAATAGAGAAAACTCCAGTCTTTCTCAAAGAGTGACGAGGCAAGAAAACACAATTATTTATGCAAACAAAGCCAGAGAGCTTGAGATTGGTTTAAAGGAAATTAATCAGCATCCGCATCCAAAAGGCAAAAAAGCAAAGGCCAAAAACAAGGCTCAAAAAAAACTTTGCACAAAGAATATATTTTTTAAAAAATCTGCCCACAGTAGTGCAAGCCAACTACTACCATACAGAAATACAGCAGCAAATAACGCATTGCTTATCTTAAAACAATCAACGCCCCAAAAGACCATCAAAGAGCGCAAGCATAGGTGGAATCATCTTTTTTTTTTAAATAAATAAAAGGAAAAAACTTGGAGCTTCGGAGCAGGTGAAGGACTTCAGCAAAGCAATGGGTGAGGTAACATGGGCCAGCCTGGCGCATGTTAGACTCACACATTATAAAGACAATGACGCATAGAAACTAGCACAAATGCACAGAGAGGACTTTTTTAGAACTTTAAAAAAGTCTTAAAAAAATTCAATGTCATAAATCTTAATCTCACCTGATTCAAAGAGCAGAAACCGATCTCGTCAGCTCCATTCACCAATTTTTCAAGGATTTATCAATAAAGCAGTGAAAATCTTCAAAATTCTTGAAAAAAATTGCAAGTTTTCTACAAAGAAACTAAGAGAAGCTACATTGTAACAGAGTAGACATTCACGGGTATTAAACATCAAATCGGATAGTGCCGGGGTACTATCCACGGTTTCCACTTCACATGGCTCTCAAGAACAACTCGAACAGGAATGCGAGCAAAACCGTAAAAGAACGAAACCCAAGAAGCCACCGTTCTAAGCCATAGCATGCAGGAGCTTAACAAACAATTGAAATTAGTAAGAACTCGTGAACTAATTCTCCAATTGGAAGCCGCATATGACTCCCGGAGCTTAAAGATGCAGCCTCTCACCAGAAAAATAATAATAATAAAGAAAAGCGGAAATGTCTCAAACTTTTGCAGCAGAACCAGAAATAAGCGCCAGATCGGAGCAAGAAACCTATTCTCCTAGAGGCATTTGCCAACAATCTTCCACGAACCTGGGTTTAAAAGCTCCGAATCCTCCATTGCAACTGGAAACCAGACCTCCATGTCCCCAAACAAACGAAACCTACGTAAAACTCAAGGAATTCATCTCAGAAAGCGATCTTTTAGGCTTTTGATCAGCCATTGGAGCCGTGGCAAGAATTTAGGCGAAACACGCAGAGACTTCTCCCAGGAACTCGAACAGTCCCTCCAAGAACCCGCCTCCAAAGCTCCCACCCCTGCTACCAGCTCGCGAGATCGATCCTTTAAGGCACCGAGTCCGCCATGCGTGTTAGAAAGAGAGAGAGAGACAGAGAAGCGCCCGGGGGTTTGGGGTGTGAGGCGAGAAAAGTGCGTTGAAGAAGCTGGGTACAGAAACACGCCCTTGATAATTTCTAGAATTACCAATCCACCCTCATCTGGGGCCTAGCAGCCGTATGGGGTCACGCGCATCACACGTGACGGATGAGCGCCGGGTACGTGTAAATTCTCTCGGTGAGATCAGAACCGTGGGATCGGTGGGTCCAGTTCGTACTACCGCGGAAGGTAGCGTCCGCGGTGCGCTAGTGCTTCGACGCAGACAGCTCATGCTACGACCAGGAATGACAATATTTTGTGTAAAATTTGGATCATTTAATTTATAATAAATATAAATTATATAAAAAAAATTTGACTCGGATCGAATATGGATAGTAATACTCTTCGATTCAAACTCGATTCATTTATATATAAAAAAAATTATATTTATAAAATATTTAAATAAATTTGATATGGAACGGATATACTCGATCCGGCGTGATTTGTTTAATTTTTAAATAAATTAAATTTTATAAGATCGAATATATCCAACCTAATTTGATCTATATGCAATTTTTTTATACCGGTCTGGATATTAAACGAATATATAATGAATAATTTTTTAATATAATGGATATGAATTTTGGATGGTCCTATTCAAATCAGACCCCTTGCCACCCCTCGGCTACGTGACCCATCCGTATACCAAACGTCCTACGGACGTGGCAGGAAGGAACGCGGCTATGGAGATTCGCCTGGGTACTTAGTTGGGGGCCAAGCATTTCTCGCGTTGCTGGGTCCACGAAAAAGAACACACATGATTGGAGGAAAAGCTCATTGGTAACAACTTTCTTGGCACCCTCACATCATGAAATTTTTTTTAAAAAAAATAAAAATAATTATGAAAACGGTAATCTGATTGATAAATATTTTATCTCATTAGTAACGGATCATGAATTTACTTCACTATCAACCGGATTAAATATAAATTTTGCTGGAGCCCACAATTATTCCCGTTCTATTAAATCGCATGTATTTGAATATTACCAAGTAGAATAGAACCTGCGGGATAGTTATATCAAAATTTATTTTTTTATTTTTTTTATCAAAAAAATAAAAAAATTATAAATATTTTTTAATATATATATATATATTAAAATAAACTAGATATATATATATATATATATATATATATTGTCCTCATTCTATTAGATTATGCGAATCTGAACAATACCTGACGGGATAGGGGCTTGCACGATAGCTATACTGGGATTCATCCCTCTATTTTTTTTTATCAAACAAAATAAAAATAAAAGGATATAAACATTTCTAAGAAAAAAACATAATACATATATTAAAATAAAATGGAATATATATATAATCTCCGGTCGAAGTCATTAGATAGAAAAAAATATATAGCCATTAGATAGTCTATTTCTGGACGAAGTCCTTCAGTCCGTCAGATGGAAAAATCATCAAGACAGGTACAAGCTGCCAACCAATCGGTTGGATGTTTCCTTTCTTAATTTGTATGTATATGAGAAACTATAGTGAACTAATTTAATAGATTTCGTCCATTGTTGAATGTCTCGTAGCAAGGGAAGATTAGCATACTTAGAAGGAGGCTGAGACACCTGGGTTATTACTATCATAAAATCTCCTTTTATGAAAAACCGCTGGACTCTCGGCTTACGTTACGTACAACCACCTACAAGCCATACCATAGAGCAACAAGCTCGGAAGAAAGAGTAGAGAAGAATATGCTAACCGTTTGCTGCTTGTAAATAGCAACTTCCACCGAACATCACGAATAATGAATGCAGGACCTGCAGCATTTGATTGAACAGATCCATTGAAGTTAAGTTTTAAAATACTGATGTTGTAGGGGCAGCCAGGTGGCAAGCATATGACCTGTTTGTTGAGTTATTAGATATAGGCAAAACACTACCCTACCACCTCGGTTGGTTCTGAAACGCAGGAAAGTCCGGGCTTTGAAACATATCCATAAGAAACAACAAAGATTTTCTTACTAAACCAGGAGGAGACAACATAGAGAACTGAAACGGTCGTTCATTCCTGGTAGTCCACAGCAACCAAGTAAAATAGGCAACTAAGGATTTCTTCTTACTCCTCGACATAGTCGATCAAAGCCAGCAAAGAGTTTGGATAAAAATCCAAGCCACACTCATTAACCAGGTTTGCCAACAGGTCTGAGCATAGGAACAAGTGACGACAACATGTTCACTATAAATTATAAGGATTTTGCTACGATACTCTAAAAATTATTTTGATATTTTTAGTGTTCGCTTATTTTTTATCATTGATTAAAAATGGATTATTTCGATTTCAACAGGTTGAAGATCAAGAAACATGATTAGTGATGTAAATATTTCAAAATTTAGGATTGTTTCATACGAATCAATTAAAATATTTTTTCCTAAATAAAATATTTCTAAGCATCTTCAGCATAGACAATGCCTGAATAGAGAGAGTCTTTACCATGAATGGCGAAGTAGCTAGGGCGGCACGAAGGAACCTTGATAGGGGGCTGCAAAGAAGTTGCAGCTGGAATGGGGCAGCGTGGAGAAGCTGCGAGTGGGCAGGTGGGGCGATACGAAGGAACGGCAAGTGGGGGGCCACGGGGTGACAAGCTACGTACAGGCATCGCGGTAGAGCTCGAGAGTTGGGGGGCGGTGGGATGATGAGTCGCGGGAACCGCAAGGAGAGTGTGGGCTGCGCAAGAGCTGGGAGGGGTGGGGAGGAGCAGTAGGGCTATGAGCCGCAAACGCTGCTAGGGGGATGTGGACTGCAAAAAAGCTTTGAGAGTGAGAAGGACCACGGATCGAGAACTATCGAGGAAATTAATTAGGGGGTGCAGCGGGGCGACAAGCCACGAGGGAGTAGTCCGGGCTGCAAAGGAGCTACCGAGGGAGTATGGCAGGACCATAAACCACAAGGGGATGGTGCGAGCTGTCGAAGAGTTGGGGGACGACAAGCTGCATGCACCACAGGAGAAGGGGGTGTGGGGGGTGGCGCGCGCAGAGGAGCCACGGACGATGGGGGCGGGCAGGTTGATAAGCCACGTGTGCCATGGAAGGCGGGGTATGGGGGATGATGCGGAGGAGCCATAGCAGGATGACGAGTTATGGGTGGTAGTGTGGGAGTGGGGGATGATACGGAGGAGCCTGCTATGGGTGGTAGTGTGGGAGGGGGGAGGGCAGGGAGGTGCGGAATATCTGCATGGAAAGAGGAGAACTAGCAGCGGTTCTTACATTAACGGAAAGAAAAAATAAAATAAAATAAAAAGGCAAAAAAAATATTTTTTTAATAATAAAATATTAAAAATAATATCAAAATATTCTAAATAATTTTTGTTATATCCCTCTCATCCGGTCTTGAAAAAGTCCAAGGCGTAAAAGTTCAAGGCCCACTAAGATTCATTAACACTGACCACTTCGATTATTCGGTTACAAATATTTCGGTTATGTAGTTACAACCACTTCGGTTATCTGGTTATTCGGCTACAACCACGTTCGGTTATTTGGTTATTCAGTTATAACCATCTTCGGTTATTTGGTTATTCGAATACAACAAATATAATCGTATATGATTATTACAATCTTTATATATAGGATAAGATGGGACATTTCAAGGATAAGCAAGGTCTAAGGGCCAACAGGCCAGGACACTCTACTCACTTCCTTTTTTATCTATATTATTCTTGAATTCTCCATTCTGTTGCTGTCTAGACCACCAGCTAACTTGTTGCTCTCTAGACCACCAGCTGACTTGAGCGTCAGTGTTTCCGTCGAAAATTCGGTTCGGAGCCTTTTGTAGGTGTCCATCCGTGCCCGGAAGCAGGATCAGAAGTACGAGCGGGATACCCGACGCTATCGAAGCTCCGATCTAAATGATTCAGCGATAATAATTTTATAATAAAAAAAATATTAGTAGCATCGTAGCAACTTAATGAGCTGCTTCAAAAATGAATGCCACGGTTTAGAAATTTACAAGGCAGGCCCAAGATACACCAATTTCCACCAGAACGATTTGATCCTCTTGGGAACTTATAAACCCCACGGCCAGTTGAAATGATATGGGTTACATGAATGATAAATTACCTGATAAAAATCTTTCAAGGAGATAGAATTCAGCCCGCTTGTGCCCCAAATAAGCTCATCAGCAGTCCAATTGGCAAAGGCAAAGGAATACATGAAACGACGCTTTGAGAGCTGTGCATCTACTTTGAGAATAGTGCAAGACTCCAATGATTGATGCTGCGAAAAAACTCGATCATCCATTCGCACGATTGGACACAACCCGCTCCCCATGGATAAAATGGTGACATCATATCAGCAAGGAACGCGGAATCCCATACCCATCGTGGAAATAAAAGAGGCCACCTGCGCGGTCGGAACATCGATGTCCGTATTAATGCAGGTAGGCCTTAAAGGGCGTGGGACAGAAAAATTCCAAGGATCATGGAGCACATTGATATTACTTCCATTCTCAGTAGTCCAAATAAATTGATGTTGTATGATAGGCCCATATATATATATATATACACGCATCTTAGGCCAAATGATATAATAATGGCGGGGTCTTTGATAGGGATACCAGGAACTATGGAACTGATATTTACAAACCACTAATCAAGCTAGCCCACGGTGAATCCAGATGCAGCACCAATTGAGCCATCAGCTTAGAAAAAGAAGACTGCTGTCTAAGAAATAAAATAAAGGAGGAATAAATTCTGTCTCTATTTCCATCCAAAAAAATTAAGTTTTGTTCCTACGAAAAAGAAAGTGAAGCGGAAAAAAACAAAAACAAAAACAAAAAGTAGAGTAATGTTATTCTGATTAAAACTGTTAATCCCTAGAATAACTATTTTAAATGAGAACTAGAATAAATTTATTTCTATATAAATGCTCTCATTTTATCCTTGAGTTCAGAGTTATTCCAGATTGAAATTTGGAAAAAAAAGGAAGAAGAAAAAATCAATCGAACAGAGAAAAGAGTAACTATTTCTGTGGTCATCCATGCAGCTTGATCGTGACAAAGAAGCCAATACAAACGGCCTTACGTACTGACATGTTAACATGTGATCGATGACGTACAGGGCCGCGGAGATAACACGTTAATGTGCCTTTTCTTTGACGTGAAAAGATACGGTAAAAATATATGAGACATATAAACGAACGGTAACAAAGATGTGGTAGCTTCATCATTATTTTTTAGAAAGGAGTAGCAACTCGCCACCACTATATATAATATTCCAATGCTGTGGGTTCTCTGTTGGTCGCGAGTGAAAGCACGAGTTTCCTAAAGACCGAGGGAGCTTGAGCATAAGAAGGGATAAATAAACTCCGGATGTCCACCTATTTGGACATATTTGTTTGGATCTAGCTAATTCTAAATTCTTACTTCCGTGTAGGAACTAAGATCTTGCTGTGTATCCAACCAACCTACCACGTTTAATTAAGATGAAGCTAAAAAAAAAAGGATGGACTTGCAATGAGGTGGTAGTTGAGAGATAAATTAGTAAAAACAAAAAACTTTGTTTTAAAAAAAAGGACTGTGTGTTAGAAGAGAAAGGAATATCTTAAGAAGGATATGTGTAATGATGTTGAGGATAAAAAAAAAAAAAAGGGAACAACCTGAGTTACCGTATAAGGACATTAATGAGAGGATAAAATATTTTATTAGGAAGTAATTAGAATGTTAAAGAATTGGTTGTAACTGATGATGACTTATTCTAAGATATCAATTTTGGAGACTATACACTTGTTTTGTCATCAGAAAAATTAATATGTTTAGATATGAATTATTGCATGGATGGCATGGATACTAGTTAATATTAAAAAAAATTAAGAAAATTAGCTTGCTAAACTAGTTACACGCACATGAAGTTGGAAGTAGGGCCATTTTGCTGCACTTGTTTTATTCTTGGCTTTGAGAGCTAAGTTGCATTTCTTTTATTGTGATGGCAGTGCTAGCTCAAAAGCCAGCAGCTCACCTGTCAAGTGCTTGGGAGGCACTACTTAATCATCTAGATCACTAACATACATCCTATAACCATCTTTCCACACAATAAAGTTTTGTTGCCACAAGAAGATTATATCATGCCCTTTCCCTAGCAACTCGGCATGACGACCAACCTATCTTTGCTCCGACATCATCAACCTACAATATGAAAATGTCTCAACAATTACTAAAATAAGTTATTTTGACTACAACCCTAAGTCTGTGCGATTGCATAAAATAAACATCTCAAGATATCTACAAAAGAAAGCTCAATTATGTCATAAACCGGTACCTCACAAACATTCATATTGTCTATTTTTCCTTGCAACCATATTGGAACTCATCAAACTCATATTTTAGACGCTGGCTAGTAAAATAGGGATACAGAGAAGGAAAATCCTAACATCTCATTCAAACTAACTATAGAATGAAGATACGAAAAAGAAAATTTCTGATCTTTCACTCAAACTAGCCGTAGAATGGGGACACAAAGAAAGAAAATTCTTATCTTTTGCTTAAACTAACCGTAGAATGGGGATACAAAAAGAAAAATCCTGATCTCTTACTTAAACTAACAGTCACGAATCCCAGGAAAAGATTCATAGATTTAATCGAATCATTCTCGAGATCCTGCCTCGAATCAATGATCGATTGAAAGTGAGATGAAATCTTTACCGACTGGACTACCTTCTTAACGATATATTTTACTTTTATTATAATCTTACTCGTATACTCTTATGCGATCTATACCTGATCAATTAGCAATTATGCGATTGCAATCGAGCCAAGCAAATGACTTTGAAACCATGCATGTAACTCTCTTCCATCTTTAAAAGTGAAGGCTCCAAAAGTTAATTTAATTTTATTATCACTACTAACATTATTATTAAAATTAATAATGTAAAAATCTTAAAGAATTGGAAAGTCTAGGTCTTATAAGAAGAGAATCGAAAGGAGTTGACATCATACAAGTTAAAAAAAGAAATCAGTACCAAATGCTCGTTTCCCACGCTACCTTCCCCTGCGGAGTCCGTAGCATTTCTCTTTGTTTGGTCCTACGGACACCTCGCTCCAGGGTGGTAAGTAGCAACTTTCTCCCTCCCTACCAACAAAATCCGGTAACCGTCCAAGAATGTCCCCAGAACAACTCAGCCGGTCCGGTTAAAGGTGGTTCGCTCAACAAATGCTGTCTATCATGGGCCCTTCATTCTAATGGTGCAACTGCATTGGAGTTTGGGAAATAGCACCCCCCCCCCCCCCACCCCCGCCTTGAGAGCACCATAAATAAAAACCACAGCATCAACCACTTTCTTTTTCACTGCGAAGAGCCACCCCCTCTCATTAAATTATAGACCATCCTTTTCCCAAAAAGAAAGTCAGGGCATACTTAAGAACACATTTGGTTCGTAATCAAAATTAAAAACAAAGTCGAAATTGGTGGGAATGAAAACCGAAATGATCATTTTCTCAGATATATTTAGTTCATAATTAAAATTAGAATAAAATTTGAATACGACGACGACAAAATTGAAGAATTATAATATTGTTGTTCTTTCCTTTAAAATTAAAATGAAAATGAAAATCCCTCCAAGTAAATGGCCAGAATGGGAATCATTTATTTTCATTGTTATTTTAAAATCCAGTTTGTACCAACCAAACATGCCCCCAATTTACTCGGTTTGCAATTCTAGCTGTAGCTTTGTCTACTCAGCCATAAGTGCATGTTAAATAAGCGGGGCAGGCTGTCTACCTACCAAACCTCGACTGGTTTCTGCATGGCCATGTATAGAAGTAGCTCAGACCACCGAATACTAACAGGTTATTACCAAGTTTCGACCAAATGGATCTATTCTAACCAAGTTATCATGTGCTTGCCTCCCAAAGGAATTGACCCTGCTTTATTTCTTCCTGCTTAACCATTTGGGAGTCTCCAATTAACAATGCATTAATGCTACACCATCGCCTTTGGGTTTACTCTCTCTGCAAGGAGCCATGGAATGTTTTTAGTGAATGGATGGAGGCGTATTAGCTCCAACAAATATACTTGGAATAAATTATTCATATCGATGCTAGGATCTATTCTTCGAAGGATTGATTCCGGTGGACTAAGCTTCTATTAAATATATGTTCATCTTCTAATGGATTTTAGAGTTGTGTCGCCGAACTCAAGTCTTTATACACCGTCTAGGTTTGCTCAATCAGGCTCCTCGTGAGGTCCCGCAAAACAAATCCATTCATTGGAGAATTTCATGTATGAGACATTTCGATGCTTAAATCAGCAAGGGTTCGGGTAACAGATACAAAATCTCAAAAAAAAAAAAAAAAAAAAAAAAGGAATGAGAGAATACTTCAGCCAGCTATTCTTACTTATTCCTAGAGATCCCCTTTACCGGTATTTATAGGGATGGATCTCAACAGAATTTAGTTGAAAGGGCTTCTGGCAGTTAGTTCCGACGTTATTCCGTTGAAAACTAACTCGTGCCTGTTATAACGATAGTTGATTATTCCAGTAAAATAACCAACTCTTTTCTAGCCGTCCTCCTCCTCCTTGAAGTTGGTTGACCTTTGTGAGTGAGTCAGACTATATGAGTGAGTCGGACTATTTGAATGAATCAGACTAATAAATCCATAAGGGATGGTCAACCAATTACCATTTTGTCAGCTTCTAGACCTGATATGGCCTATTATTTATCCTTTGGATCCATTCTGATCTTTTATGAGTCAGATCACTTGGCTTATCACAACAAGAGTCAAACACATGCTAGAACTATTAATGCCTTTAGTAGCATGCTTCCATCCACTCCAGGGGAAGGTTTATACAATCCAAGAAAAATATCAAGTTTAGATCGAGGCAAAGAAGAATCTATTTTCATTGCAGCATTAGGTATGTCTGGCCGTCCATCATGATTTTTTGCCCCAACTACAACAGTAGGAATTTGCACCTATTTAGTAGCAAAACTCGGAATTGAATGATGGATTGTACATAGCCAAGTAGTTGGTGGATCAACTGCCAGTGAAGAAGCTTATGTGCGAGTGTTTTCGCTTGGATTCTCTATAGCTTTCAGGTACAATTGTGGTTCCACATCTGACCTTCCAATAGTAAAATTAACCTTTTGTCTCACAAACAAGATGAGTCTCTCAAATCATATTAATTAGTTTAAATTGGAGTCTTAGTTAAAGTCCAAACGAACTTAATCCCTATTGTAATGTGTCTCATTATCAATTGCAGAAAACCCCACCTTGATTCCATTGGTAGGGAGCAAGCAACACAAAACTGTAGTATTATTCATCAAAAAAAAAAAAAAAACTGCAGTATTAGTGTCATGCTGCTACGCGTGTGCATCAAGCTCAGTCTTATCCATGACATGTTTGGTGAAACTTAGCAAGGAGTATGGGAACCAATTAACAATTAGCTAGCAGTAAAACATGTTAGACATTTGAACCGAGGATGACATGCATGAAACTAATTTACACCAAGGTAGCACCATCATGATGTTATCTGTGTGACATAAAAATTGCACCCTGCAAGGTAGCATATCCTCTATCATGCTGTGAGTTTTATAATTAGACCAATAGCAATTAGATGGCATCAGCACTACTGGCCTTTCCCTTCTCCATCTAGTAAAGCAAACCAAACTTAACGTGTACCGAAGAACAGTGAGGACATGCACCAAGAGCTCTATTCTTAAGCAAACTCTTTGTAGCTGGACTGTAAAAAAATTTCTACCTCGGGACATGGTAATGGAGTATTTGAACTCGAGCAATGTTAGAGAAAACGCATAAAAATTTAACAAGTCGATATCTCAGCCTTACATCGTGCGAAGTTGGCGTCCAGCATTGGCATTAACACCCTGATTTATCTCAACTGGCCAATCAAGTGCCTTGCAGGTGGAAAGAAATGCAAGAAAAAGAAAATTTTAAGGTTAAAAGTTGGCAGTTTAAAATCACTTTAGCTAATGCAATGGTGATGGTCCTTGCGATTCCTATTTGTACTTGGGACTTTGATAGGAGGTAGGGCGCTAACACGGCCGGGCTCTTCTTTTAAAACTAATGATTGAATAGAATATTGTCTTGCTGATAAAAAAACCCTGCGAAGAGGCGATGAACAGCAAGGAAGAACTCGAAACAGTCCTCACATCAACTATTAGGTAGATTCATTTTACCGTAAATAAAGCGTATCAAAGTTCTATACATCAACTATTATTGCTTACTTCAAATAAAATTCCTTTTGGTTGAAATTTCTTTACCATTTATTATTTTTTTTAAAAAAAAATTAAAACAAAAAAATCTTTCATCGATCGCACTTCTTCTTC
The DNA here is from genome assembly GCA_021397845.1 of Areca catechu. Lineage (NCBI taxonomy): Eukaryota > Viridiplantae > Streptophyta > Magnoliopsida > Arecales > Arecaceae > Areca > Areca catechu. Next base: position 37,999,175 of record CM038040.1, read on the forward strand.
GACGAGCAATGCGAGACTTTAGAACTCTTCTTCAATTTGAACTTCATCTTAGAGAAGTCCGACATTCTTCGATCTGAACTCTTCTCCGTTGTTTCTTTTTAAAAAAAGTATGAGGCTCTCGATTCTTGAAAACCTCAAGTCCTAATTGCTCTATACTCGTTGCAACCCTTTGGTCCCATTTTTTTTTATCCTCATCTGAAAAAATATCTTTCTCTTAATCGATTGCCATAGCTAAGAAGGTATTGATCCATCTCTTGATTCATAGCCGAGATCAAGAAATGTATTATCCGTTTGGTTTATTGTTGTGGTTTAAAATACCTCTTTATATTATTTCAGGATCCTATAATTTAGATATTTATATCATTTTTATATCCAATTTCAGGATAATTACATAGTGAATTACTTCTCCTCTGTCATGGATGTAGATAGTTTTATCGAACCACGTACATTTTTTATCTTTCTTGCGCTTATTATTTATGCCTGTGAAGTGTTCGATAAATTATTTAAATGAGAGGAAATAATTAATTAGAAGCCTAAAGTGATCCGATTTGCTGTGCGCATCCCCAACAACTGGTATCAGAGCATTTGGATGGCATCTGATGGGCAACAAAGTTCATCAATGGCTCATGAGATAATTAATTTTCATTCCACTATCACAAGGCATGAAGTGGTGATATTTGATGGCACAGGATATTTTGCACTATAAAAAGTAAGAATAAAATATCTGTTAGTCAGGGAGGGTGTGGCATTAGCCCTCAAGGATATGGATACAATTCCAAGAGATACTGAGGTTGTCAAAGAGGAAATCATGAAAGAGATCCAGGAACTTTATTTTTGGGTTTGAGTGACAAAGTTCTTTGCAATGTTGTAAATCTTGATACAGCTAAAGGTATATGATGGGGACATTGGCCCAGAATTTGAAGCAGCCCAGATTAAACCTGAAGCCCAACCTAAAAGCCAACCCAGAACCTGAAGCCCAACCCAGAAGCCAGCCCAGAACCTGAAGCCAATCCAGCCCAAACCCTGGGGCCCAAAATCATGAGCCGATGAGCACACATTCCGGTGCAACACAAATTCCGAAGTACACAAACCTCAAAGCAGTTTATTTCTATGGGTGTACGAGAGATTGGGATATTAGGAATTTTTAGGATTTATCTCGATTGTTTGAATGTTTATTTTAGGATTTACTTTATCCCTAGTTAGATTAGTTTATTTTTAAAAATAAGTAGTTTGAATTTGTTAGGATTGGGATTGAGATATCTGAGATCAAAATATAAGATATCTTAGATTAGTCTATTTAAGGTTTGGTTATTCATCAATAAAACTAGCGAAGATTATTTTGATAAAAAAATGCTTGGGTGTCTCGATTGCTCCCCCTCTCCTACTTCTTTTCCCCTGCTCTTCTCTCTTCTGGTCCTTCCCCTGAGACTCGCTGTTATCTTTTCTTCCCGGATCTTCCATCTTCCTCCTCTAACTCTCTTGCTTCCTCTTGTTTTCCCCTTCCCACTCTGAGAATCCCAGCTTTCCAAGTCAAGCCCTCTAGTTTTTGATTTTTGGTGTTGATCCATGGAGAAGCACGACCGCCCGATCGGATCCGGCATCCGCCCGACCAAGCCAACCCCCACCGCCAGTCGACCCGTCGTCCGTCAGATAAGTCCACCGTAGCCTCCACTGCACAGATCTCCCAGATCCGCCCGACCACCGTCTCCCCGGATCTGCCCGACCGAGCCACCCAATCGCCGGACTGTCGCCATCAATGGATTCGTGCCACCGCCTCCATGCTCGCCGCCTCCGTCCGATGCCGTCACCGGTGGAGATCCCATCCAAAGCCAATCCTTGCCGTTCCCTCCGTCTTGCTCATCTCCCGGCTTGTCCGACCGCCGGACCCCTCCAAACGCCCCGCCGTCAACTCCGCCATGGCCGTCGCCGCCCTGCCAGACCAGCTCCGCCGCTCGCCAATGCCGACGAGGCCTCCCTGCATGCCCTCCTTTCCTACACGAATGTGAATGCCTAATCAGCATTCGGAGCCGATTTCAAGTGTAGAGAAAAAAAATATAGAGAAAAATCGTGAGAAAAAAAAGGTGAAAAAAAAGGAAAAGAAAAGCAGAAAAAAAGAGAGGAAAAAAATACAGAGAAAAAAAGAAAAAAAGGAGAAAAAAATAAAAAAAAAATGAGTTCATTTGAATAAAAAATGGAAAAAAAACAATTTGGGCATGTTGAACCTAGCCTAAGGTCATTTCTTAATGACCAACGATCCGATCTCATTGGAATAATTCTTGATTCGGGGTCGCGTCCCGTGTCAAATTTGGTATCATAGCAAGTTTAGGTTAGGTTAGCTAATTTTATTTTAATTATATTTTAGTTTATAGGTGATGCATCGAAGAGCCAACTTTCTAAAGCTCGACTCGACGAAGTCGAGTTCTCCCCACCTCAGAAAAAATGATGGGGGCATCGGTCCAGAATCTGAAGCAGCCCAGATTAAACCTGAAGCCCAACCCAGAAGCTAGCCCAGAACCTGAAGCCTAGCCCAGTCCAGAACCTGAAGCCCAACCCAGAAGCCAGCCCAGAACCTGAAGCCAATCAAGCCCAAACCCTGGGGCCCAAGATCTTGAGTCGATGAGCACACATTCCGGTGCAGCACAAATTTCGAAGTACACAAACCTCGGAGCAATTTATTTCTATGGGTGTACGAGGGATTGGGATATTATAAATTTTTAGGATTTATCTCGAGTGTTTGAAAGTTTGTTTTAGGATTTATTTTATCCCTAGTTGGATTAGTTTGTTTTTAAAAATAAGTAGTTTGAATTTATTAGGATTAGGATTGAGATATCTGAGATCATAATATTAGATATCTTGGATTAGTCTATTTAAGGTTTGGTTATTCATGAATAAAATTAGCGAAGATTATTTTGATAAAAAAATGCTTGGGTGTCCCGATTGCTCCCCCTCTCCTACTTCTTTTCCCCTGCTCTTCTCTCTTCTGGTCCTTCCTCTGAGACTCGTTGTTATCTTTTCTTCCTGGATCTTCCCTCATCTTCCTTTAACTCTCTTGCTTCCTCTTGTTTTCCCCTTCCCACTCCGAGAATCCCAGCTTTCCAAGTCAAGCCCTCTGGTTTTTGATTTTTAGTGTTGATCCATGGAGAAGCACGACCGCCCGATCGGATCTGGCATCCGCCCGACCAAGCCAAACCCCACCGCCCATCGACCCGTCGTCCGTCAGATAAGTCCACCGCAGCCTCCACCGCACAGATCTCCCAAATCTGCCCGACCACCGTCTCCCCGGATCTGCCCGACCGAGCCACCCAATCGCCGGACAGCCACCATCAATGGATTCGTGCCATCGCCTCCATGCTTGCCACCTCCGTCCGATGCTGTCACCGGTGGAGATCCCATCCGAAGCCAATCCTTGCCATTCCCTCCTTCTTGCTCATCTCCGGGTTTGTCCGACTGCCGGACCCCTCCAAACGCCCCGCCGTCGACTCCGTCATGGCCGTCGCCGCCCTGCCGGACCCCTCCAAACACCCCGCCGTCGACTCCGTCATGGCCGTCGCCGCCCTGCCGGACCAGCTCCACCCCTCGCCGACACTGGTGAGGCCTCTCCGCGTGCCCCCCTTTCCTGCATGAACGTGAATGCCTAATCGGCATTCGGAGCCGATTTCAAGCATAGAGAAAAAAAAGAGAAAAACCATGCGAAAAAAAAAGGTGAAAAAAAAGGAAAAGAAAAATAGAAAAAAATACAGAGAAAAAAAGAAAAAAAAAGAGAAAATTATGAAAAAAAATGAGTTCATTTGAATAAAAAATGGAAAAAAATAATTTAGGCCTGTTAAACCTAGCCTAGGGTCATTTCTTAATGACCAACGATCTGATCTCTTTGGAATAATTCTTAATTCGGGATCGCGTCCCGCGTCAATATATGGGATAAATTAGATAGCTTGTATATGGCAAAGTCTCTTACCAATAGACTGTATTAAAAAAAAAAGTTACACACATTTCATATGGCATAAGGGACTTCACTCAAGGATCACTTTGATGAATATAATAAGCTCCTGCTTGATTTAGCCAATATTGGTGTTGATATTAACAAGAAAGACAAGATTTTGATTTTGATTTATTCTTTGTCTAAGTCCTTCAAGAATATTACTACTACCATGCTCTATAAAAGAGAGACTATAAGTCTTGAAGTGGTACAAGCTACTTTGTTATTCAATGAGTTTAGGTTGAAAGTACAGTTAGAGTATCAAACTCTGACTCCGGCATAAGGACTTATAGTTAAAGGTAGAGATAAGCAAAGAAAAGATGGACAAGGTAGAAGCAAATCCAAAATAAGATCAAAATCTAGGTCTAAAAGACCTGGTATTTGTCATTATTACAAGAAACCAGGCCATTGAAAATCTGCATGTAGACTTCTACGGTCCAAGAAAGAGAAGGAATAGAAAGATAAAAGAACAATCTTAATTTGGTATTAGTTACAGTTATTTCAGGAGATCACAATAATATTGCAGATGATGTAGTATTTATAGTTGCTTATTGTGTTAGTCAGGCTGATACCTGGATCGTAGACTTTAGAGCATCTTTCCATATGACACTCTATAAGGAATGGTTCTTTTCTTTTAGATTATATGAAGGAGGCATCGTTCTTCTTGTGGATGATGCAATCTGTTGCCGCTCTCGTCGCCGTGCCCGTGCCACGGATCAGCCGATCCTTCCTGACCGCCTGGCGAGGGAGCCTCCCTTCCTGCGGAGAACCTGCAACAAAGGGGTTAGAAGACCCTGGCCGGGGATCCCGGCGAGGGGGCTCCGACGGTCAAGTCAGTAGACGACGAGAAGGAACAGACTCTCCCCCCCGGGCCCTCGAAAGGGTCCCAGACTTAGAGAGTTAGTTGGTGAAGGAAGCGCTCTGGGGACCGGAATCTCGGCTGGGCCTGCTTGTCGAACTCATGCCCAGTGTTCCCCTCTCGGGATCTCTGGTTTTTTTCTCGGTGCAAGGCCTTGTGCCCGTGCTTCCTTCTTGTCCCCAGGCTAATTTGGCTTACCTTGTCGTCCCCAGATTCTTCCTTCTTTATCCCCTTCCGTCGCGCGTTTGTCTTTTTCTGCCTCGGGAACCCTCCTCCCCCGTCCTCTTCTCTTTTCCCTTTTTGGTGAAGGGTGCCAGGTGGCTTTCCGACCTCGTTCGCCGGGCCCAGCAGGGAAAAGGCAAAGACAGAAGAGAAAAAGAGGGAGGGCGGCGCTGGCAGAGCGGCCGGTCGTCAGGCCTCGGGCTCCGTGAGAACGCTCTCTTCCCCGAGCGTGGGCGCCATCCGTTTATGGGGCCTGTTTCGTCAGGATCGGGTCTCTCGGCTGCGGGACCTGTCGGGCCGATGCAAGTGACGTTCCGCGTGCCGCCGCCCTCCGTACGGGACGCCGTCTGGGGTCGGTACGGCCCGAGGGATGGCCTCGGGACCTGTCTCTTTCCCCGGGGGCCTCTCCGTACGAGCGGTCTGACCTCGGCTGAGTTGGACCCGTCTCCGGGGGCCAACTGGCGAAGGGCGAAGGATCTGCCGACCTCGGCTTAGGTGGACCCCTCCTGGGTGGACACCTGGCGAGGTGGCAGGAGGTCGCCTGGCTTCGGTCGAGGTAGACCCGTCTCCGGGTAGCCACCTAGCGAAGGGCGAAGGATCTGCCGACCTCGACTTAGGTGGACCCCTCCTGGGTGGACACCTGGCGAGGTGGCAGGAGGTCGCCTGGCTTCAGTCGAGGTGGACCCGTCTCCGGGTAGCCACCTGGCGAAGGGCAAAGGATCTGCCGACCTCGGTTCAGGTGGACCCCTCCTGGGTCGACACCTGGCGAGGTGGCAGGAGGTCGCCCGGCTTCGGCCGAGGTGGGCCCGTCTCCGGGTGGCCACCTGGCGAAGGACGAAGGACCAGCCGACCTCGGCTTCGGCGGACCCCTCCTGGGTGGACACCTGGCGAGGCGGCAGGGGGCCGCCCGACCTCGGCCGACCTCACTCGGGTGGACCCCTCCGGGCCCGGGCGCCAATGAGGTGGTAGAGGAACTCCGGGCCGAGCTCGACCTCGGCGAGGGCGGTTTGCTTCAGACAGTCGTCGGGTGGTGCGGTATGCCGATCCTAGCTTTGCGGACGTGGCGCTGACTAGGCCAGGGAAACTTACACGTGGCTCGCTCGTATTCGACGATACCTGAGCCTGGCCACGTCACTGTCACGGCTGTAACAGTTGCCCCCCAGTCCGCCGTTTCGCTGGGGCATCGCAGAACGGAACGTCGGGATTAAATGCGGACATGACGTGGAGAGGCGAAGATCTTGCATCATAATTGCCACGATCCTCGTTCGTCGTGGCTCGATGCGGCTGGAGACCTATGGGGAACCGCCACGCGTCGCCCACTTGCCCGTAATCAATGCGTCGCTTCGGGGCAGAGGCCGTTACTCTGCTAACGAGGCGTCGGTGTCGGGCGTGCGCCTACGTGGCGACCACCCAGTGGTCGAAGGCGGAATGATGGGTACGGCTGCTGTCGGCTGAGTTTGAAAGGGAGGGGACTTTCCAGAACGAGGCCTTTTCCCTTGCTTCGTGGGCGGTTTGCTGCAGGCTAACAACTTCTGCTGCTCGCGCTCGTCTGTGCATTTTCGGTGAGTGCCTTCTTCTCCTTCTCTAGCCCTCCTCCTTCTTTCTCACTTCCTTTCCGATCTTTCCGTTCTTTTCTTTTCCATGGCGCGCCGTCGCCATGTCTCTTCCAACCCGGACGAGGCCGGTCCATCCCGACCGAGGACTCCATCTTCTTCCTCCTCAGGTGAGGAGGTGATTCCGGAGGAGGTCCGCCGGCGTTTGCAACCCGGGGGGGTCTCCATCGGCATCCCCAGGGGGATCCGGCCCCCTCCGGTTGCACCTGCCGTGCCACTCCGTTCTATTCCTGCTTTGCCTTCTCTTCCTGCTCCGCCATCTCTTCCCGCCGGTCCCTCTGGTCATGCTTCTACCATGACCGAAGGCGACCTTTCTTTGCTCCGGGATGCCTATGGCATCCCAGGGTCTGTTCGTCTGTTTGTTCCGCGGTCCGGGGAGCGCGTCACCATGAGTGGCCCCGGCCGCATTGCTTTCTACGAAGACTTCCTCCTCGGGGGTCTTCGTTTTCCTCTGCACCCTTTCTTTCTTTCCTTCCTCAGCCACTTCCGGCTCGTCCCGGCCCAGCTGGCTCCTAATGCCATCCGGGTCATCTTCTCCTTTATTGTCTTCTGTCACTTTCACGGGTTCGTTGCCCGTTTTTCTCTCTTCAGGGCCCTGTTCACCCTGAAGAAGTGCTCCACCGATGACGGCTGGTGGTACATTTCACCCCGGCCTAGGTGTCTCCGGTTCGACCTCCCTTCCTCGGTCAAGGGATGGAAGAGCCGGTTTTTCATTGCCTCGGTCGACGACGTCGATTGGGCCTGGAGCGAACCGGACCGGTCGCCGAACCGGAATTCCCGAGTGGAGTCTGCGGACCAGGAGTCCTACATCCAGCTCCTGAGTGACGTGGTCCCGGTGCTCGAGGTTCTGCTCTCTGAGCAGAATCTTTTTGAGGCCGGCATCAGTCCCATCCGTGAGACTGGTGAGATTTGGCCCCGCATTGATTTCTGCCTCCCCCTCTTTCTTTAAGATCGAGCTGTCTGACCTTCTGTCTTTTTCATTTTGCAGGGATGAAGTTTTCTTTGGAGAACCTCCTGGAGGGGGCGGCCCAGCGGGACGTCGTGGAGGTGGATGAGCCCGCAGCGAAGAGGGCTCATATAGAGATGAGCCGGAAGGTCGTGGCGGCGACCGTGCCCGACCCAGCTGCTGCCATTTCCCCGCCCAGGCCACCTCAGGGCGGGGTTCCTGGTACTTCGGCCACGCGACCCGGCGGCGCCGCAGAGAGAGCTCCAGCGCCCACCGCTCCGCCTGTCTCCGGGCCTGTCATCGCCGCCAGCCCGACAGCGCCGTCTGTGGCGACCGCCGGCCCGTCGGTTGCGGCTCCGGCTGAGGGGGCAGCTGCCGCAGGGGCCGGCCCGAAGGGTCCGGCACCGGTGATCTCCCACCGGGACTCGATCATCCTCGACAGGGGACTGGCGGAGAAGATGATGGAGTACGCCTCCACCGCCCGGGACCGCCGAGCTCGGGGCGGCCGAGACTATGCGGACGCTCTGCTCGGCATCCTTCCTCAGCTTTTCACGGTAAGTGCGAGCTTCCTCTTCTTCCTTGTTTCAACCTCGAGGCTTTCTGCCTCTGCTCTGACGTGCGTCGTTTTTGCCACTGCAGATCGGGAACGACGTCCTCTTACTGAGGAATTACCTTGTAGGGAACGCCAAGAGGGACTCCGATCGGGAGCTGAAGCTCGGCAAGCTCGCGGCCGACGTGAAGGATCTGATGGAGAAGGGGGCCGAGCTGCGAGCCGAGAAGCAAGCCCTCCAGTCCGACCTGACGCGTTCCGAGGAGCGGAACAAGGAGTTGGAGGCCTCCTTGTCGGAGGAGCGGGCCTCCAACCAGCGCCGAACCGAGGAGGAGGCGGCGGAGAAGGCCCGCCTGCAGGCCCACTCCCAATGGCTGGAGCGCCAGCTGGAGGAGGCCCGGCGAGAGGTGGCCGCGGCGAAGGACCGGAGCGCCTACGTCAACGGGCTCCTGGAGGCGGCCAAGCGAGAAGCGCAAGAGGCCGTCCCCAAGTTCCGGGCCTCCGACGAGTTCACGTCGGAGGTCCGGGAGGCCACCGTGGACTCCTTCCTGAAGGGGTTCCGGATGTGCCGGGAGAAGGTGGGGGCCTTCTTCCCCCAGCTGGACCTGAGCGGAGTCGTAGTTGACGGCAGGAAGCCAGGGGGCGAGGGCAGGGCTCCCGGCGCGGCCCAAACGACACCTGCGGCACCGTCGACCACCGATGCCGCGGCCCCGGAACAGCCCCAGGAGCCGGTCACTGTAGAAGTTGAAGAAGCAGCGCCCGCGCCTCCGGCAGATGGCTCCGAACCCGCACCCCAGTGACCCGGCACTGTCTTTTTGCTTTATCTCTGTAGTTTTTGTTTTTTGGGGAGTCCCGGCCTGTCGGGGCTCCCAGCTTGTAGCAACTACTTATATTAATGAAGATCCAAGCTTTACCGAAACCTTGTTCATTGTTTTGTCTTACTTTTCTCTTCTTTTCTTTCTGAGATGTCGGTCTGGAACACCTGAAAATACTGCAGGCCTGGTCCTTCCATTGCTCAAATCGAAGGATGGGGCCCGCTGAGTCATGTCGCAGCAAGGCAAGCCTTAAGCAGGCGATTTTGGGTTGCCTTCCTGCTCGGGCGAACAACACGGTTTCTGCACCGTCTTCCAGGCCGGAACCCGGGATCTCCGGACTGAGCTCGATGCCGCAGGCCTTTTCAAACCTTGCGCGGCATGCTGAGATGTGCTCCGGGCTTGCATGGGCGAACTGGGTTCGGCGCCACCTTCCAGGCCGAAGCCCAGGATCTTCCGGACTAAGCTCGATGCCGCAGGCTTTCTCAAACCTTACGAGGCTTGCTGAGCTGTGCTCCGGGCTTGCGTGGGCGAACTGGGTTCGGCGCCACCTTCCAGGCCGAAGCCCAGGATCTTCCGGACTGAGCTCAATGCCGCAGGCTTTCTCAAACCTTGCACGGCTTGCTGAGCTGTGCTCCGGGCTTGCGTGGGCGAACTGGGTTCGGCGCCACCTTCCAGGCCGAAGCCCAAGATCTTCTAGACTGAGCTCAATGCCGCAGGCTTTCTCAAACCTTGCGCGGCTTGCTGAGCTGTGCTCCGGGCTTGCGTGGACGAACTGGGTTCGACGCCACCCTCCAGGCCGAAGCCCAGGATCTTCCGGACCGAGCTCGATGCCGCAGGCTTTCTCAAACCTTGCGCGGCTTGCTGAGCTGTGCTCCGGGCTTGCGTGGGCGAACCGGGTTCGACGCCACCCTCCAGGCCGAAGCCCAGGATCTTCCAGACTGAGCTCGATGCCGCAGGCCTTCTTGTTGAAGTTAGAAGGGAGTGTTTGAAGTGGGGGAGCTTTGTTACAGAAACTGGGAGCCTTACATCACTGGTAGTACATTCTCAGGTTCGAGGAGTTCCATGTCCGGGGGAACCTGGCACCTCCCATTTCTTCCAAGTAATATGCCCCATGAGGGAGGGCTTCTGCCACCCGATATGGGCCTTCCCAGTTGGGTGAAAGCTTGCCGCATTCCCGTGGCTGGGAGGCTTCTGCGCGTCGGAGGACCAGGTCCCCGGGACGAAAAACCTTCGGCCGCACTCGGGAGTTGTAATATCTGGCTACTCGTTGCTGGTATGCCGCCATTCGGATTCGGGCCTTGTCCCTCGTTTTCTCGAGTAGGTCTAGGTTGAGCATCATCCTGGCCGGGTTTTCTGTCTCGTCGTATTGCTCCACGCGCAGCGTGGGTAGGCTGAGCTCGATCGGGATGACTGCCTCGGCTCCGAAGATGAGGTTGAATGGAGTTTCGTCGGTAGCCGTCCTTGGGGTGGTGTGGTATGCCCAAAGGATGCTGGGAAGTTCGTCGGCCCACCTGCCCTTGGCCTGGTCCAGCCGCGTGCGGAGGCCCTGGAGAATGGTCCTGTTCGTGACTTCAGCTTCCCCGTTTGTCTGAGGGTGCGCCACCGAGGTGAAGCGATGCTTGATGCCGAGGTCGCTGCAGAAATCTTCGAACTCCCGACAGTCGAACTGGCATCCGTTGTCAGTGACCACGGTGTGGGGGAGGCCGAAGCGGCAGATGATGGACTTCCAGAAGAACTTGGCGACGTTTGCTTCGGTGATTCTTGCCAAGGGCTCGGCCTCGACCCACTTTGTGAAGTAGTCGATAGCCACTATCAAAAACTTCCGCTGGCCGGACGCCGGCAGGAATGGGCCCAGGAGGTCCATCCCCCACTGGGCGAACGGCCAGGGGGCTGAGAGCTGAGAGATCGGGTTGGAGGGTTGCCGCTGCACCGTGGCATGGCGCTGGCACCGGTCGCACTTCTTCACGAAGTCGGCGGCATCTTCCTTCATTGTCTCCCAGAAGTAGCCTTGACGAAGGGCCTTGTACGCCAATGCCCTGCCCCCCACGTGGTTCCCGCAGATGCCTTCGTGAATCTCCTGGAGCACAAGCTTGGCTTCTGTGGGTCCGATGCACTTGAGGAGGGGATAAGAGTAGGATCTTCGATACAGCTGCCCGTCCATCAGGACGAACCGCACGGCCTTCTTTCTGATGAGGCGAGCCGCCTCTCGGTCCTCCGGCAGGGTGCCGCTGGTGATGTACGCAGCGTACTTGTCCATCCAGCCGGGCTCCTGGCCGACCTGATGGACCTCCACCGGTGCTTCGAGGCTTGGGACCTCAAGTTGCTCCACATGAGCGCGTTCCAGCATCGTGTCCGGCAGGGTCGCCAGCCGAGAGAGGGCATCCGCGCGAGCGTTCTCCCTGCGAGGGATATGGAAGACGTTGAAGCGCCGAAACTTGGACGCGCCCGCCTTGACGAGCTCCAAATACTTCGCCATCTAGGGGTCGTGTGCGACGTACTCCCCGGATACCTGCCCCGCCACGAGCTGGGAGTCAGTAAAAGCTCTGAGGTTGGTCACGCCCAGCTCGCGGGAGACTCTCAGTCCGGCGAGAAGTGCCTCGTACTCCGCCTGGTTATTTGTCGCGGGGAATTGGAAACGGAGTGCGCACTCAACGACAACCCCGTCGCCGTTGGCAAGGATGAGCCCAGCTCCGCTTCCACCGGAGTTTGAGGCTCCGTCTACATGGAGGATCCAGGCGTCCTCTCCGGGCTCATCGGCACCGACCTCCATCGGCCGGGCCGGGGGGCCCTCCTCGGGCCCCTTGCCCAAGCCTGCACATTCGACCAAGAAATCGGCCAGCACCTGTGCCTTCATGGCCGACCTCGGTCGGTATGTAATGTCGAACTCGCTGAGTTTCAGTGCTCACTTGGCCAATCGTCCCGAGGTATCGGGTCGGCTGAGCACCGCTTTCAGCGGTTGATCCGTTAAGACGGCGATGGGATGCGCTTGGAAATAGGGCCTGAGACGCTGGGCAGACACTATTAGCGCAAAAACGAGTTTCTCGGGCCGGGAATACCTGAGCTCCGCGTCCCGGAGAAGTTTGCTGGTATAGTACACCGGCCGCTGGAGCCCCTGGTCGTCGGTTCGGACCAAGACAGAGCTGACGGCCTCCGGGGTAACCGCCAAGTAGAGGGTAAGCTCCTCCCCCTCCTCGGGTCTGGACAGTAAAGGTGGCGATGTGAGCATCTTCTTCAGCTCCTCGAAGGCCTGCTGGCACTCCTCGGTCCAAGCAAAGCCATTCATCTTCCTCAGCACCTTGAAGAAGGGACGACAGCGGTCCGCCGACCTGAAAATAAAACGGCTAAGGGCCGCAACCCGGCCGGTCAGCTGCTGCACTTGCTTCTTGGAGGCTGGCTGCTCCATGTCCAGGATGGCCTGGACCTTCTCCGGGTTGGCCTCGATTCCTCTTTGGGTCACCATAAACCCTAGGAACTTCCCGGCGGAGACGCCGAAGGCGCACTTCGCCGGGTTCAGCTTCATCCGATGGCGGCGGAGGTTGCCGAATGCCTCCGTCAGGTCGGCCACGTGGTCCGAATCGAGTTTGCTCATCACCAGCATGTCGTCCACGTACACCTGCATGTTGCGGCCTATCTGGTCTTTGAAGACTTTATTGACCAGACGTTGGTACGTCGCCCCCGCGTTCTTGAGGCCGAAGGGCATCATCCTGTAACAGAAAGTCCCGCGGTCAGTTATGAAGGCAGTGCGCTCTTCGTCCTCCGGGTTCATCCGGATCTGGTTGTATCCGGAGAAGGCGTCCATGAAAGACAGGAGGCGATGCCCCGAGGTGGTGTCGACCAGCTGGTCGATCTTCGGCAGAGGGAAGCTGTCCTTCGGGCAAGCTCGATTGAGGTCGGTGTAGTCCACACAGATCCTCCACTTACCACTACTCTTCTTTACCATGACCACGTTTGCTAACCAGCTGGGGTATTGGACTTCTCGGACAAAGCCGGCGGCGAGGAGCTTTTCTACCTCCTCGTTGATCGCCTTTGTCTCTCCAAGGCGAAGCTTCTCTTCTTCTGGCGGACCGGGCGGCAACCTGGGTCCACGTTCAGGCCGTGCATGATGATCTCGGGCGGGATGCCCGGCATGTCGGCCGTCGACCAGGCGAACACGTCAGCGTTGGCACGGAGGAACTCCAGCAGGCGGGTGCGCTCTTCCTCGGGGAGCTGAGCCCCGACTTGCACCGTCTTCAGGGGGTCCGAACCGAGGGGAAAAGTTAGCAGGCGCTCTACAGGCCCTCCCCTGGGTTCCTTCTCTCTCAGGTCGAGATCCTCGATATCGTGGGCGAGCTCTGCGCTCCTGGTGCCTGGGACTGTCTGGAGGCAGAGCGGGACCGGCTGGATCGTCCCCTTCATTTCCCCGAGCCCGGAAGGCGTGGGGAACTGCACCAGCAGCCTCCTCGTGGAGATGGTGGCATCCAGTTGGTTGAGCCCGGGACGCCCGAGAATGGCGTTGTAAGGCGAAGGGAGCTTGACGACAGTGAACGTTATCATGACGGTCGCCTGCCGAGGCGGGGATCCGGCGGTGACCGGGAGAGCGATCTCTCCTTCGACCCCCACGGAGTCCCCTGTAAAACCTACCAGTGGGATGTGCACTGGTTTCAGCTGATCGGGAGACAAGTTCATCCGAGAGAAAGCATCGTAAAAAAGTATGTCGGCCGAGCTTCCACTATCCACCATGATTCGATGTACAGGATGCTTCGCGATGGTCATCTCGACCACCACGGCATCATTGTTTACATTGTCATTAATTTCCCCTCCCTTGGGAGGGATTACATTCTCCGGGACTTCCCGGGCTCTCTTCCCTGCTCGGCCGGACCCGCGTGAGATCATGCCCACGCGCTTCTCCGTCGGGCGGTTGTCGATCGCGGGGACAGGCGGTAAGGCCGCGAGCGGCTGCCCTCCGGAGGGGACCTCGTTCTTGACGAACTTCCTGAGGTAACCCCTCCCGATCAGCTCCTCAATCTCCCGCTTCAGATGGCGACACTCCTCCGTGTCATGTCCGTGCTCGCGGTGGAACTGGCAGTACTTTGATTTGTCCCGGGCGGCTCTCGGGTTCTGAGGTGGAGGTCGGCGGAGGTAGCGCTCGTCCTCAATTTCCATGAGGATTTCGCTCGAGGCGCGAGGAGAGGGGTGTACCTCCGCTCGGGAGTGGACTCGGCCCTCGGCCTTGGATTCGGGCGAGGGTCGGCGGACGGCCCGGGCCTCCGAGCTCCCGGGGCGTCCCTCGGAATTGGCTTCTTCGGAGTCTTCCCGTCCAGCTCTCGGCGGGTGCGGTCAGCCTCCTCCGCTCGGATATACTTGTGGGCGCGGAGGAGGAGCTCGGAATACGTCCTGGGCGGCTTCTTGTCCAGGGAATAGGTCAGGCGGGACGTCTTGAGCCCGCGCTTCAAAGCCAGCATAGCGACGGGCTCGTCCAAGCTGTAGATCTCCAGGGCTGCGGTCTTAAACCGGGTGATGTAGTCTCGGAGCAGCTCCTGGTCCTGCTGGCGAATGGAGAAGAGGCTGTCCACCTCCCTTGGCACCTTTCGACAAGCGTCGAAGTGCGCCACGAACTTTCCTTCCAACTGCTGGAAGGAGCAAATGGATCCGGGCTCGAGACGGGTGAACCAGACCCGAGCGGCCTTCCGAAGGGTCGCTGGGAAGGCGATGCACAGGAGGGCGTCGGTGGCGCCCTGGACCCTCATGAGAGCTTTATAGCTCTCCAAATGGTCCAGGGGGTCGGTGGTCCCGTCGTAGGGGTCCACCTGCGGCATGCGGAACCGTTTCGGGATCGGTTCCGCCTGGATTTCTTCAGAGAAAGGGGGGCGGGAGTCGTAGCCCGCCGGGTCAGCTGACGAGTTCTGCAGGTCGGCGAATCGTCGGGCAAACTCCGCCAACTTGCGCTCGTGCTCTTCTAGGCGCCTCTCGGCCTGGCGCCTGACGGCTTCGTCGGTGGAGTCTTCCATCGAGACTGCAGGTGAAGGGGGCGCCGATCGGTCTCGGCGCGAGGTCTGGCCCCGGCGTCGCTTGCTGCGATGCACCGTTTCGGCCCCATCGGCCGGGGATCGACTCTCGTGATCCTCCGAACCGGAATAGTTTCTCTTCGGGGGAGCTTGGTGGCTCCCTCGGGGTTGGAGATGGCCCGCGGATGGGATGGCCTGCCCTGGATTGAGCGCAGGCTCCCATGCTGCCCCGCGGCTCGTGCCGCAGGAGTCCCTGGCTGCGGCTGAGTGGCCAGGGACCGTTGCTGATGCTGAAGCTGTCGGACCGCTGAGGTCAAGGTCTGCAGCTGCTGGACGATGGCCGCAAGAGATCCGTCCACCGGGGTAGGCTGCTGCGGAAGAGGAGGGGGAGCCGGAAGCTCCCGTTCGGGGGTGTGGCCCCCTGGAGGGGAGTGGGCTTCTCCCACACGGCTGGTGGACGCCTCACGACCACGAGTGACCACCATTGCTGGAGAGCGTGACACCTGCAGAAAGCTGGTTCCCGCTAGGGGTTAGTGTCCTGCCCCCTACCTGGCGCGCCAATCTGTTGCCGCTCTCGTCGCCGCGCCCGTGCCACGGATCAGCCGATCCTTCCTGACCGCCTGGCGAGGGAGCCTCCCTTCCTGCGGAGAACCTGCAACAAAGGGGTTAGAAGACCCTGGCCGGGGATCCCGGCGAGGGGGCTCCGACGGTCAAGTCAGTAGACGACGAGAAGGAACATACTCTCCCCCCGGGCCCTCGAAAGGGTCCCAGACTTAGAGAGTTAGTTGGTGAAGGAAGCGCTCTGGGGACCGGAATCTCGGCTGGGCCTGCTTTTCGAACTCACGCCTAGTGTTCCCCTCTCGGGATCTCTGGTTTTTCTCTCGGTGCAAGGCCTTGTGCCCGTGCTTCCTCTTGTCCCCAGGCTAATTTGGCTTACCTTGTCGTCCCCAGATTCTTCCTTCTTTATCCCCTTCCGTCGCGCGTTGTCTTTTTCTACCTCGGGAACCCTCCTCCCCGTCCTCTTCTCTTTTCCCTTTTTGGTGAAGGGTGCCAGGCGGCTTTCCGACCTCGTCCGCCGGGCCCAGCAGGGAAAAGGCAAAGACAGAAGAGAAAAAGAGGGAGGGCGGCGCTGGCAGAGCGGCCGATCGTCAGGCCTCGGGCTCCGTGAGAACGCTCTCTTCCCCGAGCGTGGGCGCCATCCGTTTATGGGGCCTGTTCCGTCAGGATCGGGTCTCTCGGCTGCGGGACCTGTCAGGCCGATGCAAGTGACGTTCCGCGTGCCGCCGCCCTCCGTACGGGACACCGTCTGGGGTCGGTACGGCCCGAGGGATGGCCTCGGGACCTGTCTCTTTCCCCGGGGGCCTCTCCGTACGAGCGGTCTGACCTCGGCTGAGTTGGACCCGTCTCCGGGGGCCAACTGGCGAAGGGCGAAGGATCTGCCGACCTCGGCTTAGGTGGACCCCTCCTGGGTGGACACCTGGCGAGGTGGCAGGAGGTCGCCTGGCTTCGGTCGAGGTGGACCCGTCTCCGGGTAGCCACCTGGCGAAGGGCGAAGGATCTGCCGACCTCGGCTTAGGTGGACCCCTCCTGGGTGGACACCTGGCGAGGTGGCAGGAGGTCTTCTGGCTTCAGTCGAGGTGGACCCATCTCCGGGTAGCCACTTGGCGAAGGGCGAAGGATCTGCCGACCTCGGTTCAGGTGGACCCCTCCTGGGTGGACACCTGGCGAGGTGGCAGGAGGTCGCCCGGCTTCGGCCGAGGTGGGCCCGTCTCCGGGTGGCCACCTGGTGAAGGACGAAGGACCAGCCGACCTCGGCTTCGGCGGACCCCTTCTGGGTGGACACCTGGCGAGGCGGCAGGGGGCCGCCCGACCTCGGCCGACCTCACTCGGGCGGACCCCTCCGGGCCCGGGCGCCAATGAGGTGGTAGAGGAACTCCGGGCCGAGCTCGACCTCGGCGAGGGCGGTTTGCTTCAGACAGTCGTCGGGTGGTGCGGTATGCCGATCCTAGCTTTGCGAACGTGGCGCTGACTAGGCCAGGGAAACTTACACGTGGCTCGCTCGTATTCGACGATACCTGAGCCTGGCCACATCACTGTCACGGCTGTAACACAATCTATAAAGTGGAAGGTATTGGTAAAGTTCAGATCAAATCTCATACAAATACTGTGGTGATTCTGGACGATGTCAAATATGTTTCCTAACTGAAGATAAATCTTTCTTAATAAATATCCTTGATAGTATAGATTTCGAGGATAGATGGGTAGAGGATCTATAACTATTAATAAAGAAGTATTAACTCTATTGATAGGCAAATTAAGTGGCACCCTTTACTATCTTGATGGCAGTATAGTTGTTGCCGCCAAGATCGTCGTGGCCCGTAGCTGCATCCGCGCCAGAGTGCGCTCCTCTTGTCGCCAGCGGCTCTCGGTTCCCGGATCTCCTCGCTGGGTGCGGTCGCCTTGTTGCTCGGCGGTCCTCCGCTCCTGGACCTGCGAGATAACGGTTAGAGACCCGGGCCGGGGTTTCCGGCGGGGGCACTCCGACGATCAAGTCAGTGACGATCCAGGAGAACAGATCCTCCTAGTCGGGCCCCTCTTGATGGACTCCGCTCTAGGAGGAGTGTAAAATATGGGCGAAGGTGAAAATGTTGCCTGGGGAGAATGATAGCGGGGACAGAGGGATGCTCTATTCCTCCGCCTCTCCTTGTTTCCCTCGCTTTCCCCTCCACTGTGGTGGTAGTGGCGCTTCGCCCTCTTGGTCAGGTTTGCGCTTGTGCTTGTGGTGATGGTAGTGGTGCCATCCCCTCTTGCTGGTGGGGGTTGCACTTCCTTTTTTTTCTTTCCTCTGTCTCTTGGAGTTGTTGTGTGTGTTACCTCTGGGTTTGCTATGAACCAGGTTACCGTTCGGTGCTTGTCTCGGGATCCCCGTCGGGCTGTCAGGTGCATGCGGCGGTGTCCCGAGGGACCTTTTCTTATTCATGATAGGGGGCGTTGTCAGGCACTCCGACACTCCTCTTGGTTGCCTCATTCCGGAAAATTTGGGGGTGCTTCGAATGGCGAGCCACCGCCCGCGGGATTCGAATCCCCGGATTGGTGTAACTGGCGGTCGTAGGTGGTGAGTACGGCTTGAAAAGTGCTTCAGTGCAATCCTCGGGCGGCTTGCCGGTGTTCTGGGCTGGTGAAGACCTCGTCCGGACTGGGGCCGAGCCGGGGTGGCATGACTCGCTCCGACCTCGACATTCGAGCTTGTAGGGGTGCCTCGGTGGAGGAGGGCGGAAGGCGGACCCGGTCCAGAGGGCGCGCGCTCGGAGAGGCTCCATATCGGCGGGTGAGCTCATAGCTCGACCTCGACCGCAGGGCACTAGCTTCCGAGGGTCTCGCTCTGGAGGGCAGAGGGCGGACCCGATCCAGAGGGCGCGCGCTCGGAGAGGCTCCACATCAGCGGGTGAGCTCTTGGCTCGACCTCGGCCGCAGGGCACTAGCCTTCGAGGGTCTCGCTCTGGAGGGTGGAATGCAGACCCGGTCCAGAGGGCGCGCGCTCGGAGAGGCTCCACATCGGCGGGTGAGCTCTTGGCTCGACCTCGACCGTAGGGCACTAGCCTCCGAGGGTCTCGCTCTGGAGGCGGAAGGCAGACTCGGTCCAGAGGGCGCGCGCTTGGAGAGGCTCCACATCGACGGGTGAGCTCTTGGCTCGACCTCGACTGCAGGGCACTAGCCTCCGAGGGTCTCGCTCTGGAGGGCCGAAGGCGGACCCGGTCTAGAGGGCGCACGCTCGGAGAGGCTCCACATTGGCGGGTAAGCTCTTGGCTCAACCTCGATCGCAGGGCACTAGCCTCCGAGGGTCTCGCTCTGGAGGGCGGAAGGCGGCTCCGACCTAGGCGTCGAGCTTATGAGCTCGACCTGGCGGAGGACTGAGCTTGGCCTGCTATTCTGAAAGAGCTCAGCTCAGCTCGGTAGTGGAATACGGGCTGGAGAGTTGACGCGGTGTCTTTTCTCAACGTGGCACCCGCCGGTTCCTCCACATCAGCGATCCTGCCACATCAATAGTAATTAGACAGGCTTCAGCAGTATAGTCCTCTATTGAATAATTGACACAATTGTGGAAACAAAGGCTAGACCACATATTAGATAAAGATTTATAAGAGCTGAGCAAACGTAGTCTGCTAGGTGGTTAGAAGGTTGGTGCACTTAGATTCTGTGAGTATTGTATATTTTAAAATAATACATAGTCAGCTTTTCTACGGGCATGCATGAGGCAGTAGTTATATTAGATTATATTCATTCTGATCTATAAGGACCTGTTCTAATTACATCATCCAAATATTTACTTTCATTTATTGATGACTACTCTCGTAAAGTCTGGATTCATACTATTAAAAATAAGAGTAATGTATTTGATATATTCAAAAAGTGGAAGGCTATGGTCGAGAGACAGACTGAGAGAAAGGTGAAAACCTTCTATACTAACAATGGATTGAGATTTTGCTCTACAGAGTTTGATAATTTTTATAAATCAGAAGGTATTGTCAGACATAGGACCACATGAATACACCTCAGTAGAATGGTGTGGCAGAACACATGAACCACATATTATTCGAGAGAGCCAAATCTATGTTATCAAGTTTTGGACCAAGTAAAAATTTTAGACAGAGGTGCACACATAGCATGCTATATTATAAATCGATCTCTAGCATCAGTAGTGAGCATGAAGACTTCGAAAGAAATATGGATAGGAAGACCTACAAACTATTTGATATTTAGAGTCTTTGGATGTCCAGCATATGCACATATTAGAGATGGAAAGCTGGATCCCAGGGCTAAAAAGTGTGTACTTCTTGAATACGCATATGGGGTGAAGGGCTACAGACTATGGTGCATAGAGCTAGAATCCCAAGAATTTCTGGTCAGTAGGGATGTGTTTTTTTATGAGATAGTCATTCCTTCATATCAGATACAACTAGTCCTTCATAGGAAGATTAGGTTCAAGTTCAGCAGGATTGAACTGTTGTTGGTATTGATCAAACTATTAGATCATAGCAGCAGCAACCAATTATAGATATTCAGAATGAGTAGATCAACAAATAGATATAGAGATCAGACTCAGGATGAGGTTACCATGCAAGGTCAAGTTCAGGATGATAGTATTGCTACTCGTAGATCTAGGCGTCAAATCAAAGCACCTCAAAGGTATGGTTTTGAGAATTTGTTTGTACTGAGTTAGCTTATTATGCTCTAAGTATTGCAGACACCATTGATGATGAGTCGACCACATATCAGGAGGCTATTGATAGTTCACAAGCTAAGCAGTGGACCATCGCTATAGTTGAAGAGCTCAGTCTTTAGAAAAACATTAGATTTGAAAATTAATCAAGTTACCTAAGGGCAAGAAAGTAATTAGCTGTAATTGGATCTTCAAGAAGAAGGAGCTAGTTCTCATGATTTTAAATATAAGACCAGGTTGGTGTTCAAGGACTACAGTCAATGGAAGGGTATTGATTATAAAAAAAATATTTTCTCTTGTAGTCAAACACTCTTCTATTCGTGTATTGCTTGCTTTGGTTGCTTCTCAAGATTTGAAGCTAGAACAGCTTGATATAAAGATAGCTTTTTTATATGGTGACTTAGAGTAATAGATTTATATGCAACAACCACCTGATTTTGAGGCTCCATATATAGAAGATATGTATGCTTGCTCGAGAGATCATTGTATGGTTTCAAACAGTCTCCAAGATAATGGTATCATAAATTTGATAAGTTTATTATCGATCATGGATTTAATAGATCTTCGTATGATAGTTGCATGTATCATCAGCAGTTTTTAAACTGATTCTTTTGTTATTATTATTATATATGAATGATATGATGATTGCAGTCAAGGATATGTTAGTCATCCAAAAGCTGAAAGCTGAGCTTAGTATTGCATTTGAGATGAAGATCTTGAACCAACAAAGAAGATACTTGAGATGGAGATCATAGTGATAGGCAGTCAGAAAGACTTTTTCTTACTCAGCATAGTATTTTGAGAAAGTCTTGGAAAGATATGGTATGTCTATAGCTAAGTTAATAACTACTCTCTTTGCTAGTTGTTGCCGACCTTACTGCGGTGGCCTGTAGCTCATGAGCTGGCACCGGTCTCGAACTCTCTCACCTTGAGATCTCCAAGCTTCCGGACCTGCAAAACAAAGTCAGAGACCCGGGCCGGAGATTCTGGCGGGGGCACTCCGACGGTCAAGTTAGAGAGCGGCAAGATGGAACAGATCCCCTAAGGCAGGTTCCCGAAGGATTCCCGTGCTTAGAGGAGATATAGATGAAAGAAGGGTGTGGAAGAGAGGGGTTGAATCCCGGCTTCCCGTGCTGGGTTCACCGAGCTCATGCCTAAGGACTTCTTGAGGCCTCCCAGGATCGTTCTCTTGGTGTTTTTCTCCCTTTTCGACCAACCTTTCTGTCCGCTTTCTCTATCTTTTTATACCTCCGGATCGCCTTCAGCCCATGCTCCCTCCTGGGGGGGCTCCCCGAGATCTCTGGTCCTTTCCCTCCTCCTTCTCCTTCAAGTCTGAGAGTTAAGTGGCTGGCACACCTCGCCCGCCATGTGTCATGAATGGGGGAAGACTGGCGAGACCTCGGGCCGAGCGCGGGAGCTCTCCTTTCGGGGTGTTGACGATGGGCTTCCAGCCATTTTAGGCTCCTGCCCGCTAGGATTTCATTCCTCGGTTGGGGGCCTTGATTAACTGGTGTAAGCGAGGTTTCGCGTATCACTACAGGCCATACCAACGCCTTGTACGGAGCGCGGCGCGCGCCGGCTCTAGTGGCGACCTCGCGACCCGTGTCTTTGCCTCCCCGAGGCTTTGTAGAGTAGGGATGACTTCGGTCAAGGCGGACCCATCAGGGGGTGCCACCTGGCGGTGGAGCAGAGGCTGCCAGCTTCGGCCGAGGTGGACCCCTCCTGGGTGGACACTTGGCAGAGTGGCAAAGAGAGGCTTGACTTCGGTCGAGGTGGACCCGTCTTGGGGGGGCCGGCTGGCGAAGGAGCAGGAGGGTCCGGCTCGACCTCGGCAAAGGTGGACTCGTCTTGGGGGGCCACCTGGCGAGGGAGCGAGGGCCGCCAGCTTCGGCCGAGGTGGACCCCTCCTGGGTGGACACCTCCTGGGTGGACACCTCCTGGGTGGACACCTGGCGGAGTGGCAGAGATGCGCGACTTCGGTCGAGGTGGACCCGTCATGGGGTGCCACCTGGCGAGGGATCAGGAGGGCCGCCAGCATCGGCCGAGGTGGACCCCTCCTGGGTGGACACCTGGCGGAGCGAAGAGAGGTGCTCGACTTCGATCGAGGTGGACCCGTCATGGGGTGCCACCTGGCGAAGGAGCAGGAGGTCCTAGCTTGACCTCGGCAAAGGTGGACCCATCATGGGGCGCCATCTGGCAAGGGAGCAGGAGGCCGCCAGCATCGACCGAGGTGGACCCCTCCTGGGTGGGCACCTGGCGGAGTGGCATAAAGGTGCTCGACTTCGGTCGAGGTGGATCCATCATGAGGTGCCACCTGGCGAAGGAGCAGGAGGGCCTGGCTCGACCTCGACAGATGTGGACCCGTCATGGGGCGCCACCTGGCGAGGGAGCAGGAGGCCGCCAGCATCGGCCGAGGTGGACCCCACTTGGGTGGACACCTGGCGGAGCAGCAGAGAGGTGCTCGACTTCGGTCAAGGTGGACCCGTCATGGGGGGCCACCTGGTGAAGGAGCAGAAGGGCCTGGCTCGACCTCGGCAGAGGTGGACCCGTCATGGGGTGCCACCTGGCGAGGGAACAGGAGGCCGCCAGCATAGACCGAGGTGGACCCCTCCTAGGTGGACACTTGGCAGAGCGGCAGAGAGGTGCTTGACTTCGGCTGAGGTGGACCCGTCATGGGGGGTCACCTGGCGAAGGAGGAGAAGGGCCTGGCTCGACCTCGACAGAGGTGGACCCGTCATGGGGCGCCACCTTGCGAGGGAGCAGGAGTCCGCCAGCATAGGCCGAGGTGGACCCCTCCTAGGTGGACACCTGGCAGAGCGGCAGAGAGGTGCTCGACTTCGATCGAGGTGGACCCGTCATGGGGTGCCACCTGGCGAAGGAGCATGAGGGCCTGGCTCGACCTCGACAGAGGTGGACCCGTAATGGGCACCACCTGGCGAGGGAGCAGGAGGCTGCCAGCATCGACCGAGGTGGACCCCTCCTGGGTGGACACCTGGTGGAGCGGCAGAGAGGTGCTTGACTTCGGTCGAGGTGGACCCGTCATGGGGTGCCACCTGGCGAAGGAGTAGGAGGGTCTGGCTCGACCTCGGCAGAGGTGGACCCGTCATGGGGCGCCACCTGGAGAGGGAGCAGGAGGCTGCCAACATCGGCCGAGGTGGACCCCTCCTGGATGGACACCTGGCGGAGCAGCAGAGAGGTGCTCGACTTCGACCGAGGTGGACCTGTCATGGGGTGCCACCTGGCGAAGGCGCAGGAGGGCCTGGCTCGACCTCAACAGAGGTGGACCCGTCATGGGCACCACCTGGCGAGGGAGCAGGAGGCCACCAGCATCTGCCGAGGTGGACCCCTCCTGGGTGGACACCTGGCGGAGCAGCATAGAGGTACTCGACTTCGGCCGAGGTGGACCCGTCATGGGGTGCCACCTGGCGAAGGAACAGGAGGGCCTGGCTCGACCTCGGTAGAGGTGGACCCGTCATGGGGCGCCACCTGGCAAGGGAGCAGGAGGTTGCCAGCATCGATCGAGGTGGATCCCTCCTGGGTGGACACCTGGTGGAGCGGCAGAGAGGTGCTCGACTTCGACCGAGGTGGACCCATCATGGGGTGCCACCTGGCGAAGGAGCAGGAGGGCCTGGCTCGACCTCGACATAGGTGGACCCGTCATGGGGCGCCACCTGGCAAGGGAGCAGGTGGCTGCCAGCATAGGCCGAGGTGGACCCCTCCTGGGTGGACACCTGGCGGAGCGGCAGAGAGGTGCTCGACTTCAGTCGAGGTGGTACCATCATGGGGGGCCACCTGGTGAAGGAGCAGGAGCGCCTGGCTCGACCTCGACAGAGGTGGACCCGTCATGGGGCGCCACCTGGCGAGGGATCAGGGGGGCCGCCAGCATAGGCCGAGGTGGACCCCTCCTGGGTAGACACCTGGCGGAGCGGCAGAGAGGTGCTTGACTTCGACCGAGGTGGAACCGTCATGGGGGCCCACCTGGCGAAGGAGCAGGAGGGCCTGGCTCAACCCCGGCAGAGGTGGACCCGTCATGGGGCTCCACCTGGCGAGGTAGCAGGAGGGCCGCCAGCATCGATCGAGATGGACCCCTCCTGGGTGGACACTTGGCAGAGCGGCAGAGAGGTACTCAACTTCTATCGAGATGGACCCGTCATGGGGTGCCACTCGGCGAAGGAGCAGGAGGTTTGAAAGAAAAAATCCACGTGGCACCTGCGACTTCCAGCTGGGTCTGACACACGGTCAACATCAGCAATGTTGCCATATTACTAGTCATTTCAGATTATCTGCCATGCTCTCTTCTCAAACCGAGGATGAGAAGAAATACATATCTAGAGTGCCTTATGCGAGTGTAGTTGGCAGCATTATATATGCAATGATCAGCACTTGACTCAATATTTCATGGTAATAATTATTGCGAGTCGATAGATGGACAAGTCTGAAAATACTCATGGTCAGTTATGAAATGGAAACTGAAAAATCTGAAAAGGCACTTCTAATTTGGGTTTGTTATTCTCTGGACATGTCACAAGATTTGTGATTCTAATTATACTTGTTACTTGGATAGGAAAAGGTCTTTGACCGGATATATATTTACTCTCTTTAGTTGTGCAGTCAGTTGGAAGGCTACTTTGCAGTCTATAGTTGCTTTGTCTATTATAGAGGCAGAGTATATGGCATTGACAAAGGCCACAAAAGAAGTTATCTTACTAAGAAGGTTAGTACAAGATTTGGGTCTTAATAAGAACTGTTGGATATTCACTGTGATAGTCAGAGTGTCGTGCTTCTTGCTAGAGATCAAATGTATCATGAACGTACTAAACATATGGATATCAGGGATTTGGTGGTGGATGGTGATATCTGGCTTCAAAAGATTGGCACTGCTCATGGTTGCCGCCTAGATCGCCATGGCCTGCAGCTCTCACGTGGTGCCGGATGAGGGTTTCATATCCCTCATTTTTTGTATGCACCCGGTCCTGCAAAAGTAGGGAGTCCCGGACCGGGGATCCCAGTGGGGGCATTTCGACGGTCAGGTTAGTAGACGATCAAGGAAAATAGATCTTCCTTGGTGGATCCCTACATAATCTCCACTCTCAAAGGATTTAAGAGATGATGGAATGAGTGTTGGGAGAGGGAGAGAATGTGTGATGATGATTTCTGCTGTGGGAGCTCTTCAGGGAACTCTTGGCTATCAGCTTGGCTGGGGCTTGCCTCCTGTGGCTTGTCTCTTGCCCTCTCCCACTTACCTTTATCGAAGGCTCCTTCTCTTTCTTCATGAAGTTATTCTGCATGACCCCCTGCAGAGCATTGCTTGGCCTGTGAGGCCCCCCTGGACCTGTGAAGCTCCAGTAGACTTGTCCAACTGTGATAGGTCTTGAAGGTTCTCTTATGGATAAAAGGTATTGACCGCCCCCAAACCTAGGTAGCCACTTCGAGGTTTGAATCTTTCGATATGGCCTTTTTTTTTCGGGTGATACAAATGATCGATCGAGAAGTGCAGTGCCTCGAGTGGAGTGTCTCTTTTCAAATGGTGTTAACAGTAGCCCGAAGGGGGTCTGTTAATTCGGTGGGATACTCCTCCATAGGTTCGCATACCTCTTTTTCATGGGCTTCTAAGCGGCCCATTAGTGCTCATCAGGTATGTCAGCTTTTCATACCGTGTTAGGATCCTGGTGGGAGTGACGGTGACTTCACGTATCAGGATCGCCATCCAGATCTCCTTCGTGTTTGTACCTTAGGAAGCATGCCGAGCTGAGATGGATGGAGCCAAACCGTGCGCTTCTCCCAGCGGTTGAGCCAAAGCTGGGCGTGCCCGAGGTGCCGGGTCTGGCCATTGAAGGTGCCGGGACCGAAATGGGTGGAGCCAGATCCATGTGGCGTGCCTGGGACGCTGCTCCCCATCATTGCGTCGGTTGAGACAGGCGTGCCCGAACCTGGCCCACGCCATACCCTTGCGGGCATGGCCGGACCGAGGTGGGCGGAGCCGGAGAGCTCCGTCTTGGGGCTGGACTCCATGCTGTCACAGCGGAAGCGGAGCCAGCATGCCGAGGTGGGCGGAGCCGGACAGGGGCGTGCGGAGCCAGTGTGCCGAGGTGGGCGGAGCCGGATCCATGCACCGTTTCTCAGCGATCATCGTCGCGCGGGCATGTTCGACGCATTGGGCCGGCCATGGGACGCGTCGGACCGAAGCGGGCACGGAGCCAAACCGAGGCACTCTCCATCTCCACCGTCGTCTCCGACATCGCCGGACTGAGGTGGGCATGAAGCCGGACACGGAGCCGTGCTGGACCGGAGATGGAGCTGGACTCCATGAGGGCGGAGCCGACTGGAGCGGGCGGACTAAGATGGGCTGAGCCGCGGGCTGAGCAGGACTGAAACGGGCTTGCCACGGGCGGAGCAGGACTGTACGGGCGTGCCGGACTGGGGCGAGCAAAGCCGGACCCGTGCGGGCATGCCGGACTGGGGCGACCAAAGCCGCGCTGCTCCCAGCGCGTGCTGCTCCCTGGTGTGCCGAACTGGCCACGGAGGGGGACAGATCAGGGTGCGAGCCGAGGCGGGACTCCAAGCCGAACGGAGTGCCTCGCTGGACGGAGACAGACTAGCTGGGCACTAAGCCGGTCCATGACGCTCCCTGTCGATGCCGATGCACGGGCTGAGATGACCGGTGCCGGGCTGGCCAGGGTGCGCCGCTCCCTGTCAACGCCAACGTGCGGGCCAAGATGACCGGAGCCGACTGGCCGGGGACGTGATCGTTGGGAGCTCCTGCCATCGCCCCTCTCCCACTGGCTCACTTGTGAGAGCTTGTGACCTGAGTGGGGGCGTTAAGGTTAGGTCAAGCCTGTGGGTCTGGGTGCAGACGATGCGCGCGGCTGGCTCGCCCGATCCAAGTTGGGTAGCGAGTTGTACGGCTTGGGCGAAAGCCTTTCTCAGGGAAAAAGGAAAAGAGGGACAGCAGGAATGGGCGTCCTCTTCCCGAAGCAAACGATCCCATTAGTATATATGTGTATATATAGTTTAGATGGAAGAAATGGGGATGCCATGCCAAGCACGCGGCTATGTCAGCCAAATAGGGATGATGCTGTGTCAAGGTCAAATTAATTTTTCATTACTATAATACTCATAATATGGCTGATATGCTCACTAAACCAATTTTAGCAGGTAAATTCAGGATCTTGCTAAACTTGATCAGTGTAAACATTTGGTGATACCTTTCAGGGCTTGTAGTGAGGAGGAAATTTTTTTATCCATATTTGATAGAGGCATATTGTCACGCCGGATATCTTTAGCCCGGAATTTTCCCGCATGCGGCACCAAGAACTCTGTCCTTGGTCAGCCTTCTCTCAGGTGCGCACACTTTTGCTGGAATTTTCTGCAGTGCACAGCAGTCCTTTGCATATCTGTGGCACACCTAGGATGGCCCCAACCTACAAAGCTCTTAACACACAAGAATTACGGGGAAGACCCCCAACCAGAATTGACTTTTATTGCTCAAAACTGGACACTTTACAATACTCTATTCTGATACCCAGCAGAACCCCAAATACAGCTCTCAGCTTCTCCCAAAGCCCTCACAAGCTGCTGCAGCAAATGGTGTTCTCCCCTTGCTTCTGCTGGCCGAACTCCTCTTTTGCTGCTTACTGGAACCTGCAGCCACTTCCAGCAACCATTGGCAGCCACCTCCCAGCAACTGCCCTCCACTTCCAGCAACTGCTCTCCACTTCCAGCAACTGCTTTCCACTTCCAGCAACCGTTGGTAACCTCCACGCCACCTTGGCTGGTGGTTTGGCCTAGCTGCCATTTGCCCATGATGGGCGGTTGCTGGTTAACTGCCAAGCAACTGCTATCTGGATTCATGCGTGCCAGCACCTGTGCTCGTGCCAGCCAGCAACCGTGGCCTGAATCCATGTGTGCCAACGTCCGTGCCAGGGCCTATGCGCGCCCGCGCCCTCGCCTGGGGCCTATGCGTGCCTTGGAGTGCCAAATAACCTCGCACAGCTGTGCGCCTGCCTTGCGCACGCTCGCTGCCCTGCACACGCCCGCGCCCAGCAGCCTTGCGCCAATGCGCCCAGCGGCCTTGTGCCCTGCGGCCATGCGCCCAACGGCCTTGCTGCGTCTGCCGGTGTGCGCCCATGCTGCGCGCGCACTCCATGCGCTGTCTTGCACACCTCCTATGTGCGCCCGACCTAGCATCACCTCGCCAAGCCGGTCCTGCCTCTTAGGCTATGCCGAGCAGCAGGGGCGTAACAAACCCCCCGCAATTGAAATAGATGACGCCCTCGTCGTGCTGCCCGCCAAATATTGCTGAACAATATCTTCGAATTGCCATAGGACCGCCCCATGCTCCCATGTTGCATCCGCCTCATCTTCACCCTTCCAATGGACTAGGAAGTCGATTCGGCGGTTGGTTCGGCTTTCTCCAACCGTCCGATGGGCCAAAATCTTCTCTATTTCCTTAGTGAATTCTTTCCTCACAACCGGAGGCGCCCGCTTCCGTTGTGGTCGACCCGGTTCCGTATCCTCATAGAACCGTTTGAGGAAAGAAACATGGAAGGTTGGAAAGATCTTCAGGCAGTCGGGCAAAGCCAACCGGTAGGCCACATTGCCCACTCTCTTGGTCACCACGAACGGACCATCATACCACTGCACCAATCCCTTGTGGTACCTGCGGTCAGTAATTTTTTTCTAGATTTGAGGAGTTAACTTGAGAAGTACCTTGTCCCCGATGCTGAACTCTAAGGGGCGCCGACCCCGATCAGCATACTTCTTCATTCTCCTCGCTGCTTTGGCCAGGCTGATTGTCGCTCCCTCAATCAGCTCTGTCTTGTCCTGCATGAACCGATAGGCTGCGGGGCACAAGCCTTGATCCTTCTGCTGCATCACCTCCAATGGTGTTAGGGGCTGGAACCCCATGCACAATTCTACAGGGCTGAAACCTCTTGCTGATGACTTGTGCAGATTGTAACAGAATTGTGCCACAGGGAGCAGCTCGAGCCAACTCCGCTGGCTCGCTGTCACGTAGTGGCGCAGAAACTCCCCTAGCAGCCCATTAATCCGCTCCGTTTGGCCGTCGGTTTGCGGGTGATTTGCTGTGGAGAGCTTTAATTCTGAACCCAGCAATTTAAAAAGGAAGGTTCAGAACTTACCCGTGAACCTAGGATCACGGTCACTGATGATATCTCCGGGTACCCCGAATGTCTTCACCACGTTTTGGAAGAACAATTCTACAACTTTTTCTGCTAGACATGCTGCAGGAGCAGCGATAAACACGCTGTATTTTTAGAATCGGTCTACTACCACAAGCACCGATCGCTGTCCTTCAATGTTTGGGAAGCCAGAGATGAAATATATAGAGACCGACGTCCATGGTCTCTCCGGAATAAGAAGGGGCTGCAGCAATCCCGCTGGAACCCTTCTCTCGGTCTTGTCCAATTGACAGATCAGGCACGATTTGATGTAGGCCTCCACGTCGTCTCCCATCTTTGGCCAATAATAGATCCGCTCTAGCAGAGCCAACATCCGTTTGACACCCGGATGCCCAGCCCATTGAGGGTGTGCGTCTCTTTCAGCAGCTCCAATTTCAGTCCCCCTCCCTTAGGGACATAGAGCCGGCCTCCTCTCACGTACAGCAAGTCATTCTTGACCCAATACTTCCTCACATGACCTTCTTGCACTTGCTGCTGCAGCTGGGCATATTCTGCATCTGTGGCGGCCTGCAGCTGCACCCGGTCCAGAAAAGAAGTTTGGACTGCAGTCAAGGCAGCCACAAACCCTTCTACATCCTTCTGGCTTAAGGCGTCCGCCACTTGATTCTCCTTGCCCGGTTTATGAAGCCACAGGAAATCAAATTCTGCAAAGTACTCTTGCCACCTTGCTTGCTTTGGAGTTAGCTTCCGCTATGTCTTGAAGTAGGTGTTGGCGACGTTGTCCGTCACCACAGTGATCCTCGTTCCTAGCTGATAGTGGCACCATGTGTCGAGGCAGTGCACCACAGCCATCATTTCCTTCTCGTGGGCGGAGTATCGCTACTCCGCCTCCTTCAATTACCTGCTCTCGAAAGCGATGGGATGACCGTCCTGCACAAGGACTCCTCCAAGCGCCCGATCGGACGCGTCAGTGTGTACCTCAAAAGTTCGCTGAAATTTGCCAATTTCAGCACCAACTCGGTCGAGATGGCCATCTTGAGTTTGTTGAAGGCTTTGTTGCAAGCTTCGGCCCACTCCTACCTGCAGTCCTTCTTCAGCAGATCAGTCAAGGCAGCAGCCTTCCTCGAGTAGCCTTCGACAAACCTGAGGTAGTAGTTAGCAAGTCCAAGAAAAGACCTCAATTCCTGGACTCCCGAGGGAATCGGTCAATCCATGATGGCACAGACCTTCCTCTCATCCATCCGGATTTGTCCCTTGCTCACCCAATGTCCCAAGAACTTGATTTCTTGGCGACAGAACTCGCACTTCTCCCTCTTAACATATAGTTTGTACTTCCTAAGTCTTTCAAACACAAGGCTTAGGTGCTGGACGTGATCTATTAGACTCTCACTATAGATTACAATATCGTCCAGATACACAACAACAAACCTATCAAGGTACTCATAAAGGACTTCATTCATCAAGTTACAAAAGATAGTGGGTGCATTAGTTGGGCCAAATGGCATGACCAGAAATTCGAAAGAACCATACCTCGTCACGCACGTCGTCTTGGCCTCATTGCCAGCCGCTACTCGGACTTGCCAATACCCCGATCACAGGTCCAACTTTGTAAAGAAGGCAGCTCCTGACAACCGGTCAAATAGGTCTTCCGCATTTGGCACCGGGTACTTGTTCTTGACAGTTACCTTGTTGAGAGCCCGGTAGTCTACGCACATGCGCAGTGAGCCATCTTGTTTCTACTGAAACAACACCAGGGCTCCGTAGGGTGCCTTGCCAACCTTCCATCCTATCATGGACCACCTGCAGCACTATACTGGAATCATCTCTGCGAAGAGTACCACCGGAAATAGGAATACCCAGATAATATAAAGGCCCCTCATTCTCTCCAATCCCCAGAATAGAAGTGATCAAATTATGTTGATGGGCCAGAATTTTTGGACTGAAGTGGATCTCCGATTTAGTAAAATTGGCCCTTTACCCCGATGCTAAACAATAAGAATAGAGCACTCTCCTAAATTCCTGAGACGTAGCCTCAGATGCCCTGCCTAGAAGTAAGCAGTCATCTGCAAACAAAAGGTATGAGATTGGGGACACTGTAGGAGCTGCAACATGTGGCTGAATTGTTAATTCCCTAACATAATCTCGCAATGCTCATGAAAGAGAATCGGCACAAATAATAAACAAATAGGGAGAGAGGAGACAACCTTGTTGCGGCCCAATAGTAGAATAGAAAAACTCCAACGAGAGCCATTAATGATGATAAAGAAGGAAAGACTAATAATACAAGCCATAATCCTGGATATCCAGAGGGGGTGGAAACCAAAATTCACTAAAGACTTCTCCAAGAAGCTCCACTCCAAGCGATCATAAGCTCTTTCCATGTCAAGCTTGATAGCCATGAGACCACTCCTAGTTGGAGCTTTTCGCAGATCATACATAAACTCCTAAGCCAGCAAAACATTATCAGAAATACTTCGACCACCAATGAAAGCCCCTTGCTCTGGAGAGATGAGATACGGAAAAATAGGCTTCATCCTGTTTGCCAACAGCTTAGAACACATCTTGTGAATAGTACTACAAAGGCTGATAGGTCTAAAATGAGAAGGATAACAAGCCTCAAGGCATTTGGGAACAAAGGTGACATAAGTCCTCGTTCAGAAATCCAGCATTTGACCAGTTGAAAAGAAAACTTGCACAGCAGAAACAACATCATGTCTAATGATACTCCAATATCTCCTAAAGAACAAAGGAAGAAAACCATCCGGACCTAGAGCATTGTCCTCTTTCAAGGACCAAAGAACAACAGTTATCTCAAACTCAGTAACAGGAGCAAGAAGGGCAACATTTTGAATATGGGAGACCAGCACCTCCGGGAAAGATACATGGAGAAAATAAGGAGGCCCGGTGTTGGCCCTCCTTCTAGATCTGAAGAAGGAATCAACCTCACGCCTGATATTCTCTTCATCCTCAATCCATTGCCCCTCATCAAACTTTAAGGCCACTATCCGATTCCTGTGCCTCCGAACAAGAGTGACCTGATGAAAGAAATGAGTGTTTCTGTTCCCCTTAGCCAACCACTGTACTCTAGATTTCTACCTCCATAAAGTCTCCTGCTAGGTAAGGAGAGAGTGATAGGAAGCCAGATTTCTTCGCAAGGAGTATAAATCACCTTCCTACAATCCCCCATCCCTGTCTTACTTCACCTGGAGTTCATGGATTACCTTCTCAGCCTCCTATAATCTGGTAAAGATGTTTTCCACCTCCTCCCTATTCTATTTACACAGCTATTATTTGAGGAGCTCCAACTTACGAGTAACCCGATATTGAGCATCTCCATACACCGATATCCTCCAAGCCTCTCGAACCATATCCCAAGATGTCGGATAAGAGAGCCAGATCCTTTCAAATCTAAAAAGAGCATGAACAGGGGCTTGAGGAAAGGTAGAGAGGAGAATTAGGCAGTGATCAGAAGTAACTCTATCCAAGTGACATACCATGAACTAAGGATGAAGATTAAGCCAACCCGTTGGAGCCACAGCTCTGTCAAGCCTCTCCCACACCCTCACCCCTCCAGTTTTGTTGTTATACCAGGTGAAGCGAGATCCCACAAACCCTAGATCCAGCAGCCCATTGGAGTCCAAGAAGTGGCTAAATTCCTTAGTGGCCATATCATGAACAAAAGGTTTACCACCTCTCTTATCCTCAGCCTTAGTGATACAATTAAAATCCCCAACAATAATAGTGGGAATCCCTTGGTCAATCAACAAAGAAACTTCATGTCAAAGAATTCTTCTTTCCTTGTAGTTGGTACTGGCATAAACTCCTGAAAGGAGCCAAGTCGGTCCCATAATTTTAGTCACAACCAGAATAACATGTTAAGAACACTTATGGAATACATCTATTTTGGCTGCACCCAGATCCTATGCAACCACAATGCCACCAGATAACCCTTGGAATCAATTGCATAGAAGTCCCACTCCCTCGGTAGACACTGGTGAATCCTTTACAAACTAGACCCACCCAGTCTAGTCTCAAGAAGCATACAAATATTAGGATGATAAAGTTGACAAAATCTTCGAAAAGAAGAGACAAGGATGGTATCCCCACCTCCCTAACATTCCAAGAAAGGATTTTCATTACAATGATTCAACACCCCTTAGAAGAGCCCTCCCCTGGACCTTCCTCAAAACCAACATTCATACCCATCCCTGCCACTACGACCTCACCAGCACTGAACAGAGCCACCTTAAGCTTCCCCATAACTTCCTCATGCCCTGGAGCTTCCCAAGCATCTAAGATCTGAACTGGAAGAATAGGAACTGAGGTAGCTGATACATTCTCCCGGATCGGTTGTTCTTCAGCAGATTGAACTGGATCACCTCCCAAGGTTCTACATCGTCCCCCGTTCTAGATCTCCGGCTCTTCAGACTTCCTAGCAGACTTTCCAGCAGTATCTCAATTTCCCCATAGGCCCACCATCCCATGTTCAGCTTCCAATCCTGACTCGACCAATGCTTCCCTTTGGGGGCTCCAGCAGCCTTTCCGCCTGGTTTCAAACCACTCGACACCTCCAGGCCAACCGGTGCAACAGTTAGCCCCCCATCACCCACCATCTTGCCAAAAGGGGTTGAAGTAGAAAGAGGATGCCCTTTACCCCCCAGATCCCCTTCTATACACGATTCAAAATGACTCACCTTACTGGTGCCATTGAAGCTAGGTCAGTCGATGAAGCTTTTAGCACCGCAGAGGAGGCTCCTTTCTAGCTAGGAATAGGCAAAGATGGAGGGCTTTAGCCATGCTTCAGGGATCCGGATCCAAGGTCCATCATATGTTGGTCTTTTGGGTTGGCCTCGGTATGGCCCAAGTCCATACAATCACCTAGAGGTACCAACAGCCCAAAGCCAGAAACTAGAGGTGCTCCATCACAGGAAACTTCTCTCGAACTAGCCCCCGATGAGTGACGGTGCGCCACCTTGCTCGATTTTTGCCATCCATCCAAGTATGGCAGCTAACTCGGAGTGGACGTCCCAATGGTTGGAGAAGCCCTCAATGGAGAAGAGGAGGGAAGATCAGGGGAAGCACTCCCAGATTCCCTGTCCTTGCCAGCTTCCTTTCTCCCCTCCATCAGAGTTCTCATTGGTCGCGGTTGACGAACGCGAGTGGTCACAAGCCATGGCCCCAATCTTGGCCAGGCAACTCCTTCCACCTCCATACCATCCAACCTTGTTGCTGCCGGAGGAGCAACAGAGCCTTCACCCCCTGCATATCCATGATGATCAGTCCCCTCTTAATGATCTAGGCTAGCCTTCGAACTGCCCGATTCAAAAAACCTACAATCATCGTCTCCATGCCCCATCCTCCCACAGTGGTAGCAAAACCCCGGCAAGTTCTCATAGACGAACTACTGCCAAAACACCTTCTTCTTTCCATGGACCAGAACCCCAAGTTTGAGAGGCTGACCTGCATCAAGCTCAACCCAGACACGGGCATAACTAGCCTTCTTGAGATGATCAGTGAAGCCATCTACTGAGATCGGTCTTCTGGCTTCCTCTGCCACTACCATGATGGATGAGACTTCCAGAACTTCAACGAGAGACCCAGAAGATGGAGCCAGACCACCACCTTCTGGATCAAATGCTGGCTCGAAATAAAATCTGGCTCCCAGGTCCTCCATCGCCAAAAGCTGCCCCCCGACGAACCAAGGCCCGCCGGACCTGACGAAGGCACACTCCTGCTTTGTTCTTAGTCGCACCACAAGGTGGTCCTCAGCCAGCTATATAACCTCTGGATCATAATCTAGGTTTGCTTTAGATCTCACTTCCTTCACTACCCATTCTACCGAACCCGCCACCCTAGACTCCTGACGATGACTGCCAGGCCTTGCCACTCTCGACGTGCATTCTCCAAGTCGGATTCTGGCAGCTCCAAGACCTTCATGAAATATGCCTGTAGCTGCTCCAACTCCTTCGCAGGAAGCTTATGGACCATCTAAAAGGAGCCTCGAGATGACCCCTGTACTACCCTTGACCAAGTATGCTCGCCATCACTGGAGCTCAGTGACTCCTTGCCCGTCGTCGAAGCGTTCCCCCTTCCTCCGCCATGGACACCACTTGTTCAATGCTTTGTCATAAAAAGAATGGAGCAGGCACACTTCCCAAGTCATAGCTGGAGACAATCGCAGAAGCGAACAAGCTCTCTTTCTTCTAAAACTACTTTCAAGTGAAGCTCCAGGAAGAAAAGTTGTTGAAGAGACAGGATATATTATTATTAATAGCTATTATTATAATTATAACCACTACTAACAATATTTATTTTTATTATATTATATAATATTATAATAATATTATTATAATAAGCAATAGATATTTAATATTAAATATTTATTAGTTATATTATTAGCATTTATTTTTATTTTATCTATTATTTTGATATTAATTAATATACATAATCAATGATATTATACTGCATTATTATAAATATTATTAAAAAAATATTGTAACATTTCTTATTATATTATATTATATATTATAATAAATTATTATAATTATTATTATTTCATTAAATTAATTATTATTAATTTTACTTATTTTATTTAATTATTATTATCATAAGTATTATTACTATTACGTAAACACTGAGAAAGTAACTAATAATAAAATAACATTATTTATCAACAAACATTATTATTATATTTATAAAAATAATATTATTCCAATATAATAGAACATCATAAAATAAGAATATATTTGTTGTCCAGTGTAGCAACCCAAGAGGGGGGTGAATGGGTTTCTTTAAAAATTTAAAGCAAATATGTGCTGAAATTAATGTGTTTGTGAAGCAATGCAAGTGTGCACAAAATGAATAAGATGCAACGCTATGAGTATAAGCAGTAAATGCAAGAGAGTAAAGAGCACACACAAAACACAGAGGTTTATAATGGTTCGGTGCACTCCAAACACCTACATCCACTTTCCAAGTTATCCCTTAAGAATTTCACTATAATCAACCTAGTTTACAGCCAACTTGTTTTCAAGGGCTCACAAGTCAAATTCAAAGTTGGTTTTTTTACTTAGGCTCACCAACAATCTTTACTCAAGCCAACCAAGGCTTGGATTCCAATTCACAACTTGGAAGGGCCTAAAACCTAGTTTCAAATACCCTTGAAACTAGTTACAATAAATAAAATCAGAGATACAATAATAAAGCACAAGCAAACTCTCTCTTTGAAATCACTTCAAACACACCACTCAAATGAAGGCTTGGAGCTTTTTCAGTGGAAATCTTCTCTCCTGCTCTCTTTTTGACTTTGAAGGAAGCTTTTATCTCTTGTAAGTTAGTTATTCTTGAATGAATTTGGTGAGACTTAAATACTTCAAAAACTTCTAAAATTGGTTTAAGACCGTTGGTAGAGCAAAACTAGCCATTTGGGGCTTGTAGAGTTCAAATCCGAGCTTCAAAAATTATAGTCATTATTGCTGTCAGAACCCGTGAGTCGATACTTGAATTCTGTGAGTCGATACTTGGATCTTCATGAGTCGATACTTGGATCATATGAGTCGACTCAAGATATAACTTCTGAAAAACTAGGGTTATGTTCTTTTTCTGTTCTCAGGCTATGAGTTGACACTTGGAAGCTTTGAGTCGATAGTTGAATCATGTGAGTCGACACTTGAGTCCTCTGAGTCGACACTTGACAAAAACTTCTCAAAAGGTATAGTTTGTATTGATATTTTTCTCAGGCCATGAGTTGACACTTGGTTTCTGTGAGTCAACACCTGACTTCTTCATGAGTCGATACTTGAATTCTATGAGTCGACTCAAGGCGTGCCAAATAGAGTTTTGCATGCCATGCCTTTTGAAGTGTCTACACCTTGTGTGCCATGAGTCGACACTTGGTTATGCCACTCAAAAGATCTTGTGCCAACCTTCAAAATTCAAGGTTTTCTTCAATAAATCTTTAATATCTTCTTCATAAAGCCCAGTTTGACCATATTTTAAATATTTTCAAGATGAGAAGACTTCTCATACACTGAAATTCACTTAGCTTCAAATGAGTGCCTTGGATACTTTTATATTAAAAATTTGAGGTGCCTGTATCCTGAAACTCACAACTACAATTGAAACATTACTATAGAGCATATACTCAATATTTTGCTAGTCATCAAAATCAAGAGCTAAAGAGCATATACTCAATATTTTGCTAGTCATCAAAATCAAGAGCTAAAGCCAACAATCTCTTCCTTTTTGATGATGACAAAATTTTGAGTATATAAGCATTTGGATTCAATAATAGGTATTATATCACACATTCAAGTGACCATACACTTAAAGCTCATGAGAATTGAGTTAAGTTCAGCATATCAAAGTTTATATAACACAGTTTCA
Organism: Areca catechu; assembly: GCA_021397845.1. Lineage (NCBI taxonomy): Eukaryota > Viridiplantae > Streptophyta > Magnoliopsida > Arecales > Arecaceae > Areca > Areca catechu. Next base: position 38,036,886 of record CM038040.1, read on the forward strand.
TAGAGGAAAAGTACCAAGCAAGGTTGAAATTCATTTTCTCTACCCCTATGTGAGGTAAGTTATGAAAAATTTTAGAATTTTAGAAAATGCTTATATATAGATCTCACTCTCCCTTTTTGTCAACATTAAATATTAAAGGAGTATTCTCCCCTGAATTAATGCATTTTATCATAGTAAAGCATACAATTGGTTGGGGTGTCGATTTTACAACTGGTATCAGATCAATTTAACAAAAGAAGTAAATATGAAACAAAAGTGAACTTTCATATATATATATATAAGAGAGTTTCAGTACAACAAAAGTGCTTACATAAGATAAGCAAATATAAACTGAAACAAAGCAACAAGTCTGATACATAACTAAAAGACTAATGCATAGCAGAAAAGAACCTGATGCATAAACATAAACAACATGATAAACATCTGTGAGGCTACTCCTCATCAGACGGAAGCTCAAAGAAGATAGGAGCTCTAATCCTAGTCCTAGTAGCAGAGGGTCTAGGAGTCTTGTGGGTCCGGCTTCTGGTCCTAAGAGAAGGTCTAGAGCTGGGAATAACCCTAGAAGACCTAGTAGAGGGGGAGGTAAGGTCTCTGCTGGTGTCAGGAATGCTGGGGCAGTGCCAAGCTGAGCATCTATAGTAGCATCTGGAGTCTGAGTCTTCCTGCTGACAATCTCATAATCTCCAGCTCTATCATCACTGCCATCACTACCATCATCAAGTATATCTGTATCTCCATCATCATCACCACCATCTCCATCTCTAGTTGTACCACCATCTAGAGTATCATCATGAGTGTCATGGTGGTCATCGTCATCTGTTGGCAGAGGAGGTGGAGGTCTTGAAGGTGTAGTCGGAGGCAAAAGAGATCTCAGAAGATCTCGTATCTCAGTGAAACCAACCTCCATCGTCTGCCTGATGCCTGAGAGCTGATCATCTGTGTATGCTCTTAGTTCCTGTACCTCTATCTGAAGCTGTGTAGTCCTGATCGCCAATCCAATAATCTCCTCCCTAACCTCAGCAATCTCAGTCCTGATCTGCTCTATAAAAGTAGACTCTGTAGTGGCATGACGAGCAGTTGCTAAAGAAGGAACTGGTGCTAGAGTGGCTGGCTCAAACCCTAAAGCTGGTACTGGTGCAGGTCTCGGAGGTATAAGATGCTCTACAGGTCCAGAAGGTCATGCCTCTGCTGCTCGTAGCTCATCCTCCTCGTCTGGCTCCTGACCAGACTCCCTATGCACCCATCTACCAGCAATCCTCCTATATCCCATACAGTGCAAGGATCGCTCGTCGTAAACATCGGTGTGAAGTATATCCTTTGAGGCCTCCTCCTCCAAAGGAACATGGTAAGCTCTAAAGAGATGAATCAATCCCATCCCATATGGTAGGCAGAGTTGGCGCTGAGTCGCTGCCTCTCCCATCTGACTCACCATCAATGCTGGAAGGTTGATGGCAGTCCGCTGTGTAAGACAGACCATCAGGGTGAGCTCCCGCTCTATGATGAAGTCAAATTTTCCTGTCTTCGGGAGTAGAATCCTCGTAATAATATGATGGGTAGGTGCATCTCGACAAATAGCTAATTTGCGATGACAGTAAACACACCACGTACATCATCTCTCTCCAAAACACACTGAAATGCTACCTCTTATCCTCAACACATGTAGCAGAGATCCCTCGCAAAGATATCTCCCAAACTCGGCTCAAAATATCCTGGGTCACTAGGATCTGCACTCCTCTGACAACGGCACTCCACATCAATCCATTGGTAGCCAGGCTACCATAAAACTCCCGATGAGATGGGGATAGTACTTCTCCTTCATAGTATAGAAGGAGGTCAAACCAGCTACTCCAAGTATCTCTCCAAGACCAAAACCCTCGCAGTCGAAGAACTCCAAGTCGACTCGGCATCCTCCTGCAATGCTCTTCCTCGACACTCTCTACGGCGAGGGATCGTGGGGGAGGTACTCTCTCCTGCTCATGCTGCTGACCTCTAGCAGTGTCAAACCTAGCCTTTGATCTTCTTTCTACTGGACTAGGGTCCTCACTAACTTGGCTCAACCTCTTCCTAGAAACCACTTGTTTGCGGGGTCCCATGACACCAATATAGGGAAAGACTAGGGAAGAAATGGGTGAATGGGAGAAGGCCAAAGAGAAGAGAGGGAGGATTGGGTGAGGTACGGACCAAAGAGGGAAAAATCAATGAGAAGGAGTGAATCCAAGTAAGGATCGACCAAAGAGTGGACCGAAATGAGAGGGAAAGGTTTGAGGAAGAATGAACACAGATAAATCAAGCAAAACATGGGTCGAAACACAAGAAATCGAGAACGGACCGAAAGAGAGGGAATGCACGAGAATCGAGCCAAAATCCACTAAAATTCTCAAAAAAATAGTGAGAAATCGGACAAAACAAGAGGGGAAAGTGAAGAAATTACCAAAGAAATTGGAGACAATGATGGAAGATCACTGTTCCGGGACCAAAATGAGGTTGGTGGACCACTAGGGCTGAAGAAAACCAAGGGACAGGTAGCTATGGAATGAATAGTTGATACCCTAAAAACATAGATTTCCATTCATGAGTCGACACTTCGATTTGGTCAAGTGTCGACACTTGCGTGAGTTGACACTTGGCCAAAAATTAAGTATCGACACTTGGCCAGAAAACCAAAAAAAATCCAGAAAAATTTTCAATAAAATTTTCAAAAATCATAGGATTTCTAGTCAAGGGTTCAAGACATAGATGAGATGATTTTAAGCATAAGAATTCAAGTAAAAACAAGATTTGAAGGAGTTTTACACAAAGGGATCAATGATACCTAACTCTCTTCTAATCATGTAAAATCTCTCTTCACTCAAGGGTTTAGTGAAAATATCAGCTAATTGACTATCAGTACACACAAATTCAAGCATCACATTATAGTTTTGCACATGATCTCTTATAAAGTGATGTCTTATTTCAATATGTTTGCTTCTTGAGTGTTGAACAGGATTTTTGGTTAAATTAATTACACTAGTATTATCACATCTTAAGGATGTCTTAGTTAATTTGATACCAAAATCCTCGAGTTGTTGTTTGATCCATAGAATTTGAGCACAACAGCTTCCAACTGCTATATATTCAGCTTCCACAATAGATAGAGCAACTAAATTATGTTTCTTGCTACTCCATGAAATCAAATTAACTCCAAGAAATTGACATGTTCTACTTGTACTTTTTTTTATCAAGTTTACACCCAGTAAAATCAGCATCAGAATATACAATCAATTCAAATGATGAATCTCTAAAGTACCAAAGTCCAATATCTATAGTGCCAGATAGATATCTAAGTATGCATTTAACAGCCAATAAATGAGACTCTTTAGGAGCAGACTGATATCTTGCACACATACATATATTGAACATTATATTTGGCCTACTTACAGTCAGTATAATAATGAACCAATAATATCTCTATATACTTTTGATCAACATTCTTACCTGATTCATCTTTATCAAGTTTATAAGAGGAGCTCATAGGTGTACCTAATGGTTTGGTGGTCTCCATTCCAAATTTCTTTAAAATTTTTTTTGTATACTTAGCTTGGTTAATGAAGATCCCTTCTTTTATTTGCTTGATCTGGAGTCCGAGGAAGAAATTAAGCTCTCCCATCATGCTCATCTCGAACTCTCCCAGCATTAACTTTGCAAACTGTTGACAAGATGTTCATTAATAGCACCGAAGATAATGTCATCGACATAAACTTGTACTACTAAGAGATCATCATTCTCTTTTTTTAAAAATAATGTAGTGTATACATTTCCTCTAGAAAAATTATTTTTAAGCAAAAATGAACCTAATCTATCATACCAAGCTCTTGGAGCTTGTTTCAAACCATACAAAACTTTATGAAGTTTAAAAATATGACTGAAAAATTCATGATTTTCAAAACCAGAGGGCTGATCTACATATATTTATTCTTTAGTAAATCCATTTAGAAAAGCCCTTTTGACATCTATTTTAAATAGTTTGAAATCCATAAAACATACAAATACCAATAATAGTCTAATTGCCTCAAGTCTAGCAACAGAAGCAAAGGTTTCATCAAAATCAATACATTCTTCCTGATTGTAACCTTTGGCAACTAGCCTAGCTTTATTTTAGTAACTAGTCCATTTTCATCAAGTTTATTTTTGAAAATCTATTTTGTACCAATTATTGAAGCATTAGTAGGTCTTTCAACTAAAGTCCAAATATTATTTCTTTTAAATTGATTTAGTTCATCTTGCATAGCATTTATCTAATTACAATCATTTTTTACTTATTCAGTAGATTTAGGTTCTGTTGTTGACCTTACCGCTGTGGCCCGTAGCTGTGAGTTGGTGCCGGACTGGATCCCTTGAGCTGCAGAATCCCGATACTTCCATATTTGCAAAACTGAAGTTAGAGACCTGGCAGGGATCCCGGCGGGGCACTCCGACGGTCAATTAGAGAGTGGTAAAGTAGAACAGATCCACTAAGGCGGAAACCTGTTGGGTTTCCGTTCTTAGGGGAATCTTAGATGAGGAGAAGAATGAGAACGAGAGAGAAGGGTGCTCTGATCCCTGCAACCGAGCTCATTGGACTCGGTCCTGCGGGTTCTTCGGAGCCACCGGCTTAGGATCGCCCCTTCTTATTCTTCCGGGACTGCTCGTCCTCTTGATTGCTTACCTTGCTTCTTGCCCCTGGTCTTACTTTTTAGGTCGCCAATCCATGCCTCTATCTGCGCCTCGATCCCCCGAGGGCTCGACCGTCTCTCTCTCGTCCCCCTTATGGTCGGGAGATAAGTGGTGAACCGGTCTCATCAGCCATGTAGTCATGAGAGGGGAACTTTGCAGGATATCGATCCTTGCGAAGGCATCCTCGGGCCTGAGGCATTGACTGTGGCCCTCCCTTTTTAGGATGTCGGGCCATCGAATGCTAGGTTCGGTGCCTTGGGTAGGATTCCCTTTCCAAACTAGTGCTAACAAGGTTCCGCATACCATTGCAAGCCTAGGGACACCGTACCAGGTGCGCCGCCTGTGCGCGCCATCTTCAGCAGCTTCCTTGAGGCTCGTACCCCCAGTCCTTTCATCTTCCGTAGAGAGGGCTGGCTTCGGCCAAGGTGGACCCATCTGAAGGCGCCACCTGGTGAAGGAACAGAGGCAGGACCACTCCGGTCGAGGTGGATCCCGCCTGGATCAACACCTGGCAGAGTGGTAGAGGCCAACTCGACCTCGATCGAGGTGGACCCATCTGGGGGCGCCACCTGGCGAGGGAGCGGGGAGAGCCTGGATCGACTTCGGCGAGGTGGACCCATCTAGGGGCACCACCTGACGAAGGAGCAGAGGCAGGGCCACTCCGGTCGAGGTGGATATTGCCTGGATCGACATCTGGCAGAGTGGTAGAGGCCAGCTCGACCTCGACCGAGGTGGACCATCTGGGAGTGCCACCTGGCGAGGAGTGGGGAGAGCCTGGCTCGACTTCGACGAGGTGGACCCATCTGGGGCGCCACCTAGTGAAGGAGTAGAGGCAGGGCCACTCCGACCGAGGTGGATCCCGCCCGGATCGACACCTAGCGGAGTGGCAAAGGCCAGCTCGACCTCGATCGAGGTGGACCCATATGGGGGTGCCACCTGGCGAGGGAGCGGGAGAGCCTGGCTTGACTTCGACTAGGTAGACCCATCTGGGGTGCCACTTGGCGAAGGAGCAGAGGTAGGGCCACTCCGGCCGAGGTGGATCCCGTCTGGATCGACACCTAGCGAAGTGGCAGAGGCCAGCTTGACCTCGACCAAGGTGGACCCATCTGGAGGTGCCACCTGGCAAGGGAGCGGGGAGATCCTGGCTCGACTTTGACGAGATGGACCCATCTAGGGGTGCCACCTGGTGAAGGAGCATATGCAGGTCCACTCTGGTTGAGGTGGATCCCGCTTGGATCGACACCTGGCGGAGTGGCAGAGGCCAGCTCAACCTCGATCGAGGTGGACCCATCTGGGGGTGCCACCTAGCGAGGGAGCAGGGAGAGCCTAGCTCGACTTCGGCAAGGTGGACCCATCTAGGGGCACCACCTAGCGATGGAGCATAGGTAAGGCCACTCTGGCCAAGGTAGATCCCGCTTGGATCGACACTTGACGGAGTGGTAGAGGCCAGCTCGACCTCGACCGAGGTGGATCCATTTGGGGGTGCCACTTGGCGAGGGAGCAGAGAGAGCCTGGCTCGATTTTGGCGAGGTGGACCCATCTAGGGGGGCCACCTGGCGAAGGAGCAGAGGTAGGTCCACTCCGGCCGAGGTGGATCCCGCCTGGATCGACACCTGGTAGAGTGGCAGAGGCCAGCTCGACCTCAGCCGAGGTGGACCATCTGGGGGTGCCACCTGGCAAGGGAGCGGGGAGAGCCTGGCTTGACTTCGATGAGGTGGACCCATCTGTGGGTGCCACCTGGTGATGGAGCATAGGCAGGGCCACTCTGACCGAGGTGGATCCCGCCTTGATCGACACCTGGTGGAGTGGCAAAGACCAGCTCGACCTCGACCGAGGTGGACCCATCTAGGGGTGCCACCTGGTGAGGGAGCGGGGAGAGCCTGGCTCGACTTCGACGAGGTGGACCCATCTGGGGGCACCACCTAGCGAAGGAGCAGAGGCAGGGCCACCCCGGTCGAGGTGGATCCCACCTTGATCAACACCTAGCGGAGTGGCAGAGGTGCCGAGCTCGGCTCCGAGGTCGGCTCTACCGCTGAACGAGCCACCTAGCGGGAGAGCCCGGAGATGACATCACACGGTGCCACCTAGCGGACAGCTAGATTTGATGCATAATCCATGTCAGCAATGTTTCCATATCAGTTGTCCCCCACTCCCAAGTCCCATCGGAGCGCCGCTGCAGGGACATAGGGAGTTAATTCGGAGATGACGTGGAAGGACAAAAATCCTGTGCAATAAATGCTAGGATCGCTATCGATCTGCTCATCATGACCGAGGTCCAATACGTAGGCGCCATGTCAGCATGTTCAGTAGGTTATAATTGCACCGCGCTAGGCTCAAGGCGATTTTCAGCAAACCGAAGCATCTTTGTCGGGCGCCTTCCACGTGGCGCTCATCCGATGGCGTTGGCGATGGCGTTGGCGAAAAAGAGTTGTACGACCGCTGTTGATGGGTTTGAAAAGAGAGGAGACTTTTTGAAATGAGGTCTTTTGGCTTTCTCACACCTCGTTGGCGGTTGCAGTGATCCCTCTTCTTCACTCGGATCGCCATTCTTCCGCCATAATATCCCGGTGAGTGCCCTGCGACCCAGTCTCCTCCGTCTGCTTCCCCTTCACCTTTACTTGATCCTTCATCTGCTCCTTCCTTGTCTCGATGGCCCGCCATCACCACTTCTCTTCTAACCCGGACGAGGCCGGTCCTTCTCGGCTGAGGACTCCATCCCCCTCCTCTTCAGAGGATGACCTTCCCGTTGACATCCAGCAGTGGCTGCGACTGGGCGGCATAATCATTGGCATCCCTGGGGCTTCTTGGACTCCTCCGTCCTTCTTGCTGTCCCCGTCTCTGCCCTTCCTCCTCCAGTGGCAGAGACTTCTTCTGGTCCCTCAGCTTCGCCTCGACGATGATCGGAGATGACCTTTCATGGATCCGGGATATGTATGGGGTCCCGGATTCTATCCAGCTTTCAGTCCTAAGGCCGAGGGATCGGGTGACTTCCAGCGGCCCTGGCATAATTGCCTTCTACGAAGACTTCCTTATCGAAAGTCTTCGTTTTCCCCTTCATCCATTCTTCCTATCTTTCCTTAGCCACTTCCATCTCGTTCCAGCCCAGTTGGCTCCCAATGCCATCAGGGTCATCTTCGCCTTCATAGTTTTTTATCATTTTCATAGGTTCATCGCCCATTTCTCCTTGTTCAGGGCCCTTTTCATCCTGAAATGGTACTCCACCGATGATGGCTGGAGGTACCTTTCACCCCGGCCCAGGTGTCTCCGGTTCGACCTCCCCACATCGATCAAGGGATGGAAGAACCAGTTCTTTTTTGCTTCAGTCTGGGAGGTCGATTGGGTCTGGAGTGAGCCGGATCGGTCTCCGAACAAGAATTCCCAGGTCAAGTCGGCAGAACAGGAGGTCTACTCCTAGCTGGTAGGTGATGTGGTCCCTTTTCTTGACGTTCTGCTCTCAGAGCAGAACTTGTTTGAGGCAGGGATTAGCTTAATACGAACGATCGGTGGCCTTCGCTCTTCTTCCTTTTTTTTTTTATCATCTGACGATCTGGCCTCTCTTTTCTCCATGGATGAAGTTCTCTGTCGAAAGCATGATGGTGGGGGCCCAGAAGAGGAATGCCCCCTAAGGGGCCCAGGAGGCTCCCCCGAAGTGGGCCTGAACGAGACGGCCAGGGGCCCAGGCCCACTCTGGATTCTATTGAGCCCAGGGCGACGGGTCTGGCACCCTGGCCACCCCAGCGGCAGACACCCGCCGTGGACATCGTCGAGCTCGACGAGGCCGGGGAGGTGGGGCGATCAGCACCTCCCCCCGCTACTGCTGCACCAGCCGCCATGCCAAAGGTGGCGACGGCTGCACCGAGGGTGGCGCCTTCAATGCAGCCCCATCCAGTGGGGGGACTCCAGCTCAGTCCCCTCCTGATCCTCAGTTGGCACCGCCCGCCCTCCTTGGGGGCTCCTCCGTCATCCACGACCAAGGCCTCGTAGAGAGGATGATGGAGTTTGCTGCGCGGCCCCAGGACCGCCGCCTGAGGGGTGACCGAGACTACACGGAGGTCCAGCTCGGGACCCTCCCCCTGCTCTTCACGGTAAGTATCTAGTTCTTCCATTTAATGTTCTAGTTGGGTCCTCTCGAATCCCCAATTCTTCTTCTCGAATCCCCAATTCTTCTTCTGATGTAGATTGGGACCGATGTGCTGCTGCTCCGGGATTTCCTCTCCGCCTCAGCGAAGAGAGAGGCCGAGAAGGAGCGAAAGCTGAGCAAGTTGGCCGCCGATGTAAAGGATCTTGTGGACAAGGGCCAGGAGATGCGAGGGAGGAATGAGACCCTCTGGGAGGACCTGGCCCGTTCTGATGGTCGGTCAGAGAATTGGAGTCCTCTCTCTCCGAGGAGAGGATCTCGAACTAGCACCGGGCCAAAGATGATGCTGCTGAGATCATGCACCTCAAGGGACAATCTCGATCACTGGAGCACCGGGTGGAGGAGGTCCTCAAAGAGTTGGCGGCAGCCAACGAGAAGAACTCCTGCATCAACAGGCTGCTGGCGGCCTCGCAGAAGGAGGCGCAAGAGGTCGTTTTGAAGTTTCGAGCCTCTGGAGAATTTGAGGAGGAAATGCACGAAGCTGCCGTGGACTCCTTCCTGAAGGGCTTCGAGGTCTGCCGGGACAGGTGGCTGCCCAGTTTCCCGAGCTTGACCTTATCGGGGTCGCCCTTGGTGGGCCCAGGGGGCAGTCTCAGGGAGGACGAGCAGCACCGGGGGCCGTTGGCGAGGGGGCTCCCGGGCAGCCTTCTGAGGATGCGGTCGGCGGCACGGAGGTCTCCCAATCGGAGGAGGGAGCGGCAGCAGCTGAATGATTCTAGATTTTCCATCTTGTATCTTAGCATAGGGTTTTTCTTTTGCTTGCTGTTGTCTTGTTTTATCTTTGGGTCACCCGGTCTGTCGGGGCCCTTCTTCCTGTAAGGAAAACTCTCATCAGGAATGAAAGTTTATTTTTCATCATCGTTTCATTGAGCTTCTCTCTTCTCTTTTCTTCTTTTCTTTGCCTGGTAGTGCTATTGTAGTGTTGCCTGCCACTGGAGCCCAAAAGCTATAACTCTAGTTCGTGACTTGACCTGGACCCTTGGTATGGAACAAAGTTCAGGGGCCTTCAAGCTCCGTGAAGGAACCCCTGGTGCTTCTAGCTTATACCTTGAAGATTTTTGGCGCCGGGACTTAAGTCACTAGGGCATCCTCCGGATTGAACTCCAAGATCTCGTGGGCTCCGTGCCACCTTTCGGACTGAACTCTGAGGCCTGAAATTGGGTTCCGCTCGGCACTCCAGACTGAACTCCAAAATTTCATGGGGGAACTGGGTTCCGCGTCACCTTCCGGACTGAACTCTGCTGCCTCATGCTGGAACTGTGTTTCGTTCGGCTTTCCAGACTGAACTCCGAGATCTCGTGGACTCCGTGCCACCTTCCGGACTAACTCTGGGGCTTGGAACTGGGTTCCGCTCGGCACTCCAGACTGAACTCCAAGATTTCGTGGGGAACTGGGTTCCGTGCCACCTTCCGGACTGAACTCTGGTGCCTCATGCCGGAACTATGTTCCGTTCGGCTTTCCTGACAGAACTCCGGGATCTCTTGGACTCCGTGCCACCTTCCAGACTGAACTCTGGGGCCTGGAACTGGGTTCTGCTTGGCACTCCAAATTGAACTCCGGGATTTTGTGCTTCTTGTGGACCGCTTTACAGGATCTTCGCCTTGTCTTCATTCGCTGGGCTTAAGGTCAGGAGGCGTTGGTCCTACGAGACAGAAACAAATATTGCACAAAGAAAGGATTTCATTGTTAATATCCAGGGAATCTTACATTATTGGTAATACATCCTCAGGTTTGCGGCGTTCCAAGTCCGTGAAAATTGATCCCTGCCGAGCTCGGCAAGATAATAAGCACCGTGAGGAGTGCTTCGACCACCTGATAGGGATCTTCCTAGTTCGGGAGAGCTTCCCGCATTCCCGAGGTTGGGAAGCCTCAATGCGGCGCAACACTAAATCCCCCGGGCGAAAGGCCTTCGACCTTACCTTGGAGTTGTAGTACCTAGCCACCCTTGCCGGTAGACTGCCATCTGAACTTGTGCCTTGTCCCTCGTTTCCTCAAGGAGATCCAGGTTGAGCAGCAGCCACGCTAGATTCTCGGCTTCATCATACTGTTCCACGTGTAGTATCAGCAGGCTAAGCTCCACCGGGATTACTGCCTCCAACCCGAAGACAAGGTTGAAGGGAGTTTCGTTTGTGGTCATCCTTGGGTCGTATGGTATGCCCACAGGATGTTGGAAAGTTCTTCAGCCCATCTCCCTTTAGCCTGGTCCGGAGCCCTTTCAGGATGGTCCAATTGGTTACTTCGGCTTCCCCATTGGTCTGTGAATGCGCCACCGAGGTGAAGCGATGATGAATTCTGAGGTCGTTGCAGAACTCCTCGAATTCCCGATAGTCGAACTGATGTCCGTTATTGGTGATGATAGTGTAGGGAAGTCCAAAACGCATATGATCAACTTCCAAAGGAACTTACTAATATTTGTCTCCATAATCCGAGACAATAGCCCGGCCTTGACCCACTTCATGAAGTAGTCAATGGCGACAATCAAGAACTTACGTTGCCCGGACGTGGGAGGAAAGGGATCGAGGAGGTCCATGCCCCACTGGGCAAAAGGCCAGGGGGCAGAGAGTTGGGAGAGCGGCGCATCCTCCCTCATCATCTCCCAGTAGTATCCTTGATGGATGGCTTTGTATGCTAGGATCCTACCCCCCACGTGGTTCCCGCAGAGGCCCTCGTGAATTTCCTGCAGCACGAGCACAGCCTCCGTGGGCCTCAAACACTTGAGGAGTAGGTAAGAAAATGACCTCCGATAGAGCAGTACGTCCATCATCACGAAACGTGTAGCCTTCCTCTTGATGAGACCGACCTCTATCCGATCCTCAGGTAAGATGCCGTCGGTGATGTACTTGATGTACTTGTCCATCCAGCTGGGCTCCGGGATGACTTGCTGGATTTCTCTAGGGATCTTATAGCTCGGAGCCTGGAGATGCTCAATGTGGGCATGACCCAACGATAAGTCCGGTAGGGTTGCTAGGCGAGAGAGGGCGTCAGCACGAGCATTTTCACCGCATGGGATGTGGGAGATGCTGAAGCGCTTGAAGCTTGCTAAGCTCGCACGCACCAATTCCAAGTATTTCAACATCAGAGGTTCCCGCGCCTCATACTCGCCCAAGACCTGTCCAGCGACCAGTTGGGAGTCGGTGAAGACCCTTAGGCTGGTCACACTGAGCTCGCGGGAAACTCTCAACCCCAGGAGGAGTGCTTCGTATTCCACCTGGTTGTTGGTGGTGGCAAACTGGAGGTGGAGCGCGCATTCAGCTACGACTCCCTCATTGTTGGCAAGGATGAGCCCGGCCCCGCTTCCACCGAAATTAGAGGCTCCGTCCACATACAGGACCCATATGTTCTCCTCCGGCTAAGGCCCTGGTTGTTGACTTTGGGGGTTCTCTTCCCCACCCTCGCCGAGGCCTGCATACTCAACTAAAAGTCAGCCAGTACCTGTGCCTTCATAGTCGACCACAGTCGATAGATGATGTCGAACTCGCTGAGTTTCAACGCCCACTTCGCCAAGCTACCAGATGTGTCAAGTCAGCTGAGCATGGCCTTCAACGGTTGATCCGTCAGGATTGCAATGGAGTGTGCTTGGAAATAAGGCCTGAGGCACTGGGCAAACATTATTAGCACAAAATCAACTTTTTGGATCGAGAGTACCTGAGCTCCGCATCACAGAGGAGCTTGCTTGTATAGTACACAGGTCTCTGGATCCCTTTATCGTCTATCTGGACTAAGACCGAACTGACGACCTCTGGAGTGACCGCCAGATACAAGAGGAGCTCTTCCCCCTCCTCTGGCCGGGAGAGCAATGGTGGTGATGCCAAGGTCTTCTTTAGCTCCTCGAACACCTCCTGGCACTCCTTCGTCTAGGAGAAGTCATGCATCTTCCTTAGTACATTGAAGAAGGGCCGGCAACGATCGGTGAATCATGAGATAAAATGACTCAGAGCTGCCACCCGCCGGTAAGCTGCTGGACTTGCTTCTTGGAGGTGGGCAACTCCATGTCAAGGATTGCCTGAACCTTCTCCGGGTTGGCTTCAATCCCTCTTTAGGTTACCATGAAGCCGAGGAACTTCCCTACTGCCACACTGAAGGTGAACTTCGTCGGGTTCAGCTTCATTTGGTGGAGGTGGAGGTTAAGGAAGGTCTCTTCCAGGTCGTCGACATGGTCTAAGGTCGGCTTGCTCATCACCAGCATGTCGTCCATGTACACCTGCGACCAATTTGGTCCTTAAAGATCTTGTTGACCAACCACTGATACATGGCGCCAGCATTCTTCAGGCCAAAGGGCATCATCTTGTAGCAATAGGTCCCGTGATCCATGATGAAGGTAGTGTGCTCCTCATCCTCCGGGTGCATTCTGATCTGGTTGTACCCGGAGAAGGCATCCATGAAAGATAGGAGGTGGTGGCCCGACGTGGTGTCCACAAGCTGATCGATCTTCGAGAGGGGGAAGCTGTCTTTTGGGCTGGCTCAATTAAGGTCGGTGTAGTCCATGCAGATCCTCCACTTGCCGTTGTTCTTTTTCACCATTACCACGTTCGCTAGCCAACTGGGGTAGTGTACCTCCCACATGAAGCCGGTATTGAGGAGCTTTTCCACCTCCTCATTGATCGCCTTCTACCTTTCCGCAGCAAAGCTCCTCTTCTTCTGCCTCACTGGGCGGTACTTCGGATCGATCTTCAACCGGTGGGTGATGACCTCTGGGGGAATACCCGTCATGTCTATTGTGGAACAGGCGAACACATCCGTGTTTGCCCGGAGGAAGTCCAGTAAGCGAACCTGCTCATCTTCTGAAGTTGGGCTTATATCTGCACCATTTTCTATGAGTTCGAGCCAAAGGGGTACGTCAACAATCGCTCCACCAGGCCGCCTCTGGGATCCTGCACTCTCTGGTCGAGGTCGTCGACATCAGATTCGAGCTCAGCACTCCGGGTGCCCGGAATGGCCTGCAAGCAATGCTGAACGAGCTTAACTGCCCCCCTCATCTCTCCTACCCTGAAAATAGTATGAAACTGCACTAACAATCCTCGGGTGGAGATGACTGCGTCAAGCTGGTTGAGCCCTGGATGGTCCAAAATGGCGTTGTATGATGATGGGAGTCAGACAACGGTAAAGGTCATCAAAACCGTGCTCTGCCGGGGCAGGGTCCCGACGGTAACAGAGAAAGTGATCTCCCCATCGACCCCCACAGAATCTTCGATGAAACCCACGAGAGGGGTGTGCACCGGCCTTAATTGATCATGAGAGAAATTTATCCGGGAGAAAGCATCGTAGAAAAGTACATCGGTAGAGCTCCCACTATCAACCATGAACCGATGTACAGGATGCTTAGCGATGGTCATTTCGACCACCACTGCATCATTATTTATATTTTTATTTTTACCTCCCTTCCCCTTTTCAAAGGGGAGTACATCTCCCATATTTTCTCCCTCCCGGGCTTTTTTTGATGCACGCCCTATCCCCCAAGAAATCATACCCACGGGCTTCTCCGTGGGGCGGTTGTCGACTGTAGGGATAGGGGAAGGGCTGCGAGTGGCTGGTCTTTCGCTGGGGCTCCTCTTCCCACAAACTTCTTAAGATAGCCCCTCTTGGTCAGGTCTTCGATCTCCCGTTTCAGATTATGGCACTCCTCTATGTCGTGGACGTGGTCGCAATGGAATTGATAGTACTTTGTCATGTCACAACAGTTCTTCGGATTCTGAGGAGGAGGTCAGCAGAGGTACCCCTCACCCTCAATCTCCATGGGGATCTTGGTTCTGGGAGCAAGGAGGCGAGTAAAGGCCCACTCCGGAGCGGGACCATTCCTAGGCTTCGGCCCTGCTCAAAAGTCCGCGGGCGGCCCAGGCCTGCGAGTCCCCTGGACATCTTTTGAGGCTGGCTTCTTCGAAGGCTTTCCATCCAGTTCTCTCCTGGTACGGTCAACCTCTTCAGCCCGGATGTACTTGTGGGCATGGAGGAGAAGCTCGGAATATGTCTTGGGTGGTTTCTTGTCCAATGAATATGTCAGACGGGAGGTCTTAAGCCCTCGCATTAATGCTAGCATAGCGACGGGCTCATCCAAGCTGTAGATCTCCAGGGCGGCAATCTTGAAGCGGGCTACATAGTGCCGCAGGAGCTCCTGGTCTTGCTGGCGGATGGAAAGAGGCTATCCACCTCTCTTGGCATCTTTCGACAAGCGTTGAAGTATGCCACAAACTTTCCTTCTAACCGCTGGAAGGAGTTGATGGATGCAGGCTCAAGGTGGGTGAACCAAACTCGAGCAGCCTTCCGGATGGTGGCCGGGAAGGCAATGCACAGAAGGGCGTCTATTGCCCCCTGGACTCTCATGAGAACCTTATAGCTCTCCAGATGGTCCAGGGGATTGGTGGTCCCGTTGTAGGGATCCACCTGAGGCATACGGAACCGATTCAGGATCGATTCCTCTTGGATTTCCCGAAAGAAGGGGGGTCGGGCGTTGTAGCCTACTTGCTCGCTAGGGGAGCCCTACATGTTGGCAAATCGATGGGAAAGCTCCGCCAACTTGCGCTCTTGCTCTTCCAGGCACCTTTCAGCTAGACGCCTGATGGCCTCGTCAATGGAACCTTCCACTGAGGCCGCTGGAGAAGAAGGTGCCAACGGGTCGCGGTGAGGGGCCTTTCCCCGGCGATGCTTGCTGTGCTTGGCAGCATCGTCGTTGTCCGTTGGGGATCAGCTCCCGTGGTCCACCGACCCAGAATGGTTCCTCTTCGCAGGGGTCTGGTGACTCCTGCGAGGAACTGTCGATGCCCGCGGGTGGGACGGCCTGCCCTGGATAGAGCGCAGGCTTTCACGGGGGCTCACGGCTTGGGTCGCGGGGGTCCTTGGCTGAGGCTGGGTCATCAGGGAGCGCTGCTGACGCTGCGGCTGCCTCACGGCCGTGGCCAGTGTCTGCAATTATTGGACAATGGCAGCATACTGATCGTCCATCGAGGGCAGGTGAGGAGGTGGAACAGGAGCAGGGAGTTCCCTTTCCGGGCTACGAGGGCCCGGGGGAGAGGAAACTTCCCCCACCCGACTGGTGGAGGCTTCACGTCCGCGTGTTACGACCATACTTGGAATCGAGCTTGAGGGGGGCTTACTCGTCTAGGGGCCTCGCCCCCCTACCTGGCGTGCCAATCTGTTGCCGACCTTACCGCTATGGCCTGCAGCTATGAGTTGGTGCTGGACTGGGTCCCCTGAGCTGCAAAATCCTGATACTTCCGGACCCGCAAAATTGAAGTTAGAGATTCAGGCCGGGGATCCCGATGGGGGCACTCTGACAGTCAAGTTAGAGAGTGGTAAAGTGGAACATATCCACTAAGGCAGAAACCTACTGGGTTTCCGTTCTTAGGGGAATCTTAGATGAGGAGAAGAATGAGAACGAGAAAGAAGGGTGCTCTGATCCTTGCAATCGAGCTCATTGGACTTGGTCCTACGAGTTCTTCGGGAGCCGGATCGCCCCTTCTCCTTCTTCCGGGACTGCTCGTCCTCTCGATTGCTTACCTTGCTTCTTGCCCCTGGCCTTCCTTTTTAGGTCACCGATCTATGCCTCTGTCCACACCTCGATCCCCCGGGGGGCTCGACTGTCTCTCTCTCATCCCCTTATGGTCGGGAGTTAAGTGGTAAACCGGTCTCATCAGCCATGTAGTCATGAGAGGGGGAACTTGGCGGGATACCAATCCTTACGAAGGCATCCTCGGGCCTGAGACGTTGACCGTGGCCCTCCCTTTTTAGGATGCTGGGCTACCGAATGCTGGGTTCGGTGCTTTGGGTAGGATTCCCTTTCCAAACTGGTGCTAACAAGGTTCCGTGCACCATTGCAAGCCTAGGGACACCGTACCGGGTGCCGCCACTACGCGCCATCTTCAGCAGCTTCCTTGAGGCTCACTCCCTCGGTCCTTTCATCTTTCGTAGAGAGGGCTGGCTTCGACCGAGGTGGACCCATCTGGGGATGCCACCTGGCAAAGGAGCAGAGGCAGGACCACTCCGGCCGAGGTGGATCCCGCCTGGATCAACACTTGGCAGAGTGGCAAAGGCCAGCTCGATCTCAACTGAGGTGGACCCATCTGGGGGCGCCACCTGGCGAGGGAGCGGGGAGAGCCTGGCTCGACTTTGGCGAGGTGGACCCATCTGGGGGCGCCACTTGGCGAAGGAGTAGAGGCAGGGCCACTCCGGCCGAGATGGATCCCGCCTGGATCGACACCTGGCGAGTGGCAGAGGCCAGCTCAACCTCAGTCGAGGTGGACCCATCTCGGGGTGCCACCTGGCGAGGGAGCGGGGAGAGCCTGGCTCGACTTCGACGAGGTGGACTCATCTGGGGGCGCCACCTGGCGAAGGAGCATAGGTAGGTCCACTCTGGCCAAGGTGGATCCCGCCTGGATCGACACTTAGCGAAGTGGTAGAGGCCAGCTCAACCTCGACCGAGGTGGACCCATCTGGGGGTGCCACCTAGCGAGAGAGTGGGGAGAGCTTGGCTCGACTTCGGTGAGGTGGACCCATCGGGGGGCGCCACCTGGCAAAGGAGCATAGGCAGGTCCACTCTAACCGAGGTGGATCTCGCTTGGATCAACACCTGGCGGAGTGGCAGAGGCCAGCTCGACCTCGGCCGAGGTGAACCCATCTGGGAGTGCTACTTGGCAAGGGAGCGGGGAGAGCCACCTGGCGAGGGAGCGGGGAGAGCCTGGCTCGACTTTGGCGAGGTGGACCCATCTAGGGGCACCACCTGGCGATGGAGCATAGGCAGGGCCACACCGGCCGAGGTGGATCCCACCTAGATCGACACCTGGCGGAGTGGTAGAGGCCAGCTCGACCTCGGTCGAGGTGAACCCATCTTGGGCTGCCACCTGGCAAGGGAGCAGGGAGTGCTTGGCTCAACTTCGACGAGGTGGACCCATCTGGGGGCGCCACCTGGTGAAGGAGTAGAGGCAGGTCCACTCCGGCCGAGATGGATCCTGCCTGGATCGACACCTGACGGAGTGGCAGAGGCCAGCTCGACCTCGACCGAGGTGGACCCATCTGGGGGTGCCACCTGGCGAGGTAGCGGGGAGAGCCTGGCTCTACTTCGACAAGGTGGACCCATCTGGGGTGCCACCTAGCTATAGAGCATCGGCAGGGCCACTCCGGCCGAGGTGGATCCCACCTGGATCGATACCTGACGGAGTGGCAAAGGCTAACTCGACCTCGGCCGAGGTGGACCAATCTGGGGGTTCCACCTGGAGATGGAGTGGGGAGAGCCTGGCTCGACTTCGACGAGGTGGACCCATCTGGGGTGCCACCTAGCGATAGAGCATCGGCAGGGCCACTCCGGCCGAGGTGGATCCCACCTGGATCGATACCTGACGGAGTGGCAAAGGCTAACTCGACCTCGGCCGAGGTGGACCAATCTGGGGGTTCCACCTGGAGATGGAGTGGGGAGAGCCTGGCTCGACTTCGACGAGGTGGACCCATCTGGGGACGCCACCTAGCGAAGGATCAGTGGCAGGGCCACTCCGGTCGAGGTGGATCCCGCCTGGATCGACACCTGGCAGAGTGGCAGATGTGCCGAGCTCGGCTTCGAGGCCGGCTCTACCGCTGAACAAGCCACCTGGTGAGAGAGTCCGAAGATGACGTCACGCAGTGCCACCTGGCAAACAGCTGGATCTGACGCATAATCCATGTCAGCGATGTTGCCATATCAGGTTCTATTTGAGAAATAAAAGCTAAGTAATCACATACATTTCTCAAAAAGGAACGAGTACTTATCCCTTTCGATGGATCACCAATTATAAGTTCTTTGGAGTGTCCATGAGCATACCTCCATTCTTTAGATAATGGCTTGGGTATTGATGATGCTTCAACTCCTTGTACTTGTTCTCCTTCATTGTTTTGATTATCATCTTGCTCCTGTAATGCTCTTCATTGTTGTTCACTTTTTCAATTCTTTGAATACATGTTTCATCATCAATAATATCTTCTTTTTTAGAAGATTTTTTATCAATCTCATCAAAAATGACATGAATGAATTCTTTAACAAGAAGTGTCCTTCTATTGAAGATCCTATATGCCTTGCTAGATGTAGAGTAACCTAAAAAGATACCTTCATCTGACTTGGCATCAAATTTACTTAGATTGTTCTTGCCATTGTTTAAAATAAAACAACGATATCCAAAAACACGAAAATACTTAATTGAAGGTTTCCTACCTTTCCAAAGCTCATAAAGTATTTTCTTTAAAATAGGCCGGATTAAAATACGATTTAAAACATAGCAAGTAGTATTTATGGCTTTGGCCCAAAAATATCTAGGCAAATTATTTTTGCAAAGCATGGTGCGTTCCATTTCTTCAAGAGTTCTATTTTTTCTTTCTACCATCCCATTTTATTGAGGTATCCTAGGTACAAAAAATTGTGATGAATATCATTTTCATTGCAAAACTTTTTAAAATCCTGATTTTTGAATTCCGTACCATGATCACTTCTTAAAGAAATAATTGAAACACCTTTTTTATTTGAGACTCTTTTATGAAATTTAATGAATGCAGAAAAAGTTTTATCTTTATAAGCTAAAAACATGATCCATGTAAAACGTGAGAAGTCATCCACAACTAGACCTATTTCTTACCTCCCAAACTAGTTGTTCTAGTAGGTCCAAAGAGGTCCATATGAAGTAATTCTAGGGGTCTAGATGTAGAGACAGCTCCTTTAGGTTTGAAAGAAGATTTAGTTTGTTTTCCAAGTTGACAAGCACTATAAATTTTATCCTTTTCAAAACTAAGTTATGGCAAATCTTTTACGAGATTCTTTTTATTAAGTTTTGAAAGCAAATGTATACTTGCATGTCCTAGTCTACGATGCCAAAGCCAACTAGTTTCATTGATCTTGGCTTTCATTGCCACTAAGCATTGACCATTTTGCACTGGTAGATAATCAAGATCAACCATGTAAATGTTGCCATACCTATGACCAATAAATATGATGCCATTGTTATCAAGACTAGATACAATGTACATGGAAGATTCAAAAACAACTTTAAAATCTTTGTCACAAAACTGACTAATACTAAGTAAGTTATACTTTAAACCATCAATAAGAAGAACATTATCTATATAAATAGAGGGGGTGATATGGAATTTATCAATATCGACGATTTTGCCCTTTCCATTAATGTTACATTTCTACCATTTTGATACTCAAAAGATGATAATTACTCCACATCTCCAATCATATGCCTAGAGCAACCACTGTCGAGGTACCACAATCTTTTTTTGTTAGTTGCAAGACACACCTCATCGTCGTTAGCCATTAAACAGAAATTTGTGACCTCTTTCTATTCTTCATCCGAACTCGAGTTCTCGCTCTCGCTCCAGGTTGCCATCATGGCTTTCTTTCTTAATTTTTTCTACTTTTCTTGAGTAAGGGGCAGTCCATCTTGAAGTGGCCATATTTCTTGCACTCGAAGCAAATGGGTTGCTTTCTTTCCTTCTCTTTTTCTTTTTCTTTACTAGGCTCTCCCTTTTGAGGCTTTTTCTTGAAATTGTACTTTTTATTTCTCATGAACCTCTTAAACTTTCTTGAGATGAAAGTCATTTCATCTTCATCATCGTAATCATCGTAATCATCACTTGTATCTTCCTTTGTTGTGGACTTAAATGCTAGTCTTCTTCTTTTTGTCATTGTCTGTAACCTTTTGTTTTAGTGACAGCTCATATGCCATGAGAGATCCTAAAAGCTACTCAAGAGGTAGAGTGTTGACATCCTTAACTTCTTCAATGGTTGTCACCTTTGGATCCCATGATGAAGGAAGTGACCTGAGAATTTTATTCACTAATTCAGCATTAGAAATGACTTTACCCAAGCTTCTCATGCCATTCACAATATTAGTAAATTGAATGTACATTTCACTAATAGATTCAGATGGTTCAATTCTAAACATTTCATAGGTATGAATGAGCATGTTAACTTTGATAGTTTTTACTTGATGTATACCCTCATGGATAACTTCAAGTGTATCCCATATTTTCTTAATAGAGAGATAATTTGAAATTCTGTTGAATTTACTTGGGTCTAAAGTACAAAACAATAAATTCATAGCCTTAGCATTAAGCTCAACTTGCTTAATGTCATTCTCATCCCATTCATCTTTCAATTTAGGAGTGAGAATGCCATTAACCAAGGTGGTAGGCTGATGAGGACCTTTAACAATAGTCCTCCAAATATTATAATCAATGGCTTGAATATAAATGCGCATGCATGTTTTCCAATATATATAATTCGTGCCATTAAACAAGGGGGACGGTTTGAAGCTTGTCCCTCAACAATTCCAACACCGATTTGGGCTGCCATTTAGATCTTTGACTCAAGATCGTTAGACCTATACGCTGAGTACCAAGCTCTGATACCACTTGTTGCCCAGCGTAGCAACCCAAGAGGGAGGATGAATTAGGTTTCTTTAAAAATTTAAAGAAGATGTGTTGAAATTAATGTGTTTGTGAAGCAATGCAAGTGTGTATAAAATGAATAAGATGCAATGCTATGAGTATAAGCAGTAAATGCAAGAAAGTAAAGAGCACACACAAACACAGAGGTTTATAGTGGATCAGTGCACTCCAAGCACCTACATCCACTCCCCAAGCTATCCCTTGGAAATTTCACTATAATCAACATAGATTATAGCCAACTTGTTTTCAAAGGCTCACAAGTCAAATCCAAAATTGGTTTTCTCACTTAGGCTTACCAACAATCTTTACTCAAGCCAACCTAGGCTTGGATTCCAATTCACGGCTTGGAATGGCCTAAAACCTAGTTTCAAATACCCTTGAACTAGTCACAATAAATAAAATCAAAGATATAAGAATAAAGCACAAGCAAACTCTCTCATAAAGTAGAAAGTAGAAGCTTGAGGCTCTTGATGATTGTTTGACTTGTCTTCTCTTTAGAATCACTTCAAACACCACTTTTAGAATGCTGATTTAAAGGCTTGGAAGCTTTTTAAGTGGGAATCTTCTCTCTTGCTCTCTTTTTGACTTTGAAGTGAAGTTCTCAAAAGAATCTTTTGTCTCTTGTGAGTTAGTTATTCTTGAATGAGTTTGGTGAGACTTAAATATTTCAAAAACTTTTAAAAATTAGTTTAAGACCGTTGGTGGAGCAAAACTAGCCGTTTGGAGCTTGTAGAGTTTAAATCTGAGCTTCAGAAATTATAGCCGTTATTGTTGTCAGAACCCGTGAGTCGACACTTGACTTCTATGAGTCAACACTTGGGTCTTCATGGGTCAACACTTGGATCTGCATGAGTCGACTCAAGGTATAAACTTCTGAAAAACCAGAGTTCTATTTTTTTCTGTTCTTAGGCTATGAGTCGATACTTGGAAGCTTTGAGTCAACACTTGAATCATATGAGTCGACACTTGAGTCATCTGAGTCGACACTTAACAAAAACTTCTCAAAAAAGAATAGTTATGTATTGATATTTTTCTCAAAACATGAGAACACTTGGTTTCTGTGAGTCAACACCTGACTTCTTCATGAGTCGACACTTGAATTCTGTGAGTCGACTCAAGGCGTGCCAAATAGATTTTTGCATGCCATGCCTTCTAAAGTGTCGACACCTTGTGTGCCATGAGTCGACACTTGGTTGTGCCACTCAAAAGATCTTGTACCAACCTTCAAAATTCAAGGTGTTCTTCAATAAATCTTCAATATCTTTTTCATAAAGCCCAGTTTGACTACATTTTAAAGATTTTCAAGATGAGAAGACTTCTCATACACTGAAATTCACTTAGCTTTAAATGAGTGCCTTGGATACTTTTATATTGAAAATTTGATGTGCATGCATCTTGAAACTTACAACTACAATTGAAACATTAGTATAGAACATATACTCAACGTTTTGTTAGTAATCAAAATCAAGGGCTAAAGTCAATAATATTGCCCATGTAATGTAAATTAGGAGTGATTTTTTTTCATCCTACAACCAATTCAAAATGTCCGCTTCACCAACCCTTACTTTCTCAGCAATTTCAAAATACATTTTTGGAAGTGTTTTTCCGACTAGTGGCGTCACGTAGGCCACACAACCCTAATTTTTGATAGTGGTACTTTCAACAAAATACCTGAAGTCATGCTTGCTCCACTTCCTAACTGTAAAAGCAGGGCTGGAACGGGACCAGGCCAGCCCGATGGGCTTCGAGCAAATCCAAAATTGGACCGAACTTTAAGCCAGGCTCCAAGTTGTTTGGACCTGACTTCGGGTATTATAATAGAATCCATTCAATTTTCGGGCGAGATTCAAGCACCCTTTTAGTCCGGCTCGATCTTGCCCGAACCCGGCCTAGAAATAGGCCCGTCCAAAATTCAACCCAAGCCCGATACTATAAAAAGGTGGCTCTCTCTTGTTTCCAGCACCAACGACCCAACCCATCGTCCCTGCCACAATACCACTCCGCACCTCTCTCTCTCTCATGTTAGTCGTCGCCCTCGCCCATCCCAACCCCTGTAGTGCCCCCCGTGCCAATATGCCACTCACCGGCTCCACACCAACCCTCCCGGCCTCGACAGCACCCATTCCCTAGCTCTGCATGACCCCGCTGCCCCCTCGACTCTAATCTCCCTCTCTCAATCTTGGCGCACGCACCCGATGCTCCCTCCCCTTGCACGACCCTGTAGCCCCCTGGCTATGATATCCCTTCTCCGACCCCAGTGCTCGTACATGATGCCCCCTACCCCCCCTTCATGCGATCCCGCACCCCTCGACTCTAATCTCTCTCCCCTAGCCTTGACAACTGCGCCAGATGCCCCTTCCCCCCTCCCTCCCCGCGCTCCGATCTCTCCTTCCGAGTGCCCATACCCAATACTTCCATGTCTTCGGCCTTTTTATTATTTTGATTATTTGAGCTACATTCAGGCTACTTCGATTCGAGCCGATTCAATCGAGCACAGACTAAGCTTGGACTTGAGTCAAACTCAAACCTGATATTTTTAAAATATTTTGACCTAAACCTAACTAGAAATCTGAAATCTTTTTTCAAACCGAGCTCAAATAGGGATATGACCCAACCCAACCCAGCTGCAGTCCTATTTGAGAGTGAGAAAACACACTTCAAACCTTATCATGCCCATCAAACATACAGCCACGTAGAACAATGAGCTGATGAAAATGGATAAGCACATGGTTTTGACATCCTATGAAAATAGATGAGCAAATCAATAGTAAAGACAGCACTGATGCCTCTAGAGAATCTTCCGTAATTATAGCTACAAAAACAAGTCTACCATACAGGCTGACAAAGTTTGGAAGAGAACTCCAAGACGATAATTTCACGGTCGTGTACCAAGTCAGAGCTCCTAGAGCATCTTCTCTTGCTGGCTAGCACAGCTTGCTATCTGATTACACACATCCGTGAGAAAAATAATGCAGCTGATTAGATGACAATCTTATATGATTAAGCAAACAAATAATATGGTTCGAGCATCAGCAGCCGAGATTTCTTGTTGTCTCCAAGATTTAATTTTGTCTAATGCGTATGATTATATTTATACAAGAGCTTGTTAATGTAGCAGATTTTAACCTAAAAAAGGTACTGAACCGACTCTCACAAAAATTTGAAACGAATGCAGGGCAACTAGTTAGAAGATTATAAACATAATCTCAGAGAATCTGCACATTTCAATCAAGCCAACAATTAAATGACAAATAATCAATACTGCTCTGAAAGCAAGAAAACACCCACTGCACAAGTTATTCCCCTCAAAGTCAACTAATCAACCACTTGAGCCTTGAAGTTCTTGGTAATTTCTAAATGCCGTCTCATTTGAAAACAAGGGCCATGGAGCCAATTTGAAATCATAATATAAGCTATTTTTCCCAATTATATCCAGATACCACACAACCGTAAAATCCACAGCCAAGACTAGTAATATATAAAAAAACTTTAGCTACAGAAGTAAAAATCTGTTGACTCCTAGCACCTAAAACAGAGATTCCTTTCTGCAGTCTTAAACAGCATCGACACCATTACAGATCAGGAACCCAGTATCCTTTGAAAATTTGGCTCCTCATTTGTAGAAATCGAAATCACTGTCTGGTTTCTTTACATTTGCCCGGTAGCCTTTCTCAAAGTCCTTGGGGAGAATCACATATCGATTCTTGCGAACAGCATGCATACCTGCCTCCTGGCAGATGGCAGCAATCTGCAAAACCACTCACAAAAGATGGTCACTTTGGTCCAGCTGCGCTTCATATAGAACAGTTCTAATCATAAATGATTCGATAGAACAAGGTTACTCAAAACTAAAGTCCAAGATAAGTTCCTATGGTCAAACTGCACTATGTTGGACAAGCTTTTGCGGATGGAACATGAAAAGGAGGGAGTGCATCAGTTATTTGGGCAACCATGGTTATAAACTTGAGGGATGTCAATATAAAGTTGGATTTTAGCATTATCGCATGTCTGCTTGAAAAGATGAGGCAAGTGACACATCCCACTTGAAGACCAAGTAGACCACTAAAATAGCAGTTCAAGACCAGACAAATAAACCCCAGAGACCAAAAGAAGAATGGTTTTTTTTAAAAGCCACGTTCGCTGAAACACACTGATTTTTTTTTAAGTGGAAATGTGTTCCACGTGATGGCCAGAGGTTGAGCAAAGCCGGTGATTTGGAAGGTTACAAACATATGATTACCGAAAGTGTGCACAGAAGAACGTGCTAAGCTAAGCTCATGCACAGCATGTGCATTTGTTGAGAGGGGGCAATTGCTTAGAAGCCGAGTGGGAATTAAGACAGAAACAAGACTTCGGACATGTTACGGGCCACACTACATGAGAGAAACAACTCAACATCTGTTGTCTAGTGTACAGAAAAGTGCTAGAAATGATTATGAAAGTCGAGTGCATTATGCTAAAAAGGCAAGAACACAAATGACCAGGAAGAAAATGTTAGCAAGGAACTTTCATAACCATTGCCATAAGTAAGGTTTTAAATTTCAGCCAAACAAATCCAAAACTAACTCACAGTTTCAGGTTTCAGCAAAAATTGAGCAATTTCCATATGGTTGTGCTGGTTTCATCCTATTTGAACCTAGCCACAATGATTTTTAAAGCTTCATATTTGGTCTTTACTATTTGTGGTTACTTCCTTATTTCTCTAATTACATAGGCTACATAAGGTTAATTTTTCATAATTTTCCTTTCTTGAGTAAAAATATGCAATATATGGCGAACATAATCCTTGATAGGTCAGGACCTCCGAAAAGATGATGCAAACAACTAAACAAAATATCATTCTTCAAAGCAATTGCATCTTTTAAATAAAAAATTATTATCAAAAAATATAAAATTATTATCAAACTCCCCAACTACAGGTATTTAATTAAACAAGAAAATGACCAAAGAATTCCCATACTATTTTGGGATTTTCAATTTTAGCATATTATTTTAATTTTTTCAAACAATCATGTGTACTTTCAAATTTGTTTCAATAGTGGCATGCCATCAATTGGTGTCATGTTTCCCGTTAAGATGCTGGCGTGGATATTTGTTGGCACTTGATGTGTTATCCACGTGTACAGACAGGTTTTAAAAGCCTTCCTGTTCCGATGGGAGGTGGAGGGCGAGGATTTTCCCCTACATCAGCAACGAAGAAATTGGAGTTGCTAAAGCTCCAGCCAAGGATGCGGTGGTGCTCCACCAGCCTCAGCGCAAAACCTCACAAACATTTGGTTGAGGAAGATGACAAAGAGGTCCAGATCAATGAAGATGAGGGAACAGCAGGGCTTCCGACCAAGCGTTGAGGGGGCCATGGTTACATTTAGTCCGTCGGAGTAGTCAACCCAGGCCTGGTAGTTTGAACTGTCATTGAGGGTTATGCTGACAAAGGGGGAGGGATTGTCGGGCTAGTAGCCAATGGGGTACCCAGTGTCGGAGGTAAGGGAATTGACGTTGACGCCAATGTCATTGTTGTTGATGTTGGCAAACTCCTGATTCTCGAAGACATCAAACTCAATGGCGAGGATGCAAGAGGCAGGGTCTCTGTCAATGGTCATGTTGAAGAGGCTAAGGTGCTAGGAGGTGGTGCCGAGGGTGCCGGCGACGAGGGCGAAGAGGAAGGCGAAGCTATGGCCAGTAAGGACATCACGGATGGGGGCAATGGAGAAGAGGAAGGATGCCTAGAAGGAAAGCATGCCGCTAGCGAAGGTTTAAGACTTGGCCAGAACTTTGAACTTGTAGAGGGCATGGCTGAGGAAGAAGGCGGAGGCATTGGTGAGGGAGATATAACATCGACCAAGGCCAAGCTTGAGGGTGGCGTCACCATAAAGGTTTAGGTCGGAGGGCTCAAAGCCGTTAAAGAGAAAATCCACGACGGAAGATGGAGAATAGTAAAGAGCTAAGATTATGGGCAATAAGAGATATATCCACGGTGTTCTCATGAAAGTAGAGACCAAAAAGAGCACCAGCCCATCCACGTGGATGACACATCAGGTGCCAACACATATCCACGTAAGCATCTTAACAGAAAACATAACACCAGTTGACAGCATACCATTATTGAAACAAATTCGAAAGTACACATGATTGATTGAAAAAATTGAAATCATATGCTAAAATTGAGAATCCCCAAATAGTATGAAAATTTTTTGGTCATTTTCCCTAATTAAAATGGTTGCTAAATGATACAAATTTGTGAATTTTACTAAAAAATATGGAAAAAAAAATGAATGGGCACTAAAAAGTTTCAGAATTGCCAAATGTAATGAAACTTCAAACAATTGTAGTTCATATAAATAATATATATACACACACATGAAATACCAATATACTTTATGAGTTTTACTTATATGCAAAAGTAGCTTCAGCCTAAAATTGTTGGAACAACTTAGATAAAGAAACTATGTGTCACAAAATACTCTAAAATGTTTGTGTGATAACTTTTCTTGATTTCTTTTATTTTTCTTTGATTTGTTTCAGATATTCTAAATTTTTCTTTTTCTATGACCAAAACTCAAGTTGGAAAGAAACTGCCGAATCTGAAACTCCACAAGCCTGGCAGAAACTAAAATCAAGTTTCCGTACATTGATAATAAGGGCTAAAAGTTGTCCCATTACCATGTCTAAAACACATCAGTTATTTGGCCACACAGCTCATATGGTTGAGGCAAAGCCCAACAATTGCAACATTGAAACTATTAGACAAACAATGAGTTCTCAATTGAAAAGTGATTGATCTCAGCTTCCTCTAAATTATGAATTTTAACACAAAAGAAGAAAAACTAAGAGTATGAAAAACAAATGGAAAAGAATTCCATGGATAAATGTATGAAGAAATGTAAAGCAACAAACCTCCGCAGCACTAATTTTATCTGGTCGAGAAACATAGTCTTCCAAGTCAACCTCATCACAGAGATTCATTTTAGCAGTGCAGACCTGAACAAAGATGAATCACAAAGCACAGACGCATTTGATCAGGGAAAAAATAATGAAGAAAAAAAATAGCAGAGAACAATGTCATTATGTCTACATAACTATCAATACAACATTAGCAAAACCATGTAAAATATAATAAGTGATGTAGTAACATGTAGGGAATTTTTTTTTCATATGCGAAGTCATCTTCTCAAGTTTGTTATATTCAACAATCTATTGATTTTCCAGTGCTTTTTGTAAATAAATTTTCTAATATCTTCTATTTTTCTGTAAGATATAATGTTTTTTTACTGAACTACATTTTTAAGCAATAGTTACTTACTTGAGAAACAGGTGCAGAAAATCACGCACAAAAATTAAGTCACATAGCATAA
This sequence comes from Areca catechu, assembly GCA_021397845.1. Lineage (NCBI taxonomy): Eukaryota > Viridiplantae > Streptophyta > Magnoliopsida > Arecales > Arecaceae > Areca > Areca catechu. The sequence goes on from CM038040.1 coordinate 38,065,470, forward strand.
CAATTGTAGCACTTAGGTGTCTAGATGCTCTGTGTGTGTGAGAGAGAGAGAAAGAGAGAGCAGCATGCGCATGTTTGGAGAAAAAGGGAGGTAGATTCCACCCAAGACTTCACTAAATGAAAAAAGATACAAGTTGAGACTTAGAAACTAGGAGCTACTTAGAAGGTTCACCACAAAATGTTAAGAATCCTAGTTTCTGCAAGATCATCAATGATACATAAGATAGCTAATGGCACGCCTTAATTTTATGAACCAAGGACTACCCACAATGTGAAAAAATTGCCTCCATCAGATATTTATGACATACTAGTTAAAGCGCATGTGCTTATGTGCATGGGAACCAACACCTAGTACAAAGAAAATAATTTTATAAATTCAAAATGTTGTGATAAATTTAGTTTATTAGATTCAAAAATTTGGGTTGGTTTAGTTTCAGATCAAGAAATTCAGATATCAAAATCTAGGTATAATTGAAACAAAGGTCAATATAAATTCAATCCAAATAACTTTAGAATGGCTTGGATCATTTTTGAGTAACTTTTAGTTTGGAAGGATCCTATCCACTTGCAACCTTCACTGGATGACAATATTTTCTGGAAACAATAACTTTAGAATGGCTTGGATCATTTTTGAGTAACTTTTAGTTTGGAAGGATCCTATCCACTTGCAACCTTCACTGGATGGCAATATTTTCTGGAAACAATATTTTATTTTATAAGAAAGGATATTACTGTTCAAACTAAAATACAATAAGTGTTTTGAAAGAAAAATTATAATTTTTATAGGTGGCTTTTGGAAAGTGGATATTTTAAGAATATGAATGAGAAGATAGCATAAGTGAATCAATGAGTGAATAAATAAAGTTTGTAAAACAAAAGGTTTCGATTTTTCTTTTTTCAAATAAAACTAATCTTTCTTCATGGAGTACACTCCGAAACCTCCTCTTATCTGAGAGCACATGTATAATTTAACGAAATGCATCATGATTGACAGAGTTTCAAGTCTACTGTTTGCATGCTCAGATACTATAGCCAATTCTTCCCCTTAAAAACTCTTCCCCTAGCCCCTTGGCTTGCTTTGCCAAACTTTTCGTTTCTATATATTTCTTTTGGCAATGCTAAAAGTGCCATGAAAGTTGTCATATATCCTCCATCAAAGAAAATACTGTTTATATCCATACATACAACATGTCATAAAATTATATAATATTTACAGTTGCCAGTTAGGATATTGTGTACATTTACAAAGGAAAGCAAGAACTTATATTCAGCTCTGTTATAAGACTGAACTCAAAGAATAAGTAAACTGAATTTGATGAATAAATAAATTAGACACGTAATAAGCATTTAAACTTTAATATGTTAACTGTTAAGAGATCTGTTAAGTATGAAAAAAAGGAAAAATGTGCAAAGGAAAACATTTTGTGGAGTCAATCTAATAAATTTTGATAGGGCTTCCCCCAACTCTTTTCCTCAAAAAACATTTTCCAGAGGCAAATGAGGTCAGTAATAGTTGTGTAAGCTTGGACAAGTGTTAGCAACAACGGTTACTAATTTGAGCTTATAATTAAGCCAACTGAAGACATGTCCACTGTGCAACTTATAATGAGTTTGATTATAACACCACATGATATATAAGTTTTATTTGGATCTTATGCTTTGCAGAAGCTAAATGCTTGGAGGTTATGAGATCTCATGAATCATTAAAATTTATTCCCTAAAGAAAAAAAGGACTTGGGAATCTCCCGTCTTCTTTGGCCACATACACCAAATACTGGACTCCTATAACGACTCCAACAATGAGCTAAGATCTTTATCTGTGGAAGAAAGATTACTATGAGAAGAATGGGCTGGGGTTAATTAGAGGAAATGGCTATAAATTTTAACCAGTAATAGAATCTAAAATATTTTGTAAGACTTGGAACCTGGTTGTTATAGCAAGAGTCCTGGCTGGATATAATTAGAAGAAATCCCATCAGTTGATAAGTTTAAGTGGTGATAAACTTAAAAATATCAAAAAATATTTTTTTAAAAATGCTTTAATAGTATATTCTAATTATTATATGGTATTTTAAGAGGGGTGTTTTCGGAAAGGGTTATTTTGAGAATAGAAAAGTTCTCACATGGAACATTGGCATACTTCTAGAGCTTCTAAGATAGAAGTTTAAAAAGCCAACATTTTAAAATAAACAATGCCTTCCATATTTTGAAAGGTGTGACTAATAAAGCTATGTATGGACTGTTATCCATATTCCTTGTTCTATTGTCACAACTGGAGAACCTAGATCCTATATTTCCAATACATATGCTGCTTGTTATATTGAAACAGTGAATTTTAACATCAACCAAGCTCAGAATACACAAAATTTGAAATGTTCTGGATCACTTTTTGCAATACTTACTTGAAAAACTAGCCTCTTTTGCCGTCTGTCAGGCAAAGGAAATTCAATTTTCCGATCAAGTCTACCTGGGCGCAAAAGAGCAGGATCTAAGGTGTCAGCTCGATTAGTTGCCATTATAACCTTTACGTTCACTGTTTGATCAAACCCATCCATCTGCAAAACCATGCATGACAAATACCATGCATCACCAAGGCATGAAATGAAAATGGATATGATGTAAGCAAGCAAGTTCATGCATGCTGGTAATAACCATGAAAAGTTGTTAATCGATAAAGAAAAAATGTTAAATGCAGATTTTCCATCTTAACCATGATATGGTTTCAAGGGAGCAATCCAAAAGACTAAGCACATATCAAACTACACTCACTGCCTAAATTCCTCGGTCAATCCATACTTCCCACACTAAGATAGCCACTAGATGGTCATGGGAGCCACAAAGGATACAAAGATGGTGCATACATACATACATACATACATATATATATATATATATATATATATGTGGCTAATTGAAATCAGGTGGTCCAAGAAAGATTGCATCCCAAACAAGAAAGCAAGCAGCAAGCAGCAAAACTAAATGATGGAGTTTTCATATATTTCACTTAATTAGCATGGCAGCTTAGTTGAACCTGTTAGAGTTCTCTTTAATTTCCGTCCCTTTATTACTCTTTCAAACAAGTGGAAAGGAATTAATTCATCAAAAAGAGTAAGGACAATTTTTTTAACAAGCAGTCCTTCGACATCTTTATTCTACTTAGTTCTACCTGATTTAGGAGTTCCATGAGGATTCGTTGCACTTCCCTGTCAGCTCCAGTTTGAGCATCAAAACGTGCAGTAGCAATAGCATCAACCTCATCAATAAATATGATTGCAGGGGCATTCTCTTTAGCAAGTCGAAAGACATCCCGAACCATCCGTGGGCCCTGAATGCAATAAAAAAAAATGTACAAATATTGAGATCTAACAAGGAATACAAGAATAGCAATGCCGGAACTTCTAAACAAATTTATACTCTTCTACATGAAGTTGAGCATGATTGGCAATCTTCTAATGAAAAATTAAGCACATCTAAGAAGCAAAAGTGGTAGAAATTGTTACTGCATGTACCCTTAAAACTTTGTCCTTGTAAGGTACAGACAGAAGCAATGGCTACCCCTTATCATTGAAAGGAAAAAAATGGAAAATTTATGCATCAAGTCCCAATATCCATGTGAGATGAACAATTCATAGAAATTGAAAGCATGTAGTGCATTCAGATCCCTTAAAAAAAAACCGTACCTCACCCAAATACTTCTGAACAAATTCTGACCCAACAACTCTAATAAAAGCAGCAGTTGTATGATTAGCAACAGCCTTGGCAAGCATGGTTTTACCAGTACCAGGAGGGCCATAGAGAAGCACTCCTCTTGGAGGATCTATACCAATTTGTTTGTATAATTCATGATGTGTCAGAGGTAACTCAACAGCTTCACGAATTTCCTGCTTCTGAATATCGCAACCCCCAATATCCTGAGCAGACAAAAGAAAGTATAAGACAAAAAATCGTAAAAGTTTTTACAGTTAACCTGAAACTGCCAACTGACTCAAAAGAATAAAGAATGCCAATGTTAAAAAAATACCAAATAAATTAAAAGATGCTTAATAGATTACTGACTGAAGTGGCAAAGGGCATTTTCATTTTCTAGATTTGGCACATGTCAAAAAAAATATCAACAGATTTTTATGTCTTTGGTTGACATGATATAAAAAAAGAGTAAAAGAGGGAAGGAAAAAAATGTATAACAATTTCCACCATGCCAAGTTGGTATGAGCACCAAAGAGTGACAACAAAAGGACAGGGAACAAAATGTAGAAGACAATAAAATGAATAGTGAAGAGAGAATGATATTTCCCCAAGTTCTAGCCATGTGGTTCTGAGAACTCCTCCATTAAGTGATAATAAAGGAGTCCTAGGAAAGCAGTGAAGCACAGAAACATGTGACTGGTTTGATTGTTTTCATCAGTCATGATCTGCTTTCCATAACATGATTGCTACTTTTTAATTAACATCATATAGTGCATGTAATCTATGCAGTCAAGTTTCTTTTTCGATAAGCATTCCTCAACTATATGGATCATCAATTCCAGGAGCACAAATGGTAACTAAACTGTTGTTTCCAAATCAATCTAAAGGTTTAGAAGAAAAAGGAAATGCAAACTATATTCAAGTCATTTGACTGGTGGCCTGATTCAACATATCAGCAGTTAAACTCTCGTTTATAAGTAATCATACAACATTTTCTTTTTCAAAGGTAACCAACCAACAAATGTCATAGTACCAAAAGGGCCAGAAAAGCTGCAAAGTCATATAGCACGTTCTAAACAAATACCAAATGCTGCAAGCAAAACCATGCACTATATACAAGTCATTTGAATATTTCATACAACACAATCTCTCTTTTCTTTTCTTTTCTTTTTTTTAAGGTAACCAACCAACTTGTATTTGTACCAAAAGGGCTAAAAAAGCTGCAAAATATATTGCAAATTGTACACCTTAAACCCCCACCATCCGAGATGTATTTTACAGAAATAAGCTTAACAGACAACTGAGTGTATTCTTTTCCTATATAACTAATTTCTTTTGGTTGACATCTCTTTTTCAAGCAAGCATGCAAAAATGCAAAGCACAACATACAAAGGGAGAAGGAATACCACATGCATTCAGATTCTCTACCAAAGATAGCTCAGTTTTGTAAATCATAATGTAAATACAATCATCTTTGTAACAAAAATCACACTCATAATTGATCATAAATGCATTCAATAAGCTTATCATACCAAGCAAATTTATAAAATAGAAGTTGTATCAAGATCTTTCCTATGTCTACGATTTTAACTACATTGAATAGAGGGAACTATGTTAGAGTATAAAATACTTGAATATTTAAGTATCAGTAAGTCCTGGGCATCACAGCAAAACAACCAATTGAACCACAGTTTTGGTGATGCTACGAGCATCATTTGGTATGCCTGTATTATCTGGTCACCTATTTGTTAGTACTTGATTTACATGGCCTCCCAGTTTTCATGCTTTGCCATCAATTTCTAAAGCTAAATTTTCCTTAATGATTCTTTTGTAATAAATAAAAATCAGAACAGCTGCCTAAATACAATAAATAATATTATATCAGACAACATATCAACTAATAGACAGGGATATCTCAAGATCTTCACAAAGTTTCCCCACCTTCCATCTTAGCAGCCGTTTACCAAGATGACCAATAACTCACTGTGTAAAAACCTTGGACTGAGCATCAATTTGCATATATCATTAATGGCAAACCATTTAGCCTTAACAATTTGACATGGTTAACTAATAGTAGAAGTGATCTCAGTTTATTTTTTACCATACATCACCTCCAAAACAGCAATTTTGCATCTTCATCATTCCAAGAATATTTTAATGATGGAGCAGGGTTTCTAAAAGAATTAGAGATTTTATTTAAGTTTCCATGGGATCTGTTCTTATAGAATGTTCGAAGCCTTCATGCATCTCCCGTGCTAATTTGCAAGAACAATCAACATCCAAGTGTTTCATTCAGGAAGCAAGGAGAAAATTGATCTCAGTACAATTTTAAAAAATAATCTAAATTAATAATTGTGCTCTCCGGAACACTGAAACACATTGTGAACGTGATATTTTATTATCAGTTTTAATAAAACTGCTCCTCTAGAAATACTACTCCTGCTGACTTGGCAATGACATCCTAGGTTTGGCTTCTGGTATTCCCCTTCAGAGACAATTGGATTTGACTTTGAGAATTTTGATGTATATCATTAGAATTGGTATGCATTGATTCAAGGACAGATGCCAACATGGCTGTTACTAGCTGGATGTGCAAGACTTTTCGGCCCAAACCTAAGCCTAATCATCTCTAAAATCTGAAATTTTAACCATCTGGCAAACACTAGGATCTTTAGGATTTGCCTTCCAAGATGACTTTATTGGACATATCTGCAGCTATTATCAAGGAAGTTGTTGAAGAAGTACAGAATGATCATTGGATAGACAATTGTGATAATGGTGAACTTAAAGTATTTTTTCCAATCACTTTAGTTTTTAACATCAATTCTCAAAATATGTGGGACACTAAATCCACCAATGCTCTGCAATCATTTTAACTTCATAACAATACCTTTTAATCCAACCTTCAACACCATCACAACAATAATTGTCCATTAGATATCCCTAAAAAAAGATCTTAGATTTAGATTCAACTATCTTACAATTAAAAAAAAAAATATCCTATGTCACTTTTAAAATGATGCAAATTCTATTTATTCATATTTAGTGTAGAATCATATCTACTGCATCAATGTGAATTGAAAATTCACCTGTATCTTCATCAATCTTGCATATTATCTATAGCAACTAGAAAGGTTGACACTTAATTTATCTAACTAAGTTTTAGTTTTCAAATATATTAGAATATCAGATTAGCGGCCATAAGAGACAAATATCAGATGGCAGCACCAAGAACCACATGTTGAGACATCTTGTGCTAGCGAAAAGTAAAAATGTGACAACATAGGAAGTTTTCTTCTCCAATATCTCCCTGTCCTTCATGATGGAAAATGTTACAGCCTAGAAAGAGGTAGAGGACATAAATCCTAAAATCCAGGATAATCAAAATAATGAATTACAAGTCTTTCTATAAAACTTCCAAATGGAAAACAGATTTTGTTATAACTACCATAAACCATGCATCTTCTCGGTATCTATCATGTAAATTTTAGCTATATCCAACAATATATCCAGAATCCCTAGATTCAAGAAAGGAAGAATTTAAAAAGATACACCTTTCTTTCCTGCAAACCCTAACTTCAACTCCAAGGAAACCCAAATCTGAATAAAAAATATCCAAATGAACTAAATACGTTACTGAAGCTGCAAAATTCCCAAACCTTACCTTATTCCTGCATGAATCTATGAACGAGTTTAAATCATGTTTGCAAGCCGAAATCCACCCCAAAATTCCATAAAAATTAATCAAGCACACGCATAAAAATCCAAGAAAAAATGGCGCATATTCTTTAATCCCTGAAGCCATATTCCCAAAATAAATAAATAAATAAATAAAGGTTCAATAACCTGGATGCATAAGTAAAGAAATCAAAAGCTTCCAGAGTTCTGAATCCAGAAATCCACCAAGCTAACAATCTTTCATGACAAGACCCCAATCCGTGTTTTTATCTCGAATTTCAAAACCGTCGATGAAATCTTCTTGAACCCTAATCAATAAGCACAGAGATGTATGCAGAAGGATCGAAACTTTCGATCGAAGAATCAATTTTTCTAAGGTTTCGACACTCACGTTGTAGGTGACGTCAGGCTTCTCGGACTGGCTGAGGAGAGATATGCTAGAGTCGGCCTCGGGCGGAAGCACGTCGACGAGGGCGTTGGAGTGGCGGTGGAGAGCAACGGAGGCGGAGGGCTTGAGAAGCTCCCGGTTGATGGTGCTCAAGATTCGAACATAGTAGTTGGATCCGGTGGTGGAGCCGACGATGCCGTTGTTCTGATCGACCATCTCCATGAACTGGCCAATGACGAGGGGAACGGACTGGATCCGCTTGACCTCCTCCTGGGCACGGAGAAGCTCGCGCTTAAGATTCTTCTGCTCGTCCTTGACGTACTCCTCCTGGATGTCGATGAACTCGATCTGGCGCTGGAGAGACTTGAGGCGGCCGTAGAGGTCCTCCTCGTCGTCGACGGAGTTGAAGACGTCGGGGCTCACGGCCGGGAAGCTCGGTGGTGGGCCAGATGGCCGGAGGGAAGCGTTGGTGTCCACGCCCATGGCGGAGGCCGCCATTGCAGAGAGAAGGTTCTAGTCCTGCAAGAGAAGAAAGGGAGAAAGAGAGATTCGGGAGAGAGAGAGAGAGAGGAAAGAGGTCGTGAAAGAACCAAAGCCTGTTTATGTAGAGGCGGTTGAGGTAAAAATCAAGAAGGCGGTGGGTGAACGTTAATCCTATACGGGTATCCAGGTTACAAGTTTTATGTGAATTCTGCAGATCAGGTGCAGACACGAAAAAGAAAGGCTGAATGGCTCGCAATGGCCCTGGCCCCTGACAAGAACTTGAATTACATATGGGTCCCTAAGTTCAATATTCTCATAAGACTGCACGGCAGGTTCAGGATCTGCTAAATAAGTTGACGGAAAATCTTCTTTAAGGCTATTTGTGGAACTTCGATTATGCGGATATACCTAAACTATGGATTGTGTCAGGACATCATTTATTTGTCCGGTTTATGTACAAAAAAAAAAAGATTATTTGCAGATTTTTAAGTGAACCTTGGTTTATAGATTTGCCTATAGGCTATAGGCTATAGCGGCAAAACATGTCATGTCAAGGGGAAAAATTCAAAACTAAAATTTATATTAAAAATAAGTGTTTAGAGTATTTTATGATTCCACTTCATGTTTGTCATCGACAGTGATAAATCTTTCATCACGGCAAGTTTGAAAAAAATAGGCATCATCTCACACTCTTTGGGCATACCGGAGATTTATCTTGCATTCATAGTTTTGCCATTATATTAAATCAAACTAGCATGTTCATGGTGCTTATTCCTTTGAATTCCTTGCTCTTTTCATATATAAATATATATATAATTAAATTTGGAGTCCAAGAATGCATAATAGAAAGTGGTTTTGATATCAAGCAAAAGCAATAATTAATAGAGGTTAGGCTAAAAGAGTACCAACAAAAGAAGCGAAAAAAAAAAAACAAAAAGATAAGTTATGGGTTATTCCATAATAAGTTAACGTCTTTATATGAAAATTCAAGAAATATGAATTAATTAAGCCTCTGGGGTTGCTCAAATATTGCTACAAGGTTCCCATTATATAGATACAAATAATTCTTTTGCCATGTATACTAGTATAGATTATAGGATTTATTAGCCAATACAAGATATTCGTTGATTATGGAGTTCATGGACGTGAAAAATATTTTGCAAGTTGTTTCAAAGTATTTTCTAGCTTTGTTATTTGTCATTTAGTCAAGGATAATCTCTAGAAAAATATCCCTTAACTAGCATATTACCCACATGATGTGCAGAATATATTTTTTATTTTAAAAATATATCACCTTTCAAATATTATTTTTTACTCATTACATAATTATTTAAAAATAATATTTTTTACTAATATATGTAATAAATATTTTTTTCAATAAATATTTTTATTGAGTTTTTAAAAATAATACTTTATTATTACATTAATATATTATTTTATTAATATATATTTAATTTTATTAGCATATTGATTTTATTAATTTTTAATGTATTAAAATAGTACAAGAGATTGGGTTGTATATATTTTATATTTTTGTTGGGAGTTCAAAACTCCAAGAAATAGGTTATATAAAGCTATAGTGAAGTGACAGTTTTTCCTGCTATAGAGTAAATATGTATGGTTACAATAGCACAGCTTTGAAGGTAGGTTGATTACATCTATTATGATTAGACCTCCGAATGACCCGTTTACAGGCAATGACAAGATGCAACCACATCGTCGACGTAAGCATGGCACTCATGCATGCATGCATCATCTAGGTGCGTGATATTGCATCAATACTTCTTTACAAGCTAATGAAGAATTGCAACCACATTAAGCTTGGAGCAAAGTTGCTAAAATCTTGGCCGAGAAAGAGATTTGGTAAACATATCAACGAGCCGGTCTTTTATCGAGATGAAGGAGATGCAAGGTTGTTTGGAGGCTAGATAAAATGAAAGTCTATCTCAATATGTTTGGTCTGAGCATGGAAGATAGGGTTAGCAACTAGGTATGTGGCCGCAATATTATCACACCATAGCTTTGGAACATCAGTAAAAGATAGATGTAGTTTGTAAAGAAGAAACTGAGCGCAATAACTGAAGGTGAAAAACACCATGCATACAATATGCAAAAGCAAGACAAAAACAGATGCATTTTAAAATAATTTTAAAATATGCATAACGGAAGGCTTGATAGATCGATCTAAATGATCTACCTATCTGCCCGCAACATGATCTAGTATAATAAAATGGCATGCAATATAAACTTCAAAACAAGAGAAGAACAAAGATATAAAAGTACCTTACTATTATACCTTAGATGGATGCAGTGGCGGTGCTCCAAGGACGGTGCTCTTGAGCCACACACGTGTCTGGCCTCTACAGGTAATCCACACCTGGGCTCAACTCTGATCAACTCTCTCGGAGTGCTAGCTCCTGGGGATCCTTTGGACTGATCTTCTTCTTTCTAGAAGATGAGGAGAGGTGGAACCCTTCCTAACTAGCTCTCTTTCTGAGGCCTAGCTTGAGTGCTAGGAGTCCACACACCCAATGCCCAAGTCCTCATAACCCTTTTCTTCCCTCTCAGAATCTCAACAGCAATGAGATTCAAAGACAAATAATTAAAAACTTCTCTAACCCAACAGCCCTAAAATAATACTTATTTATAAAGGCAGCCAAGAGAGGAAGAAAGAGGAAGGAGGAGTGATTAGGGAAGAAGGTCAAGGAGCATACCATATTGATTCAAACCACATTATGAAGGAATGACAATCATTCTATGAAAGTTTGGAGCCAAAACAGCTTGAATTCAAAATTTAAACCAAGTCAAAACCTTCCAAAAACATCCCAGAAATGTCGTTCAGGGATTTCTAGTCGAGCAGAGATGAGTCAGCTCGAGTAGGTTCGAGTTGGCTCGTCCAAGATACAGAATAGTCAGACTGTTCATTCGAGTCAGCTCAAGTAGGGGTCAAGCCGGCTCGACCAGAATACATAACGAGTCGACTCGAGCAGGGGTCGAGTTGGCTAATTCAGAAAAGTCTTTCGGAAATTCTTCTTATCACAGCTAAGTGTTGACCCCTTAAGTACCGATACAGGGTCAATCATATTGACCGCCAGTGATAGCAAACGATTATTAATCGTCGATCCATCTTAAGATCAGATAGAAACACCTATGGTATGTGTTACAGCCGTGACAATGACGTGGCCAGGCTCAGGTGTCGCCGAATGCGAGCGAGCCACGTGCGAGTTTCCCTGCCAGAATCAGCGCCACGTCCTCAAAGCTAGGGTCGGCAAGACCGCACCGCCCGACGACTATCTGAAGCAACAGCTCCCGCCGAGGTCGAGTTCGGCGCGGAGTTCCCCCACCGACTCATCTGCGCCCGGGCTCGGAGGAGTCCTCCCCGAGTAAGGTCGGCCGAGGTCGGCTGACCCTCCGCCTTGCGCCAGGTGGCCACCCGGAGACGGGTCCAACTCGGCCGAAGCCAGGCGATCTTCTGCCACCTCGCCAGGTGTCCACCCAGGAGGGGTCCACCTAGGCCGAGGTCGGCTGACCCTCCGCCTTGCGCCAGGTGGCCACCCGGAGACGGGTCCACCTCGGCCGAAGCCAGGCGATCTTCTGCCACCTCGCCAGGTGTCCACCCAGGAGGGGTCCACCTAGGCCGAGGTCGGCTGACCCTCCGCCTTGCGCCAGGTGGCCACCCGGAGACGGGTCCACCTCGGCCGAAGCCAGGCGATCTTCTGCCACCTCGCCAGGTGTCCACCCAGGAGGGGTCCACCTAGGCCGAGGTCGGCTGACCCCCCGCCTTGCGCCAGGTGGCCACCCGGAGACGGGTCCACCTCGGCCGAAGCCAGGCGACCTCCTGCCACCTCGCCAGGTGTCCACCCAGGAGGGGTCCACCTAAGCCGAGGTCGGCCGATCCCTCGCCTCTCGCCAGTTGGCCCCCGGAGACAGGTCCAACTCAGCCGAGGTCAGACCGCTCGTACGGAGAGGCCCCCGGGGAAAGCGACAGGTCCCGAGGCCATCCCTCGGGCCGTACCGACCCCAGACGGCGTCCCGTACGGAGGGCGGCGGCACGCGGAACGTCACTTACATTGGCCCGAAAGGTCCCGCAGTCGAGAGACCCGATCCTGACGGAACAGGCCCCGTAAACGGATGGCGCCCACGCTCGGGGAAAAGAGCACTCTCACGGAGCCTGAAGCCTGACGACTGGCCGCTCTGCCAGCGCCGCCCCCCCTCCTTTTCTCTTCTGTCCTTGCCTTCTCCCTGCTGGGCCCGGTGGACGAGGTCGGAAAGCCGCCTGGCCTCCTTCACCAAAAAGGGAAAAGAAAGGAAGACAGGGGAGAGGAGTTTTCGAGGAGGAAAAGGACAAGCGCACGACGGAGGGAGATAAAGAGGGAAGAATCTGGAGACTGCGAGGTAAGCCAACTAGCCTGGGGACAAGGAGGAAGCACCGGCACAAGGCCTCGCTTCGAGAAAGAAGCCAGAGATCCCAAGAGGGGATACTGGACGCGAGCTCGGCAGGCAGGCCCAGCCGAGATTCCGGTCCCCGGCGCTTCCCCTTCACTAGTTAACTCTCCAAACCTGGGACCCTTTAGAGGGCCTGGGAGCGAGAGTCTGTTCCCCCACGTCGTCTACTGACTTGACCGTCGGAGCCCCTCGCCGGAATCCCCGGCCAGGGTCCTCTAACCCCTTTGTTGCAGGTTTCTCGCAGGAAGGGAGGCTCCCTTGCCAGGCGGTCAGGGAGGATCGGTTGATCCTCGGCACGGGCGCGGCGACGAGGACGGCAACAGATTGGCGCGCCAGGAAGGGGGGCAGGACACTAACCCCTAGTGGGAACTAGCTTTTTGCAGGTGTCACGCTCTCTAGCAATGGTGGTCACTCGTGGTCGCGAGGCGTCCACCAGCCGTGTGGGAGAAGCCCACTCCCCACCAGGGGGCCACACCCCCGAGCGGGAGCTTCCGGCTCCCCCCCCTCTTCTGCAGCAGCCTACCCCGGCGGACGGATCCCTTGCGGCCATCGTCCAGCAGCTGCAGACCTTGACCTCAGCGGTCCGACAGCTCCAGCATCAGCAACGGTCCCTGGCCACTCAGCCGCAGCCAGGGACCCCCGCGGCCCGGGTCGCGGGACAGCGTGGGAGCCTGCGCTCAATCCAGGGCAGGCCGTCCCATCCGCAAGCCATCTCCAACCCCCGAGAGAGCCGCCAAGCTCCCCCGAAGAAAGACTATTCCGGCTCGGAGGATCACGAGAGTCGATCCCCGGTCGATGGGGCCGAAACGGCACATCGCAGCAAGCGACGCCGGGTCCGGACCCCGCGCCGAGACCAATCGGCGCCTCCCTCACATGCAGTCTCGGTGGAAGACTCCACCGATGAAGCCATCAGGCGCCAGGCCGAGAGGCGCCTAGAAGAGCACGAGCGCAAGTTGGCGGAGTTCGCCCGACGGTTCGCCGACCTGCAGAACTCGTCAGCTAACCCGGCGGGCTACGACTCCCGCCCCCCTTTCTCCGAAGAAATTCAGGCGGAACCGATCCCGAAACGGTTCCGCATGCCACAGGTGGACCCTTACGACGGGACCACCGACCCCCTGGACCATTTGGAGAGTTATAAAGCTCTCATGAGGGTCCAGGGTGCCACCAACGCCCTTCTGTGCATCGCCTTCCCTGCAACCCTTCGGAAGGCCGCCCGAGTCTGGTTCGCCCGTCTCGAGCCCGGATCCATTCGCTCCTTCCAGCAGCTGGAAGGAAAGTTTGTGGCGCATTTCGACGCTTGTCGAAAGGTGCCAAGGGAGGTGGACAGCCTCTTCTCCATCCGCCAGCAGGACCAGGAGCTGCTCCGTGACTACATCGCCCGGTTTAAGACCGCGGCCCTGGAGATCTACAGCTTAGACGAGCCCGTCGCTATGCTGGCTCTAAAGCGCGGGCTCAAGACGTCCCGCCTGACCTATTCCCTGGACAAGAAGCCGCCCAGGACGTATTCCGAGCTCCTCCTCCGCGCCCACAAGTACATCCGAGCGGAGGAGGCCGACCGCACCTGCCGAGAGCTGGACGGGAAGATTTTGAAGAAGTCGACCCCGAGGGACGCCCCGGGAGCTCGGAGGCCCGGGCCACCAGCCGACCCTCGCCCGAACCCAGGGCCGAGGGCCGAATCTGCCCCCGAGCGGAGGTACACCCCTCTCCTCGCACCTCGAGCCAAAATCCTTATGGAAATCGAGGGCGAGCGTTATCTCCGCCGACCTCCACCTCAGAACCCGAGGGCAGCCCGAGACAAATCAAAGTACTGCCAATTCCACCGCGAGCACGGGCATGACACGGAGGAGTGCCGCCACCTGAAGCGGGAGATCGAGGAGCTGATCGGGAGGGGATACCTCCGGAAGTTCGTCAAGAACGAGGCTCCCTCCGAAAAGCAGCCGCTCGCGGCCTTGCCACCTGTCCCTGCGATCGACAACCGGCCAACAGAGAGGCCCGTGGGCATGATCTCACGCGGATCTGGCCGAGCAGAGAAGAGAGCCCGGGAAGTCCCGGAGAATGTAACCCCTCCCAAGGGAGGGGAGTCTAATGACAATGTAAACAATGATGCCGTGGTGGTCGAAATGACCATCGCGAAACACCCTGTACATCGAATCATGGTGGATAGCGGAAGCTCGGCCGATGTACTTTTTTATGACGCTTTCTCTCGGATGAACTTGTCTCTCGACCAGCTAAAGCCAGTGCACACCCCACTGGTAGGTTTTACAGGGGACTCCGTGGGAGTCGAAGGGGAGATCACTCTCCCAGTTACCGCCGGATCCCCACCTCGGCAGGCGACCATCATGGTAACTTTCACTGTAGTCAAGCTCCCTTCCCCTTACAACGCCATCCTTGGGCGTCCCGGGCTCAACCGACTAGACGCCACTATCTCCACAAGGAGATTGCTGGTGCAGTTCCCCACGCCTTTCGGGTTCGGGGAAATGAAGGGGACGATCCAGCCAGTCCCGCTCTGCCTGCAGACAATCCCGGGCATCAAGGGCGCAGAGCTCGCCCGCGAGGTCGAGGACCTCGACTAAGAGAAAAGGAACCCAGGGGAGGGCCCGTAGAGCGCCTGCTCTCCTTTCCCCTTGGTTCAGACCCCCTGAAGACGGTGCAAGTTGGGGCCCAGCTCCCCGAGGAGGAACGAACCCGCCTGCTGGAGTTCCTCCGTGCCAACGCCGATGTGTTCGCCTGGTCGGCGGTCGACATGCCGGGTATTCCGCCCGAGATTATCATGCACAGCCTGAACGTGGACCCAGGCAGCCGCCCGGTCCGCCAGAAGAAGAGAAGCTTTGCCATGGAGAGGCAGAAGGCGATCGACGAGGAGGTAGAGAAACTTCTCGCCGCCGGTTTCGTCCGAGAAGTCCAATACCCCAGCTGGTTAGCAAATGTGGTCATGGTAAAGAAGAGCAGCGGTAAGTGGAGGATCTGCGTGGACTACACCGACCTCAATCGAGCTTGCCCGAAGGACAGCTTCCCTCTGCCAAAGATCGACCAGCTGGTCGACACCACCTCGGGACACCGTCTCCTGTCATTCATGGACGCTTTCTCCGGATACAACCAGATCCGGATGAATCCGGAGGACGAAGAGCGTACCGCCTTCATAACTGACCGCGGGACTTTCTGTTACAGGATGATGCCCTTCGGCCTCAAGAACGCGGGGGCGACGTACCAACGTCTGGTCAATAAAGTCTTCAAAGACCAGATAGGCCGCAACATGCAGGTGTACGTGGACGACATGCTGGTAATGAGCAAACTTGACTCGGACCACGTAGCCGACCTGGCAGAGACGTTCGGCAACCTCCGGCGCCACCAGATGAAGCTGAATCCGGCGAAGTGCGCCTTCGGGGTCTCCGCCGGAAGTTCCTAGGGTTCATGGTGACCCAGAGAGGAATCGAGGCCAACCCGGAGAAGGTCCAGGCTATCCTGGACATGGAGCAGCCAGCCTCCAAGAAACAAGTGCAGCAGCTGACCGGCCGGGTTGCGGCCCTTAGCCGTTTTATTTCCAGGTCGGCGGACCGCTGCCGTCCCTTCTTCAAGGTGCTGAGGAAGATGAATGGTTTCGCCTGGACCGAGGAATGCCAGCAGGCCTTCGAGGAGTTGAAGAAGACGCTCGCATCACCACCTTTGCTGTCCAGGCCCGAGGAAGGGGAGGAGCTTACCCTCTACTTGGCCGTTACCCCGGAGGCCGTCAGCTCTGTCCTGGTCCGAACCGACGACCACGGGATCCAGCGACCGGTGTACTATACCAGCAAACTCCTCCGGGACGCGGAGCTCAGGTATTCCCGGCCCGAGAAACTCGTTTTTGCGCTGATAGTATCTGCCCAGCGTCTCAGGCCCTATTTCCAAGCGCATCCCATCGCCGTCTTGACGGACCAACCGCTGAAAGCGGTGCTCAGCCGACCCGACACCTCGGGGCGATTGGCCAAATGGGCACTGAAACTCAGCGAGTTCGACATTACATACCGACCGAGGTCGGCAATGAAGGCACAGGTGCTGGCCGATTTCTTGGTCGAATGCGCAGGTTTGGGCAAGGAGCCCGAGGAGGACTCTTCGGCCCAGCCGATGGAGGTCGGCGCCAACAAGCCCGGAGAGGACGCCTGGATCCTCCATGTAGACGGAGCCTCAAACTCCGGAGGGAGCGGAGCTGGGCTCATCCTTGCCAACGGCGACGGGGTCGTCGCAGAATGTGCGCTCCGTTTCCAGTTCCCCTCGACAAACAATCAAGCGGAGTACGAGGCGCTTCTCGCCGGACTCAGGGTCTCCCGCGAGCTGGGCGTGACCAACCTCAGAGCTTTCACTGACTCCCAGCTCGTGGCGGGGCAGGTGTCCGGGGAGTACGTCGCTCACGACCCCCAGATGGCGAAGTATCTGGAGCTCGTCAAGGCAGGCGCGTCCAAGTTTCGGCGCTTCAACATCTTCCATATCCCCCGCGGGGAGAACGCCCGCGCGGATGCTCTCTCTCGATTGGCGACTCTGCCGGACACAATGCTGGGACGCGCTCATGTGGAGCGACTCGAAGTCCCAAGCCTCGAAGCACCGGCGGGGGTCCATCAGGTCAGCCAGGAGCCCGGCTGGATGGACAAGTACGCCGCGTACATCACCGACGGCATTCTGCCGGAAGACCGAGACGCGGCTCGCCTCATCAGGAGGAAGGCCGTGCGGTTTGTCCTGATGGACGGGCAGCTGTATCGAAGGTCCTACTCTTATCCCCTCCTCAAGTGCATTGGACCCACAGAAGCCAAGCTTGTGCTCCAGGAGATTCACGAAGGCATCTGTGGGAACCACGTGGGGGGCAGGGCATTGGCATACAAGGCCCTTCGTCAAGGCTACTTTGGGAGACGATGAAGGAGGACGCCGCTGACTTCGTGAAGAAATGCGACCGGTGCCAGCGCCACGCCACGGTACAGCGGCAACCCTCCAACCCGATCTCTCAGCTCTCAGCCCCCTGGCCATTCGCCCAGTGGGGAATGGACCTTCTGGGCCCATTCCCGCCGGCATCCGGCCAGCGGAAGTTCCTGATAGTGGCCATCGACTACTTCACAAAGTGGGTCGAAGCCGAACCCTTGGCAAGAATCACCGAAGCAAACGTCGCCAAATTCTTCTGGAAGTCCATCGTCTGCCGCTTCGGCCTCCCCCACACCGTGGTCACCGACAACGGACGCCAGTTCGACTGTCGAGAGTTCGAGGATTTCTGCAACGACCTCGGCATCAAACATCGCTTCACCTCGGTGGCGCACCCCCAGACCAACGGGGAGGCTGAGGTCACGAACAGGACCATTCTTCAGGGCCTCCGCACGCGGCTAGACCAAGCCAAGGGCAGGTGGGCCGACGAGCTTCCCAGCGTTCTTTGGGCATACCACACCACTCCAAGGACGGCTACCGACGAAACCCCATTCAACCTCGTCTTCGGGGCCGAGGCAGTCATCCCGATCGAGCTCAGCATACCCACGCTGCGCGTAGAACAATACGACGAGACAGAAAACCCGGCCAGGATGATGCTCAACCTAGACCTCCTCGAAGAAACAAGGGACAAGGCCCGAATTCGAATGGCGGCATACCGGCAACGTGTAGCCAGATATTACAACTCCCGAGTACGGCCGAAGGTTTTTCGTCCCGGGGACTTGGTCCTCCGGCGTACAGAAGCCTCCCAGCCACGAGAGTGCGGCAAGCTTTCACCCAACTGGGAAGGCCCTTATCGGGTAGCAGAAGCCCTCCCCCACGGGGCATGTTACTTGGAAGAATTGGGAGGTGCCAGGTTCCCCGGACATGGAACCCCTCGAACCTGAGAATGTACTACCAGTGATGTAAGGCTCCCGGCTCCTTTAACAAAGCTTCTTCACTTTAAACATTCTTCTCTAAACTTCAGCAAGGAGGCCTGCGAAGATCCTGGGCTTCGGCCTGGAAGGTGGCGTCGAACCCAGTTCGCCCACGCAAGCCCGGAGCACAGCTCAGCAAGCCGCGCAAGGTTTGAGAAAGCCTGCGGCATCGAGCTCAGTCCGGAAGATCCTGGGCTTCGGCCTGGAAGGTGGCGCCGAATCCGCTTCGCCCACGCAAGCCCGGAGCACAGCTCAGCAAGCCGCGCAAGGTTTGAGAAAGCCTGCGGCATCGAGCTCAGTCCGGAAGATCCTGGGCTTCGGCCTGGAAGGTGGCGTCGAACCCAGTTCGACCACGCAAGCCCGGAGCACAGCTCAGCAAGCCGTGCAAGGTTTGAGAAAGCCTGCGGCATCGAGCTCAGTCCGGAAGATCCTGGGCTTCGGCCTGGAAGGTGGCGCCGAATCCGCTTCGCCCACGCAAGCCCGGAGCACAGCTCGGCGAGCCGCGCAAGGTTTGAGAAAGCCTGCGGCATCGAGCTCAGTCCGGAAGATCCTGGGCTTCGGCCTGGAAGGTGGCGTCGAACCCAGTTCGACCACGCAAGCCCGGAGCACAGCTCAGCAAGCCGCGCAAGGTTTGAGAAAGCCTGCGGCATCGAGCTCAGTCCGGAAGATCCTGGGCTCCGGCCTGGAAGGTGGCGCCGAATCTGCTTCGCCCACGCAAGCCCGGAGCACAGCTCAGCAAGCCGCGCAAGGTTTGAGAAAGCCTGCGGCATCGAGCTCAGTCCGGAGGATCCCGGGTTTCGGCCCAGAAGATGGTGCAGGAACTGTGCTGTCCGCGCAAGCATGAAGGCAGCCCAAAGTCGGACCTGCTCAGGATTCTTGCCTTGCCGCAACACGGCTCTGCAGACCCCGTCCTTCGATTTAGTATAGAAGGACCAGGCCTGCAGTTATCTCAGGTGTCCCAGACCGACATCTCAGAAACAAAAAGAAGAAAAAAGAAAAGGCAAAATGATGAACGAGTTTTGGTAAAAGCTGTGTCTTATTAAACGAAGTCTTTCAGTACAAACTGGGAGCCCCGACAGGCCGGGACTCCCCAAAAGAAGAAAAAGAAAGGAAAACAAAATTACAGAGCAACGATCACTGGGGCGCAGGGTCGGTGCCGTCCGCCGGAGGCGCGGGCGCCACTTCTTCGATTTCCACGACAACCGGCTCCGGGGCTGTGTCGGGGCCGCGGCGTCATCAGTCGGAGGTGCTGCAGGTGCCGCCTGAGGTGTCGCCTGGGCCGTGCCGGAGGCCCTGCCCTCGCTCCCCGGCTTCCTGCCGCCGACGACGACCGCACTCAAGTCCAGTTGGGGGAAGAAGGCCCCCACCTTTTCCCGGCACATCCGGAACCCCTTCAGGAAGGAGTCCACGGCGGCCTCCCGGACTTCCGACGTAAACTCGTCGGAGGCTCGGAATTTGGGGACGGCCTCCAGCGCTTCCCGCTTCGCCGCCTCCAGGAGCCCGTTGATGTAGGAGCTCCGGTCCTTCGCCGCGGCCACCTCTCGCCGGGCCTCATCCAGTTGGCGCTCCAAAAACAGGGAATGGGCCTGCAGGCGGGCCTTCTCCGCCGCATCCTCCTCAGTCCGGCGCTGGTTGGAGGTCCGCTCCTCCGCCAAGGAGGCCTCCAGTTCCTTGTTCCGCTCCTCGGAACGCGTCAGGTCGGACCGGAGGGCCTGCTTTTCAGCTCGCAGCTCGGCCCCCTTGTCCATCAAGTCCTTCACGTCGGCCGCGAGTTTTCCAAGCTTCTGCTCCCGATCGGAGTCCCGCTTGGCGTTCCCTACGAGGTAGTTCCTCAGTAGGAGGACGTCGTTCCCGATCTGCAAGGGCAGAAATGACATGTCAGTACCGAGGCAGGAGGCCTCGGATTGGAAGAGAAAAGAAGAGTCAAGGATCAGGCTTACCGTGAAGAGTTGGGGCAGGATGCCGAGCAGCGCATCCGCGTAATCTCGGCCGCCCCGAGCTCGGCGGTCCCGGGCGGTGGAAGCGTACTCCATCAACTTCTCCGCCAGTCCTCGGTCGAGGATGACCGAGTCTCGGTGCGAGATCACCGGCGCCGGGCCCTTCGGGCCGATCCCCGCGACAGCTGCCCCCTCTGCTGGAGCTGCAGCCGACGGACCGGCGGTCGCCACTGGCGGTGCCGTTGGGCTGCTGACAGGAGCGGGCCCGGCGATGGGCAGAGCGGCGGGCGCCGGAGCTCTCTCGGCAGCGTTGCCAGGTCGTGGGGCCGAGGCGCCAGGGGCGCCGCCCTGAGGAGGTCTGGGCGGAGAAACAGCGGCAGCTAGGCCGGGCGCGGTCGCCGCTGCGACCTCCCGGCTCGTCTCTGTGCGAGCCCTCTTCGCCACGGGCTCGTCCACGTCGACGACCTCCCTCTGGGCCGCTCCCTCCAGAAGATTCTCTAAGGAAAACTTCATCCCTGCAAAGTGGAGAAATCAGAAGGTCAGACAGTTCAATCTTAAAAAGAGAGGGGGGAAGGGCAGGAGTTAATGCGGGGCCAAATCTCACCGGTCTCCCGGATGGGACTGATGCCGGCCTCAAAAAGATTCTGCTCAGAAAGCAGAACCTCGAGCGGCGGGACCACGTCACTCAGGAGCTGGCTGTAAGACTCCTGGTCCGCGGGCTCGACTCGAGAACTCCGGTTCGGCGACCGGTCCGGTTCGCTCCAAGCCCAGTCGACGTCGTCGACCGAAGCAAAGAAAAACCGGCTCTTCCATCCCTTGACCGAAGAAGGGAGGTCGAACCGGAGACACCTAGGCCGGGGCGAAATGTACCACCAGCCATCATCGGTGGAGCACTT
Source organism: Areca catechu (assembly GCA_021397845.1). NCBI lineage: Eukaryota > Viridiplantae > Streptophyta > Magnoliopsida > Arecales > Arecaceae > Areca > Areca catechu. The sequence goes on from CM038040.1 coordinate 38,086,839, forward strand.
CTTCAGGGTGAACAGGGCCCTGAAGAGTGAAAAACGGGCAACGAACCCGTGGAAATGGCAGAAGACAATGAAGGAGAAGATGACCCGGATGGCATTAGGAGCCAGCTGAGCCGGGACGAGCCGGAAATGGCTGAGAAAGGAAAGGAAAAAAGGGTGCAGAGGAAAACGAAGACCCCCGAGGAGGAAGTCTTCGTAGAAGGCAATGCGGCCGGGGCCACTCATGGTGACACGCTCCCCGGACCGCGGAGCAAACAGACGGACAGATCCCGGGATGCCATAGGCATCCCGGAGCAGAGAAAGATCACCTTCGGTCATGGTAGAGGCATGACCGGAGGGACCGGCGGGAAGAAGTGGCGGAGCAGGAAGAGAAGCCAAGGCGGGGAGTGAACGGAGGGGCACGGCAGGCGCAACCGGAGGGGACCGGATCCCCCTGGGGATGCCAATAGTGACACCCCCGGGTTGCAAGCGCCGGCGGACCTCCTCTGGAATTACCTCCTCATCCGAGGAGGAAGAAGATGGAGTCCTCGGCCGGGATGGACCGGCCTCGTCCGGGTTAGAAGAGACATGGCGACGGCGCGCCATGGGGAAGGAAAGGACAAAGAAACTGAATAAGAAATGAGAGAGGAGGGGGGCTAGAGAAGGAGAAGAAGACACTCACCCAAAAATGCACAGACGGGCGCGAGCAGCAGAAGTTGTTAGCCTGCAGCAAACCGCCCACGAAGCAAGGGAAAAGGCCTCGTTCTGGAAAGTCCCCTCCCTTTCAAACTCAGCCGGCAGCAGCCGTACCCATCATTCCGCCTCAGACCACTGGATGGTCGCCACGTGGGCACACGCCCGACACCGTCGCCTCGTTAGCAGAGTAACGGCCTCTGCCCCGAAGCGACGCATTGATTACGGGCAAGTGGACGACGCGTGGCGACCCCCCATAGGTCTTCAGCCGCATCGAGCCACGACGAATGGAGATCGTGCCAATTATGATGCAAGATCTTCGCCTCCCCACGTCATGTCTGCAATTAATCCCGACGTTCCGTTTTACGATGCCCCGACGGAACGGCGGCTGGGGGGCAACTGTTACAGCCGTGACAGTGACGTGGCCAGGCTCAGGTATCGCCGAATGCGAGCGAGCCACGTGCGAGTTTCCCTGCCAGAATCAGCGCCACGTCCTCAAAGCTAGGGTCGGCAAGACCGCACCGCCCGACGACTATCTGAAGCAACAGCTCCCGCCGAGGTCGAGTTCGGCGCGGAGTTCCCCCACCGACTCATCTGCGCCCGGGCTCGGAGGAGTCCGCCCCGAGTAAGGTCGGCCGAGGTCGGCTGACCCTCCGCCTTGCGCCAGGTGGCCACCCGGAGACGGATCCACCTCGGCCGAAGCCAGGCGATCTTCTGCCACCTCGCCAGGTGTCCACCCAGGAGGGGTCCACCTAGGCCGAGGTCGGCTGACCCTCCGCCTTGCGCCAGGTGGCCACCCGGAGACGGGTCCACCTCGGCCGAAGCCAGGCGATCTTCTGCCACCTCGCCAGGTGTCCACCCAGGAGGGGTCCACCTAGGCCGAGGTCGGCTGACCCTCCGCCTTGCGCCAGGTGGCCACCCGGAGACGGGTCCACCTCGGCCGAAGCCAGGCGATCTTCTGCCACCTCGCCAGGTGTCCACCCAGGAGGGGTCCACCTAGGCCGAGGTCGGCTGACCCCCCGCCTTGCGCCAGGTGGCCACCCGGAGACGGGTCCACCTCGGCCGAAGCCAGGCGACCTCCTGCCACCTCGCCAGGTGTCCACCCAGGAGGGGTCCACCTAAGCCGAGGTCGGCCGATCCCTCGCCTCTCGCCAGTTGGCCCCCGGAGACAGGTCCAACTCAGCCGAGGTCAGACCGCTCGTACGGAGAGGCCCCCGGGGAAAGCGACAGGTCCCGAGGCCATCCCTCGGGCCGTACCGACCCCAGACGGCGTCCCGTACGGAGGGCGGCGGCACGCGGAACGTCACTTACATTGGCCCGAAAGGTCCCGCAGTCGAGAGACCCGATCCTGACGGAACAGGCCCCGTAAACGGATGGCGCCCACGCTCGGGGAAAAGAGCACTCTCACGGAGCCCGAAGCCTGACGACTGGCCGCTCTGCCAGCGCCGCCCCCCCCTCCTTTTCTCTTCTGTCCTTGCCTTCTCCCTGCTGGGCCGGTGGACGAGGTCGGAAAGCCGCCTGGCCTCCTTCACCAAAAAGGAAAAAGAAAGGAAGACAGGGGAGAGGAGTTTTCGAGGAGGAAAAGGACAAGCGCACGACGGAGGGAGATAAAGAGGGAAGAATCGGAGACTGCGAGGTAAGCCAACTAGCCTGGGGACAAGGAGGAAGCACCGGCACAAGGCCTCGCTCCGAGAAAGAAGCCAGAGATCCCAAGAGGGGATACTGGACGCGAGCTCGGCAGGCAGGCCCAGCCGAGATTCCGGTCCCCGGCGCTTCCCCTTCACTAGTTAACTCTCCAAACCTGGGACCCTTTAGAGGGCCTGGGAGCGAGAGTCTGTTCCCCCACGTCGTCTACTGACTTGACCGTCGGAGCCCCCTCGCCGGAATCCCCGGCCAGGGTCCTCTAACCCCTTTGTTGCAGGTTTCTCGCAGGAAGGGAGGCTCCCTTGCCAGGCGGTCAGGGAGGATCGGTTGATCCTCGGCACGGGCGCGGCGACGAGGACGGCAACAGTATGTGATCTCATAGGTTCGAATACTAAGCCGGTAGCACTGGAATACTTTCAGTACCAGTCAAAGTTCTCATCTAGTAATGATACCCAACGTCCAGATAGGTCGAAGATATAGAGCACCTCACTAGAACCTCTGGCATATGGTTACCGCATAATTCATCCCTTTGACCTCATAATGCTCAGGATGACCTAGGGTTCGACTGCCAACCTAATTTGATTTATCCAGATCGTGTCTCAACTTTACAAGTTCTGTGACTCCTCGCAAGAACTATCCTGACCAAGGATTTGCTAAATTGAGACACAATGAGCCATTCACTCCAAACTATTTGGAGGGGTCAATTCCATCTTGATCTACCACCACTCCATATGTACTTGACTGCACCCAGAAACCTCCATCACTGGATTAAAAATCCAAGTAGTCCGGTACCAAAGTATAGTGAGTTGCTTACAAGCTATCATGGTAATCTCAGGTCTGAGGGACACATATATCCATATTTCTTCACGAGCAACCCTTTGGCAGAAGGGAGCTTCGCGGATGGTCATGTTCAATGAGATGTCACACATTTCACTTGCATGTCATACCAATATCTCCACACTCCTTGGTTAAGAGGACAACCAACAAATGTAACATACAATAACCTATACTTGATACATTATCGTCCTATAACAATGTATCATTTGGTTGTGAACCAGTTTAAGAATTACCTGATATATCCTCTCTATATCAAACAATGTAGTTCCAAGGACTCCATCATACAAGAGTTTATTTCAGAAAAATACAAATATGATAAACAGTCAAAAAGAATAACTTTTATTCATTAAAAATTATATATAGTTACAAGATAGTACAACCGTCTACAACTTAGATGATTGGCTTTGGGATACAATTTCCAACAATAACTTCGGCTGTTATGTTAGCAACAACTTTGTACTCTGCTTCAATGCTTGACCGGACCATCATGGCCTACTTCTTTGCACTCCAAAAAATCAGATTCTGGCCAAGGAAGATGGCATAGCCACTGGTTGATCTATGATCAAGCTGATAGTCGGCCTAGTCAACATTGCTGAATGTTTATAGAATCGAAGGTGAGTCATAATGGAACCGTAAACCATAGTGCAATGTCCCCTTAAGGTATCTCAAGTTGCATTTTACAGCAAACCAATGAGCCTCCATAGGGCTTTGCATGTATTGACATACTCTATTGACTGCTAATGCAACATCCGGATGCGAGAGGGTAACATATTGCAGCATCCCCACCACACTCTTATATAGATATGGATCTTGCAATGCTAGAGATGGAGAGGCGAGTTCTTGCATCAAAGGCCATAAAGGTTGAGATCGGTTTGGCTTCTCATATTGGCCTCGGCACAGGACATCAAGAATATACTTTTGCTGAGAGAGGTAAAATCTCATTGCACCATAGATAAGTTCCACATCCAAAAAATAATGGATCAATCCAAGGTCATTGATAGCAAATTCTTGCTTGAGAAATTACAGAATAGTAGATGTACCAACTACATCTCCTCCAGTGATGATGATATCATCAACATAAATTAGAATGTAAATGGAATATACATTACTATGATGCAAAAATAAGAAAATATCTTTTATGAACCAGAAAAATCGTGCTGGACCGAGAAGGACCCTAGTCAATGGAACCATGCTCTTGGAGCTTGGCGCAGTCCGTAAAGAAACTTCTTCAGCTGATAGACATGAGTAAAAAGTTGTAGTGCTAGAATCCTGATGATTGTTTCATATAGATGGTCTTATCTAGTGCACTATGTAAGAATGCATTCAAGATATCTATTTGCCATAGAGACCACCCGGAGGAGATGGCAGTATAAGGAGCAAATGGATTATTATGATTTTGATAGCACGGATAAAAGTATTGATAAAATCGATACCCGGTTGTAGCAACTAACCAGGCTTTATAGCCCTCTATCGAGCCATATGGTTGCTACTTTAGTTTGAAGACCCTGTAGTCTATAATATTCATGTCTGGATATCATGAAACTATGTCCCAAGTACAATTTTGAAAACGGGCATCGAACTCGGCACACAAAGCAGCGTGCCAATGAGGGTCTTTTGCTGCTTGCAAAAAATATGTGGGTTCCTTGGATAGTTGAACAGTGGTGGAGAGAACATGAGAAAAGAGGATGTCGTTTACCAACTGGTGGATCAACATCTGAGATCACTCGTGCCTTCCGGATCCCATCCCTGGACTGAGTGATCATGGGATGGCACGACTATGCATCCAATGTGCAGTACTAGGCTAGTTCTCATGTGTTGTAGAAGTGGGTCGGTTTACCATCTGGGCAACAGAGGGAAGCATATATTATTATCCCTTGCTGTAGCTAGGATTCAAGGATGGTGGACTTGATGCACTGTCCATGTCAGTAAAGTCATCTAATGCAGCTAGTATGTGAGGGCTTGAGGTAGATGGTGGTGATGGAGAATTCGAGCTAGGGGGCTCTAGTGGAGGATGAACCTGCAGGCTATACCAAGTCATAGGATGCATTGTTCTTTTTGCACCATTAGTAATGTCTTCTTGAAAGGGTAAATGATGCTCATCAAAGATGACGTCGCGTGCTATGTAGATGCGGCCTATTGAAAGATGCAGGCAACAATAGGTACAATGACTATCACTATATCCTAGGAAGATACATAAAAGATAAATGGGTTCAAGTTTATGTGTAGCGTAGGAACGGAGATATGGATAGCATGCGTAACCAAAGACACAAAGAGAGGCATAATTAGGTTGAGTATTGATATGGTAAGACCGTTGACATGAAAAAATCTGCGGGCGTCATGTGAAGAGGGACGCCACGTCGACCCTCTAGCTCGGACCCCATTATCGAGATGAGCCGAACTCCCATGGCAGCAGATGGAGCCCAGTCCTCCGCCAGGTCGAGCTCATGAGCTCGGTGCCTAGGTCGGAGCCGACATCCGCCCTCCGGAGGAGACCCTCGGAGGTTAGTGCCCCCCCGGTTGAGGTCGAGCCAAGAGCTCACCCGCCGAGGTCGAGCCTCTTTGAGTGCGCGCCCTCTGGACCGGGTCCGCCGACATCCGCCCTCCTTAAGAGACCCTCGGAGGTTAGTGCCCCTCCGGTCGAGGTCGAGCCAAGAACTCACCCGCCGAGGTCGAGCCTCTCCGAGTGCGTGCCCTCTGGACCAGGTCCGCCGACATCTGCCCTCCAGAGAAGATCCTCGGAGGTTAGTGCCCTCCCGATCGAGGTCGAGCCAAGAGCTCACCCGCCGAGGTCGAGCCTCTCCGAGTGCACGCCCTCTGGACCGGGTCCGCCGACATCTACCCTCCAGAGGAGACCCTCGAAAGTTAGTGCCCCGCGGTCGAGGTCGAGCCAAGAGCTCAACCGCCGAGGTCGAGCCTCTCCGAGTGCGCGCCCCTTGGACCGGGTCCGCTGACATCCGCCCTTCTCCACCTGGCCGTCCCCGCAAGCCTGGAGCACCTAGGATGGAGCGAGCCCTGCCGTCCCAGCTCGGCCCCAACCCGGAAGAAGTCCTCACCAGCTGAGGGCACCGGCGAGCCTCCCGAGGACCGTACAGGAACGCCTCTCAGGCTGTACTGACTACCTGACACCACCAGTTACACCAAAAAGGCAAGCAACACGTCGATCGAGGCACCACATTCCTCACCAACTACTCAGATTGCCCAGGAAAGAAGACCATCCGGGAGATTCGAATCCCGCGGGCGACGGCCTGCCATTCGAGACGTCCCTGATTTCCCAGAACAAGGCAATCATGAAGGAGTGTCGGAGTGCCTGACAACACCTTATCATGAAATAGGAAAGGGCTTCCTGGGACACCGCCGCGTGCATCTGACAGCCCGGTGGGAACCCCGAAACAAGCTCCCAACGGCCAGTCTTCGACTACAAGGAACGATCGGCACCCCTCAAGGGGAGAGAGGTAACAACAACAACAACAATAACAACAACAACAAGAAAAAAAAAAAGAAACAGAACGACCACTCACCACCAAGACAGGGCAAGCTCAACCAAAAGAGAAAAAGGCCATCACCACCACGAATGGAGAGAACCGAGGGGCTCAAGGAGAGGTGGAGGAACAGAGCATCCCTCTATCCCCGCTACCAATCTCCCCCTGCGACGTTCACACCTCCACACACACACATCTCTCACTCCTCCTAGTGCGGAGTCCATCAAGAGGGGCCCGGCCAGGAGGATCTGTTTTCCTGGACTGTCACTGACTTGACCGTCGGAGTGCCCCTGCCGGAAACCCCGGCCTGGGTCTCTGATCCCTGTTTTGCAGGTCTAGGAGCGGAGGACCGGCAGGTGGCAAGAGGAGCGCGCTCCGACGCAGCAGTTACGGGCCACGACGGTCTTGGCAGCAACAGATTGGCACGCCAGGTAGGGGGAAGGACGGGTATGACTAATTCCTTCACCACCCCCCAGGGCTACATGCTCCAGAAGAGTGGTGACGACACAGGCTGGAAAGGCCGATAGGCAAGTGACCTTTTCCCAGCCCCTCCAGACCCAGTCAATTCCCTCGACCTCGACAAAGAAGAACTTACTCTTCCATCCCTTGACGGAAGAGAGGAGCTCAAACTTAATGCCCCTCGGGCGGGAAGATAAAGACCACCAGCCATCTTCGGTTGGATGACGTTTCAGGGCGAAGAAGGCCCTGAACAAAGAAAATCGGGCCACGAACCCGTGAAGGTGACAGAGCACAATGAAGGAGAAGATAACCCTAATAGCGTTTGGTACCAGCTGCACGGGACCAAACGATAGTTGTCTAAGACTGACAAAAAGAAGGGATGGAAAGGAAAGCGGAGACCTCCAGAGAAGGTCCCCTCATAGAAGGCAAGATGGCCCGGGCCACTCGAAGTAACCCGCTCCCCTGGACGAGGGATCATAAGCCGGACAGAATGAGGGATGCCATAGACATCCCGGACAGTCCTGAGTTCTCCGGCGGTGATCGTGGAGGCGACCCCGCCGGGACCTGCAGACCGAGCAGACTCAGGGACAGGAGCAGAAGAAGGAGGGGAAAAAGAAGAACCCGACCCCGGTTCCCTAATAAGAACCGGGCCGAGAGGATGCTTCCCACCGAGTTCGTAGCGGGCTACGCCTCCCTCCCCATCAGAAGAAGAGAAAGAAGATGCCGGCCTCCGTTCGGAGGGACCAGCCTCACCCTGATAAGTGGAGGGACGGAAGCCCGGACCAAAATGGGACATCTCAAAAACAAAGAAGAAGAAGAAGAAGAAAAAGGGAAACACAAGGTCGAAGACCGAAGAAGAAACCACAGACCCTGAGAGGGAACCCTACTCTATTGGGAGGAAGAAAGAGGAAGAAGCTAACCTGTTACCTTGAGAAGAAACTTGGGGCGATAGGGAAGGAGAAGAAGCCTGGGCGCGGCAGCAGCAGGCACGGAGAATTCAAAAAGAATAGATTGTTCGGGTAAGGCCCTCCTTTCACTCCGAAATAACCCAAGGGGTCCGTATCACGCCAGCCGCTCGCCAACAGATCTGCGCCATGTGTCACCCATTGGAGAGAATGGCATCCCGACTGCTCTGAATTATGTGCCAGCATTAACTGCTTCTCGGACATGGCCAGGTGGCGCCCCCACATTGGCCCGCAGGAGCGGTCCCCGAAGCGCCAGCAGTCATGGTCATCATTACAACCGATCTCTACCTTTCCACGTCAGCACCGTAATTACTCCCTTCGGCTCGAACGCCGTGCACTAACGAGCCTCGGGAGTGGGGGGAAAATGATATGGCAAGACCGCTGACATGGAAAAATCTGCGGGCGCCATGTGGAGAGGGACGCCACGTCGACCCTCTGGCTCAGACCCCATTATCGAGATGAACCGAACTATCCCATGGCAGTAGATGGAGCCCAGTCCTCCGCCAGGTCGATCTCATGAGCTCGACGCCTAGGCCGGAGTCGACATCCGCCCTTCGGAGGAGACCCTCAGAGGTTAGTGCCCCCCCGGTTGAGGCCGAGCCAAGAGCTCACCCGTCGAGGTCGAGCCTCTCCGAGTGCGCGCCCTCTGGACCGGGTCCGCCGACATCCGCCCTCCGGAGGAGACCCTCGGAGGTTAGTGCCCCCCAGTCGAGGTCGAGCTAAGAGCTCACCCACCGAGGTCGAGCCTCTCCGAGTGCGCGCCCTCTGGACTGGGTCCACCGACATCTGCCCTCCAGAGGAGACCCTCGGAGGTTAGTGCCCCCCCGGTCGAGGTCGAGCCAAGAGCTCACCCACCGAGCTCGAGCCTCTCCGAGTGCGCGCCCTCTGTACCGGGTCCGCCGACATCTGCCCTCCAGAAGAGACCCTCGGAGGTTAGTGCCCCGCGGTCGAGGTCGAGCCAAGAGCTCACCCGCCGAGGTCGAGCATCTCCAAGTGCACGCCCTCTGAACCGGGTCCGCCGACATCCGCCCTTCTCCACCTGGCCGTCCCCGCAAGCCTGGAGCACCTAGGATGGAGCGAGCCCTGCCGTCCCAACTTGGCCCCAACCCGGAAGAAGTCCTCACCAGCCGAGGGCACCGGCGAGCCTCCCGAGGACCGTACCAGAATGCCTCTCAGGCCGTACTAACTACCTGATACCACCAGTTACACCAAAAAGGCAAGCAACATGCCGATCGAGGTGCCATATTCCTCACCAACCACTCAGATCGTCCAGAAAAGATGACCATCCGGGAGATTCGAATCCCGCGGGCGACGGCCCGCCATTCAAGACATCCCTGATTTTCCGGAACAAGGCAATCATGAAGGAGTGTCGGAGCGCCTGACAGCACCTTATCATGAAATAGGAAAGGGCTTCCTGGGACACCGCCGCACGCATCTGACAGCCCGGCGGGAACCCTGAAACAAGCTTCCAACGGTCAGTCATCGACTACAAAGAACGATAGGCACTCCCTAAGGGGAGAGAGGTAACAACAACAACAACAAGGAAAAAAAAAAGAAATAGAACGACCACTCACCACCAAGACAGGGCAAGCTCAACCAAAAGAGCAAAAGGCCATCACCACCATGAATGGAGGGAACCGAGAGGCTCAAGGAGAGGCGGAGAAATAGAGCATCCCTCTGTCCCCGCTACCAATCTCCCCCTGCGACGTTCACACCTCCACACACACATCTCTCACTCCTCCTAGTGCGGAGTCCATCAAGAGGGGCCCGGTCAGGAGGATCTGTTCTCCTGGACTGTTACTGACTTGACCATTGGAGTGCCCCCGCCGGAAACCCTAGTCCGGGTCTCTGACCCCTGTTTTGCAGGTCCAGGAGCGGAGGACCGGCAAGTGGCGAGAGGAGCGCGCTCCGACGCAGCAGCTACGGGCCACGACGGTCTTGGCGGCAACAAGTATTAAAGAGTTTTTTATAAGATGAAATGTTGGATAACAAGGGTGTGAGGAGACAGTTTATTAAGTAGACCATGGTGACCACTTCTTTTTAATATTTATATGGAACATTTACTTTGCTCATCAAGGAGAGAGTTGTTTCTATTACATGATAATGTTCACATTCAGCGGTACCATTTTGCTGTGATGTATGTGGGCATGAAAGTCGATGAGAAATGCTAATAGAATTTAGGTATCAAGAGATATCGATACTCTCCTCCCTAATCAGAATGGAGTTGTTTAATCTTTCATCAAACAAATGTTCAACATATCTTTGAAAGTGAATGAAGGTGTCAAGAACACTAGACTTTTGCTTTAAGGGAAAAATCCACGTAAACTTGCTATAGTCATCAATGAAAAGTATATAATAGCAGCAACCATTGCTTGGGATGACCAGAGATGGCCCCCAAACATTTGAAAAAATTAAATTAAGTGGAGCACATGAAATCGAGGGAGAGGGAGGGAATGGTTGCCTATGGCTTTTAGACTCATGACAAGCAATACATAGAGGACTAGAAGTTTTATTTGCAACTTGAAGATGGTGCTTAACTAGGATAAGTGAAACAATCCTCGATGCTAGATAACCAAGGCAGTCATGCCAAAGTGGCAGGGATCGATGCTCGTTCTTCAACTAGTACATAAGGAGGTGGTGTCTTCTCATGGAAAATAGGGAAATGGTAGAGTACATGTTCAAGCTACCCATGGAGCAACACCTACCAGCTGGCATGATCATTCACAAAAAAGGTGAAAGGGCGAAACTCAAACTCAATGAAAATATTGTTGTCTTTAGTGAATTAATGCATAGAGAGGAAGTTACGTGTAATAGGTGGTACATGAAGAACATTTTTAAGATGAAAGAAACGAGAGGGAGTTGGGACAATAATGGAGCCAAAATGTCTAATGTACAAACCTACACCATTTTGATAACCACCTAATCAGCACCGGTGTAGGGAGTCGCATCATTCAGTCGTATCCAGAATCGAGGACTAGGTAGAGATGTCCTCCGAGTTGGTGCCCTGAGTAGCCGGTGCAAGAGTAGTATACGTTACTGCCATGTGCTAGTTGATAGCTAGTAGTGCTATATATTACGGTGATGTTGGCCACGTAGAAGCACGATGCCTAACCTGGCAAGAAATTTGGCACATCAAAGGGCGCTGCTACCATTTGCCATAGCCAAGGCCACTGCTGCAGCGACGCAGCCTCCATGTCTACCTGAGAAAGGTGTTGCAGAAGCCCGGGCCTGCATGGGTTACTGAAGGATAAAGTTGGTTCACCATCTAAGCAGCAAACCTTCCTTGCATTTGCATAAGGGTCTCATGAGCCAGCAGGAGGGCATGCAGGTCTTCAAGGCTGTAGTTGGTGAGGTTTGTGGTAATGGATGGAATGAAGGCATCAAAAGAAGAGTCCAGACCAATGAGAACCTGCATGATGATATTAGTGTCGTTGATAGGCTCATCGATGGTTATAAGTGAGTCAGAGACTACTTTAATCTGCTAGATGTACTCAGTGACTGAAGAGGAGATTTTATAGATCTCATGGAGTTGATAGCATAACTATAGGACCCTTGTATGTGAATGTGAAGCAAAGGTGAGCTCGAGGGCAACCCAAATGGTATGGGAAGAGGTGAGGCCCACCACTAAGGTGAGCATGGACTCGCTAATGGAGGAGGCGAGCAAGCCGAGGACTTGTTCGTCCTTCTTCACCTATGCAACATAGGTTGTACTAAGGATTGTAGGAGTAGGAAGAAGCGCCTCAAAGCCATCAGCTTGGATGGATTGCATTGTAGCTAGGTTTGTTGTTGGAGGATAGGGCTTATCCCATCAACTAGGCCGAGCATATCATAACTCCATAATAACAGCGGAAGGCATTGGATTTTCCGCAAGAGATAGTTGTCTTTTGTGAGTTTCAGCATGCAGAGGAAGTTAAGAATAGTTGTTGATTTTGATCTTGATTTTGATGATTGATAAAATATTTAAGTATATATAAGTACTAATTATATTTTTAAGTATGTTTATCAGATCTTAGTACTCATCCATGTTGAATGAAGAAATACATACTTTTAGTTGAAGAAAGTCCTTAAATTAATGGAAATTCAATTATATGGACTTTGGAATTGATATAAAAGAACTTGAAAAGGCTAAAAATCAATTTTAGAGAAGTTTCAGCAAGTTTCAGCACTGGCACAAGCAAGTGTCGACTCATGAAGAAGTTCAAGTATCGACTCAAAGCCTGAGAACAAGAGAAATACAGAATTGTACGTGAAAATCCAGAATTTTTATCTTGAGATGATCCAAGTGTCGACTCACATAAACCAAGTATCAACTCACAGAAATCAAGTGTTTACTCACCAGATTCAAGTATTGACACTTGGAGTAACGGCAGTTTTTCAGAAATACAGAATTGATTCCAACTTATTTCAAATGGCTAGTTTTTCATCTCCAACTGTCATAAACGGTCATCTATGATTTGGAGAGCTATATAAACACCAAAAAATAAATGGAGAAGTAATCCTTTGGTGAGATTATTAAATATCCTTCGAGGATTCTATAGTTGAGTGATTCAAGCCTTCAAGCTTCCAAAGATAAGAGAGTGCATCCAAGTTCATATCATCAAGCTGCAATCAAAGCTTCAACAACTTGAAGACAAGATCTTTATCAACATTCAAAGAGCTTCAAAGAGATACTTGCTTTTTTTTAGAAAGCTTTAATGTATTCTTTACTTTCATTCTTACATTGTTGTATCAAAGATTTTTGGTGAGCCTTAGAAAACCAAGAGATTTTTGGTGAGCCTTAGAAAACCAAAGAGGTTGTTGGTGATCCCGTAAAACCAATATAAGTTGTTGGTGAGCCCGTAGAACCATCGAAGGTTGTTGGTTATCCTAAGTTATAAAACCAACAAGGAATTGTGACTTGTGAGCCCAAAAAAATAAGTTGGATTTTGATTAGTGAACCCGGAAAACTAATTGACTGTAATCTTGGTGATTATAGTAAAATAGCCAATGAAAACTTGGAGAGTGGATGTAGGTGCCTTGGAGTGCACCGAACCACTATATATTCTTGTATTTGTGATTGCTATTATTTATTACTTATTAACTCTTGTATTTACTTTGTTAATTCCATTGCATATTTTCATTAAGCATACAAACACTTTGGCAAAATACAAGTACTTAATTATAATTAGCACATACCTGTATTATATCAATTTGAAATAGTTCAAATAATTTTATAAAACTCAATTCACCTCTCTCTTGGGTTGCATCATCACTGGGCAACAATAGTGATGGTGGTAGTGGTGATAGCAGGGGCTTGACAAGGAATAAGAGTCATGCTGGAGAAGGGGATCGAGTGTTGTGTAGCTGCTCGCTTTGATACCATAAAATAGCATAAGATATTGGATTGTATATATTATATTTTTTTATTTGGAGTTCAAAGTTTCAACAAATAGGCTATTTAAAGTGACAGTGAAGTGACAGCTTTTCTTTACTATAGAGTTAATAGTTATCGTTACAATAGCACATCTTTCAAGGTAGGTTGGCTACAACTAATAAGGATTAGTTGAAGACCTCTTGATGACTCGGTCACAAGTAATGGTAGGATGCAACCACATTATTAACGTGAGCATGGTGCTATACATGCATGCATCATCTACATAAAAAGTACTGCATCAATAATTAATATTATATTAAAAAAATGTCATTCTTTTTTTAAAAAATTGTAAAATGACTTGCTCTCCATACCTCTTCCTTTCCCCCTCTCCTTTTCATCACCATGTGATTCCGTTCACATGTTTACTCCTTGACCCACTCTCTATCTCATTTTCCTTCTCCCTTCCCTTCTCATCCCTATCACCTCCTCCTGTATTACATTGCAAACCACCATACCTATATTATAGAAATTATATGAAATAATATATATTTAAAATTATTTTTTTAATAAAGTATATAAAATAATATATATATATTGATGTAATAAATAAATTAAAAAAATCATAACTTGGTTTAGGAGGTAGTAAAATCACCATCCTAAAAAAAACTTCAACCATTTTTCATGCAAAAATATGACTGTATACCCTTCTTTAAGATATCCGAAAGTGAAGTACTTCAATACCTGTCGGTAGGATGATCTTGATCGAATGCCAAGCAAACTCATCCTCATCCAAAATAATTAAATGAAAAATAATATCAAAAATTGATTAAGAGAATATGTTTTTAGAGACTTTAAAGAGATAAAGAATGCCGGGAAGAACTTTAAAATGAATAAAAAAATTAGGATTAGAGATCTATTTATAGATTAAATTTTTTTAAAAAAAATTTAAAATACCTTTGATAACTGTTTAAAAGTATTAAAAAAAATTATAATATGGAATGGCCGGTCATGTGCCTGCACTTAGGCATGCACCGTGTCCACATGGAGTAGCTTTTGGATCTATCAAAAAAAAAAAAAAATCAACAACTTACACTCCTCTCTCACCATATCTTATCATTTTAGAAGTTTATAAAAATGAAACCAAGAGCACTCATTTGGACTTTGATGAAGTAGTGGGTGCACAAATGGAATAATAAACAAATAGGCCAACGGATGCTTTTGTCAAAATATGTTTTTAATGAAATAGTATTTAAATTATTTTTTAATAAAATTATTTCTTAATATCCATATACCTATTTTTTAAAAATATATTAATATAATAATATTTATTAAATGTCATGATCAATATTTTTTTGGATTCTTATGCATATAATTAAATATTATATTTTTAGATATACATGTCAAACAAAAATTTTGTCAATTCACAAACCTCTATTTTAATATATATATATTAGATGATAGAGTAAAGTAACTTAATTGTTAAGTTATGACAAAAATAGCATTTTATTAAGGTTGTGTTTGATAGATTGCATTGATAGCCGGTAATCTATCCAAATTGTTAGCAATTTAAAATAGGTTCTTTGGATTATTATATTTAATATATTTTTTTATGGTAATCTAAATTATCTTGGCAATCTATATTATTTTTTATGAGATAATTTAGATAATCTTGAGAAGGGGTAGCTTTCTAGATTACCACATCTTCAATAATATTGCAATAAAAATCTTAAATAAAATTATCTTTAAAAAGTTATACAAAACCTAACAATGCCTACATCCTTGCCCACGGCTCCTCCTCTGTCATTCAATGACTACACCCCCTGCTGCTATCCATGGCTCCTTCATTGCTCATCGACTACACCTCTTATCGATTTAAACTTTTTTCTTTTAAATCATATGTATATAATTTTATGTGTATAATTTTATATTGCTTGTGAATATAAGTTTGTAGATCAACAATTTTTAAGAATTGATTTAAAAGTATTTTGAAAATTTGATTTAACATTACTGATTATTTGATCGTAGTACTAAATATGTTAATCAAAATTTGTAATAATTTTACTGAATTATATGTGTACCAAATATAATAATTAATATTACTAATAATTCAATTGGTAGCAAGGTATATTGAAGATAATCCATATTATCCTTCCAAGATTGTCGAGCAATACATCAAATGCAACTTAAGAAAAGGCATCATAGTTTAACAACATTCTAAATTTAATGAGATAACAATGATATATAAACAAAAGTAGGATGAGATCACCACCGCATTGATATGCTTATTCAGTCGTGTGATATGAAAAAAAATCATCCGTAGTGATTCATATGAAATTTTATAGAGCTTGATAATAACATGCTGCAAAATACCTCTCCGATTAGTTCTGTTTAAAGTTATTCATTGCTCGAGCATTGAAAGATCCATTGCTTGCAGTTATTAGCGTTTGTGCAATGCCAATATCGGTGGAGAGGAGTAAGATATCGAAATTGATGCTTCTAACATGACATATAGAAAAAATACTTATAAAAAAAGACTTAGCACTTGCTATCTTTGATGTTAACGGAGAAAGATGCAGCTGTGAGGCTAAACATGAGCTTCAAGTTTAGAATGGTAATGGATCGGATTTAAATTGGATTATCCAAAATTCATACCCATTTTATTAAAAAATTCTCCATCCCATATCCATCTTGGATTAGGTCAGGTCGGGTATAAAAAAAATCATGTTTGGATCGTGTTGCCACTGAATCTCCCGGATCGGGTTCCTAGAGCTGGCCAGAGTGCGCGTCTCCGGTTCCTGCAAAAAAGTTCCACGGACCGGTGGTATTTCGGCGGGGACATTCCGATGGCTAAGTTAGTGGGAGCCTTCGGGCAATAGAATGGAGGAATCGAATGAGATAAGCTCGTGGAAAAAGAAAAGCTCTCTTACTGCTCGGAGTCCCCTGTTTTACCTTATATAGGCGCGGAACCTTGTCAGAATCTGTTAGGGGCTGGCAGGGAATGACCGATCTGTCCCTAAAGAATATGGATAGTGGCCACATGGCTCCAGGATGGAGTGGCATCGTGGTCTCGTAGGGTAGTGGCACTGATGTGTCATAATTATATTACAACAGAATTCTGGTACCAGTTGAAATGAGCTTCTAGAGTCCTGGGCCATTATTGGAGCGGCTCGCCTTGGCCCAATACGGGCCTTGCTGAAGTGGGTCGGTCGGACCTTTGTTGGAGTGGGTCATTCGGACCACTGATGAAGTGGGTTAGACCTTTGCTAGAGCAGGTCATTCGGACCACTGATGAAGTGGATCGACCGGACCTCTGCTGAAGTGGGTCGGTCGGCCTTTGTTGGAGTGGGTTGGTCGGACCTTTGCTGGAATGGGCCGGTCGGACCACTGATGAAGTGGACCGGTCGGGTCTTTGTTGGAGTGGATCGATCGGACCTCTGCTGAAGTAGGCCGGTCGGGCCTTTAGTTCGACTGGGCCGAAGGACCATCGGCGGCGGTCTGATTCGAGGGTAAGCCGATTGGGTATAACATATAGGCTCGGGTCGGGTATATCTGGTCTCATAAAACCTAGTTTACTTAAAGCCTAAACGGGTCGGTAAAATAGGATCGAGTCGGGTATATCCGTCCCATATCTAATTTATTTAAATATTTTATACACATAATTTTTTATATATAAATGGGTCGGGTTCGGTCGGGACGTACTACTACCCGTGTTCGATCCGAATCCGAATCCGAATCGGATTTTTTTATATAACCCATACAATTTATAAATTAGACGGGTCGGATTTTACCCGTCCCATTAGGATTGGATCGGGTCGGTAAAAATTGCTATCCCTGTTCAAGCTACCCACTAGAAAATAAAAACCAGCCATGCAATTAAAATAAATTTAAAAAATTATAAGCTTCTAATATTTTACAAAGATCAAATTTTCATATTTCGATGTAGCAACTTGAGATCTATTCTAGGATCATTATATGACTTTGCGAAATCAAAATTTATCCATAGTTCCCACTATATCTAAAATACTATACAAATATCCCAATCCAACATCCGTACGTTGACCCAGGAATCACTCTAGCGTCCCTAAATGAAACATAAGGATTGAAAATTATAATAACGTCTAAATTTTATGTTTATGTACAATAACTTAGAAACAATTCCAGGCCATTCAGTGACTTAGGAACCATTTCAATGTTGACATATGAAGTATGGAAAAAAAAAAAAACTCTAATAAATCCCACTACAGTACAAATATTATAGGAAGTTCCCGCATCATATTTCAATGGAGTCATTGATAAACTAATTTAGGGTCATCATATGAAATGGCAACTAAAAGTTTACTCATTAGTTCTAACAAATTTCAAAAATCATGTGAAGGCCAAAATCTTACATTCCCTTCAGCAACCCAAAACATTCTAGGAACATTATATACAACCCATGCGGTGGATAGAGTATAGCAATTATGATATTTAGTATAATTTAAAAATTATTATCTATTAAAGTTATTATTTTAAATTTATTTTAAAATTTTGATTATTAAAAAAATTTTCAAAACTTAGAAAATTTTGGTACAAGTTTTGAAATTTTTTTTCTAAAATCAAGCTAGACTTTTTATAATAGATTATATAAAAAATATAATTTTAAACGTAAAAAAAAAAATATCACCTGGTATCAAATATTTTAGTTATATATAATAGATACGTGCAGCAGGAATTGCAATAAGGTACAAAGGACGGGTCATTATAAAATGTGGAAACCAAAAATTTACTCATTGATCCCACCATTCTTGGAAAATTATTCCAACGTCCAAATCTCATATTTCCATATATGATTCGTAAAACGTGTAAAATCGAAATTACAGTGATGCCCTATTCTAGTGACAGGGAACCATTCCGGGATCTTAGCCGTCTTCCCGCTTTCTCGCCCCTTGGCTGTCGCAAAAAGGCAGCGGACCCGGGCGACGGATCAAACGCCATGTTTTTGGGCCTCTTTTTATCCTGCGACTCTTTCCGTGGTTGCGCGGATCCGATCCTTCCTTCCTCCCTGATCTCTGCCCCCCTTCCCTTCTCTTCATCTCTGGAACGCAACTAAGAACCCGTCACCGGAAAGGAACCCTAGTTTTTTTATTCCCTTTTTGGAGATCGGAGAGGCGAAGACGACGAGGAGGCGGGAACGATGAACGACGCCGATGTGTCGAGGCAGATCCAGCAGATGGTCCGGTTCATCCGGCAGGAGGCCGAGGAGAAAGCTAATGAGATCTCCGTCTCCGCCGAAGAGGTTTTACCTCCCAGAAATCTCAGAAGTTATCGCTTTTTCTCGTTTCGATCTAATCTTTCGATTTAGACGTTGTTTTTAGCGATCAGTTATGCGTTTCGCATCTTCCGTGCCGTTTCTTCGTTCTGGTGTCTTCCAATTGCTTTAATATGGTGTCTTCATTGTTATATGTGCCATTTTTATTTGAAATGGAATGATATCGGATTGTAATCCATAGATAAAGCGATTAAAATGGTTGTTTTCGTTTTGTGGTTAAAATGTTTAAAATGTTGTAGGTGGCGGATTGGTGGTCAGTGGATCGCCTATTGCCTACCTGCTAGGCAGGTGCCCAAGAAAAGTAATGGATAGAACGAGAACTTTAAAAGGGTTATAATGTATAAAATGAAGCAACACATTAAGTAAGATGTAGCAAGTCAACTGGATGGTACCATCTTGGTGTTATTCTGTAAAAAATTGATAAATTAGATC
This sequence comes from Areca catechu, assembly GCA_021397845.1. Classification (NCBI taxonomy): domain Eukaryota; kingdom Viridiplantae; phylum Streptophyta; class Magnoliopsida; order Arecales; family Arecaceae; genus Areca; species Areca catechu. The sequence goes on from CM038040.1 coordinate 38,105,985, forward strand.
TCTTCTTACATGCTTGACCATGATGCTAGACATTAAGGTGGGAGCCTAGGTAGCCATGTGGTTGTATTTATGAAATTACTTACCCAAAATGATAGGATGTCACTTTGAATGATATCATGCTTCTTGGCACTTGGATTGCGCTTATCAGTTGGGGGGGAAAGAAAGAAAATGGAGTATACATTCATTTGAAGAATCTTTAATATAAAAAAACTTGGCGCAAGTGGATTCATTGGATTAGTTCATCCATAGCCTCAAGTCAGAATCCTATTTCCTTTTGACTCTGCACCATTGATTTCACTATGATTATTGATTAGTATTTAATAATGAAATAATTCCTTCACAGAGAAATGAGACATAATTCACATGGATATGGGAAGTCTTGCTTGGGCTGATTTAACGATAGTCTTTATATTTTTCCACTCACTCATAGTATGAGGAAGAAGTGGACTCTAGGTGTACTACTAATTGAATAATTGATAAAGTGCTTGTGTCAATCATTTAATTGATCATTTTGCAACATCAAAAAATAGATTCCTTGTTTTCATATTCTTTTGTATAGTTACTCGTACTATTCTTCCTTCATTGAAGATTCGTACACAAGCTGAAAAGGACAGATATTTTTATTTACTTTTTAACTGATTTTAACTATTAATAATTTTACATATTTTCATAGGAGACAGTAGAATATTTGGCTGATTGTGGAAGATTTTTCCCTCCACCACATGCAGGAATTCAATATTGAAAAGCTGCAGCTAGTTGAAGCAGAGAAAAGAAAGATCCGACAAGAATATGAACGCAAGGAAAAACAGGTGGAAGTTCGTAGGAAAATGTATGTGGTCCTCTTATTCTGAATCATTCTCAAATGCCAACCATGATTCGTAGCTAGCTTTGGCCTAGATAATTGCAGTAACCTCATTCTAAAGCTAAACAAAATTGTTTCAGTACTTTCTCTAGTTTTTTATCAATTTTTCCAGGCAATAAGAGACAAAGTACTCCTTTGATCATGACATAACGGGCTTTTTGAAAGCAACATATGGCAAGATGTTGATTTATTCTTTATTTAAATATATTGGAATACGGACACACTTATTATTTCTACACAATAACACTTATTTGTACAACCCATATTGTACAAACCCTCCACAGGCATTGCAGAACTTGAACAATATATCCCGGTAGTATAAATCAAGACTGGTCTGGTCTGTAAACAATGTCATCCAAGCCTCACAGTAAATAATGCTAGAAGGCTATAAGGGTTGCAGGTAGACTTTTGTAAAATACCACTTTCAACTTTTGTTAAGGTTTATACAAAGGCCTATAGCTGGACCATAGAAATGTGACTTGGAATTAATAGAATACAATTTTCTTTAGTCTGTTACTCATGGAAGGCCACTCTCCTTGTCAAATGCCATAGCTAGGAAAATAGCACAGAGTCAGGAGGTTTAGTTCCTCTTGAGAGCTAGTTGTAGAACATCTTCTCATGAACCCATACCTTTTCTCATGGGCCTCGCTTGTTTAGGGATTTCATTTGCTAGACAGGTGTTGGCATTTTTTTCAGCTTCAGTGTTAATAACTCAAAAGGAAATAGAAATAAAAATAATAATAATAAAAAAGAGTAAATGAATCAAGAAAATAATTTACACCTCAAATAGAAACTTATTCTGTTTTTTGGGACCTTTCAGCATATCGTTTCAGTGCTTTTGTATTGTTTTTAATTAAAAATTATTATTTTTTAAAAAAGTCAACAATCATAGGTCATGTCATCTGAGTGCAATAGATCATTTGATTGTTTGATGACAATCTAAATATTGACATGTAACTTCAAGGATAGCCAAACCTATGAAAGATCTAGCTTTTCATTTAAATTTATTTCAAACCCAAATATTGTAATGCTTCCAATCTTTTAAACTTACAAAGTCCAAGTTAAATCTTCAGAAATCATGACAAAAGAGCAGCAAAAAGTTGCATGTACAATATGTTAAACCACATAGTACAATTAAGGTTGAAACATCCACAAACCTAACATGGCTTTGGATCAGTCCCAGCCAAAAACTGGATGTCTTGATTTTGGTTTCGGAATTCTGAAACTCTTGCATAAAATTATGATAACAGTAAGGATAGATATGCCAATAATTTTTGTCCTGGTACATTTCCATTATCTTAGGTTTTTAGCATTCTATGGTCACTTGTTGTCGTTTTAGTTTCTTTAATTTGGTTTAGCAGATTTTCCCCCATTATCTAAGTCTCTTTGCAGTGAGTACTCAATGCAGCTCAATGCATCACGCATCAAAGTTTTGCAAGCCCAAGATGATCTTGTAAATTCGATGAAGGAGGCTGCTAGCAAGGAGCTTTTGCGTGTTTCTAATGATTCAAAGGCCTACAAAAAGCTTTTGAAGGGACTGATAGTCCAGGTAATGGAACAATGTTGCTTAATCCTGACAGAGCATTTTTCATTTTTGTTGAGCTACATTGTACCATCACTGCTTGTTTATCCTAATTTTTTATGTGAATAAAAGGGAAACTATCATCAAATAAGGTCATAAAATTCAGGCGAACTCAAGTTGTTAGTAATAATTTATATGTAAAACGCCACGAGCATGCCATCTATAATTTTATTTATGAAATTTAAGCCAATTATCATTTGTGTTTATCTATTTTTTGTTCGTTTCTTTGTAGCAGACGCTTTCTTCTTCTTTGCTTCTTTTTTGTTGGGTTTTATTTTTAACAGAAGAATGATGGTGATTGGATATGTGTATTATGATTTCCAGAGCTTACTGCGCCTGAAAGAGCCATCAGTTTTGCTGCGGTGCAGAGAGGTTGACCGTAAAGTGGTAGAGTCTGTCTTGAATGAGGCTAAACAAGAGTATGCAGATAAAGCAAAAGTTCATGCACCAAAAATTACTGTTGATGATGTGTATCTTCCACCACCTCCAACTAACAATGAGATTCATGGAACTTTTTGGTAATTTTTCAGTTAGTAAAAATGCTTCAGATTTAATATACAATTTGAATGTACTGGGCATATTCTGGCTTCTACGCCCAAATGTATTAGATTTAAAATTAGAGCAAGCCATTAACTCTTCTGCAGTCAGCATAATATATAGACACTGCTTCTGCAATGCTACATGTTTAAACAGGATACTGCCATGTTTTATGGTGCTTTGACTTACAATTCTCTCAGACACAGTGAGCGACATGGTTTACATGCAAGTCCTTTGAGCAACATTTAAAACTTGCAAGTGAACATGTTCAAATATGTGTTTCTGCCACATCATGTAGGATTGCAGAATGTGATATTTCACAGATATGATAAATCTTAGCTTAAAAACAATGTGCATCAGTGAAACTACTTAAATCTGCCGATGTTCTGTTATTTGGATTTTTATTTCTTCTATATTGCTGTTGTATCTCTAGAAATACTCAACTTTGCACTAGTAGTTTATTTATTATCTATTTTCTTGTCTTTGCTTGAAAAAGATTAGTAGCACAATTATATTTTGGGTCCTGTCAGCGTTAACTGATAACATTTGACCGCTTAGCAATGGTTTCACCAGATCTGAAATCTTAAATTATATGGTATTCCAACATCTTCACCAGCATGACCCCTTTTTCTCTCTTTCAAATGCCTCTGTTCTTTTCTTATTGATGTGGAAATTATCATGCACCTCTAAGGCTGCCATTTCTTGTGTGGTGTGCAGTATAAGCACATATGGCCATCAAGAGGAAGGAGTGCCATGCATGGCTGGTGCTATTGAGGGGAGAAAATGTGTCAATCTTTTATAAGGGATTTTAGGGGGAGAGTGATTTCAACAATTGGAAACATGGAGTAAGCACCCACTCATAATGAAATATGCATATCCACTGTTAATCAATGCCCAAGGGTTGCCCAGTGACATTTCCCTTTTTAGTCTTTTTTTCTTTCCATTTTGATGTTCACTTTTGCAGTGCAGTAAATGCTGATTTACCTTGTAGTATATAAAAAGAAAACATGGCAAATATGAAGTGGTGTTGCAAGGCATCATGATTTATAACATTTGAAAAAGAATATGATACCAATCCTCAAAACTCAACCCCTTAACCAAAATGTCATGTGTAAGATCCTAGCCAACCAGGAAGAGAGGATGGTTGGCAATTATTGACTCTCAGAATTCTGAGTACAAAAAAATGGAATTTCTACTATATGATTGAATAATGGTAATGCATGTTATTATCTAAAAGCTCTAATATTAGAGCATACTTCCTTTAAGCGATCCTCTGAAAGTCTATATGATCTTACCTTCTCAACCTGCAGAATGAGTTCTCATTTCTTACTTGCTTATTACTTGGTAAATCTTTCTTAAACAACATTGGTGTTAGTCAGTGGTCTGTTCTGATCTTTCCTGCAGCATCTGTTTTTTTAACTATGTGGGTTTCTATGCTTGTCATGCTCTAGTTTTTTTTTTCTTAAGTGCTTGACTTTGTCCAGTGAAAAATATCATCCAGCTGATGAAATTTCTTTTGGCTTTACACATCCTTATAGGATTTTAGTTGGGCACAAATTGGATATTGAAAATTTTGAAATATTTTTTTCACAGAACATTATGGTTGGCCTTGAGGGAAAAAATGGTGTAACTATTGGTTCATTTTGTCTATACCATTAAACTCTACAAATGGTTGGGTACTCTTGGCAGGTGGAAGCCTCCTTCTTACTTGAAGATTGCTATGTTTTAACTCTGGACATTAAGTAGTGCGCAAAAACATGGATAAGACACTTATTTCTGGATGTAAATTTCTTTACTAACTTGACATTTCAGGTGTGGAGTAAGCAACTTGACCTTTTTAACGTATTTGGATTTCACATACTGGCACCAATTCAGTTTGTTGATAAAGAATTGTGATCTTTTGTACTTCATGGTTTGCAGAGTTTGATGAATAAGATTTACGGAGTTTGCAGTTGCTATGTGTTAAAATCTTGCAATATACCTTTTAAATTTTACATTTGTAGAATCGATATTAAGAAGATTCATGATTACTATGAAGATTTTATTTAAGATTGATTTCTGTTCATTCAAAGTCAAATAAAGATCGATTCTGTTAAATAATTATAAATGTTCTAGAAGTACTTGGGCTTAGCGAAATTCAAAGGATATTGTAGGATACCAAGTTTTGAAATCTTATGTATCGACCCTAAGCTCATGTATACACAGTTCACCAAGCCAGACAATACTCCTGTGGCAATATGGGTTAATAAGTTGGGCGATACAGGGTCAAGACAGTATAATTTGGTCGAGATTTCAAACCTGGTATAATAGAATAACTAATTTTAGATTTCATATTATTAGTCTATTTGCTCAGCAATGTCAATTGCTAAATGCAATAAACTTTGTTATAGCTACTTGAAATTCATGCATACCTTTAGATTACAACTTAGCTGACACAATATTCTGCTGTAATGTTTAAAGGAATCTCTTTTTTTTGTTCCTTTTATGTTGAGACAAGCTTGTATAATGACTTTCTGTATTGTAAGCATTTCAGCACTCTCTAATCCTTTAATATCTTTGCATCATGAGTCAACGCCATTTCTTTCTTCCCTTCCCCATCTGTAACATTGAACTAGCAAGGGCACTTATGTAGTTAAAAAGTGGCAGTTGATTATTTATTTCAGTATGAGCTCGTTCATAGACTTTGATGGATCTAAAACGATGATCCCCTTTGTTTCCCTTTGTATAACAGCTCTGGAGGTGTTGTGCTGGCTTCACAAGATGGCAAGATTGTCTGTGAGAACACATTGGATGCAAGACTGGATGTTGCTTTCAGACAGAAATTACCTGAGGTAATCTTGCAGGCCTGAAGTTCTTAAGGTTCTTTGGATACATATATTGCAAAATGAATGCTGTATAATGTATGTGCTGAAGATGCGAGGGAAGCAACATTTTGTTGGAGTCATTGACTTTTAGATTAACTTTGCTGTCTACATGTATTTCACTCAACTAATACTGAAAGACCAACAAACCTTACATTGCTACAGTTATTACTTGTATATTGCTCATACACTGGCAGGTCAATCTTTAGTATGCAACATTTGTCATTAAGTCATTGTACATTTGACTTAGCTATTCGCGACCTTGAATCATTGATACAGAAAGGTAGGTTCAACTTTAGAGTCTCCCTTTTTTGTTCCATGCATTCGAGAATTTAAATGACACTTTTCTTAGAAGTAAACCCTAAATTTTGACTCATAAAATTTAATTAATTTTATTATGAGTGGTAAACCCTAAATGTTAGTAAGAGGGGAGCATCAGATAACTGTGACATAAATAAGAGATTGGAGGTTGACATAGGATTTGTAAAGCTTGCTCTTATATGAACGGAAAAAAACCTTGGTAAGGCTTATGTGTTATATTTAATTGGACTTTTCAGCATCATAATTGTGAATATCTCCATGCTGGATATTTTAAGTATGCTTAGTTTTGTGTTCATGGCTTTCTCTCTCCCCCCATATCAAAACCTTAATTCTGTTGTTCACTAACTAACTAGCTAGTGCAATTTAAGCTGATCCTTTGTGCAGTCTGTTGTAATAAGGCTATGAATCTGGAACACTCTTGCTAACCAAGATTTCTTCTAATCAAATAATAGTTTTTATTTGGATTGTGATGATGATGTTGATAGCTTTCTTCATTGGCAGACTGATGGTATTGCTGATGATTTTTATGTGACAATAGGTAAAATGAACTAACTCTGGTTAATTGGATTAAACTTGTGCTTTAAAAGATATGACAGAATAATCCTGTGACTTCTACAGAATTGATATAACTATTTTAGAAATGCTTTCATGTTTCTTTGATGAACTTTGTAGCTGATTGCTTCTTGTTATCCTCCCATGTTACTAAGGATACGATTTTTTCCCCTTTCTTGCAGATCAGAAAGAGTCTCTTTGGAAAGATGGAAGCCTGATTTGTTCATATCTATATTTTCCTTTGCAATAAAAGATCAGTCTGGTCCATTCTCCCTTTTTTGTAATTGGTCCTATCTTCTCTCACTTAAATGTTAGCTTGGTTCCACTTTGATCTTGACAGTCTTTAAGCTACAATGGTAGAGAGGTATGATCTTGACAGTCTTTAAGAAACAAATAGTAGAGGTATGGTCTTGCATTCAGTTGCGCCAAAGTCACTTTTCCTTAACATGCAAAACAAAATCCGTTTCATCTTATCACACAACCCTGGTATTGTTCTTGCTGTAATTGCTCTGAGCGGCCTTGCCCGTACACTGGGATCCTAGGATGTACTTCTGGTCGCTCTCTACTGGCTCTGCCTTTTGTCAGCTTGGAATCTTGAGTCACCGATAATTCCATTTAGCTACATGCCTTTTGTCAGCTTGCAATCTTGAGTCACCGATAAGTCTATTTAGCTACAAGTTAATTATGTTAGATTCCACGTTGGGGGTGTTTAAATAGTAGTGCTAAGATTTGGACCTAAGTTATTGCTGGTTAAGTTGGACCTAGAAAGAAGGGTCAGAAGATCCGTTGATCGAGATAAGTTTTCTGTAAATGTTCCAAGTGCTAATAAAAGCTTATGTTATTTGGCATTATATTTATTGTAAGCAGAATGTTTGGAAGTGTTTGGCTGTGGATATTTCACGATTGAGTCATCCAATATTGTCCTGTTTCTTGATGCCTGTTTTTTTTTTATAAACCGCATTAATAACTTTTTACCCCATCCAGTACTGTGGACATGTTTTATGCATTATCTTTAAAACCATCTCTACTTGTGCTGGACCCAAAAAAAAACTCTCTACTTTACGCGAATACTAGATATTTAGATGCGGAAAGAGTGAATAACAGAATTCATGAATGCTTGAGAGATGAGAGATGATTAAGCTCCCAATGATGAGGAGGTGATTATGCGTAGGTTTTGTGATTGGCTTGGCTGCTGGCAGCCAGAATGGTTATATTCCAAGTTTTTAATTGTAGAAGTTATATGATATGTAAATAAATAAATTCAGTGTTCTGTTGAAGTAATTTGTTTTGTCTAGATGGATGGTTAATATGCTTTGCTGTCCTATTTTTATTAGCGCTTTTGAGTGTCGATGTATGGCCAAAAAAAAAAAGTAATTTAAGGGTTTTAGTTATTATAAGCTTTCGTTTTAATATATTACGGAAAGGAGATATTGAATCGTCGCTCCTATCTCTTCGTATCCTTGTCTCCAATCCTTGATACACGAGGCAGTAAGCTGGAAGCTAAGCAGTACGCATTGTAGAACCGGGATCTGGGAGGTTTTTCTTGGCTCGCTGGTGAGGATCGGGCGTGGTGAATCTACATTATAGGTTTTAGATATACAGAAGCCGATCAGTCTGCAAAAATCCGGCTTTTAGGATCACAGAAGAAACAGAATATACTCAAGGCAAGTAAAGTTTTTCGACAATCAAAGGCAAGGGGTATTAGGTGTTTCTTCTCTGATATTTTTATTAGATATCATCATATTTGGCCATTTGAATCGTTATATAAATGAGCCGAGGCATCCGGATACCTTCTCTATTATCTAAATTCTGATAAAATTATATAAAAACTCTTCAGCTTTACATCATAACCAATTGATCCTGGACCTGCCATAATATATACTGAGATGCCATCATTTAATCGTTTGCAGTTCGAGGACTTGAAGACCCGGAAGTCTCGACAACAGTCCTTTTCTTTCATTGTTAACTGGACCACTCCAACAGTGGTTTCAGGTATGATATGATCCCTAACAAGATCTCCATATCTGCCTCCTTGCAACCAAAGTCTCATTTGCCAGGTAATACCAGTGAACAAACTCCAGGTCAAACCAGTGAACAAACTCCCGAGCTGTATGTTTACTCATAATATAACTAGGCAAACATAGTTTCTCACAATTTTTTTTTTTTTTTAAATTATGAGACTAATTGCTTATGCCGCCTCCGGCTCTTCCCATCTGATGCCTGTGACCTCCTCGTGCTCCTTTGCTGTTTTCCCGTGGCAGGGCCGAGCATCGCTATCCGGCCTATTCCCCGAGAGAGGGATGCAAGGAATGCTCTACAATGTTCCCCTGATCTACCATCCTTCATCCCTTGCTTCATGAACGCCTGTTCCTTCTCCAATTCACTGAGCCTCACTCGCATCCTGGAGATCTCTAGCTTGAGCTCTCTGTTCTCCCTCCTCAAACAAGCATAGTTGTCCCTAGGCGACACCGCAGAACTTGGAGCCCCGCTGCTGCTGATCATCCTCTGAGAGAAGGACCTGTCAACCGAGTTCCCTGAGAGGGCAGACTTGAGACGTAGCTGCTCAAAGTAGAGGACACGGACGACCATCTGGACAGGGAGGCGGTCGTTTTGGGCGGCGTGGTTGGAGGCTTCTTGGGAGAGCTTCTGGCAGTCAATGAGCTTGCACAACTTCTTGCACTCAGACTCTGTCATGGATGGATGGGCCTGAATGAGTTCAAAATTTAGCCAAGCTGATGATAGGTAACCATCTCAGGTACAGTAGAAGAAAAGGTTATGAGATTCTCTACGACTTCATGATGTTTTTTACTTTTAAGTGTATGCATGCTTTTTTAGGTCATGTAAGACTTCATGATGTTTTTTACTTTTAAGTGTATGCATGCTTTTTAAAAGAATAAGGTCATGTAAGCTTGGAAAAAGAAGAAGAAGAAGAAGAAGAAGAAGAAGAAGAGAACAGAGCTGGGTTTCAAGTTATTTACTGGGAGTGAGTTGAGGGAATGAAATATCAGCTATTGCTTCAAAAGATTATGCTAAAAAGTTTTCTGACAAGGAAATTTTTCTAAAATGTTGGGTTTCATTGTAAAATTCATTGAAATTCATTACAGTAATGAAAATATTAATTTTGTTATTTTCGCAGAAAAAACACCAGTATTTGATATTATTATGCAAACAATAAATTTGTAGTAGAGCCGTTAGCTTCCATTGTATATCAGTGTTTATATGTGCACATACATATACATTCATGCAATACTATTGTGTATAAACGTATTTAGGTACTTGTGTATATGTGCAACATTTATGTGCGTTTGAAAGATGATAAACATGATAAACAGAAACCTAGAAAAGGTAAACTTCAATAAAATTTGTACAGCTCATTTTGCTTGTCTACATGTTAAGCCGATATCTTCAGAAAAAAATAATTAAAAAAGCTACTTGATTCTTAGATATTATGTAAAATGTTAAAAAAAATATTGCCTGCTTGTCAAATATGGTTAATTCAAAAATACATCAGTAAGAAATCATGAAATCAAGGGTGAAATGAATGAGGCAACAGGTCAAGGACATGTTATACAAGACTATATTTACAGAAAAATATAAAATTATAACTTTCAGTTCACCAAAGAGGAAAAAAGAGAGATGACAATTTAAGTTCATGCTAATTACAATACCAGATTTGAATAGCTACCTTCAGGTATATATCAATTGCTCTGTAGAGTCCATCATCAATTACGCGAGAATAATCTGGCAATAGTTCAATTATAGCCATAATTTTTTGCAATTTGAGGCAAGGATCTGGTGCAATTTCTGCAAGATACCCATCCATAAGCCTCCCCACTTTCAGAACTGAACTGTGACTTGGAGACTTGACACTTTCAGATTCATATCCACACCGCAATGACTCTTCAGAATCTTCATCTTCAATCCTTTGCAGGAAAGTCACCAGTATACGATGGATGGTATCAACATCAAACACTGAATCACTCGTCTGCAATGAAGGAATTAGCAGGTCATCAAGTGAAGCCTTTTCCAATTGGAAACCAATCCTCCTCTCAAGCTCAAGCCTACAGCCATGACCTGCATTCACCTCTATTGCCATCCTTAGCATCCCAAACAAAAATGACAGAGGAACAGAGGTAATCTTCTCTGTTGCTAAGATACCAACAAGTGTTTCTATGATCACTCTCTGCTTGTCTCCAAAAAAAGCACTGGAATCCCAGGCTTGATGTCTTTCAATACCCTTTAGAGAGGTTTGTGCATAGTGCACAATTGAAGTGGTAATGCTATCTGATCTCACCCCTGTCCTCCTCATGGCAGCAATAACTCGCTGATAAAGATCGAGTCGTAGCACCGAAAGATCTTCCACCCACCAGTCCTGACCATCCATTTTCAACTTCGCAGATCCAGCATCGCATTCTAAGCGGGCTAAACCAGAAACCAGCTGTTCCTTGCTAGCATTTATGGCAATTGCGTCCACACATCTGTCCGGTATACCAAGCTCCTCCACATTGGGATGCAAACCCTCGCAAGCACATAAAACTTTGAGTGACTTCTCGAGGCTTTGCACCACAATCTCATTCAAGTAGGTCTCTGTCCTGGCAATTAAGTTCTCCTCCTGGTAATCTTCTGTCATTTCTAGATACTCAGCAATGCATCGGAGATGGGCCACATTGCTGGTAGTGATTTCAAAGTTTGTTCCATAGCAGAATTTTGCAGCAAGTTCAAATGTTGGGGCTCCCCCAGGTACATTGAAAAGCTCCAACATAGCAGGATCTGTATCCTTGGATTCCACTACCATCTTGCGAATTTTCCCACTCCGAGAAACCAGAGGGAACTTTGAAAGAGAAACACAAGGTCAAAACAGGGTCACAAAACTGCTTTGTTCCATGTGAATTGCATGGCATGAATGAAGTTTCATCAAGAAGAAACAGAAAATTATATGGCAATGCATTAGACTACTAAATACTAATTAGTGTGCAGAAATTAAGGGTGGCTCTCTTGCTTGCTTACAATATATATATGTATATACAATATATATATACATATGCATGCATGTGTGCACGTGTGTGCATGCACACACACACACACACACACACACACACACAGACAGATTGAGAGAGATGTCAGGGAAAAGCAAATATTGTTGGAAAAAAGATGAAAATGCATATGAAAATTAAATAACAATTAAGAGTTTAAGAGTGGATCACCTACAAACAAAAAAAGAAAGAAAAAGGATCTGACAAAGTTGGTCAGCCATAAATATGTTTCTCCCGAATAACTTCTGATAAGCCCTGTTTATATTTTAGTTGCATCATTAGAAAGGCTTATATTTTGCATTAATCGGTGTATAAAGGCTTATATTTTGCATTAATCAGTGTATACTTTACTGAAGAGAGAAGGATAAGCATCTACATGATCCTGGATATCAATGCCAACTGAACATAGCAATACAGGAGGAGGGTAATTTCAGTCAATTATAAACATCAATTTAGATTTATAATAGACAAAGGATATCAGATTCATTGCAAAGTAATTTACGTGATCTGATCTAAAATGCCGAAAAAAGGTAAGAATATGATAAACCCAGACGGAAAGGGTGAGAATAAAGAAAGAGATGAGAAATTAGAGTTACAAAGAGTACCTTTTGGTCTACTTTTATTTTTTAAGTTTCATCTAGATGGTTTGTCTTTTCCTATATCTTCATGAAAATTTCTCCTAGAGATGCTTATATGCACTCATATTGTATGCATTCTATTCAAAGCTGCTTATTGAGACTTATAAATATTATCTTTTTTTATGCATGTGAAAATGGCATCAGCATCCAATGCCCCCTGTAGGCTTGCACAAATCTTTTTTTTTCTTTTTCTATTAATTATGTAAACTTTGATATTGAAGCGTCCTTTATTTTTGTCCATTGTTTTGTTGATACACTAATAAATGTCCATCTATGAATCAATAAGGACAAACATTAGCAAGTTACTAATGTATGATTATCTTTATAGTTCCTTGGAAATTCTTAGCTTTCAAATATACTGTCACAAACACATCTCTCATGGTTGAGAATGGGCACATTGACTCATACTGCAAAACAAAATTGTCGATCACTAAAATTAGTCGTTCTGCTTTGGATGCTGCTGTTTTTTGGCGGTTGTCTTGTAAACTTTCCAGGACCTCTGTTTCTCTGTCTCTCTTGCTTCCCTTATTTTAATAAAGCGCGGGAGCTGGGGGGGGGTGCTCTTTGCTTCCTCCTTTTACAATAAAAAAAAATAGTGGTTCTTTCCCTTGTTATATTTGGTTGCTTGCAGTACAGTTTGCATGTCCTAAGCAATAACTTAATGATCATAAAACTAAACCATTTAATGTTCAAACTTTAGAACAAATATCTACACAAAACTGTAAGCACCAAAGTCCAGAATCCATGGGAGAACAGTGTGAAGACTTGAGTGAAACATGTCTGAAAGAAAGGATACTACAAATTATATAAAGAGACGAAATAGAATGCTATTCATGAACAGTTTCAGAAGAATACCCAGCCATATATACCTTGTGCAACAAAAATGATTGGCCATCCACATAAATTGTTATATCCCCAACAACATCAGAAAATATCCTGCACACATTGGGATAATTTTTACATTGGAAACAACCAATTACTACATTCTTACTTCAAAATCTGAACATCAAGCCATGAGTACTGTATCAGTCCCTGTTTTCTTCTCCAGTACACATAGATTTTACTAACAAGCGTCACAAGCCTCATAAGTAGTAGCGGAAAATTTAAAAAAAGGTTGTGAGTAAAATTTTCAAAAACATACACTTTAAAAAAAAAAAAGAAAAAGAAAAAAAAGAAGACCTTGTGACGTTTCATACTATTTGGTAAAAAAAAAAGACGCTTTATAAAATGTCACCGCACTAGTATATAAATTAATAACGACATTTTAAAGTTTCAATAGTAACACGAAATAAATAAAAAACATGCTTTTTTTTCTCAAATTTCATAATTCGTTACTTAACGAAAATAAAGAAAACTCCAAGAGTATCCAAAAAATCCGTTTTTCTTGTCCGAAATCCTCAAAAAAAAAAAAAAAAAAAAAAAAAAAAAAAAAAAAAAAAAAAAACCCCAAAAGGCAGCACATTTAAGGGCACCAATGAGAAAAACTCTACAGACAAAGAAATCCCTCAGAATCTACTCGAATGGAACTGTTAAGATCTCTTTAACTCATCAAACAAATATAAAACCAAATCAAAGAAGAAATGGGGGAAGGAACCGATCACCTCCTACTGATCGAGCTACAGAAGCGCGGAGACGTCGCGAGCTTCGTCGAGGCGAAGGGGAAAGCGCTCTCCGACGCCACCCCCATTCTCTCTCTCTCCACTCCACAGTCTCCACTACGAGAGCTAAAGAGGGAGAACTGGAGACGAGGCGTGATAAAAGCGGGGATTGCGGGAACTGGAGCCCCGATTTCATCGACACCCTCGGATTTCAGTTTTATTTGCGTTGACGCCACCGAGGGGGTGCTGGGGACCGCCGGGTGGATTTGAAGCGGGAAAGAAGAAATAGCGGACGATCAGATCATTTCGGTCACTTTCTCGATTCCGGGGTCCATGGAAATAATGGACGGTTGAGTTGACGTGTGATGAAAGTGGGCCCATCGTTGATAGCGATTGATTCGGCTGGGATAATGGCCGCTGATCGTCTTGTCGTGATAGGAAAGGGGAACAGCAAGCCTGCTCGCTAGGTACAACGTAAGCTGCAATGTGTATGGCCATTAAGCAAAATTATGACATAAATTTATGCTTAACATTTATTAATATAAAAGACCAACTCCATGAGTACTGCTTGCGCATAAAGAAATGGCAAAAATTGGAAGTTTGGTCAAACATCATGTCTGCAAGAGGATTTTTCATTCGCCATGGGTGTCCAGTGCTCCATAATACTTTTTAGATGAAATTAACATGTATATATTAGATTGTTTGTTAGTTAGATATATCACAGTATCAAACAAGAGGTAAGATAATTATATTTTCTTTGTGCATCCATAATGTTATTCATTTTATATAATATAGGATGACAAATTATGTATGTTTTATTTATAATAAGTGAAGCAATTAAGTATCAAAAATCATATATGTTACATTAGTAAACAAGATTCATTCGGTCCTGACTCGCATCTTCCTTGGAGGCTGGCATGGCCACGTACTTCTCCACCTCGGCCCCAGCTCGGCCACATACTCTGCCACCTCGTCTAGGCACTTCTCCACCTCGACCTCATCTCGGTCCCACTTCGGCCACTTGGCGATTCAGCTCGGCTGGGCAAAGCCCCACCTCGGCGGGGAATCTCAGTAAATCGGCCTCACTTCGGCAACGAAAAGTCTAACTTCGGTCGTTCAGTTCAGCTCGGCACGCCCATGGCACGCGCCCATTTCCAGCTCGGCAAGTCAGTGGCACGACCAGATCAGCTCCAGCGCCATGCGCCAGTTCGGCGCGGGTCCGCCCAGTTCGGCACGCATGCCCAGCTCGGCACGCGTCTGCCCAGTTCGGCACGCGTCCACCTTGGATCCAACGCCTGTGCCTCCACCCGCAAGAGCCCCTCCGCCCGTGGCAGCTTCGCCTCCTCCAGCGACCGCCTCGGCTCCCAGGTCCGCCTGCACCAAGCGCCGGTGCACCTCGGCAGCGCCCATGTGGAGCACCCGTGCACCTTAGCTCCGCCTCCGCCAGCGACCGCCTCGGCTCCCAGGTCCCGGTGCACCTCAGCAGCGCCCGCATGGAGCACCCACTCGCCCGCAGCACGCGTCCGCCCGTGGGAAACCCACCTTGGCAACAGCCGCCTTGGCTCCCAGGACCGCCGACGACCGCGCCAGGGCACGCCCCAGCGCTGATGCACTTCGGCAGTACCCGCCTCGGCGCCCAGGTCCGCCAGCGCCGGTCCACCCCAGCTTCCTCCGCTCTAGCGGCCGGTCGCCCGTGGCACGCCCGTGAGGGGCCTGCACCCGCGCCCAAACCAGTTCCAACGACTTCGGTTCCGCCCGTGTCCGGACCAGCTCCGGCTCCGACGGCCCCGGCTCCACCCGCAGCAGCCCTAGCCGCGTCCGTGCCTGCGGCATGCCCGCAGCAGCTCCACCTTCGCCAGCAGCTCCCCCACGCCGGTCCGTTGCGCCTCCACCTGGTCCGGCACCTTGGCAAGCCCATCTCCGACCCTGATCCGCCCACTCCGGTCGGCTCCACCCGAAGTAGTGACATGCCTCGATCCACGTGCAGGGGCCTCTCCTGCCTCGCCTCGGTTCATGCACGCGAGGGACTTTGCATGCCTGGCGATGCGCATTGTGTATTCGAGAGCCTCTCGATCCGCATGCCATCTAACATCGTTTCAGGTACGCTTCTCAAAGTGCAGGTACCATGATAGTACGACATGTCAAATCGTCGTCCCTAGTGCGCCTCCTACAAGAAAGGCTATATTAAAGCCCCCAAGTAGCAGTTTATACCATTCAGGAAGGAGTGCCCAATCCAAGACGCTATACTCCTTCACCAACCGGCTGAACCACCTGGGAGGAGAAGGTTGACCAACCCATCTAAGCCTCCCAGGCCTGCAGAAGCCTTACAGGCCTATACCAAGAAGAACGCGCCTCTTTGAACACCAAGAGCCGCTCGTCTACATAAGAGCAGCAGGAAGAGGTGAGAAGGGGTAAGAGACAACACACTCTCTTTATTCTTACATTATCTATGACCCTCTGGCAGCAAAGAGTCCTTCAAGCTCTCTGCCTCAGAGGTCCCTTATTTCTTTCGATCCTCCCACTGACTTGATCGTCGGAGTGTCTTTGCCGGAATCCCCGGCGCAGGTCTTCCCTGTTTTACAGATCCGCCCAACGGAGGGACAGTAAGGAGGAAGATCACTCCTCACCAGAGAGGCCCACAAGAGGACCACCACAGTACCAAGCTCTTTTCATCCCGACTACGACTATGTTCCCCTCGATCGTCTCCGACCGACGAGCCTGGTGATGCTGGCGGGGAGTCCACTCACCTAGGCCACATAAGAGCTATTGGCCACGGCGATCTAGGCGGCAACAGATTGGCGCACCAGGAAGGGGGGCAGATCCATGCTCCTCAATAAGGTGGGATGATGGTTTCCATCTTTGTCTTTAGTCCCTGGGGGGCAGATCGGGGGCACGGGGATTGGGGCACGAGAACTTCTCCCTCTCTCTCGAGGCTCCAAGGAGCAGCCTCGACCAAAAAACCTTAGGCTGTGAAAGTGCATCGCCACCCTTGCCGGGGCAATGGGCATCAAGCCAAGGATGGAGCCACCTCCCGGCGGTGCCACCATCCAAGAGCCCCACTAAAAAAAAAAAAAAGAGAGAGAAGAAGAGAAAAAGAAGAAAGGGAGAATGGGTCTAACCATCGCGAAGAAGGAAGAGATCCATGCAACGGGCTCTCTCCCATGTAGCAGAGCCTCATTCTCCCATGCAACGGAGCTTAGTCCTATGCAACGGGGCTTGTTCCCATCTAACGAAGCTTGCCCCTATCCAATGGAGTATGCTCCCATGCAACGGAGTCTCTTCTCCTTCCAAGCAATGCAGCCATTTTTCTCATGCAACGGAGTATGCTCCCATGCAACGGAAGCTTCCTCCCATGCGGTAGAGTACCATGCTCCCGTGCAGCGATCCTCCTCCACCATGCGACGGAGATCTATTCTCCCGTTCAACGGAGTCCTCTTCCCCCAAATGGAGGTCTATCCTCCCATGTAGAGGAGTTCTATTCTTTCTTGAGGTAACTCCTCCCTCCGCTATCTTTGCAGTACAAGAAACTATGTTTTAGTTCTGCATGAATACCTCCTATGACGTCATCAACGGAGCCTCAAGCTCCCATACAAAGGGGTTCCATGCTCCCATGCAACGGGCTCTCTCACAGAGCCTCGTTCTCCCATGTAACGGAAGCTTCTTCCTCCCATGCGGTGGAGTACCATGCTCCCGTGCAGCGATCCTCCTCCACCATGCAACGAAGATCTATTCTCCCGTTCAAAGGAGTCATCTTCTCCCAAATGGAGGTCTATCCTCCCATGTAGAGGAGTTTTATTCTTTCTTGAGATAACTCCTCCTTCCGCTATCTTTGTAGTATAAGAAACTATGTTTTAGTTCTGCAGGAAGACCTCCTATGACATCATCAACGGAGCCTCAAGCTCCCATACAAAGGGGTTCCATGCTCCCATGCAACGGGCTCTCTTACAGAGCCTCGTTCTCCCATGCAATAGAAGCTTCCTCCCATGTAACGGAAGCTTCCTCCCATGCAACAAGGTTTTCTCCTCTCATGTAACGGAAGCTTCTTCCTCCCATGCGGTGGAGTACCATGCTCCCGTGCAGCGATTCTCCTCCACCATGCGACGGAGATCTATTCTTCCGTTCAACAAAATCCTCTTCCTCCAAATGGAGGTCTATCCTCCCATGTAAAGGAGTTTTATTCTTTCTTGAGGTAACTCCTCCCTCTGCTATCTTTGCAGTACAAGAAACTATGTTTTAGTTCTGCAGAAAGACCTCCTATGACGTCATCAACAGAGCCTCAAGCTCCCATACAAAGGGGTTCCATGCTCCCATGCAACGGGCTCTCTCACAGAGCCTCATTCTCCCATGCAACGGAAGCTTCCTCCCATGTAACGGAAGCTTCCTCCTATACAACAAGGTTTTCTCCTTCCATGTAACGGAAGCTTCTTCTTCCCATGCGGTGGAGTACCATGCTCCCGTGTAGCGATCCTCCTCCACCATGCGATGGAGATCTATTCTCCCGTTCAACAGAGTCCTCTTTCCCCAAATGGAGGTCTATCCTCCCATGTAGAGGAGTTTTATTCTTTCTTGAGGTAACTCCTCCCTCCGCTATCTTTGCAGTATAAGAAACTATGTTTTAGTTCTGCAGGAAGACCTCCTATGACGTCATCAACGGAGCCTCAAGCTTCCATACAAAGGGGTTCCATGCTCCCATGCAACAGGCTCTCTCACAGAGCCTCGTTCTCCCATGCAACGGAAGCTTCCTCCCATGCAACAAGGTTTTCTCCTCCCATGTAACGGAAGCTTCTTCCTCCCATGCGGTGGAGTACCATACTCCCGTGCAGCGATCCTCCTCCACCATGCGACGGAGATCTATTCTCCCGTTCAACAGAGTCCTCTTCCCCCAAATGGAGGTCTATCCTCCCATGTAAAGGAGTTATATTCTTTCTTGAGGTAACTCCTCCCTTCGCTATCTTTGCAGTATAAGAAACTATGTTTTAGTTATGCAGGAAGACCTCCTATGACGTTATCAACGGAGCCTCAAGCTCCCATACAAATGGGTTCCATGCTCCCATGCAACGGGCTCTCTCACAGAGCCTCGTTCTCCCATGCAACGGAAGCTTCCTCTCATGCAACAAGGTTTTCTCCTCCCATGTAACGGAAGCTTTTTCCTCCCATGCGGTGGAGTACCATGCTCTCGTGCAGCGATCATCCTCCACCATGCGACGAAGATCTATTCTCCCGTTCAACAGAGTCCTCTTCCCCCAAATGGAGGTCTATCCTTCCATGTAGAGGAGTTTTATTCTTTCTTGAGGTGACTCCTCCCTCCGCTATCTTTGCAGTACAAGAAACTATGTTCTGCAGGAAGACCTCCTATGACGTTATCAACGGAGCCTCAAGCTCCCATACAAAGGGGTTCCATGCTCCCATGCAACGGGCTCTCTCACAGAGCCTCGTTCTCCCATGCAACGGAAGCTTCCTCCCATGCAACAAGGTTTTCTCCTCCCATGTAACGGAAGCTTTTTCCTCCCATGCGGTGGAGTACCATGCTCTCGTGCAGCGATCCTCCTCCACCATGCGACGAAGATCTATTCTCCCGTTCAACAGAGTCCTCTTCCCCCAAATGGAGGTCTATCCTTCCATGTAGAGGAGTTTTATTCTTTCTTGAGGTGACTCCTCCCTCCGCTATCTTTGCAGTACAAGAAACTATGTTCTGCAGGAAGACCTCCTATGACATCATCAACGGAGCCTCAAGCTCCCATGCAAAGGGGTTCCATGCTCCCATGCAATGGGCTCTCTTACAGAGCCTCGTTCTCCCATGCAACGGAAGCTTCCTCCCATGCAACGAGCTCTCTCCCAGGTAACAGAACCTTGTTCTCCCATGCAACGGAGCTCCCTCCCATGCGATGGAGCCACCTCTCATGTGACGGAGCCTCCTCCCATGCAATGGAGTCTCTCCCATGCCATGCAACAGGATCTCATTTCTCCCACTCAACGGAGTCATCTCCCTCATGCAACGGAGCCTCAAGCTCCCAAGCAACTAAGGTCTCCCCTCCTATGCAATGGAGGTCTGTCCTCCCATGCAATGGAGCCTTGCTCCCCCATGCAATCGAGTTCTATTCTTCCGTGCAAGGGAGTCTCATTCTCTCCTGAGAGGGTGGCCGGCAAATTTGATCCTGACCCGCTCAAGGAAGGAACATATCTTTATCTATTCATATGACCAGAGCTCAACAGGTAACTCCTTCTCCGCTACATTTACACAATGAAAAACTATGTCACAATTTTACAGGAAAAGCTCCTGCAAGCTCAGAATGCCTAGGCTGGAGCCCTGTCCTCCGGCCCTCCAGAGGGAGACCCTCAGAGGTTAGTGCCCTGTGATCGAGGTTGAGCTCAGCGCTCACCCGCCAATGTGGAGCCTCTCCGAGCGCGCACCCTCTGGACCGGGTCCATCTTCTACCCTCCAGAACGAGACCCTCGGAGGTTAGTGCCCTATGGTCGAGGTCGAGCTCAGCTCTCACCCGCCAATATGGAGCCTCTTCGAGCGCGCGCCCTCTGGACAGGGTCCATCTTCTGCCCTCCAGAGCGAGACCCTCGGAGGTTAGTACCCTGTGGTCGAGGTCGAGCTCAGCGCTCACCCGCCAACGTGGAGCCTCTCCGAGTGCGCGCCCTCTGGACCGGGTCCGCCTTTTGCCCTCCAGAGCGAGACCCTCGGAGGTTAGTGTCCTGTGATCGGAGTCGAGCTCAACGCTCACCCGCCAATGTGGAGCCTCTCCGAGCGCGCGCCCTCTGGATCGGGCCTGCACTTTGCCTCCCTCCACCAAGATGAAGCTTCCGAGGCTCTGTATTCAAGCTAGAAGTTAGTCAATCTTCTTCATAAAACAAAGCTGAGGCCAAACTTCCTAATGAAGCTGAGCTTGTCACCAAAGTCAAGCCCTTTGATGAGACCAAGCTCCCTGCTAAGATCACACTCCTGTTAGAGATAAGGAAGACTAATCCCCACTATGGCTGGGGAAGGCAACGAACGAAGCACGATTCCCGAAAGGAAGAAGCAGTGAAGGCTCAGTCACTTCACCCACATCATGCGAAACTTTGGAGTAGGATTTTGCCTTTCACACCATGCGAACATGATGCAAAGGGTGGTCCTGTTCCTCCATGCAACATGGGTGGTACAAAACTAATAAAAGCATGATCGTCACCAACATCATTAAACATTCTCGACCGTTGGAATGTGCAAGGCCTACCACCATGGAAAGCTTTGGAGGCCCAACCATTCACGGCCCTCCTAGCATGGCGAACCAGCAGCTCTGCAACCTCACGAAGGATGTAAGAATCCCTCCTCAATAATTAAAGTTCCTCTCTGGTGCCACTTTGTTCTTCATCAACACAGGAACTCACCCGTCCGACTCCAAGTCCGGCGAAGTTAAGAGCTGAAGTCAAGCTCCTCAGCTCAGCCAAGCTGAAATCAAATAGAGCCGAGCTGAAGTCATAACTCTTGATTCAGCTGAGCTGAAGCCAAGCTCTTCATTGAACCCCACATCTACCTCCTGACCATCGTCCAGAGATGTCCATAGGTAGCTCTAAAGGTCCAACCATTGGCGGCTCGCCTCCTAGCATGCCAAACAGTTCTGCTACCACACGAAGGATGTAAGAATCCCTCTTCAATAATTAAAGTTCCTCTCTGGTGTAACTTTGTTCTTCACCAACACAGGAACTCACCCGTCTAACTCCAAGTTCGGCAAAGTCAAGAGCTGAAGTCAAGCTCCTCAGCTCAGCCAAGCTGAAATCAAATAGAGCCGAGCTGAAGTCATGCCTCTTGATTCAGCCGAGCTGAAGCCAAGCTCTTCATTGAACCCCGCATCTACCTCCTGACCATCGTCCGGAGATGTCCATAGGTAGCTCTGAAGCTCCAACCATTTGCGGCTCACCTCCTAGCATGCCAAACAGCTCTGCCACCTCACGAAGGATGTAAGAATCCCTCCTCAGAAATTAAAGTTCATTTTTGGTGCAACTTTGCTCTTCATCGTTACAGGAGCTCATCTATCCAACTCCGAGTCTGACGAAGGAAGCCCGGATCCCAGTTCCGGCATAACGGAACCCAGTTCCGGTACAAAATCCTGGAGAACAGCTCGGTAGGTCGCGCAAGGCTCAACTCCAGCCTGCGACCCCGGGGTTCAGTCTGGAAGTTCGCGTGAAACCTGGTTTCGAAGCGAAGTCCCAGACTTCGGTCTAAAAGGTGGAGCGGAATCCAGTTCCCCCACGTAATCCTGGACTTTAGTCTGGAAGGTGGCGCGGAACCCGATTCCCCCACGTGATCCCGGACTTCAGTCTGGAAGATGCCTCGGAACCCAGTTCCAGCATGGAGGCCCGGACTTCAATCCGCGTGTTATCTCTTGAGTTCCTCCGCCAAGATGGCTCCCCCAAGGTCGAGCGTTGCTCCCTCGAGGTCGAGCATCTGGCCCGAGTCGAACTCCTGCTCTTTGGGTTCCTCCACCAGGACGGCTCTCCTGTGGTCGAGCGTTGCTCTCTCGAGGTTGAGCATCTGACCAGGAGTCGATTTCTCTCTCCAGCTTCTTTGGCTTCTTCAGCAACTTTCATGCCTTCAGCAAAGGTTCCGACAGATACTTTGAGCTCGGCCATGATGACCATATACCCAGTCATGTATATGTGCACCCAAGTTGCGCACCTCTCAACCTTTTCCTCCAAGGCACCACCTTCTATCTGGTCAAAGAGGAGTCCGACTGAAGTACTTGCACCATCATAACGCAACTAACTCAAGGTAAAAACACCTTCTAAGTTGTGTTGCAGGATGTCCCCTGTTCGTGAAAAGGATAGCCAGACTTGATGCCTTCACCTAGGCCTTCAAAGACCAACAGCTAATCTCTAGTAAGTTCAGTTTCATTTAGCGACTAACTTCTTGCAGTCGGTACTGAGCCAGCTAAGGTGCAGAGCCGAATGGATGATAATACTCCCTTTATCCAAAACGAAGATGTTTTGGACTCAGGGAGTGGGGGCATCTGTTACAGTAGTAAACAAGATCCATTCGGCCCTGACACGCATCCTCCTTGGAGGCTGGCGCGGCCACGTACTTCTCCACCTCGGCCCCAGCTCGGCCACATACTATGCCACCTCGGCTAGGCACTTCTCCACCTCGACCTCACCTCGGTCCCACTTCGGCCACTTGGCGGTTCAGCTCGGCTCGGCAAAGCCCCACCTCGGTGGGGAATCGCAGTACCTCGACCTCACTTCAGCCAAGAGAAGTCCAACTTCGGCCGTTCAGTTTAGCTCGGCACGCCCACGGCACGCCCATGGCACGCGCCCATTTCCAGCTCGGCAAGTCAGTGGCACGACCAGATCAGCTCCAGCGCCATGCGCCAGTTCGGTGCAGGTCCGCCCAGTTCGGCACACGTGCCCAGCTCGGCACGCGTCTGCCCAGTTCGGCATGCATCCACCTTGGATCCAATGCTCGTGCACTCCACCCAGATCCGCCTGCACCAAGCGTCGGTGCACCTCGGCAGCGCCCGCGTGGAGCACCCGCGCACCTCAGCTTCGCCTCGCCAGCGACCGCCTCGGCTCCCAGGTCTCGGTGCACGTCGGCAACACCCGCATGGAGCACCCGCTCGCTCGCAGCATGCATCCGCCCGTGGGAAACCCACCTCGGCAACAGCCGCCTTAGCTCCCAGGACCACCGGCGACCGCGCCAGGGCACGCCCCAGCACCGGTGCACTTCGGCAGTACCCGCCTTAGCGCCCAGGTCCGCCAGCGC
Organism: Areca catechu; assembly: GCA_021397845.1. NCBI lineage: Eukaryota > Viridiplantae > Streptophyta > Magnoliopsida > Arecales > Arecaceae > Areca > Areca catechu. The sequence goes on from CM038040.1 coordinate 38,129,711, forward strand.
CGGTCCACCCCGGCTTCCTCCGCTCTGGCGGCCGGTCACCCGTGGCATGCCCGTGAGGGGCCTGCACCCGCGCACAAACTAGTTCCAACGACTTCGGTTCGCCCGTGTCTGGACCAGCTCCGGCTTCGACGGCCCCTGCTCCACCCGCAGCGGCCCTAGCCGCGTCCGTGCTTGCTCCGCGCCTGCGGCACGCCCGCAACAGCTCCACCTTCGCCAGCGGCACACCCCGGCTCTGGTCCGGTTCTGTATGGCTCCCCCGTGCCGGTCCGGTGCGCCTCCGCCTGGTCCGGCACCTTGGCAAGCCCATCTCCGGCCCTGATCCGCTCGCTCCGGTCAGCTCCACCCGAAGTAGTGACACGCCTCGATCCACATGCAGGGGCCTCTCCTGCCTCGCCTCGGTTCACGCACGCGAGGGACTTTGCATGCCTGACGACGCGCATCGTGTATTCGAGGGCCTCTCGATCCGCATGCTACATGCCATCTAATATCGTTTCAGGTACGTTTCTCAAAGTGCAGGTACCATGATAGTATGACACGTCAAATAATCGTCCCTAGTGCGCCTCCTACAAGAAAGGCTATATTAAAGCCCCCAAGTAGCAGTTTATACCAATCAGGAAGGAGTGCCCAATCCAAGGTGCTGTACTCCTTCACCAACCGGCTGAACCACCTTGGAGGAGAAGGTTGACCAACCTATCTAAGCCTCCCAGGCCTGCAGAAGCCTCACAGGCCTATACCAAGAAGAACGTGCCTCTTTGAACACCAAGAGCCGCTCGTCTACATAAGAGCAGCAGGAAGAGATGAGAAGGGGTAAGAGACAACACACTCTCTTCATTCTTACATTATCTATGACCCTCTGGCAGCAGAGAGTCCTCCAAGCTCTCCGTCTCAGAGGTCCCTTATTTCCTTCGATCGTCCCACTGTCTTGATCGTCGGAGTATCTTTGCCAGAATTCCCGGCACAGGTCTTTCCTATTTTACAGATCCGTCCAACGGAGGGACAGTAAGGAGGAAGATTACTCCTCACCGGAGAGGCCCACAGGAGGACCACCACCGTACCAAGCCCTTTTCATCCCGACTACGACTATATTCCCCTTGATCGTCTCCGACCAACAAGCCCGGTGATGCTGGCAGGGAGTCCATTCACCTAGGCCACATAAGAGCTACTGGCCACGGCGATCTAGACGGCAACAATATATATACTTGAATTGTATGGTTATGACTAAACTAAGACACAAGATTGAAGTTGGATATAAGTCGACTTGGTCCATGATAACCTATAGATCAACTATTATATCTTTATAAAGGGTAATGGGCAAGTTGGTTATTTGAGGTCACCAACCTGCCCTTGGTATTACTAAAATCTCTTACAAGGTATGAATTAGCCTTAGCTTCGTTAAGTATTCATTCACTAAACAGTATTCTAGCATTTTAAGAGCATGGAGTTCTTTTTTTAAAGCAAAAGATGGAGAAGAAAGCCTATTTAGCATTTCATTAAGCTCATGAAATATAAGTGGATATAGAGTTTGCTATAGAGGAGGCAGTGATGATTTTTAAAACTTTGTCATTTAGTTTTACGAAGAAATAATATGGACTTACAATGCATTAAGCTTGCAATCAATTGATTATTTTACATTTGTTTTTCTGTTGTCATATAACAAGGCCTCTTTGTAACTGAATGCAATTTTAAGATTGTTGACTATAGCAAGCATAGCCAATTAGCAAATTTATTCGACCCATAACGTATCCATCGACACTTTATACTTGCTCTATCAAAAACAACTTGGTAACTGTAATTTATTGCAAGGAAGCATTCTTTACATTTATATTTTGTTGACTAACTGGTAATATCTAGAAGTTTGTTTCTATAAGAGTTCTTGTAAAAATTTTGACCAATTTTATTTGATGTGAAGTAGAATGATCCATCAGCTAAACCAAAAACTAGTAGGACATCACATGGCCCTGTATCATTGCAACTAATATATGAGCAATTAATTAAGCTCTCTACATGAAGTTTATCATGAAAATTAATGAAACCGTGCAGTCGTAATCCATGGTCCGGCACACTTACATAGAAAGGGTCGAGCGAGCGAACCGCTATTATTCTTCAATTCGAGATGATCTTGATAAATAGTAAAGATTATGAGATTACTTTTTAGGGCAAACCTACAATTATGTGCCATGGATTTCCTTGCTAAGTTTTTACTATAAATTTAGTATAACAAGGAGGACATGAATCAATAACTTTGATATATATATATATATATATATATATATATATATATATATATATATATATATATAATGCAACCAAGCATAAACTCTTGTTATCATGAGAAATCAAGATTCATGTATTTGCAATGGTTAAAGGTCACATGTCTAGGTGGTGAGACTTTTTTATAAGCAAAACTTTTCAGATGCCAACCAAGATTTTCTAGTAAGTTTAAACAACACCCATGGACTAATTAAAGTAAAAGTAATGGTATGTTCACATGAAGTCTTGAATCTTTCCTTGGATCTGTCCATTTTCTGGAAAGAAACAAAGAGACTTTTGACAGGTGGGGTCAACACCATTCATGTTTTACGAGAGAAGCATTACCATGTTTCTTTCTTTCCATCAAGTTTTCCATCCCAATATGACTTGTTGGAATACAAGCTAGCACTTTTACTAAAAAGTTTGCTTTATGTTCCTATTCAAAGGAACGAGGCCTCTCAGCTCTTTTGACTGCACATAATTGAATGGCTAACATGTTATTTTTCCTTAGAAAAAGGGTCCTTCTCTTGGATGTCCCCGGGAGGTAGGAAAAATAGGGCAGGGGAATGACGTGACAAGCAGTTTTGACACGGAACTTGATGAGGAAGTAAGCGCCAGCAGCGCCCCTTCCCTGTCTTTTATGCGCTCTTTTTGAGGGTGTAATATCTAAAAGCCTTCCATCACCGCAAGTACGGTCCTGCTCTTCTTGCTATTCTTTTCCCTCCTATCCATGAGCAACGCTACGTGGCCCAACTAGAGTGCCAACACGATCCACTCATGCATCAAGATTTTTTTTTTTTTTTTTTTTTTTTTTTTTTTTTTTTTTTTTTTCGGCGGCAACTTACGTACATTATCATTGATAAAGAAGGCAACGGCCTTTGGCTGAGAACGGCGATGGGATTGCATGGGAGAGCGTAAATCTCTTTTCTTAAAAATTCACGTAATTAAAATCAAAATCAAAATCAAAATTATTTTTTTTAAAAAAAATAATAAAATTATCATCCTGATTCGTTAAATAAAATATTTGTAATGATATGATATGTCGCCGAAAAAAATGATCAAGTTGGAAGTTTTTACTTGAAAGAGTAAGAGTTGAAGCCCGCAACAGAACTTTCAGAAAATAATAAAGTAGAGCAAGGCTTGGTATCGTGGCGAGGAGAAAATTAGAATCTATATTTGATTCATGAGCAAGGATAAAATTAGAATGAAATTTAAATATTATAAAAATATCTGGATTGAATTTCGAGGGATCGAGATATTTTTAATTTTTTAAGAATAAAAATGAGATTCATTTTTATCAAACAGTTGAAATAGAAATTACTTATTTTCGGTTCCTACTTTAGGAACCTCTGAGCAAAATATGCTCTAAATATTAATTTCAAATTGGTTAGGATTGGCTGTTTGCATTCTTTGTTCCATTCTACGCGATTTAGAGTTATACCTTAGATATTTTAATTATTGTAATTTTATATTACAGTTGCAGATGATGATCTACGTAGTTTTTTTTTTTAATTTTTTTTTGCCAGAGCTTGGTAGCTTTTTTCTAAAGAACTGACATAGCTGAGAACTGGCACTTTGGCTCCTGTAAAAGGGCATATTTTTTAATTAATATAAAAATTTTAGATAAAAGAATGAGCATCGACAGGGTCACTTATTATAACCATATAAGATTTTCAAAGACCATTGGAAGTTGGTGGCCTACAAAATTTGCAACGTGGTAGGAATAATGACATTTACACTTACCATGAATCACAATTACCAATTAAATTTTTGGTCACCCCCCCCTGCACCAGGTGCTTTTTTTTGCTTTTAAATTCTTATTTATTTATGAAACCCCAAGTGCTTTTCTTGATTCATGCAAGAAGAAGCATTGATTATTTTCTTGCTGGCATATTATTATTATTATTATTATTATTATTATTATTATTATTATTATTATTATTAGGCAAGAAACATATTCAAAGTTTTTATTTGCTTGTGTGGATGCTTTATGCCTTTCTCTGAAATTAAGTGGCAAATTCCCAATTTCCCATACAACATCGTAAGATCAATATAATTGCAAAACATGCAACGAATAAACAAAAAATGGTAAGAAGAACAATATGTAATTACTTTAAAAAAAATTCCACACAACCCTTTGCATAACTAGAGTCGAGGACAAACAGGGGTACTAATGTCGCCATTTTCGCACCCCTTAAGACTCGATGTCTCAATCTCCATATACGAAACATAAAATAGAGAGCGAAACCCATCAAAAAATAATGAAAGAAAAGAAATACTTGTTGAAGACATTTTACAAGGAAACAAAATTTTAGGAAGGTCTGTGCTTCATCCAAAGCCAAACAATATCTTCTCGTGATGATAATGGTGATAACCATGCTTCTTATTATTACTATTATTAAAAACAAGCATCAATCTTAGATAAGGCCATGAACTCATCCAAGCAGTGTAATATTGACTCGATATAAGCTTGGAGATAAGTTCTGGCTGCTGAAATTGATTTCAAGCCAAGCAAAAAAAAAGAGATCCATCACAATCGATCTCCCCTTGATAAAACTCAAAATTGATAAACTAACTTACAATATTTATTAGCTAATACATAGCCGATCCTTTAGATTCAATTCAATGGTTCACCTTTCACCTAGATAGCACATAATCAAGCCTTGAACCAAGCATGAATCAAGATTGGACTAGGCTCGGTTGAAGTCACAATTGATCTCAACTAAATCTTAACACAAGTTTTAATTACTCTAGAACTAAAAAATCATTCAAAACAGGCTTGAGTTTAGCTTAATTTGAAATTAGACCTCACCATGAACAAATGCATCAAGCTTGATCACAAATTACGGGCTCAAATTTAACTTCAAACCAAGTGCATTAAACCAGGCTCGATCAAGCCCCCTGTTCTCAGATACCATTCGAGGGAGGACCCAATGAGTATGGCCTAAAATGCAATGGCTGCTGTCGGCATTGCATCCACAACTGAACTGACTTGACCGGGCATTTGACTTTTCCTTTTTCTTCTTTTTCTTTTCCCCCACCTGCGCTGAAATGGATCGATTAAAGTTTACACATGCAGCTAAGTGATTACAGCTCACGTCCAATCTATTATATATAATTAAAATAATATTATTTGGATTCAATGGCCGTCCAGCATTAATTTTTTCTAATCATTTTTTTTGCTGGAACTTATACCTACTATATAATAATGAAGTACAGTATATAAAAATTAATTAATCTAGATTTGCATTAGAAATGGTTAAATCTTTTTTTAGCTGAAGCAAGGCAACTAAGTGGTGTCATGTCCCGAAACCAGCACCGGAATCGGCTACGTGACCAGCCGCACGAATCCTATAATATCTTCTAGAATTCATACAAGGTCCAGGTACACAATAATCAAACATATAACTAACACTTCATAAAATATTTGAATAACAATTAAACTAACCATTTATAAAGTCAAACCATTAATTGGTCTACTGATTCATAACAATCATCAGTAGCTAGAATACTAACTAACTAAACAAAACTAAATGTCAATGTATTCCATCTCACGTCCAACCCAATCTTTGCTAAGCATCTTGAGTCTCTGAAAAAAATAAGAAGTAGTGAGTGAGCTCTATAGCCCAGTAAGGTTCCCTCACAATCACACCAGTATTAATATAAAAACTAAAAGCAGCAAGATCATAATCACATAACGGAAAACGATAAACTTTTCGGTCATGCAACTAAAACCAATCATATACATCAAGTATATCAAAAACCTTTCATAACATTATATTTTCTTTATATGATTTCATTAGTTTTCCTTATTCTTTAGGGTTTTGGACTAGCCATTATCATGCAACGCCCATGACTGGTAACCTCATAATCAACCATGTATTCTAAGCCCGTGGCCAGGCTAGCTCATGTACAAAGCCCGTGACTCTAACCGTCCCATGTTTTAAACGCCCATGGCCGGCTATTTTACGTACGAAGCCCGTGGCTCCGGCAACTTCAGATCCATGGCTAGTCCAGACACCGTTATCACTTTATCCATCCACATCATCTTATCAAATCGTATCACGATGTCAAACCTGAAATCTCAAACTTCTCGATGACCGGCATCACGATCCAAACCATCAAAAATAATTTTTGTTCGATAAACACAGTATCCATAAATATAAAATAATAATGACCATAGTCATAGTCCTTCATAAAAACTCAACTGCACCATATAACAATAAATCATGCATGTCAATGCTCATGTACTTGGATCAAAACTATGCCATGTAAAATAATATGTAAAACTAGTGATCATGTCTAGAATCCTTACCTCTAAGAGCTAACCCAAAATATCCGGTATCAATCTATACTCGGAGTTCGCTCAACACTTCCTACTCAGAAGACTATTCCCCTACAACATAAATAACTCTTAATGTAATTAATAATCTGAATCAATTATAAAATCCCGAAATCTCTTACCTGGATTTTTCATCAATAGTCCATCCGTAAAATTCTATCCTCACAATTCTCAAGAAATGAGACTTTCCAATTATCTCTCTACTCATCTTCTCCTCTTTCTCTCTTCTCGTCTTTCTCTTTCTTTCTCTCTCCTCTTTCTCTTTCTTTCCCTCTCCTTCTTTCTCTCTTTCCCTCTCCTCTTCTCTCTTCTGGCTCTCTGCGGGCTCTTCCCTGTTTTCTATCGATGTCCCCTAATAAAAAGAGAAAGAACAAGGCCAAAATCGCATCAAACTCCTCTCAAAAATCCTCTAAAACTATCAAAAACCTTTCAAGCCATTAGATCTGAGATCAACGTCTCAAATCGTATCCAAATCCGAATCCAGAAGCATCTGATCAAGCGTAAACTCTCTCGAATTCATCTCAGCCATTCGATCAGGTGATCAGACGGTCCAGATCGATCAAAAATCTTGTAGACCATCATGGACCGCGAGAAACCTTATGGGAAATGCCTGTGAAACGGTGGGGAAACACCCTCAGCAGTGCCGCTTCCGGCTGGGCCGAGCCCACGCGCCTGCGCGTGCCACACGCGTGGGCTTGGGCCACACCTTTCGCGCCCGAGCAATGGACCGGGCCGCGCCTCGCGTGCCCGAGCAATGGGCCGGGCCGCACCTCGCATGCCCGTGCAATGGGCCGGGCCGCGCCTCATGCACCCACCTGCGCGTCGTCCGCGTCCCCCCCCCGCGCTCGCACCGCGTGTCGCTCGCCCGCCAGCGCTCGATCGCCCACGCCTGGCCACACCCGCGCGCTCACTCGTGCCCATGCGCCCGCTCCTGGGCTGCATGCTGGGTCTGGGCTGGTCCATTTTGGTGGGCCGGCCTGGCCCCAAATCCTTTTTTTTTTTTTTTTTTTCTGGTATTACAAGTGGTTCCATGCCTCCATTTTATCCGACTTGGAGAACACAACTTTTATTTGGATAAAGGAGATGGTAGTCCATCATTTAAAAGGTCCTTACCAAGGTGGTCTATCTTTTAAAAGGTCCCTTCCTTGGTAGGCAATTCAAAAATCTCAATCCATGCATAGGGTGTAAGTTCATAGAGAAAGAGACTACCTGGAAACTTGAGACAGAAATGAGAGACAAGTATCTACAACCCTTTGACTTTAGGTATGTTAATTTCGAGGACGAAACTATTTTAACGGGAGAGAAGATAATATCCGTCGAAATAGGGGAGGACTCCCCATTTGGAATTAAAGGGAGACTTTCAACAAGAGTCTTCTTTTCCAATTTACTCCTACTGAGATTCAAAGAGAGACAGTCGGGAGGGAGTCAAAGTCCTCCCTTCCACCCTCTTTAAATTCTTGAACACCCCCTCTCAAAACCCACCAAAGTCGAGAAATCGAAAAGAACTCACCGATTTTCACCGCCACTACAGTCGATCGCCATCGTGAAACCAAGTAAGGGAGGGTTCTATTCTTCCATTCTTTTTTTCCTCTTTGGATGTCAAACCCTTAACCGTCGACCACTGGAAGCCGCGCCATCGTGGAGCATGGTCCTGGTCACTCTCCTTCAGGTGAAGTATCCGTGCATTGGAGAACGAGCAGGGGGATGGGAGCACTAGAATCCTTTATTCAGCCAACGGGAAAAGAAGAGGAGAGGAGAAGAAAAGAAAAGAAGAGAGGAGAAGAAAGGAATGAAAGAACAAGAAGAAAAAAAAAAGAAAAAGAAAATAAAAGAAAAAGGAAGAAGAGAAAGAAAGATGAGAGAGAAGAAGAGAAGAGAAAAAGATGAGAGAGAAAGAAAGGAGAGAGAAAAAGGAGAGAGAAGAAGAGAGAGAAGGAGGAGAGAAAGAAGAGAGAGAAGAGGAAAGAGGAGAGAGAGGAAAGAAGAGGAAAGAGAGAGAAGAGAAGGGTAAGATAAATAAATGAATAATTAAGGGGATCTAAAAGTTCTCTTCCAAGAAATTTATGAAGTTAAGATATCAGCAGGTGGATGACAAATGAAATTCGGTTAGAAAGTTTTGGATGTATAATTACAGAGTTATTTATTGATATTAAAAATTATTATTATAGAAAAATAATTTTCTGAGTAGAAGGGTACTGAGTGAGTTCCTGATACGGACTGGTATCGAGTATATTTTGTTTATCTCTAATGAGGTAAGAATTTTCGGACATTGATCATCTATTTATATAAAAACTATTTTATATATCGATGATTGTGCTCCGTGTGATTTGATATTGGCATGTTATATATTTATTTATTAAGTATTTATGGTATCTAATTTTCAATTGTTATATATTTGTCTGTTAAGTATATGTGGTTTTATATGATTTATATATTCCTGATCTTGGTTGGATAATTCCGGTATTCATGTGCATTCTATTGGATGAAAGAGTATATTTTGGTATAAAATTATTAACAAGCATGAACTAATTTTAAGATTATATGAAGGATGGTGGTGCACTGGACTAGTCATGTATTGATACCCCACTACAGGCCAAAAATGTAGAATTGTTGATGCCCCGTTATAGACCAGAAATGTAGTAACATTGATGTCGCGCCATAGGTCGGAAATGTGGAACTATTGATGCCTCGCCACAAGTCAGAAATGTGAAACTATTGATGCCCACCATAGGTTGGAAATGTAGTTATGGTAGTCCAGAGCCGCGCACCTTAAGATGATTAAATTTAATTTATGAGATCATGAAGGTTATATAATATGATATTTTGCATCGCATGGCATATGTTGTTGTATGACATTACATATTACTTTTTAATTATTTTATTATGACGATGAGAGTATGCGAAAATTCTTACCGGGCTGTAAAGCTCACTCTCCACTTCTCTGTTTTTTTTCAGAGTCACAAGATGCATAGTAAGAGCCAAGTTGAACGTGAGATCAAGTACCAAAATTTTTAGATTGTCTAGTTAGTTCTATTTTTGATATCCATGTAATAAATAAGTTGATCATTTAATGATTACGAATTGAATTATTTGATTATTTAGTTATTATTAAATTATTTTAATGATGTTTGGTTAATTAAATTTAATTTCTGGAAATGATAAGAATTTCATGTACTTGGACATAGTGTGATCTCTAGGATGATATCTAGGATTTGTGTAGCCGGTTACATAGCCGATGGCATGACAGATGGTAATCCATTATTTAAAAGGTCCCTTCGAAAAATTCCAGAGAATTATCATAAATGTTCTACAAACTTAACCACTAACATACGCCCTTTTTTAAAAGTTATGATTCTTTTAGCATTACTCCCCTTAACTTCTTTTCTCTTTTTTTCTTTTTGATTGATTAGTTTTCATCTCAAATCGAGGGGATGATGAGTTGCAGTTTGCTGTTCATGTCCCACAATAAGGAAACTCACTTGCATTCTCAAACAAAAATTGTTTCAGGTGACTCACAGAACCAATCACTACACAACTCTGGATTACTCTTGCCACATATTAGCACGTAAAAAGCTCTTTAGTCCTTGCTGTCCTCCGTAAGCAGGAGCACAACATCCAAAGCCCATCCATCTGCTACAAAGTTGGGAAGGAATCCATTGCCCCGTTGTTTTTTTTGAGGCCTGGCCATCACCTCTTTTTGACCCATTCTTTAGAAAGTAATAATTTATCTAAATTTTTTTATTTTTTTAAATAAATATTTTTCAAATAATATTTACATAGAAAAATAATTTATCTATATTTTTATATATTAAAAATATTTCAAAATTTATTATTCAGGTTCTTTTACATCTATTTTTTTAAATAAATATTAGAATATATCCATATTCCTCGTAATACTCTTTATTATATAAATATATCTATTATTCTATTATAATTTATATTTACATTATATATCTTATAATAATATAATATAAATTAATATAATAATATTATAATAATACAATATATTATTATAAATAATAATATTATATTATTATATTATTTATAATTATTATATATTATATGATACTTATATATCATATTATGATATATTATATTATATATTATTGTATGGCTATTATTATATAATTAAGGGTATGTTAGGAATAAAAAAAATTTATTTTTCTGGCTCATGAAAAATCACTTATTCACCTTCTACATGAATAATTTTTTTTAATAAATAAATACTATCCATAACAAAATATTTATTCATCTAGAAAAAATAAGAATATGAATAAGTTGATCAATGAAAAAATTGACCAAATTTTTTATAATATTTACTCATTAGGTTATTTTTTAGTTAAGTAGGTTAAGCTTGAATTGACTAGAATTGGATTATATTTTTAGTTAATCATATTTTAATTTGGGTTCCCTCAACATCCCCAGCAATCCAGGACACCAATGTCAGTGGAAAGATGGGGTGTTAGTCCAGCAAGACAAGGTCCCTGCGCTAGAAAAGTTGGCTCAGTGTGGATTCAGTAAGTTCATAAAACTCCCAACTTAACAACAGTGTGGTATACCACGGAGCCAATTAATAAAGCCCATACCTAGCTGTTGAGCTGCAAATAAATCATGCTGGTCCTCTAATCTGGTGTAGGCTCCACAGATTCCACCTCTGAAACATTGACTTAATGCTGTCTGCTAATGCTTACAACACAATTTCTTCTACCTTTCTTCAGCCCAATCATGGTTTCCCAAGCAATATCTAGTGTGAGACAAAACAAACCAACTACCACTCCTTGTCACTAGAACCAACAAACAAGCCATGTGAATGGCCATGATTCGATAGAATGGTTTAGACACTGCGGCAGCTCTTGTCAAAAGGAAAGGGGAAAAAAAGGTTTCCAAAGGTTTTCAAAGAAGATTTCTGAACTTCGTTAATAACATACATTCGAGGGACTAAATATTTTGGTTGACTTGTAATGGGTTGTTAGTCATCACACTAAGAGACCAGTGGCAACCTTAGATGTTAAGTTATCCACTTTATAGATCACGATCTACACATATTATAACAAATGTAGATTTAATTCACTAAATTTTGATGATTAAATTATAGTAAAATGTAGTAACAACAAACATAGCTTGACATCAACAAACAATGAAGATTTGGCAAATGTAGTTACAACAGATATTATGATGTCTTCTTCTTTCTTTTCTTCTACTGAAAAAAAAATCCACTACCAGATCAAACTCACCAGATAGTAATGGTTTTCTGAAGGCATGATTGGATAGGAGGAAAAATTTTTTGAGCATATCAGTCGGGTAATAATTATTCTCTACCATCCTGTTTTCGCTCGTTTCATTCCACTATTTCCAAATGGAGAACACTGCCACTTGGATGGGGACAGTCCTCTCTTAAACCTGAATTCAACATGGCTAGTTCCCGAAGCTGCTGCCTCTTATAGTAATCCTGTGATTCATCCTGTAGATGGCAAGCTTCAGTATAACAAAGGATAGTGAATAATACTTATTAAGCCGATGATGGAGTTCAAAATTACTGAAAACTGAGAGTTTAACACCACGTTGAGGGAAGCTCCAATGTAGAGAATGAGATGCAGAAAGCTCTAGCAGAAGAAGGAAAAAAGCAGGAAGGAGAAAGAACTTTTCTGGTCATGAATTATAACTTTGTTCTACTGGTAAAGGTTAAATATTAGCTCACTTATGCATTACTTTTTCTTTGAGCAAAGACTTATATATATTACATGATAAAACATTGCTATGATGGCAGCCATAGCTTTATACATAAAGATGGTAATATTAATCATTTCCATGAGAAGGGACTGAATCTATTCTTACACTTAAAAACCCATTCATTGTTAATGGCCTGTGTTATATGCAAAATTTGTTGAAGCAGTGCTCTTCTATAAAAACATCCTGTTGATAAACCATAGGTAATACCCATAATACAATTGGAAAATATAATAATCAAGCTATGTCACTCATATCTATTCCAGTTAAATGAAGACAAAAGGGAGTGGCATGTTAATTTCAGGATTGAAGTGATATGATAGCTCTTTGACAGTGTATTGAACCCTCTTATGAATTAAACAATTTTGGTTTGTCACTTTTTTATGATAAATGTGCCTGATGTGGCTGGCCTAGATACTATCTAATTGCCAAGGTCAGGTGTATAGAATGCAAAAATTCAATGTAATGAAATAGTCCAGATATATGTGAAGCAGCTACCAACAGTCAAAGATCCATCCACACCTCCACAGTCATGGTCCAATGCATCATCAGATGAACATTTCCTGCATTAGATAAGTTTGACTTCTACCATGTATCCAGTCGTATGCCTGTAGGTATAGGATCAGTATGTCCCATATGAATCACCTGCAATCTAGAGGTCATTATATATACATTCCCAAGATTTCCCACACTTTCTAATTGCCATGGGACTGTGCTATGCCAGCAGTATTCTGGGAATGGAAGTTTTACTTTTTCTACTACAAAGTTTGCCTGAATTTAGAAAATGAAGTCTGAGGCAGAAGTATAAATAGAAATGCAAGTTAACCTTGAGCTTTAGCACCAGAAGATTTTATCATTTCCTCCATTGCATTTCATTATTGCAGTATTGCTCCCACTTTGAGCAACATGAACGTAATAATATAGCGCATATGGTTCCAAACGTTTTGTGTGTGTGTGAATCATTAAGACAATCTAGAATTAGAAAGCTAAAAATACAAGGATGCAACAAAAGATCATTACACAATCATACATAGCAATATCTTCAGAATGCAGGATGCCCATTACATGGCATATTATGATGCTTAAAAGCTGCTAAAATTTGGGCAATTATGGGGATTGAACAAATGATTCACGCTAAGAAAAACTTACAACTGGTTTAAGCAACTCTTCTATAATTTCCTGTGCCTGTCTCAACCTAACATCAACAACATTCACAGGTAGCTCAGCCTCAATCAAGATATGCAGCGGGTCATTTAAGTGTTCATAGCCTGGTCTTCCCCTTAGTTTTTCCTCCTGCAAATTTAGAAGAATAAATACAAAAAGTTTCTAGCTGCAAGCTTAGACAAAGCGATGGATAAAGACAAAAGTATATTAGCCAATCCTTGATTGATGTGATAACCGGGGACTCATTACTAAACCTGGAAAAAAGCACTACATTGGTTTAGTTGACATAAAATTTAAAAGCCAAGAACAAAAAAATATGAGAAATGTCACAATTTAAATGTATTAAAAACTTGACAAATGACTATCTAGACATGCCAAACAAGTCTGGAGGAAATAATTTTTATCAGCATAAAGACACTATATTACATGAAAAAAGATAATCTATTATATGGAAATACACCCAATAGGATTTGTTTTGAATGGATGAAACAAAAAGGTGTCTTTGGGTGCCACATGATGCAACCCTGCTTTTGAACACAGTAACTTTAGCATGTCGGACAATAAAGAGTGCCCAAGAACACTATACAAGTATAATAGATCTGAAGTTGAAGGGAATGTTTAGTAAAACTATGAAAAACAGGGAGATGAATGAGCATACTAGAGGATGTGCTATCACGATAATGCAGTGAACCTACTGAGATGATGCAGGCATGTGCAATAAACATCCGGAGTTCAATGAGGAGAGGAATTCAAGGGTTAAGAAAAGGAAGCAGATGACCTAAGGAAACCTGAATAACATTTGAGAAGGACTTGAAAAATCTGTAGTGATAGCAGATGAGCTCTTTATGGAAATCAATAAAAAGGACCCAGAAAGCAAACTAAATTTGAAATAGGCTTGATGGTTGTAATTAGGGTTTTGTAAAGGTGTTGATTGGTGATATAACCACTACACAAATAACATAGAAAAGCTGTGAGACATGGTACTGCATGTAGTTAACTTTAACATATGAGCTCATGTTTTAACTGAAGTACAGCTAGAGACAACCATCACAATAATGGTGGAGATTTCAATCAAAGGGTCTGAGAGGGGGCATGATCTGAAAGATCAACCTGCAAGTGAAGAAAAGTATATCTAGAGCTGCTCTCAGTGACAACTAATATTGTTTTCAATAGAACAGTGTTCATAATTCACAATTTGAATAAGTAAGACCAATACCCGTTTCCATTGAGATTCATGTTATACTTAGTTTTCACTATGGTTGGTAAATATAAGTATTGGAGTGAATGCAACTTCTCTGAATAGGGCATGTAACTATTCAAAAATCTGTTTTATCACCACACTAATATGTTCATGTACATCCAAAGGAAAGGAATGTCAAACAGAAACAGAGAACTATCTTAAAAAGAGAAAAAGCTGAAAATACAACCATGCTACAAACTAGCAAATAAATCACTATATAAAGAAAATATTCCAAGTTCTTTTATGTGAAATTTATGAATAAAATTAATGTAGTTTGTCAAACATAGAAAAACAAGGTTAACTTTTCACCTATTACTAAATGTTTCGAAAAAGAAATAAAAGCTGTGAAAATTTCCACTCATATATAAGGAAGATAATCTTAAATCAATTTAATTGTTAAGATGTTAATAAGTATCTGCACAAGGAGATAGCATTTATATTTGTGCGAGTTCTACCTCTTGAACTTCTGGTAATGTTCATATTAATATACATATATGGACCATATTGTCCTGGTTGGAAACCTCAAGTATCAACATTCATGCCAAATTTGGTCAAATATATGACAAGTTTGGTGCTTACTCTTGAACGATGGATTACTCTAATTAGGTACAGTGAGTAGGTCGAACATGCACCGTATGCATCATTAGAAAATGGAAAAATATCTGTTGTAGAATTTCACCAAGATAGCTAGAGAGATATCTTGAGATAATGAACTTCTAATATTCGCAAGCAGGCTCTTAGCTCTAACCAGTTGCAATCTCAAGGTCCAAGAATGGAGATGCAAATAAATTCTAAGGCCTGATACACATTGTTGATCCCTTCACTAACAACTTAACCTTTTGGGGTCTTGTGATGAGTTAACATTGGCAACAAAGCTATGGGTCATGAGTTTGAATCCCCTTTAGGCCAATTTGTCTTTAACTCACCTGTTTGTTATCTTGATCCTTTCTTTTCTTGACTCGCTCCTGGTTATAACCTCGAGTCATTCTTGACTCGTTTATGCCTTCACATGTAAGTCTAGCGGTTGGTTAACAAATCTTAGGTGTAGATTATCTCCTTTTCCTTTGCTCCAAAGATATTAGGATATAAGATGGCTAGAAGCATGAGTTCTCTAACATGATACATATGAGAAATATCACCTGGAGAACACCTGGGAGAACTCTCATTACCTTGCCAGGATCTTTTATGGAACCTTTTCCCCTAATGTAGACACGGCATCCTGTAGAAGCTTCCATCCGTTTCAGTGAATTGCCTCGGGGTCCCAGGAGGCGCCCGACAAAATTGAACTGAAAACCAGAAGAAATGAGTTAATCATGAACCAGGAACAAGATATCCTCTATATCATGATGGAAGGAAAGACTCACATTAGGATAGGTGCCCACCGGAATTTCCAAGCGCAAGATCTTCTTGACAATATATGAACACGGGCTTGATGGTGCTCCTTGCCAGTCCATATTAATTCCTTGTGGAAAACCTATTCTCTGTTTAAAGATTAAATAAAGTCCATAGTTATGGTCAACAAAGGAGCTAGCCAAAAGAAAGCCAATGCACAGTACAATTTATTTCCATGGTGCACTATAATTAGTTTGGCAAAACATTCAGAAGTGAATTAAAACAAGAAGCAGAAGATACATAATTGATAATTCTACTTGAAAATCCAAGCAATAAGCAGAGTGGAGATACATGACCAGACACAAATTCCAAGTATATTGATACAATGTTCAAAAAAAAAAAGTATGCAAGTATTATGTAGGACATAGAACTTGCAGCTCAATGGTAACGACCTGATTTAATATCGTACTGAACTATCTTATAAAAATCATATGCATAAAGAGATGGTAAACCACAACAGTCCTCAAGAACCAACTGCCACAGCCATATGTGGATATTAAATTGACTCCACCTCATCTATGAGGGACTTGACTCATGATTGTTGATTATGTAATAGTCTTGGGGAAACATTATGGCATGTGCATAGACTAAATGAGAAAGTGTATAACTTACGAGAACAGACCAGCATCAGAAAATAGGAGCCTCCACTGCAGCCTTATCCCCTATTCCCACTCTTATGAAAAATTTCAAAACAATTCATTCATAACAAGTATAATACAACCTCCTGAAATTTTTAGCTCTTGCATACAGTTATAATCAAGTGAAGTTGTTGAAGCATAAGGTGCCTCCAGAAAGTATATGTCCAGCAATGGAGGATAGGAATTTTGAACAAGCTTGAATGACCATTACAGTGATATGAGGTCTACAAAGAAGTAATCATATATCTGAATCTTCAGGCCTCCGAAATGAAATATATTGATCACATTGAACTTAAAAATATCAGACTTTTTAGACTTAATGGCTTTGTAATGTAATTGATCAAACAAGAAGAGTCGTGCAATAGATTAGAGTGGCTACTAAACAGCCAACTATAAAATAGTTCAGAACAATTTTGACTTTCTGAGGTAAGAATGCTTCTGTTAATCAAATATCTTTTTTTTACTTTTTGAGTAAAATCTGTTGATCAAATATAAATATAGAAAAATATTGCAATAAAGGGATATGAAATATTCATCATACAATTAACACTGCAAGTGTCAAAGTTTTATGAAGAATGAAATCTGTTCGAGGCATCAAAGTTAATGACCTCATAAGGAATGAAGTTTATGAGATAATAGGAGTTCTATAAAATGAATATGATCAAGAACGTGAACATGAAATGATAAAAAGTACAGCTGTTGAGATGATGGATAATAATAGCATGGAGCTTTATACTTGTTCTCTTTTATGTTTGATTCAAGGAATAGGACAAATATGCTAGCTAGTTAGGGTTAAGACTTAAGAGACTTAAAAATTAGAATTCAGATATGCCAGTATTTACATTTGATGCTGTCCATCTGATAATAGACCAAAAAGGCACTCTCAGAAATTTTTAGCTTTTATGGTATTTCAAAATTTGATTGCAATGTATCACATAAAAAATGACAAGAGCACAAAAACATTTTAGAAACTCAAAATACAAAGTGACTATTGTTCCACATATCAAGCAGCCAGTCATATGACCATCAGAAAATTCATCTTAGAAATTTTAATCCCTCCAGTACAGCATTCCTTCACTCTGTTCTGGGGATAATGAGTTAGTAGAATCTTTTTTTTGGGGTGCTTATTAGAAGCTCTGAAATTTACTGATAATCTTAGTTAGTGGTGCAAGCTATTAAATATTTGTTATGTGAGATCATGAACCAGATGATGAAGTCTGATTGATATGGTGATGTCATTTGGAACAGGAGTACAGGACAATATGAAGCTCTGCTGCACCTTCAAAAATTTGAATTTGCAGTGCTGTGTTTTCCCGGTACAGTTTCCAACTTTCCATTCTTTAGGAAACTCTCATTAATATGCAATGAATTCTAGAGACTGCCGAAGATTATCTCACATACTTGAAAAGGCAAGGAACAATTCATAGTATAATGTTATCCATCCTAAACAATTCTGATGGAATATTTGTTAAACTCAAGCACATAATGAATATATAGTCAAGGGAAAGAATATTCTTTCACATGAACTTTGTCATGTAACAAGATAGACAAAAAATGAACTTACGCATTTAAAACTATGTAAGTAATATTCACAAGACAGGTCATGCAAATGTAAAGGAAACCACATATTCACATTGTGCAGGAGCCTGCTCCAACCACCAAAACAAGTTCCCCCGATATTAGGAATAAGGTTTGAACAAACCATGGGACTGGGACTTCCACACTGCAGCCTGTCAAAATCCCCAAATCCTTGGTTGGAGACGATTCCCGAGACTCGTGTAATTTCTGTCAGAACAAAACAAATATCACTGATCACAGAACAGCAGGCTAATAGGAAAACACGAGACGAATGCACTTCTACGGTAACAGCTAAAAATATCTACTCCTTCCTTTAATCACACATTTTGGGGGCCTTCTAAATGATAATATAGGTTGTCCAATGTAAACTTGAGGGTATATATTAACAATGAAACTATCATTACCACAAGATCAATGAACAGTTAAAGAAGAAAATGCAGCATGAAGAGAGAAAAAAAATAGCAACATGAAGAAAGACAAAAGAATGCAACATGAAGAAAGAGATAACACTAATCATTCAAATACCAGATAATCACATTATACACGTATGTCCCTCCAATGGAATTTAGATCATCTAAAAGGACCAATGAGTATATGCAACTTACAGATAGCTAAAACATGGAGCATCACTTCCAAACATGCATCAAAATATATTAGACATCGAAAACACCCTCTTCTATCTTATCTTTATGCAAAATATATTTATGCTTCTTCTAGTGTTAACCATGTAAGAACAATCCATTTGTAGCAAGTGCTGCAAATAATAGTGATATCCATTTATTAGTGGCATTCATTAGAATATTTTGCAGTATTGTACCATAGCTAGCCACACAAACAGTTTGCTATTTATCAATACCTTGCAACAAATCAAAAAAATAAAAATTCTAAGAAAAGTATACGTAGGAAAACGGTATTGTCTATTTTTTGTTGGCAAAACTTCATTTTCATCACCCATTATCCACATATAACTGATAAAGAAATCTACAAGTTTTCATCAAAATTTTTCAAGATTATCATCAAAAAGCTGCAAGGCATGATCCAGATTGACAAGCAGCAAATCATAAGCAAAGAAATATGCACATATCCATTGTCTCTGTGAGAATATGGGCATTACTTCCAATGCCATATTCTAAAAGACAATTGCTCCAGCAAGTGCTCCTACAGCTTCAAGCCTTCAACCAAGTTCTTACAAAGTTGAGCAGCCCTGCCTACATTCCAGAAAAAGAACAAAAGGGAAGAAATAAATCAAGGTATGAACTAAGTAAATTTTCATCCTATTAGATCACCGAATGCATATTAGGTACTCTGGAAAGTTGTTTTTACTGTTTGGAATGGTTCCAGATTGCCAATGCAAAATAACATTTGCAGCTGCACATATTGGGGATGCAAGTTCAGGCATAGCTTGGTGGATTTCAAACTTATTTTTCTGTATTGAAGTTTCTAATGATTTTATGTACATATAGCTAAAACATTACTCATATTGTTTCTACTCCTAGACAACAACTATTATTATGACACACCCACAACTCTGTTCTTAGGTGAAAATACTGCTAATCCCTGATTACAAGATAAGATACTATATCTGTTCTGAAGTGCCTCTACCATTAAAATGCAACGTAGCCTTATGTTTTTTGGCAATCAGAAAGACAAAAAGAAGCATAAAAAAAGTACATATTGTACATAAATCGACAAGTCGGTAATCATACTATGACTGCTACATGCATGTAATTAAAGAGAATTGATTCCAAAGCACCGTCAAAACCCATGACCTATCCTACCAACTATTGTCAGTTAACTTTTATGAGTTACGGTTGCACCCATGGATTGAAAAGTAATCCCATAAGGAAGGCAGAGCATAGATCCAACAACAAAAGGACCACAACAGAAATCAAAACAGAAATGTGAGTATGTGGCAGACAAAGCTAAAATTAAAGCAATGCCACAACAAAACACAAAAGGCAAGCAAACAGCAACATAATCAGGAATATCATTGCCAATCCAAAGAATTAGCATCTACATGGAGGGGGAAGTCTTCCTTTTAGCTATCTTGAACTTAAGGAAATAATAACCTAAATAACAAGAATTGTCAAGGGCTCAACCTCAGAAACAATTTAGACACCCTACAACGTAATCTGCTATGCACCAAGGGCATGCAAACAACCACACCCACCTCAAAGCATTTCTCTGTTTAGCTCAAACTACTCTGGTTACAGAACTCTAACCATTCCCAGCTTCACGATCAAATGTTGTTTATACAGTTCAAGGCCATGAATCCATCATATAAAGCAATATTTCATATTTACCTAATATATTCTTGAAGGATAATTAGAAATGAATTCAACATATTCAAAAAAACAACAGCGCGTGACAATGAATGAGTTAAAACAACTAAACAGCTTCCATCGAACGTGACCAGATTAACAATGATTCTATATCCCCCATATGTTTAATAGTCAACAATCCGGAAGGCCAATAAGCATTTGTTATGACTCATAAATCATACGAATACACCAAGCTATCTGGACAAAACTCTTACATAGAATAAGGCAAGAGACCTACAAAGACAATAAACTGACAAAGGTAAAACAGCTATTGATATCGATGAAGGAAGGATGGAAATTCTCAGAACTACTTAGATTGCATAAAACAACTATAAAAAAAACTTTTCCTGGTACAGCAGTCTTATCAATTGTGATTACACTCACAAATTCCATAGAAACCTAAAGGCTAATATTATGAGCAACTGAAAAAAAAAAAATTCACCGAGGAAATGCATTATAACACCAAACATGGTTCAATAACTCCAATTCCCAATCTTGTCACAGCAAAAAGAAAGCATTTTTATAATAAATCTATGAAGCAATGACATCAGACATGACATAGATGATAGATCAGTAAACGCAGCCTGAAAGTTTGATAAACTAGCAAAGAAGCGAAACCTAAAAGAATACAAATCACTCACCTTGATTCAGCAAACGGCTACATATAGGAAGAACCTGCATGAAAGGACCGAGCTTTTGATACTCTGCCAACAGCTCTGCCAGGTACTGACTATACCAATAACCAAGAGAACAACCAAAGATTCATAAATGCCATATATCATAAAAAAAGATTGAAAATTTAAAAGAAGAGACATCAAAAAACTCGATCACTATATATATGTTGTTGTACCTATCTACATCTGCTGTGCTTCTTATCCGTGGGAAAGGACTCTCGCAGGGGAGAAGCTGTGAGTATATAACCCCGACATGCTTGTGTGAAGAAAGGTGTTGCAGAGAAAGAGAAGAAAAGAGAGGAGAGAAAGGTGATGAGAGAAAGCAGAAAAGAGGAGGTGGGATGGTAGAAAGGTGTTGTCTGTGGGTTCCGAAAGAAGAAGGCCTTGAGTAACCTTTCTCAATGTGGGCAACCCTGCAACCCATAAAAAATATAAATAGAAGTAGAGGAATAAAAAAAAGAAGGCAAAAAAAGAATTGTCTCTTTGAGATCTCTTTCTATGGAGGTTTAAGAAGGTGCCTGCGTTTAAGGGGGACTTCACAACTTTTTTACAGCAAGATAGAGAAATCTGGATGTTTTTTTTGGTGGAGAAGGATGGCAGAGAGAGAGAGAGAGAGAGAGAGAGAGAGGCCCACCCAATGACCCTGGTAGAAAGACTAGTTTGATGGCAAATCCAAGTGTTGAGTGGCCTCTCGATCATCAAAGGTGAAATAATCTCATCAGTAGCCGTTGAATTGGTTGCTTTCATTCGGTGGTTTGGACCATTGGACCCACATTTTTATGCTTTGGTTTTCACATGCACCCTTCTAGGAGACAGTTGTACAAAGGAACGAGGATGACAAGGTCCATCGAGACTTTTGAGCCGAGGGGCAAAAAAAAAAAAAAAAAAAAGCTTTAGTGCATCGAGGGCTTTAAATATTGTCACATGAAATAGTTGCAAAGGCGCCATCAACCTAAAATAGCCTATGAAGCAACAAAAACATAATTTTCCTTTCCCTTTTCTTGGGAATAAAATGGACATCTATTATGAGATCCTTTACCTAATAATTAGTTACCGCATATTGGAATTAAACCATCTTGTATATGTTTACCAAAGTTAATGAATATTTTTTTCTAAAAATGAAATCAAAATCTATCAACCAGGAAAGCACAGATGATTAGGGTGAAAATAATGGATTGCTTAGAGAGGAGATTTCACTGTACAGTTTATAGATGTTAGATTGGGGAGAAACGAATTACTAACCAATTCCATTGTTTGGTTGTTTTCTGGATCATATGTTTATCAACAATGCATAAAACTGAAAAGTTGCATATAATTTTTCATAAAATTGTCCATCTAGAAATCTATTAACTATATTTCTTCTTCAAAATCAAGCAAGTATCTTAACAGTGTTGTACACATAGAACTCAAGTTAAAGTGATAATGTTGTGCCACTTCAATTTATACCAACTATATCTTTAAGGAGATTAAGTCCAGCCACTCTAAATGTACCAGCAATCTTGCTAACAATATATTAGTGATCATGAACTTCAAAATAGTCTATCATCATAATTTTAAAATATAATTTAAAAAATAGTAAATATCAATAAATTTTATTTATTCAAAGATTGTAAATACTCGAACAAAATTTCTAAAAAAACACTTGTCCATATATAGTTACCACTTGACAGGAAGAAAAAAACAAAATAAGAGAAGAAAGTAAACACCCCATTTGATAAAGCTTCAAATGGTAATCTCTGCAAAAATAAAAAATATTTGCACAAAGTTAGGAATATTATGAAGGCTGAAAATGGATATTTTTTCTAATTTGTATAAAAATAAAAAATACATATACAAGATGAGGATTCGTCTCCAATAAAGGAGTATAATATCAAGCATTTAAAGTACAATATCAAATTGAAATCTAAAATTTGATTCATGAATTTTTCAAAGATGAGATTATATATATATATATATATATATTTGCATATTATTCCCACTCTTTTCTATACTTATATTTTAATCCTTGAATCTTATTAGTCATTACTTATTTTCTTAGCAACGTTAATTTTATATTTTCGTGTTACTTTTATCCAAATTCCTCAAATTTAAGTGCCCCCTTAACCCATGTCCTTCCACTATTAGGTCCTTTAACAGCCAATTTTCAAGCTACAAATTGAGTGACAAGAGGCCAAGCCCCAAGTTTGATTTTTTATTAAGACAAAAATTTTTTTGGCTTTCTATACCCCTAATTAGCCTTAACTAGGTTAAAAACAAGCATAAGAACCAAGATTTCATATATATATATATATATATATATATATATATATAGAGAGAGAGAGAGAGAGAGAGAGAGAGAGAGAGAGAGGGTGTGTGTGTGTGCGTTTGAACAAGAATAAGAGAGCATAGGATTCCCTTTTGGTCTGATAGAAAAGTATACGGCAGTGCATGTTGGGGGCATGCAGGGACAGAAATGTAGGGGGTTGCCTCAAAGCGCTTTTCTGCTCTGTTCCCCCTTTATTAAATCACGCACACATGCACCTCATCCCATTCCCCCTTCCACGACAGTAACCAGATTCCCACCATTCCATCATACGTTAAGAATTGCCTCCACCCCTCCCTCATATGCTTTCCTTGTCATATAACCCTCGCACCCCCTTGCAATAATAATAGACTATTCCAATGCTCCATAGTTTTGGTACTCCGTACCTTTACTTTATTGTACCACAAATCTATAGTTTTTGTTACCCCAAGGCTCACAGCTCACACACCCTTCTCATTGTTTCAAGAGCTATGAACTCGATTGGCGACATTCTTCTCGATTCTAAATTTAACCTTGTGAAGTTGCGAAGTTGGTGGAAGTGGAAAAGCTCGAGAACCTACAAGACTAACGTTAAGAGTTCCATAGATTTGGCACCTCATAAAATTACTACATCGCAGTGCAAATCTACCACTTCGTCACACCGCTCATTATCGCAAGTGCTCGGAGCCCAATACTCTCTGAAAGTCGAGGATCTTGGAAGACTGACGACAGAGTATCCATAGGTTTTTTTTTTTTTGCCAAGGAGCATCACCAAACCCTTTAAACCACCGTATCGTGGCAAATCTAGTAGTTCTCGTCTCGCACTCCTCGCCCATAATCCAATTCTCTTTATATTTCAAGTCCAACCTTCTTGACCGATGTCAAAAGTTAATAATTGAGCATCCAAGCTCAGACGCCCCTCATTATTTCAAGTGCAACCCTTCCTAAGTCTTAATCTTGTTCTTACCCTTAAAAAAAAAAAAAATCTCGATCTTGTTCTTGGGTAGATGAGGACACTACGAGAAAATGGATGAAAGTCTCAAATGCTTCATGCTGCTCTGCCGTGCCTGCATTTTTTTTTTTTTTTGGTAGGGCTACGGAGCACGGGACGAGCCACATGGGGGGTTGGGGAGAGGTGGGCACGACCGCAGCGCGGGCGCGGGAGTCCGGTTCGGACGAAGGGTGCGGTGGGGGAAAAGTCACGGGGTTGGAGCCGTCCATCTTACCAACAGTCAAAGAGTGAGATGGAAAGAGACGGGTGGGCCGGGAAGAGGTTAGACCGGGCCAGATGGGTGTCTCCTAGCCCTGGGGAGAGCTGGGGACCATGGAGGAAAATGAGAGGGAACTTTGGCTTTTTTAAGGTTTGGATTTTCTTTATTTTATTTTTTTTTGTCATCTCCCTCCCCCCTTCTAGTGTGAACATCAAATGTCATGCTATTAACAAGCTAGTTTCCAAAATGTAAATATTAATTCTCAATGCAACTTTTTTAAAAAATATTTCATATTTACACCGACATGGTATAATGCTCCTCGTATGTATCAAATATATATTTGGAAATATCAACGATAATGATTAGAAATATCAATTATCTAGATATTTTTGTACTTTTTATTCAAAATTATCCTAGCAGGGAGAGAGAGAGAGTTATAGAAGGTTTAAGTATATATGTAAACTTCTAAAGTAGATCAACGAACCAATTGCCAGATAAGAAATATGTATTAGGTCTAATCGTTCATGTCATGACAATTAGGATGACTAGCATAGCGTATGTGTTTAGTAACAGACAAAATCTTAACCGTTCATTAATCAAAAAAAATAATGAAAATGTTCTTCGGTGGAATAAATAGCAAACAAATTAAGTTAGCTTGATTTCTTATTAGGAGATTCATTTCAATTTTAGCCGTTGGACGCTTTTGTGATCTTCATTTCTTGAATCATTTGTATCATTTATAGGTCATGCTAAATTGCATCAACTTGGTGTATCTAGAAAATGTTTTTTTTTAATCCTACTTATGAAGAATGGCAATTAAATATTGTCTGGATATTTGCATGAAGAGTGCAATATATTGCTTAAATTTCATTTAGCATGCTTATTTCCATCCAGCATTCACTCCAGTTGTCATACTTGCACGGATTCAGGCCTTTGCTTTATGTTAAGGATGGAATATAATGCACATAATAAATATTTTTGTGAAGTACAAGGACCACACTGATTGTCTTATTTGGATTAAGTAAAAAGTGTCATTTATAGGTAATGAATTAGCTTAGGTTCATGTATCAATCATTATAAATGCTGCTCCAGTGTAAGCAAGATAAAAAGAAAGTTAGGATCCAATTGAGTGTCAAAATAGTAAAATCAAGCTATATATATTGATGTGGCAAGACCGCTGACGTGGGATACACCTCGGATTCAGTTGGTAGCCAGGCAGGCAGATAGCGTCGTGTCAGGTTTCTTTTCGAGCTCCTTCGCCAGGTGGCCCCACCAATGGTCGTGCCCACCTCAGCCGGACTTGAGCTCGGCACCTTCGCTCCTTCACCAGGTGGCTGCATCGATGGTCGTGCCCATCTCGGTCGGAGTCGAGCCCTTATCCGCTCCTTCGCCAGGTGGCTCCTCGAGGGTCGAGCCCACTCGACCGGAGTCGAGCCCTCCTTCGCTCCTTCGCCAGGTGGCTCCCCGAGGGTCGAGCCCACCTTGGCCGGAATCGAGCCCTCCTTCGCTCCTTCACTAGATGGCTCCTCGAGGGTTGAGCCCACCTCGGCCGGAGTCAAGCCCTCCTCTGCTCCTTCACCAGGTAGCTCCCCGAGGGTCGAGCCTACCTCGACCGGAGTTGGCCCTCCTATGCTCCTTTGCCAGGTGGCTCCCCAAGGGTCGAGCCCATTTCGGCCGGAGTCGAGCCTCCTCCGCCCCTTCGCCAGGGGGCTCCCCAAGGGTCGAGCCCATCTTAGACGGAGTCGAGCCCTCCTCCGCCCCTTCGCCAGGTGGCTCCCCAAGGGTCGAGCCCATCTCAGCCGGGTCGAGCCCTCCTCGCTCCTTCGCCAGGTGGCTCTCCAAGGGTCGAGCCCATATCGACCGGAGTGAGCCCTCCTCCGCTCCTTCGCCAGGTGGCTCCCCAAGGGTCGAGCCCACCTCGACCGAAGTGGAGCCCTCTTCTTGGAAGCATCGGGAAGAACGAAAGCGCTAGCCCCAAGACCGCCATCGAAGCAGGCGCGCACAGTACGGCGCGCCCAGTACGGCACCCCAAATATGTAATGGTGTGCATAACCTCGTTTGCACTAATTGGGGAGGGGCATCACAATCGAGATGTCAGATCCTGCTAAAAGGAACTAATCCTAGGGGCAAAATATGCATTTCGAAACTTTCTAAGAGCATGCAGCAGCGGAAATCGATAAAACCATTTTATCTAAGATGTTAATCTAATTAACACAAGCCCCTGCAGGATTAAGATGCATCTAGAGTAATGTAAAAATGAAACATACAACCAAAGTATAAAATATGGAACTATTCACATAACTATACAATGATGGGGTAAGGAACAATGGTCATATATAACACAAGTACATACCTTGGTGACGTTCACTGGGAGAAATCGGAAGTTACAAAAATGCCTGCCTCTCAATCACGATCCCAAGGATGCCACTGACCTGTAGAAAAATCCAGCTCTGCAAGCAGCACTCGTGACTACCTCTACAGATGGTTACATCATGTAGTGCAATTCTTCTTCCTTTTGAGGTGTTAGCCCCTACGGAAGCTTGTCGGGTGGACTCCTTCTTCTTCAACTCTTGAAGACGAGTGGGATACCTTCAACTCCTTGAAGTGCAAGTTGCTGCAGCAATGCTGGAACAGAATGCGGACTCTTCCAGTTCTCTCTATCCCAAACTTCAATAGAAGGTATGCACTCAGAGATCCCATCCAAAAACTCACTCTATCCCGAAAATCCAATCTTACAATCTCTTAAGGATCAAACAAGATCTCTAACCAAGGAAATATGGTAGAGTCTCAACCTTGATCCAGATTTCTGGGTGTGGAATATGAGTATGAAAGTCTACACTAGACCTTCTACATCCCTACTTTTATAACAGCAGCCCTCTAGACAATTAAGAGGACTAAAAGAGATATTAATGAGCAGTTTTAGGGTCTCTTGAGATTCCAAGGAGGTTAGAAGTCCCTTGGAATTCAGCAACGGCAATCATTAAAACTCGAAACTTCCAACATTAAATTCCATAACAATTACAGCATTTATGTAGAGTTTTGAATTCAGCAATCCATTAGACAAGTCGACTCGTTCAAGAAAAAGTCGGCTGAACGAAGTTTGACAACACCTGTCAAACGATTCGGAATGATTTCCATCATTCACATGCACAAAGCAAGAAAAAATTCTCGTGTGCGACCCCATAGGTTCAAATACTAAACCAGTAGCACGGAACATTTCCAGTACCAGCCAAAGTTGCCATCTAGCAATGACACTCGATGTCCGGATAGGTGAAGGTTGCAGAGCAACATGAACCCATCGAATATGGAATAGCATTGACTTATTCCTTGAACCTCCTAATTCTCCGGATGGCATAGGGTTAAACTATCTAACCCTAAGCAGTCCATCTGAATATGTCTCAAAGAATTCTTGCAACTCCTACAAGAATGACCTGACCAAGATCTTTCTTAATTGAGCATATAAAGCATTCAATCCAAATCATGGAGAGGTCAATCCTATTTCGATCCTACTACCGCTACACAAGTACTGACTATACCCAGCAACCTTCCATCATCGGATTAGAAATCCGGGTAGTCGGTACTAAGCACAGTGAGTTGCTTGCAAGCTGTCATAGTGATCTCAAGTCAAAGGAATAATTCATGTCCACATTTAATGCAAGACTCATCTTTGGGTAGCAAGAGAATCTCGCATGAGAGTCACGTTCAGTGAAGTATCAAACACAACACCCGATGTCATACCAGCATCTCCATGCTACTTAGTTAAGAGGACAACCAACAGATATGATATCAACGACCTACTCTCGATACACCATCATCCAAAATAGCATATCCTTGATCGCGAACAAATTTATGAACTACACGATGCATCATCTCTCTATCGTATACAAGGTAGCTCAAAGGACATCATCACATAAGAGTTCAAATAAAAAAAATACACATGTGATGAACAGCCAAAAGATAACTTTTATTTATATCAAAATTTATATACAAATAGCACACCTGTCTACAGCCTAGATGATTAGCTTTGGGACACAATTCCCCATACCTGCGACCGACCACTGAAACTCTCCAAAGGAGAAGGCCGCATTTGAGATCTCAGACCGAGAGCAGCTGCACCCAGATCGAGGTTCCGCCTAATTTTCCCCTCCATGACAACATGCCCGAGAAAGACATGTTTACAAACTAACTCCTGACTATAAGAGGAAATGACCTCGGAAAGAGCGCGGCCAACGAACGCGTGACCCCTAAGCCCCTCTTGAGGGGGAAAATCAAGGTACTGGAACGATCGACGATCTAAAAAGGCACCAACGGGCGAAGGTAAGTAACAACAAAAAAAAGGACAAACACACAAGATAACGAGACAAGTGACTTGAAGGCGGGAGGCACCCTTAGGACTCCTGAGCGAGTCTTGCGGGGAGCGAGTCTTGCGCGCACGGTCGCTGCAACTCAAGCATCGCTCCTCTCTCATTTTCTCCTACTCAATTCTTTATTAAAACTCCTCTAAGCATGGTGACCAAAGTGGGATCCATCTTAGGGGATCTGTTCACTTTGCAGTCCACTGACTTGATCATCGGAGTGCCCTTGTCGGGATCCTGGCCCAGGTATCTAACATTATTTTGCAGGTCCGGGAATGGTAGGATTCCGGAGTAAAGGGATAGACGTCCGGTGCCACTTCGCAGCTATAAGCCACGATGGTAGGTTGGCAACAGATTGGCGCACCAGGTAGGGGGAGAAAAGCCCTGTATAAACAATCCCCCATGAGCTTAAGAATAGCTCTACTCGAAGCATGGTGGCGACTCGTGGACGAGAAGCTTCCACCAACCAAGCAGGAGACGCCCCCTCTCCCCCGGGCCTGTGTAGCTCGGAGAGGGAGCTTCCTACTCTCTCAATCGCCCTCGACAGATGGCCAGTATGCTGCACTCGTCCAACATATGCAGGTACTGACCACGGTCGTGAGGCAGTTGCAGCACGAGCAGCGCTCCTTGGTCACCCAGCCCCAGCCAGGGATCCCCGCGGCCAAGCCACGGGCCCCCACGAAAGCTGCGCTCATCCAATGCAGGCCATCCCATCCTGGGGCCACAACCAATCCCCGCAGGAGTCACCAGACCCCTGCAAAGAGGAATCATTCCGGGTTAGCAGACCGGGAGAGCCCGATCCCCAGCAGACGATAATGCCGTCATCAAGCACGGCAAGCGCCACCGAGGTAAGGCCCCCTGTCGTGACCATCCCTAGCTTTCAACTCTTCTCTCCAGCGGCCTCAGTGGAAGGCTCCACTGACAAGGCCATTCGATGCCTGGCTAAGAGGCGCCTAGAAGAACAAGAGCGCAAGCTAGTGGAACTCTATCCGCCAATCGCAACATACAAGGCTGCTCCAAGGAGCCAACGGGCTACGATGCCCAACCTCCCTTCTCTCGAGAAATCCAAGAGGAACCGATTCAAGTCGGTTCTACATGCCTCAGGTGGATCCCTACGATGGGACCAAAACCCCTGGACCACATGGAGAGCTATAAAGCTCTCATGAGAGTCCAGGGGGTGACAGATGCCCTCCTGTGCATCGCCTTTCTAGGCCACCCTCGGAAGGTCGCTCGAGTTTGGTTCACCACCTCGAGCCCGAAAGCATCGACTCCTTCTAACAGCTAGAGAAAGGTTCGTGGCCCACTTCAATGCCTATCGAAAGGTACCACGAGAGGTGGATAGCCTCTTCTCTATCCGGCAACAAGACCACGAGCTCCTGCGGGACTATGTAACCCGCTTCAAAGCTACCGCCGGAGATCTATAGTTTGGATGAGCCGTCGCCATGCTAGCATTAAAGCGAGGGCTCAAGACCCCCCGCCTGACTTTTTTTTTGGACAAGAAGCCACTGAAGACATACTCTGAACCTCCTCCATGTCCATAAGTATATCCACGCCGAGGAGGACCGACCGTACTAGGAGAGAACTAGACAGAAAGCCCCGAAGAAGTCGTCCCGAGAGACGCACTTGGAATGCGAAGAACCTGGGCCACTTGCGGACTTTCGATCGGGATCAAAGTCAAAAAGTAGTCCGTTCCCGAGCAGACCTACACTCACCTCCTCGCTTCGAGGTCGAAAATCCTTTTGAAGATCGAGGGCGAGCGCTACCTGCGCCGACCTCCCCCACTGAAGCCGTCAAGCGGTCGCAACAAGACGAGAGTACTGCCAATTCACTGTGACCATGGCCATGACACTGAAGACTGCTATAACCTGAGAAGGGAGATCGAAGACCTAATCAGGAGGGGCTACCTCAGGAAGTTTGTGAGGAGCGAGGTTCTAGTGGAGGATCAACCACTTGTAGCTCTTCCCCCTTTCCTGTAGTTGACAATCGGCCCACTGAGAAGCCCGTGGGCATGATTTCTTGGGGAATAGAGCGCGCATCGAAGAGAGCCCGGGAGAGAAGAGATCTAGAAAATGTACTACCCTTTGTGAAAGGGGAAGGGAGATAAGGAAGAAAATGTAAAACAACGATGCGGTTTGGTCGAGATGACCATCGCCAAGCATCTGTAAGACGCATCATGGTTGATAGTGAGAGCTCCACGGATGTACTTTTTATGATACTTTTCTAGGATGAACTTGTCCCCCAATCGATTGAGGCCGGTGCAACCCCTTCATCGTGGGTTCACCGGAGATTCTATGGGAGTCGAGGAAGAAATTACCCTCCCTGTCACCACCGGGTTATCACCCGGTAGAGCACAGTCATGATGACCTTACCGTCGTCAGACTCCCATCGCCCATACAATGCTATCCTTGGCCGCCCAGGTTCAACTTGCTTGATGTGGTCATATATACTAAGAGATTGTTGGTGCAATTCCCGACCCCTCATGATGTTTAAGAGATGAGGGGGGCACCTCAACCTGTCTCGCACTACTTGCAAGCCGTCCTAGGGGCCCGAAGTGCCGAGCTCGACTCTGACATCGACGACCTCGACCAAAGGGCGTAGGACCCTAGGAGTGGGCCCCATCGAGTGCCTCCTGATGTATCCTCTTGGCTCGGATCCACCGAAGAGGTGCAGGTGGGAGAGCCCAACTACCAGAAGATGAATGGGCTCTCTTACTGAGTTTCCTTCGAGCGAATGCAGATGTGTTCGCCTGGACTGTGACAGATATGCCAGGGATTCCTCCAAATGTCATCACCCACCAGTTGAAGATCGATCTGAAGTACTGTCAGTTCGGCAGAAGAAAAAGAAGCTTTGCCTCGGAAAGGCGGAAGGCTATCAACGATGAAGTGGAGAAGCTCCTCACCGTCGGCTTCGTTCGCAAAGTACAGTACCCCAGTTAGTTGGTGAATGTAGTCATGGTCAAGAAGAACAACAGGAAGTGGAGAATCTATGTAGACTACACCAACCTCAACCGTGGCTTGCCCAAAAGATAGCTTCCCTCTTTCGAAGATCGACCAGCTCGTGGACGCCACCTCGAGGCACCGCCTCCTCTCCTTTATAGATGCATTCTCTAGGTACAACCAGATCTGGATGCATCCGGAGGACGAGGAGCACACTGCCTTCATCACGAACTGTGGGATGTACTGTTACAGAATGATGCCATTGGTTTGAAGAATGCTGGTGCCATGTACCAGCGACTGGTCAACAAGGTCTTCAAAGATCAAATTGGCCACAACATGCAGGTGTACATGGATGATATGCTCGTCATGAGCAGGCCGACCTCGGACCACGTCGATGACCTGGCGGAAACCTTCCGCAACCTTTGCCTTCACCAAATAAAGTTGAACCCGGCGAAGTGTGCCTTCGGCATAGCAGCAAGGGAATTTCTTAGCTTCATGGTCACCTAGAGGGAGATTGAAGCCAACTAGAAAAGGTCCGGGCGATTCTTGACATGGAGCAGCCCACCTCTAGAAAAACAAGTTCGGCGACTCACCGGCTGGATAGTAGCCCTGAGCCGATTCATCTCATGATCGGCCGACCGATGCCAACCCTTCTTCAAGGTGCTGCAGAAGATGCATGACTTCATTTGGACGGAGGAGTGCCAGGAGGCCTTCAAGGAGCTGAAGGCCACCCTAGCATCATCGCCACTGCTCTCCCATTCAAAAGAAGGAGAAGAGCTTCTCCTGTATATGGCAGTTACTCTGGAGGCCGTCAGCTCGGTCTTGGTCCATACAGATGAAGGAGGAATCCAGATGCTCGTGTACTATACAAGCAAGCTTCTTCGCGATGCCGAGGTCAGGTACTCCGATCCGAGAAGCTAATTGTGTGCTCATTACGTCTGCCCAGTGCCTCAGGCCTTGCTTCCAAGAATACCTGATCGCGATCATGATGGATCAACCACTGAAAGCTATATACCAAGCCATCGACACACATCCAGACATCTGGCGAAGTGGGCACTGAAGCTCAGCGAGTTCGACATCGCCTACTGATCGAGGTCATCCATGAGGCTCAGGTACTGGCTGACTCTTGGTTGAGTGTGCAGGCCTGGACGAGGGACCAGAAGAGAGGCCTCAGATGCAACAATCAGGACCTGAGCCAAAGGAGGACATCTGGGTCTTACATGTGGACAGAGCATCCAAATCCGGTGAAGTGGAGCTGGGACTCATCCTCGCCAATAGCAAAGGAGTCGTCGCCGAATGCGCTCTCCGCTTCCAGTTTGCCACCACCTTTAATCGGGTAAAATATGAAGCGCTCTCGCGGGACTGAGAGTCTCTTGCGAACTGGGCATACCCAGTTTGAAAGTCTTCACGACTCATAATTGATGGCTGGGCAGGTCTCGGGTGAATTCGAGGCCCGAGACCCTCAAATGTCAAAGTACCTGGAGTTGGTACGTGCAGTATGACAGGTTTCAAGCACTTCAGCATCTCCACATTCCACGTGGAGAGAATGCTCGCGTAGACGTCCTCTCCCGGCTGGCAACCTTGCCAGAGTCATCCCTGGGTCGCGCTACATCGAGCATCTTCAGATCCCAAGCTATGAAGTGCCCAAAGAGGTCTAGCAAGTCATCCCGGAGCCCAGTTGGATGGACAGGTATGTCAAGTACATCATCGCGGTACCTTGCCCGAAGATCGAATAGAGGCCGGCCTCATCAAAAGGAAGGCCGTGCGCTTTATGATGATGGACGGACAACTCTACCGAAGGTCCTACTCATATCCACTCCTTAAATGTTTGAGACCTACAGAGACAGCAGTCGTGCTCTAGGAGATATACGAAGGCCTCTACGGAAATCACGTGGGGGCAGAACTTTGGCATACAATGTCCTCCCCAGGGATACTACTAGGAAACAATAAGGGAGGACGTAGTCGACTTGTCAAGAGGTGTGACCTCTGCCAACGTTACGCTGTCATGCAACACACAACCGGCTGCACCGCTCTCCTAGCTCTCTGCCCCCTAGCCATTCGCCCAGTGGGGCATGGACATCCTTGGTCCTTTTCCTCCTGCACCGGGCAGCATAAGTTCCTGATGGTTGCCATCGACTACTTCACAAAGTGGGTCGAGGCTGAACATTAGCCCGGATCATGGAGGCAAATGTCAGCAAGTTCTTTTAGAAATCAATATATGCCATTTCAGGCTCCCCCACATAATCATCACCGACAATGGATGGCAATTCGACAATCGGGAGTTCGAGAAATTCTGCGACGACCTCGGCATCCGCCATCGCTTCACCTCGATAGCACACCCTCAGACCAACGGAGAGGCCGAGGTGACTAATCGAACTATCCTTCAAGGTTTCCGAACCAGGCTGGACCAGGCCAAGGGTAGATGGGTCGAAGAACTGCCCAGTGTCCTATGGGCTTATCACACAACACCGAGGATGGCCACAGATGAAACTCCATTCAACCTCGTCTTCGGCACAGAAACAGTGATTCCGATGGAACTCAGTCTGCCAACACTACGGGTGGAGCAGTACAACGAGATCGAGAACCCGGCATGGCTCCTGCTTAATCTAGACCTACTTGAAGAGACAAAGGACAAGGCTCGAGTCCGAATGGCAGCCTATCGGCAACAGGTGGCTAGATATTATAACTCCTGGGTGAGGCCGAAGTCCTTCCGTCCGGGAGATCTAGTGCTGCGACGGACAAAAGCCTCGAGAGTACGGCAAGCTCTTTCCGAACTAGGAAGGCCCTTACAGGATGGTCGAAGTACTTCCTCACGAGGTCTACTACCTCGTCGAGCTTGATGGGGCACGATTTCCGCGGACTTGGAACGTCGCCAACTTAAAGGATGCATTACCAGTGATGTAAGACCTCCTAACACTAATAATGAAATTTTCTTTAGCATAATGCTTGTCTCTGTCCCATAGGACTATCGTTGCCTGACCCTAGGTCTGGCGACCGAAGATGGGGCGCTAGAAGTCTTGCAAGCAATCCGCTGGAAGCTCCAGAAGTTCGACAACCAAAGCTCGGAACCCAGTCCAGCAACCAAAGCCCGGAATCCAGTCCCACAATTAAAGACCGGAAACTCCAGAAGCCCGGCACCCAAAGATCGAAAACTCTTTAAGCCCGGCACCGGAAACTCCTGAAGCCGGGAACCAAAGACCGGAAACTCTTTAAGCCCGGCACCGGAAACTCCTGAAGCCTAGGAATTTAAGACCGGAAACTCTTCAAGCCGGCACCCAAAGACCGAAACTCTTCAAGACCGGCACCTTAAGACCGGAAGCCCCGGCAATGGAAGCTCCAGGAGTCTTGCACCGAAGCCTGGAAGCCTCCCGAAACCTGCATTCCGACTGAGAGTCAAAGTCAAACTTCTAACCAAAGTTACAAACTAGGCTCCGGCGGAAACAAAGGGAACCCACATCCGCCATCGACCTCAGGCAAGTACTTGGACTCTCTCAGAGATTACCTCGAATCGGCATAGACAACCAGGTTGAAAGCCCTGGATTATTCTAAGTCATCACGATGGCTATGGTGTTTCGGAGAGGATCGAAGCTTGAAGTCAGACAAGATCAGAGCAAATGAAATTACAAGAGTCATGACAGGACAAAATAGAAGACAAAAATTTCAAAGATATGAAGGAAAAAGAGAACTTCATTTCTCGTGTAGGGTTTTTTACAAGTAAAGAGGACCCCGACAGGTCGAGTGACCCCAAAAAGACAAAATAAAAAACCCTACACTAGATACAGAATATAAAATGAAGAAGGACCCGGGGTCACTAGGTCATCGGCTCCCTCCTAGGTCGGCAAGTCTCTACATCGTCAGCTACCTGGGACTGTACCGGCGCGGTCGCCTGCTCAGCCAGCTGCCTAGCGACCGCTTCCTCAGTTGCTCCAAAGGATGCCCTTGGCTCCTCGGGCTGCTACTCGGTGCCACCAATGACAACGCCTCCCAGGTCGAGCTTCAGGAAGAGTGAGGCCACCTTCTCCTGGAAGGCCTTGAACCCCTTCAAGAATGAGTCCATGGTTGCCTCGTGGACCTCATCCTCGAACTCCTGTGATGCCCGGAACTTTGGCACGGCTTCGACGGCTTCCCTCCTTGCAGCTTCCATCAGCCCTGTGATGTACTTTATCTTTTCATTGGCCGCCGCCAGCTCCGCCAAGATCTCCTCGACCCGAGTCTTGAGGGCCCAGGACCGCCCCTCCAGGCGACTGATCTCCGTTGCGGTCTCCTCAGTAAGGTGCCGAGTCAGTATCCTCTCCTCGGAGAGGGACGTCTCGAGATCCTTGGTGTGCCCCTCAGCACGAGCCAGATCTCCTCGAAGGACTCTGTTGCTCTCCTTCATCTCCTGGCCCCTCTCCATCAGCTCCTTCACATCGGCCGAAATGTTGGCCAGCCTTTTCTCCATGTCGGCCTCCCTCTTCGCCGTGCTGGTGAAAAAGTCTCGGAGCAGAAGCACATCGATCCCGATTTGCATCAAAGAAGAGGTCAGACCTTCTGTAACCCAATTGGAACATTAAAAGAATGCTAAATACTCACTGAGAAGAGCTGTGGGAGGATCCCAAGCAAGGCCGCCGAGTAGTCCCTGCCTCCCTTTAAGCGATGGTCCTGAGGTCGGACCGCAGACTCCATCATCCTCTCTGCCAGGCCCTGATCCTGGATGACGAAAGAATTTATTGGAATCCCCGTCGGTGCATGACGGGGCTATGAGGATGACTGCGCCGGGGCATCTTCAGCGCCCGAAGACGTGGGCGCGAGGCCACCGCAGCCGCCGTAGCCATCGCTGGAACGCTGGCCACTGTAACTGTCAGTGAAGGCGGATGCGCCAGTCGCTCCTCTTCCCTCCCCCATTGACGTCGACGATCTCTGGGATGGAATTTGCTACTGAGGGGGCCGGGGAGCCGGTTCCACCACCCTTTGCTCCGAGGTCGAAGTGGGCATGGGCCCTCGATCTGTTTCCACCCGGGCCCTCTTCGGCATGGTGTCCTGGGCCCCAGTCGAAGCGCTCCTCTTACGAGCCGACTCCATCAGATTCTCCATCGATTACTTCATCCCTGGGGAAGGAAAAAGGTCAAAGGAAGATTAGCCAAAAAAAAGGAAAAAAGAAGAAAAAGTGAGAGACATGGATCGTCACCAATCTCTTGGATCGGGTTAATCCCGACCTCAAACAAGTTCCGCTCTGATAGCAGAACCTCGAGGGAGGGAAGCTCGTCACTGAGCAATTGGGAGAAGACTTCCCGGTCCGCTGGCACTACTTGGGCATTTCGGTTCGGGGACCGGTCCGACTCACTCTAGACCCAGTCGACGTCCTCGATCGAGGCAAAAAAATACCGGCTCTTCCATCCCTTGATTGATGTAGGGAGGTCGAACCAGAGGTACTTGAGCCGAGAAGAAAGGTACCACCACCCGTTATCGATCAAGTGGCGTTTCAGGGTGAACAAGGCCCTGAACAAAGAAAAATGGGCAACAAACCGTGGAAATGGCAGAATACAATGAAGCCAAAAATGACCTTGATGGTATTAGGAGCCAACTGGGCCGGGACAAGATAAAAGTGGCTGAGAAAGGAAAGAAAAAAGGGATGGAGAGGAAAACGAAGATCGTCGGCGAGGAAGTCTTCGTAGAAAGTGACCCGACTAAGGCCACTCGAAGTAACACGTTCCCCCGATCTCGGGAGCGAGAGCCGGATGAAATCCGGGACCCTACACGACTCCTGGATCAAGGAAAGGTCTTCTTCAGTCATCGTCGAGACAACGCCGGAGGGACCAGAGGAAGCCTCTATCGCCGGAGGGGCAACAACAGAGGCTGGAGGGGGGATAGGAGCAGAAGAAGGAACCCTAGGGGCCCTAAGGCTTCCAATGACTATCCCGCCAGGATGCAGGCGCCTCCAAACTTCAAGGGGAACTTCGTCCTTCTCATCGGAAGAAGATGGAGTCCTCGGCCGGGAGGGGCCTACCTCGTTCGGGTTGCTAGAGAAACGAGGGTGTCGGTCCAAAGGAGCCATTTGAACATGAAATGTTCAAGAAGAAGAAGAAGGGGATGGAAAACCTAAGAAAGTATCCGGTTCACCTAAAACAAAGGGAAGAACTGAAGACCGGGAAGAAGTGGAAGAGGAGAAAAGATCACAGGATACCCACTTGCTCATTTGGTGAAGGACAACCCAGGAGAAGAAGAAGGATCGCTGGAACCGCCGGCGAGGTATGAGAAAATCAAAAGACTCAGTTTCCGGAAAGTCCCTCTTTTTTCAAAGCCAGTCGACCGCGACCGTACAATCCTTTTTCGCCTCCACCATTGGATGAGCGCCATGTTTGAAGTCGCCTTACGTCGACACTTTGTTTTGTTGAAAACCGTCTCGAGTCTGGCATTGCGCAATTATGGTCCATCGAAATCACAAACGTGGCGCCTGCGCATTGGGCCTCGGGCGCGACATGCAGAGCGATGGCGATCATGGCAATAATTAAGCCAAATTTTTGTCGTACCATGTTAGCTTTGCATTAACTCCCATCGTCCTAACCACGATGCTTTGATGGGACTTGAAAGTGGGGGGCAAATGATGTGGCAAAACCATTGACATGGGATACACCTCAGATCCAGTTGGCAGCCAGGCAGGTAGATAGTGCCATGTCAGGTTTCTTTTCGAGCTCCTAAGCCAGGTGGCCCCATCGATGGTCGTGCCTACCTCGGCCGGACTCAAGCTCAGCTCCTCCGCTCCTTCGCCATGTGGCTCCCGAGGGTCGAGCCCACCTCGGTCAAAGTCGAGCCCTCCTCCGCTCCTTCGCCATGTGGCTCCCCGAGGGTCGAGCCCACCTCGGTCAAAGTCGAGCCCTCCTCCGCTCCTTCACCAGGTGGCTCCCCGAGGGTCGAGCCTACCTTGGCTGGTGTCGAGCCCTCCTCCGCTCCTTCGCCAGGTGGCTCCCTGAGAGTCGAGCCCACATTGGTCGAAGTGGAGCCCTCTCATTGGAAGCATCGGGAAGAACGAACGCGCCAGCCCCAAGACCGCTGCCGAAGTAGGTGCGCATAGTGCGACGCGCCCAGTATGGCACCCCAAATCTGTAACATTGCGCGTAACCTCATTTGCACCAGTTGGGGAGGGGGGCCCCAATCGAGATGTCAGATCCTGCGACCGACCATCTAAAACTTCCCGAAGGAGAAGGCCGCATTTGGGGTCTCAGACCCGATGATGGCTGCACCCAGATCGAGATTCCACATAATTTCTCCCTCCGTGACAACACGCCGGGAAAGATATGTTCACAACTTAACTCCCTACTATAAGAGGAAATGACCTCAGGAGAGCGGCCAACGGACACCGTTGACCCCTGAGCCCCCTGGAGGAAAATCGAGGCACTGGAATAATCAACGATCTAAAAAGGCACCAACGGGCAAAGGTAAGCAATAATAAAAAAGAGAGCAAACATACGAGATAGCGAGACAAGTAACTTGAAGGCGGGAGGCACCCTGAGGACTCCTGGAGCGAGTCCTGCAAGCACGGTCGTCGCAACTCAAGTACCACTCCTCTCTCATTTTCTCCTACTCAATTCTTTATTAAAAACTCCGCTAAGCACGGTGACCGAAGTGGGATTCGCCTTAGGAGATTTGTTCCACTTTGCCGTCCGCTGACTTGATCATTGAAATACTCTCGCCGGGATCCCGGCCCGGGTCTCTAACATTGTTTTCCAGGTCTGGGAACGATAGGATTATGGAGCAAAGGGGTAGACGTCCGACGCCACTTCACAGCTGCAAGTCACGACGATAAGACCGGCTATATATATATAAATATAAATATATATATATATGCACACATATATATGAGTCTGAAATTAAATGCATATTAACTTAATTTGCATTCGAGTTATCATCATCAACTTATTTATGGTGATGACTTATAGCTTTCCTTTTTCCATTAAATGGTGTGGACAACTATGGAAACTAATAAACTCATGAGCCCTGCATTGAAAGCAGAACTGCTTAAAAACATCTTTCGGGTCATTTCACCATCTTAACGAAGATGTTGGTGACCAAAGTCACCACTAGGGAAAAATAACCTTTGAAATTGGTGGTTTTTTACTGGCACATCTGTTGGGATAAGCCGGTCAGCCTAATCCATAAAAATTATAATAGACTCGATGAATGAACAAAAGATTATATCGGACCCAAAATAAAGCTGATGAGATGCCAATCGGCCGATCACTTATACAAATATGATACTCCAACTCATTCATAAAGGTCGACCAACATCTACTGACCAACTGGCCCGAAAAAGTTGTTTAATATCTTTACAGGCCGACCACACCTAAGTGTCGACCAACTTCAAGAAAAGGTAGTTGCTCTACCAAAATAATCAATTATCGTTATAATAGGCACGGGCTAGTTTTTAATAGATTTAACCGTCAAAGGTCCTTTCAATTGAATTTTGTTAAGGTCCATGTCTATAAATATCGATAAAGGAGGACTTCCGAAGGTAAGTAAGATTAACTAGTGGAGTATTCTCTCATTTTTTTATACATCTTTTCTGAGATTCTGTATCTGTTTATCTGAATCCTTGCTGACTTAAGCATCGAAGTGTCCCCACTAAAAATCTTCCGGTAAGTGAGTTTGTTTTTGCAGAGCCGTGTTGAACCCGACTTAATGAATCAAGAAGATGCCAAAAAGTCAATTTGGTTCGGCAACAACAACATCCAATAGCAAACTACATAAAAAACAAATCATTTATATATAAACCGAAGTCTCTTCCAAACATAAGGTTCAAATCAAATGTGAAAGAACTAAAGAATATACATTGGGTGTTGGTGCAATATATAAGCACCATCCTTTGACTTTTTGACATATTATGATAATGTTAATAATAAATGCCTTCCTCTTTTGCAATGCAAGAGGACCAATCCAATGAAACAATTTGGAACCATTCCCTCAAATCGGATAAAAAACAGCCTTTCACCTTTTCACTCCAAAAATTGATTCTAGCTCAACTACTTGACCAACTGGCAATATAGCCTTTGATGCAGCTAACTATGACCATCCATGATGCTATCATTTCTATCTGAACTCTGCAATCCATGGATCTCGCTCACCGGAATTAGGATCTCATTACAGCCCAGCATTCGATGCCTTGATGTGTACCGGTTCTGAACAGATACATGCTCATTTTCTTTTACCGAACACATACTTGTGTATTAAGGTATAGAGTGACATGCATGCATGTATGGTTATCTATATTTGGAACTTGCAGAGGTGCAAGTGAACATGCTTGCATGCATATGTGCATGGGTATCAATGAATTTTTTAAAAAGGCTTTTTGGCCCTGATTAAGGATACATGGATTTGCCTTCTAATCCAGGGAACCACACCTATGCTTGAGTAGATGGAGCTTAAACTAGTAAGCTTGTGCTTCCCCAAATCTTTTAACAACCTTTTAGGCACCAAGTTTTGGAAGTTGATGGCTATAATTTATGGTATACAATGGATGGTAGATGGCAAGCGACCTATACACAGACAGTGCTAATACAATTAGCTATGTCCAATCATGATGAATTGTGATCTACTATATTTCATCATCTTATATATGTCGGTATGTGTTCCAAATGTCCTACCAATTTTTTTTTCCTTTTCGAGAACTTCTAATAATTTTCTGCCGGACCCATTTGGTTGGGATATATTAAATTACAAAATAATCTAACTATTCTTGGAAATTATTTTCTTAAAAAAAAAAGCAAATAAAAATACATTTTATCATGTTTGGAAAAATGATAATAAAAAAAAAATTATTACATTTGTTTGAAGATAATACTATATAAAAATATAATCAAATTTATAAATATACCCATCAATAAAAAAATAACTTTTAATACTAATTTATCGTTGTTTTCTTTGATTAATAGAAGTCATTAGATTATCGATAATTTAGCATACCTTAACCAAATAGATTCTAATCCCATTTACATTTTAATTATTTTACAAAAAA
Organism: Areca catechu; assembly: GCA_021397845.1. Classification (NCBI taxonomy): domain Eukaryota; kingdom Viridiplantae; phylum Streptophyta; class Magnoliopsida; order Arecales; family Arecaceae; genus Areca; species Areca catechu. Next base: position 38,171,808 of record CM038040.1, read on the forward strand.
AAAAATTATTGAATGAATTTGAAAAGATATTAATTTTTTTTAATAATTATAAATATATTTTATTGGAAGTAATTTGTTAAGGATGAATTATCATAATTTACCGACTACCAACCCTTCCTAATATTCTTTTTTTGAAAAATAAACATGAATATATATATTTTTTTTACCATATATCTTATTTACTTTTTCATACTAAGCAAGATAATTTAATATAAAATTTATCTTTTTATGCCAGATTTCCACCGATCAAACAGGCGATAGTAATAACTTGAACAAATAGACTAACCTTCAAACTTTTATTAAATATATCCCAATAGAAACATTAAGGAAAATAAAGAAAAAAATCATTCACCAACCCATTGAATCAAGATGAACCGGGAAATCCATAGATCAAATCTAGGTCCATGGTTCCGAAGGCAAACCGATCAACAAAAAAGAAATCACTCTTAAATCATCCATCTTTGTACGAGACACCAATGCATACGTTTATTTGGCTTGCTCCAATCTGATGGTCATTGTTTTGATCCAGATACAGGTTATTATCGGCTCGGACTACGTTGTCCTAACCCTCAACCCCGACCCAACCCAACCTAAAATCGGGTTATCGGGTCGGGTCGGGTCGGGTCTTATCGGACTCGGGTAATGACCCGAATTTATTCCCTCATTTTACTGCCATACCCCCTCAGAAGCTACGGGTACAACCTACGGAAGCCCACCCTTCGTGTCGGAATATCTTCCCCCCCTAAATTTTTTTGTTCGTCGATTTTGATTCGGGAAAACCTCGGAAATGGCGAAATTGTTTTGGTTGGAAGCTGTTCTTCCTCTGGGAATCATCGCCGGGATGCTGTGCGTTATGGGCAACGCCCAGTACTACATCCACAAAGCGGCCCACGGAAGGGTGAGATCTAAAAAAACAAGAATATAATTTTTTTTTTGTGTGTGATTTTTGGTTTTATTGCTCTTAAATCTAAGATTTTATCATAGCTGGAAGGTGAATTTTTTACTTATTTTAAATGAATTGTAGCCAAAGCATATTGGGAATGATATGTGGGATGTGGCGATGGAGCGGAGGGACAAGAAGATCATGGAGCAGTATTCTTCCGCCGGGAATTAGGTCAGTTTCTGTTAATTTTATTGTAATGATATCAATTTATTGCCTTCTTTTTCCATTTGATATCTTTTTGTTTGAAGGGTTGGCTATCGGGTTAGGGTTTTGGTGGATTTCGTAGTGAGGTTTGAAGGCATCGAACACTAACCTGTTTGATTGTTTCAACGACATGAAAGAATTATTGGTACTATTAGCAGCTCCAGGTTATTTTTCTTTTGAGTAGAGTCCACCAATTTAATCAATTTCTACTCTTTTTAGATAGCTGAGACCCTGAGTAGAACCCTATTCACGGATTTAAGAATAGCTAACCCATTTTCTGGATACTTAAAATAATGATATTGAGTATTTGATGACATTCCGTCTGCTTGTTAACTTCGTTGCTTTGTTAGTAATATAATGTAAGCATCTTTATCATAACTCTTTGCTTTATAGTTTGATCTATTCTCTTTCACAAGATGGAAAAAGAAATGTTGCATTCTGGTTGTAAAGATGAAGCTTACAGCTTTTTCCATTACAATTTCAACACGAATTGTGCCCAGATTGGTCACCCATATCATTCCTAGTGGGTCCCATAATCAATGATTTTTCTTCCCTTGGTTAGCTTTTCTATGGATGATTCAAATAGGCAAAAGCTGTCTGTTAACCGAGTGTCTATCATCCACAAGCATCTTTTCATGTAATTACATGATATGATTCATCTTTCTCATTCTGTTGATTTGTATATATTCTGAAGCCAAAAGAAAAAAGAAATAAGAATTGTAATTGTAACGGGTTGATTGAGTTTCCCTTTTGAGGGGGCTTAAGTTTAACTTGATTCAGAAGCTTTTGGGCATGCCGGTGTTTGTTTTCAAGCTGCTTTTGAGCATTGCAAAATTTATTTTACGAGTTCAATAAGTTGAGTCACTACAATGTTTAAAACAAACATTTTTTTAGATTTAGATTAGGTTGAAAATTTGTCATGTTTGAATAGGTTTATTATTTGTGGATAGTAAAATGACTGCTAGAAGTGAGGTCGAGAGCAGAAACAAAGTTGGATGCAAGGAGGGAGCACAATTGAAACTCAGTTGCATGCTTGCCATGCATAAGGGGACACTGGTATAAGTACGAGAAGATATTAAGGAGAGTTCCTTATCCACAGCCAAAGGCTAAAGTTTTATTCAAAATGACAATCTTGATTACATTGTCTCATGCATGGCTGATTCATATGTGAGTATAAGGTGGAACATTCCTCCAAGTCTCTGTCTGCAATGTCAATAACATAGTAAGTGTCGGAATTTTTTTCATGTTCCACTGGAAACAACTTACCAAACAACTAATTGTTGAAAACTTCTATGACACTTGATTCAACTACCAACCAACCTAGTAAATGCTGAAGACATGACAGTTCAAAAGAAACTTTGTGTAATGAGCTTAGTGAAGTGAGCTTTATAATGTGTTTTCTTCAGGTTCAATCTATTGACACCTCCATTGTTAAGGAGTGCATCGTAGTTGGCATTTTTTTAAAACGATATTACTTTGTCTAGAATTGTTTTGGTGGCTTTATATGAAGTAACATCGGCATCCAGAAATTTAAAAGAATTATTTCAGCATCTTTTACCATCAGAAAACTCACATCTGGAGGTGGATATATCCTTGGATATTAAATTGACTAAAGTGAAGATAAACCTTATATGAATATGACATTATAATTTGCACAGTTTGGAGGAGGAAAAGGATGCCTTATATATGGTGATCTATCTTGGACCGGTTGGTCATGACAACTTGTTGGCAGTTTTGGAGGAGAGAAATTCTTGTATCCTTCCAAAGAAGAAGACGCTGCTTATTATTGTGAGTAGAACTGTCTTGGACCACTTTAAGAATGGATAGTGTTATGTAAAGATCATCATTGGGGGAAGTTTGATTCAGTATGGTGCAAAGTTGAAATTCTGACTTAGTCTTGAGAAGTCTGGGTCATTGGTGCTATGTTGTTTGTGCAGGTCTTTGGTTGGCCTTTTTCTTCGTACATTTCTCTTCATTTTCCTTTAATAAATTTCCAGGGAGGTTCTCTCTCTTCTAACTCCTATAAAACAAGGAGAATATGATGAGCTTATCTTTCTTATATTTAGAAGATGGAGATAATAGCTTGACTTCTAGGCAATGTTTGGAACGGGAATAGGGGCATGGAATAGGCCCTTATTCCTAGCTATTCCCCCAAACGGGTATAAAAAGTTACGTGGGTCCCACACCTTTTCTTATTCCAGTCAACGGCTCTTATTCTCATTTTGCTATTCCATGCCCCTCCATGGAATAGCCATGTTCCCATTTGTCTTATTACAAGGACAGTTCAGGAAAATTAATTTATTTTTAACTTTAAATTAATGTTAATAAATTTATTTTTAATTTTATATTTAAAAATACCATACTAATAAATTATTTACTTAAATATAAAATATTTACTATAAATTATTATTAATATAAAAAATTATTAATATAAAAAAATTTAAATTAATGTTAGTAAATTTTTAATAGACCATATTAATAAATTATTATTAATATAAAAATATATTTACTTAAATATAAAATTAAATATGAATTTTATAAATCATTTTATCTTATTATTTGATCAGGGATATTTTTGAAATTTCAAAAAATTCCTTTCCTATTCTTGGTGGAATACAGGCTTATTCCCATGTCAACTAAACACTATTTGGAATAACACCGCATTAATTGCACTTGAATAAGGTGGAATATCAGATTTTGATCCAAACAGAAATTGAAAATAACAACAAGAATAGACTATTCTTGAGGAATACCTATTTCTATTCCAGGAATAACTTCTTGCCATCCAAACACTACCCTAGAGTTTGAAGTACTTTGACTTCAAGTGTTTGTCATTCTTGAATTATCTCCATGCCCAAGAATGAAGCTGCATATGTCTTCTAACAAGGACTTCCCTTTCTAAAGTAATTGTGAATTGGACAACCAAAAAGCAACTCTAAAGTGAAACTAGAGTGTGACAATTTATTCCTATAGAGCATCTCTTATGGTAGAATGTTGGTCATCTGAAAGAGATCATTACATTAACAAAATAGATGGAACATTCTACTTGTATAGCGCAAGACATCTCCACATCAAACCTCATGCTTTAATAATTATGAATTGGTTGGTTAGCATAGAACCCTTGATTGAAGGATGTGGATGAGGAGATGAAAATCAAAAAGAGGGTCATTAATTGTCAATCTTGTTAAAAAGGCTTATGGGTATCCACTAGATACTGGAAAGCTCTTCTTCTTATGGCAATAAATGTCAGAGGATCAAAAATATGATGGATGTTAGCATCAAACCATCAGGTGCTACTTGAAAAAGGACTGCATCTGCTTAGGGATTGATCATCATCAACTCATGATCATGATGTATGAGTTGATGGTTTACACCAATGTGATCGCAATGAGTTCTGACCCAGTGGGAGATGTTGACCAAAATTTGCCTATTTTTTTCTTTTTTCTTAATATTCTATTGATTTTTGTTTGCTTTGGTTTCTTTATTCCTGAATTAGAGTTGTTGGTTTTTAAAATTAGCTTGGGTTGGTCTAGAGCAGCTCATAGCCAGCCTTGAAACTATGTCAAGCTCAAAAGTATGAGCCACACGCATTTACTGTCCTATTATCATGGGTACGTGCGTACTCTAGTTTTTTCACCCTTGTCTTTCTGAATGCTCTTTATTCATGCATGAAGTAACAGCTGGCTCAAGTTAGTGCGTTCCTGAGCATGCCTTACACTATGTATTATGTGGTTCATGTGAAACCCATGGACATTCTCTAGCAGGTTTTGATGGCTTAATCTCTGCTTGTGGCATTAAAGTTCACACATTCTGCAAGTTTTATGGAATTTCATCCCCGCACTTGTGTTACTATGAGATGGTTCCATGTGCATGCATGGACACCCTGTAACTTGTCTCTGCCGTGCTTTAGTTTTGGGAATGGTTTGCTATGGACTACATGAACCGTGGAGCAGGATCCAGCACCCCCGTGAATTGTAGTACCTTCACTTGCATGCAGCACATGGGATGCCAAGATTCACAGGTTATTGTAGAATCTGGTCCATGGCTCGCATGGTGTTGAAAAGTATTGTCTGTACTGTTAACATAGGTACAAGCAAAATAAGTCATGTACTTCATATTTACTTGATGTATGCACTTGGCCACTCAGAATTGAAGATTTTGTTATTTGATGAAACACTATCTTGAAAAGGAACATTTTGGTTTGTTACCATGAGCTACTGAACAAGTCTTGTTAATAGATACATCTTGAAGCATTCTAATTTTGATGCCTTGATGCAGGAACTGGTCCATGGGAGAAGGTCATTGCAGGTGCTAATAACATTCTTTCGAGAATCAGAGACGATGTGCTTTAAGGCACCCTGTACCATGCTTTTATTTGTGCTTTTTCTTATTTATGCACATGAGGACCGCAGTTTGGTCGAAGTGGCTAATTCCAGTTGAAATGTTATAGATGGTTGATTCCATAACTGGGGCCATATGTTTGTGAACAATTGGAGAATGCTGCATTGTACTGTTGTTTTGAATGGATCAAATTACTTCATCTCTTTGCTTTCAGATAGAATAATGCCTTTCTGGAGATGTGCTGCTAAAATTGAACTTTTTCCGTGGTCAATTTAATTTTATGTGAAACAGGAAGTTGCCAGGCAGACTAATGTGCATGGTGTGATTTGATTTTGTTTGACTTGTGCTTGATACATATAGTAGAAGATTCGTTTGTGGTTCCACTTCTAATGTCTTATTGGTGGATTGCAGCTCTTCATGCAAGGTTATGCACCATATCTCAAAGTCTCATGAGCAGCATATGATTAATTCTTATCTAAGCATGGTTGTTGTTTTTGGACTGCTGCCGGCTGAAGCAGGATTGGGTTCTCACTGATATGCGAAGAAAAAGAAAGACTTGAATGCGTGAGTTAAGTAAGGTCACAGTTGTAATGGAAAAATTGAAGTATAACTATCAATTCTCCAATTCAAGACAATTAGTAGGATTCTACGCTCGTATGCCCTTGTTATTCTTGTTTTAGGTAGAAATAAATAGGTTCGGGCTAAAAATTGTTCTGACTAATTGATTTTTGAAGTAAAATAATACATGTACCACCCCACCTGATGGCATTTGTCTTTGCATGTTACGTGCATCCTGTATATCAGGTTATTAAGTATCAAAAAATTATTGTTATTAGCTTACAACTATGTTGCATGGTGGGGAAGGTGCTCTAAACTCTTAAACCACTTTAGAGCAGACAATTAGGATTTTTTAAAAAATTATACTCTCTTTGAAAAATATTTACCAACCTAGGTTGTGGGGAATATATTTATCGATATAGGACTTTCCATTCCTTTATCGATATAGGAACCTTCTTTACGCAGGAGATGTTCTGGAGGCAGAAGTCGAGAATGCATTAGATCAAGGAAGGGGACAGGAATGCTAGTTTTTTCACTAGTCTACTATGGTCTGTAGGCACAGAAACTATATCAGAGCTCTGAGGTCTTCTGGAAGATCATGGATTGAGGATGATAATGCTATTAGGGGTCTCATTACCCAGTTCTTTAGATTCAGATGGTCTGTCCTCTCAGGTTCCTACCCATCCTAATTTTCCTCCTCTGGTCATGGTGACTAATCGGGAGAATTGGGATCTCATCAGACCTATTTCTGAACATGATGTTGGCATGCTCTTTGGTCCCTAGGTACTGATAAAGCTCCTGGGTTGGACGGTTTTCCTTTCTTATTTTTTCGACACCTCTGGTGTATTGTTTGGGGTGAGGTTGTGGATGCTGTGCAGAAAATTTTTGTCCAGGGCAGGATGCCGGATTCTTGGAAGCAGACATTTATAACTCTTATTCACAAGCATCATGATGCATTTGAACCCGGACATTATAGGCTTTTCAGTCTGTGTAACACTCTCTACAAGATCCATGCAAAAATTATTGTTCATAGGAAGAAGCCTGTCCTCCCTCATCTTATTTGCCCGGAGCAAGGGGCCTTTGTGGGTGACCGGTCCATTTTGATAATGTCCTCACTGCTCAGGAGTTTATGTTTGATCTCCGGAGGGCTTCAGCCCATCGTTGTCTTATGGCTATTAAACTTGACATGGAGCAAGCCTTTGACCGGATGCACTGGTCTTTCTTGGAGAAGGCTCTTTCTGATTTTGGTTTCCATCCTCGCTGTATTACCTAGATATTAGCTTATATCGTCCACCCACTATTTGCTATTCTCATCAACGACTCTCCTCATAATTCTTTTCTTCAAACATCGGTCTGCGCCAAGGTTGCCCTCTTTTTCCATACATGTTCATTATTTGTGCAACACTCTTTCGCGAGCTCTCCGGGCTGCGACACAGGACCCGAATCTTCTTCCTTACATTCCTGCTCCTGGCGCCCACTCGATCTCGCACCTCATATTTGCATATGACTATTTACTCTTGGAGTGCGCTACTGCCCGTTGTGCTCATGGTTTCAGACGGATTATGGAGGATTATTGCCTTTCTTCAGGCTAGTGTATCAATCTTCTTAAATCTCATATCCATTTCAGCCTGAAGATTTCTACTATTCGTCGTACTATTTCGGAGATTCATGGAGTGCATGAGCATTGCGATGCTTTACACTACTTGGGTGTGCTGATTACTGGAAGAAAACTTCTTAAGGCTGACTGTGGGAGCTTGGTTATGGCCGTCCATGACAGGGTGGAAGGATGGCAAGGGAGAGCCCTCTCATCGATGGGTAGGATTACTTTGATTAGGTCCATTCTCACTTCCATTCCGATCTACTTGTTATCCAATGCCATCATTCCCAAGTCTGTGATCTTGAAGGTGGAGCAATTCATTTGTGCATTCCTATGGGGCAATTCTCCGGCTGCTCGCCGTATTCATCTACTAGGCTGGCATGAGGTTTGCCAGCCGAGGAGTATAGGGGGTCTTGGTATTCACTCTCTAGTTACGAGACGGGAGGCACTTTTGACCAATCATGTGCTAGATACCTTCAGTGTCCTAATAGCATGTAGGCGAGGATGATGTATGCTAAGTATGGCCCTCTTACTTCTGGGGGTTATACTGGTAGAAGGAGGAGATGTTCTGTTTATGGAGGGAGATATCTATTAGAGCTAATGTTGTCATTCCTCGGACCCGGTGGATTGTAGGTTGATGGGGACATCAACTAGCCGAGAATCTGAAGTAGCCCAGCCCAGAACTTGAAGCCCGGCCCAGAACCTGAAGCCCGGCCCAGCCCAGAACCTGAAGCCTAGCCCAGCCCATAACTTGAAGCCCAGCCCAGCCCAGAACCTGAAGCCAGCCCAGTTTAAATCCTGAAGCCCCAAATCTTGAAGTCGATGCAGCACATATCCCGGAGCAGCATGGGTCCTGGAGCAGCACGAATCCTGGAGCACATCCAAATGAAGATAAGTATAAATATTTTAATGGGTGTATGAGGGATTGGGATATTTTGAAATTTTAGGATTAGTTTCCGTACATTTTTATCGTTGTTTTAGGATTTAGTTAGATTAGTTTGTTTTTAATAGTTATCTCAGATCAGGATATCATATATCTCAGATTAGCCTATTTAATTATTTTATCATTCTTCGAATAAGAATTAGACGATGAATATTTGGGAAGAGAAAATAAAAACTCCTGGTTAAGGAGAGGGTGCTGATCCCCTACATGGTTGCTCTGGTTAAGAGTGGGTGGGTAACCCGACCATTATTTTTCTTTGTTCTTCCTAAATTTTTCATTCCGTCTTTCTTCTATATCTTGTTCTTTCCCTTTTAACCTTCTCTATTCCCTCCTTCCAAACTATGAATCAACCATCGAGTCATCTTCCTGAATCTGCCCAACTGCCATCTCCCCGGATTCATTCGAGTACCATCCGATCCCCATCGCTCCTGCATGCCCCGTCCGTGCGGAAGCACCGTGCGGCCATCTTCCCCACCGTGCCACCAACTCTATCGATCAGCCATTTCCCACCACTGTCGAACTGTCTCCCACCACCGCACGGCCTCCATCTCTAATCCCATCTCTGGCCAAGACCGAGCGCACCACCGCCTCTTTCGCCTGTGAAATGCACCGTGCCGAGCCATCCACCGTAGCCCTCGATACCGCCATCCCTCTATTTTTCGAAGTTGTCCACCGACCAAGCCGAGAGAGTGACGCCCTCTCCTCGATGACCGATCATTTCCAAGACTCCATCAGCTGTCTCCTCCACCCAGATGCTGCCGGATTCCTGCCGCACGAGCCACCACACCTGTAGATCGAAAATCTCCCTCCAGTCCAGTGCCCTCGTCCATCTCCTCCGCTCCCAGCCAGCCGTCCGTCTCCTCTGCCCCCAGCCCATGCTCGTGACACCTCACCGGCGCCTGCCCGGCTCCCTGCTGCCATGATGCCCGATGCCCGCCGGAGAGCCCGTGCCTTCATCTCCCGTGTCGCTGCCGTCATGCCAGTGCCGTCGCCAGAGAGACCACCGGTGAAACCCGCCGGACTTCCCTCCGGAAAAACCCCCTCTCTGGTTAGCATAATCATGAAAGCATTCACACGATCGTGAATGCAAAGCCGGCTACCCAATGCCGACTTTAAAAAAGTAGAGAAAAAAAATCGTTAGGGAAAAAAATTGAAAAAGGAAAATACAGAAAAAAAAGGAAAAGAAAATAGAAAAAAAATATGAAAGAAAAAAAATATGAAAAAAAGGGTTTATTTGAATAAAAAGTTTTTGGAGAAAATAATTTGAGCTTGGTTGAACCTAGCCTAAAGGTCTTTCCTAGCGACCAACGATCCACCCCTAAAATAATCCTGATCGGGGTTCATCCCGCATTAGTTTTGGTATCAGAGCAAGGGTTAGGTTAGGTTAGTCATTTTTAATTACATTATTTGTATTAAAAAAAATTTCAATGTGTAGACCATGTGCATCCTGAAGCTAGAAGATTGTTGAAGCCTGACTCGACGGAGTCGAGTTCTCCTCACCTCAAGAGAATGATGGGCACATCGACTAGCCCAGATTCTAAAATAGCCTAGCCCAGAACCTGAAGCCAGCCCAGCCCAAACCCCGAAGTCCCAAATCCTGAAGTCGATGCAGCACATATCCCGGAGCAGCTTGGATCCTAGAGCAGCATGAATCCCGGAGCACTTCCAAATAAAGATAAGTGTAATTTTTTTATGGGTATATGAGGGATTGGAATATCTTAAGATTTTAGGAATAGTTTCCGTATGTTTTTATTGTTGTTTTAGGATTTAGTTGGATTAGTTTATTTTTAATAGTTTGAATATGTTAGGATTGAGATTGAGGTATCTAAGATCAGGATATCGGATATCTCAAATTAGCCTATTTAATTATTTTATCATTCTTCGAATAAAAATTAGGTGATGAATATTTGGGAAGAGAAAACAAAAACTCCTAGTTAAGGAGAGGGTGCTGATGCCCTACATGGTCGTCCTGGTTAATAGTGGGCGCTGAAGCCTGGGTGGATAACCCAGCCATTATTTTTCTCTTTTTTTTCTAAATTTTTCATTCTGTCTTTCTTCTATATCTGTGTTCTTTTCCTTTTCACCTTCTCTGTTCCCTCCTTCCAAATTATGAAACAGCCATCGAGCCATCTTCCCGAATATGCTCGACCGCCATCTCCCCGGATTCGTTCGAGTACCATCCGATCCCCTTCGCTCCTGCACACCCTGTCCATGTGGAAGCACCGTGCCGGCCATCTTCCCCACCGTGTCGCTAACTCCGCCAATCGACCATTTCCCACCACCGTTGGACTGTCTCCCACCACCGCACGGCCTCCATCTCTAATCCCATCTTTGCCCAAGACCGAGCACACCATCGCCTCTTTCGCCTGTGAAATGCACCGAGCCGAGCCATTCACCGCAGGCCTCGGTATCGTAATCCCTCTATTTTCTGGAGTCGTCCACCGGCCAAGCCGAGAGAGCGATGCCCACTCCCTAATGATCGATCATTTCCAAGACTCCTTCAGCTGTCTCCTCCACCCAGATGCTACCGGATTCCTGCCACATGAGCCACCACACCTGTCGACTGGAAATCTTCCTTCGGTCCAGTGCCCTCGTCCGTCTCCTCTTCTCCCAGCCAGCCATTTGTCTCTTCCGCCCCCAGCCCATGCCTGTGATGCCTTACCGGCGCCTGCCCGGCTCCCTGCTGCCATGATGCCTGACGCCCGTCGGAGAGCCCGTGCCTTCATCTCCCATGCCGCTGCCGTCATGCCAGTACCGTCACCGAAGAGCCCACCTGTGAAACCCGCTGGACTTCCCTCCGGAAAGCCCCCCCTCGGGTCAGCACGATCGTGAAAGCATTCACATGATCGTGAATGCAAAGTCGGCTACCCAATGCCAACTTTAGAAAAGCAGAGAAAAAAAAATCGCGAGGAAAAAAAAGTGAAAAAGGAAAAGAAAATAGAACAAAAATATGAAAAAAAAATGGTTTATTTGAATAAAAAGTTTTTGGAGAAAATAATTTGAGCTTGGTTGAACCTAGCCTAAAGGTCGTTTCCTAGCGACCAACGATCCACCCTTAAAATAATCCTGATCGGGGTTCGTCCCGCATCAGTTTTGGTATCAGAGCAAAGGTTAGGTTAGGTTAGTCATTTTTAATTATATTATTTGTATTAAAAAAAAATTCAGTGTGTAGACTATGTGCATCCTGGAGCCTGAAGATTGCTGAAGCTTGACTCGACAGAGTCGAGTTCTCCCCACCTCAAGAGAATGATGGGGACATCGACTAGCCCAGAATCTGAAGCAGCCCAGTCTAGAACCTGAAGCCAGCCCAGCCGATAACCTAAAGCCCAACCCAGTTCAGAACCTAAAACCCAGCCCAGCCCAGAACCTGAAGCCTAGCCCAGCCCAGAACCTGAAGCCAGCCCAGCCCAAACCCTGAAGCCCCAAATCCTGAAGTCGATGCAGCATATATCCCAGAGCAGTATGGATCCTGGAGCAGCATGAATCTAGGAGCACATCCAAATGAAGATAAGTGTAATTTTTTTATGGATGTACGAGGGATTGAGATATCTTAAAATTTTAGGATTAATTTTCATATATTTTTATCGTTGTTTTAGGATTTAGTTGGATTAGTTTATTTTTAATAGTTTGAATGTGTTAGGATTGAGGTTGAGGTATCTGAGATCAGGATATCAAATATCTCAAATTAGCCTATTTAATTTTTTATCATTCTTCGAATAAGAATTAGGCGATGAATATTTAAGAAGGGAAAACAAAAACTCCGGGTTAAGGAGAGGGTGCTGATGCCCTACATGGTCGCTATGGTTAAGAGTGAGTGCTGAAGCCTGGATGGGTAACCCAACCATTATTTTTCTTTTCTCTTTCTAAATTTGTCATTTCGTCTTTCTTCTATATCTATGTTCTTTCCCTTTTCACCTTCTCTGTTCCCTCCTTCCAAATTGTGAATCAACCACCGAGCTATCTTCCCGAATCTGCCCGAGTGCCATCTCCCGGATTTGTTCGAGTACCATCCGATCCCCATCGCTCTGCATGCCTCATCCATGCGGAAGCACTGTGCCAGCCATCTTCCCCACCATGCCGTCGACTTCGTCGATCGGCCATTTCCTACCACCATCGGACTATCTCCCACCACCGCATGGCCTCCATCTCTAATCCCATCTCCGCCCAAGACTGAGCGCACCATCGCCTCTTCCGCCTGTGAAATGCACCGCGCCGAGCCATCCACCGCAGCCCTCAATACCGCCATCCCTCTGTTTTCCAGAGTCGTCCACCGGCCAAGCCGAGAGAGCGACGCCCTCTCCCCGATGATCGATCATTTCCAAGACTCCATCAGCTGTCTCCTCGCTTAGATGCTACCGGATTCCTGCCGCACGAGCCACCACACCTGTCGACCAGAAATCTCCCTTCAGTCTAGCACCCTCGTCCATCTCCTATGCTCCCAACCGGCCATCCGTCTCCTCCGCTCCCAGCCCACACCCGTGATGCCTCACCGGTGCCCGCCCGGCTCCCTGCTGCAATGATTCCCGTTGCCCACCGGAGAGCCCGTGCCTTCATCTCCCGTGCCATTGCCATCATTCCAGTGCCATCGCCGGAGAGCCCATCGGCGAAACCCATCAAACTTCCCTCCGAAAACCCCCCCTCTAGTCAGCACAATCATGAAAGCATTCACACCATCGTGAATGCAAAGCTGTCTACCCAATGCCGACTTTAGAAAAGCAGAGAAAAAAAAACCATGAGAGAAAAAAAAGTGAAAAAGGAGAATATAGAAAAAAAGAAAAAGAAAATAAAAAAAAATTGAAAGAAAAAAAAATTGAAAAAAAGGGTTTATTTGAATAAAAAGTTTTTGGGAAAAATAATTTGAGCTTCATTGAACCTAGTCTAAAGGTCGTTTCCTAGCAACCAACGATCATCCCTAAAATAATCCTGATCGGGGTTCATCCCGCATCATGGGTGATGGTAGGTCTATTGATTTTATGGGTGACCCTTGGATTTCGGACCTTTCCTTATCCCAGTAGACCTTCATCTCTATGGAAGCTCTGCAGTCTCTATCCATTCCTAGTTACTTTCCTTGGATGGCTCTCACTAGGATATGGAAACTGTTAGTCAGATTTTTGGTCCTATTCTAGATGAGAGGGTTCAGGCCATTGCCTTACCGGTTCATGCCACTGCTGATGTCAGGGTGTAAAGGTCTTCCTCCCTCCCCAGAGTTGTAATGGCAGATCTTTATCACTGGGACCACCTCGAGCCCAATAGGAGCCTTGATATTTGCTGGATTTGGAGATTGGGAATTCACCCGAGAGTCAGTTTATTCTTGTGGAGGGTCACGTGGAGATGCCTTCCCACTAGAGCCTTCCTCATTTCGAGAGGTATTTAGGTTCTCTCTATTTGCCCTGTGTGTGGTGGCGATATTGAGACCCTGGAGCACGTGCTATTCCTCTGCCCTAGGGCTGCTCTTATTTGGAGACTGGTCGGTCTAGACAGTCTCCTTACATCTTCTATAGATTGTGTACTTTCCTTTCTGGACCGGCTCCTTTTGACTACTATCACCACTCTCGTATTCTTCCAGCTTATGTAGCCTATCACACCTGGCTCATCAGGAATGAACTGGTCTTCAACTCCAAAACTAGTTCGGCCAGATTTATTATGGAGAGAGCCAATCTTTAGGCTTCCGAGTACCTCATGACGACGGTGACGACCTTCAAGACCTGGGGCTTCAGCTCGATACCTCAAGTGCCTAGTCAGGCTTTCATGTCTTGGGAGCCCCTCCTCCAAGGTTTGTCACCGTCAGCTTCGACGAAAGTGTTAGGGGAACTCGGGATGGTGTAGCTTTTATTATTCGTGGCCCTGGTCCTCGCCTTTTGGTAGCTGGGGGGTGCCACCTGGTCAAGCCTACTGTCCCTGCTACGAAGCTTCGAGGTGCTTGGGCGGGAGTGCGCTATGCTAGGAGGCGTCTTTATCTGGATCATCTGATCATTGAGGGAGATTCGACTACTGTTATCATGTGGATCCAGGAGGCTCGGCATTGGGTACCGGCTCATCCTCTTCTTAGAGATATTGTGATGTGGGACAAGATGAGATGAAGGACCATCGGCGAGCTGAGAAGTCACCAAAGATTAGGATACCACTAGATTTTTATTTTTTTTTCTTTTCTAAGGAGGTGGTAAGGGAAACAATGAAGATAGAAGACATAAGTTTGGACTCTCATGGACTTTGGGACTCACACTCACGGAGAGACCTCTCACCTCTAGGGCATCTCACCCATCTCACTACATGGAGCTGTTAGGATAAATCTCAAAGGTCATGAGGGCAATAAAGAAGATGGAATCAAAAAGGAAAGGGATAACTAGACATGATATGAAGTAACATGTCTGGGGATGCACCTCTCGTGCTCTCTTTACGGAGCGATTGATTTGCACCTCTCGTGCTCTCCTTGTAAAGTGAAAAGTGGGCCTCTCACCCTCTCCATGCTTGGAGTGAAACAATGGCACACAACCAAGAGAAAGAAGAAAACTTCAAACTTTCATTTTATTCATCAAGTGCCTTCTTACAAGGGGTTAGGAGGTATTTATAGGCCTCCATAGAATTCATTTACAAGGGATAAGGCTAACCTAACCAACATTAGTTGTAACTAATTTGATTATAACAAATAGGTAGGTTATAATAAGATTAGTTGTAACTAATTTTGTTATAATAAATAGGTAGGTTATAACAAGATTAGTTGATTGGTTGTAATAATAAGAGGTTAGTAGTTGTAACTATAGTTGGTTGCACCAATTAGCACATACGGCGGGATGATGCAACCTTCCTTGCTGATGTGGCATCCTTATTGGAGGGTGAAGTGAAGAATGAAGTGGCATTCTACATGGCAAGGTGGTTGGGAAGTTGTTCCAAGTAGTTGAAGGGGGGTTGCAAGTAGTTGAATTAGTTGACGCTCAAGAAGGAAGTTGATGATATGGCATCCAAGGAGGTAGTTGGCTTCATGTGGCGCCCCCTTGCTGATCTCCAATCCAGATCTGATCATCAGATGGCTCTTGGATCATCGGATAGCTCTCGGATCTCCATCATATTACATTCTTGTTGCATGGCTACTTCATTTGTTTTGTGAGGGTATCTATCAGGAGGCTAACTCGGCAGCACACCGTGTGGCTTCCTATGTCGTGAACCATTCTAGTGAAGTCTTATGGACTGACCTGGGGGATGCCCCGGGTCCCTTGCGGGATATTGTTCTTTTAGACTTTCTTGGATATGTTCACTGTAGATCTGTTCGATGAACGCTTCGTTTGACAAAAAAAGCAACGAATCTTTTTCAAAATAATATTTTTAATAAATATTTATTAAAATTATTAAATATTTATTAAAATAAAATAATAGAATGCTATGTTGAGAAGTGGTAGGCCATATACGTGGCTTCATTTTGAATCAAATCACATGTTATACATGTGACTTCCAATTTTAAATATTTAATAAATATTTTTTTAAAAAAATTAAAATATAATAAAAAAATATTTTTAAAAAAAAAAATTGAGTGAAATCATATGCTATACCTACAACTTTATTTTGGAAATAAACTTCTAATTCCAAATATTTAAAAAAAATAAAATTTAAAAAAATATTTAAAATATAATTAAAAAATATTTTATTTTAAAAATAAGGGGTTATTAAAAGAATTAGAGGTCATTGGTTTCTCTCCATCAATCTTGCCACATTGATGGTTGGCATGTGCGATGAAACCCATGTCGACTTGGCGGTCAAACCCATCATACAGCATGATCAAATCTTGGGGGCACGGACGAGTTGGTGCTCGTGGTGCCCTAGGCTCATACAGACATCACCATGCTAGCATTCCATCACCTCCGATCCTGCCACTCAATGAATATTACATCCCATCATGCCGTACTGATGGTATTGAATATGATACTGCCACCATTATAACCGATACACGCACAACATAGAACTATATTATAATATATAATATATAATTTAATATATTATAATATATTAATTATTTTAAATATAAAATATTTATTATAATATACTTATAATTTTAATAATATTATAAAATAAAATTTATTATAATATATAATAAATAATATAATAATATATTAAATATATTAAATTATAATTCATGTCCATCGATAACTTCTACCCTCTTGGCAATGATGATGATGATCCCATAAACATCGACTCGATCTCAGAGGCTCAGACAACTATACTGGTACCAAGCAGGATGTTAAGTGGCGAGTCAATTTTGAGACATCTACAAGTCTCTTGATTTTTTTAAAAATGATATTATTTAAATAAATATTTATTAAAAAAGGTGTTCCAGTTTTTATTTATGAATGTAAGTTTTTTTGGATGGCGCATGGCATCAGGTGGTCACTGCGTGGCTTGAGAAATCATAGCTGGTAGCTGCAATTTCTGCCTGAAATCACTTATGGAACATGCGATTTCAAGTAGAAATCACAGCTACAAGCTACAATTTCTCAGCCGAGAGGTTATAAGATGTTTTTTTTCTTTCTCGTGCATCTTCTTCTCTCTCAACATCTTGGCCCCATCTCCCCCATCTCCCCCAAGCTTTCTTTTCCCCTATCCCACTCACGGCCCCATTTTCCGGAGTTGTTGTCCCCCCTGTCCCACTCCGGTCCGGTTTTATTTCGGTGCTCTTGTTGCTCTATTTTCTGTGTAGATCCGACTCAAGTATAGTCCGGTCCAATCCAAGTAGTTTCCGCTCTCCAGATCTAACTTGTAGTTCGATCATAGTTAATCTGGTCTAAAAAATTTATTCTCTTTCCTATCCTGTATAGCAGGTATATTTCTTGATTTTTTATTTTATTTAATTATTGAAATGTTATTATTATAATTTCTTGCTTGTTATAGTTATTTTTTGTATTTAATCATTAAATTCTTGAAATTTAATATTTTGGTATCATGATTTTTTTATTTTTTTAGCAATGTAATTGTATAATGTTGTTTGATATTTGTATATTTTAGTTATTTGTTATGCTTATATTATGATTTAATATTTATAAAATGATATCCTTTTAGAGATAAGTTTATATTTTGATGTTGAAAAAAATAGGAGAGTAGTATTAAACCTTGAGAAAATAGTAGGCTAATAAATATTTATAATTAATTTAATCAAAATTAGAAAAGATAATATATGGTATTTATGTTAAAATTAATAATAAATTGAATTTGTAAATGTAGATGAAATTATAAAGGTAAAAAAATTCAGTTATTAAGTTTAAATATGTATAAAATTCTTGAAATTATTTTGTTATGAATTAATGACTTAAATTATTTTATTATTATAGAATTTAAATATTTAATTAATTATAAAGGAATATATAATTATATAAGAATAATATATTAATATAGATATAATTAATTAATATAGAAATATAAATAATTGATATGTTTAATATAAATATATTATGATGTTAATACTAAATAATTAAAATATATAAATCTTTAGAGAATGTAAATAAATAATTAATTAAACATGATTTTGTCATGAAATATAAGTAATTTATTAGTTTATTAGTAAAGTTAATAAAATACATGCTATATTAATTAAATAATAATGAAATTAATTAAAAGTTAATAGTAGTATAATAAAATATATTAGATAAATAGAATACATTATAAATATGATATAATCTATTTGAAATAAATGATAAATTATCATATGTTTGCTAAATATTTAAAACATATGAATATTTATAGCTTGTAAATAATTATTTAATTGAATTGAATACATGTGGCATAAAATTAATATATGAAATTATATTTAAAGTTAGTAATATATATGATGTATTAATATAAATTTGAAAATCATGTAGTACTTAAAAATATTAATGGTATGATAAAAAACATCGTATAAATAGAAGATCTTGATAAATTTAAATAAAGTTTAGTATGAATAATAATTATCTAAAATTTAAAAATATTTAAAATATATAAATAATTAAATAATAAAAATTAGAGAGTTATGGTACATAAATAAATTATTAAGTTATGAATAAAGTTGTTAATTCATACACTACATTAATTATATTATAAATTTATTTATTAAAAAATGTAATCACGGTATATAAAAAAATTATTTGAGTAGAAAATTAGAAATATGTAGCATGCATGTTTGTAATTTTATTTTTTTATTTTTAGATGTGTAGCATGAATATTTATAGTATGTAATATGTAGAAATTATTATTATTGACAAAATTATATTTTGAAATTATTTCTTAGGTTAATCATTTGATTTTTTATATTTTTTTTATAAAATTTGTATTGCATTGAGCCGTAGACCCATCAATTGATTAATATGCATATTCTATAGATCTGTATACTTTTATAAAGTTATATGGATCTGAGAATTATGCACATTAATCAATTAATTATTCAATTTGAATAGTTTAGAAATTGTAATTAATTTTATAGGTAGCTTAAAGTAATCAAACGATGTGCAATGGAGACAGAATGAAATTTCAAGCAATATTTTTTTTAGTTCTCCGCACATATAATTATTTGTATACGGAGAACTAAGAAAAAATACTGTCAAAATTTTATTCAATCTCCGTGGCACATTGTTTAATTACTGTAAGCTGACGTGTAATATTAATGCAATTCCTGAATGGGATATAACCTTTCTTTACCTAGTAGTTGGTGATAGGATGCATCTATCATTTAAATCATCATAAACTCTGTATGTATATATTAATTAAAAATATATTCAGATCTATATTTATTTACTTAATAAAATAATTACTTTTTTAATTAGTTTTTTTAATGATGTCATTATATATTTTGAGAAAGTCATCTCTAAATATATTTCATTTATTAAACATGTAGGGTATAATGAAGAAAATAATCATAGCCTTATGTTATATTAATGGTTCTATGATTAATGAAAAATAGGTATTGAATACAATCAGGAATCGAAAAAGATAATTAGAATTAAAAATGGTATGACATTCAAAAAGTTGAAAAACAAAATATATAGTCTTTCATATAGATAGAACTGAAAAAATAATATTGATCATTTATAGATATCTGCAAGTTGTGCAGCCGACATTTGTAAAGTATGAACATGTTCTACTAATCGATGATGAAAATATGGAGATAATATTTTTAACTATCAGTTCACATCCACGTATATCGGGTGTAGAGTTGTACACAGATATCCAAACTGTTAAAGCTCCTAAACCTGTTTACAAACAGGATGATTATGAAGTAGTCACTTAACATATAGTAAGAACTCATGTAAGTAAATATGTTATATCATATTATAGTCTGAACATCATAGATAATATTATGAAAAATACTGGTTCAAGATTTACACAAGATCCGTTATATATAGTGGATAGTATCGTGCCAGAGAGTAATATTATATAAGCATCGGTATATATAGCTACTGATGATATGGTGCATGTAGATAATTAACTTTTTAATGAAAATGATGAAGAAAGTGAAGATGATGTGGCTGATGAATGTAATGAAACTGGTATGTCAGAACCTATATGAAGTCTACAAGACATCTTTGTTCTAAATTATACTACATTTGAAGCTCCTTCCGAAATATTCACTCAGGTTGATTGGATTGCTGTTAATGTATCCATGATTATACATTGTAAGAACAATATATTATATGGCAAAGAGATGAAAAATTACATAAAGAACTTTGCTTTATAGATAAGATATAATTATAGACTGCAGTAAAGCAGTATTCTATTGAAAGACATCATAAATTCAAGGTTATTGAGTCCAATCCCAATTTATGGCTTGTTAAATGTAAGAATAGAGAGTCGGGATGTCAATAAATGTTGAGAGCTATTAAACGCATGATTATATTGAGATCTCACGATATATTGGTCCCATACATGCATATCCATAATGATGTCTCGGGATCATTCTGGACTGGACTCTAAATTAATTACAAATGAAATACAGGATCTGGTGAAAGAAATTTCTACAATTGCTATTGCTAGACTCGATACAGTAATAAAGAATAAATACAAATATACATCTAGTTATAGAAAATTATGGGATACCAAGCAAAAGGTAATAACCATGCTGTTCGGGGATTGGGATATGTCATATAATTTGTTGTCAAAATGGTTGCATGCTGTAAAAGAATTTAATCCCAGCTCTTGGATGAAATTCATCAGCACTCCTACTGGTATTCCATCTTATGTTTAATTTGATCATATTTTCTGGGCCTTTGTACCCTCGATTGAAGGGTTTAAGTACTGTCGACCGGTTATAAGGGTTGATGCTACTTCCTGTATGAAAAGTATAAGAAGTTGATGATTGTAATTGCTGTTGGTAGGAATAATCAGATATTTTCACTTGTATTTGATATTATCAATGAAGAATTAACTGATACATGGGGTTGGTTCTTAGCTTAAATAAAAAATTTTGTTACATCATGTCAGGATATTTGTCTAATTTCTGATCGACATGCTGGTATACTTGCTGCAGTGTAGAATGAGTATCTAGGTTGGCAGCCACCGAATACTTATCATGTTTATTACCTGTGTCATGTGGCAAGTAATTTCAATTCAAATTTTGTGATCCAAAATTAAGAGATGTCATGAAAAAAGCTGGAATGCAAACATAATTTAGAAAGTTCCAAAAATATATAAGGAATATTGAAAATTTTAATTTAGAAGCTATTCAGTGGCTAAATGATATCCCTTAGAGAAATGGACACGTTCACATGATGATAGATGACGATATGGGATGATGACAATAAATATATCCGAGTGTTTCAATGGAGTTTTAAAAATATTTGATTTCTGCCAATAACTGCATTGGTGCAGTTGACTTTCTTTCGACTTGTATCATATTTTGAAGGTGACGTACTTAGGTAAATGATATACTTGACAGAAATGAAAAATTTACTCCTTTTGTTATGGGATATGTAATGTCCAAGCAAGTCAAAGATATATCGCATACAATTACAAGATTCAATAGAGCTAGTGGCTTATTTCAAGTCTAGACCGCAAGGCATGGACCAAACATGAATAGAGATGACAATACATAGGTGATTGTATCTTTTGCTATTAAATAAAAAAATATTATATATTATGTTGTATATATGTTGATTTATGATTTTTAAAGTTGTAGGTTGTGCGTCTTTCACAGCAGACATGTACGTGTCAGAAATGGTAATATTATCATTTACTTTGCTCTCACATCATGGCTGCATATGCACATGTTGCTATTGATTTTTATAGATATGTTGATCGATGCTATATTTTATATAACTATCATCAAACTTATGCACCACAATTTTAACCAATTCCGTATAAAAAATATTGGTTCCAACAGAGTGGAGATGGTATCATTATACCTGACAAAAATAGGTTACGACATAAGGTTAGGCCACATTCCACAAGGTTAGGAACGGTATGAATGTTAAAGAAGCTGACAACAAACGCAGGCGTACAATCTATAAGGAGGAAGGACATGATAGATGGTCATATCCAAGACTTTTACAAGTAGATTAGTTATATTATATAAATCACATTTCATAGGTATTTTAAGGTACATCAACTAATTCTCTTATTTATGCGATATTTATTTATTGATTATTGCAACAACTATACATATATATTTTCACTATTCAAATCTTATTGATGTGTCAGGATTGGAGTTGGTTGTCGCTTCGAGAGTGCTATCAAATATTAATGGTTGATGTCATTATTTTGTATTATGATTGATGGACTATAATTCTACTGGATGGTTTGTGTGTATTGTTGTTCCTATCTTTGCGTGTATGACTGTTTTTATATGAATTTATATTATGTTTGATCGTTTAACATATTTTAATTAATTTTTAAGAAATAAGTAGTTTGTTAAGTGGAGTTTGTGATTGCTTGATTAATTTCCTTTAAGTTATTGTATATCACAATTATGGATCCCGGTCCTTCAGATTGTAGCATACTTTACGATCAGGATTCATGTACATCATGCTTAGTACGAGACAGGCATGATATTAGTATTTTGCACCATCGATGTCAAGAGTTGGTTATGTATAGATCGATACCACTTGATAGGAACATATTGCCTCTTTTGATGTAGTCTAGATTTTATGGTCTTGCTTATGTGGAATTTATTAAATTGGATTGGCATTTGATTACCGCTCTTGTCGAGCGCTGGCATCTAGAGACACATGCATTTTATTTTCTGCAGAGATAGTGCACCATCACCCTTCAAGATATTGCTATTCAGCTAGGTTTGCCAGTTGATGGTTTACCGGTGACAGGTACTACATAGGTAGATTGGAGATAGCTTTGTCAGAATTTATTAGGAGTTATCCCACCACATGGTAGACTCTAGGGATCACGATTGAGCCTAGTCTGGCTAGCTGAGCAGTTTCATGAGTTAGCTTTTGATACCGACGAGATAACTATACAGCACTATGCTCGAGCTTATATTTTGTAGCTGATGGATGGATGTTTATTCATGGATAAATTTGGAAGCTCGATGCATCTCATTTATTTTGCAGATGGAGAGATGTTTTTTCTTTGACGGAGATATCTACACATGCGGTCTCTTCATATCGAGACTTACTAAATCACTCGAGAGTAGAGCAAGTGACAACTATAGCTTATCCTTTTTTTAACAATTGGTGATTCTTATATTTTATTATTTAATGAATTATGCTTCATATTCTTTATAAAGGTGATATGATAGTCATATACTGCTGATATTCTTGTACATCTACTAGATTACTGCTTGCATGGTCAGAATATCCGGTATACTCCAGTGCCACTTGTATATTTTCATATAGTAGAGTGGCACTTTGCTGATAAAGTGATGTGCCAGTTCGGGATCTGATAGATCATACCAGAGTAGTGTCATACGGATTCTGCACTGCATCGTATCGATCTCATGGGACGATTCGAGCAGGACTGGTCAGTCACTCATTAGCATTATATTCAATTATGGATGAGCCGACATGATTATATTATAGATGGTGCTCCAATTGATGGTATCATGGATTATCATGATCCCTATATGCAGTGGTACCATAGATCACTCGGTGTTTCATCAGTCATGATGGTGCAATGTATGATTACCTGGCACAAAATTTTATATTTTCTATTTAATAATCTTAATGTATACTTATTTTATTTCTCGAAACTCATTAATTGTTTACAACTTTTAGAGCAATGGCATCACGATGATACATAATCTTGCTCAGCCAAGTTCCATATCGACGGCCTCGCAGACTATACAGGAGCTTTGTCATTTCGTCCTTCATACTGTCGATGAGCATGCACATATCCCGTTAGGTGCATTTGCTCAGGAGGTCGACAGAGAGGATGAGACTCTTTCGCCTTTTCCATATGCATCTTCATCGGGAGCACATCTTCCAGCTTAGCACAGACAAGGTCCTCGACGATATAGTATCTCTCCATATCCGATGCCCGAGTTTACATCATATATGTCCATGCCCAATTACCTTTATGATGATGTGAAACAGTTCACATTTATTGAGGATGTAGCTGCACATTTTGATTATACTGTTGCACCGGACTACATGATGAATCATGATTATTCAGGACATGGAGGACAGTGTTATGGCGAGGGATCATTGCATCAGGTATCTGCACAGCAAGCATGCACTGATGTAGAGCATATGATAGAGATCAGGGACCAGTGAAGTTGAACCAATGCATCGTCGAAAGTAGCCTGCACGCAAGAGAAGACGACCACCTTGTGGATTTAGAATCTTTATTTTTTTATTTATATATTTCATTTATAAAATTTTATTCTAAATTATTATATTTGTTATTAACAACTTGAATGATAATTATTTCAAAATTTTCATCGATGACATGTGATTTGTTATGCGATATATATTTTAGAAAATAATATAAAAATATTTAGAACAAAATATTTAAATCCATTAATTTTGATTTGTTAAGTTTAGAATATATTTTTTAAATTAACCATACAAAAAATATCTACAAAACTCATAATCCATATTTTCTAATAAAAATGTACCTTAAATATATACTAATTTTTTTGATAATTAAATCAAAATCAGATAATATATTTCAATATATTAATATTTTATATTTTAATAATTCTTAATTATATTAGTTAATATTAATATATTTTTTAATAGATTTTGATTCAATATATTACTTAATAATAATCAACTACGATAAATATTCAATAATTTATATATATTTAATATAAATATTTTTTTTAAAATTACTTAAAGAGATAAAAGAGGATGGAAAAAACTATTTATATTAATTATTTATTATAATCTTTATACAATAAATTATCTACACTTTAACTGATATTATATTATAATATACTGTAATAATATATATTACATTATTTATAAATAATATCATTTAATAATTAATTTATTAGATTCATAATATTAAATGAATATTATTTAATTATTACTTTATTTTTTCTATAAATAGAATACATAAAATATTTAAATAAATTAATTTTAATTTTTTTATATTATGTTGATTTTTAATTATTTATAAAATATATATTAAATCTTAAATGAGAGTTAAAAAAATTGCAGCACTGTAATAATATATATTATGTTGTTTGCAAATAATGTAATTTATTTATTATATTGTTTACAAATAATTTATAATATTAATTTATTAAATTTGTAATGAAAAATAAATTTTATATAATAATTACTTTATTATTCCTATTATTAAATTTATTTAAATTCATTAATTCTAATTTTTTTAGTTACAGAATACATATTTTAAAATAACTATACAACATATATTTACCAAATTCGTAATCTACATTTTTTTTTGATAAACCGGACTGTGCATCATACAATCCTAGAAAAGATACATCCTAGGGAATCAGATAATAAAACATCTCTGAAAGGTGCTGGTGTGTCGAGTAACGTAGTCCAAGAGACATCGCCAGAGTTATTCGCCATAAAAGAAATCATCCAATAGCAATCGAGTTGGCTTCATAGTAGACATGCCTAACATAGAATCCTAAACATCCCCATAAGAACGAAATAATTCCAAAGCTGAGGATGAACAAGGGTGTAGCGAAAAGCCGATGGATCCAAGAGATGTTCGTCCAAGAGATGTTCGTTGAGGAGTCCCTTGTAAGAAAATTTAACTTTAAATCTATATATTCAGTTTTTGATAACAATTTAATAATTATCAAATAATATATTTTAATGAAGTAAATAATGTCAGGACGGTCAATGCACATGTCCGATGTTGAAGCATGATATGAAGACGAGACACATATTTCGCGCGCGAGGGACGCGCGTCGAGGCCCTACGCGCGTGCGGGCAATGGCCACAGCAAGACCAGCCACAGGGCACGAATAATCAAGGCATAGCATGTTCGAGCGCGATGTATCGACTGTGTAGGCACAAGACAAGGCATGGTCTATCGAAGGACGATGGATGCAAGCTGGCACAGAACATGGCACGGTCGGCCGCTTATCATACCACAGCATGGCGCGGGGCTCACGAGGGCATACCACGGTCGGATGATGGGCATGGCACGTGGAGACGCAAGACGCGCCCAGACTTGAAACATTAAAACATTAATATAAAAATATATATTAAATTATTTTGAAATAATGTAATTAATTAATAAAATTAAAATTTTAATGTAAAACAATTTTCATTTATTATTTTTTAATATAATATCTAAATTTAAATTATGTTTATTTTTAAATGTTAATTTTAAAATATATTAAACCATAATTAATTTTACAAAAAAATGAAATTCCAGGGTTGAAATCATGGATACCATCTACGATTTCAACCAAACTGCAATCGCGGGTACCACCTGCGATTTCAGCCAAACTGCAATCACGGGTGGCACCTACGAATTTTTGAAATCATGAGTGGCACCCACGGTTAGCATCAATAACTATTTTGATAAATAAAAACATAACTAATCTATTTTAATAAATATATATTAAAATCGCATTATTTTAGAAAAAATTCAAGTCCCATGGCCATGGATGGACCCCTCGTGGCTGTTACCTACAACACCGCCGCAAGAATCGAGAACGCCAACCGCTGCAGGTCCATCCAAATCAAAGGTACGGTCATCGGACGTCTCTCGAAATAGACACCGTGCACCCGCAGCTTCTCCATTGTACGCATAACCGCTATTCAACAAACTCCAAGGGATTATATTTCTTTCACTCATTTCATCGAACAACCTCCACGATTTCACATGCACACGGAGGAAATAAATCTGAACCGAGATAACGCATAAAAGTGAATACCCATTCTTCACAAAGCCCATGTACGTTACAACCTTCTTCAATCGCAACTAATTTCTAATAACTTGGATCGTATGATCGGGCAGAACCGTGGGAAATGGAGACAGGATGGAGGAGGCAATAGACATCGAGCTCATCCACCGAAGAGAAATTTAGAGGTATTTTGGTGATTTAATAAACACTGTTACAGCATTAATGGAGAGATGGACAAAGTAGGCCAACTTCATAACAAAATGGAACCTGGAGGGTTATTTCAAGACTTTGAAAAGCGAAATGTCAGGTCCTCAAATGGAAAAACTCCGGTGGGTATATATGTATTTTACATTCCCCCTATAAAATATCATATGAGATGGATATCATAATTTATTGCATTTCACTTAACATCAATATTAAAATATAAACTTAAAAATCAAACATTTTTTTATAATTATGATATCATATATATTTTTTATCGATATATATGATATAATTATACGATATATACTAAATAAATAAATTATTAGTAAATCAATATATACCTTTAAATAAATCAATATGTGGATTCTAGAATACAACGTTCACTAATATATATTCTATGAGTAAATGATACATATTTGATGGCTAACTAATGCATACTATAATTTTTTTTAATACATACTTAGTAATAACTAATGTATATCTATAGATAAATTGATATATAATTTTTTTGAACATAGTATTTATCAATACATGGTATATGATCAGTTGATACACATATAAATAAATATTTATTTGACATTCTAATACAAATCTTTAAGTAAATGAATACACAGTTTCTAAAATATAATGCTTAACAGTATATAGTAATTGATCAAATGATGCACACTTCATGACATATATACTATAATTTTTTTTATACATACTTAATAATGATCTAATACATATAGATCAATTAATATATAGTTTTTCTAAATATAATATTTATTAGTATACAGTACATGATCATTTGATAAATATCTGATAACATATTTATTCGACATTCTAACACACATCATTAGATGGATTGATACATAATTTCTAAATATGATGCTTATCAATATATAGTTTTTGATTAAATGATATATACTAAATAGCTCACTGATACATATTATATATCGATAAATAATATATACCGAAAAAAAAAAAAAAAATCTTAATTATAAAACTAATAACTTCATTAATAAAAATTATATTTAATTTTTAGATTTATTTTTTAAAATTAGTATTGAAAGAAATATATCAAACCCCCCCCCCCCCCAAAAGCTCCTTCAAACCCACAAAATCTTCATTTCTTTCCTTGTCATTAAACATTTGTTTAATTTTGCAAGCCATAAAATAAGTATTATTTTGAGTTGTCAAGAATTAAAATAATGTATTAATATTCCAAATAAAGTTACCCTAAATCTCAATCCAAAATCACTATTGCTGATTTTAGATATCCAACTTCAAGTATAAATTTTTTATCATAGGATTGGATGGTAATTTTAAAAATAAAATTAATTTGAGATGACGATCATATAATATCACCATAATATAATCAAATATTATTTTTTTTATCTCCACCCATATCATCCAAAATCTTAAAATAAGGATCCCATACCAACCTCCTCTCAAGTTGCTCCTAGTCTGTTTTAATCAAGAATCCTTGGAGAGAGAAAAAAAAGAGAAAAGAGGTTTTTCTTAACCATTGACAGTGAGAAACAAAAAGTTCGAACGGTTAAGATCAAAAGATTGCCTCTGGGCCCACAACAGGAAGGACCGGCCTAGTCTCGTTGACAACCTTGGCAGTAATAGTTCTGCTAAGAGTAATTAATTTAAGAAGGTTGTTGGGACTGTGACCGTGATATTAAGGGATCCCAACAGTTTAAGAGATCAGCTTTCCTTCTATTAAAAAAGGACAAAAAGAAAAAATAAAAAGAGGTCAGCTTTCAAAGGTCTAATTGTCAATGTCACCTCGCTTTCTGGCATTGAGGCAGTTTGTTCTGATGTTACCTTTAAACTTCCCACTACTTTTTTATTAAAAAAAATTTACCGTCCAGCTTAATGCCCATGGCCTGTTGACTGAAAACTTGCTTTTTGATCTGTTGTAGGTGGATTTATTTCTTAGTCCCTAACTCTTTTTTTAATTTTTTTATGATAAAACTCATTTTTTGTAAATAATAAAACAAGGCAATTGGTCATTATATGACAAGCACAAATACGTAGAAGATTACATGTGTATAAAACAAGACACATCTATGATGTACAGACCAAGAATTAAAAGGTAATGAAATATAGGGACCAACTACTAAATACGAATGGTAGTTCAAAACCAAAAATGAAAAAGAAAAAAAAAGAAAAGAAAAGAAAGAATTGGTAATCAAACCACGTGCCAGGAATTCTTTACCCACCTCCACCCACAAAAAAAAAAAAAGGCATGCATTAGGGACGAGATGGCTTATTCCCCTAATAACTACCAGTGTTAACATTTCAAAAGACTCCTCTTCCCATTATTCTAATATATTAACAAGCAAAAAGGCTTGCTAAGAGTCCACATAAGCCAAGAGCTGAAATAATAATTTCCATTTCTTTTCCAATGGTTGTACCTGAGAGGGTTCTGACTGGTTAAACAGAAGGGATGATGATAATTTGATAGTCCCTCTCTTGTACTTCTGTTTTGTGCGTAAGAGAAGCATCAAGATTACTATGGAGCTCGCAAAGAGGCAATTCACAAGGCTTCACTTGATAGTTTGCATGCTAGTTAAACATCACATTCTTAGATATACTTGACGTAAACTGCACTAAGCTCCACTTGCACTGTCTAGGACTGCAACAGACCACACCACTTAACACAAATCATGTTAACTCGCACGAGTTCAAATAAAACTGTGCTAGTCCGTTCCCCTTCAAGCCAAAACCAACAAGCTCATATGTGAACCAAACCTTTCACTAACCTGTGCTACCCTTGAAGACTCCATACGATTTCAACAAGACACCTTTGTCAGGACTCGGAAAGGCTAAGTGGCCACTGCTTCACTGGCTTTTAGCAATACTGCTAAATCATTGATTGATGTAGATGTTCTACCATACTTGGTCCAGCTAACTAGGTGAGGATAAATGAAGATGGTGACCTTACCTTCTAAATTCAACCTTTCATCCCCAAAAAAAAACATACTAAATTCAACCATCTGTGGATGGATGATATTTCATTTTCTTATGCTGGATGCATCTTATTAAGAATCTCTCCAGAAATTGCTAGTCATCACTGTAATAGATTAATCAGCAGGACACTCAAATTGCCCAGAAACATGAAAAGCAAAATCATGCTAAAGTTAAAACATAGAAGGAAAAACACTCACTAATACTGCATAGGATTGGTCTTTGTAAACAAAAAATGATTATAATATACGTATCATCCACTATAGTGCGCATGGGGCAGTGAGTATACAAGTGGTGCTGCTATTATATGATTTGAAAATTGTGAAGCAGAATATATAAAAAATAACCAAATACATCACCCAGAGACCCAAAGATTCCCCCCCTCTTTGAATGTGACTTTTTAAGTTCCTATGCTCTACATTGATGTTGGACCACAAATATACAATGGCCAACTTGTCAAAAAGATGCCATCAATGACAAATCATCCTATGCACTCTTTTCTTTGTAATATTATGCTTTTGACATTATCTACAATAAAGAGTAATGTTTGTGCTTCTACTTCTTTATTAAATTTCTAGATAGAGATGGCCACTAACTCATCCTCATTCTTTAATTTAAGTTCATTTGTTAATAAAATGGAAGTATCAAAGCGGTTTGGTAACATTTTAAACAATCACCCTCTGTTTATTAAGGTACTTCCAAAAATATTACATTGCGATTTCGTTTCAACTTGAGGAACAATTCATATTTCTCCCCCATAAATAACAGTCCTAGATGTCAATGCTCTGATTTAGCAAATACCTTGTCAAAGAAAAGCAAATAATAAATGAATTGTGATTTTGAATTTTTTTAAAGCTTCACATCTGTTTCCAGACAATTGCAATCACAGTTTCTTCCCCTTTTTTCTATCTTTATTTTGGTCTATATCTATCACAGCTGCTGGTTTGAAATGAGTAAGTTGATAGCACAAATTTACAGGAATCGACTGTAATAATCTTTATCTATAAGTTGACACATGAGCATATCAGAAACGCAACAGATAGCAAGAAAAAGAATAATACCTCATCTTTATTGAAAAGTCCCATCTGAACACATTTACCTAATAAATAATTGAAACAGTTCCAGACCAAAGCATAGCACGGAATGCCATCTCCTGCACGATGTGTTTATGCAACTATTGAATGTTCACCCTGTATGATTATGGTAACGTTGAGCAAATAGGACTGGAACCATCCAAACACGAACATCTCCGCCCCCCCCCCTCCAAAAAAAAAAAGAATGTGTCATCAAATCTTAAATAAATGTCGAGCCCAGAACCCAACCAATATCATGGACAATCCACCTCTTAATTGACAGTTGGGCAAAAGAACATGGTGATGCTTGTCCACATGCGCTGTCCATATCAAACACTCGAAAGAAAATCCTCAGCTCGTTCCTCGTACCAGCCATGGAAGGGCACCAGTTTGGTACTCCTTCTATGCAACAACTCAAGCAACATATTCATTCTCAAGAACTGGCTGTGTCCGTGTCCCTGAGGCCACAGGTGCCCGAGTGTTTCCAAACCTTGCCATTTGTAATGCTTCTCCCACATCAGCACGCTGTTCCATCTCTGCCACCTTTCTTTTCTGCCTGTACCGACACATCCATGCCACAAGCAATGCCAATAGAACCAAAGCAATGAACCCACCAACAACAGCACCGGCAATCTTCCACGCCTTAGCCATATTACTCTTAGCATGACCAGGGCTTGGACTGGGACTTGGGACTTCACTTGGTGCAGGCGAAGGAGCAATCTCACTGCTGTTGACCACAATGGAGAAGTGACCCTGTTGGTATGTTAAACAAGCACTACTTGATACTAAATCTTCAAACTCTGGAAATCCATTTAAATTGAAATGTACACATCTGGCACTCAGCCCACTTGGTACCATGCTTACATTTGTGAAATTAATCGATATGGGTGACTTCGAAGCAACAACACTTAATTCTGGCAAGTTGTTTGCAGACAGATTCGCTGCATCATAAGCAAGGAGACCTAGCACAGGAGTTAAGTAGGTGAAACCAGGAAGGTTGTAGTAGGTAGAGGACCAGTTACCCAAATTTTGGTAAACCAGCACAAGCCTCTCCACATATGGCTGAACGATGACTCCCTTCGGGATGCGGAATTCCTTGAAGCTCAAAACTCCTCTGTTATATAGGCTCCCACTCCTGAGCCTCAATGCTGCAATCTTGATGCCAGTGATATTGGATGGGACTTGACCATCATACGGTCTTCCGGTGTGGGGATGGACAAAAGCTCGGAAAGCATAGTCCTGAAGGAGTGCATCTAGTGATCTTGGAGATGTCATGGAACCTCCAGCCGATTGGGCCTTATATTGATATGCCGATAGAACCCCAATAAGCACAAGGATGATCATGAAAATGGACTCCATGGATGCTTAAAGTTTTTAAAGACTGTTCCAATTAATAACCTTAGCCGATCTCTGAAGGTTTTATATAGATTACATATAATGCCCCAAATCCCTCTTTCTATCAAATTTCTTTCTAAGGGATTGGGCAAAACAAGAGGAGGACCTAACAATCCCCCAAACAACTGATTCAAAGACTTCAGACGCTCCTAGCTCTCCTCATTTCTAAGACTTAAAAATAGCAACGAACAAAGCTATAATAGTTTATCTAACAGTGGAAGAGATGCTCGAGAATTACATCAGAAGACTGAGAACAAGTGGAAATCAGCTTCTACTTTAACAAACTTTCCAACTTCCAAAGCAATGGACTCATCGTCTAGTACATTCACAAGAAATCATCAAAGAAACAACAGAGATAAAGCTCAAAAACTAAACTTTCTCCGAAGTACCTGAATCCCGCTCAATCGAAACCCTAGAACCGTCCAGATCGATACAATCTGAAGCAATGCCTCTGTCTTCGGCGCCTCTTCCAACTAAATCTCCAAGAAATGCCACAGAACCCGACGAGGAACCCCAATTCCTTCAAGAAAATCTCTCTTTTGGAAGCCCTCTTCTCTAGCTCAAAACCCACTAGCTTCCAGAAACCCAGTCACTGTCACGGCTCGAGCTCCACCAATGTCAGCCAATCGAAACCTCTATTAGCTTAAATTCAACTCCAGCCGCGCGAATTCAAAATCAAAATCTTCCCAAAAAAACTCTATCGCTTCGAAGCCTCGGCAATATTCGCCTTCAAAGGCGATTTCCGAGCGAAAAATACTGCAGATCTCACGCCAGAGAGCGCGACGCAATCGCCTCTGGATCAACTCCCACGCTCTCGCGAGATCGAGATAGCTGTCGAGGGCGAGATTAGGGCCTCCCCAAATCCTAAATCGCTCCACAAAAACGAGGAAAAAAAAAATCGGAAGTACGAAGAGGAGAGAGAGGAAAAAAATCACAAGGCGATGTTCCAGCATAAAAACTAATAAATCCCGCTGTCATTTTCGGAATTCCCAAAATGCCCCAAAACTTCCCAAAACGCCCTCTCCTTTTGTCTCCGGGCGGAGACGAAGGCGTCGCCGTCCCGCTTTAACGGCGATCTGGCTTTCCCGGGGGGATTTTTCTTTCCAGCCCTTTTCGCAACGTCTACATTCGACCCAAGCACCTTTGTCAGTTTTAATGGACTCGTTCGAGAAACTTTTTTTGCAAGACAGGGGCCTTTATGTAAAGATCTGATGGACTGCTCGACAACGGCTGGACTTTTGACCAAAAGGACGAGAGTAAGTAATTGTCCATGGTCCGGGGCCCGGGGGGTTCTAGTGAGTCTCGATGACTGCCATCAGATGATAATCATGTGGTTGTCAGCTGGGTCCGCGATTCCAGCTCATCAATGCCCGTGGAACATTAATGCACACGGAGGGTAGCTATGTATATGGCTTGCCGTAAGTGGGAAGTGGAGCCCACGGGATGACCGCCACGAATGCATGCGGAATACTACTTTTACCTCTTCGAACTTTAAATAACTACCTCATATTGGACACCAGAAATGGGCCGATATCGAACAACAGTTCCGATGGTTGGGTAGGTTGATTTTATGGTCCTTGGAAGGTATTGACCACCGATATTAAAAGCGGCTCACCAGCTACTGAATTTATATTATTTAATTTAATTCTGTTTAGGTACGGGGAACGCCGGGAGATAGTGGTCCAGATATGGTCTGTGCGGTCCCTACAACGAGTATAATGATGTGTGCATATAACCGTACACCATTACGGTGGGTCGCATCAAATCCGGTCGATGAGGTTTGGAAACCTTCGATCGCTGTGCCGCACACTCTTGTACGTGAAGAACCGTGACGGTGGAAGGGCCTGTATCATTGCTGTATCACAGCGCCATCATTTCCTCGTTCCACCCCAGAAAACTCATATGCGGGACGACTTTAGGAGTTGTGTCAACGGAAAGGACGGGCGGTGGAGATGATGATCGTATAACAATTTATATGGGAGGGGATGGTAGGAACCGATTAAAAAAGCCGCACCGACCCGAAGGGGGATCTTTGTCGGCTTGCTGTCGACGTGTGGGGGCGGTGGGCCACAGTGGCGATCGGGTGGGCCCACGGATGGGCTGGACTGCAGGATTGCACAGTACGAACGTTTTTGAGGTGCCCGGCTTTTTGATGGGTCGTCATTTTTTGCTGTTGGACACGCGTCATGCTGGTGTAGGCTTATGTTATTGCGATCCTACTGTCACGCCTTAGGAAATGACTGTTAGAAAAGTTCGGCATCCACAAGCCGTCACCGACCAAATACATGGAAGCTGTGGTGCGCGTGAGAGAAGCAGGGCTGTGACAAAATGGCTCTCTTCCACCCTCCATGAGGGTGAAAGTAGCATGGACAGTATTTGACCGATTCTAATTTTATATTTAAATTTATCAAAAAAATATATAAATAAAAATAAAAATATTTGATTAATATTTATATTTATTATTATAAAAATAAATATAAATAGATAAGTATTCGATTTATATCCAAATATACGTTTTTATTTATAATCTTATTTAATTTGGTACAGTACTTATTAATTTTTTTAAAAAATATATAAATATATATATATATATATTCTATTAATTTATTTTATTTTTTATTTAATAATATTTTTGGTTTCATAATTATAAAATTTAATTATCTAATATATATTCTTATTTATATCTATATTTTTAGTATCCAATTTATATCCCTGTCTATTTAAAATAAATAAGGATATGAATTTTTATATTTAATTAATATCCGTATCCATATCTATAATCATTAAATAAAATAAATATGGCTAGGATATACTAGTTTCTGATCCGATTTCAGTCCTAATGCTTAAGGACTTTGGATGCTGTGAATTATAGTAAAAAAGAAATAAAGAGAAATAAAAATCTCTTAATTTGATAACATGACATTATGTACATATTTTTATTTTTAAAAAAAATATTGGGACTCGAGATTTTTTTTTTTTTTGATATAGACGGGCGATCACACTACTCTATTGTGATAGCAGTCTTGAAGACTAAGAGAGTAAGTCCTGAAGGGATTAGAGAAATATCGTCATCATGACACCATGACCAGTTACTCGAGTGCTCGGTCACAAATAAAAGAGACAAATTGCTAAAGAGACGTAAATATTTGTGGACTCGAGATGCTTTAAATTAATTAATAATGATAAAAGAAACATAAATATTTTAATAATTATAAAATATGAGATTAATTTAATTACTTGGCATTATGGAGACAAATTGAAATTGCTAAAGAATGCAAGCAAGGAAATTTTGCATCAGCTTTTCTATAAGTGTTGATCTGTCTAGAAGCGCTTGTATAAAAATATAAGCATAACCATGTGATACCTCATCCATATAATTATTATTATTTAGATCAAAACATACCTATTTTAACAAAAGAGGAATTTGGATAGGATTGTTCCTGAGCCCGAGCCAACCCTCTCCAGACTGATAGGTTGGATTGGGAGACCGAGCATGATCACAACCCAAATTTCAAGTCCAATAAGATGCCGATTTGATTGCATTTTTCTATTAAGCATGGTCATACGATTTCAAGTTCTGTTAAGTTTAAGATTTCTCAAGTAATCAAACACAATCCAGATATGGGACTCGCATTGCTAACTTAACTCCAGCCTAATTTCCATTTTCCTTGCCTAACCCAACTTAAACTCTGACGATGCTTGTAATAGAGCTGGCCTAAACGTACCCCCAACATGGCCAACCAAACCTGCTTTAACCCAATTGTATTTTGTTGAAAATTTTGGAGATTGGCCGTGAAGGTGCCAGCTGATTGACTTGGTAAAATCACTAAATATTGATTACTAGCGACTCGAGTGTAAATACCGCCCTCACTCTATTTCAGCTGGGCATTATCTCGCACTGGTTCTTAAAAAAGAAAAGAAAAGAATGAAAAAAAAATAAAAAGAGAAGAAAAAGTAAATGCGTGTGTATAAGTTTCATTAACTTACATGCGCTGCAATTTTGCCACGTGTTTTTGCTGACCGTGCTCGATGGTGCCGCCAGATATAGGGGAAGGAGTTGAATCCAAGCAGACATATATTAGAATCTAGAAGTTGATGAATGGTCCCAAACCACTGAGACAGTTACAGAAACCCAATGAAGATGGCACGTAGGGTCCATAAAAATCTATATTATTATTGTTGGGATATATCGGTACAAACATAAGCCAATCATCGGCTCGATCGATTGAAAATATTTTTTTTGAATCATGCATTTTAAACCAAGGTGTTTGAAAAAAATTGGGCAACTGGCGGGCAAGTCGAAATCGAAGCGCTTAACTCCACTCGAAAAGCAAATCTACGACCCGTGCCAAAGACAGGGCCCTGGCCCGAACCGAAGTGTGATCTTCGCTGTCGATCGAAGACACAGTCTTCGGCGTACGACAAAGATATCAGCTTTGGCCTACGTCCAAGATAAAGTCTTCGATCTTTGCCAATGACGTAACCTCCGATCTATATCGAAAAAGTCCGAAGATGAAGACATTTCTCCAATTCGACTACATATATTCTCCCAAGAGAGAAACCTGAAGACAGATCTCCGATCTGTCTCAGGTCTCTACAAACACGATGAATAACGGTTACCATCGACTATCTCCAAGAGCGCAGTCATGGCGCGTGACTCCAGTGGCAACGCCCCCGGTCTGTCCAGAATCGTTTAGTAACTGTCCACGATTGTGAATTAAGGGGAAGGAATTAACTCCACCATCGTAACCGCTAGAGGAAGGACGGAACTGCAGGCCGTGTAACTCATTATACATAGCAGTAAGAGGGGATGCTCCCGGTAAGGCAGAAGATACTTCTGAAAACCTTAGAGTCTTTTTCCTCTTCATCTGATCCTCCTCAGAATCTTCCTCATTCTGTGACTGGAGCCCGCCTCTGATTTAGACATCGGAGTGTCCCCCGCCGAAGCCACTCCGGCCAGGGATTTGTTTTACAGGTGAACCGGGGAGCGGGCCTGCGATCCAGTAGCTCCGCCCGATCGGAAAAGGGACTCTATGCCAACAGATTGGCATGCCAGGAAGGGGGCAGGAGCCATTTAAAAATCCATTGTTAAGCTCCTCTTCTTGAAAAAGGGGGAGAAAGAAATTTACGATGGCAAGAGGGAAGACTCAGATTGCCTCAACAAGTCGAAGTCGTGCTCCATCCTAGGGGGTGCACCCCCGATAGAGAACAACATTCCACCTCTCACAATTATCGTGGGACAGCAGCAGTTCGAAGCTCTCATGAACCAGGTCACTAATCTCATGGCTATGGTTCAGGACTTCCAGGAAGAGCTTTCCAGGTGGGGCATCTGCCAGCCACCTCCAGACACAGCTCTCAATCCCGGAGGAAGAAAGTCCCTCGAGAGGGGTCCACACATCTCTCCCTCCATCCTCGGTCCTCCCCTGAAGGTCGAAGTTCAGGAATGCCTAGGCTCACTGATTCCCTGCATAGAGGGAAGAGGCTTAGGCAAACTTACTCTCCTTCTTCTGAAAACTCTACTCCCGTAGAGAAAGCACCGAAGCAGGTTCTCCCCGATTATGATGGGAAGTTTAAAGCCATCGAATCGAAAATGGTGAGAATTTGGGAGCAAAAAGACCGCAACGATCTAGCAGTGTGTGATCTACACCTCCCTTACACCGATCGCATCTTGGCCAAAGTTGTTCCTCGGTACTTCAGGGTTCCCCAGATGGAACCCTATGACAGCACCTCCGATCCTTTTGATCATCTGGGCAGTTTTAAGGCCCATATGATGATCCAAGGAGCTTCAGACGCGATGTACTGCCTCGCATTCCCGGGCATCTTGAAGAAAGCTACTGGGATGTAGTACTCGAGCATACGCCCAGGTACCATCGATTCTTTCTCCGAGTTAGAAAAACTGTTTGTCTTGCATTTCAGGACTTGTCGCAAGACCCCCCAAAATACAGATACGATGTTCCTCCTTCACCATAACGAAGGAGAAAGTCTGCGAGATTACATCTCCAGATTTAATGCGACCACACTCGAGATTCCCGATCTCAACGAGCACATTATTAGACATTAGAATAATGAAAATTAACCCAACTTTATTTAATTAAAATTGATACTTTTTATGATACTTTGCAGGAATTGACTCCATAAACGTGTAGATCTTGATTTTAGGAGTCCAACGACGCAAACGGCATGTAATTCGGACTTCAAACGGGCCCGAAATAGATTTTAGAAGGTTTTAGCACGAATTTCAGAGCCGCACGATTTTTGGAGCACCCTTAAAAGCTTTTGTTTGGCTCACGGTGGACCGGCTCAATGGTCCACCGCATGAGCTGTC
Organism: Areca catechu; assembly: GCA_021397845.1. Taxonomy (NCBI): domain Eukaryota; kingdom Viridiplantae; phylum Streptophyta; class Magnoliopsida; order Arecales; family Arecaceae; genus Areca; species Areca catechu. The sequence continues at coordinate 38,210,590 of CM038040.1, forward strand.
GGTCCACGGCAGCCATTGCTACCGGTCCACGGGCGGAGCCGTGGACCACCATGCTCCGATCGCGCCGAAACTTGCCGGAGAGCTTCCCCGGCGCCGCCGAAGCCGCCGGTAACCTTCCCGCCGGCCGGAGAGCTCCCGTTCGGCCGGAAAAATGGCCGGAATCCGCTGCCCATCCGCCCAAGCCCGCGAGCTCCGCCCACGCCCACGCGAGCTCCGCCGCGCCGCCGCCCAGCCGCCTGCTGCCGCCACGCCGCCGCCCACGGCCACGCCTCCGCCTCCGGCGCCGCAAGCCGCTCGTCCGCAAGTCTTCCGCCCACGCCCACGGCCACGCCGAAGCCCCGCCGCCCGTCCGCAAGCCACCCACGCCCATGGCCACGCCGACTGCAGCCGTCTCCGCCCAGCCGGCCGCGCCGCCGTCCAGCCGCCCACGGCCACGCCTCCGCCCGTTCGTGCCCAGCCGAAGCCGTTCTCCGCCTGCTGCCGTGCCCAGCCGTTCGCAATGCCGCGTCCACGTCCCTGCTGCCCAGCATGTGAGCCATGTTCGCCGTTCCTGCGCCACGTCCGTGCCCGAAGCTGCCTCCGTTCTCCGCCCAACCTGCAGCTCCGCCCCTTCCCCTTCCACAGCCACACGTTGCACGTCGCAGTGCCGTCCGCCGATCAGACCGGGATGTCCGAAAACAAGGAAGCATCGGAACGAGAAGAAATGTCGGACGACGCTGGATGGACGCGGGATTGTGCGATATAATTTTTGAATTTAATTTTTGAGATGGGGATGATCGTAAAAAAATCAGATAAGGAGATCGGATTGAGATGAAGAAATCACCGCGCTTTCCACACGGACCCGACACGGTATTTTTCAGCTATAAATACCTCGATGATTCTTTTCTGCGAGAAGGGGAGGAATTTTTGGGAGGTTCCACTTGCTGTTCGTAGTTCCACCTATTGCTGTGACAGAGAGTCAGAGTCGTATAAAAAGGGAGAAAGGGACCCTTGTTCCCTTACTTTTATTTCCTCTGTACTCCAATTTTTATGCAATAAAATTTATTTGCTTTATATTAATCCATGTTTGCTTATTTTTATTTTAGTCATGCTGGAGTCATGTTGGATTAGCGTCTAAGGTAAGTCGTAGTGAATTAGTTTTGACTGACCTATACCTAAGGGACGGGCCGTGATCCACGGATACGGACCGTACTCTTGAGATAGGTCATATCTAAATTATTTTCACAGATTTATTATTTGCATTTAATTCTTGCATTAGTCTAGTTTATTTTAGTTTATTTTAAGTCAAAAGAAAATACTTTTTCAAGATAACCCCAAAGTCTCTGTGGGATCGACCCTTACTCCCGCTATTCTACCCTTTAGAGTAGTGGAATTAAGGTTCTAAATCGGTGCATTACGACACGCATCAGATTTTTTGGCGCCGTTGCCGGGGACTTTCGGCGTTATTCTGAAAAAAAAAAAAAAAAAATTAATTTTCAAAATTTTATATTCCAATTTTCAATTTTCGATCTTGAGTGCCCTGACATAAGGTTGCCCTGGCATAACTGGGAGGTTATGTTGAATGGTTGTCCTAGGGTACAAAAAGGTTGAACACACAAAAAAATTTTAGAACACACAAAAAAAAAAAATTTTAGATTCACTTAGGTAAATTTATTTTTTGCAAAACCAAAAAAATTACACAGACATTTCATAATTTATTAGGATCAGATACTTAATCATCAAAATTAAAAAAAAATTAAGTTTAATTTTGTTTGTTTATAACTTTTTGGACACCTTAGCTGTTGCATTTCATAATTTCATAATATATCTTCAGGGCACAACCCATTAATCAGATAAGGTGGGGAGATCAATACCCTTCCTTAGCCCACAAATCATCAATCCAGCATCTGCATTGACCCAAGCCTTTAATTTTAAAATTAATTAGACGTCAACCCTAAGGATTTCGAGCTCAATAGGACAAGGAAACCCTAGAGTTGGACCGGGTTCAGATCATTTAATTCCTTGGTGTCTAAGGAAAGTGGTTCAGGGACTAGAGCTCGAAGGGACGTGAGTTGGTTCCGCTTACCTGGCCAATTTATAATTGGTGTCTAAGGCAAGCGATAAGGGAACCTTCACCCACCTTACACTTACCTGGCCAAGTCAGTTAATTGATCTTGGGCTTGGAGTGCTCGAAGGTAACCTTGGATCAGTTAGGAGCTGTCTAGATCCAGGTTAACCCTAGGATAGTGATTTTGATTTATTTTACTTGTTTGATTAAAAAAAAAAATTAATTAATTAACTTTCTCTAGTTTAGGACTCTCTTAGGAACTTCTCTTTAGACCTCTTCTCATTCTTCCGCTTTCCAAAAAAAAAAAAAATTAAAAAAATCTTTTATTGCTGTTTGCTTTAGAAGGGAGGGTGTATGTTAGTATATTCTAGGCGCCGACTTCGAGAACCTAAACATATATCCCTAGATCCGAAAATCGAAGGCTCCAGTAGAGCAACCAGCCCAGGTACTATGGATCCTAATCAAGGAATTGACCCTCCGCTGAAGGAGTACTTCACTCCTTCAAAATACACTTATTCACCTTGTATCCAAGTACCCCCTGTAGATGCCATTCAATACGAAATCAAGTCCAGTGTGATTCAGATGTTACCCTCTTTTTACGGACTTGCGACTGAAGACCCATATAAACATCTAGATGAATTTCTAGAAATCTGCTCCACTGTTAAGATCCAAAATTTCTCCGATGATGCTTTAAGGCTTAGGTTATTCCCTTTTTCTCTGAAAGATAAAGCCAAATATTGGTTGAATTCCCTAGACACCGTGACAATTTCAACTTGGGATCAACTTCAGAGGGAGTTCCTTAAGAAATATTTTCCTATAGGAAAGACGAATCAAATTAGAAAAGCCATTACTAGTTTTTCCCAATTAGATGGAGAAATGTTTCATGAAACCTGGGAAAGATTGAAAGAGCTAATTAGAAAATGTCCTCACCATGCCATACCCAAATGGCAATTAGTCCAGTGCTTCTATGACGGTTTGTCAGAAAGGCACCGGCAAATGGTGGATGCCTCATGTGGAGGAACGTTCATGCTTAAAAATGAACATGAGGCATGGCAGTTGTTTGAGACGTTAAGTGAAAATTCTCTACATCATATGTCAGCTGCCCGTAGAGATCCTCCCCCAGGACCTGTAGAACCTAAGAGAGGAGGTATGTATGAAGTTGGTCGTGCTGTAGACATCTACAGCAAGGTTGATGAGCTATCTCAGAAGCTCGACCAACTTTTGCAAGCTGGAAATAATTCCTCCTCATCTCATCCTACTCATGAAGTCTGTATTATCTGCTCGAGTTCCACCCATACCTTAGGTGATTGTCCATCAGCTTACCAATTTCCTGAGCTTCTTCAGGAGCAAGCTCATCAAGCTCAAACCCGAATGGCTCCTAGACCAGGAAACGATCCTTATTCGAACACATACAATCCCGGCTGGCGCAATCACCCGAATTTTTCTTGGAAATCCCAACCCGGAATCAAATTTTCTGTTAGGCCAAACAATCAGGAGACCAAATTTCAAAGCATGCAATTTCCTTAATATCAAAATGCCTCACAGCCTCCACAACCTCCGTCGAACAATCTTGATCCTTCCTTTCAAGAAAAGATCCTTCAAACTTTGAAGGAGGGGCTGAACATGAATACCCAAATCCTTCACTCCCATACCCAATCCATTGCCAAGCTAGAGACTCAGATAGGTCAGCTAGCTACAGCTTTCAATCGGAGAGAAGAGGGTAAGTTGCCTAGCCAGCCCATTATCAACCCCAAGGGTCAATACATGGCTGAGAGTTCCACTGGACCTGAAAATTTTCCTGAACACGCTAAATCTGTTATCACCTTAAGAAGTGGAAAAACGTTAGATCAACCTGACCCGACCCAAGAAATAGAGCTGGCTAAGCCAGAGAAAAAGAATGAAGAGGAAAAGGAATCCATTGGTAAAGCACCCGTACCTAAGGCTCCATTCCCTAGTGCTTTGGAGTCACCTTTACCATTGGATAAGAAAAATTTAAAAATGAATGAGATGCTTGAATTATTCAAGCAAGTCCAAATCAATTTACCTCTCCTCGATGCCATCAAGCAAGTACCGGCTTATGCCAAATTTCTTAAGGATTTGTGCACTCAAAAACGAAAATCTAAGGCACATATCCCTAAGAAAATCCTCTTAACTGAGCAAGCCAGCTCAGTTTTTCAGCAAATAGCTCCACCTAAACTCAAAGACCCAGGTACCCCAATTATCTCTTGTGTCATAGGGGACCTTACAATCAAGAAAGCCTTGTTAGATTTAGGTGCGAGTGTAAACCTTCTCCCAGGATCAATGTATGATCTGTTTAAATTCGGAGAATTAAAACCCACGACGGTGACCTTACAGTTAGCTGATCGATCCGTCAAGGCACCCCGTGGAATGCTCGAGGATGTGTTGGTAAAAGTAGATGAGTTCTACTTCCCGGTTGATTTTCTTGTTTTGGACATGGAATCTAGCGGTAACCCTAGTCAGATACCCATCATTCTTGGAAGACCTTTCCTAGCTACCGCTAATGCTTGCATAAATTGCAGAACAGGGGTTATGGACGTCTCTTTTGGGAATAAGAAAATGCGGTTGAATATTTTTAATGCATGCCAAGGACCACCCTCTTATGATCATGATGAAGTAAACATTATTGAAGAAGTAGTAAATAGGAATCTTCCTGTATTGCTTGATTTGGATCCCTTGCAAGCATGTTTGACATATTTTGGGACTGATGATTTTGATGTTGAAGAATATACAAATGAAGTGAATGCTTTGTTAGAGCCACCCAAGTTTAGCACCATTTCTCCTTGGACTTAGTCTGGCTGAAGACTATAAACTTAGCGCTACTGGGAGGCAGCCCAGCTCTTTCCTTAGTTTTTGCTTTAAGATTTTAATTTCTAGTTCTTAGAATAAATGGAGTAATAAAAGAAGATTGCGGGAACATGGTGATAGAAGGACGTCAAATTCTATACCCTACCAGGTTGTATCCTTCCATGCCATTACATTTTTAATATTCTCTTCCATTAGGGACAATGGAAATTAAGTTGGGGGGTGAGGTAATTAATCAAATCAAATCCTCGAGTAAAGTTTTAATTAGTTTTGTGTACAAGAATTCATCTCGAATTGAAAAAAAAAAAAAAAAATCAAGCTCACTAAATGAGGAGTGATTAATGGTTTAGAAAATTTTAGAGATACTGAGGGATGATTTATCAAGAAAACCCTATAAGTGGTAGAGTGTAGTCCAGAAAATTTTAGAAGAGTAATTCCAGACCCTTCGGTCTATTGATCTTAATAATGAATCTTACTTATTTTGGTATAAGCATTATAAAAAGTCCCCAGTTAAAAATTTCTGAGGTTAATAAAGATTTTTAGCATCTCTCACTGAGTAACCGGACCCCTTCGCTTAGGTAAGCGTTGTTGTTCGCGTCAAAAGGTGGGGATGTAACGAAATCTTTTGTAGAGTTAGTCTTGACTTAGCCTTTTTAACTCGAGTCATAAGCCCGAGGGGTGTTTTACACCTAATGCCCTAAAGCCAACTGTTTGGGAGTCATTGGCTTAAAGCTCGTTACAAGGGTTAATTAGAAAGCAAGGTGTCAGGACATTGCACTGACTTTACATTATAAAAAAAAAAAAAAAAAAAAGTGGGGACTAAATAAATATTGCACCAAAACCAAACTAAGTTGGAAGATTTAGATAGTGAGATAGAAAGTTGGGAACGAAAAAAACTCTTAAAACTTCTATGGACTTTATTCTACTACTAAATGGGTGGAATTGGTAATCCGATGAAGTACCTTTTTAATAGTCTAACCATGTATCCTTTGATTTTAGGGTTAGTACGATAATTTTCATTTCATGGACCATCTTAGTACACAAGATTCATCCATTTCCTTTACTCGAGGACGAGCAAAGTTTAAGTTGGGGGGTGTGTTAGACATTAGAATAATGAAAATTAACCCAACTTTATTTGATTAAAATTGATACTTTTTGTGATACTTTGCAGGAATTGACTCCATAAACGTGTAGATCTTGATTTTAGGAGTCCAACGACGCAAACGGCATGTAATTCGGACTTCAAACGGGCCCGAAATAGATTTTAGAAGGTTTTAGCACGGATTTCAGAGCCGCACGATTTTTGGAGCACCCTTAAAAGCTTTTGTTTGGCTCACGGTGGACTGGCTCAATGGTCCACCGCATGAGCTGTCGGTCCACGGCAGCCATTGCTACCGGTCCACGGGCGGAGCCGTGGACCACCATGCTCCGATCGCGCCGAAACTTGCCGGAGAGCTTCCCCCGGCGCCGCCGAAGTCGCCGGTAACCTTCCCGCCGGCCGGAGAGCTCCCGTTCGGCCGAAAAAATGGTCGGAATCCGCTGCCCGTCCGCCCAAGCCCGCGAGCTCCGCCCACGCCCACGCGAGCTCCGCCGCGCCGCCGCCCAGCCGCCTGCTGCCGCCACGCCGCCGCCCACGGCCACGCCTCCGCCTCCGGCGCCGCAAGCCGCCCGTCCGCAAGTCTTCCGCCCACGCCCACGGCCACGCCGAAGCCCCGCCGCCCGTCCGCAAGCCGCCCACGCCCATGGCCACGCCGACTGCAGCCGTCTCCGCCCAGTCGGCCGCGCCGCCGTCCAGCCGCCCACGGCCACGCCTCCGCCCGTTCGTGCCCAGCCGAAGCCGTTCTCCGCCTGCTGCCGTGCCCAGCCGTTCGCAATGCCGCGTCCACGTCCCTGCTGCCCAGCATGTGAGCCATGTTCGCCGTTCCTGCGCCACGTCCGTGCCCGAAGCTGCCTCCGTTCTCCGCCCAACCTGCAGCTCCGCCCCTTCCCCTTCCACAGCCACACGTTGCACGTCGCAGTGCCGTCCGCCGATCAGACCGGGATGTCCGAAAACAAGGAAGCATCGGAACGAGAAGAAATGTCGGACGACGCTGGATGGACGCGGGATTGTGCGATATAATTTTTGAATTTAATTTTTGAGATGGGGATGATCGTAAAAAAATCAGATAAGGAGATCGGATTGAGATGAAGAAATCACCGCGCTTTCCACACGGACCCGACACGATATTTTTCAGCTATAAATACCTCGATGATTCTTTTCTGCGAGAAGGGGAGGAATTTTTGGGAGGTTCCACTTGCTGTTCGTAGTTCCACCTGTTGCTGTGACAGAGAGTCAGAGTCGTATAAAAAGGAAGAAAGGGACCCTTGTTCCCTTACTTTTATTTCCTCTGTACTCCAGTTTTTATGCAATAAAATTTATTTGCTTTATATTAATCCATGTTTGCTTATTTTTATTTTAGTCATGCTGGAGTCATGTTGGATTAGCGTCTAAGGTAAGTCGTAGTGAATTAGTTTTGACTGACCTATACCTAAGGGACGGGCCGTGATCCACGGATACGGACCGTACTCTTGAGATAGGTCATATCTAAATTATTTTCACAGATTTATTATTTACATTTAATTCTTGCACACATGGCCATGTCTGTACTAAAAAAGGGGTTTCGTACGTCTAGGCTCACCTTTTTCCTGGACAAGAAGTTTTCCAAAAGCTACGTTGAGCTTCTGTCGAGAGCTCAAAAATATGCCGATGCCGAAGAGCAAGCAGCAAACCGATGACTGACCGAAGGAAAGCCCCCTTCGAAGAAGAAAAATAACAGGGGACAAGGCCCCCCTACTTCCAACAACAACAACAACAACAAGAAGTATGCTGACCGCCGAAGGAGTCCTCCTAGGCCCAGAGCATCGGGCGGGAGATTCGACTCCTATACCCCGCTCAACCTCCCTCGAGAAAAGATCCTCTTGGAGATAGAGAAAGAAAGCTATCTCCAACGGTCACGTCCCATGAAGGCATCCTCTTCCGCGAGGAACAGGAACAAATACTGCCGATTCCACCGGGACCACGGCCATGATACTAAAGAATGCATCCAGTGGAGAGATGCTATAGAGGGTCTTATCAAGAGAGGGTACTTGGGATGGTATGTGGGTCGCCAAGGACCTTAGTCATAAGCTACTATTTTCTAACTGGCTCTTGAAGAGGCTGAACTGCCAAACCAGAGGCTCACTAACGGAGGCGTGGTGATGATACATCAACCTACAAACTGGAGAAGAGATGAAGATGACGCCCCTAAGCGACTCAAGGACAACAATGCCATTCTCTTCTCCGATGATGATCTCGTGGGAGTTCGGCTTCCGCACGACGATCCTATTGTAATCTCGGCCGTTGTGACCAATTATGATGTAAAACAAATTTTGGTTGATAATGGAAGTTCGACTAATGTCTTGATCTACGATGCATTATCTCTGATGTGTTTGCCTAGAAGTGAACTACGAAGATCTCCTATACCACTTACAGGCTTCGGAGGCAATCAATTCGATGCCGAGGAAGAAATAGTACCGCCTGTAATCCTTGGTACCGAACCTCGATAGAAGACACTACCGGTCAATTTCACGGTGGTCCGAACCCCTTCAACTTACAACATTATCCTGGGACGGCCTGCTCTGAACAAATTCGGACCGTAGTATCGTCTTACTACCTCCCGGTATGTTTTCCCATCATGAATGGTGTCGAAGAAGCCAAAGGAGATCAGAGAATGGCACGATAATGCCTGATGATCTAGGACAAGCACTCTCATGATCCTACAACTTGGGATCAGTTAGATCCGAGAGACCCGACTGCAGATTCTAGTGAACCCATGGAGAGAAGTATTTCGGTGCCCTTGACTGAAGAGGACCCTACTAGGGTCGTACAGATCAGAAGTATACTTGATGAAAAAACCATAATGGAGCTGATCTATTTTCTCAGAGATAATGCTGATGTCTTCGCCTGGTCGGCTTCGGACATGCCAGGGATTCTAATCGAAGTGATCACTCATCGGCTAGAAGTTGCTCCTGAATATAAGCCGGTTCGGTAAAAGAAGAGGAGCTTTGCTTCCAAAAGACAGAAGGCAATAGATGAAAAAGTGAGCAAGCTCCTCAAGGCAGGGTTCATCCGGGAAGCCCTTATCCCGAGTGGTTGGCCAATGTGGTAATGGTAAAGAAAGCTAATGGCAAGTGGAGGATCTGCATCGACTACACGGATCTCAATAAGGCTTGCCCAAAAGATAGCTTCCCAAAGATCGACCAACTAGTCGATGCCACTGCTAGCCATCAACTGTTAAGCTTCATGGATGCTTTCTCCAGATACAACTAGATCCGAATGGATCCCCAGGATGAGGAGAAGACAACCTTCGTCACCGACAAAGGTCTGTATTGCTACAAAATGATTCTATTTAGACTCAAGAATGCTAGGATGACATTCCAGAGATTAATCAACAAGGTGTTCAAGGAGCAGTTGGGGAGAAACATGGAGGCCTATGTTGACGACATGATCGTCAAGAGTCTCCTTAAAAATATCACATCAAGGACATGGAGGAATCGTTTAGCACTCTGCGACATCATCGCATGAAGCTAAATCCGATGAAGTGCGCCTTTGGGATTATTTCGAGAAAGTTTTTGGGTTTCCTTGTTACCAAGCGAGGGATTGAAGCAAATCCTGAGAAAATCCAGGCCCTCAAAGATATGAGGCATCCATCCCGCAAGAAGGAAGTTCAATAGCTGATAAGGAGGATTGCTTCCTTAAGCAGGTTCATATCTCAGTCAGCCGAGAAATGCCTTCCCTTCTTCAAGGTACTTTGGCAGTCTCGGGGTTTCGAGTGGACCGAAGACTGCTTGCTGCCTTTGAAGAGTTGAAGAAGTACTTAGAGACCCCACCTCTACTTTCTAAACCTCAAGAGGGGGAGGTGCTCTATTTATACCTTTCCGCTTCAAACGAAGCAGTCAATTCAGTCCTCGTCCGAAGAGAAGAAGATGGCTTCCACAAGTCGATCTACTACATCAGCAAAGTCCTACATGATGCTGAAACAAGGTATTCGAAAATGCAGAAGCTGATATACTCTTTAATAATTATGGCAAAGCGACTATGGCCTTACTTCCATGCCCACGCCATCATTGTCCTGACTGATCAGTCTCTTAAGGCCGTCCTCCGATCCCCCGACACTTCAGGAAGGATAGCCAAGTGGGCTATGAAACTAAGCGAGTTCAACGTTAGTTTCTAACCCCGATTGGCTATGAAGGCCCAAGTGCTCTTCGATTTCCTGGCAGAATGCACCTGGAAGTTCGAAGACGAAGCGCCTCTAGCAGAAGAGGAAATCTCGAAGGACACGGAGTCTGTTTGGGTACTCCATGTGGACGGAGCCTCCAACTCTGCTGGGTGTGGAGCCAGTCTCATACTAGCTAAACCAGATGGCCACACGGTGGAATACGCTCTCTAATTTTCCTTCCGTGCTTCGAGTAACCAGGCCGAATACGAAGCCCTGCTTACAGGACTTTGGATCACCAAGAGTTGGGGAGTTCAGAGACTCCAGGCTTTTTCAGACTCCCAGTTGGTGGTAAACCAAGTTAAAGGAGAATATGAAGCCAGAGATTCCACCATGGTGCAGTACTTGGAAAAAGTACAAATCTTATCTTCTCAACTGGAGTACTTCGAAATCATTCATGTTCCTCGATCGGAGAACTCCCGGGCAGATGCATTGTCTCGACTTGCTACCACAACCCCGAAATCCCTTGGTCGCACCTTTGTTGAACATCTTGAAGCCCTAAGCATAGCCGAAGGAGCTATGGAGGTGCATCAGATTAAGACCGAACCAAGCTGGATGGATCCCATCATCAAGTTCTTAAACGAGGGCGTGTTTTCGGAAGATAAAGCAGAGGCTAAAAAGATCCACTGGATGGCGTCCCAATATGTCATCCTAGATAGAACTCTCAACAAGAGGTCATTCTCTCAGCCTCTGCTGAAATACTTGGGATCGTTAGATGCTGATTACGCCTTGAAAGATGTCCACGAAGGGATATGTGGTGACCACTTAGAAGGCAGGTCCTCAGCATACAAAATTATACGCCAAGGATACTATTGGCCCTCCATCCAAAAAGACTCAGCCGACTTCATGTGATCAATGCCAGAGGTATGCCAACATTCAGATACAACCAGCGAGTCATTTGACCTAGCTGACAGCACCCTGGCCTTTCGCTCAATGGGAGATGGATATCCTTGGCCCATTTTCACCCGCATCTGGGCAGAGAAAATTTCTCCTTATGGCAATTGACTACTTTATAAAGTGGGTCGAAGCTGAACCATTGGCCCATATCATGGAGAGTAAGGTCGAGAATTTTATCAAAAATTTTATCATATTTCGGTTCGGGATTCCATATGCAATAATCACCGACAATGGGAGATAGTTTGATAATCTGAAGTTTAAAGACTTCTGCGCTCAGTACCATGTGCAACATAGGCTGACTTCTGTTGCCTACCCGCAATCCAATGGAGAATCCGAAGTAACTAATCGGACCATTCTCCATGTTCTGAAGACAAGGTTGAATGCTGCCAAAGGACTTTGGGCAGAAGAGCTGACCTCCGTCCTCTGGGCATACAGAACTACCCCGAGAATGGCTACCGGTGAATCTCCGTTCAACCTAGCATACGGTACCGAAGCCGTTCTCCCTATCGAAGTCTCCCTCCAATCTTTGAGGATCGACAAATACGAAGAGCCTGAAAACTCCGACCGCAGAAGAGTTGACATGGATCTACTGCCGAGCACCAGGCTTCAGGCCCAGATGAAAATGACGACATACCAACAAAAAGTCGCCAAGTATTACAACTCTAGAGTAAAGGAGCAAATTTTCTGCACATGGGACATGGTGCTGCGAAGAGCAGAAATATCCAGACCAATAGAGCAAGGCAAGCTTTCTCCCAACTGGGAATGTCCATACCAAGTCGAAGAGGTCATACGTCCAGGAACGTATCAACTCAGGACCTTGGATGGTAAAATTTTGTCTTGGCCATGGAATGTACAAAACCTTCGTAAGTACTATCAATAAACAGACCCTAAAATCTTTTATGCAAATATGTTCAACCTTGAATGGCCTGTTGCACCAACTGGATGACAACGGTTTGAACGGCCCGATCTAAGGAATCAGCCAATGATGCAAAGGAGAGTCTAATTCACTCACCTTATCGGTATGCCCGACGAGCACAACGGACGGCCCAATCAGGTTGCCAAAATGATCAAAGGCACAGGGACGGTTTATGTAACCTACCCTATGATAAATCCGAAGACATGCTGGGATGGGCCTAATCAGCCTACCTTATACTAAAGAAGGCGTAGAGATGATTTTTATAGCCTACCCTATGGTATATCCGAAGACGCGCTGGGACGGGCCTGAACAGCCTACCTTAATCATAACAAGAATGCACAGGGATGGCTTAGATGCCCTACCCTACGGTAAATCCGAAAATGTGCTGAAGTGAATATATATCATTCATCCTGTCAACAGTAAACACCTGATGAGACGGCCCAACCGATCTCATCCCTTCTGTAGATCCTAAATGTTCTGAGAAATTTATACCTTCAACATATCATAAGGTCTGCATTCAACAGTACGACAAGTCACAGAAGAAGTATGAAAGAAGTTGGAACACTTCATTTCATTTTGCAATTTTATAAAAAAAAAGAGGAAAAGAAAGCAAGGAGCATTGCAGATAAAGGGAAAGTGGATCTAGAGATCGCCAGCCGGCCCTTTCTCATGCCGACAAGAGGCATCAAAGCCCTGGAAGGAGGATGGAGAGGCTCAGAGTCAGACTCCGATTCTTCTTTGAAGTTAGAATCAAACTCGTGACCAGGAAAAAGGATGGAAGGCCTAATGTTTTCCAAGCCCTTCAAATTGAAGAACTTGAAAGCCTTATCCTGATACTCCCGGAACCCCCTGTGGTACGAATCCAAGACCGCCTCTGCAACTTCATCCTTGTAGGCCGAAGAAGCCATGAAGTCCAAAATGGCCTCTACCAACTTCTTCCTGGACTCCTCCGCCTCTGCAGCGGCAACTTCGACTCGTGCCTTGGCCTCCACCAGGCGGGGCTCCAAGACCCGGGTTTTCCTCTTTAGGCGAGCAATGACCCCCTGCGGGTCATCATTGTCGCCTCTCCGGGGGGCCTTAGAACTAGGCTCGCCCTTGGATAGCACCTCGGAGGCTCTCTTCATTGCCGCCTTCTTAAGTTCAGGGACGCTGAACTTCATTCTGATGGTATGTTGGAGAAGGAAGGGTAACTCCCAAAATGGGATTCTAAGATTTCGACGGCCTATGATGGGGAGAGACAAGGTCCTATTTAAAAAGATCCTGCACCCACGAACGGCCACAGGGAAACATGCTCCGTGCCTTTTCCCAGACGCACCAAAGGGTGCCACGTGTTGAAGCGACGCCTCGAAATCCATGTAGTCGCTTGGGAATGCCATGATCGCCAATAACTGCTTTGGGAGATGAAGACCGTCGGCACCTCGACTCGAAATCATCTCCCTCGAACAGTTACCACATTAATAGCCTTTTCTCAAAAAGAGAAGATATGGCGGCATCCAGGTCATGTGGGAACGTGACCGTTCGAATATTTACGCTCTCGACATGGGCAACAAAGATCATGCTCAATATTCCTCCATCGATGGCCAACGGGAAGATGACACCTGTCTGCCATGTCCTTTCCATAGTAGAAGAAATGATTGTGGTAAGTAACTGGCATCAACCAAACCTAATCGAGGTCAATCATCGACAACGGCATCCTAATATTACTTCAGAATTCGTCTTCGACACCGACCTCAAATCAAATAGCCTTCGGCTCACCCATCAACTAGAAAGGATCAAACCGAAAGGAACCAAATTAAAAAACCAAAGTTTCTTATTTCAAGGATGAAAAACTACAACCAAAAGAAGAATATTATAAATAGCTGGGAAAAGGAGAAATTACGACAAAATTACATCTTGTTAGCCTCTCTGGCAATCGAAACAGGAGTAATGGTCAACGCTTCCCCAAGATGGGCCCTCGAGGCTATAGATTCATTCTCCAGAATGGCGAGCAAGGAGAAGTCCATGCCAGGGTAAATTTCCTTAAGTTTACCCAGACAATCGGCATAACCTGAGGAATATCCTTCCAACACCATCTTGCTTGTCTCGTCTCTAAAAGCCTAGGAAGCCTTGTAAGCTTCAACAGCCCTAGAAGACCTCTCTTCGGCCTGTGCAGCCCTTTGGATGGCCACCAAAAAGTTTGTCTCTAGTTCCTCAACCCTCCTCTCCGATTCGACCAGACGAGACTTCGACTCCTCAACATCTCGTAGCACCTCCCTTAGCAACAGTTCAAGAGAGGCAACCTTCTTCCTTCTCTCATGCACAATGATCGCCACCTCGGCCGCCTGAGCCTGAATGATACTCATCTGTCTCTTCAATACATCATTAGAGGCGATCACCCTGTCACTCTCTTCTTTTGCAGTAGCCTGAAGCTTCTCGATGGCATCCTTTTCAGCTATGGCTGAGGCCATCCGGCTTCGGAGGCCTTCGCCAAAGTCGATGGATTCACGAGCACCTTTCTCCAACAGAGAAAGGTTGCAAGAAATCTACAGAGCAAGGAGCACCTATGAAATCAGTTCAATCAACGAATGTGGATAGGTGGCGCACACGATTAAAGGCTACCTGCTGTCTTCCAAGAAAGAGGGCAGGTAAGGAAACCCCGGATTCCTCCTTTCCGGTTCCACTCACAGGGGTATCACACCCCACTGGCCCCTTTCCTCCTACAACCGGGGCTACTGGCTTAATATTTTCAGCATGAGGGGGAGCCCCACCAACATCTTGTGGGCTCGATCTCACGGATGGTCCAGCCATCACGACTCTCCTAGGAGTAACTGGCTGCTCCCCTGAAGAAGAACCTATCTTGATAGGTTCTTGCTCTTGGCCTTGGTGCACGGCAGTGCCAGCACGTATCTCCACCTTCGATCTGATCTCCTCACCTGAAAAACTCTCATTGGTTTCCCCCTGGCTGCTCGCCTAACCTACACAAGGTTTGGCCTCATGGCGCAACAAGCTCTCAGAGCGGCGCAAAGAGGAAAGAGCAAAAATGGCATTGCCTGATGCAAATGGCAGCTGATCCAAGGATATCGAGACTAGCAAAATTTGAAAGCCCTCATTCGCAATGGTTTCCTAGGCGTGCCACGTGCAGGAGCCCTAACGGGTCAGAGCCTCAACTAATGCACTGGGGGGACCATTGAAAGGCTGTAGCCACGACGATCCCTGTTCCCATGCATAATTACCATCGACTTGATTGCCACTACCTCTCCATGCGATGACATAGCAGTCACCACTCCCAGTAAACCAACTCCGCAAAGGGCAATGTGATTCAAATCATCATCAAAAACCAATAACATTACTTAAACCATGTTCAAAGATGCAACACAGAATACACGAAAAAGGAAAAGCTACTTGTTAATTCAGAAGAGTTTGCCAGTTACACGCCAGAGGAAAGAGGAAAAGAGATACAATGCCATACAGATCTCTAAGGATCGGCCGGAAGAGATTCAGCATCGTAAGATTGGAGCAACATATCAATTTACGCAGAAAGGGTTTCCTCAACTTGGGCTAGGTCCAAAGAGTCTCCAACCTGGGCCCCCTCTTCAGCCTGGATACCCTCTTCAGCCTGGGCTCCCTCTTTATCCTGAACTCTATTATCGACTTGGATCATAATTACATCCAAGTCTTTGGCTGTGATATGAACTTTTTCCCTCATGCTTGGCACCTCTTCGACTTCTTCGGCCTGGACTGAAATTACGCCCGAACCCTCGACCACGATTAGGATCTCCTCCCTTGGGCTTGACATCTCTTCGACCTCCTCTATGGCCTCATCCTCCTCCTCCTCTTCTTCCACTATGTCGAAAGCAAGGACACCAGAAAGATCAAGATCAGGGAAGACCCTACTGACCTTGGCAAGTCCGTCGTTGAAGCTATGCTGATAGCTGTAAAAGTTGCTTCGTTCATTTCCTCTTGGATCTGCAAGGATTTCCTAAAATCTGCTACAGCTCTATCCGCCAGCTCTTTTATGACTTCAGACTCCCTCTGGGCCGCTTCGGACTCCCTCCTGGCTGCTTTGGACTCCAAGGCTGCCTCTTCGGCTCTTAAAGATGCCCTTTTGGCTCTTAAAGATGCCACTTCAGCCCTTCTGGTTGCCTCCTCAGCTGCCTTGGTCAGGCCGTTCATCCTCTCCTGATTCTCCTTGGTGGATTGTTCCAAGGAGTCGATTTGTTTTTTATTCTTCCTCAACTCTGCACCTTGCCCCGCGATTGTCAAATGGACACTCTTCAGCTCGCCCCTCAGGCCACAAACTTCAGCATCCACATGAGCAAGCCGGTTCTCCATGGACTGCTTCTGTTCTTCGGCCACCTCCTATTCGGCCCTAGCCGCGTGGAGTTCCTCCTTTAGGCCATGGATGAGGCTATCAACGTTTCCCAAGCCCTCCTCCATGAAAGTGATGTCGTAGACCAGCTACATCAACAAAACGAGACCACGAACTGAACAACCCTTTGGACAAAGAAAAGACAATGAAGATCTCACCTGTTGCAGGGAGAAGGTAGAGTCAAATATTCTAGCAAAGCTTCGACCTCGGACGACTACCAGATCATGAGGCAGCAGAGTGTCCTTTAGTGCCCGCCTAGCCACGGCAGGGACCAACAGACCCCCCATGGGGGAAAGCTCCTAAGAGTCCACGGGATGGCTCCCAGCTGGAGAAGCCTCCCTAACGAGCTCCTTCTCGACTTACGGTGCCTTGCCCCTATCCACCGCAAGGGGGCAAGGCGGTGGCACGTCAACCATCGGAGACGGACTCTCCCTAATTTGAACTGGAGAGATAGCCGCCGACAAAGATTCAACTAGCTGAGGCCCTGTTGGGGCCTCCATCATCGGCATCCCGTCTCCCCCAGAGGTTCCTCTGGAGGACGAAGTGCTTATACTCCTCTCAGGATCATCCCTTCGGGCCTTCTTCCAAGCCTCCGACCTTGAAGGGGGAGCTTGAGCTGTCCTTTTCTTGGAAGATTGGCGGAGCCAGCCCAAGTTAGGCTTCATTCCACTGCCTGCAAATGGGAAAAACCCCTCTGAATCGATTGGACTACAAAAGAGATGAAGGAGAAGAGGTGAAAATTTCTACCATTTATACCTAATGCAGGGAATTCACTGATCCCTGTGAGATGGAGATTCCTCTCCTCCAATAATTCGCGAATTGGAACAACCTCCGAATTAGTCGGTAAGTCATAATTAGACTGATCTGCCGCCAAAACCTTTTTTCCATCGTTGGCAGCTAGGCGCGGCTCCTTCCACTCGCTACTAAAATCCCACGGTTCGGTAGACGACACAAAAACAAAGTTGGGCTTCCACCCATGGATGGCACTGGGCATATCCTTGATGATCTTGCGACCAGGCCGAGGACCAATCACCCACCATCCACGACCGTGGAAATCCCTCTTGAGAACAAAAATGGCAGTAAACAAATTGGTCCCGAGGTTTACATTGGCTATATGACACCGGACCAAAAACTCACAGACGTTCCGAATGCTATTTGGAGTCAACTACGCAGGCACTACTTGGTACAGGTGAAAAATCTTGATGAAGAAGGGATGCAGAGGAAATCGAAGGCCAGCTTTCAAGTGGTCTTCGTATACAGCCAGACACCTAATAGGAGGTTTGTTCACCCGTCCCTCTGATGTAAGAAGAATTAAAGAAAACCCTTCGGGAACGTGATAGCGTTCTCGAAGGTGAGCAACCTTTCTCGATGAAACAGAGCTGGGAACTAACTTCGGACTCACTACATCATCGGCCCCCGAGGACCTGACATTTTTTCTCTGGCTTCCTACAAACTCAGCCATGATAAAAGAACGAGGCAAAGAAACAAAAGGAATATTCTACTTGCGGAAGGGAAAGATGGGCCAAAACTGAAAGTGCGAGGTTGAAGAAGCTTCCTCAGCCAGACCCTTTCCCCTTCTCATAAAAGACAGAGGCTCCAAGGCGACATCTCGATAAACGGAACCATCTTTCTAAATCCGCCACGGACGCTCGAGATGATTGCACGACCCCAAAATGGCTCTAAGCTGATTTGACACGGAATAGACCAAAGGTCATAATCCATATAAATCAATGGCCAAGGTGGAGCGCACTTCTCATCCAAGGGACAGGGAAAAGCCACGACCGACGCTAAAATCCCAACCAAAAGATTGGTTGAACCATTGAACAACTAAAAAAAGAAGAGACAGTCCTAGGTCTGCCCGCTCCTTTTTCACACCCCAATTAGGGATGACAGCTATCCATCACCTGATTCTCGAATCAGTCGGTAGTTATGATAGACGGTCCAATCAAAGATTTTGTAATCATCCACTACACTATCCCCCAGGTGGAAAACGACAAACCAATAATACTTTCACTCCTCGAAGTAAATCTCCGCTTCGAAAACTGAGAGTAGGGGGACAACTGTTGGGATATATCGGTCCAAGCACAAGCCAACCATCGACTCGACCGGCCGAAGACATTTTTTCCGAACCATATATTTTAAACCAAGGTGTTCGGAAGAAACTGGGCAACTTGCAGGCAAGTCGAAATCGAAACGCTTAACTCCATTCGAAAAGCAAGTCTACGGCCTATGCCGAAGACAAGGCCCCCAGGCCGAACCGAAGTGTGATCTTCGCTGTCGACCGAAGACGCATAGTCTTCGGCTTACGACGAAGACATCGACTTCGGCCTACGTCTAAGACAAAGTTTTCGATCTTTGCCGAGGGCGTAATCTCCGATCTGTCTCGAAAGAGTCCGAAGACGAAGACATATCTCCAATTCGACTACAGATATTTTTCAAGAGGGAAACTTGAAGACAGATTTCCGATCTGTCTCAGATCTCTACGAACACGATGAATAACGATTACCATCGACTATCTCCAAGAGAGCAGTCATGGCGCGTGACTCCAGCGGCAACGCCCCCTGTCTGTCCAGAATCGTTTAGTAACCGTCCACGATTGCGAATTGAGGGAAGGAATTAACTCCTCCATCATAACTGCTGGAAGAAGGACGGAACTATAGGCCGGGCAACTCATTATAAATAACGGTAAGAGGGGATGCTCCCGGTAAAATCAGGAAGCGGGCCTGCGATCCAGTAACTCTACCTGGACAGAAAAAGGACTCTACGCCAACAATTATCATGAGTACATAAATAATGATGACACAAACAAAATACATAGTTTACGAATATAAACAATACAATCAAGAATCAATGAAATTCTACATGCACAAACAAAACAAGCACAGCCAAGTGGGAAGGCTAGAATTGGCCTCGGATCTCAGGGAGGTGGGGTTGGAGACTGCAGCAGCCTGGGACCTTGAGCTGCTGGAGATGGTGATGGACTCCTCTCCTGCCGCCTGGGACCTTCAACCGTTGAACATGGTGATGAAATAATCTCCTGCTGCTTGGGACCTTCGGCATCGGGCGACATTGATGGACTTGTCTCTATGTCTGCAGGCACAGCCTTCACAATAATCTTTGAAGAAGATGTAGGATCGGTGGGAGTTCTTGATGTGGAAACTGTCTCTGGAGATGGAGAGGGAGTGCTAGAGAGGACAGGAGAGGGGAATTCAGGTGCAGAAGGAGATGGCGAGGAATGGATGGGATCTGGTAGACCTCTGTGACCTCTTCAATGCCCTCATTCAAGTAGACAACATCCAGCATGGTAAGCTGATGGTATTCTACAATCTCCCTCAGGAACCGATTCTCTCGTGCGTATAATGAGTTCTCATTTGCCAGCCTTGCCTTCTCAGCCAACAATGTCTCCAACTGGAGTCTTATCTGTGTCCGCAAATGAGAATAAAAATATGGTTATAAGATCTCAGGACAGGAAAATGACACTGCAGCTCTGCTACATAAGCATTGCTGCCCAGCTCCTTGTAAAACACAAGATGGGATATCCATTTTTTGATGTAAACATCTTCCTCAAAAGTGATTAAGTGAATGATATCACAATTAATTGTGAAGCGATATACCGAAACTCAGGTATTACATGTATACAGCAAAATAATGCAGAATTTCCTGAACTTTGAGCTTTCATTTGACATACAAAAGCTATAAGGGAACATGCATACCAGGCCGTCATCTTCATGGTCGGTTCCCTTTTCATGGCTCTCTCGCAAGATTTTGATCTCCTCTTCAAGCTGGGAGCACCGTTCCTTCGCAAAAGCCAGGTCTGCCTTGACTGTCTTTAGTTCTCGTAAAAGAAGTTTGGCCTTTGCAGCCATTGCATTGGCAACCTGCAATAATAACAAAAGGCTATTTCTTGTTTTTCTTTCTTTTTTTTTTTTGAGGAAAGGGAAGGTTCAGTAACTTTTTATTGTCGAATGATAAAACACTTCCAAAACCAAATCTGCTATATATAATTTTAACATTAACTGGAAATAATTATCAGGTGAAAACAGCAAGAAACCGTTGCATGACAGCAGTATGCTTGTACCATGATGGGCTAGCAAACCTAGAACAGACCTGCCCCGCTAAGATCTGCTTGACTAAAGAGTGCAAATTGCATTCTGAAAGGACAACATAAGAGATGAGGATTCTCACTGATTCTGAGGTAAACGATCTATAGCTATTCCTACCATCAACATGAGTTGAGATCACGAAGCATCAGTTCCCTGCTCAGATTTTAAGCAATGACTTTGTCCATCTTTACCTGGTACTCTCCATTTACCACTTTCTCTACCAAAAACAAAAAGGCTTTACCACTTTCAAGATTATTTCCACGTAACACATGCATGGAGTTGTAAATTGAAATCTTGAGCAAATCATATCATGTTTGGAAAGTAAGGTTGGTATAATGCATTATTTGATGAAATAACCAAGACTGACAAATGCAAAACCTTTTCCTATGTAATCCAGTGATACACAGTTGCCACCTTACGTCGCGTGAAGCCTTCAGTTGTGTTTCTTGGTCGTTTGAATCTGAGAGAGAGTATTTGGAGCCAATGTATCTGTAGGCTGATCTTGCGCACTGGAACCACTTGCTTTCCTCCTAATTTGCAGCTTTCGTGTTTCTTGAATGACATCAATTGTTCTATTCTCCACATTCGTAGGGCCTTCCTGACAAAAGTTAAGGAACACAGAGTTACTTAAACCAAGAATATAAACCAGAAATTATCAAACTAATACCAAGTTCTACTTACAGAATACAGAACATATACAGTTTTTGGAAACCAAACAAGGAATATGCTGGTACAACTACCCGAAGTGATCGCATGATCTGAATATCACCAGGTTGATAAATAAAGGAACCTTTCCATTGTTGACTTGAATAACTACTGGAATTGGGGAATAAACCAAGGGTAGAGAACTCTGAGAGAACTTACTTCAAGGGCATCTCTAATTGTACCGCCAATGTGGTTGAGTGAAGAAGCAATTGAATCTGATCCTTTATGAAGTGCAGGGTTTTCTGTCTTCCGGTAGCCTTCAGAATAGGATCGATGGAACTGCTGTCACCAGATTGAAGTCAGAAAAGCAAAAACTTAAGTCCTACCACCATAACGCATAAGGTCAAGTAGTGATACAAGCACAAAATAATAAAAAAACATTAAAATAAGAGACAGTTATGCAAGGTTAGGCCTAATGATGATAAGCAAAATGAGTTAATAACCAAACTGTTCCAACAAGTTTTTTTTTCCCTGAAAAAAAAAAAAAAAAAATGGAACACTACAAGCTGATAACTTGCTAAAATTAAAGCAAATACTAATTTCTTCAAGCTCTTTCATTAAAAATAAAAGTCCTCAAGCTCAGATTTCCTACAAGTTAAATACCATTATTATCCCCCAAACCCCCCCCCCCCCCCCCCCCTCCAAAAAAAAAGAGATGATCCAGCCTTAGACCACTATTTCATTTTTATTATTACAGCCAAGGACTCATAGCTCGGCACATGAGATATTGTTCACTTTGGCCCATAGGCTTCATGGTTTTGTCTCCCTGGATTCCAATCCAAAAGGTGATCCCTTCCCACCACAATATAGCTTCCCAGTCAAAAAAAAGTCTATGTATGGGCAAGAGCGCCCTTATCTTTATTATCATTATAGTCCCAGAAAGGTGCATCATAGTTGTAGGTTTGTCGTAGTCACAAGTTTGGAACTTGTATGGGGCACCAATGTTATGGCTAAAGGCTCATAGCTTGATACATGAGATATTGTTTGCTTTAGTCCATGGACCTCATGATTTTGTCCTGGATTCCAACCCAAAATGCACTTCACATAGAAGGTGATCTTTTCTTATATAGGCTAGAGTCCTTTTTAACTCACAACTAATGTGGGACAAATGATCTCCTCCCACCACAATACTTATTAATATCAGTCCAATGATTTTAATGTTAAAAAAGAAATTTCAATGTTCTTTCCAAGTCTCACCCGTGTCCTTGTTGATAAGTCAACCATCTGGAGTTGGTTCCTGCCATTCTCATCAAACTGCTGGGTTGCATTTTCATCTTCAAGAATTGCTTTAGCCTTTCTTGCCAGAATGCCCCAGAAACCATGTTTAGGTTCATTCAAGCTTTTCAACGATGTGTACCCATAGGCATTTGAATCCTGCACATAAAATTCCCCAGGCATGACAAAACAACAGACTGGATATTAACTTAATACCTTATTGCAACAACAATTTACAGGAAGCTAACAATGCACTTGCACAAAATAATAAAGTTTCTGGTGAAACAGAAAGAAAGGACTAATTGTTATAAACAATATATAGTAAACTTGTCCCATAAATATTAGTCTACAGAACAGAGAAAAGAGGTGTCCGCAACGACAATTAACCTGAGTATCCAAAAGGTAACTAAAAACCAGCTGTCCAAAAGGTCAAGTAATATACATCACTGCTGTGGACTAATTCCCCAAGCACTTGGACGCATGCAGTCAAAATAGCATATTTCATGTACACAACAAAGAGACACCAGCAACAACTTCTCATTCGAGACACAACCGCGTACGGTAAAGTTCCATAATATCTAATCCTCAGTATTTTCCCAGTGTTACTGCAAATATATTAAAATTCCGGAAACTTTCAATACCAGAAATGAAACCAAAAGCACCTCTGCTTGTAGAATATTTTGCGTCTCAATTAATTTATGAAACGAAAATGTGCATCGGTTTCCCTATTCCAGATATTTTCATCAATTTCTTTTATTCTTTCTTAAGATAAAATAAGCCCGTAAGATGTATCTCGATCAATCGCACCTCAACTTGCCAAAAGTTTCTCTTTTACAGAAAAAGGTTACATCCAAACCCAAAACAATACCACCCTTCCAAATCTAATCAAAGAAAAGACACCAGTTCCAATCATTTCCACCACGAATTCCTCAACTATCTACGCATAAAACAATCCAATCATCTAGGCGTAAAAAGCCTCGATCCGACACCCAGCGATCCAAGCGAAATCGGATGTCCAGAACCCAAATGGAGAGAAAAGATCGACAGTGACGCACCTGGGGGGACCTATGGAGATTGGATTCCCGGTAGGCGGAGGAGAGGGAGGAGTCGCAGTGGGCAGCGGAGGTGCGGATGGCCTGGGCGGCGAGCGACGGCGACGACCGAGAGGTGTCCTCCGGCAGCTGCAGCGGCGTGGATCGGAAGTCCTCGAAGGTGGTGGACTTGGGCGCACCGTGCTTCCTCCGATACGCCATGGCCGACGCGCGGCGAAGAGAAGCGAGCACCGTAATATTTGTAACACCGATTCGTTAACGAACTCACCTCGCGATTGAAGGCGCGGACCGCGTGCAAGGCCCTCCTGATCATGACCGTCAATTCACTGAATTGGACGCACGTAAAGTGATTGGTACGTACATCTTTATACATGGAGCACCACGGCGGGATACCTGATGAACGGCGACGATGGTTTGATTCGGTACGTTCAGGAGCGGAAAGTGGGCCGACAACGCCCAGGCCAGTTTGGGCAGTTGTCGGCCGGGCTGGACTGGACTCATAATTGGACCTGGTTTAGTTTTGGTAGTGGGCTTTGATTGGGTCAAATAAGTGTAGCTCAAGAAAAAGGATCGACGCATAACTCAGTAAAAGAGATCATGGATATGTGGTCCATGAATATACCTATTTTTTTGATAAATTGTCGCATTCAGAATAGAGATCTAACATGAATACAATCAAGAAAGTCCGAAAGTACAAAATTACGGAACGACATCAGGATATGCCCGAGGTCGGTCCATAAAACAGGACAAGAATGATGAGCAACATAGGAGGTAACCCAGTCTGCCACAAAGTTAGCCTCTGATAGACATGCCGAATAAGACACGAAGTGCACTCTTGAAGCAGAAGTGCAATATCACTGAGAAGAGGATGCACCGGTTTGATTCTTCTAGCCTTCTGGATCCAGTAATGATAGTAGCAGAGTTGCCCTCCACGATAAGGTGATCAACATGCAGAATCATCCGAGCATTTATAATACCAGCCCAGGCATCCCACAGTTTCGTAGCTGGGATAGTCGACTCAAAGAGATGATGCCCCCCACAGCAAGAATCCCGAGACCAGACCATGGATGACAAAGCTAGCTCCTCTATGAGTGCCCAAGACAATGCCGTCGAAGTTGACCGTAACATAGTTCAGAGGTGGGGGCTCCCAGGAGATAAAAACCCGGCAAGGTGCTCGAGGAGTGGCACGGTAGCCCTAGGTCTCCGAAGATACGACGATCGACATCAAATACTCATCCGCATGAGTCCGAGCTGTCTCGATAACACGTCTAACAGAAGGAGAAGCAGAGTTGAAGATTATGTCATTCCTGCATAGCCAAATGTGGTAAGCTATATAGGCCATAAAGGTGGCAGAAGGATGAGCAGTGGCCGGGTGAAGTAACTCCAGGAAATGATCAACATAGTCTGCAACATACATGAAAGAAGGAAGGAGTCTAGCCACTATCCAAATATGTGTAGCTCGCTGACATAGGAAAAGGACATGGACCAAGGTCTCATCCTCTAACCCGCAAATAGGATAATGGGAGAGGACGTGCACCCCTCTAGAGAAGATAAATGCTCTAGTAGGGAGGTAGTCCCATGCCATTTTTCAAAGAAATATGCTCATCCTAGGGTGTGCACGATCCTCCAAATCCAGTCAAGATCATGACTCCGCTGAGGTACCTGGCTGAACAGGGGAAGCAATTCAGAGCAGGACACTCTGGGAATAGCAGTGGTCCTCCAAACCTTGACATTAGTACAAGCATGAATAGGTAATGGAATCGATAATACTCAAGCTCCCAAAATATTACTGAACACACGAGTAACCGGTGCCGAATTCCATTACGAGCCATCAGCAAGTAAGAAGTCAAGAATGGACAGGGAATCACTGATGTCCGTAGCAATGAAAGTCGGCCAGCAAGATAGGAACATCCGCAATCCAAGGATCGAACATAAAGCTGATAGATGTACCATTCCCCATAACCCAACTAGTATGGGAAGTGATAATAGGGACAATGGTCATCATCGCTCTCCAAATGGCAGAACATCTCTGGGTAAGTCGATGATCCGCATCAGACTAGAAGGGACCGTATTTCTGTCTCATCATTCTCGTCCATAGGCTATCCGGGAATAGCAAATTTCTGGTGACATGTCTCGCGAACAGCGCTTCCTATATGAAGAGCAGGGAGTGGATACCCAGACCCCCAACTCGATGGGGCTGGCAAACCATGTGCCAGCTAATAAGATGAATGGGCCTCCGAGTAAAAGTCGTTCCTCAAAGGAAGGCCCGGAGATATTGGTCCAATCTGAGAACCACAGATTTTGGAAGGACAACATGAGAGAGCAAATAAACCGGTAATGATATAAGCACGGCCCTGATCAAGGTATTCCACCCCATAAGGGAGAGAGTCCTATACTGCCATCCCTGCACCCTGTCTGGACCTCCTTAATCAGATGATTGCAATCAGCCTTCCTCAGTCTGTCCCTATAATTGGGACTCTAAGGTAATGCAATGCACCATCATGATCAACATTGCCGAGGATGTCCTGGATCGATCGTCGCAAAAGGGTGGTCTTCGGACTGAAGTGGATCTCTGATTTTTGGCAATTTATTCTCTGCCCGGAAGAAGACAGTAGTCCATCAGAATCCTCCTAAAGGCCAGAGCGCAGTGGACAAAAGCTCGACCTAGGAGTAGACAATCATCTGCAAATAGAAGATACGAGATGGGGTTGGCCTCAGGGGCAGGGACATAAGGCTGGAGACCCAATCCCTGAGGTGGCACCTACAAAGCTCGAGAAAGAGCGTTAGCAGAAAGAATCAACAGGTATGAAGATAGAGAGCATCCTTGGTGTAGGCCGACATTAGAAACAAAGAATTCAGAAGGAGTGCCATTGATCAGAATCGAGAAGGAAGGGTTGACTATACATGCAAGAATCCGAGAAATCTAGCAAGAATGAAACCCAAAATCCCTTAGTGCCTTCTGAAGAAAAGACTAATGCATGCGATCATAAGCCCGCTCCATGTCCACCTTAATGGCCATAAGACTGCGATGGATAGGTGCCCTGCGGAGATCATACATAAATTCTTGTGCAATAAGTAGGTTGTTAGAGATAGACCAACCCTCCACAAAAGCTCCCTGCTCCAAGCTAATAAGTCTGGGAAGAATCGACTTCATCCTGTTGACCATGAGTTTAGCACAAAGTTTGTACATAGTATTGTACAGGCTGATAGGCCTAAAGTGGCTAGGTTTCGAAGCATCCTGATGCTTAGAAATAAGAATGACAAAAGTTTTCTTCCAAGAGTCTGGCATCCTAGCAAGGAAGAATAACTCCTAGACAGCTGTAGCCACCTCCACCCGCATAATACTCCAATACCTCTTGAAGAATAGGGAGAAATCCATCCGGACCAGGGGCTTTGTTCTTAGCCATAAACCATAAGGCTTCTTGAATCTCATCCTCAGAACAGCACTAATATGACCATAATTCTCCCGGTCCAACACCCTGACCGAAGGAAGAAGAGAATAGAAGGTAGGAAGGTCTTCCATGTGAGCCATCCACCTGGAATGGAAGAAATGGATAAGCTCCTGTCTGATATCCTGATCCTCCTCAACCCATTGTCCTTCAACTATCTAAAGTATCCTAATGCGGTTCATATACCTCATAACAATAGTAGCTTGATGGAAGAACTTGATGTTCCTGTCACCTTCCTTGATCCACTGAGTTCTAAATTTCTGCCTTCACAAAGTCTCCTGTTGTAGGAGCAAGGAGTGATGAATGGACAGCTGACCATGCAAGGTACTCAAATCATGGTCCTGAAGACCACCATCCCTGACCTCTCGCTCCTGAAGATCAAGGATGACCTTCTCCACAGTCACCAACCTGGAGAAGATGTTGCCCCCCTCTACCCTATTCCAATATCTGAGATGCCTTTCAAGAAACTCTAGTCTCCAGGTGATCTATACCCATGACAAGGTTGCATGATGTTAAATTGTTAATGCAGCAGTTGAAAAGCAAAAATTATAGGAGGGCAAGTTCAAAAACATTGGTGCCTTGAAGTCAAAATGTTGGAGATTCGATATGTTAAGTTGGGAAATATTATGTTATAGAATAATCTGATGATTCTTGAAATTTATTTATTTAAAAAATGATTGCAAAAAAAGTACTTTTATCATATCTAATTGGGGATTTTTTTTTCAAAAAATGATACCAAAAAAAAATATTATATTTGATTGGAGATAATCTTATATATAAATATGGGTAAATTTACAAATATACTCATCAATGAAAAATATTTTTTAATACTAAGATAGCATTATCATCTTCAATCAATTTTTATATAATGATTACAATCATATAATCTTTTATATAATACCATTTATATTTTTATTATTTTATAAAAAAAATTATTGAATGAATTTAAAAAAATATCAAAATAAATACAACAATTATACATGTATTTATTAGAGATATTTTGTTAATTGCAAATTACCATTATTATAAAATTTATCAAATACCAATCTTTCATGATATTTGTTTTACTTTTTTTAAAAAAAAATAAATATGAGATCCACCACTTTTTTAATCATATTTTTCATTTTTTATACTAAATATGATAATCTGATATCAGATATATTTTTCCATGCTAGATTATCCCCATCCAACTGATCCTTAATTATTCTCTTTTAATGATAGCATGGATGATATCGATGATCATTGATTATGCATATGTGCATGTTTGTATTACAATAAATATATATTAATTACAACAAATACTATCATATATTTTTTTTTATCTAATATACTAGGTGTTATATACCATCGGCTCCCTCCGAACCAAATCGGAGCCGATGACCTTTCAGCCAGGTCGGACCAGAGTCTATCGTTTCGCTGGCTGACCCGCCAGAGATCCTTCGACCGACCCACTTCAGCTAGGCCCATATCGACCCAAAGCGAGCCGCTCCGAGGATGGCCCGAAGGCCCCAAAGGCCATTTCCAGCTAGTACCAGAATTATGTTACAACAGATTCCTGATATCTCAGCGCCACTACTCTGCAGATCCCACGATGCCACCCCGTCCTGGTGCCACCTGGCCACTACCAAGATTCTAGGAGCAAATCGGCTATTTCCAATCTAGCTCCTGGCAGATTCTGGTAAAGTTCCATGTCTATATAAGATAAAAGGGGGACTCCGAGGTAAGAAGAATGTTGTCGGATCGATGCCCCTAACCATTCTACAAAAGGAATGTCCCTATTATAAGAAGGCGGTTTATCTCTCTTAAACCAGTAGCGCAGCAACCCCGGGCACTCGAGTCGACTCCCGCCGACCCCCGCAAGAGCTATCCAGGGTACTAAACCTCGAGTCGGCTCGCTGGAGACGAGCACCTCAGCACCAACCAAGGGACGTTGACGTGGCACCAGACCCGCCATACCGGTGGCACCCACATCCCCGTGGGCCCAGACCCTACATCCAGACAAATCACGAGGGTGCGAGCTGGCCCAGCCAACAATCCCCCCCCAGCAAAACGACCGAGAGTTTTTCCCCCTGTGAAGACTCGAACCTGAGACCTCGGCTATGATACCAGTTGTCGGATCAATGCCCCTAACCATTCTACAAAAGGAACGTCCCTATTATAAGAGGCCGGTTTATCTCTCTTAAACCAGCAGCGCAGCAACCCCAGGCACTCGAGTCGACTCCTCGCCGACCCCTGCGAGAGCTACCCAGGGTACTAAACCTCAAGTCGGCTCGCTGGAGACGAGCACCTCAGCACAAACCAAGGGATGTTGACGTGGCACCAGACCCGCCTTACCGGTGGCACCCACATCCCGTGGGCCCAGACCCTACATCCGGACGAACCATGAGGGTGCGAGCTGGCCCATCCAACAAAAAAGTCTCTTCCTTTCCCACGAGCTATCTCTTTTCGATTCCTCCATTCTATTGCATCGAGTATTCCATTAACTTAGCCATCGGAGTATCCCCCACCGGAACACCACCAGCCTGTGGGACCTTTTTACAGGAACCGAGAGACGTGCACTCCAGCCAACCCTGTCAAGAGAACCCGGTCCGGAAGATCAGCGACAATAGATTGGCACTAGAGGAAGGGACCTGAACCTTCGTTCTTATGTTCCTTCTCCAAAAGGAGGGATCCACCGCTAGACAAAACGATGGTGAAAGGAAGAGCTCATAATACCTCCAATAGAATAGGTCACTACTAGACAAGGTCGAAAGAACCTCTTAGGGAGAACGATGTCGTCCAGCCTACAATCATCTTAGGATAACAGCAGTTCCAGACCCTTCTGAATTGCATCGATACTCTTGCTGCCACGATTCAGAACCTTCAAGACACGGCCAACGATAGACAGTAGCTGCTCGCGGCATCCAAAACTAGTCATCGACCTGCTACTGAGAGAAGTCGACAGCAAGTAGTCCCTCGACTCTGCTCCCACACGACCCCGGAGCCTTGGAGGTCGCATATGACTCATGTCGACGGAAAGAGAGTAAGGTCCACCTCGCACTCTTCCATGGATTCGGTCCCCAATGACCACCAGCGACGCGACGGGACCCAAGGGACTAAACCAGCAAGCTCCAATGCATGGAGGAGCAAATTTTCGAATTGGTCGATCAGTAAAAGGGAGAAGAAGCGCTGGCATACGACTCTCGCCCGTCATTCTCTGCCAGAATTATGGGGGAGGCTATCCCCCGTCACTTCAAGATCCCCCAGGTGGATGCCTACGATGGCACCACTTATCCTCTGGATCATCTGGGCACTTATAAGGTCCACATGATGGTACAAGGTGCCTCTGACGCCCTCCACTACATCGCCTTTCCCGCGACACTCAAGAAGGTGGCTCGGATGTAGTTCTCCGCCATCCGACCAGGTACGATCCATTCCTTCTCCCAGCTGGAAAAACTCTTTTTGTCCCATTTCAGGACCTGTAGCTAGATGCCGAGGAACATGGATTGCCTCTTCCTTGTACAGCAGAAGGAAGGAGAAACTCTTCGGGATTACATGGCTCGATTTAATTCGGCGACCATGGAGATCCTGACCTCAACGAGCATGTAGCTATGTCAGCCTTCAAGAAGGGGCTGCGATCATCCAGGCTCACTTTCTCACTGGACAAAAGGTTCCCAACAAGTTACTTCGAACTACTAGCCCGGGCTCAAAAATACACCCTGGCAGAAGAATAAGCGACAAGCTGATGCCAGGCTGAGGGAGGTCAGCTCCCAAGAGGAGGAGTGATAGGGCTCCCAAAGTCCGACCTCCCAGCTATGGCATCAACTGGCTCGACGCTACGGCCCTAAGTCGAAGGACTTTCCTAGGAGGTTTGAGACTTACACACCTCTCCCCCTTCCAAGGAAGAAAATCCTTATGGAGATAGAGAAGGAAACCTTCCTACAAAAGCCTCGCCCGATGAGGAGCTCCTCCACATCAAGGAACAAGGACAAGTACTGCCAATTCCAACGTGACCACGGGCACAGCACAGAAGATTGCCTCCAGTTGAAGGACCGATTGAAGACTTGATCAGGTGGGGGTACCTGCATAAGTACGTCCAACCCCAGAGGAGTCGGGCTGAAACTTCCATCACCAGAAACCCCTCGGAGGAAACAGAGGTGCCCAACCAACACCCCACCGATGGAAACATTAGCATGCTCCATCGCCGGTCCGACTGGAGGGAAGAAGGTCAGGACATCTTGAAGAGGCCTCGGGGTTCTAACATAATTAGTTTCTCCGACAAAGACCTTCGAGAGACCCAGGTCTCTAGGAATGATCCTGTTGTTGTATTGGCAGTAATTGCCAATTATGATGGAAGGAGGATCCTCATTGATAATGGAATCTCCACTGAAGTTTTGCTGTATGATGCTTTTGTTAAAATGAACCTGCCTATAACCAGGCTGCAAGAATCCCCAATGCCGTTAACTGGGTTCGAAGGGAACTCCGTTAGCATAGAAGGAGAAATAACTCTGCCCGTGACCATCGGATCAGAGTCTTATCAAAAGACCCTCCCTATCAATTTTGTGGTCATCCGGACGACATCTGCTTACAACGCCATATTGGAGAGGCTAGTCCTGAACAAATTTCGAGCTATTGTGTCTACTTACTACTTGTTGGCAAGATTTTCGACTCGAAACAGGATCGGAGAGATGAGAGGGGATCGCAAGATGGCCAGACAGTGTTTGACCATTCAGGATAGGCAATCGAGAACCATTCCATCTTGGAACAACTTGATCCTAGGGCCGAAATCGATTGCTACGGAGAACCGGTCGGGAGGATCCTATTCGTACCCCTCAGGGAGGACGATCCCACTATGGTCCTACAGATCAGGAGCATGCTCAACGCGGAGGCCAAATCGGAGCTAGTCGGCTTCCTATGGGACAATGCCAACGTCTTCGCCTGGTCGGCGTCGGACATGTCGGGCATCCCATTGGAAGTCATAACCCTTCGGCTTAAGGTAGATCCTACCTGCAAGCCTGTCTGACAGAAGAAGAGGAACTCACCCCTGAGAGATAGAAGGCGATTGATGAGGAGGTCAAGAAGCTCCTTGAAGCTGTTTCATCAAAGAAGCCCACTACCCCGACTGGTTGGCGAATGTCATGATGGTGAGGAAAGCCAATGAAAAATGGAGGATATGTGTGGACTACACTGACCTCAATAAAGCTTGCCCGAAGGATAGCTTTTCCTTACCAAAGATCGACCAACTAGTGGACGTCACTACCGGTCACCAGCTACTAAGCTTCATGGATGCCTTCTTCGGGTACAACCAGATCAGCATGAACCCGGAGGATGAGGAGAAGACAGCCTTCATCACTAACAAAAGGCTGTACTGCTATAAAATGATGCCCTTCGACCTAAAGAACACCGGAGCTACTTTTCATAGGCTAATCAATAGAGTCTTCAAAGGACAACTTGGAAAAAACATGGAGGCATATGTTGATGACATGATAGTCAAGAGCCTCCGAAGAGCCAACCACATCAAGGATCTGAAAGAATCTTTCGACGCCATGAGGCGCCACTGGATAAAGCTGAACCCGACCAAGTATACCTTTGGGGTGACCTCTGGAAAATTTCTCGGCTTTCTGGTCACACAGCGAGGAATTGAGAACAATCCGAATAAAATCAAGGCCATCATCGACATGGGGCATCCAACCAGCAATAAGCAAGTACAAGAACTCACAGGTTGGATAGCCTCTCTCAGTAGCTTCATTTCTAGGTCAGTCGAAAGGTGTCTTCCTTTCTTCAAAATACTACGGCGATCGGATCTCTTCCATTGGACCTACGAATGTCGGTCGGCCTTCAAAGCACTGAAGACATATCTGGAGACTCCCCCTTTACTTGCTAAGCTTGTGGAAGGAGAGTCCCTGTATTTGTATCTATCAGCATCGAATGAGGCGGTGAGCTCCATCCTTGTCTGGATAGGAGAGAACAACCGGCAAAAGCCGGTCTACTACACCAGCAAGGTACTCCACGATGCTGAAGCAAGGTATCCTAAGATGCAGAAGCTTGTCTACTCCCTGGTTATAGCAGCCAAGTGATTGCGGTCCTACTTTCAGGCACATCCAATCATCGTCCTAACCGATCAATCTCTAAAGGCGATCCTCAAAAGTCCCGATACCTCGGGATGACTTGCCAAGTGGGCCATCAAGCTTGGCAAATTTGACATCTCCTTCCAGCCTTGGTCGGCCATGAAGGCTCAGGTGATCACCGACTTCATAGCAGAGTGTACCTGGAAAAAAGAGACACCTCTACAAACGGTCAACACACCTGAGGATGATATTACTGAAGGGTCAGACCCCGCCTAGACACTCCATGTGAACGGGGCATCTAACCTTGCTGGTTGCGGAGCAGGCTTAATCCTGGCTGATTTTGATGGACAGAGCTTGGAATATGTCCTGCGTTTTGCATTCCAAGTATCAAATAACCAGGCGGAGTATAAAGCCCTCCTCACAAGATTAAGGATAGTTAATGAGCTAGGCATCGAACGGATTAGAGCCTTCTTAGATTCCTAACTAGTGGTCAACCAAGTAAGAGGCGAATTCGAGGCGAGAGATCCGACCCTGGCCAAGTACTTGAGTAAGGTGCAGAGCCTTGTGGCTCGACTCAAATTTTTCGAGATCATCCACATATCTCGGGTACAAAATTCTCGGACAGATGCTTTATCATGACTGGCCACTGCCATCACTGATCCCTCCAACCAGACTTCGTGGAGTACCTACAAAGTCCAAGCATTGCTGAAGAGATACCAAGAATCTATCAAGTGGAATGAGAGGCTTGTTGGATGGACCCCATCCTTGCATTCCTCAACGAAAGGAACCCTGCTAGAAGATAAAGCCGAAGCCAAACATGTGCGCTGGACTGTCTCGAAGTATGTCATTCTCAGTGGAATCCTATACAAGTGATCATTTATGCAACCATTTCTCAAGTGCCTAGGGCTGTCGGATGCCAATTACGCACTCAGAGAAGTACATAAAGGTATATGCGGCAACCACCTGAGAGGTAGATCCTTGACCTACAAGATTATCCGGCAAGGCTATTACTGCCCAACCATCCAGAAGGATGCAGTAGACTTTGTTAAAAAGTGCGACGCATGCCAGAGATACTCCAATGTTCAAAGACGACCAGCTAGTCAGCTAACCTCGTGACCACCCCCTGGCCATTCGCACAATGGAGAATAGACATCCTCGGGTCATTTTCCCCAGTGTTTGGATAATAGAAGTTTCTAATTATAGCTATCGACTACTTCACCAAGTGGGTGGAAGCTGAGTCGCTGATGCAGATTATCGAAGCTAAGGTAGAGAGCTTTGTCCGAAACTACATCATTTTTTGGTTCGATAGGTAGTCATCACCGATAATGGAAGATAATTCGACAACCCGAAGTTTCGGGATTTCTGCTAGCAATATCATATTTTCCACCGGTTGACTTCAGTCGGACATCCCCAATCCAACAGGAAGGCCGAAGTCACCAATCGGACGATCCTACAAAGCCTGAAGACCCGACTGAATGATATCAAAGGACTCTGGGCGGAAGAACTCTACTCGGTACTCTAGGCCTACTGGACTACCTCCCGGATGACGACTGGGAAAACTCCATTCAATCTCACCTACGGGAGTGAGGCGGTCATACCAGTGGAAGTCTCCTTGCAGTCCCTCTAGATTGATCATTTCACCGAACTAGCCAATTCTGAACAGAGAATGGCTTATCTCGACTTGCTCGAAGAGACCCGACTCCAAGCGAACCTGAAGATGGCAACCTATTGTTAAAGAATAGCCAGATATTACAATTCTCGAGTCAATGCTCGAAGCTTCCGGGTTAGAGACCTGGTTCTACGGAGGACAAAGATATCGAGGCCAACTGAGCAAGAAAAGCTTTCCCCCAACTGAGAAGGCCCCTATCGGGTAGTCGAAATGGTCCGAGCTAGAACTTACCGACTTGAGCATTTAGACGAATGACAAGTGGTGCATCCTTGGAATGTAGATAATCTCCGCAAATATTATCAATAAAGGTGACAATTCACTCTACAAAGAAATTTGACCTCGATCGAGAAAGGCTCTAGTGCAGCCCACTCAAAGTCTGACCTCAATCGAAAAGTCTCTAGTGCAACCCATTCAAAGTCTGACCTCAATCAGAAAGGCTCTAGGGCAGCCGATCTCCAAGTTCGAGTTCAATCAGAAAGGCTCTAGCGCAGCCCATCTCCAAGTTTGACCTCGATCGGAAAGGCTCTAGTGCAGCCCACTCAAAGTCTGACCACGATCGGAAAGGCCTAGGGTAGCCCACCTCCAAGTTCGACCTCGATCGAAAAAGGCTCTAGTGCAGCCCACTCAAAGTCCAATCTCGATCAGAAAGGCTCTAGTGTAGCCCACTCAAAGTCCGACCTTGATCGGAAAGGCTCTAGGACAGTCCACCTCCAAGTCTGACCTCGATCAGAAAGGCTATAGAGCAGCCCACTCAAAGTCCGACCTCGATCGAGAAGGCTCTAGTGCAGCCCACTCAAAGTCCAACATCAATCGGAAAGGCTTTAGTGCAGCCCACTCAAAGTCCAACCTCTATTGGAAAGGCTCTAGGATAACCCATCTCCAAGTTCGACCTCGATCGGAAAAGCTCTAGTGTAGCCCACTCAAAGTCCGACCTCGATCAGAAAGGCTCTAGGATAGCCCACCTTCAAGTCTGACCTCTATCAGAAAAGCTCGAGTACAGCCTACTCAAAGTCTGACCTCGATCAGAAAGGCTCTAGGGCAGCCCACCACCAGATCCGACCTCGATCAAAAAATACTTTGTGGGATCCTTAAACACTTAAGGATTTTTTTTTACAAATGGCTAGTTCGAAGATCCCTTAGAAATATTTCTAAAAGTGATGAGTTCGGACTAAGCCAGCCTCTCGACACTTAGAAATATTTCTTATAAAGGGCTAAGTTAAAAGTTGATTGGGCACTCAGCAACCTCAGAAAAAGCCATTGGTCGGTAACAAAGAGGAAAGAATAGCTCGTTCAAAAAAAAAAACAACAAAACAAAACAAAAGGCAAATATCAAAAATGTCATCTCATTAATCACAAAGTATTGTACAGATATGAGCAAACTTTTACAATTGATTTTAAGTCTTGCCAAGTAAGTACAAAGGGGAGAGATACTTCCCACTCGTTGAAGGAGCTTCAACTTCGGTCTCTCGTGCAGCATCCGAAGCCTCGACCAAAGCCTCCACTGGTCCAACATCGGTAGCAGTTTGGGCATCAGCCCCGGTGTCGACCGGGTCTCCTTCTTCTTTCTGGCGGTTGCCTCAGCTGTATCAAGGATAGATCGAGCTCTAGGAAAGCTTCGACCACCTTCTATAAGCAGTCGTTGAAGCCGTATTCGTAACTCACTACCCCAGCCTCCTCCATCTCATCATTGAAGTCGGTAGAAACTTTGTATTCTGCCATGGCATCGTGGACCTGCTCCGCCGCCAACTCCTTCGCCTCTCTTAGTTCGATCAAGTACTTCCCCACCAATGCCTGGTGGGCCTGCGCGCTCCTTTCGGCAATGGCGGATCGTTGCTCCTCATCAAGCAGTCGACGAGCCAAGGATGTGATCTTTTCCTTCTTCCTCTTCAACTGGGCCTCCCGCTCGGCCAGTTGAGTCTGCAGGACCCCTGCTTGCTTCCTCAGGGATTCAGCTTCGATTAGACTAGCCAAAAGCCTCTCTTCTGCAGCCTTCTGCGATGCCACTACCGCCACCCTGGCTACCTCTAGCTCTTCGGCCTTCCCAGCCGAGGCCTCTGTCGCATCAACCATCTTGCCAAGGCCTTCGTCCATCAGCGAGATCTCGTGAAGAAGCTATAAGTAACAGACCACGTTAGTCATACACAAGAAAAGTAAAGAAGAGAGAAGTAAATGAAAGGATGACAAATTACCTTCATCAGACTGAGGTAGGTGCCTCTCGCCACCTCGTGCAACTTGCGTTGACTCGACTCCTCCCAATCGACCTAAGTAATGGCCCCTTTGAGTAGGTCCCTGGCCTGCCTGGGGTTGTGAAGGGCATGCCAACGCTGGAAGGTGTCATAGCTGACTTCTTCGGCCTTTACCCCTCCAGCTGCCCCTTTCCCCTTATCTGAGGGGCAGACCACCTCCGTCAGCTCAGTTGATGATGAGGCCGGGGTCGTCCCCACCTTGGTCGGCTCAGATAGGTATGGCTTTGATCGGATGGCTGACTCCCCGATAGTGGGTGGAGGCCCCGACACCTTCATTGCCAACTGCTCTGACAAGGGCATGTTGTCCTCGTCGGAGTCCGATGCTATGACAGTCACGGGCTGTTCCTCCGCCTGTTATTTCTTCTGCTTGCTCGTGATCGGCTCCGCAGACTGGGCAGCCCACTTCCTTGCCGCCTGCTCTACTATCTTCGCACGATCGGGCTTCATTTTCTCTCCTGTTATAAGAGCAAAATCAAAGTAAGGAAAGAAGGAAATATAGCCAACATAATAGAAAAGAGATCGATGGCAATGGTTTCTACCCTACCTAAGTGTTTGTGATGGCTAACTCCAGCCGAGTGGAGGCTGTCCTCCCGAAGCAGCTCTACCATCATTATGATACCGACTATCTTTAACTTATTAAAGTTAGCTTGGTCAGCCATCAAGACCGCCCTCCCTTCGTTGGCTGTCAGTCTTGGTTCCCTCCATGACGGGTTAAAGCCCCAAGACTGAAGACTGTGTATGAAGAAAAATTTGGACTTCCATCCATGGATGGCCGATGGAAGACCTCTAATTATCTTTCGTCGGGGACCGGGGTTGAACACCCACCACTCCTCACTCCGGAAGTCTTTCTTCAGGACAAAAAAGGTTATAGAAAAGGAACTCCTGGGTTCTACTCCAACCCTCTGGAACAAGACCATGAAGCAGCTGATGGCTCGAATACTATTCGGGGTCAGCTGCGCAAGGGTGACTCGATACAAGTTGAAGACCTGGACGAAAAAGTCACATAAGGAAAATCGAAGGCCGGCCTTCAAATGATCCTCATACACCGGGAGGGCTCTCGGGCTCGCAGCCTGGTCACCCTCCCTTCCCAATCCGGGACGGTGATGTGCAGAGTGGAAGGGATATTGAACTTAACTCTAAGGGCCTCTAACCGATCCCGTACTAACTTAGATTAGATGTGGTTAAGACCTAGTTCCTCTACCCTACGGCTAGAGCTCCGGCTAGCGAAGGTCATTGCTACAGGGCTTGGAGGGAAGAAGGACTGACCTGAGGACTGGGTTTCCTAAAAGGATGGAGACGGTGGAATGAGGCGAAACCTCACTTCAAAGGCGATCTCTTTCTAAGGGCGGATGCAGCAAAAGCTTCACCCAGAGTCTCAACGCCCTCCTTTTATAGTCCCTGGAGGAACCGGTTACCACCATTCCTTGAGCACCGTGACCCAGACACCAGGCGGTACAACTCCCCACGCAGTGGATGCCGATGCGATGGAAGGAAACACATTCTAGCCATGATCTGCTTGATCGCCGGATCAACGGTAGATGGATCACCCCCTGCGTGGCACTAACCGCCAAGATGTCGCTACGTCACTCAAATCGCCTCCGAAGCCCGATGGCCGAGTGGGCCAGGTTGGCCGCTCATCATTGCGCCCCTTCTATATTAATTGACACTCCCTCCACTTCCAATATAGGGTCGACACCTGTCTCGGGCACAAGTTTCTGGAGTAGGAAATGACCAGACGCAGCACACCTGATCAGATATGCAATCCTCTCAAGGATGAATGCATTCAATGCGAGAATGATGCTCTCACCCTCCGAAGCTACAAGCCTTCCCAAAGGCCAGGAGCAATGAGGCAACTGTTATACACCATCAGCTCCCTCCGAACCAAATCGGAGCCGACGGGCCTTCAGTCGGGTCGGACCAGAGTCTATCGTTTCACTGGTCGACCCACTAGAGGACCCGACCGACCCACCAAAGGTCCGACCGACCCACCAGGGATCCGACTGACCCACTCAGCTAGGTCCATATTGGTCCAAAGTGGGCCGCTCCAAGGATGGCCCGGAGGTCTCAGAGGCCCTTTCTAGCTGGTACTAGAATTCTGTTACAACAGATTCCTGATATCTCAGTGCCACTATTCTGCAGATCCCACAATGCCATCCCGTCCTGGTGCACCTGGCCACTACCAAGATTCCTCTAGGGGCAAATCGGCCATTTTCAGTCTAGCCCCTAGCAGATTCCGGTAAAGTTCCGCGTCTATATAAGGTAAAAGGGGGACCCCGAGGTAAGAAGAAGTCTCTCCCTTTTTCACGAGCTATCTCTTTTCAATTCCTCCATTCTGTTGCTCCGAGTCTCCCACTGACTTAACCATCGGAATGTCCCCCGCCGTAACACCACCGGCCCGTGGAACCTTTTTTGCAGGAACCGGGAGATGCACACTCCAACTAGCCGGGTCGAGAGAACCCGGTCCGAGAGATTCAGCGGCAATACTAAGTATCATTAAATTGGTGTTGGATGTAGAACATAAAACTAAATCTATTAGATAAAAATGTCAATAGGGTTTTTGTGTGTGCGTGTGTGAGTTTTGGGGAGGGGGTGGGGGGCCTCATTAGGACCCCCAATCATTAAAACAAGGGTTATATCCTCCTTATTTCAGTCTAATCTTCCAGAAGTTTAAGAGGCGTAAGTTTAGTATTTCTTCTACTGCAGGTCGCAAAAAGCCTCAGAGAGGATTGAGATACTGTACAAGCCTAAATTCATAACAAGCGAATGCTTTCCTTCATATGATAGCAAAATTGATTTATAACAGCAAAAAGATCAAACAAGATTGCAAACCAAAATATGTAAAACTTCAAAAGTGTCCGTTTCCTTAAACAATCGGAGTGTTTGTGCATGTTCTATACCTGAAAATAACATCATCAACATATTTTTTTACATCTATCTGTTTCTCTTCATCTCTGGCTTAAGCTCTTCAGGTCTCACCTTGATCTACACTAGCTTCTCTTTCAGGTAAATCTAACTTGCTAATTAGCTTCTTTTGCAAGTAAAATCTTCTAAAAGTTGTGAAGCAACTTGTTCCAAAGTAAAATAAAATAGTAATAAACTTCATCTGCTAGAGCTGTAGCTATTGGGATAAGCTTGAACCTTGGACCCTTCGCATCAAACCATCAGTCAACGTACTGAGGTGTCTCCTTTAGCTGTTTAAAATGTCCACTTTATTCTCGGGTCATGATAAACTCTATGATTTTGTTGCATTTCATATATACTCTTATAGTTCTATGTATATTTGTATCCAATAATAAGCAGAGCTTAATTGCCAGCCAGAGTTGTGTTTGACAGTGCTTTTATTTGGTTGATCACCTAATCACTTAGCAGAACCTTGGGCTTTTATTATCTTCGATCTATTTTGTTTCTATAAATTGAATTGTGTTCCTTCTTTAGGCCTATACATGGTTATTGCAAGAAAATATGGCTGCACAGGATAATTTTATTTTCCTTTGGAAAGACCATGATATTATAATTTAGTGGTTATAGTCGTAGGAAAAGAGATTTCCTCAATTTTTTTGATCGATCAAGAAGATTAAAATCCTGAACAATAATCTGATAAAAAAGCTTACATTACATGCCTGTATTCGCCATGATCCCAAACTTACTCCCGATGCTTTACTTCATATGCTCACACAAACACCGCCGACAGAGTCCTCTCCGGGCTTCCTCAGAAGATAGGCGGCTCTCGATGGAGAAAATCACCGTGGAAAAATCAAAACTCACGTGAAATATAAATAAAGGAAGCAGAGAGGGGACCTAGCCAATAAAATAAAAACACCATAACTTTCCATCCCATCACGAGTTAAGTCGGGCTAAGACCTATATTGTGCCACCTCAACCTCACCAAATCACATGAGGTACTCCTAGCCTAAACAATGATCAGATAACATTGGACTCATCATACGTCTATCAACATGGACCATAAAATCAATCTGATTTTAATTAAACATAAATTCTAATTAATGTTAGCCCAAATTAAGAAAAATGCTTAAATTCTCTCACTTAGACAACATTAATTATAATTTTTAAAATATTTTATTTTTAAAAAAAACTCTGGGGTTGAAAATAAAATGTGGTCACCACATAATCCATAGATAGCACCTATAAATGACTCGATCCAACAATATCCATGATGCTGAATCATGGAGTCATTGTACTACTTATCTGATACAAGACTTATCATAGTTATAAGCATTATAAATACTATCGACATGAGTCTTGATGTAGTAGTGTAGCAAGAAAATAGTATCAATGTAATCCAAAATAAAATATACTATTTTTCATTATTAGTTCTTCAATTTCTCTTCAACATGCTTAGGAACAAAATAAGCAAGAAAAATTTTGATGACATCAAATAACAAGCCATTCTGTCTCACATACTCAATAATTGTATCAATGACGAGACAACACAATATATCTAGACTTGACACTTGGTCTCAGTCAGGTACATAACCAAAAGAAATATCTCATAATCAAAATAAATTAAGCATATGTACCATCAATCATGATTTTTCTTTAACCACATTCTTTATAACAAGCTAGAAAATCTCACGATTTCAAAAGAAGTCTATATATCTTCAAACACAATGAGATGTCATAATTATCAAATAAGACATACCCATACAACTGTCATTTTCAAGAAAAGAAACAATCTTGAGATATAAAATGTATAGAAATTAACCAAATAATTATCATGATAAATATAAATAAAAAATAAATTTATATTGATAATAAGTTTAATTATAGAGTCACTCCCACTAACCAAGTACATCAAAAGAGCTCAATATGCCCATATTTTCAATAAGCCTTGTAAAGCATATGGGCATCAAATCTTTGATTAGAGGATCAGCTAACATAGACTCTGTATCAATGTAATCAATAATTATATCTCCATTCTTCACAAGATCTCTGACGGCCAAATACTACAACTCGATATGTTTAGACCTGCTGGAAGACTTATTGTTCCTTGTCAAGAATACATAGCCTTATTATTACAATATATCAATACAGATTTGGAACTCGAATATAAAATTTGAAGTCCAGCCATAAGATTTCTTAATTAAATAGCCTGAGTAGTAGCTCCATAACAGGACATAAATTTAGCTTGCATGGTAGAAGAAGCCGTCAATATATGTTTAACAATTTTATAGGATACTACACCACCAGCCAATATAAAAACATATCCAAAGATTTATTTCAGATCATCAGGACACCCAGCATAATCTGAATCTGAATATCCAATCAACTCAAGATTATCAACTCTCTTGTATACGAGCATATAATCTTTGGTTTCTGTAAATATCTCATCACCTTCTTTGTAGCAACCCATTGTTAATAGCCTGGATTTGATAAATATCTACTAAGAACATCCAATATGAAGGCAATGTCAGGTCTGGTATAGACTTGAGCATATATCAAACTTTCTACAGCATTGGCATAAAGCACATCTTTCATCTGATCTTTTTCAAGCTGATTCTTTGGATATTGATATTTACTGAACTTATCATCTTTAACAACAGGTGAATCATAAGGTGAACTTATCATCTTTCATCTGATCTTTTTCAAGCTGATTCTTTGGACATTGATATTTACTGAACTTATCATCTTTAACAACAGGTGAATCACAAGATTTACAATTTTGTATATTAAATCTTTGAAGAATTCTGTCAATATATGCCTTTTGTAACAAACCCAATAGACAACGAGATCTGTCCCTGTGAATTTCAATTCCTAAAACAAAGGATGCCTCACCAAGATCTTCATATCAAAATTCTTAGACAACATTTGCTTGATCTCAGAAAGCAAACCAAAATTATTGCTAGCAAGCAGGATATCATCAATATACAAAACAAGAAAGATGAACTTTCTTCCACTGATTTTGAGATAGATACATTGATTAAATTTATTCTTCTCAAAACCAAGAGAGGTTACAACCTTATCAAACTTCAGGTATCATTGTCGTGATGCTTGATTTAGACCATAGATGGACCTTTTTAATTTGCATACCAAATATTATTTACCATTTTCTTGAAAACCTTCTGGCTATTTCATGTAGACTTCTTCACCGAGGTTATCATTTAGAAAAGCAGTTCTAACATTCATCTAATGCAGCTTCTGATCATAATGAGCCACCAATGACATAATGATTCTGAAAGAATCTTTTGAAGATATCGGAGAGAGTTTCAGAGAAATCAATTCCTTCTCTTTGAGTGAAGCCTTTGGATACTAGTTTGACCTTGAACCGCTCAACTCTTTTCTTGGAATCCCTTTTAGTCTTGTATACCCATTTTTATCCAATATGTTTACAACCATTAGGAAGCTCAACAAGCTCCCACACATCATGATTGGCCATAGACTGTGTCTCCTCTTTCATAGCATTTATTCATAGATCAGAATGGGAAGAACTGACAGCATCAAAATAAGTAACTGGATTAACCATA
This sequence comes from Areca catechu, assembly GCA_021397845.1. Taxonomy (NCBI): domain Eukaryota; kingdom Viridiplantae; phylum Streptophyta; class Magnoliopsida; order Arecales; family Arecaceae; genus Areca; species Areca catechu. The sequence continues at coordinate 38,253,883 of CM038040.1, forward strand.
TGCCCAATATCAAAATCATTTTTCTTAAGATAAACATAGAAATCATCTAAAATCATGGATCTCCTTTGTCTAACAAATCCTCTTACTTGAACTTCTTTCACTGGTTGAAAATTCTGAATACACCCAAGAAGATCAATGATTTCATTATCTATTCTTTTAGTAGGAGCAGGAATTCTATTTTCATTCTGATTGGATATGGAAATAGAAATAATTTCACCTTGAGCATTATCATCAATAGTAGTAAGGGAAGATCCTTCATCAACCACATCAAGTTCTTAAAATTTTTCACTAAAAGACTCCACGATTCTGTTACCTCTTCCTAGATTATAAAACTTGTATCCTTTGAAATATTCTGGATATCCAATAAACTAACAATATTGATTTTGAGATCAGTCATTTTCTCTATATGATTGTATAATTTTATTTCTGCAGGACAATCCCAAACCCAGAAATGATTCAAACTAGGTTTTCTTCTAGTCTAGAGTTTAAAAGGTGTCTTCAATATAGATTTACCGGGAACTCTATTGAGAATATATAAAGCAGTCTTGAGAGCTTCACCTATAAAAATTCTAGCATATTAGACTTACTCATCATGCTCCGTATCATATCTTTAAGGATGCAATTCTGCCTTTCGACCACATCATTCTATTCAGGACTTTCAGGCATTGTATATTGAGAAACAATCCCACAATCTTGTAAGTACTTGGCAAATGGACCCATATGCTGTCCAACCACATCATGTTTTCCATAGTACTCACCTCCATGATCAGATCTCATAATCTTGATGACTTTTCTCAATTATTTTTTGACTTCAATTTTAAAAATCTTAAATTTTTCAAGGGCATCAAACTTTTCTTTAATTAAATAAATATAGCCATATCAAGAAAAGTCATCAATAAAAATAATAAAATATTTATTTTCATAAATTGTAGAAGAATTGGGTCAACTAATGTCAGTGTGAATGATTTTCAAAAGGCTTGAACTTCGAATTACCCCTTTCTTTTGGTCTTGATCAATTTTTCTTTAATACGATCAATGCAAGTCTCCATATCTCCAAGATCCAATATAGGTAGGATGTCATCATTAATTAATCTGCTTATTCTTTTCTTTGAAATATGTCCTAGATGATTATGCCATAACATAAAAAATTTATCTTTAGTCCTAGGATGTTTGGCAACAACACTTTCAATACTTAAAAAAGTATTAGAATGACTAGTGGCCAGAGACAATCTATATAAACCATCAACCAAAATACCATAACCAATAATTTTTGAATTAAATATCAAATCAACTCTTTTATTACTGAACATAAATCCATAACCAAGCCTATCTAAAGATGAAACAGAGATCAAATTTCTTCAAAATAAAAGTACATAAAATGTATTTTTTAAACTAATTATAAAACCGGACTCTAAGGACAAGTTGACAACTTCTACATACTCTATTTCGACTTTGAAATCATTTCCAACCTTCAACTTACTTTCATTCAGACTCGACTTCCATTTGTTTACCAACCCCTATAAAGAACTGACAATATGAGTTAAAGCTCCACTATTTATCTACCAAGAATTAATAGGGACATTAATCATATTAGACTTACAACAGACTAAACCAAGGAGCTTACCTCTCTATTTTTCTTTCTTTTTTAACCAGGACTTGAATTTAAAGCAATTACTTCTTATATGCCCTTTTTTCTTACAGTAGAAGTACTTGATCTTCTTCTTAATGATAGCTTTGGGACCTCCTATAAAATGATTCTGATCGTGACATCGTCCATCCCTCTTAAAATACTAAGACTATTTAGGAGCAGTAGGCTTTCCCTTCTTCTTATGCATAAAATGCTTGCTTGATTGAGATTGATGTTAAAAAGTAAAAAGGGCACTATCATTCTTTTCTTTCTTGACCTTTTCTTCTTCAGCAACACATTTGGTGATCGGTCATTAACATTCCATATTTTATCAAGAGTATTGTAGGTAGCCTTGATCTGAGAAAATTTTACATGCAAGGAATTCAAGACATGCGATACCAGAAAGGAATCTGGTAGATCAATCTTCAGACCCTTGAGCTTGGATTGGAGATGAACCATCTTTAGAATATACTCTCTGATATCCCCAATATTATTGTATGTCATCGTTGTCAATTCCTTCATTAGGGATCTGATCTCGGCATTATTAGATACGAGATATCTCTGTTCAATAGCATCTAGCATCTCTTTCGCATTATTAGACTTAGGTAAATCATTTAGGAGATGTTCCAAAATTAACCTCTTAATAGCAATCAGATTGAGTCTGTTTGACTTCTCCCATTTGACAAGGTGGTCCTTCTGTTCAAGAGTGCTTTGATCATTCAAATCATCGGGTCTCGCTTCATGCAATGCAAGATCAATGTCAGCAATTTTAAGAACAAACTCTAAATCTTGCATCCACTTCTTATAGTTTGACCTAGCAAGTACCTCAATAACAGCATTGTTGTTGTTCGTACTAAAAGTAACTGTACAATCAAAAATAAGGAATGCAAAATATTAATTAATAGACATACTACAAATAATATCATATTACAATAACAAATAAGAGCACAAACATAATATCACATATTTTTTTTGGACAGAACATACAATATGCATTAGTGCTCTTTACTTAAAGCCACAAGCTAATCAAAATATTCTAGCATTCATGAATCTATTCCCTTTGGATAGACAGGCTCCTAAAAACTAGAGTACCTTAGCAACACAATGCTCCATACAATATTTCTAGTTAAAACATACAACAACTTTCTTTGGACAGGCGGTTGTATGTCATAATCAGAAAATATCCCTCATATGATGAATAATTCAATGGACCGATACTAACAAACCACTTTTATGATAAATATTTATGCCAACCCATAAATTATTCATACATAAAATAGATATCCAGGCCAAAAAATAAAAAGGATATTTCAAAATACATGTATGTCCAAAATAATTAGTTACAAATGAAATACTAATCAACATGTACCCACTGATCCATTTTACACCTGGCATTCCAATTAAAATGTATATCATAAATAAAAATAACCATAAGGATCCACCCATGCCCCTCCAACATTTTTTTGGACCAATTATAATTATAAATTTTTTAGGGTCTAAACTGTAAAAGGATAATTTATAATATCAAAAAATCTAGGGGCCTAAATGCAAAATGACCCTTTAGACCAATATGTAATTATAAATTTTACAGGGACTAAATTATAAAAGGACCAATATATAATTATAATTTTTTAGGATCTAAATTGTAAGAGGACTAATTTATAATATCAGAAAATCCAAGGGCCTAAATGCAAAATGACCCTTTGGACCAATATGTAATTATAAATTTTATAGGGACTAAATTGTAAAAGGATCAATATATAATTTATTGTCGACCTTACCGTCGTGGCCTGTAGCTGCGATGTGGCGCCAGACGTCAGCCCCTTTACTCCGAAATATTGCAGCTCTCGATCCTGCAAAACAAGATTACAGACTCGGGCTGGGGATCCCAGCGAGGGCGCTCCGACGATTAAGTCAGTGAACGGTAAAGAGGAACAGATCGCCCAAGGCGGATCCTTATTTGGGCTCCATGCTTCGAGGAGAGTTTTCAACAAAGAATCGAGGAGAAGAGGTTAGGGAGGAGCGATGCTCATGCATGAGGCTGCTCTGCCCGTTAGGACCCTCTCCGGGAGTCTCTCGGGAAATCTTTTGTGCCTTTTTTCTCCTCTCGAACTTGTCCTTGTATTTTTCTTGGTGGAGTTAGCTCTCTCCTCCACTCCCCCGTTCGGTCCCCTAGACTCGAGATGGTTTTTAGCAAACCAAAGCATCGATGCCGATCGCCTTCATACGTGGCACTTATCCGATGGTAGAAACACAAAAAGGAATGTATGGCCACTGTCCATCGAGTTGAAAAGAGAGGTGACTTTCCGGAAATCATCTTCTTTCAAATTTTTCTCGCTTCACCGATGGTTCAGAGTTGCTTCTTCTTCCTGGTTATCCCCTTTCGCCAAGTCAAGCAGGTTGGTAATCTTGGCCTTCCTCTTTTATTCTTCCTCCGACAGGGTCAAGATTCTTCTCCCTTCTTAGGTGGACCAAACCCTTCCCCCTGAGTCTTCGTCTCATTCATCATCATCCTTCCTTGCTTGAATGGCTCCTTCGGGCTGACACCCTAGACCTTCTAGCAACCCGAACGAAGCAGGCCCCTCCCGACTGAGGACCCCGTCTTCTTCCTATGAGGAGGATGAAGTTCCCCTGGAGGTTAGGAGGCATCTTCGTCCTGGTGGGATAGTTATAGGAAGCCCTGGGGTTCCTACCATTCCATCTATCCTTGCTGTCGCCCCTCCGGCGGCAACGGCTTCGACTGGTCCCTCCAGTATTGTTTCGACAATGATCAAAGAGGATCATTCCCTGATCTGGGACACATGCGAGGTCCTGGATTCCATCCGGTTCTCGCTCCCGAGATCAGGGGAGTGGGCCATCTCGAGCGGTTCGGGTCGGATTGCTTTCTATGAAAAGTTCTTTACCGAGAGCCTTTGTTTTCCTCTCCACCCCTTCTTTCTTTCTTTTCTCAGCCATTTCCGTCTTGTTCTAGCCCAGTTGGCTCCTAATGCCATTAGGGTTATCTTTGGATTCATTATATTTTGCCACTTCCATGGGATCGTCACCCATTTCTCTCTGTTCAGGGCTCTGTTCACCCTGAAATGCCATTCGACCGATGACGGGTGGTGGTTTCTTTCTCGATGACCCAAGTGCCTCCATTTCGACCTTCCTTCTAAAATCAAGGGATGGAAGAGCCGGTACTTTTCTGCTTCGATCGAGGACGTTGATCGAGCTGGAGCGATCCGGACCGGTCCCCGAACCGTAATTCCCAGTTAGAGTCGGCCGACCGGGAGGTCTTCATCCAACTTATCATCGACAAGCTCCCTCCCCTCGAAGTTCTTTTGACGGAGCAGAACTTGTCGAGGTTGGGATTAGCCTGATCCGAGAGCTCGGTGAGCCCTCACTAGGCGTGCCCCCATGCCCTCTTCTTTTTCCTTCTTTTCTCTTTTTTTTTCGGAACTGACCCCTCTTTACCTTTTTGTAGGGATGAAGTATTCTGCTAAAAGCCTGATGGAGGCCGCCCGCAAGGGGAGCGCTTCGGCCAGGCCCAGGGATACCACACCAAAGAGGGCCTGGATAGAAAATGGCCGACAGGCCTGGCTAGCTTTGACTTTGGAACTGAGGGCGGCTGACCCTGCTCCCCAGCCCCCTCAACAGCGAGTTCCTTCCCCGGAGTTTGTTGACGTGGATGGGGGGATGGGAGGAGAGAGGCCTGCTTCGCCTCTAGTGCGGTCGACCAGGATGGTGGCCCCTCCAGTAGCGGTCGAGGCCCTTCCGCGGTCTTCGCCAACAGTCATCGAGGAGGCCCCGGCACCAACTCCCTCTAAACCAGGGGATGCTCCGATGGTGGTCCTGATGAATGCCTCCATCATCCGGGATGCTAACTTGGCACAGTGGATGATGGAGTACGCAGTCCAGCCCCGGGATCACCGCATGAAGGGGGGCCGGGACTACACGGTGGCACTCCAGGGTGTCCTCCCTTAGCTTTTCTCAGTAAGTACACCCCTCTTAATGCTCCGGTCAGATTACAAAGGGGTTAATATTTTCTTTGATTCATATCGGGGCTGACAAGGCACTGCTCTAAGAATTTTGCATCGGCTGGGCAAAGAGGGAGGCTGAAAAGGAGAAGAGACTGGCCAACCTTGCAGCCGACGTGAAATATTTGATAGAGAGGGGGCATGAGATGAAGGAGAACAACAAGGTCCTTCACTAAGACCTATCCCGGGCTGAGGGGCGCAACAAGGATGATGCGGGACAAAGATCGGGGATGGATCGCTGGCGAGCATAGAAGTCACCAGGGATTAGGATTTGTAGAGAAGAAGAAAGAAGAGGGTGAAGGATAACTGGGGTTCACACAGATTCCCCGCAGAGGACAAACACACAGCAAAGGACTCACACAGATGCCCTAGGGATCACACAAATACCTTGAAAAGTTCATACAGAACTCAAGAAATCATATTCATTAATCTCCTAGCTGCGAACTCTCCTCTTGTACATGACTTGAATGAAAACTACATTGACTCGATTGGAGTTGACTGGACTAAAAGACTGAACCTGACTAAGTGGACTCAACTGACTCAATTGTCTCACTTTATTACAGGACTTAATTAGCTCACTTTGACTCAAGTGACACAGGACTAATGGACTCAAATAAAATAAAATTAAATAAAATAGACTCTCGGTCCCCATCATTAAATCATATTCATTCATATCATTAAAAAAATACAAGAGGGGGTGGGGTATTTATAGATTCACCCTAGGGTACATGACTTGAGAGCTAAGAAATCCTGACTTGTGGACCAAGAAACCCTGGTGGACCTGGTTAACAGTGGGCCTTTATTTTGGACTGGAGCTCTCTCTTGTGGGCTTGGTGGCATGAAAGGGTCCAGGTACATGAAGGTCAGCTCTGGTTAGGGGGCTTGGTGAATCACCTGGCTGCAAACTCTCCTCTTGTACATGACCTGAATGAAAACTACATTGACTCGACTGGACTTGACTAGACTAAAAGACTGGATCTGACTAAATGGACTCAACTGACTCAGTCAGTACTTGTGCCTTCAGGGATGACCTCGGGCAGTAGGTGATGTCAAACTTGCTGAGCTTCAGCGCCCACTTTGCCAGGCATCTAGATGTGTCGGGGCAGCTTAGTACGGCTTTCAGTGGTTAATCCATCAGAACCGTGATTGGGTGTGCTTAGAAGTAAGGCCTGAGGTGCTGGGCAGACACGATGAGCATAAAAATTAACTTCTCGGATCGAGAATACCTGACCTTGGCATCATGGAGAAGCTTGCTTATATAGTATACGGGCCTCTGGATTCCTCCATCTATACGGACCAAGATCGAGCTGACGGCCGCCGGAGTGATCTCCATATATAGGAGAAGCTCTTCTCCTTCTTCTGGTTGGGAGAGCAGTGGTGGTGATGCCAGGATCTTCTTCAGCTCCTCGAAGGCCTCCTGGCATTCCTTCGTCTAAGTGAAGTCATGCATCTTCTACAGTGCCTTGAAGAAGGGTTGGTAGCAGTCGACAGATCGTGAGATGAATCGGCTCAGGGCCGCTATACGGCCGGTGAGTCGCTGAACCTGTTTCTTGGAAGTGGGCTACTCCATTTCAAGAATTGCTCAGACCTTTTGCGGGTTGGCTTCGACCCCTCTCTAGGTAACCATGGAGCCAAGAAATTTTCCTACTACCATGCCGAAAGCATATTTCGCCGGGCTCAACTTTATTTGATGGAGGCAAAGGTTGCGAAAGGTCTTCGCCAGGTCGTCGATGTGGTCCGAGGTCAGCCTGCTCATGATGACATGTCATCCACGTATACCTGCATGTTGCGGCCAACTTGGTCTTTGAAGATCTTGTTGACCAGTCGCTGGTACATGGCACCAGCATTCTTCAGGCTAAAGGGCATCATTCTGTAGCAGTACATCCCACGATCTATGATAAAGGCAGTGTACTCCTCGTTCTCCGGATGCATTCCGATCTGGTTGTACCCAGAGAATGCATCCATAAAGGAGAGAAGGAGGTGCCCCGAGGTGGCATCCACGAGCTGGTCAATCTTTGAAAGACGAAAACTATCTTTTGGGCAAGCACGGTTGAGGTCGGTGTAGTCTACACAGATCCTCCACTTCCTGTTGCTCTTCTTGACCATGACTACGTTCGCCAACCAGCTGGGGTACTGCACTTTACGAACGAAACCGGCGGTGAGGAGCTTCTCCACTTCGTCATTGATAGCCTTTTGCCTTTTCGAGGCAAAGCTTCTTTTTTTCTGCCGAATTGGATGGCACTTTGGATTGATCTTCAACTGGTGGGTGATGACATCTAGAAGAATTCCTGGCATATCTGCCGCAGTCCAGGTGAACACATCCGCATTCGCCCGAAGGAAACTCAGCAAGCGAGCCTGTTCATCTTCTGGAAGTTGGGCTCCTACCTGCACCATCTTCAGTGGGTTCGAGCCAAGGGGATATGTCAAGAGGCGCTCGACGAGGCTGTCCCTAGGGCCCTTCGCCTTCTGGTTGAGGTCATCGATGTCGGAAACAGGCTCGGCACTCCGGGCCCCTAAGATGGCCTACAAGCAATGCGGGACTGGTTGAGGTGCCCCCCTCATCTCCCCTACACTGCTAAGGGTCAGGAATTGTACCAACAATCTTCTAGTGGATATGATCGCATCAAGTAGGTTGAGCCCAAGGTGGTCAAGGATAGCATTGTACGGTGACGGGAGTCTGACGACAGTAAAGGTCATCATGACTATGCTCTACCGAGGTAGCACCCCGGTAGTAACAGGGAGAGTAATTTCTCCCTCGACTCTCACAGAATCTTCGATGATACCCATGAGAGGGGTGTGCACTGGCCTCAGCCGATTAGGGAACAAGTTCATCCGAGAGAAAGCATCACAAAAAAGGACATCCATCGAGCTCCTACTATCAACCATGATGCGCCTTACAGGATGCTTGGCAATGGCCATCTCGACCACAATAGCATCGTTGTTTACATTTTCTTCCTCACTTCCCTTCCCCTTCACAAAGGAGAGTACATTTTCTAGATCTCCTCCCTCTCGGGCTTTCTTTGATGAGCGCTCTATTCCCCAAGAGATCATACCCACAGGCTTCTCGGTGGGTCGATTGTCAACTACAAGGACAGGGAGGAGAGCTACGAGTGGTTGATCCTCCGTTGGGACCTCCTCCTCATGAATTTTTGAGGTAGCCTCTCCTGATCAGGTCTTTAATTTTCCTTCTCAAGTTATGGCATTCCTCAGTGTCGTGACCGTGGTCATGGTGAAACTAGTAGTACTTCATTTTATCACGATCGCTTGACGACTTCAGCGGGAGAAGCCGGCACAGGTAGTGCTCGCCCTCAATCTCCATAAGAATTTTTGATCTCAGAGCGAGGAGAGGAGTGAAGGTCTCCTCGAGAATGGGACCACTTTTTAGCTTTGGTCCTAATCGAAAGTCCATAGGCGACCCAGGTCTCCGTGTTCCAGGCGTGTCTCTTGGGACCAGCTTCTTCGGGGGCTTCCCATCCAGTTCTCTCCTAGTACGGTCTGCCTTCTCGGCACGGACGTACTTGTGGATATGGAGGATGAGCTCAAAATATGTCTTTGGTGGCTTCTTGTCCAAAGAATAAGTCAGGCGGGAGGTCTTGAGCCCTTGCTTCAATGCTAGCATGGCGACGGGCTCGTCCAAACTGTAGATTTCCAGGGCGACAGCTTTGAAATGGGTCACATAGTCCCACAAGAGCTCGTGGTCTTGCTGCCTGAATAAAAAAGAGGCTATCTACCTCTCGCGGTACCTTCTGACAAGCATCGAAGTGGGTCACGAACATCCTCTTCAGCTGTTGGAAGGAGTCGATGCTTTCAGGCTCGAGGCGGGTGAACCAGACTCGAGCGGCCTTCTGGAGAGTGGCCAGAAAGGCGACTCACAGGAGGACATCCATCACCCCATGGACTCTCATGAGAGCTTTATAGCTCTTCAGGTGGTCCAGGGGATCGGTGGTCCCATCATAGGGATCCACTTGGGACAAGCGGAACCGACTCGGAATCGGTTCCTCTTGGATTTCCCGGGAGAAGGGAGGCTAGGCGTCATAGCCCACTGGCTCCTTAGAAGAGCCCTGTATGTTGGCGAACTGGCGGGAGAGCTCCTCTAGCTTGCGCTCTTGTCCTTCTAGGCGCCTCTCGACTAGGCACCTGATGGCCTCATCGGTGGAGTCTTCCATTGAGGCCACTAGAGAAGATGGTGTTGATCGCTGGAGATGGTCGCGACGAGGAGCTTTGCCTTGATGGTGCTTGCCATGCTTGATGATGGCATTATCGTCCGCTGCGGATTGGTTTTCACGGTCCGCCGATCCAGAATGATTTTTCTTCGCGGGGGTTTGGTGACTCCCACGGGGTTAGTTATGGCCCGCGAATGGGATGGCCTATCTTGGATGGAGTGCAGGCTACCGGAGGCCCTACGGCCTGGGCTGCAGGGGTCCCTGGCTGGGGCTGGGTGACCAGGGAGCATTGCTAGTACTGCAACTACCTTTTGGCCGCGATCAGTACTTGCATCTGCTGGACAAGTGCAGCGTACTGACCATCTATCGAGGGTAGCTGTGATGGAGCTGGATGCTCCCTCTCTAGGCTGCACAGGCCCGATGGCATTGGGGCATCCCCTGCCCGGCTGGTGGAGGCTTCTCAAGCACGAGTTACCACCATGCTTCGAGCGGAGCTGTTCTCAAGCTTGCGGGGGGGCTTGTTTGTATAGGGGCTATTCTTCCCGTTCCTAGCATGCCAATCTGTTGCCGACCTTACCGTCGTAGCCTATAGTTGCGATGTGGTGTCGGACGTCATCCCCTTTACTCCAGAATCTTGCAACTCCCAGTCCTGCAAAACAATGTTAGAGACTCAGGCCGAGGATCCCAGTGAGGGCGCTCCGACGATCAAGTCAGCGGACGATAAAGAGAAACAGATCCCCCAAGGTGAATCCTGCTTTGGGCTCCATGCTTCGGGGAGAGTTTTCAATAAAGAATCGAGGAGAAGAGGTTAGGGAGGAGCGATGCTCAAGCGGAGGCTGCTCTTCCCTTTGGGACCCTCTCTGGGAGTCTCTCGGGAAATCTTTTATGCCTTTTTCTCCTCTCGGACTTGTCCTTGTATTTTTCTTGGTGGAGTCAGCTCTCTCCTCCACTCCCCCATTCGGTCCTCCTTTAAATCACCGATCTTCCTCCTACCTCGATTCTCGCCCCCTCCCTGAAGGGGCTCAGGAGTCAACGGAGCCTATTGGAAGCGCCCCAAAGTCGTTACCCCTCATAGTAGGGATTTAAGTCGTGAGCCTTATTTTCCCAGTGGGCTATCACAACTAGGAAAACCTGGTTGGGCCTCGATCCAGGGGCAGCCGCCTTCGGGTTTGGAGCCCCTAGTGCGGCCTTCTCTTTTCGACGGTTCAGGAGGTCGGTCGCAGGATCTGACACCCTGATTGGGGCACCCTTCTCCAACCGGTGCAAACGAGGTTACGCGCAGCATTCTAGCTTTGGGGTGCCATACTGGGCGCGCTGCACTGTGCGCACCTGCTTCGATGGTAGTCTTAGGGCTGGCACCTTCATTCTTTCCAATGCTTCCAAGGAGAGGGCTCCACTCCGGTCGAGGTGGGCTCGACCCTTGGGGAGCCACCTGGTGAAGGAGTGAAGAGAGCTCTACTTCGGCGAGGTGGGCTTGACCCTTGGGGAGCCACCTGGCGAAGGAGCACAGAGAGCTCCACTTCGACCGAGGTGGGCTCGACCCTTGGAGAGCCACCTGGCGAAGGAGCGGAGAGAGCTCCACTTCGATCAAGGTGGGCTCGATCCTTAGGAAGCCACCTGGCAAAGTAGCGGAGAGGGCTCCACTTTGACCAAGGTGGGCTCGACCCTTGGGGAGCCACCTAGTGAAGGAGCAGAGAGGGCTCAACTTTGATCGAGATGGGCTCGGCCCTTGGGGAGCCACCTAGCGAAGGAACGGAGAGGGCTCCACTTCGGTGAGGTGGGCTCGACCCTTGGGGATCCACCTGGCGAAGGACTGGAGAGGGCTCCACTTTGGCCGAGGTGGGCTCGACCCTTGGGGAGCCACCTGGCGAAGGAGTGGAGAGGGCTTCACTTCGGCGAGGTGGGCTCGACCCTTAGAAAGCCACATGGCGAAGGAGCGAAGAGGGCTCCACTTCGACGAGGTGGGCTCGACCCTCGGGGAGCCACCTGGCAAAGGAGCGAAGAGTGCTCTACTTCGATCGAGGTGGGCTCGACCCTTGGGGAGCCACCTGGTGAAGGAGCGGAGAGGGCTCCACTTTGGTCGAGGTGGGCTCGACCCTTGGGGAGTCACCTAGCGAATGCGCTCGACGAGAAGTCCATCGTGGCGACGCCCGCTCGCCCTTTTTCGCCAACTGGATCCGAGGTGTACTCCATGTCAGCGGTCTTGCTACATCAAATTATAAACTTTTCAGGGTCTAAACTGTAAAAGGACTAATTTATAATATCAAAAAATCTAGGGGCCTAAATGCAAAATGACCCTTTGGACTAATATGTAGTCATAAATTTTATAGGGACTAAATTACAAAATGATTAATATATATATTAAAAAAGTTAGGATCCTAAATGCAAAATAGGCCTCTTTTTTTTTAAGGATTACAGGTTATTGGATCTTGGGTTCGAACCCAAAATCCAAAAACCCCCAAAGCCCCTTCTTCCCCATGATTCACCGAAAAAAGAATAGAGGAGCTCACAAACCCATCGGTCGTCCCCTTGGATCCACCCCACCGGTGCAGCCGTCGGCGAGACCGCCACTAGGGTCGACCGAGGTCGGCCGGTCACCAACTCCGGTGATGACACCGGAGATCAAGACTCACCCAATGGCGAGTTCCAAGATCTCTGATTCCTCCTTCCCCTTTTATTTTTTTTTGTGTTTAGATCACGGCCCATCGGCAGAGATCTGGATCACCGACCGTCGAGATCGGTTCTAAACACCCGATCATCGCTACCGGGAGAGACAAGGACTTTTTTATGTTAATGTTCTTTCTGGGTGTCAAAAGGCCATCGACAACTTCTCCTTTCCACTGCCGATCACCGCGACGTCCCATGTTGCCGCTGGCCACCCCACAGCATCGACAACAACCGGCATGCACAGATCCATGATGGTCGGCCACAAGGGGAGGGGGTCATTTTGGGAAAGAAGATGATTTTTTTTAATGATAAATTAAAAAAATGATTATCCATTATAAACAAAATATTATATATAGATCAATTATGATCAATTATGGGATGCATACATATTTATTTTATAGATCTAAAAATATGGAAGCATTAGATTATCAAGGTTTCCAATGATTCCAATCTTCCACAGACCTAGGGCTCTGATACCAAATATAGGAAAAGAGATTTCCTTAATCCCATAGATCGATCAAGAAGATAAAATCCTGAATAATAGATATGACAAAAAAGTTTATGATACATACATGTATTCGTCATGATCCCAAACTTACTCTCGATGCTTTAGTTCAGATGCTCACACGAACACCGCTGGCAGAGTCTTTCTCTTTGAGCTTCCTTAGAAGATAGGCGGCTCTCGATGAAAAAAATCACCATGAAAAAATCACAACTCACGTGAAATATAAATAGAGGAAGTGGAGAGGAGACCTAGCCAATAAAAACAACATCTTAACTGACCCTCCCATCATGAGTTAAGTCAAGCTAAGTCCTATACTGTACCGCTTCAACCATACCAAATCACATGAGATGCTCCTAGCCCAAACAATGATCACATAACATTGGGTACATCATACATCTATCAACATAGATCATAAAATCAATCGGTTTTAATCAAACATAAATTCAATTAATGTTAGCCCAAATTAAGAAAAGCTCTTACAGTAGTTCGTCCACGGGTCACCATCTTTAGTCTCTAATTACCTATGTAACAATAGGATTATATATAGATGTAACCCAAAACCTCTGCTGAGCACAAGAACATAAACCATTGGGGTAATAATTCATTCCTCAATTTTTTTTCTGAAAAGTGTACATATGAATGAAGTTAATTAGTTTGAAAGGCTAGTAAGTAAAAGAAAAAGATAAATGATAAGCAGAGAAATTAGAAGAAAGAGATAGGAGGAGGAGAGAGGGGGAATGGATCTAGGAGACTTCCTTTTTTTTTATATTTGGCAGTCAAGATTACTTTTTATCTAGAAAAGAAGAGCCCATATACTCATAATGGTGTTATAAAATATTGTAATGGCACTCATAAAAGACTGGAGAGGCCTTCTCCCAATCGAGGAATAGTCCTATAATGGTTCTTACTTGCTCAGAAGTCCATCCATCTACAAGCTTAAGCTTTTGAATTGGATTATGACAAGGTACCAAAGTCCATGATCCTTCTTGCCTACCGATATCTCCCCCTCTTGCTTACTGATATCTTTATGCATTCATCTATTCTACATATTGCCTCTCTTTGATTCTATTACTCTTGATGATAAGAAATAGTCTCACATTGAATAGGTTAAAGGTTCTAGTAATAGGCATTTTCGGGGTTCGCTAACACGGTTGAAGTGGCTTGTGGTGCATGCCTTCGTCTTCTCTGATTTCTATGTTAGGGTGCTACTGTGGCGTCTGGTTTTAGGGTTCCAGAGTTGGTTTTGGTGTGGATTTGCTGTTTCAATGTCAGAGGGGGAAAGATTGAGTGGAGTTCCTGAGTCCGAAGGGCAGGAGGGTGCCGATCGGTCGTGGGCGAAGGTGGTTCAGGGTTCTCGTGCGCCGGTTGTGGTCCTCTTACAAGATCACAGAGGAGGAGCTTGATCAGCTCCAACAGAGTTTTTCAAAGGTTTTGGTCATGCCGGGACTTATGCTAGCCGACGCACACCGGAAATGGGAGGGTGTGGCAGTTATTTTCCAGAGATTGGGTCGAAGGGTTCCAGCGCTCAGGGTGGCGAGGGATGTTCGGGTTCATCTGAACCTCCTTACGATCCGGAGGTCTTCTCTATGGGGAAGATCACTTCATCCTTCGGGTAAGCTCTAATACTGACTGTGCTAAGGTTCTGGAAGGTGGCCATGGTTCGTCGACGGCCAGCTTATGGCATTCGCTCCTTGGGAGTCTAACTTTGTTATAGGTCGAAAACCTATTAGTAGGACCGTTGTCTGGTTACGGTTGCTAGAGCTTCCTTTGGAATACTGGAAACCCTCAACGATTTGGCGGTTGCGGCGGCGAGGCGAGAAACCCTATCTCCATCAACAGTTTCACCGACATGATGAGGAAGACTGGGTTTCCAGAGTCCAAGTAGAGTAGAGTGGACATACTAAACCTTTGCTGCCGGGGGTGCTAATCCAGGGGAAGTCAGCGGTCTTCTGGTAGCAAATCGTTTATAAGAACCTCCCTCCTGTTTGTTTTCACTATGGTCGGATGGGTCACACGGTGGAGGGGTGCAGGTTTTTGGATGATTCATTGAAGGTTAACCCTGGTAAATCTGGTCTTTGCCCTGATAATTTTGCAGTGGAGGCAGGGAACGAAGCGATAATTAAATAGGGGGTTCAAACAGAGGGAGTGGGGGGTTCTAAGCAATCGTTCGACCCTGCTATTATTTACCTATGGCCCGTGGCTAGTACTGCCACGGCCAGGGTGTCAGCCATGCTCGACGAGCAGCCCTGTTCAAAGTGGTCGGGCACCAGAGAGAAAGGGATGATTCCAATCTCTTCTTCAGACCTCCTTCTCGTCGCCCTCTCGAGCATCGCGCCGCTCTTCTTCCTCTCCCCCAGCTCGCCACCTGACTTTGAGGGCTAGCAAAAGCCCTCGAAGGTGGGCGAGGCATCGATCCCTGGAGCTAAGCCCGTGGATTTGTTCGATGGGGAGGAGGTCAGAAGTTTGTGGGGGGGATATTTCCCCCTTGCGGATTGCCTGGACCTCATTCCAGCCAAGGGGGGGGCCAGCGGGATCATCACATGGTCGATCTCGGGAGCATTTTCTTGAAGCGGAGCCGGAGTCCCTGGGTCTTCTCCTCCCTTCATCTCTGAAGTCCGTCGCTGCTTCGGGAGAGGAGAGGTACGTTCTCCCAAACTTGTATGTAAGGGGCAAGGGAAGGGCGAGAGGGGTGATTCAGAGGGTCCTCTTTCTTAGGTTGAATCGGAAAGGGTTGTCAGGGTCATCCGATGGATCTCGTGAAGATAATTAAGTCCATGGAGGACTCTATTCTGCTTTGCTAGTTAGGAGGATAAGAGTGGTCTTTAAGGATGCGGACATGGAGGCTCTCCATTCTTATCTTCGTTGCTCCACTCTATGCTGCAGAAGCAAGAGGTCTTCTGGAAAACAAAAATCTAGAATTCAATGGTTGCGGGAGGGTGACAGAAACATCCATTTCTTCCATCAAGCCACAATCATTCGGAGGAGCAGAAACAAAATCAGAGCCCTTCACTCTGATACTGATGGTTGGTTGGAGGAAGATGCGGCCATTAGGAGGGAGATCCTCTCTTACTTCTCTTCCAGGTGGACGCTTTCTAGTCACCTATCTCACTCTATTTCTTCTTATCCTCCTACAGTCTCTTTATCTGCTTTCAAAATGCTATGCTTATGAATCAGGTTTTTGCGGAGGAGGTCAAATATGCTCTTTGGTCTCTCAAGAAAGATAAAGCCCCCGGTCCATATGGCTTTCCTCCTTTCTTCTTTCGATCGTATTGGATATTCTGCAGTTCGATGTGGTTACGGCAGTGCAATTATTTTTTGCTTCCGAGAGTTTGCCGAAACTCCTGGAAGCGAACCTTCATCACTATTATCCCCAAGCAACTGGATGCTTTTGAGCCGGGCCACTTCCAACCTATCAGCTTATGCAACACTCTGTATAAGGTTTGTGCCAAACTTCTGGCAAACTAAATGAAGCATATTGTTTCGCAGCTGATCAATCCAGAGCAGGGTGCTTCGTTTCTTCTCAGAGCATTGCGGATAATGTCCTGATTGCTCAGGAGTTTATACATGATCTACGACGAGCGCCCATTCGCCACAACCTTATGGCGATTAAGTTGGACATGGAGAGAGCCTATGATTCTGTTAGATGGGACTTTTGGTCATGGCTATGCAGGACTTCGATTTTCTTCCCGCTTGGATATCCAGGATTATGGCTTGTATTATTCGTCCCTCCTTTTCTATCCTGGTTAACGACTCCCCGACTGAGTTCTTCCATTCTTCTCTCAGCCTTCACCAAGGTTGTCCCCTTTTATATCTCTTTATTATTTGTGCTGACTACCTCTCTAGATCCTTGCAAGCAGTGTAGTTAGCACATCGGTTATCCAGCCCTACAATCCCATCCTGGGGCTTCTCGGTGTCGCACATCCTCTTTGCGGACGACTGTCTGCTCCTAAGCCGTGCCTCTATCTCATGCGCTCAAGGTTTCCGGAGAGTCCTGAAGGACTATTGCCTGGCATCGGGCCAGAGGGTCAATCTGCACAAGTCGAGGAGTTACTTCAGTCCGAAGACCTCCACTGGGCAGCGGAGTAGGATTCGGGATGTTCTTGGTATCCCCGAGCATCAGGGTCCTCTTTCCTATCTGGGGGTACCCATTACAGGGTCCAGACTCATGCAGTCTGATTGTGTACCGCTGGTGATAGTAGTTCGGGAGAGGATAGATGGCTGGCAGGGAGAACTCTATCCTTTATGGGCAGGATCACTCTCATCTGCTCGGTGCTTGCATCTCTCCCTATTTGCATGCTTTCTAATGCGGTCATCCCCAAATCGGTCACTCTCTATCTAGAGCAGCTATTCCGAGCATTTCTTTGGGATTCTTCTTCTACTAGGAGAAGGGTTCATTTGATGAGGTGGGAGGTAGTCTGTCAGCCGGTTCATCAGGGTGGTCTGGGGATCCCCTCTCTTATGGCTCACCGGGAGGCTCTCCTTGCCAGACATGTTGTCAGATTCTTCTTATGCCCCGATAACATGTGGTCGTCTATCATGAGATCTAGGTATGGTCTTTCTCTGGCCGACACTGACACTCCCCATAGATCACCTAGGCATGCCTCTATGATTTGGAGGGAGATGAGGGCGAGGGTGACATTGATTACTCCTCTCCTTACCTGGATTGTGGGGGACGGCTTGTCTATTCGCCTCATGCTTGATTCCTAGATTTCTGACATCCCTCTATCCAGGTGGCCTACTTTCATTTTCATTCTCACTCTGTCAACGATGATGGTCTCTGATTTTATGATTCCAAGTCATTCCGAGTGAGATCATGATGCAGTCTTTTCTACCTTCGAGGGTATTCTGGGCCCCAGGGTGTTGTCTATTATCCTGCCTGTTACTGCCTGTCCAGATACCAGAGTTTGGAGGCGCTCCACTGACGCCCGATCCCTTATGTCTGATATGATGTCTATGCATTTTTCCGACTCGCCATCGCCATGGAGTCTGGGCTGGTTGTGGTCCTTACTGGTGCATCTTAGGGTTTCCTATTCCTTTAGAAACTTGCCTGGCACCGCCTGCCCACTCATGATCTTCTGCTGCAGCGAGGCATCTCCGTTCCGTGGTTGCCCGTACTGTGATTCCGACCGTGAGACGAAGCCCATGTTTTATTCCTCTATGATCGAGCTGCATTATTATGGCAGATGGCTGGGTTTGGGACCTATCCCTCATGCTGAGGATTCTGACGACTTATTCTTCTCTCTTTTGAGCTCTGGTTTCGAGTACTCTATCTCTTTCATGGCCTATCTGGCATACCATATCTGGTTATCTAGGAACGAGTTGGTGTTTAGCTCAGTCAAGTGTTCTCCTAGGATTCTTCATGAGAGAACCAAGATGGCCGCCATCGACATCGGAGCTCTATGGTGAGGTCTCTGAAGACCTGAGGTTCCCCTTTTGCTCCTTGAGTGTCTTCTCGGATTTTTATCTCTTAGGAACCCTCCTCCGGATTTCTTCACTATCAATTTCAACGGGAGCCTCAAGGATAGGCGGGGCGGTGCTGCTTTCATCATCCGAGATTTTCTTCTGGGCTTCCTGGCCACTGGCAGTATGCCACTTCTGGACTCCTCCGTCCCTGCGACGGAGAGTTGTATGTGGCATGGGTAGGTATTCGGTACACCCATCAGATTCTACACCTGGACTGCCTGATTATTAAGGGGATCTGCGATGCTTGTATTATGCATCAGACATGCGCTGAGAGGCTCGGCCGCTCATCCCATCATCCAGGATATGGTCTGCTCCTATAGGGCTGTGCCTATCTCTCTATTCGACATGTCTACAGGGAGGCCAACTCTGCTGCCGACTGGATGGCCTCATTCGTTGCTTAGCATTCGGATATGATGGTATGGACCGACTGGCATTCCGCTCCTATTCAGTTTAGAGATTTACTTTTGTCAAACTTTTTTGGTTGTATTCATATCCGTTCTGTGAAATGAATGCACCATCTTATCAAAAAAAAAGAAGGTTCTAGTAATACTTCTATGCTCACGTGCATCTTCACTTGGAAGCTTAAGTTTTTAGAGTGGGCTCTTAATTAATGCTTCCGAACTCTAATTGATCTTACCTTTTTATCATATTTTTCTTCTAATTAAATAGGAAAGAGGTTTTTCGCTTACAAGGGGCAGTTAAGAGAATGGGTTTCTTAGATGTCCAATGAATGGGTGATTGAGTTAAGGATGGATTCGGTGATTGAATTAAAGGATAAGATTTTTGAAGGAAGAGGATGATGGATTAAGGTCACCAAGGAAAAGGTTAGGTTACTTTCTTCTAATCTTATCTCTTAGATGAGTCTAACCAATTCTTAACAACTCACCCATGTCCATCTTACAAGATAATCATGATGATATTGATAGCTAAAAAGGTACATGGCAAGTGGTGAGTGCTTGTTAAGTTCATTTATAGGATAAATTTAAGGATAAGGACTCTAACTATGAGGTAAAAAATTATTAGGCGGCAAGGACATATAGAAGGCTAAAAAATAATGGGTAAGAGGATGCGGGAAGAATGATGCAAGGCTAAAGAAAGTGTGAGGATGAATGTAGAAATAGATAAAGTACAAGTTGATATACCCAGCTTGTGGATATGATGATGAAATTCTAGAGTACGTGCTTTTCATATACTTGCTTGCCAATCAGGTATAGCATATTGCTGACTGTATGGGTTGATATATCAGGCTGAGGACCTGCTATTGACCTTTTTGAAATTTTTGAGGCAAAGTGCTAGAGACCAGAGAACCAGGGCAACTGATATTTGAGCAACTTATATTGCATATCATATATGATTATCCAAAAATAGTCTAGTATTTGATTCTAGAAGGTATCCTGTAAGGATTATTTAGGAGCAAGCCTATACTAATGCTGAAGAGATTTTTGAAGTAACTTCGAGAATTACGAAGACCTCGGGCCCCCATCTTGCTCGTGTAGCAACTTGACGGGTATTTATCTCTTGGAAGCCCTCACTTCCACAGTATATCAAGGTTAACTTCGATGGGAGTGTTAGAGATAAGCAAGGTGGTGCTAATTTTGTCATCCAAGTACTGGATCTTGGATGGTAGCTACTGGGGGAGCTATCTCTTTGAGCCAACGGTCCCTGTAGCGAAGTTCATGATGCATGGGCTAGGATTGCTTATGCACATAAGATCTTATGAATAGATTACATGATTATTAAGGGAGATTCTGCCATGATAGTGACTTGAATTTAAGAGAGTATGCGGGGGAGTCAGTGCATCCCCTTCTACGAGACATTGCAGCTCTCATGACAGGCTGTATAGTTATTATTGTTTGGCATATTTATCAAGAGGCGATTAAGCAGCTGATTGGATTGCTTCCTATATATATTGTAGAGTATTCAAGAGATTTATGGACTGACATGGGGATACCCGGGATAGCTTTGTGATATCATTATTTCTGACTTCTTGGATATATTCATACTAGATTTGTATGGTATGAATGCTTCATCTTATTAAAAAAATAGTACTGGTTAAATTAAATAGAAAAAGGTTGAATGCAAATTTAGGGCTAGTATATCAAAATTATATATAGAAATTAGGCTCCTCATAAAGTAAGGGCCATGTAACTTTAAAATAATTTTAACTATTAGATCTATAGAGCTATCATAGTATTGAGCTTATTTAGGATAATTTGGAAATACAGAAAGGGGCAAAAATAAAGTAGATTCAGGATTGTCATGGCATAGTTTACTTTTAAGATTTGATTAACATAAGATAGATCAGACAAGTTTAATCAAGTTTTAGATTGCGCTTAGCTAAGGGTTATGAATAAGGTTGCTTAAGAGTTTAAATTCTGGTGGATATAGGGTTGTTGGTTACTAGTATGAAGAGGAAAATTCTTCTCAAAGGGACCAATGTGACAATTAATCACTTCGACCATGCCAACCTTCGGTTTTTGCTAATCTAAGATACCTTTGCAACCGAAGTTAGCGAGCATTCTAGGCAACGTTGACTTTTTTTTACTATCTAAACTGTACGCGCGGTCAAAAAATCATGTAATCTTCGGCTTGAATTGGACATATAAAATAGAAAATAACAAACACATCTTGCCTAATAAGGCAAGCAGTAACCACCTGATTATCCTTTCCCTCCATGGCATCTCAGCCTTTTCTATAATAACAGCCTAAAAAGAATCCAAGGTATGAAATTACCTCTCATACTCTCTCCTTCCAATCTATTTCAAGCTTCTAACTTGAGTATTGGATTGTTTCCACCAAAATCAATTTTAATTAGGAACTTATTTTGCGGGATTATCATGGCTACCTAACCCCCGTACTTTCCCATCCCAACCGATCTAAAAGCTAAAATTCCTACAGCAATAGTTACAATCTATATATTAGGTCCTGATTTGGGCCAAGTTAATTTGAGTGATCATTTGTTTGAACAAAAAAAATATTAGACCGAAAAAAGTTCAAGGATGTATAGGCATGCGAGTAATCAGGGTTTTTTTTTCACATTCATAATTTTAGCATATTCACCATAAAATATCAAAATCAAAATATAAAGCGAAAATTTCAACTCTTCTATGATTTTGGCTGATATTCGTCACTCTACAATTATAAATCACCCGATACATTAGGAAATTTCGGTAATTTAAAATTTATTTATTTGGCCTTCGATCACAGCCAAAGATTATTTAGAAAAACCAGAGTGGCAAGCATCTAACTGTGATTCAAGTAAAAACAAGATGGAGACAACCATCTGCATCTCAGGAGACCCAAGGACCCATGAAATAAAAAGCAACGAAAGAGACCCAGCATCATTATTACCCAGATTTGTGTAGCCATTGGCAGATAAAAGAGGCAACGTTTTCACGTTAGGATTTGTGTAAGTGGATAAAATCTGTGACCACACCCTTTCTTTCACATGATCAAGCTCCCTCCTTAATCCCTTTTACTTCTGTCTCCATTCTCCACCTCTACCTAGAAGCGGAAAAGGTCCCTCTAACTTATTCATTACATGGACACTCAACTTCCTTGGGCTTAAAACGCCATGACTTCATCCTTCTTTTAGTCATTTCCCAGTTACTTCAGTCCTGGGGGTTGTATCTGGGCCCTGGGCTTGAGGCAAACTCCACTTGGGAGTGTTTTAACCCGCCCTATCGAGATAGAAAGGGCAGACAAAGGGGCGGTAGACCACCCACTGAGCTTTCCTTGCACCTGTATCTAATGCCTTTGTGAGCCTGGCTTTGGACCTTTTGAGCGCCCCCATGTCTGTTAGATCTGCTCCAAAGATTAGATAACTCGAGAGATCCCCTCAGATGAATCGCTTTTACCTGTGCTTGGATTTGGCAGCGGCCTCCGGTTGCTTTCCCTGTCCCTGACTCTCATAAACCAAGCCGACAGTCTCTTCCCTCCTATTGAGACCGCTCCTCTCTTCCCTTCCCCATAAAATAGATAGGTTTTTTCCTGTATGTCTGGTGATAAGCCAAGAGAAAATGTTCCCTTACTTCTTCTGTCTTTGATTTGGTTACTGTGGATTGTGTTGTATTTGTTTCGTTACCTGGTTCCTTTGGGCTGGCACGTGGTATGGGTCTCGTGTGTTTATATTCTCTCCCTTTGGCCTTCTTTCATTTCGGTAATCTTTCTCTTTTCAGCCATACTGCGTGTTGGAGATGGTTTTATAAGAATTATTGGAGGTGTGCCCTGAAGCTTTAAAACTTTCGGGTCTTTGCCTTTTATATTATAAGAATAGGTTCTGTTGGGGTATAGGGTCTCCGAAAGTGTTATAGAACGGAAAGAATCTCTATTTCTGGCATATCCTGTACTATATCCTTTTTCTTTGCATTCTTAGAAGGTTTTTTTTAATGAAGGTTGTGGTCGTTTCTATTTTTTGGTCTATATATATGCAGCTTTGCTTGGTGAGAAATGGGAATTAGGGTTGGAGGGGGGAGGCAGAAAGGCAGCCACCAACCTTTAGACCTTCTGAGTTCGAGAATATTTGGAGGTCTATCTATCACCCAGAAGAAAATGGGAAGATATCTCTCTCTCTCTCTCTCTCTCCCACCCTCTCCCTCCCTCTCTCTCTTTCTCCAAATATTTGTTTAGCTAGCTTCAAACTCATCTGCATTGCTTTTTGATTTTATTGATCTATTTGTGTATATAGTTGGAATATTGTTGAGGGGATTCGTTCTCCACAGGTGATCATGGTCTTCTGTCCTCTCTGAAATATATGGATTATATAGTTGATCCCCTATTTCTTTCCCGAGAGAAAAAAAGGTTGGGCTCGTTATAAGGATTTAAATCCCGGACCTTCTTCTCCAAGGGCAAGCCCCAACGGGAGAGGTTCCAACCAACCGAGCAAACAGTTGTTGGCCTCCATTTTTTTGATTTGTTGCTCGAGTTGTGATGGCTTAGAGTCGAAGTCTAGAAGATGTGAGGTAGGCAATTCTTCTTATGTTTTTTGATATTTTGTTGGTTAGGGTTATTCGAACTTTTCTTGAATAACAACTTGAAGAATTAATGGATTGAAGTTAGAATCATGCTTAGAGATTGATTATTTTTTCTTTGTTTTTGGACTTTTGGTTTACCAACCTTTTGAGATACTGTATATCATCTTTTCTGAAAATTAACTACTATCATATAAGAATTTGCAATCAACAATTAGGCCTAAACATTAAGCCGCCGGAAGTGTCTCACTTCATTGCTCAACAAAAAAAAAAAAAAAAAGTAACAAAAAGGCCTAAACACGTTATATTTTTGAGAGATCATAAATACCTTTTCTACTACGAGGCTCAGGTGCTCAGGATCATGGCCGACCAGCCTTCTGAGATGGTCTCCCAAGCTCTCTACTTTGGAGATGCGTAGGGGTGAAACCTTGGTGATGACATTGCCACCATACCTTCCCGGTACTCAGGATCATGATAGGTGTTTTTTCCTTTATAAAAATCTCAAATTAAATAATCTCAAGAAGTTCTTGGCATGCTATTGTTGCATCATATCATCTCTGATTTGGATGCTATCCGCCAGTGGTGAATCGACATCTTCTTCATTCTCATTTAATTGCAAAGAAAGTCATTTTGTTACCGAGATCTTTGCTTTCGTCGAAACTTTCTTTGAAAGCATTGATAGGGAATCTCATAACCTGCGTCAAAGGGAAACTTATTGATTGGTTAGAACTTATGCTACTAATTATTCTCATGACTCACATTATATGTTTGCTTTCATAACATCCTTTTGTGTGCGTGCGTGAGAGAGAGAACTAATGCCTTTGTTTTAAGAAAAAAGGCATGATCCTACCAATTTTTTTCCCTGTCTGTTTTTTTCCCTTCATTGGAGGAATTGCAAAATGGGTTGGAGAGAGCTTCCTTCAGCCCACTCATGGATGGCTTTGGGGTTGGAATCAGCTGCCGACTCATTCATTCAAACACCCAGTAGAACTTAAATCACTTTTCCACTGCTCAAGCTCGCCGACAGAACTGGAAGAAGTTTCGCACTACTATGTGAATGAGTGAATGATGCGGGAGACTATTCTTTCCTTTCCATTCCATGCTTGGACTGAAGGGAGCTCCCTCTTTCTTCTCTTTGAAAACTTCCATTCAGTTTCTTTGTTCCGAGCAAATTGCACCTACCTCTCTTTTGCTTTATACTTCCTTGAGATAGTTTTTTTTTTATCTTATTCTACTATCTATTTTGTGCCTCTTTTCTTCATCCACTCGTTTGAAATAAGTAGCTTCTCTGGTAAATGTTTTGCTCAATAGGGCCCCTTGAAATACTCTTATTTAAGGAATGACATTATAATATTCTCTAGTCTCAGTCTCGTCACCCTGGCCTTTGTGAGCAACCTAAGAGGAATTCAGTAGAGAGTTAAAACAAAGTCTTCCCCACCTGAGCGAGTTTTAGGTGTTTACTTTGTTTTCGGTGACATGGGAGTGTGGTTTGCTTGGATGAATTCAGTAGAGAGTTAAAACAAAGTCTTCCCCACCTGAGTGAGTTTTAGGTGTTTGCTTTTGGTGACATGGGTGTGTGGTTTGCCTGGATGAAATTGATTCAAGTATTCCTTCTTTTGCTGCTAGTGGCCTTTTCGCATTTCTGATGTAATACCATGTTTGGGAAACCCTCAATGCCCTTCCCTCTGTGTTTTTTCCCTTTTTTTTTTTTTTTTTTTGGATTTCGGAACGGAACCTGGCAGCCCCTTCTTGGTTCTACCACTCCTTGAAATACGCGCTGAGGAGGGAGGAAAGAGTAACAGTCATCAAAACTAGTGCTTTTTTGTCTTCAGTCTCATCTTTGGAGATTTTTAAAAGGTCTAACTTTAGCATTTCTTCTGCCGCAGGTCTGAAAAAGCCTGAAGAAGGACTGAGTAGTTACTGTTCTCGTCTACAGTGGAAGTACATCACTTCAGGTCGAAGGCTTCGTCCATCTCGCGCTGATGCCTTTCTTTCTTTCTTTCTCTCTCTGTTTTTTTTTTTTTTTTTTGGCTTATATACCTGCGTTGTATAAAGTTCTTTATGAAAAATGCTTTTTCTTTCACACATTTATATATCGATGCACTCCTCCCTATGTGTCCCTCACCTGAGCATCTCTCTCTCTCTCTCTCTCTAACATTGCCTTCAAAGTTGTGGGCATTGCCTTGAAAGGGTTATTTTTATGTGGATCATGCGGTAGAAGTACATATCAACTGCTTGTTTTATTTTATGCTGAGGTGTATTTTATGCTTAGGTGTACTTGCTACAAGCACAAGTATATTTTTTAATTACAGCATACTCTTGGGTGTTGTTCTGATTCATTGAGATTAGCATGGTTTCTTGGAGTCCATGTTTTGTGTGCAGCTTTTAAGATTTGTAATGGATTCACCCTGGGTAAGGGACTTGCCAGATATGGATACCGTGCCTATCAAAAGCCTAGTGGAGATAGGTTTCCTATTCCAAAGACATGCCCTTTGTGGAAGCTTCCATGGAAGAGGAGGGTGTGCAAGCCCATGTGTGGCCTTGTACTCAAAGGATTCTCTTAGTTTAATAGCTGATAGGCTTTTTTTAACTACCGTAATGCATTCACATGGGGTCATTGGAGCTCCTTAGCAAGAGTACTTTCAGGTGATATCACCTAAAGCCGGAATCCTATCAAATTCAATATTTATTCTCACCTGAATAAATGTACACAATCATTTCCAAAGTACTAGAACGTTGGACCCATTAATGTAGCCACCGTACTGATGGATACTAATAGCCTATGGATATTATCTGGTGGTACACTAGCTTGCTTCCGGGAGTGGCATCTCCGGAGTGCAGGACTTGTGGTTTGGCATCCTGAGATTCAGTGAGCCTGCTTCCTTTCTGCTTCCTAATTCTCGTGGAGGCCTTTTTCAAACATTTGTGCTAAAACGTTGAAGTTGGCCATAAACCGAAATCCCCACGGATCAGGCCGCAGCTCAACTGCTTAAACCTTGGTAATTTGTTTTCCAGAGATGTGGTGCCGATAGTGCATGATAAGGGTGTAAAAATAATTCTGAAAAATTGTTTAAACTGTCCAACCCTATCAAAATCGAATCAAAGATGACGGTGCAACAGTTTAACTGATTTAATTTGATTTGATTTAATAAAATAGAAAAATTAAAATATTGATTTGATTATTGATTTATGATTAATATAATCCATTAAAATTGAAGTGAACCGATTAACCAGCATCATTATATATATTTATATATATTATATTTATATTACATATTTTATATTCTCATTTTTAAAATATTATATAAATTTATTAAATTCATTTTTTCATTCATGGCCTTATTTTTTTCGATGATCTTATGATTTTTTTAATTCTCTCTTCCTTTCTTCATTTTTTTTTAAAAAACCAAATGACTAATCTAATGTTTAAATCAAAAAATCATTCGTTCAAATACTTGAAAAAATTACATGAATAAATGAACCGTAAAAATTAATTATATTTAATCAAATATTTGATTTTAAAAATATTTTAATCTGAAATGCCTGTTTGGTTTTAAAAAAATTACTTAAAGCTGAATCGATTGGACGCTTTCAGCCCCTGGTGCAGGGTTTTGGACATGCAAATAAAATGTTTTCTTTCTTATGATATTAAAAATGGGTATTATAATTCAATGAATCCATGGACACGCTTCAAACGCGTATAAGACTATATATATTTGAATCTTTAAGACAAATAATCAGCACTGTTTTGGATTCGGAGAGTGGCTGTATTATTCTGGATACAGCAAACCAATTCTTAGCGCCCTCTACTGCAAAACATCGATTTCTTAGCATAAATATGGGTTTTTTCTTTTCCTTTTTTTTTTTTTTGAAAATATGATGGGGAAGTTGGTTGGCAAGATTTTGTTGAAATATAATAGAAATTTTAATCAGAAGTCAGAAAAGGATGGTTGGCAAGGTTTATCAATATATAATAAAATTCTCAACAAGAAGCCAAAAAGAAAGCTAACAGGCAAAGCAATAAAGGAACTCCACCAATTACCAATCTCCATGGTGTCTCTTCCATATGGCATGAGACGCATAGGCAAACAATTTTCTTTTACCAAGGGTTGGGTCATCATGAGGCTGACGTGGGAAGCTTAGATAAATGTGTTGCAAGAGATGACAAGGTCTATCCGAGCAGGTGCTGTACCGAGTTTTCAGAAACTTTTTGAAATATGTGTCGCACTTTAAGTAGAACTTTCCTGTTACTAAGCAAAGGAGTATGTGGATTTGGGTTTCAACCTTCCACAATCCAGAGAGAATGAATTGGAAAAAGACATCCACTTCTCCATTGAAACATTTGATTGGTCGTGCAAAGCATGGTGGAAGAGCTTTCATTAATGGGCAGGGGATCAGGACTCTTGGTCATCGCTGTCTATTGGGCAGAGGGTTTTTGCTGGGCACAGGGAGTGGTTCCGAGTGTTTGAGATCCGTCTTTGTATGGGTACATTGAGATGGTCCCGGAGAGACAAGCTGTGGTGCGTGGTCGCTGTCTTGGCAAGGCTAAAGGTGGGATAGGGGAAGGGATTTCGAGCAGGCCAAACTCCAAAATAATCGTCATGACGCACGATGCAGTTGAATTTTCTAGGTAATGCCCGCTTTCGTGATTGGCAACATTCTTCGGGAGTGGTGATAATGCCGGAGCTAATTAAGATGGCTAAGCTATAATTTTGTTCAGGAGAAAATATGATGCTGACACTATCGTCCACGATCCAAGAGATTATCAAATGTCATGCAAGAGGATAGGCTTCACGCTGTTTCGATCTATCCTAAATCCATTCAATAACAATAATAAAATCATCCTCGATGAGAATTCTCTCGGCATGCAACTCCTGTCTAGCCCAGGTGATGCTGCTCACGTAAATCTGAGCTCAACTTTTGGAACCAAAGGCTCATAGAAAAAGGAGCCCCCCGCTGCCAGAAGCCTACCCTCAACATCCTGGATGATAAACCCAGCATCGCCCAAAGCATCACGAACGCTGCCATCAAAGTTCATCTTGACAAAGTTCAGAGGAGGGGTCTCCCAGGAAATGTAGATTGTCCTACGAGCCGCTGCCGAGACAGCATGGGAGTTCCAGGAATCCAGGGCCACAAGAGATATTGCAGTATCAAAGTGGTGATACTTCATAGCCATGAACATGGCTCTCTAAAAAACCCGATGTGCCAGAGTGAGCACGGCTTCAAAGACCAAGCTATTCCTAAACAGCCAAATTGATAAGCGATGTAGGTAGATTGACCACCAACCTCGGTCGAACACTGCTGGAGCATGTCGAGGAATAAACACAACCAAAACCCATCATCCTCTTCCCAAAATTATCTCCCAACCAATCTCCAAATAAATCTCATCCTAGGACAGTACAGGATAGAATGCTCAGTAGACTCGTCTTCTAAACCATAAACTAGGCAAATCACTGACAGATTCATACCTCTGCACCTAAGCAATGCCTTCATGGGGAGGCGATTCTAATCTACCTTCCAAAAAAAATGTGTACTCTCGGATGAATAAGCAATCTCCAGATCCAGGCAACCACAATCCTCGTAGCTGAAGGTATCCTGTAAGTACCAGATAGGGTGCTAGAACTTGGGGCATCAAGAGTGACTCCACACCCTCAAATCCTAGCAACAACGGATAGGAATCGGGATGGCGAGAATTCGATTAGCCAGCAGGCTCTCGAAAAGTCTGGTGATCTTTAAGCTCTCTAAGTCCTACCATTTCTGCTAGCAAGTCAAAAACTCGAAGGTTGTCGACCACCTCCATGCTAACAAAGGTCGGCCACCTGGACAAGGGTATGAAGGAGATCTACGCATCTTAACTCACATTAACTATGGACCATCCCCAATCAAACATCTGACCTGGGCTAGCATAGCAGGACCACGGTCACAAATCTCTTTTCAAATAGAAGAGTAGCTGCTCGTGGTCAGAATCTAGGATTCTTAGCTCCAGGCACCATAGTTGACTCTCATCACCTTACTCCACGAACAGTCGAGTTGAAGAAGATATCTCGCTGCATGCCTGGCAATCAACACCTCCCTCCTAATCTGAAGCAATTGGATCCCAAGGCCTCCATCCCTAACCAGTTGGCAGACAGTGTCCTAATACACTGGGTGAAGCCCATGATTGTCATGTCTAGAACTCTACAGAAGTTCCAAAAGAGCGGCTCCATCTTCCTAAGGCACCAGCTAGGCAGCAGTACAGTGTTCATAAGGAGGTAAACAGGGATGGAACTCAAGACAAAGCTAATAAGAGTGAGCCTACCCATCATGGAGAAAGTAGAGGCCTGCCAACCCTCAAGACGATCTTGGACCTGCTGCACCAGGGGCCTGCACTCCATCCTCCGGAGCCTTCCACGAGTCATAAGAACACCACCGTAGGTAAATGTCCTGATTTGCTCAGAAATTTCCAATCTGGCAAGGATCGCCTACTTCGCTTGGGCCTTCATTCTAGGGCTGAAAATAACAGTGAACTTTGCATATTCACCAACCGGCTAGATCCACGGCAATAGGACTCAATGATGGTGGCAAAGTATCTCGCATTCTGGAGTGAAGCCCGCCTGATAAGAAGGCAATTATCTGTAAAAAGAAAAATGAGAGAGAGGCTGGGCTCCAGTGGCCGGCTAGTAGGGCTCCAATAATGATCCTTGGACTGTTTCTCTCAAAGCACAGGAGAGAACATTATCACATAAAATGAACATGTAAGGAGATAGAGGGCAACATTGCCGAAGATTGACCATCGAGCGAAAGTACTCAATCGGTGCACCGTTAACTAGGATGGCGAAGCTAGGAGCTTTCACACAGTTCATGATCCAATTGATCCTCCTGTGCTGGAACCCAAAATCATGAAAAGTCTTTGAAGGAAATGCCAACTCATCTGATCATAAGCCTACTCCATATCCAGCTTGATCACCATGAGACTCCGCCATGAGGGAGCACGTCTAAAATCATGCATGAACTCCTGAATAAGGAGAACATTATCAGTGATGTAGCGACCATTGACAAAGACACCTTGCTCAGGACAGTTAAAACAAAGCACAAATGCACAATTGACTGCAGCTGCCTAAACAGAACCCTCGCACAGATCTTGCAGAGGGTGGTACAAAAACTGATTGATCTGAAATTGCTAGGCATAGAAACATTGGGTCTTTTTGGAATTAAAGTAATCAAAGTTTTCTTCCACTCAGCAGGGATGCCACAAAGAAAGACCACCTACACCACCTCAATCACCTCGTCCCCAATAATGGATTAGTATCAGCGGAAGAACATAGGAGGGAACCCATTCGGGCCAAGGCTTTGTCCTCCCCGAGGGTTTATTACATTCTTTAAAAATAGTAAGATATTCAATAGCACATAGAGGGATGTAATAATTGATATATATAATTTATTCATTTGTGAATAACAAATTAACTTTGGAAATATAACTATCTTCTAGATTGATGATCTATGAATTACTAGTTTCATGTGATATTTTTAGGGGCATGTTAATTTGAAATAGTAGCAAGGTGAAGTGATCAATTATTGCATCAAATTGTTTGTTACAGTTATTTTAATATATATAGATTTAATTATAAATATTAAGTGTTTTTGTAGATAAATTTTCTTGGAAAAAATGTTGAGCAATTTCAATTAAGTATGTATTTTATAAAAGTAATTGTTGTAATTTTGTAATGGGAGCAAGTTATATACGTATACGGATAGGATAGCAACATTATGCTACTAAGCTGGTTGGATATACGAGTAGATGAAGGGAACTTATGACTCAAAATAAACCCTTCAACCTCTCATGGAGGATTAATTTGATCCTGAGTCTTCGATTCAATAACCAAAACTCAGTTACATAGTAGCCGGGATTTCTGTGATTAAAACATTTTCAATCCTGTCAGTATATTAGACTTACTTTGCATGTTGGTTTATCTTGTCTTGCTTAAGGTTCCAAGTTTGACTCATGAACGTAGTACTTCAATAATGCTCTAAACGGAATATGTAAACATATTTTGCTCTAAACGGAATAGGTAAACTTTTTGCTCACAAAAATATATATTTATATAATAATTTTTAACAAGAATAACACCATAATCTAAGTCTTACTTCAGTGGTCATGCTCCAATGTGCCTAGCATCTAGGGATGATAGATTTGATTTTTAAATGGTGCTTTTTTTTATAGAACAAGAGGGTAGGGGGGAGTTATCCCGGTGTAGCGTCCCATTCTGGTCCCCAGTCCGCTAGGCCATGTTCGATACGGGCCGTAATTTTTCGTGTATTCTCACCACCCTCCCCGAAAATTATCCGAATGGATGTGTACGTCAGCCTAGCCCCTCTATGACATCGAATATCAGCTGGTCCGCCTCCAGCCATGTACATCGGAAAATTATAAAATTTTAATCGAGCCATCCGCAGGATCATTCTCGAATCCATGACCAGGCGAAGGAAGAACCAAACCTTTATCAACTGTTCCTCGAACCCATGATTTTTAAATGATGCATTTACCTCCTCTCGTTACTTGTGCTAAATATATATATATATATACTGAAAAGGATGCTAAATAGTATTCCAAACATTACACACAACCATCTAATTTAAAGCATACTAGTAAGGTCTCGGTGTGTGTGAAAAAGGAAAAAATTAAAAGAATATTTGGTTGGAAGGAATAGTTGATGCCCGGAATAGGAATGTGAAGGGATAACTTTATTTTAATCATTGAGATTAGAAAAAAATTGATTCTATTTTGATTCTAAGATGGAATAGGAGTAGTCTAATTTTTCTAAAACTCAATTCTGATTCTTTCTAAAAATTTAAATCTTCTTCTCAAGTTCCATCGTAAATCAAATACTCAGGGATATGACCTTCCGATTCTCTTTTCAATTTATTTTTTATTTCAATTCCAATCACAAATCAAATACCTCCTAAATATTTTTTTATTTTTATTTTTAAGAAAAAGCTTGCTAAGAGTGGCTATGCCGGTCGCTCGCTAGAGCGAGGAATTAAGTTCCTGATCCATGTAGGGGAAATTGTAGGGTGTATAGTAACCTAGATGCACTTTCATTTTCTTTAAACAATGCTATCCCTCTCATAAACTCTTGAATTCGTAAAATTTTGGAAAGGACAACAAATCGAGCAAGAAAATAAGTTGAAAGAATACAAAATAGTCGTCAATGACGCGTGGCATAGCTGGTTATGAGACTTTCTCGCAATTCCTTGGCAAGGGTTCGAGTTTCGTTTTGGACATATTTTGATTAAAGAAGTCCAGGAACTGATACTAGTGGTAGTCAGGTTGACGTAGATATGGTAGTCAGGTTATTTTGATTAAAGAAGTCCAGGAACTGATACTAGTGGTAGTCAGGTTGACGTAGCTATGATAGTCAGGTTGACGTAGATTAAAAAGTCCAGAAACTGATACTAGTGGTGGTAGCCAGGTTGACGTAGATTAAAGTAGTCCAAAAACTGATACTAGTGATAGTCAGGTTGACGTAGATGAGGAATGACCACAGAAAAAATTAATATATGTCGTGTATCGAATATTTCTTGCTGGGATTGAAAAAACGTCTGTGACCGCGTACGGGATCTAACTCCTTCTCCCTTTTTCTTTATAAATAAATAAATATATATATATATATATATATATTATAAATCAAAAACTAATGAAGGCTGTCGCATTAAAGATCGGCTGAAGAAAAATCCTTCTTTCGTTCCAGAATAATAATGATACGAAGAAAGACTTCCAGAACAGCTGGCTCGGTGCCCCAGTCAGACAGTTTGCAGATAGAATATTATTAGGAGATCGATAGATCGTTACTTTGGCACTACGTCTATTAATAATTAATGGTAGTGGGTCATGCAAACCTTTCCACTGCTATTAGATTAGGTGCAGTCCTTAATCAGTATGAAAGCGAAATTAATAGTTCTGCCATGATTTTACTGGGATGGCATAGTCTAGCAGATCGTAACTTAATTTTGGGTGGGAAAAAAAAAAAATCCTAATTAATAAAAAAAAAATTATCTCACCACTACAATGATAACGTGGTTAATAAAAACATGGCTCCATTTCTTTCCGAATTCAAGATATCATTTTTTGAATGATTCGATTAAATTTTAAATTTTTGGATGTACGTAATTGAAAGGTGAAGCAGCTGATACTCCAGCACCGTAGTGAGATTAGGCTAACGTACTCATCGATTAATGAAAGGGCACATAAAAAATATACGGTCGTATCGAACAATCATCTAACGGGCTCGGAACATGATGGAAAGCTACACCGGGGGTTATTCCCCCTATCATTTTTTCTATTAAAAAAAATAATTAAAAAAAAAAGTTATCATTAGCTGCAGTCTGTTTAATGAGAAATTCTTCCAAATAAAATATTATATTTTAATGAAAAATATGTCTTGCTTAGAAAATGCACGTCATTCCCATATTATATCAACCATGCCAACAACCTGAAAGGCATCTTAGCTGGGCCATATCGTAATCATTTAGCTGACAGGCCAGCAGTGCAGATGTACCTTTATTTATAATGCTTGTTTATGATTATGATCTAGAATTATCTTAACCATTTAAGTAATCTTTTCGAGGGAAATTAACGATTTACCATGAGGATATATTCCCATCATATTTAGTCTAAACAAAGATTTATTATACTATGCCTGCCATATCATACTCGTACCAAATAGATATTATACAACTTCATACCATATTGGCATCTAGGAAGCCACGTTATTTGTACCGATATATCGACATTGTAATAGAATTATGGTCCTGTATGGAGTCTGCTACGGAGTTGATGAACCTGGTCTAAATATTTATTTTTTTATGAAACAACAAATACAAAGTGACATAAATTTAATATTGATTTTTGTATGCTTATGTTTTAGAATGCTTGATTTGTTTTTAAGTTGCACAACGACATCAAGCTAGGGGCGCGCGGTTGAGTTGCCGTTTGTTCAATGGACAGCCATTGCCTTGGTTACTTTGTTATTTAAGCCAAATAATTATAACTCTAAATGAAAAGCCATTACCTTCTCTAGTTGAGTTCCATCATTGGCCTACCTGGAGTTAGGTTGGGATGGGCCTCAGAACTTAAAATGGTCTTCGTTTCGTTTCCTCCTATTGTTGATCTTATAATTCCCCCTTTTTTTTTTTTCCAGCATCTACAGGTGCAGCTTTGATCCTGTGAAAGGAGGGCAGATGGTGCAGCAAGGAGCACATCCGGTTTCTCAAAGCTGGCAAACACCGACCAACAAAAAAAAAACCACTACTGCCATATAAAAATTGGAGACCAATCTCAGCCCAATTAAGTGAATGTTATTATGAGATGAAATTTTTTTATCTATATGCTTATCTGTAGATATATATGTGTGTGGTTTGCTCGTTTAAGGCACACTTTGGCGTTATTATCTCGATGATGTGTCTTCCCTCTTGGAAAAGAAGAAAAAGATAAAATTTATTGGTCTCACATTTAAATGTTGATATGTGTTGCAACCAAAGGCTCGTGACCATACAAGGGTCGATCTCTTATTAGTTCACATGGAGTATCTACTTTGGTGCACGGTGTTGGACTATGCCTCGAGCTTGGACCGAAGCAGGCACAAGCCTGTAGTCCCGACCTGCATGGAAGCAGGCCCACACGGCAAGCCCGCATGCCACCCAGGCACATGCAGTGTACGCTTGCAATCCCATGGATGGTATTTAGTGCAGTCCAAAGTAGGGATGCGAATGGATCGGATCGGATCGGGTCATGAGTGTTCCCGATCCGACCCGGTTCTTTGATCGGGTCATAATAATAGACCCAGATTCAATCCACTAAAAAATCGAATTGGGTCGGGTCGGGTCCACTATCCGAATTTTCAACCCAACGGGTCATTCGGATTGGATCGGGTCCATAAATAATTCGATTCTAATCTACAAAGTTTGGATCTAAATATGATGCGAATAAAATATAGACAACTATATTTTAATTATTATATAGCTAACTATTATTAACTATAAAATAGATAACAAATAATATCATTTTAAAATAAATTAAGATATAAAAATAATTATAACCAGTTCCATACAAGTTTTAAATTATAATTTTAAGGTCCAAATAGATATAAGTTTAACAATATTAGTATGTTCGAATCGAGTCGGGTCGGGTCGAGTCCAAATTCAGTAAACCCGACCCGACCCGGAAAATGAAAGGGTCTAATTTTAGGATCCAACCCGGATCCACAGGTCCATAAAAATGGATTGGATCGGGTCTAAATGGATTGGGTCGGGTCGGGTCACGGGTCAACCCGACCCATTTGCTACCTTAGTCCAAAGGGACGTTTCTCGTGGTCCATAAGGAGTTTTGTACGATCATAGAGCTTCACATGATCCCGGGCAAAATCGATGGCCTTGGGGCATTCAAACTTCGTTTGAGGCTTAATTCACATGATTTTACATGATTCGATGGTCCAATGCATGATTCAGGCTTAATCGGATGGCTGTGGTTAATGCCAATCAAATATAGATATGACGAACGTGATTGTGGTGATTTTGATGCAATCAGATAGTTGGGAGGCTTCAAGAAGTCAAATAGAACTTATACAAGAAATTGAAGCCAGTTTTTTGACATGGTTTGAACTAGGATTCTCATGATTTTGATCTCTATTTAATAAAGGCCAAGAACGGTAGCAGGCAGAGGATCCAAGGGGCTGTGAGAAGGGTTTGCAAAGGGCTTCAAGGAGAGATTTGAGAGATTGTGAGAGGGATTATTTGGATTTCTTGTTAAGTTTTTATATAGGATGAGAGTGTAAAATTTTCTTTATAATTTTTTTTTATAGTAAAATATTGCATGTCCTATTGATTATATTTTCTATTATATTTTATCTTCTTCCTTCTCTCACGACATCAACATGACATCATGATCTTAGGCACAAGGATCCATATTCCTCGTGAAGGATTCTCTAATAAGTGGTATCAGTATAGGTGGTAACACAACAACGGTATTGGAATTCCGGATTATCTAAATTATCCATGTTGATCGAGATAGAAGAATATGGAGAAAATAGGCACAATCAAAGTCGATATAAACCAGTTCGATGGAAATAGTAATTTTCTCTCTGGTAAGTGAGGATGAAAGATGTGCTCATCCAGCAGAAGTTGATTGACGTTGTCGTACATGAGGAAAGATCAGCCACCATGGAGGACAAGATTTGGAGCAGCTGTAGATGCAGGCAGTGAGTACGATCCGTTTATATTTGGTGGATGACATTGTAATCCATATACTAAGTAAGACTAACCTGACATTAATATGGATGAAGCTTAAGGAATTGTACATGGCAAAGTCCCTCACTAATATGCTTTTGTTAGAAGTAGCTCTATCAACTACTGATGAGCAAATGATAGAGCATATAAGAACATCTGAGCAATTTCCAAATAATCCTCACCAATCTTCTCAATGTATATGAGAAAGTTGAAGAGAAGACCAGGACTTTGATCTTGCTATTGTCACTTCTACACTCCTTCGAGTCCTTGGTGACTGCTCTTCTAATGAAGAAGAGAACCATCAAAATAGAGGAAATCACTTCAATACTTTTCAAAACAAGGTTCTTAGATGAGAGACTTAAGCTTTGAGTTCAACAGGAACTCAATATTTGTGGTCTTTAGAGGAGCTGTCAGCAGAGGATGAAGTGGCAGAGGATCGCATAGCGAGTGGTCCAAGTCCAAGTTGAAGGATACTAGCAAGATCAAGTGCTATCGCTGTGACGAGTTGGGACATCGTATCAACGATTGTCCACAACTCAAAGATCGAACGAAGACTACTATGGCAATGATTGATGGTAGCGATAGTAACAAATATGATGAGGTGTTTATGATATCCAACAAGATATCTCTTTCTTTTCTAAGTAGATTATAGATTTTACATGTTCCATTATGTATGTTGCAAAGAGAAATTGTTCAACTCTCTAGAGAGTAGAGAGTGATGTCTACCTATCAGATGGATCAAGCTATGTAGTCAAGGATAAAGAGACAGTTAGCTTAAAACTGCATAATAGAATATCGAGAAAACTAGACGATGTCTGATACATACCCAGCTTTAGCAAGAATTTAATCTCACTGAATAAACTGTATTCAAATAGCTATACATTGAGAGCTGGTGATGAAATCTTGAAGGTTATATATGGCAATAGGGTCATTATAAAGGAAAAGTATAGAGAATACTATTTTTTTGACAAGGAGTTCAGCACAAGGTACAGTCCCTGGTGTGAGGTAGAGCTCGATGCAAGGTAGAGTTCCAAATGCAGGTAGATCGAGCATGAGACAGGAAATTTGGAAGGATGACAGATGATATTATACGGTAAAGTTCTTATTACCACAAGAAGCTATCCCGAGCAGGACTCTGATCAAGGTGAATACAATACAAAATGGAGATGGAATTGAGTGGCATGGCTCGACTTCCATGTTTGTCCATCCATGAGCAGCAAGCATTTATCGCAGGATAAAAGGGCTAGATCTTTATGAGCTCTCAAAAGGTTATATAGAGGCCGGAAATCAAGTCGAGGTAGATGTTGTTGGGCTACACTTCAAGCCCGGCTTAAAGCAGACCCAAGTATGTAGGCACCAGGCCTGCAAACTTGGCCCACACAAAAGCAGGCCCGCCTAGCTACAGTCCTGCTTGCAGACGTGCACGGCCCATGCATGCACCCATGTGTATGGCTCAAGCGCATGTGGTGCATGCCCGCAGTCCTATGGACTGCATTTTGCATGGTCCACGGGACGTTTCTCATGATCCAAGAGTTTTGCACGATCAGATGGCTCCGCATGATCTTGGATAATATCCAACGTTCATGATGTGTTCCAACTTTGTTTGAGACTTATCTAACATGATTTTGCATGATCCGATACCCAGCACATGATCCGGGTGCGAACAACTATAGTGTTGCCGATCAGATATGGGAGCCAATGAGCATAATTTGCGATGATTTTGATGCAATCATATGGCTGGGAGGCTTCAGGGAGTCAAACTGGACTTGTAAAGAAATTAAGTCCATTTTTTATGCAATTTGAACTAGGATTTTTAGGATTTTGCCCTCTATTTAACATAGGATTAGAACAATAGCATGCATAGGATCGAGAGGGGTGGTGAGATGGGTCTGCAAAGGATCCATAGGGCTTCCAGGAGATTTGAGAGCTTGTGAGAGAGCTTTTTTTTAGATTTTTTATTGAGTTTTTGTATAAAATGAGAGTGTAAAATCTCTTTTATAATTTTTCTCATGGTGAAATCTTGCATGCCCTATTGATTGTGCTTTCTATTCTATTTTCTCTTTTTCTTCTTTTGTGGTATCAACAATGATATCATGATCTTAGACTAGAAAATTTATATTCCATACGAAGGATTTCCTAAAATGTGATATTAGTGTAGATGGTACCACAACAATGGGCCTCACAATTTTATTTTCTGGAGTTAAGCCAAATGGAGTGCGATGACCTTCCAATCTCACTCCAAAAAGCATCATCATGAGTCTCATAGTTTTGTCCATGGGAGATGAGTCTAATGGAGTACAATAACATCTCAAATCTACTTTAAAAAGCACTTCATATTGCAAAGGAGGATCCCTCGTCATAAACCAGAGTTTTTTTTAACTCACAATTGATGTGAAGCTAAAAAGGCCTGGTCCTTGCCCCACAACAATGTGATTTGGAATCTTGTAGTCAATCTCTAAGACTAAGTGGTTTTTTTTTTTTTTTTTTTTTGATAAACGGTGTATTCATTATACTGAATGGAGATGAGTACAACCTAAAGAGTCAGCAAATAAAATATTCTAAGCTGTACAGGGGCAGAATGCCAGTCAATCCCCAGAAAAAAAGCAGTATGCTAAGCTACATAGGAGGCAACCCAGTCAGCAGCTGAGTTGGCCTCCCTAAAAATATGCCTGATAGTCAGAGAAACACAATCCTATAATATGAATCTAATGTCCCTGACTATCGGATGACTCGCTTGCCTAGAAGAAGTCTGCGAGATCCAAGATATGACGGTGGCAAAGTCTCCCTCAATGATGAGAATGGTCGAGACATAGAACCTGACGAGCATATATGATCCCAGCCCAAGCAGCATAAAGTTCAGGACCGGCACCGAAGAGTCCAAACAAGGAATACCATCAGACTAAGTGGTTAATCTGATGGTGTTGTTAGTGTTGAAGTTGTTGTATCACATGGTTAATTTCACATAGGAGTGGCCATCAAGAAAGTAGGAAGATACCCTCAGCCATAGAAATTACGAAATATTTAGGAAGTGGTGGCTTCCTAAATATTTAGGAAGTGTGTGGAGTGTGACCATGACACACGCTGGATCCTATCAAATAAGTCGGAGAAGTTGGAGGTAGTGGCTATTCAAATTGAGACTTGGACTGCCACTGAATTTTTAATCGGATGGTACGATCCCTTGCCACTTAAAGCAAGGAGCTGGGGTTCAACCCCAAAGAATATTGATCCTTAATTCAACAGTTACTCGGTACCTTGGTTCCACGGGCGCTAGGCTTGGTCCTAAGGAATTGGTAGAGGACTAGGGCCCTAGATCCAAACATTTTTTTGGATCATACCTTGACCTAATGTAGACACAAGGACGCATATAGGATGAGCATAGTTTGAAATTTGGACCCATTAATTCTTTTTAGGTTTGTGTCCTATTCTGTGTTGTTTCCTATTCTAGCAACAAATGTATGGCTCAACTCAATAACGCAATAGTTCAAGTTATGGGATTAACTACCTTGAACCTTATGATCAGGATCTAGACTAGGTTTAGACCATAAGTTATCCAACATAGAACATGTATTTTATCTTTATATCATTTACAAGCTTTATAAAAGTTAACAAGTGTTTTGCTATAGTGCTCCATACAGTATTTTAGCTTTTTTTATTGCTTACATATTTCTAACCATCGGATTCAACATAGATTACTTGGATTTCAACTACTTAAAGTGCTAATGTTTATGGTTGGTATAATAAATATTTCAAAAATTATGAATATTTCAATATTGAATTAGATGGTAAGTTTCATAATTAAATTAAACTTCAAGGTTTTTTTTTTTCAAATGCTTTCAATGTGGCTAAATTGCCACCGGGGGATGAAGAAACTATGCTGGGAGGAAGGGGGGCAGTGTGGAGGAGCCACGGGTAAGGGAGGACATTGGGTGTTTGCTGATGGTGGAGAGGGAAGAGATCGAGGAGAGATCAGCGAAAGAGGAAGAAGAGGGTTGAATGGAATGGCAGGAAGGTAGGTGACGAGAAATTATAAAAAAATAAAAATAAAAAATATTATTTTTTTAAAAAATAATTAAATATATTAAAAAAATCATGATGCTATAATATTTTAAATATTTTTATAAAAATATTATAAAAGAGTTATAGCAAAAACCAAGCTATCAATTATATCCATAAAATTTGACTATAACCACTCATATTTTCAACACCATTTCGTAGACTTAAAGATATTAGTCACCAAATATTCTTTCTTAAAATCATCTTTTAATGAATTATATTGATACGAAGGGATTTAAACCAATGTGATAATAGCATATGTTTAGAACCAGTACTCGTATCCAACATAACCAATAAACATAAAATGTTAAATTAGTCATGAGTCTTAAAATATCGATGCCCCACCTATCACATTGATGATGTGATTCATGGACAGCATATAACTTCCAAGAAGAATCTACGGTACTCAAGATCCATTCTTTGAAGGATAAATAACTTACCTGATATTGTAGTACAGGAAATGGGCATTTTAGTTCCATACTGAGGAACCCTTTTTAATGGAGATATCTTTTGGAATGGAATATGATAGTTATAATATTTAATTCGGCTCATGTTTAGGGAACAAAATTATGAGATCCATAAATCAAAGCAGATAATACCTTGCATGCACAGGATAAGCGAGACCGAACCTCACATGATCATAAATTAGCCTTGACTACTGTAACATTGGAGCCATATGTGGAAACCCCCCTCACAATCTTCCTTGATTTGGAGGCTATGTTGTGGAATGTAGACACAAGGACGCATATAGGATGAGCATAGTTTGAA
This sequence comes from Areca catechu, assembly GCA_021397845.1. Taxonomy (NCBI): domain Eukaryota; kingdom Viridiplantae; phylum Streptophyta; class Magnoliopsida; order Arecales; family Arecaceae; genus Areca; species Areca catechu. The sequence goes on from CM038040.1 coordinate 38,295,375, forward strand.
ATTTGGACCCATTAATTCTTTTAGGTTTGTGTCCTATTCTGTGTTTGTTTCCTATTCTAGCAACAAATGTATGGCTCAACTCAATAACGCAATAGTTCAAGTTATGGGATTAACTACCATGAACCTTATGATCAGGATCTAGACTAGGTTTAGACCATAAGTTATCCAACATAGAGCATGTATTTTATCTTTATATCATTTACAAGCTTTATAAAAGTTAACAAGTGTTTTGCTATAGTGCTCCATACAGTATTTTAGCTTTTTTATTGCTTACATATTTCTACCATCGGATTCAACATAGATTACTTGGATTTCAACTACTTAAGTGCTAATGTTTATGGTTGGTATAATAAATATTTCAAAAATTATGAATATCAATATTGAATTAGATGGTAAGTTTCATAATAAATTATACTTCAAGTTTTTTTTTTTCAAATGCTTTCAATGTGGCTAAACTGCCACCGGGGGGTGAAGAAACTATGCTGGGGGAAGGGGGGCAGTGTGGAGGAGCCACGGGTAAGGGAGGACATTGGGTTTTGCTGATGGTGGAGAGGGAAGAGATCGAGGAAAGATCAGCGAAAGAGGAGAAGAGGGTTGAATGGAATGGAGGAAGGTAGGTAGGTGACGAGAAATTATAAAAAAATAAAATAAAAAATATTATTTTTTAAAAATAATTAATATATTAAAAAATCATGATGCTATAATATTTTAAAATTTTTATAAAAATATTATAAAAGAGTATTATAGCAAAAACCAAGCTATCAATTATATCCATAAAATTTGACTATAACCACTCATTTTTCACCACCATTTTGTAGACTAAAGATATTTAGTCACCAAATATTCTTTCTTAAAATCATCTTTTAAGAATTATATTGATACGAAGGGATTTAAACCAATGTGATATAATAGCATATGTTTAGAACCAGTACTCATATCCAACTAACCCAATAAACATAAAATGTTAAATTAGTCATGAGTCTTAAAATATCGATGCCCACCTATCACATTGATGATGTGATTCATGGACCATATAACTTCCAAGAAGAATCTACGGTACTCAAGATCCATCTTTGAAGGATAAATAACTTACCTGATATTGTAGTACAGGAAATGGGCATTTTTAGTTCCATATTGAGGACCCTTCTTTAATGGAGAATTTTTTGGAATGGAATATGATAGTTATAATATTTAATTCGGCTCATGTTTAGGGAACAAAATCATGAGATCCATAAACCAAAGCAGATAATACCTTGCATGCACAGGATAAGAGACCGAACCTCACATGATCATAAATTAGCCTTGACTACTGTAACAATGGAGCCGTCTGTGGAAAACCCCCTCACAATCTTCCTTGATTGGGAGGCTATGTTGTGGTATAAGTAAAGAGCATCTTTAATCTCACATTGATTATGAGTTAAGAAAAACTCTGGTTTATGTTGAGGAATTCTACTTTTCTATTCGAAACACCTTTAAAATGAAGTACAAAGATCATAGCATTTTGTTTAGTCCATCTCAGGAGATAAAATCATAAGGCCCACAGGCCAGAGTGGATAATACCTTAAAAATAGATGGTAAAGGGGATCGATCCTCACATGGCAATGAATTAGCCTTGACTCTAATATCTGAAAATCTCTATTTCCTGAATAAATATTTATCAGGCAACATTTACACAGGAAAATAATTTATCAATATTTTTTTTTTGCATTGAAAAATTGTTTAGAATCTATTTATTACTCTTTTGCATTACTACTTTTCCGATTAAGTTACTAAGATCTATCCATATTTTTCATAATATCCTTTATTATATAAATATATCTATCATATAAATTATAAATTATAATATATATATATAATTTAATATATTATAATATATAATATAACAAAATAATATATTTATTTTACTATATATATTGTATATTAATAATATTTTATTTTTATCAATAATATTTTATATACTAATAATAAATAATTTTCTAATAATAGATTAATATAATAGTATCATAATATAATATTTTATATATAATAATAAATAATAGGTCTTAATATATTAAATATATTTTATATAATATAGTATAATATATAATACAATATAATATAATATATAATATTATTATTATATGATCAAGGATATTGAAAATAAAATAAAAAGCATATTTTCTTGATTCATAGGAAATGACTTATCCCCCTCCTCGGAGTAAGTCTTTTCTCCTTTTTAGTGGGTAAATGCCTATCCATAAAAAAATAATTTTCACCTAGAGAAGTATAAGAACTATAGATAGTTAATCAATGAAAAGTTGATCAACTTTTTATGATAATTATCCATCAAAGAATGGACTCTCAAAGTTTGGGTTATTGTAATATGTTAGGACCGCCAACCTTCGCGTGGACCTTCGGAAATATAATGAACATCTCTATCAAGTTTCATGATGATCTGAGTTCATTTGAATAGCCAAACGCCAAATCCTAGCAACTCTTCATGTCTTTCCTAGGTGCAGAATTTTTTTGCAGCCCAGTACTTTAGTATCGGCCTCCAAATCATATCTCACTTGAATCCTTTGACCTCTAGGATATGTGGCGACTTGTTTCTAGGTGCGTGGATGTCCTTCTACTAGCAACTACCTTAGAAAATTAATTGAAGGAGTAGCAATCTAAGGATGAAGCAATCAGTACCCTACAGCAATACAACCTTATGCCTAGGAGCTTTCAAAGAGATCTAACATCCTCCACACTTTCCACCTCTACCAAATCTGAAACTCCTTGCTTGGGATCTCAACCAGTGTGAAATCATCCCTCAAAAGCTCCTAATCGAACTCCAAATAGAAGGGACGGCTCCCAAACCTTATGCACTAGGGGTTCCTAATTTGACTAGGAATCCTAGCACTAGTCTATCTCCTCTAATGCCTATCAGTCATTCCTGATATGTTTTCATAACTAATCCATCTCTATTGGGACCTTGAATTAGTGGAAAAATAACCAGGAACACCCTTGATCGACTGGAAATAGAAAGAAGAAGGGATGGTACCAAGACCTCCTTAGTGCTAGGGATTCCTACCTTACCAGGAATCCTAGCACCTAGCTTCTCCTTGCTTCCATGGATATGGCATGATGGCTAAGGCTTTTCCTTGGTAGGGGTGGCAACCAGAGAGGGGAGAGAGAGAAGGAAAAAAGGTTTAGGAAAAATATAAAGTTTATATTGATCCACTCCAAATATTAGGTTACATAGTATGCCCTTTTATAGACCAAAGGGCCCTCTTAATCCAATTAAAAATAGAACATGAATTTAACCTAACTCTAATTCTTCCAATGCTAATTCAATTAGAAAGCACTCATCCAAGCCCATATACACCCATGAGTTGACCCACTCTCATATCCACTTGGATCAAAACTTGATCCAACATTGAATTAGCCCCCTCAAGATCCAAAATCCTAGATCTTGAGCCCGTAGAGGGCTGAACCTCCATCCTAGGACCAAATTAATCCTAATCCTAGGATCCAAATTGATTTTAGACTTTTGGAGTCATCACCATGACTCCTCTCCTGACCTTTCAAGGCTTGGAGATACCACACCTGTGCCAACATAACAATCACTTAGCCATGCATAGTTAGTCCTAGAAAAAAAATTATCTAGATTCGAAGTTAACATACTATGCAAGAATAGCTGCCACTTAAATATGCCAATCCCTCCATATAAAAGACTCACATATAAGCTATGTTTGTAGGCATATATATGCAAATGAACTAAATCGAATAGTTTAGCCAAGCTTGTCACACGAAGAGGATAATCAAATTTGAGCCAAATTTAAAATAGATTTTTATGCTTGGCTTATTTATGATTCAAGTTAAACTTAATTGAGTTTCATTTTTACGTGTCTTATTCTCTTTTATAAATTGATCTTGAGATGAATTAAGATTGTTTTAGTGATAACTTGAGATTTATAATTCAAGTTTTCGATTTGCCTTCTCTATCTTTTGAAAAAAAAGAGAAAAAATTACAGAAACATCCCTTAGATTTTTATCGATTTACACTTTGATCTTAAAAATTTTAAAAATTGCAAAGAACCCCTAAAATCTTTATATTCTTGCAGTTAGCCCTAACCCCATTTACTCTTTCTCGTTAACGCCATTAAGCCAACCCCCTTCCTTTTTGAAAAAAAATTGGTTAACTTATGATGGATTACTAATATCATTCATCGAGCTTGGAAAGGTCATTAATCTTCATCTCCGACTTTTAGAATTGATCAATTATTGAAGTCTACTAAGAGAGCTTTGGTCAATTAGAATAGGGCATTTGTGGGTAACTTGTTTAAGAGAGCAAAGGTGCTGGAGGTTGAGATTTTGATACTCTAGGCTGAAGATTTTAATTCAGGGGTTACTTGAAGCTAGATATAATATGTTATTATGGAAAATTTCATATATAATAAAATTTTGCAGTCGCTAGATATTTTATGGAGACAAAAATCTAGAATTCATTGGCTATGAGATGGTGATAAGAATACTAATTTCTTTCATAAGAGTACCATTTTTCATCGTAGATGCAATAGAATTATGAAAGTGGTTAATCTAGAGGGGCTAGAAGTTGCCAATGATAAGGAAATAGGAGAGAGCTTTGAAGACTACTTTCATTTAAATGGAATCTTTATGCTAATAACTGCAACTTCTCACCACCCAATATTTCCTCAAAGTTATCTGTAGAAGATAATATAAAGTTGAGAGCTCCAGTATTAGAGGAGTTAAAAAAAGTGCTCAATAGTTTAGGCCAGGATAAATTCCCGGGCGCTGAAGATTTCTCATCATTTTTCTTCAAATTCTTCTGGAATATTGTGGGGAAAGATGTTCTTGAGGCGGTCAAAGAAGTTTTGAATAATCGATCTATGCTGGAGGAGTGGAAGATGACATTTATTGCTTTAATACCCAAGAAGCTTCATCCCATGCAGTTATAGGAATTCAGGTCTATTATTCTATTTAATGTCATTTACAAGATTGTTGTTAAGTTGTTGGTTGGGAGATTAAAGGCATTTGTGCCCAAATTAATATCCTCGAAGCAAGGCACTTGTGATAGCTAAAGTTGATATGGAATGAGCTTATGATAAGGTTCGATGGAGTTATCTTGTATCTATCTTACAATACTTCAATTTCATCCAACATTTATTGTCTAGATTTTGGCTTGTATCCATAGTCCTAAATATTTGATGCTTATTAATGGTGCTCCAACCTGCTAGTTCACTTCTTTTGTGTCACTTCGACAGGACCGTCCCCTCTATCCCTTTCTTTTTGTATTGGTCTCTAAAATGCTTTCCCAGATGCTTCATGATGCAGTGAATGGGAGTCAACTCCAACCTTATCAACCTTATCCAATTGGTCCAAAGATTTCTCATATTATGTTTATGGATGATTTGATTTTTATTGTCAAAGCTTCAATTCGAATGGCTAGGATTTACACCATATTATGTCTACCTATTGTTTGGAATCAAGACAATTGTTAATATTCAGAACTCACCTTCTCCTTAGCCCCAAAATTGATAAAAATATTCATGGTATATTACTAATCTTCTACAAATTCAACCTATCTCTGGTGTCATTAATACTTGGGTGCTCCAATGGGAGGTAAGAAGTTGAAATCTTCTGTTTTCAACATCCTCATTGAAAAGATCCACTCTAAACTTGCAAGATAGAAGTAGAGATTTTTATCTCAAGTTGGTCGATTAATCCTTTTTTATGGTACCACCTACACTGATACCACTTATTAAAAAATCTCTCATATGAAATAGGATCTCTGTATCCAAGATCACGATGTCATTATTGATGCCGCAAGAGAAGAAAAAATAAAAAATAAAAAATATAATTTAATAAGGCATACAAAACTTCACCATAAGAAAAATAATTATTTATAAGATAAGAACTCGTAGTCTCAATCTCATACAATTTCTCTTAATAAGAAGTTCCAAATCTCTTACAAAGCTTTCAACTCTTAAGAAGATCCTCTAGACCCCTGGGCTTTCTCTGCCACTGCCACCTCTCATGGAAGCCCTCTGGATCCTCACTACTCTCTAAAGACCCCACTAGCTAGGTACATAGTCTTTACTCTCAACCTTTATTTCATAACAATGAAATCATTGTTCGATCAGGAGTTTAATGGTGCAAAACCATCATAGATTGCCCATACCGGCACATGAATCGACCCCCATGCTCGCCAATCAATGCTGTCACATTGCCTATCGCCTGCCCAATTACGAGGACCATGAGAAATGCACCAGGAAACTTCATGAACTACACAAATCACGATCATGGACCATGCAAAATGTATGGTGCATGAATTGCATGTGTGCACCATGCTGCCGGCCGAACCATGTGCCTACACGTGCATGGATTATGCCAGCACATTACTGGGCTTGGGCTGAGCCCCTTTTCATATTTTGGATTGCATTTTGGATCTTGTCCTGGACTTCTTCTGGATCGAATTAAGATATTTTTCTTTAATAATCTCCATCTTGACTTGATGTTCAACATCCATCTGACTTTGAGAGTTCTTGAAGGATCTTGCCCCATGCCCTAGGATAAATGCCCGTTGCTCATGGATGGACAAATATGGAAGTCGAATTAGGTCGCTTGATCCCATCTCCATCATGTACTATGTTCACCTTGATCTGAGGCTTGCTTAGGAAAGCCTGTTGTAGTAATAGAAACTTTACTATGCCATGTCACATGTTATTCTTTCGCATCTTGTTTCATACCCGATTCACCTACTCTTGGAGCTCTATCTTGTATGGATTTGCATCAAGACTCGCCTTGTACTGGACTCTTTGTCAAGAGATAATATACTATATACTTCTTTCCCTGTAAGATAATCTTATTGTCATGAATAACTTTCAAGATTCCATCACCGGCTCTCTATATGTAGACATTTGAATCCAATTTACTTAATAAGACTAGATTCTTGCTAACGCTAGGTATGTATCAGATCTCATCTAGTTTCTCGATGTTTTATCATGAAACTTTAAATTGACCATCCCTTCATCCTTAATTGCACAGTTCGATCCATCTTGTAGGTGAATAGCACTCTCTCTATTATTTAGAGAGTCAAACAACTTCCCTCTGAAACATATATGTTGGAGGTATATAGAATCTAGAATCCACTACTAGAAAGAAGGAAATACCTTGTTAGATATCATGAGTGCATCATTGTAGCCATCACGGTCGCTACCATCGACCATCACTTGAAAGGAACTGGTCCTAGGGGCGAAACATGCATTTTAAAACTTTTCTAAGAGCATGCAGCAGCGGAAAGCGATAAAACTATTTTATTAACATGTTAATCTAATTAACATAACCCCTATACCAGGATTTAGATGCATCTAGAGTAATATAAAAAAGAAATCATGCATCCATAGTATGAAATATAGAACTATTCATATAACCATACAATGATGCAGCAGCAGAATAATATGTCATACATAACATTAGTACATACCTTGGTGATGTTCACCAGGAAGAACCGAAAGTTACAGAAGTGGTTGCTACTGATTCGCAATCCCAGGGACCACACCAACCTATAAAACAAATCCGGCTCTACGAGCAGCACTTGCGTACCGCCTCTACGGGTGGTTCATACCGTGTAGTACGATTCCTTCTCCTTCCTTCGAGGTGCTGGCCTCTTCGAAAATGATGTCGGCAGCGATGGACTGAATCTTCAACTCCTTGAAGTTCCGATTGCTGTAGCGGTGCTGGAACAAGACTCCTGAGAACCTTTCTCAACACTCTAACCCAAACCTTCAATAGAAGGTATGCACTTAAAGATCCCACCCAAACTCAATCATCCCTGAGATCAAATCTCTCAATCTCTCGATGATCAAGGAAGAACTCTAATCTAGAATTTGGTAGAGTCAAAACCTTAATCCAAATTTCTAGGTATGAGATGTGTACATCAAAACATGATCCAGATTTCTGCGCCCCAGCTTTTATAACAGCAGCAGTAGCCCTCAAAACGTTTAAGAGGGATTAATGAGAGATTAATGTGGAGTTATGAGCCTCTTGGGATTCCAGGACCTTTGAATTCAGCAACCTCCTAGCAAAAACTAGAGCAACCTCCTCTAGAAACTCCTCAATTTCTACAACGATTGCAGCAATTAATGAAGCAATTTCAGTTTGCACTAGATTCCGTCATTCAAGTCAACTCGGCTCGAGTCGACTCATTCAAGGAGAGTTGACTCAATCAAAAAATTTGACAACACTTTGTAAAACGAGTCCGGAACAATTTCTAATCGTTCGCATGCTAACAAAGTAAGAAGAAACCCTCGGTGTGCGACCCCATAGGTTCAAACACTAAACGGTAGCACAGGAACATTTCCAATACTAACCAAAGTCGCCATCTAGCAATGACACTTGGTGTCCGGATAGGTTGAAGGTTGCAGAGCAACAAGAACCTATCGAACATGGAATAGCATTGAACTTATTCCCTGCACCTCCTAATGCTCCGGATGGCATAGGATTAAACTACCTAACCCTAAGCAGTCCATCTGAATATGTCTCAAAGAATCCCTGTAACTCTTTACAAAGAATGCCCTGGCCAAGGTCTTTCTCAATTGAGACATATAAGCATTCAATCCAAATCATTTGGAGAGGTCAATCCTATCTCGATTCTACTACTGCTACACAAGTACTTGACTATACCCAGCAACCTTCCTTCACCGGATTAGAAATCTGGGTAGTCCGGCACCAAAGCACAATGAGTTGCTTGCAAGCTGCCATATTGATCTCAAGTCAAAGGAATAATTCATGTCCACATTCTAATGCAAGACTTTTCTTCAGTAGCAAGAGAATCTCGCTTGAGAGTCACATTCAGTGAAGTATCAAACACAACACCCGATGTCATACCAACATCTCCATACTATTTGGTTAAGAGAACAACCAATAGATATGACATCAACGACCTACTCTTGATATACCATCATCCTAAAATAGCATATCCTTTGGTCGCGAACTAATTTATGAACTACATGATGCATCCTCTCTACATCACATACAAGGTAGCTCAAAAGACATCATCACAATAGAGTTTAAATTAAAGAAAATGAACCTGCGATGAACAGCCAAAAGATAATTTTTATTTATATCAAAATTCATATACAAATAGCACAACCGTCTACAGCCTAGACGATTGGCTTTGGAACACAATTCCCAACATCGCTATGGTAAGCCTTTTTCCAATCTTTGAATTATGAGCAATCTTTGATAAGATACCTTAGCTCGTTGTGCCGATAGTATTTTATCTTACTCGCATCCTTAACTTGAACCTAGATCACTTGCCATGCGATCCTCTACTACTCCATCCTCTGCCACCTGCACGTCCAGTTACTGGGCTAAGTTATCACTTGAACTTGAAACCCGGTTCTCCCATTTGAGAACTTCAATCTGAAGAAGCACTGAGGTGACCTCCTCCATTTTGAAAATGCTCTTCCTCACTAAAAGAGCACTTACTAAGGACTCGAGGAATGTGAAAGTGATGATAGTAAGACCGATGTCCTGGTCTTCTTTTCAACCTTCTCACATATACTAAGAAGATTGGTAAGGATTCTCTATAAGTTGCTTAGATGCTCCGGCACGTTTTGTCCTTCGCTCATCCATATTTGATAAAATTACTTCCAAAGAAAGAGCACATTGATGAAGAACTTTGCCATGTACAACTCCTCAAGCTTCATCCATATTATCATCAGAAAAGTCTTGCTCAATACATGGATCACCATATCATCAATTAAGTACAAGCAAATTATGCTCATCACCTACATCTGAAACTGCCTCCAACTTTTCTCCTCAATTATGCTGGCCACTTCTCATATTTGAGAGCATCGATCAACCCTGCTGGATAAGCACGTCTTTTATCCTTACTTGCTAGATGGAGAAATTGCTCTTCTCATCGAATTGGTTGATATCAACTTTGATTATGCTTATCCTCTTTATCTTCTTCAATCTTAATCAACACAGACAATTTAGGATTCTAATATCAGTTCTTGTGATACAATCTACATTATTTCTACTTAATAGAGCATCTCTCATATAAAATATAGATTATGTGCCCGAGATTATAATGTCGTTTGATGTGGCACAATCGCTGACGTTGAACCTGCATCGGACCGAGTTGGAAGCTATGCTAGCTAAAGATGCCACCTGGATGCGGCGACCAAATGAAGATCCGAGGTCTAGCCCTCGATCGAGGTCAACTTCCATCCGAGGTTGAGCTCTCGATCGAGGTTGTGCTTTCGCCATCTGAGGTTGAGCCCCTGGTCGAGGTCAGCTCTCATTCGAGGTCAAGCTCCCAACCAAGGTCATACTCCCTTCATCCGAGGTTGAGCCCCCGGCCGAGGTCAATTCCCATCCGAGGTCGAGCTCTTGATCGAGGTCATGCTCCTGTCATCCAAGGTCAAGCCTCTGACCAAGGTCAGCCCCTTCCGAGGTCGAGCTCCCGATCGAGATCATGCTCCCACCATTCAAGGTCGAGCCCCTAACCGAGGTCAGCTCCCATCCGAGGTTGAGCTTTCAATCGAGATCGTGCTCCTGCCATCTGAGGTCACGCTCCCACCTTCCGAAATTGAGCTCCCATTTTTCGAGACGGAGTTCTCACCCAGAACCAAGAGGCATCATCAACCGCCAAAGGATCGACCAAGAGCAAGGGAAAGAAAACCAAAAGGAATTCAAACTATGGCATGGAGGCTCCAAGCTACCTACGGTCTCCGATGGGTGGCGTGTGCTTCGCTGGAGGGTCCAGGCTTTGCAACGTGCCACCCACATGCTCTGCACAATGTGTGCTCTGCCAGATTTCAGGCCCTGCAGCACGCCGCCTACGCCCCCTACCATGCAACTGGGGCTTCAGTTCTCGTGACACGACACCGTGCCTTCTCCAAGAGGAGTATGCTATTAAGGCCCCAGGCCCTATAGCACTCCGACAATCCCTCCAAGAATAAAAAAGCTCCACTATGGCTTGGGGCTCAACGGCACGGCACCCGCGCCTCCGATGAGAAACTGCTCCACTAGAGGGGCAAGATCTATATCATACCGGTGAACACCCCCAATAGGAAGATCTCCTACCGATGACCGGTCCGACAAAGGGGAGGCCGCTGACAGAGAAAAACCCCACCAAAATAGGTTATCGGAAAGTGACATCCCGATGAAGCCCCAAATATGGTCTGGGCTATTTCTCTCATATAAAATGAAAGAAAGGACCTCCGACGAGAAGGGGAGAGAAGACAACTGGTAAGACAAAGAGAAAAAATGGGCAAGGAACCAAAAGAGAGAACCTCCCTGCTCTCTAACTCCCCACTCACTTCTCATCTCTTAAATATGATTCTACTCCTCTACGCGGAGATGTCCTGAACTCTCCATTATAGATGTTCTGTTCCCCTTGATTGTCCCAATTGACTTGATCGTCGGAGTGTCCCCGTCGGAATTCCCGGCCCGGGTCTCCTCTTTTTTTGCAGGACAAGCCAACCAAGGTGCTGACCGGAAAAGAGGACCGAGTATCCAGAGGGAGCCCAACATATCTTCGACACGTCAGAACAACGGGTCACGACGATCTAGGCGGCAACATCGTTGTTGATACCGTAAGAGAAAGATGAAGAGAAAATAGAAAGCATAATTTAATAGGTTGTGCAAGACTTCACTATGAAAAAAATAATTACTTATAAGATAAAAACTTGTACTCTCAATCATGTATAATTCTCTCAACAAAAAGTTCCAAATCCCTCACAAAGCTCTCAACTCTCAAGAAGACCCTCTAGCCCTTTCAGGCTTTCTCTATCACTACCATTTCTCTTAAAACCCTCCGGATCCTCACTGCTATCAGAAAATCTCTCTGGTTGACTACATAATCTCTACTCTCGGTCTCTATTGTATAATAGTAAAATCACTATTCAATCAGGTATCCAATGATACAAACCATGTCAACATCTGACTCCTAAATCATCCTAAACAAATCTTGGACCATCATAGACCACCATAGAATGTTCTATCATGAACTGATGCATGAATCGACCCCATGCCCATTAATCGAAAGTTGTCGTATTGCCTCTCATCCACCCAGTCCTGATCATGTGGACTGTAAGAAATGCACCAAGAAACTCCGTAAACCGCATGAATCGGACCATGCGAAACATGCAGTGAGTGAATGATGTGGGCTGAGGCTATGCCTCCTTTCACATTCCAGGCTAGGTTTGGAGTCCTGTTCTGGACTTCTTCCAGGCCGAATCAAGCCTTTTTTTTTCAACACCTCCTTCAATCTGTTCTTAATTCAACTTCTCTTTATCTTGCATCTCGTTGTGCCACTCTATTGAGTCTCATTGACAGAATCCTAAGATATTTTAAAGATTTCCTCAAGGTCATGGTGTTGAGATGAAAAGATTACATCTTCTATCTTGGGAGAATTCTATAAGCCTAACTAAGTTTTTGGATGGTCTTGGAATCTATGATCTCAGATTGAGACGCATCGCTAGCTGCTAATGTTGTTTTAAATCTTCCTTCAATTTGGGCTCAGGTTTGTCCCTCATAAGTACAAATTCTTTGGTCGATGTTGGGATAACTACAAGCAGCCTAGGAAGTCTTCTGCAATATGGCGCTCTCATTTCTAAACCTGCTTAGGCAATTTAGTATGCATTTCATTGGCAGATAGCTAATGGTTATAGGGTCCAGATTCTTGATGATGCTTGGTTATCAAATATGCCTTTGCGGATGCTTCCCACCATGGTCAATTCTTCTGTGCAGTTAGAGGATAAAATGGTTTCTTCACCTTAATTTGCATGAACCTGAAGACCGGATCGGTTAATAATATATGGTATTTGTTGGCCCTGAACCCTTGTGAATCGGACGGAGTGATTGAGTTCCTGGTCCATCTCCTCAGGCGCCTGCAAAAAAGACAAGTCCCTGACCGGATTTTTTCTGGTGGGGGACACTCCGATGCCTAAGTCAGTAAGGATTCAGGCAACAGAATGGTAAGTTTTGCTAGAAAGTGGAAGCAGCTCAAGATTGCTTACCCTCAATGTTCCCTCTTACCAGCATTTATAAAGGTGGATGTAACAGAATGTAGTTTGGCCCACTTACCTTCAATCAATGGGGTTAGTGGGCGTAATATCCTGGTAACCACGAGTAGTTAATATTTGATTCGGGCCACTTTGATATTATGGGATTTGGAGTTAGTGGCCACATGGTTGGTTATAACAATCGCGTCCACTCTTGAAAATTTTAGGCCAAGATCAACTGGAGATTTATCTCAGGACCACTCCTTCAGAAGGGACCGAAGTTAAGTTGCCTCGTGTCCGCCTTCTTCGAAATAAGCCGAAGACACCCCAGTCACTTGCATTAGAGTTGGCCTCTTCGGACTAGTCCTTTGACTCCTTTCCATCGTCAGTCGGGAGATAAGGAAACTGTATTCTTCAGATCCATTCTCTTCGGACTGACACTAATGGGACTGGCTAGCCATCTGGGGCGGTGCGGGCCAGAAGAATACTTCAGGGCCTATGTCTTCGGTGCAGGCTGAAGACTGATTCTGCAAAATGGTTAAGTAATGTTGAATCATCGCTTCATCAGTTTGTACAGTCATCTTGGAGTTTTTTGATTTAGGTACCCGGTCTAGAAAGGATCCGATTGGACCCTTGAACCGGTAATTAGCCTTCCTTGAGCTGGCTTATCACAACAGTATTATTTCCATTCCTTTGCTTCAACTTGCTTCGTAAGATTGTAATACTTGGCATGAATATGGCTCCTCATGTGTTAAGGTGTAAGATATACCTATAAGAGATTGATTCTTAATGAAACCTTGATAATGGAAAATCAGCCAAATTTCTCAGCTATTTGGAATTTTTCCATTTTCCCGCGGGTGGAAGTTTATGGAGATGTCTTCCATGCAAATCCTTGCTTAACAATCGGGTGTTTTACCTTCTGAATTATTGTATTGTGATGCTTGTGGAGATGTTGAAGGCTTGAATCATGTCCTAACTCTTTGTACTATTGCTAAAGACACATGGAAACTGGCTTTTGATATTATAGGTCATGGAGTTTCCTTGTCCACATAGTCTTATCTTACAACTTCTTTATAATTCCAACAATATCTTTAGTAAAACTTTTGTGGCTTGCTGTGGCTAGTACTTATGGAATGCCCGTAACTCAGAGACTTTATCAAGAGCATTTCATTGAGGTGAATGATATAGTTTCTTCTTCCTATAGGCTGGTTTTCGAGCAGATTGCTGCCCTCTCTCAACCATGGCTCTAAGACATTTTGTTGTATTGCAATGTTTAGGGATTAGGAATAACCTCCCTCGACCATGAGAGGGTGCTCCCATTGATTTAATAGAAAAGGCACAGGATATACAAGGAATGATACAGACCAATAAAATCCCAAAACATTTATGGAGGCAGAAACATGAGTAGCACGTGAAGATGATGGCTGTGAGGATTGGGCAGGGATCCATTCACTGTACACCGAGTTTATCTCTTCAGTCTGTTTTGCATATTCCAACATTTCCTGTTAACCTTCCGTCTATTAGTTCTATTACTCGTGATCTTAAATATTCTGTAACTTTTAATGAGCATAACTATGTCATTCAGGAAGCTCGAACAGGAAATAGACTTAGGACTGGAATAATGCGTGATAGGCTGTATGTTCTTGAAGATGGTTGTTCAAAAGCTGGATACATGGCTGCTGCATCTGAGTCACGAAAGTCTGAATTATTACTACTTCATTACAGGCTTGGTCATCTTCCTTTTACTCTTATGGCACAAAATTATCCCTCTGAGTTCAGTAACATCGACAAACACCTCTTGGTTTGTGATGCGTGTGAGTTTGCTAAACACACACGTAGTATTTATCCAATTTCAAGCAGTAGGAGTTCTGTACCTTTTCATATTGTTAATTCTGATGTATGGGGCCCATGTGGAACAACTTCTATCTCTGGTCAAGGTGGTTTGTGACCTTTATTGATTATTATATTAGAATAACCTCGGTTTACCTAATGAAAAATAAAAATGAAGTTTTTTCTTGCTTCAAGGATTTTCATAAGAAGGTCTTTACTCGGTATGCTACTACTTTGAAAATTTTCACTCGGATAATGAAACTGAATATGTGAATAAGGAGTTTGGTGAGTATTTGTCATCTCATGGTATTATTCATCAGACTACTTGTGTTAACACCCCTGCTCAGAATGGAGTTGATGAACGTAAGAACAGACATTTATTGGAAGTGACTCGGTGTTTAATGTTTACTATGAATATGCCAAAGTTTTTATGGAATGAAGCTATTCTTACAGCAGCTTACTTAATCAATCAAATGCCTCTTCGAGTGTTAGGGTATAAAATCCCTGTTGAATATCTCACCGGGGTGACCTCTTATATTGTACCTCCTCGTGTATTTGGTTGTGTTTGTTTCATGCAGAATCATCGACTATTTATGGATAAACTTGATCCTCGGGCTTTGAAGTGTATTTTCGTCGGATACTCTCCAACCAAAAAGGGCTACATGTGCTGGTGTCCTTCTAAACGGAAGCTTTTAATCAGTATGGATGTTACTTTACAAGAATTCGAACCTTTTTATGGTGGCTCTTCCGATTTTTCCTCCTTACTCAAATCCTCTCCCACCTCAGGTGTTCCCTGTGTCGGTCGAGAGGGGGAGACCATATTAGATGTTTTATCCCTAATGTTCTGGATTTTAATCAGAGGGATAATACTGAGCCCAATGCTCCTAATGATAACCAGAAGGATGATGCTGATGACACTCTAAATTATCCTATCACTCCAACTCAAAAACAGCCTTCCACGCATTCTCCAGAATCTCAGTCCTCATCCCCTATTCCAGCTTCATCTTCTTTGTCATTGCCTCCATCTGAGACAAGTGGTAATATTTCTGACCCCTCTGTTGATTCTCCTTCTAAGTTATCTATTGCTTTACGAAAGCTCCTCGTCATGCTAGTCGTCCTATACGGTATAGGCATGATATCGCTAACTTTGTATCTTATTCCTGTTTGTTCTCCTCATATAGTAGTTTTATAGCCTCTTTGCATTCTGTGTCTATACCTAATGACTGGAAGATGGCAAAAAAGGATCCCCAGTGGAGAGAAGCTATGTTAGAAGAAATGAGAGCTCTGGAAAAGAACAAGACTTGGGATCTTGTATCTCTACCAGCTGGAAAACAACCGGTTAGTTGTAAGTGGATCTTCAATGTAAAGCAGACTCCGGAGGGCACTGTTGAACGCTACAAGGCAAGATTGGTAGCTAGAGACTTCACACAGACTTATGGGATCGATTATGATGAGACCTTTGCTCCTGTGGCAAAGATGAGCACTTTTAGAACCATTATCTCATGTGCAGCCAACTTCGATTGGAATTTATATAACTAGATTAAAAAATGCGTTTCTACATAGAGAACTTCAGGAGGAGGTGTATATGCAGATTCCACCTGGCTTTGCCACAGCTCAAACAGTTGGAAAAGTATGTAGATTGAAACGTTCTTTGTATGGGCTAAAGCAACCTCCACGAGCTTGGTTTGACCGATTTAGACAGGCAGTCATGTCAACAGGCTATTGTCAAAGTAATGCTGATCACACACTCTTCTTCAAGTAATCATATGGACGAATTACACTTCTTATTATCTATGTTGATGATATTGTGATTACTGGTAATGACATAAAGGAGATAGCATGTCTGAAGTCTCAATTAGCACAAGCATTTGCGGTCAAGGACCTGGGTAAACTAAGGTACTTTCTCGGAATTGAAGTAGCATACTCTTATAAGGGAATTTATCTTTCTCAAAGAAAGTATGTTTTGGATCTTTTGACTGAAATTGGAATGCTCGGATGTAGACCTGCAGCTACACCTATTGATCAGAATCATAGACTAATAGCTAACTCTGGCACTCCAGTAGATAAGGATCGTTATCAGAGATTGGTAGGAAGGTTGATTTATTTATCCCATACTAGACTTGATATTGTCTTTGCTGTAAGTATGGTTAGCCAATATATGCATGATCCTTACTCAAATCATATGGAAGCAGTATATAGGATTCTTCAATACTCGAAGAATTGTCCTAGAAGAGGGCTATTATATTCACGTCATGGACACCTTCATATTGAAGGATATACAGATGCTGACTGGGCTGGGTCCATAGATGATAGACGCTCGACCTCTAGTTACTGCACATTTGTGGGAGGAAATCTTGTTACATGGCGTAGCAAGAAACAAGATGTGGTGGCTCGCTCAACTGCTGAGGCTGAATATAGAGCAATGGCTCTTGGAGTTTGCGAAGTACTATGGCTAAAAACCTTGTTAGCAGAACTTCAATTATTTCATGATACTTCATTACTACTCTTTTGTGATAATCAGGCAGCCATTAACATAGCAAACAATCCTGTTCAGCATGATAGAACCAAACACATTGAAATTGATCGGCATTTTATCAAGAAAAAGCTCACCTCCGGGGTCCTTCAGATCTTGCATGTTCGATCTTCAAATCAACTAGCTGATGCTCTAACCAAGGGATTAAGTTTAAGTCATTTTACTTCTATTTGTACCAAGATGGGACTCATCGATATCTTTGCCCCATCTTGAGGGGGAGTATTGGTGTGATCCCTAATATGGTGTGATCCCTGATATAGTTTCCGTATGTTTTGAGATTTTATTGGTCTGTATCATTCCTTGTATATCCTGTGCCTTTTCTATTAAATCAATGGGAGCACCCTCTAATGGTCGAGGGAGGTTATTCCTAATCCCTAAACATACGGGATCCATATCAGGGATCACACCAATACATTTGCAACTCTAGCAGCTCTCATCTCAACTTCCTACTCAGGTATGTTGGATGCCCCCTTCCATGGTCAAATGGAGATTAATTTTGATCGGTCAGTGAAGAATGGCTTCACTTGTGCTGGATTTGTATTTTGAGATCATTTCGAAATGTTGGATTTGTATTTCCAGATCATTTTGAAAGACTGCTCCTTGTAGATAAGCTTTCTCTAATTCTCTTCCACATTTGTTCGCCACTGTAACTCCTTGCTGCTTGTAAAAAATGGTTGCCATTAAGTTCCATAATCCTTGCATTATTCTCGAGGGGGTTCTTTTATTGTCATTCGATGGCTCTTGAGAAAGCTTTCTTACATCATAGATTATCATCTACTTAAGAATTATCATTTTCCTTCTTCCAGTTTACTATTCATCATATTTTCTGAGAAGGTAACACTATTGTAAGCTAGTTACTGGTACGAAAAGGATCTTTGATGTTTCTCTGAACTCTATGATCCACTACAACTTGGCCTTGCTCCTTGGTGTTGATAATCGTGGAGTGCGCCGCTTTCATCATCCTCAATTTTAATTTCATTTTAGTATATTCATTACTTGATTTTATTTTTATTTTATTGTATTTTTTACTTTATCAAAAAAAATATTTTAAGCCAGGACTAACAGCAAATCTTAACGTTTAGGGAGGTTTTCTATAATTTTTTAAATATTTAGGATTAAAATATAAATCGATAAAAATTCAAGAAAAGTTACTACAATTTTTTCATAATTCTTTTTAAAAAAATCTGGAAACAAGTTCGAGCTCCAACAAGCCTGTTGCCTGAATACCTTCTTGCTCTTTTCCGCCACGACCAATTCAAATTCCCCCCACCCCATGCCACACCTAGAAAGGCTCGATATCCCCGGGAAAGCCATGCCACCCAAATGAACGTTAGACCCTTCTCTTCTCTCGTCACGAGAAGCGCCGCTCTCACCATCATTCCTTGCTCGCCCAACCCATTGGGATCCCATCACCGCCCCAAATCGGACCTCGCCGCCTACGTCTCCCATCTCCAGCTCTGCGCCCTTCGGCGCCACCTCCCCAAGGCCCGCGAGGTCCACGCCCGCCTCCTCGCCACCGGCCTCCACGCCTCCCCCTTCGCCGTCACCACCCTCATCACCCTCTATTCCCGCTGCGCCCGCCCCGCGGACGCCCTCGCCATCTTCCGCTCAGCCACCGGCCCTCCCAACCTCTTCTTCTGGAACTCTGCCATCGCGGCCCTCGCCTCCAACGGCCTCCCCGCTGATGCCCTCCTCCTCTTCCGCAGACTCCGCTCCGAGGCCGCCCTGTCCCCCGACGAGTTCACCTATCCCTGCGCCATCAAAGCCTGCTCCGACCTCGGCGCTCCGGTGGAGGTCCGGAAGATCCACGCCGAGCTCTTCAAGGCGGCCTTTGATGCAGAGGTCTTCACCTCGAGTGCTTTGATCCATGCATATCTAAAATTGGTCTTCGTGGAGGACGCTCAGAGGGTGTTCGACGAGTTGCCCGCGAGAGATGTGGTCCTCTGGAACGCCATGGTTAATGGTTTCGCCCAGAGGGGCCAGTTCGCCATGGCTCTTGAGTACTATCACCGCATGGTGCATGAAGGTATACTTCCAAGTAAATTCACGGTCACCGGGATCCTCTCGGTCTTCACCGCCACCGCTGACCTAAAAAATGGTAGAAAGATTCAAGCATTTGCCACGAAATTTGGGTACGACTCTGAGGTGGCGGTCGCCAACGCTCTCATTGACCTCTACGGCAAGTGCCACGCTGTGGAGGAGGCGGCGGAGGTCTTCAAGACCATGACGGAGAGGGATATTTTCTCCTGGAACTCCATGATCTCCGCCCGCCAGTACTCCGCGGACCATCTCGAGACCCTCCGGCTCTTCGGCAGGATGCGGCGCGCCGGGGTTCCGCCGGACCATGTGACCCTCGCGGCAGTCCTCCCGGCGTGCTCTCAGATGGCGGCCCTTTCTCTTGGCCGCGAAATCCATGGGTACATGGTCGCGAGTGGCGTGAGGAGCAGCGAAAGAGACGTGTTCGTGGACAACGCGCTGATGGACATGTACGCGAAGTGCGGGTCTCTGGAGCATGCGCGGAGAATGTTCGACGGAATGCGGGAGAGGGACGTGGCCTCGTGGAACGTAATGATAGACGGGTACGCAGCCCACGGGCGGGGGCTGGAGGCGCTGGGGCTGTTCGAGGGGATGGCGGCGGCGGGGGCGTCGCCAGACGAGGTGACATTCGTTGGGGTGCTGGCGGCGTGCAGCCACGCGGGGCTGCTAGAGGAGGGGCGGGAGGCGCTACGGCGGATGGGGGCGGAGTTCGGTGTGGCGCCGGCGGCGGAGCACTGGGCGTGCTTGGCGGACATGCTGGGGCGGTTGGGGCGGCTGGAGGAGGCGCGGGTGGTGGCGGAGGCGGCGGGCGGGGCGGGTGTGGGTGCGTGGAGGGCGTACCTGGCAGCGTGCCGGGCGAGGGGGGAGGCTGGGCGGGCGGCGGAGGCGGCGGAGAAGGTGGTGGCATTGGAGCCGGCTGGGAGCGGGGGGTGGGTGCTGCTGGCGAACACGCTGGGGGGGGCCGGGAGGTGGGGAGAGGTGGCGGAGGTGCGGCGGGAGATGCGGCGACGCGGGGTGAGGAAGGCGCCCGGGTGTAGCTGGGTGGAGGTGGCGGGGAAGGGGTTGCACGCCTTCGTGACCGGGGACCGGGACCACCCTGAGGCGGAGGGGATCTACGAGGCGCTGCAAGGGCTCATCGGACGGATGAGAGAGAGCCGGGACGTTTCTGATGTGATGTTGATCAATGGCGAGTGATCCCAGTATTCACGGCTGGCTTGGCCTCCCATCTGCCTTTGGAGAGATGCCAATCGGATACTGCCGCTGTCGCAGGAGGCGAACTTTTGGCGGATTTTAGTTTTACCCTCATTTTTGCAAGTGGGGAATTTGATCGTCATCTGATTAATTTTTTCACTCATGTTTTTTATCCGCTCTACCTTTATAAAAATGGTACAGGCAGTGTGCTATTTTTACTTTTTTTTTTTTGAAAAAGAAGAAGAAGATGGTGTTGTTGAAATGATCCAATTCTCTTTTGGTCCTCAATTAATGATTTAATTGAAGTTTACTGTCAAGATTAAGCTAATAAAACCCTTGAAAAATCTGGGCGTTTGTTTTACTTTATTTTATTTTTATCTTATCATTTTTTCAACGGCTGAAAAAAAGGGCGTATAATTTATTAAACGAAGGATCCGACATCTATCCGATCTGGGCTCCTGCTGCTCCTTTTCGGCCGGTTAACCCCCTCCCAAGATTTCTCCTCGCCGGAACCGTACCGGAGTCTCTAAACCGTCTCCGCATCTCCCCATCACACCTCGCTGATGATTCCCTTCTCCCTCCGCCATTTTCTCTGCCTCTCCCCGCTCCTCCCTCAGCGGAATCCTATCCGCTCCCGCCACCAGTCCATCCTTCCCGCCAACATTTCCAAGACCTCCCTCCACTTTTCCCTCCGCGATAACTTCAAATTCCTTGCCAAAGCTGCTTCTATTAGCAGTCCTGGTGCTGACTATCCCGGTAAGCTTAAAATTTTCTCTCCTCTTTAATTCAAATATTTCCACTATAACAGTATAATTTACTGTTTTGCTGGGTTTTTTGTGGCAGAACAGTTGATGGATGATGCCCAAAGGAAGCAGAGGAGGAGGAGGAGCGTGGCGGGAGTCGACCAGGAGGATCTGGTTGACCCGGAAAAATTAGCCGATCCTGATAGCTTCTTTTGTGAATTCAATGGGGTTCAGATACACCACAAGATATGCCACCATGAGGCGGAAGAAGAGGTAAAGGAGCAATCTTTTCAGGTTATGGGCAGCGGAGTTGCGAGATTTGGATTGCCCATGATTCTATTGCATGGTTTTGGGGCCTCGGTGTTCTCGTGGGATCGAGTGATGAAGTCTCTGGCACGGTTGGCTGGCTCGAAGGTTCTTGCCTTTGATCGGCCTGCCTTTGGGCTGACATCAAGGGCAAGTTATTTGGGGCAGCAGGGTGTTGGTGGTGGCGATGCGAGGCCTTTGAATCCATACTCGATGGCCTTCTCTGTGCTTGCCACACTCTCATTTATGGACTTGTTAAGTGCCGGAAAAGCAATTTTAATGGGGTAAGTTCGGTTCCCTTAGAGTAGTTGATGGGAAAGTAGTGCTTGTTTTGCTTCTATGGACTTAGCTATTATCATCTTAGAATATATTCTAAAATTTGCAAAGATTGAAAGGAAATTGGGCTCTCAGGCACTCCGCTGGTTGCCTTGTAGCAGTTAATACATACTTTGAAGCTCCTGAGAAGGTTGCTGCACTGATCCTGGTTGCGCCAGCAATTGCTGCGCCACTTATTTTACAGAAAGTGGTTAAGGAGAATGAGATGGAGAAAGGAATCCGGATAGAAGATGGAGCATCAAATTTAAATTTTTATCAGCATCCATTAGCAAGGATTTGGAAGGCCTTATGTAAACTATGTATGGGTTTTATTGGGGCGGCTTTTGGGATTTTAAAAGGGATGAGAGATATGGTTAGCTCACTTTATATCAAAGCTTTATCTTCAGTTCTACGTTCTGCCTTTGCTGTAATGCTGGTAAGCGGTAGCAATGAAATGTATTTATTTGATGCATCATACTATATTTCATAGTATTGTTTCAAATTTAACATTTCTGATGAGCTGAAAAATATTGGGTGGAGCTATAAAAAAAGGAAATGGGCATTTTATGTATCATGCACTGATCTAATTTGTAGTGTAATGTTTGAGTAATCTGGCATGGCAACAGCTACAATCATGATAGTGAACTGTTTGATATTGTCAAAAAAGAATTTTATCTTTCAAGTATATCTTCAGTTCTTCACAATGTTGATCTATATCATCACTTCTCTCTTCTGTCTATTCACACATGTAAAAATCCCTCACCTTACAAATGCCCTGTAGTGCTTCATGCTATCATAAAACCCTTGTTTTGATTGAAAATCATAAAAACTAAATTGATTGTACGTCACTTGCTTCTCTACTTATGTGACTCCAAAACTCCCTGTACTATACCCCACTTATCCCTCTATATTATGCCCTAGGTTTTACACATTGATTATCTTCTTATTTTTTGCATGCCATGTTTAGCATGAAATTCAAATTCCAGTTTCCACCTATGCTAGTATTTCAGTTTTAGATTGCACTTATTCAGTCATGAACATATTCATGTTTTTTCCTGATCAGTGGTTCTATGGTATGAACTGCCCACACATATTATATGAGGGAACTTTCTCTTAACATAATTAAATTTTGTGAAATGATATATTGGTTTTCCCCCATTTTTTGATCAAAAAAATAAATAAATGAATGAAATTTGCAGTCTCTTCATGTTAGTTTCTCATCTTATTAAGTTCATTCCATTTTTGACAAGTTTCATCCATTTATTCAAAGAATCAATTTTCAATATCTCTTTTTGATACTACTTGAAGCTTTTGATGCAGATGGATGCCCTTCTCTTTTTTTTAAAAAAAAATCACTCATGATATTGCATAATAGATTCTTCCATCAAAAAAAATAAATAAATTGTACATCAGATTGTTATTGCTGTCCATGCCTGCTATATCTTAATTTCCCGTACTACTCCTCTTTATTTGTTTAAATGCTTGAATGAGCAGTTTGTTGCAATTGTGAACATCCATGAGATATTACTTAAATACTATACCTAGTCTGTGGTTTGCAGGTAAGGATGATCATGGATAAGTTTGGTATACTTGCTATTAGAAATGCGTGGTTTGATGCAAGCCAAATCACAGATCATGTCCTTCAAGGTTATACAAAGGTGAGTTTCTATCAGGTAAGGTTATGATTTCAGCTTTTCTAATTTCAAATATTAAATATAATTAAGGAGTCCAAGCATTTATGCAGCCATTAAGAGCTAAGGGTTGGGAAATGGCCCTTTTGGAGTACACTTTATCCATGCTTACAGATTCTGCGTCTAAACCACCGCTGACTAAAAGACTTGCTGAGATCTCATGCCCGGGTAAAGCTATTAAACTCTTCTTTTTAGCCATTTGTGTTATATTAAGTACGTTGTTTGTCTCTCAGTAGTACTGCAACACTCTAAATAGTATGCATGTAATGTAGCTATTCAAATTTGATCATTACAGATCATAACTATTATTGGTTTCTCAAATATATATTTATGTTTGTACATAAAGTAGCCCTATTGGATTCTAGTTTAGATGATGCTATCACAAGTTGCATAAAGATTCATATACATTAAAGCTCTATTGACCAATATCATTCAATACATGCAACATTGGCTTTATAGATCTAGGTAATATCTGTCAGTGTTTGAGATCATTTTATGATAGATTCATGGCTTAAATTAGGGCTAAATTTCTGGTCAAACCAACTCTAGTTAAGGAAGGGGCATCCTGTGAGACCTAGAAGGCCAAGTGGCATTTTGAAAACTGGCCTTATGAAGGTTTGCTTGAATCTGGAAAGAGTTCAGATGAAGAGGGACAGACTTATCATCCCTTAGTATTCACATCCTGGGCAATTTAACTAGCTAAATCTTGTTGGGGATAGGTTTATTGCAAAACCTTATTCCACTAGAAGTTTGATCATGAATCAAACAATCTAACAATAATCTAACAATAGTAATAATAAATTATAATATCAGTTTACAAAATGTATAAAAGAAAGAAAATAGTTGATCAGAAACTACAATGCACCATCCTAAGGTGGTTCCCAACCTTCGTGTAGATTCAGTCTCGAGAACTCCATCGTAAAGTACAACCAGATACCCTCCTACAGGCACAACCGTGGAGAGGATGGCAGAGCTTCACCCAGTAGTAAAAACAAGATAAATTGTATCAAAGGATTAGAAAGATGCTGAACAATAAGGGAGGGTTAGAATTTTTGGAGGAAAGGATTTTGGAGAGCAAGAATAGATGAGAACATCGAGTTCTTTCTTGCCCCTTCTTTCTCTCAACGGTCCTTTTATAGGCCCAGAGAATAGTTGTTTGGGCTAACCCAATGGTTAGAGGCTTAAATTCGAATATCAAGTAACCGGTAGGGATTTTAATTAGGTGGAAACCGAAAAAAATAATACGGGCTAACGTTAAAATGGCTATTAGTTTTAATTCATGGGTTAATGGCTAATTTAATGGTTTAGCGGCTAAATAATTTAAAGGGTTAATGGCTAAGTGATTAAAAGGATTAACGGCTAAGAGATTTAATGAGTTTACGGCTAAGTGATTAAGGCATTGTTAAGCAGTCATTAAGCAGAGTTAATGGTTAATTAAAATTAGGGTAAAGCAGCAAAATAAACATACCACGCTGCAGTCGCGGGTGCGGCGCGATCATGTCCGTGCGAGCCAAGCAGTATAGAAGAAAGTTTTTCATTGATACATATACTGTGTAGTGGATGAAGTGTCTTTCATGACTTTACTTAATATCTATAGTATTAATTTGAAGACAACAGAGTGAACCAAGTCTTAAAGTACGTTCCTTTAACTGAATTCCTACTATAGTATATACAGTATCGAAGCTCATGTCGTGTGTTTGCACATTAATGGTCATGTACAAGTATCTTGATTTTTCATGAGAGTTTCTAGAGATTGTCTATGTCTCTAGCTACGGCCGTATACGGATACTCTTATATAGGTGAGCCCTCCAAGAATGTGTGTAGTATCACATCCCAAGGAATATCTCTCGGGTTTCATTAAAAAATAACTCTTCCTTACCATTATATAGGAGCACTAATCATCATAGGGATGGGCTAGAATTTTTGACTCCTATATCAACTAAATCATATGTCTCCCTAACCAATCAATCAGCTTGTTATTATCACATTGAATTTCCTTCAAGGGATCTTCTACTACAACGGTTGGGTTTTTATTACTGGAAGGTCCTTTAAAGGCTAAGATCCATCCCTCTCGATGACATCAGGACTTTAGTCCTGTTTAAGCCTTTTGTAAGGCAACAAGCAAGATTAAAATCTGTAGCAATATGATTTATTGAAACAATTTGAAGTTTTTCTTTTCTTTTTACAGACTTTTATCTTAGTTTGATATGTCTGCTAATTTTAGTATTTATCAATTTTTTTTGCAAAACTCTATAGCAACTCTTGAGTCACAGTGAATAGATATAGAGGAATGTGATAAGAAATTATAGAGATTTTAGTAAGAAGCTCTTTCAGTCATTCAGCTTCAGAACAAGCAGAATCAAGAGCAATAAGTTCGGCTTCCATAGTGCTCCTAGCTAGAATAGTTTATTTAGAAGATTCCAAGATATCGCACTACCTTCCAAAAAAAAAATATTACCAGAAGTAGATTTGACATCGAAAGTGTCTAAGATCCAATTTGAGTCATAATAACCCTCAAGAATATTTGGATAACTTGTATAGCGAAGGGAGAAATTAATAGTTCCTTTAAGATATCTAAATACTCTCTCTAAAGCATTCCAGTGAATTGTGCTAGGATTACTATTATATCTACTGTGTCTGGAAATGGCATAGGCAATATCTGGTCTAGTTCGGTTAGACAGATACATTAAGGAACTAATGATCTGAACATATTTTTTTGATTTATAGATTTTTTGGTATTTTTCATGAGGTGGATGGAGAGATCGAAGGGAATAGATACAAGTGAATAATCAGAATATCCAAATTTATCAATAAATTTTTGAATATAGTGAGATTGAGATAAGCAGATTAAGTCAGAAGTTCGAATAATTTTCATTCCAAGAATTAGATCAGCATTACTTAAGTCTTTCATGTCAAAGTGATAAGATAGTAAGTTCTTTATGTCTTTGACTAGGTTCAGATCAAGAGCAAGAATTAGAATATTGTCAACATAGAGACAAAACAAATTAATCATCAACTTGCTTTTAATAAAGACAATTATCCGATTCATTGATTTGGAATATGTAGGATAAAATTACTTGATCAAACTTTTCGTGCCATTGCTTAGGTGCTTGCTTCAATCCATAGAGAGATCTAACAAGTCTACAAACTTTATTTTCTTGTCTTGGCATAGAAAAACCTTCTAGTTGATGCATGTAGATCTTCTTTTCAAGATCTCCACGTAGGAAAGTAATCCTAATATCCATTTGATAAACGAAAAGTTTGTGGATGGAAGCTAAAGCTAAAAGGATTCGGATAGTAGTGATATGAGTTACAGGTGAGTAGGTATTGAAGAAATCAATACCAGTCTTTTGATCAAAATCTTGAACAACTAGCCTAATTTTATATTTTTTTATAGTTCTGTTAGTTTTTATCTTCTTTTTAAAGATTCACTTACAGCCTAATAGCTTGTTTCCAGAAGGTATGTTAGTAAGAATTTAAGTATTATTTTCAATAATAAATTCAATTTTACTATTTATTGTCTCTTTGTTGAAAGGTGCATCAAGAGAGATCATAGCTTCTTGATAAGAAGATAGAGTATCTTCAATTAGGTAAGTAAAGAAATATTCATCAAAGTTTTTTTTAGTTCTAATTCTTTTGCTCCTTCTAGGTTCAAATTCAGGGATTAAATCTGCTAACGAAGAAGAAGATGATGGCAAATCGGATGAGGATAAAAGATTGATGGTCGATCTAAAAATTCTATTTTTAAAAGGAAATATATTTTCAAAGAATATTGCATCTCTAGATTCGATAATTATATTGCTTGATATTGAAGAGATGTTAGAGTTAATAACTAGGAATCTATAGGTGTTGCTATCAAGAGAGTAGCCAACAAAGATACATCCACAGTCTTAGGTCCTATTTTGGATCTCTTTGATTCAGGAATTCCGACTTTGGCCAAGCATCCCCAAACTCGAAAGTAACTGAGTCAGGTGGGTGATCTTTTCAAAGTTTATAAGGTGTTTTATCTCTATCTTTAGTAGGTATTCTATTAAGGATATAATTAGCAGATAGAAGGGGCTCTCTCCAGAGATTTTCTAAAATACCTGAACTAATGATCATACATTTATCATATTCAGTAAAGTTCGGTTCTTTCGTTCAACCACATCATTAGATTGAGGTGAATAAGGAGCTGTGATTTCATGAATTATTCCATTTTCTTTACAAAATGGGGTTATTTCATTTAAAGTGTACTCTTCTTCCCGATCAGATTTAAGTATTTTAATCTTTTTTCTAGCTGGTTTTCAGCTTTTGCCTTATAAACCTTAAACTTGTTAAATACTTCATCCTTAGTCTTTAAGAGGTAGGGATAGCAGAACTTGGAGAAGTTGTCAATAAAAGTCACAAAGTAGCAACTACCTCCACAAGTTGGAATTCTATTGAAATTACAGACATCACCATGGATGAGCTCCAAAATTTGAGTTTCTAAAATCTATAGACTTGAAAGGTTTTCTAGGTTGTTTTGATTGAACATACTTCACATTTGGAATCGTGATCGATGTTCATTTTAGGAATTAGCTTAAGGTCAGACATTTTCTTGATTGATCGAAAATTAATATGACTCAATCTTTCATGTCAAGTTTCATTGGATTCAGAATTTAATACAAGAGATTTAGAAGAGGTAACTGAACTTTTATTAATGTCGATAGGAGTAATTACATTTAATTTAAAAAGTCTCTCGGATCCAAAATCTTTATTAATAAACTCTTTTTTGGAAATTACAAATTTATTAGATTCTAAAACAACCTTGAGTCCTATTTGGACAAGTAAAGAACCACTTAGTAAATTTCTTCTTATGGTTGGAATATGCTTTACATCATGAAGAAATAGGAATTTTTCTGAGGTAAACCTTAGACGGTTCCTGATCCTAGTACTTCAATAGTTATTCCATCACCCATGATCACACTTCTTCCACTTGATCCCTGATATGAAGAAAACTAAGATCATCAGTACAAATATGGATGTTTGCATCGGTATCTAACCACCATTCGGAATTTAAATAGGTTAAGTTGACTAAAGGAATAAAGGAAACTGACCTAAAGGAAGATGGTTCCCCTTCGATCATGTGAACTCGAGGTTTAGGTTGGTGCTGGTTCTTTGTACCATTTTTCTTCTTGTAGGTAACTTTCTGCTTTTTTCTATAGAAGCACTAAGGAGCAAGGTGGTTGTCTCTGCCACAGACAAAGCAGAATCTCACTATCTTGTTCCTTAAATCTTTGGGCTTGGCTGTTTTGCCTATGTTTTTGGTTTTGATACATGGGCTTACCTTTTCCTTTATAATGTTGTCCTTTAGATTTAAAATTGGGATTATGATCTTTAAAGTTTTGATCCTTAGGGTTTAGACTTTGATTTTGAGCTTCAGCGAGATTGATCTTGGCTTTAAGATGATTTTCTTATATCTCTATAAGTCTAAATTGGTCTTCTATCCTGATGATTGAAAGACAGACCAAATAGTTAGGGAGGACTGGGTTCTCCTAAGGTCTCGGGCGAATTGGGACCAATAGGGAGGAAGTTTGTCTATCAAGCTTGATACTTGATAAATTTCATCAAGTGTAGACCCTTTCCTGTGAATTTCTTGAACTAGATTTTGGAATTGATGGATCTAGTCATTTATAGGTAAGTATCTATCATTCTAAAGTTGTGGAAGTCTGAGATGATGAACCTCATAGCTCCCTCATTATCTCTGGTCTAGGTTTTTTCTAAGGCTTGCCAAAGTTCTTTAGAGATTTGCCATTTTCTATAGGTTTCATATAGTTCGTCTGAAAGACAGCTTAGTATTCTGAATCTACAATGATAATCAATTTCTTCAGGAGATTTAGAAGTTGATTCTGAATCTAGGAAAGTAGGTTTAAAAGGAAGGATTTTTTCTAGGACAGATATTAGTCCTAGAGAGATTAACTAGGTTTTTAATTATTCTTGCCATCTAAGAAATCCTTTTTCATTGAATCGATCAGGTTTGAGGCTCGAAAACTTTTCGGAACCCATGGGTAGATGATTTAAGGAGAGACTAAGGAATAAGGATAAGAGAGATAAGAGCTGTACAGAATATAGGCTTCTTTTAGAATTTTATGATTAACATATTGTTTTTGGTTTTTTCCTTTAATATATGTATATATAAGCAGAGATTCAAGAATTTAACCCAGACTAAATTAAATAAAATATCAAATTTAAGTATACTGATATGCAAAGATAAATGTTTTCAAGAGATAATTGCATATAAGCTAAATGTAAGGATTTTACGTTAAGTTATGATGTTGGTGCATGTCACTACGCACCGATTTAATACCTTAATTCTACTATTCCTAGATAGAGTAGTGGGAGGAAGGGTTGAATCCTCAGGGATCTTTGCAGTTATTTCGAAAAGAAAATACTAGCAAAAATATTAAAACTATTTAATAGCAAGAAAAATAATAATAAGCAAATAATATGCTAAGAATAAGGATTCGAATGAAAGAGAAAATGATCTCGGTATTTCACAGATTACTTAGCAACTAATACCCTCCTTTGCGAATGCTCCTACCAGGATATAATTCGTCTAGGAGATCATGACTCGTACATGTTAGATCACGGTCCATTCCCCTGAAGTACTGATTAGTCCAGAATAGAAGAATTCCTCTACATTATCCCACAAACACAGATTAAATCATAAAGAAATAACTTCATTTCATAAGGAAGGAGTACAGATGATAACAAATAAAATAAAACTACATAGCTTGCCGTAATATAGTAAAATCTCGAGGAACCAGGGATCTAGCCTTCCATTGATGAATTCCTTGTCTTTGACTTGATGAAGCAGCAAAGATGGAGAGCGGCAGAGATGGAAAGGTGGAAGGAGCGGAGAAATTATGGGAGTGGAAGGAATTGAGTGATGGATGGAGTGTGGAATGGAGTGGAGGAAGAAAATAGGTAGAAGCTAGATGATCCCTGTGCTGCTCTTCTATCCCTTTTAATAAGAGTATAACGTGTCTGCACCGTGTCAATCTTCCTGCCCATCGAGTTTCTCTTTAACAGCTTGCATCCCCTACTCTATGCTTGGTTGCAACTTGTATCCATCGCGATCCACCCCGCGTCGGTTCTGCAGATCCGGCATTTAGTTTCTACCATTCATTCTTTTTGTGCCATTCCAACTCCAACAGCAGCACCACATCCCTATCCAAGCTGTTGGTTTCGGTTGCAGTCACAATCCCTTATCCTCATCCTCCGACTCTTGGTCCTCTGTTTCTACCAAAAAAGAAAAACAAAAAATAGTTAATAATAGATTCTATGTCCAACTTGTTTCCCTATCTTCCAGAGCCCTCAAAGAATCGCATCCTAACTGTGCTAAACAATAGTGATTCGTTCCATCGCTTCTGCCCATTCCAAACTCCTTTACTGATCATTTCCGCCTTATGCTCCAACAAATAGTACTATGTTCTTCGTCGCATCAATTCCTTCCTTAAGTTCAAATCTTCCCATATTTCCATGCTCTGTTCCTCAACCACCTTTGTCCGTTTAACAACTCTGGTATTCTAGTTGTTTCAAATTCTGTTTCGAGATTTATTCCCCTTTGTTCCTTAGCACCAACAGAAACCTCGCTTGTTCCATCGAAATCTTTAACACCTTTATGATATCCACTTCATATCAAAGCCGCATTCTCCTTGCTGATACATTGCCGGCAAGTTCCCATACTAGGAAATCCCATCAACTGCTCTGTTTCAAAAGCTAATGCTAGCATATCAAACTCCAACACGCCGTTTCCTAATATGTTTCATCCTTTCTAGATTGTACTCCAAACAGTTCCATCATGAATCCTATCTGTAATTTTGTAGCTGCTTTTTCTGTCACGTTCCGAATCCAGCACCGGAATCAGCTACGTGATCGGCCGCATAATCCTAGATTTTATCCTAGAGATCATGCTAAGCCTAGGTACAGAATATTCACTTCGTTCAAAAATCACAGCAATTATACCAACATTATTTAAAAATTTAAATATAACTAAATAATTTATTTATTCAAATAAAAAAATACTAAATGGTCCACTGATTCATTGTAAGTATCAGCAACCGAATTAACTAAATAAAACTAACCAAACCATCTAAAAATTTATATTCCGTCTCACGCCCAGCCCGATCCTTGCTATGTATCCTGAGTCTCTGGAAAAACCAAAAAATGAGTGAGCTTAACAGCCCAGTAAGAATTTATGTACAAATCCATCCATAATTATATGCATCAAAACAATGAAGAAAAATAATGAATCCCATGATAAATAACATGTCATGCAACCAAAACAGCTCAACTATCATAAAACCATTTCATATCCAATTTGACCAATAGCCTTCTTTAGGGTTTGGACTAACCACAGTCACGCTTAGCCCAAAATGTGCAATCGATTATGTACTATCCGTCCGTGGTCAGGCTAACCCACGTACTAAGCCCGTGGCTCAGGCTGTCCCATGTACTATCCACCCGTGGCCGGCTATTCCATGTACTAAGCCCGTGGCTCAGGCTGTCCCACGTACTATCCATTCGTGGCCGGCTATTCCACATATTATCCGTCCATGGCTCAGGCTATTCTAGATATGGTGTGGCTAGTCCAAAACAATCTTTTCTTGATCATCAGTTTAACCAAACTCAACATGATTGTCACTCATGTTTAAATCAATGTATTTCAAACTAGTATTATTTTCCAAAGCATCCGACATAATATATGAAAAATAATCGTATCAAGCCGGCAAACATAATTATCCATTACCAAAATATAAACAATGCATAAACAATAATACATGCCCATGCCCATGTCCATGAATAAAACTATGCAATATAAATAATATATAAATAAGTGATCATGTACAAAAATCCTTACTTTCAAAAACTAATCCAAAAGTACCCGATATCAATCTGTACCTGGAACTCGCCTAACACCTTCCTGCTCAGAAGGCTGTTCCCCTATAAGCTGTCAACACTCTCCTTCAGCTCCACATATTTTCTAGGTGCACCAGTGAACACTTCAGCAACATGGAAAGGTTGACTCAGGAACCGTTGTATCTTCCGAGCACAAGCTACAGTCAATTTGTCATCTTCACTGAGCTCATCCATTCCCAAAATTGCTATAATATCTTGAAGATTCTTGTAGTTATGAAGAACCTTTTGAACACCACGAGCAGTGTTGTAATGCTCTTCACCCAATACATGAGGAGAAAGCATTCAAGATGTTGAATCAAGAGGATCAACAGCAGGATATATACCAAGTTCAGAGATCTATCGTGACAACACAGTTGTGGCATCAAGATGGGCAAAGGTAGTTGCAGGTGCAGGATCTGTCAAGTCATCGGCTGGCACATAAATAGCCTGGACAAAGGTAATAGAACCCTTAGTTGTTGTGATACGTTC
Source organism: Areca catechu (assembly GCA_021397845.1). Lineage (NCBI taxonomy): Eukaryota > Viridiplantae > Streptophyta > Magnoliopsida > Arecales > Arecaceae > Areca > Areca catechu. The sequence goes on from CM038040.1 coordinate 38,328,433, forward strand.
TTGAAGTCCACCAAGATCGGTGGCCAAAGTTGGTTGGTAACCAACAGCAGATGGGATACGACCAAGCAACGCCGACACTTCAGAATTTGCTTGGGTGAAACGGAAAATGTTGTCAATGAAAAGAAGCATGTCTTGTCCTTTAGCATCCCGGAAGTGCTCAGCCACCGTTAACCCAGTCAGGCCAACACCTGCACGAGCACCAGGAGGCTCATTCATTTGCCCATAGACAAGTGCGCACTTGCTCTCACCCTGATTATCACCAAGCTTGATAACACCACTCTCAATCATTTCCTGGTATAAATCATTGCCTTCATGAGTACGTTCTCGAACACCAGCGAAGACAGAGAAACCACCATGGGCTTTAGCAACATTGTTAATCAATTCCATAATAAGCACAGTTTTCCCCGCACCAGCACCATCAAAAAGTCCAGTTTTTCCTCCCCTTTGGTATGGTGCCAGAAGGTCCACAACCTTGATACCTGCAACAAGAATTTGTTGTTCTGTCGCCTGGTCAAGAAAAGCAGGGGCCTCGCGATGGATGGAAAGGTAGTGATTTATCTCTATTTCACTCTTTTCATCAATGGGCTCTCCAATAACATTGATGGTCCGTCCAAGAGGTAGCCCTACCCACAGGCACGGTGATGGGAGAGCCGGTATTCAAGACCCTCTGTCCATGGGCCAGTCCCTCAGTCCCATTCATGGCGATCGTCCTCACCATGTTCTCCCCAAGTGCTGGGCCACCTCCAGCACGAGCCGGATAGAGTGGTCCATTACCTCAAGGGCCGTCAAGATCGGCAGCAGCCCCTCGTCGAATCGGACATCGACAACGGCACCGATCACCTGGCAGACCTGGCCGATCGCACCTTTCCCAGTGAACTCGTCGGTGATCTTTCCGGTCGTGTCGGCAGTCAGGGATGTCGGCGGCAGAGACGGAGGAGTAAGCGTCAACAGTGATAGGGAAAAACACCTTGCTCATCGATGGGTCCAAGGATCCGTTCGCCATGCTCACCATTGATGTAGTGTCCTGCGGACTGAACGAAGGGGGATCGATGAGAGAACTAGAGAGCCGGGAGGCGAGGACGAGGTGAAAGGTTGAGGAGCTTTGATGGTATTGATGCTAGGGAGGAGGGGAAAGCCCATACCATGGGGAATCTCATCACCGAAGCCAGGGGAACGAGGGATTTAGCCCAGCCACCAACGAGGGAGGGGGATTTATAGATCAATTCTTAGGTTTATTAGAGTCTAACCACCCCTAAGAGTTCTCCTACTGGGATTGGGAGAGGGGAGGTAGACTCTCATGGGAGTCCTCTCATAGATCAAACAAGGCTAATGTCTGGGTTATCACATCTTCCGTATTCTTCCAACCTGTGGATTGCGTGTGAAGCGCTTTTCGGGTTGGTTCCATGAGTCGTAGTTCCTTTCCTGGATGGCATGTAAAATATTTCCATGGACTGTGGTTAATGGCACATGGGCCAAGCTTTTTGCTTGGTAGACCGAGGGAGGTTGTTTCCTGGACCACTATTCCTTTTGGTTTCTATACTGGAGCGCACCATGTGATTCCTTAAATTAGTCTCCATGCAATGATTCCTTCACGTATTTTAAAGTCCACCTTATTCCACAAATGCTTTTGGTGAGAAAGCTTCACGTGTTAATGAGAGAGGATCATGCATTTTTATTGCCATGCTACACCTCCATGCAACCCACGTGCCATGCTTAATGCAATAGCTTCGCATGCTATTTCATGGGAGAAAACTTCATGTGAACTATCTTATCTTGGTCCACTCCATTTTCTCCTTAAAAAATTATACTTCCCATACTATGCTCACCCACTTAACCATGATACTTTTTATGCTATAGAACTTAATTTCATATATTTTATTATATATTTTTTTCAAGAGGCTTGAAAATCTGTTCAAGCCTAACAACCCATTTTGACCTAATGCAGATACTCTTCTACGTGGACTCGGACTTGGGCTTAGCCCTTGGACTATATCTTCAAAATACTTGTAAGAGGTATCAAATATTAATCAATAAATATTAAATATTAATGATTTGAGTACTTCTCGTGTAATATTTGTATCTTGATAAAGCATCATGGTTATTATTATTACTGTTAGTGTTTGAATCATAACCGGCTCTGGAATCACCTTAGATTGTTGGGGATAGGTTTATTGCAAAATCTTATTTCACTAGGAGTCCGATCATGAATCAAACAATCTAATAATAGTAATAATAAATTATAATATCAGTTTACAAAACTTACAAAAGAAAGAAAACAGCTGATCGGAGACATGTAGTGCACTGTCCTAAGATGAATCCTGACCTTCGTGCAGGTTTAGTCTCGAGAATTCCATCCCAAGATACAATCGGATATCCCTATTATAGGCACGACCGTGAAGAGGATGACAGAGCTTCACCTAGCAGTAAAAATATGATAAATTGTATCGAAGGATTAGAAAGATGTTGAACAATAAATGAGGTTTAGAATTTTTGGAGGAAAGGATTTTGGAGAGCAGGAATAGATGAGAATATCGAGTTCTTTCTTGCCCCTTCTCTCCCTCAACCAATCCTTTTGTAGGCCCAGAGAACTAGCCGTTTGGGCTGGTCCAATGGCTAGAGGCTTAAATTTGGATTAAATATCAAGTAACCGCTAGGGATTTTGATTAGGTGGAAATCGGAAAAAAATAATACAGGTTAACGTTAAAACAGCTAATAGTTTTAATTCGGTTGGTTAATGGCTAACTAATTTAATGGATTAACGGCTAAATAATTTAATGGGTTAACGGCTAAGTGATTAAGGCATCGTTAAGCAATCATTAAGCAAGGTTAACGGTTTGTTAAAATTAGGGGAAAGCAGCAAAATAAACACACTGCCATGGCACGATCGCGCGTGTGCGTGCCAGGCCGGGCCACACCCTCGTGTGAAGGGAGGCCTAAACAACACAAGGCCTAAGAGGGAGAGTATCAATATAAACAACCTTGAACTTTTTTCCCTTTTCCATGTGGGACTAAAACAAATGGAAGAGGGGTGTTGAGAGAAAGATTTGGAGGGAATTTTAAGTCTCTCCAAACCTCTGACAAATCTTTTAGGAGAAACTCTAATTTTTTGTATTAGATGCTGTCAATTTTCGAGGAGTTCAGGCCTAGAGTTCACTTGATAAAGCTACTCAAAACCATCATAACCTATCAGAATGGTAGTCCAGATGATCCAATTGTGTGTTAGGAGCACGCCTGGGATTTGAGTTTACTCTGATGTGATTCCATTATATTCCTTGACTAGAGTCGGTTGATCAGCTATGGATGCAGTCATCTAGCTTTTTCCTTATTCTTCCAGGCTGTATTCTGTTTCCTCTTGCTTGGCCAGAACTTAATCAGCAGAAACATTGATGTATGTCAACTCCATTGCGGTATTGATTAAATTCTGAACAAGAGTCAAGTTTGATGGTCCCTCATAAGATAATAATGCTATACATATGTATGTAGTCAATCTCCAAAGTGATTTAACTGAACTTTACATGGTTGTTAAGCTGAGATAATTTCGCAAGGGGGGTTAGGTTGTTTGTCACCGATGAATGGCTACTATATCTTGATTGGCACTGTCAACTTAAAAATGCAGGTTAGGCAAAATTAAGTATGGTAATTGGCCATAGAAAAATTACCTGATGATGTATGTCCCACTGAATTTTAGGAGGTTGAAGAAAGTTGGAATATAAATGTAGTTCTAGAAAGAAGTGCAAACGACATTTAAGCTGATTAAATCAAGTTTGTCTATGTTGTTTTAATATTTTATCAAATAAAGATGCTACATGCAGGGTAAAAACCTCAGTTATTACTTTCATTTTACAAAACTGGCATTTGTCTCTTGTTTGACTGATTGAGACTGTGATGTGGTTTAAAATATTTAATTTTAAAGTTAGAACTTTTTTCTTGGAACCTATTTAAGCAGTCAGAAGCATGATGCCGATTGCATTACTAATACCTCGTAACTTGTTGGCTTATTTATGATTTGATTCAGTGTTGATTATTACCGGTGACACTGACCGCCTTGTTCCTTCCTGGAATGCTGAGCGCCTGTCATGGGCCATACCAGGTTCTACCCTCGAAGTAATCAAGAATTGTGGGCACTTACCTCACGAAGAAAGGGTAGAAGAATTCCTATTGGCTGTTGAAAGGTTTCTTCAAAAAATTCTTGGTGTTTCAAATAGGCAGTTCTCCCAAGCAGCAGCATGACTATGGCAACAACAAATATTAGTAGAAAACAAGCAGTTCTTTGGCATTCAGATCCCAACATGTTGATAAATCAATAGAATCACTAGTACTGAAGCCATAATTGTTACTGTTTCTTGCAAAGGATAGTTCTGTCCCTGGTTCTTTTGCCACAGAGGACTATTAAATTCTACTTAAATTCAAATGATTTTTGGTCCTTAACTTACTCTGGCTTAGGACTTTGATGTAACTGTGTTTCTTTTGTGTATCATGGATCATAAGATACGCAAAAGAAACAGATATACAAAGAGGCAGCCACTTTCAAATGCTGCTACAATATTCGTTCTCGACATGAAGCCATCGCCGAATATTACAGCCCTGCACCAAAGTCCATTCCAAAGCCTAGTCCAGTGCTGTGTCCTGCAGGGCCTTGGGGTGGGAGAATCACGGAGTTCTCCAGCATTCAGATTGTTCCTGGGAATAATGTTAGCAGGAAGTCGGACGGTGGAGTTCGAGTGCGGTGGTACCATGTTCCTGCTTCTGATGGGTATGAATGGGTTCACAGGGGGGTGGCATTGAGTGACTGCAAGGATAGCTGTTTTCGCTGGACCCTCTGAACTGGCTAAGAAGAGGTCGTTGAGGCCGGCTTTGGTAACACAATGTTACAGGGGGAAAGACATAAGGCCCCAAATTAATTGTCCTGAAATATTAAACACTGTGCTTGTTGTCTTGACCATATACTTCTTCTAAGGAGGATCCATGCATGTTAGTAGTTGATCTCCAAGCATCCATCAACCTAATTCAACTATTCGATGTCCCATATCTCATGCATGAAACACAAGTCCTAACTTTGATGCTGTTAAAGAACTGGATGGCTTGGCCTCCAATATTTACAATGAAGTTAGATTAGCTGCAGATTGGTCGGTGAACATGGTGCTACAGCAAGCAACATGATAGTCTGGCAATCAATCACTCCCACTAGAGCTGTAATTTTGAGATATCATGGATTGTCTTCATTTTCATATACAACTTGGGCTTACCCATTTCATTTTGAAAAATTAAAAGACAAAAGAAAGAGTGCGTGCTGGTCGAAGTGGATGGAGTAGGCGAAGTTCATCTATCACAACCACGAAGTTGGAAATTGCGATTAGATTCCATCCTATTTTCAACGCTTTAATCCTTGCCTTACTTTTTAAGCAACCACTACAGCTCAAGGTTGCGGGTAGCCTCATTTGTTAATTCTAATTTTTTAATAAAAAATGGTCATACTTTCACAAGTTAGAACGTCGCCAAACAATCTAGCTTGCAATAATCTCAGAGATACACCAGGTCCAAGGCCTGCTGAATTAAGTTTGGATCAAAATTCCTTTTGGCTGCTATAAAGGCGCTGAATTGGTCTTCGACTCATGTATGATTGCTCTTACAGAATTCCGCTTCCATGGTTAGAAAATTCTAGTTTATTGATGGCCCTGCAACTTTGACTCTTTGTAGAATTTTGCCTGAAATTCCACGAGCAAAACAATTCAGTTCTTCGTAAACTCACCGAGTAAAATTGGTTTTCTTCCGTACACTTCAATCGTCAATGACAAGCCTCGCAGATTGGAGTTCCTGTCATTAATGGATATGCAAAATTTAGTTTTGCATCTTGGGTTTGATCTCCTGGAAGTATCCATCTTTGTGCAGTATTTGTTGTTGGGATAAATCCACCCTACAACAAACCACTGGGCTTCAAGAAAGATCATGCGCAATGGAGGCCATGAGCAGAGATCATGCAGTCCTTGATATGGACTTTTGCCATGTTGGAAGCGTTAGATATAGGCTTTTTTTTTTTGGAAAAAAAAAAAATCTGATAAGGTTTTTTCAGTAAAGTGAGATTGAAAGAAGAAAAGAAAAAAACATATAGATGGCAATGGCATAACCAAGAACGCTGCTTTACTTGTTAACAAGGAGATTCGCACGTACCAGATAAGCACAATTAGAGGAACCAATTACCCTTTCCATACAAAGAATCATATGCTAATCTGCAAGCGCCGGAAATAGAAGTATTGAAAGCGCACAGAAAAGCCGGACAAGGAGGCAGAATCCTTTTTTTCTCTTTTTCTTTTTTTTTAAAATTTATTACTGCACAAGGAGTATTAGATTCAAAATCAATTTTTTTTTTTTCTTTTTCGCCGGTCAGTAAATCAAAAACAAAACAAATAAAAAAAAAAAAAAAATCCTGACCTCTCACCTACACCAACTATCACGGATCCCAAAAAAATCGAGTCACCGATGAGATCATGTCTCAAACCTACAACCTGTTGGTAGTGAAACAAGATCTCTACCAACCAGGCTATCGCCTTAACGATCAGAATCCTCAAAGATTTCAAAAAAGGGGAGGGACTATGTTGGATTTGCTTTTCGAGTAAAAGTTTGAATCATCATTATCTTGGTCATAATTTCTTTTATATACAACTGTCACAAAAAGTGAGATCATGTTTTGCTGTGTTGAGAGTGCTCCTCACCTGTCTGCTTTCTTAAAATTAATGGCAAGGTGCCATAATTTGACTCAAAAACATGTGGGGCATTGCATGCTCCTACCTTTCCTGATGGCCATGCAGAGCATACCATGGAGAAGCTTTAAATTACCATATCATCATGTACGGCTCACAGAAAACCTTATTAAAAATATGACATGTTTGCATTCCTGCCTCATGAAACTTTTGTTTGAGCTTCGCTCATTAGTTCCCGAGAGAGTGGAACCAAAAGCAGCAGACTGCCAGCAGGTCTGACGATCAGATTGCCTTGCAGATAACTCAGGCAGATCGAGTATACATCATTGTAGTAGACCCTAGAGAATCCTCTCCAAATCCACAAGCTTTGAAAAATAACCTGAAAAAATTTTCCATATACTATTCGTAGATAGACTTTACATGTCTGTATATATCATAATGGTCTCATCATGTAAATGCATACAAATAGGAATGCATATTAAGAGGAGAAGATAATGGTTGCATAATACATACAATTATAAGTAAAGGTGAATCCATGAAGTAAAGGAAAGATATATAGCTGTACAGATATTTGTTTTAATCAGTAGAAAGTCATTTCAAAAAAAAAAGGGGGGGGGGGAAAGAGGAACAGATAGTTCCACACAAGTACTAAACATTCCTGGAACTTTGTTTTAAGACTCAACTACCAATAATCATCTTTTCAGTAAAACTGGACTTTACCAACAATATAATAAAGGTGAGCTCAAACTCAAAATTCTATTTGGATTAAGAGACCAAATTAAGTAAAAGACATCTACACAGAAAAATATATAATAAAGCGATTGCTCATTAAGTCATTCGATAAGAACATGATTTATTTATAACTTCCCATATGTGAATTGCAGAAAGTTGACTCCTGATTTTTTTTTAAAAGCATCATACAGCCTTAAATTTTTATATTCAATAGGAAATTAAATAAATATTTAATTCATTTTAAATTTCTACAAAGGATGAATCTACATAGCCTGCCTTTTCAGCTCAAACAAGCCAAGCCATCTCAATCATAGATAAGATGTTTTCCTGATGGCACAATAAAAAATGAGGCCTCCTGATTATGGAATAGTTTTAAATAGTGATGCAATTTAAAAAGATATTGCACCCCTTCCGCCACCACTGCAGACAGAAATAAATAAATAAAACAAAATGAGAGTAAAAATGCGAGATATACTAAGACCATTGGAGCCAGACACAGAGAAAAAGTAACGATAATATAGATTGTGTTACACTAACTTAAAATAGTTTCAATCTCAATGAATTGTTAAAAAGTATCAAGACTATTGGCTCTCAAAAAAAACATCAGCAAGCCACCATTTTTTTATTTCCACAATCCATCTTTCAAGGATCAAAACCATTATATCTGGGCCTCAAGGATGAGACAAGGAGGGGGGCATGCATGCACAAGTCCTGAGAACTATTTCACCTTTCTTACCAATTAGCCTCTCAACACAAACACAAAGAGTGCCATTAAAAATTCAATTTGACTACCATGATACAATAAGTACATACACCAAAAAGGAATGATGGGCATACCTCTCCTTTTTCGTGCACAAGGCAGAAATATCATATATGCCTCTGCTGGTAAGAACCCTGAAAGAAATTGTTTCAAGAGGGAGAAAAGGTGAAAAAAATGGCTGCTTGGCAGATATTATCAGAAAAGGTGAACTTTTCAAACCAAAATTAGCAAGATCTCGTGCAGTTAAAACATTTTCCTAATCTGAAAGCAAAATTGTAAGCATTCTTGTGGCATAACTTGTATATTGTAGTAGTTTACCTTTTCCAGTGTGGAAGAGTGGGTAAGCTATGTTTGCAGATGCAGGAGTTAACAGCTGGAAATTTTTTTATTATAGTTTTTACAGTTCTCAACCTTTTGGATGAACTAGCATTCTACAAAATAGAACCAAAAGACTAAAGCCTGACAAAATAGTAAATCAATTCAATAAGCTAGTGTTTGGAATCCATGATGCAGAGGGGGAGATACACTCTTCAGAGTTATACATATATGCATGTGCACAAGCGTGCAAAAAACAGAATGTTAATATCTCAGCCAAAGAGTTGCAGAGACGTGCAATCTTGATACTATGATGAAGAATCACAGATGCTACACTAAATTATATCAGGGATCACTATCTACAATATCAAGTACATACTATTTCTCTACATACCTTATTATTCTTTCAACTATTTTTCGACCAATACCCCGTCTCTGTAATGAAGGGATAACCTGAAAGACACTGACCATAAATGATATGAATGTAAGGAAGAGTGCTTGGCATGAAAGGAAATACTTAAACTGCCTGATAAGTAGTGAATGAACTTTTGACTTTCTTGATTGAAGCAATGCACCCGTTTCAAATGATGCTGTGGACTAGAGATTTTAGCTGATAGCCTGATATATTTAGGAATCTTTCAAAAACCATAACACAATACAAGTAAAAGAGAGTTCTGTGCCTGTAACAAACTTCTATCTCTTTTTTTAAAACATGGTTAATATAAAACCTCTAAATTGGTTCTTCAAGTGATTACAGGTATGTAAGATTGTCACTCCAACCCATAAGCCTAGTAACCGACCCAGACACAACCCGACCCCGGTCTAACCCAACTTCGACTTGATGATGCATTGAGTATGGGTCCAAAGTCAGATTCCCTGAAATTTTCAGGTTCGAGTTTGTGGTTTGAGTCTTTTTGGTCACCCAAACGTGACCTGAAACCATATATTATATATTTATACATTATTAGCATATGAAACTTGTTCTATAACTTGGAGGGCAGAAAGAATAAAAAGTGATAACATGTTTAGGTGTTTATACTTGACTTTAAGTAAAGTATATATCTTCAGTATCTAGTCAATCACTATTACATAGTTAAACATCAAGTGCTTGTTATTCATTATTTAATTTTTGTAGCATCTATAGTATGTTTCATTGTTTTAGCTCGATTTAACTTTTCAAAATATAATGTTTGATACCTTATCGGTACCCAAACTTGTACCCAACCTGATCTTCAATCAAGCAATTGAGGTTTTGAAGCTTAAAGTTGCTGAGGTTTATTTTGGTTTGAAGTCAACATTTGGAAATAGTGACTTCGTTTTAACTGCTTTACCAAATAGATCTAGCTTAGAAAGACCGTTTCCAATAAGAATGCTATTGTGTTTGTTTTGTAATCTTACTATCCTTGTTACCCTTTATTGTATTTCTTTATGTGCATGAACTAATGAGCAAGAAATAAGTTTCAAACCTTTCCCTTCTTATATCTACAATAGATTCTTTAATTCTCCTATTAGCAGAAAAGCCTGACACAATCTTGCACTTCAATCAAAAAATATTTTTGCTTTCTAAAATGAGAGATTTCCTTTTGGACAATCTATTAGTTTTGTTGTGGTATTTAAAAGCAAAACACATTATATGAAGCAGTCGGTTATTTTTGCCATTCTTTGCCATATGCCATGGGTGAAAGTTGCAGCCTCATATTCAAGATGGTGGAGCTCTCTAATGTAGGGAACCCAGCAAAATTAAGAGAGATGAAAGAAGAAAAAGGTAAGATACTCTATTTCTAGGGTGTTCAATATTTACAAATTTTCTTGCATGACCATGATGGTTCTGTGCAACAGATTGCAAGTAAGTTAATAACAAGACCATGGAGAATTAAGTAGACATATTAACAAGGAAAAACACCACCTTAGTTCCATGAGCATGATGAATAAGATTGCTACTGGATTCTTTCATCAATACTTATCACAATATTGGTTCTGCTTATAGAAGAAATCTCTTTTTCCAGGAACCATGTTGCATGTGCAATTCAAGGTGCAGAGGAAACTACAGAAACAGATTAAGGTGAGATCACAGTATACTTGAGTCATCTCTTTAAACCTAAGTTTTGCTAATGGAGGAATCTGATTGGTCCCTTCAGGCATGGAGACACTTTCAGCTAGATATAAAGGGCAAGGAAAGCAATTGCAATCAGTTTGATGAAAGGCACAGGGCATGCTAGCTAGTTATAGTTTGGATTTTGAAATCCTTGGGAGTGGAAGCAATGAGGCCAACCCTTTACAAGCTGGTCTCTGCAGTGGAGACAGAGTGCTCAAGTTCTTCCTTTTCACAAGGTAGATTAAATCCCCAACAAGTTGAACATGTTTGATTGCCCCACATTCAGCTCCTTATGTTCTTTATAGAGGAAGAGGCAAATTTTCAGAAGTAATGTAAACCAGAGCATATTTTTTCTCTTGACAATTGGAGTCAACCCTTGATGTACTCATAGAATGCAAACTCAACAGATGAGTTTATTAGACAAAAAAATGAAACCATGCAAGGGCAATTCTCTTGTATACAAAAAGAAATTGCTTTATTCTAAAGTAAAAAAAAAACCCTGATATATATATATTCACTATTGTTTGAGATCAGTTTTGCTATTATTATAACTTGAATAAGATTGTGATTTTTCACCTCAGTGGGCATCTTTGGGATCTAAACTTCTGTATGCAAGAGTTTGGAAATTTTGAGATACTAGCATTCAAAAATTTAAATATGATTTTGCATCATTATGGTTCATACATGGAATATTAGTTCGAAACTAGATTTTCTTGTCAAAATGTTCACTTGATATGGTTTCTTGAAATGAGTCTTGCTGTCAAACCATTCATTTCATTCTTATGCGAGCAATAAAATTAGGCAAGTACTTTATTTCAAAAACTTATTTGCATTAATCTAGCTACTAACTATTGTCTATACTAAACTTATATCAAATTCTAATTTCTATGTCCATGATCATATATTTTTCTCTATATACTATCAGTTTCAAGTTTTATGTTTGATGTTCCTACTAACAACTGATATTAAAGTCTTTCTTTCATTTATTCACCCATTTATTTATTTATTTACTTATTTGTTGGGTGTATTGCTTGTGAATGCAAGTACTGTGCTTTGCCATTGCAGGACTTATTAGTGTTTCCAGAAGGATTTGTTAGTATGAGACGTGATCAGATCTGTTAATCCAATATTCAATAGCCAACCATGCATTTTATTATGAATGTCAATGATTAACTTGTTAAGCTGAAGATGTTGTGGAGTTTTTATTTGTGAGGAGTATCATGTATGCAGTAAGGTAAGGTCAATTTTCCCATCCGTACTTGTATGTGATCATATCAAACAACAAAATAGATAAAGCACTTTTATTTCCTTGTTTTGCATATGCTTGTTCCATTATTTGATGTGTTAATAGTTACTCAGCTTGTTCCAAATAATTTATTTGTTTATGATAATAGCAATTTCTCATGTGAAATTTCTGGTTTCATTTTACAAACTTAATTATCTCTATAACCTTCCAAAAGCATTCAAAAGGGCTATAAAGACAAAATGTAGTCAGATGCTAAGAATTTGTGTTCTCTTAAGCTGTGTTCTCTTTGATAACCAGGGAAAACAAGAAGATTTTTCATTTATGAACAACCATTCACTTTCAGTAAAATAATTTACATAAAAGAGTATATCATATAATGCCATACTCTAATCTCACCAAATCTTGAATTTTTATAAATATTATATTATAAGTTTTTTTATTATTAACTTATCAAATGGCATGTGCATATCATGTGTTTGCATTAGGGGTGGCAAAATGGAATCCGACTCGCCAACCTGATCTGTGCTTGATCGGTGTTAAACAGGTTTGGATTTGGACTAAACAGATTCAGGTTGGATCAACCTGTTTAATCCATTTAGATATTCAAGTCAGGTTCAGGTTTTAAGCTTCCAGCCTGTTTAACATGCTTATTATACGGGCCGGGTTGGATAGAACATTTTTATGTGCAACCCGTTGGAGTTTTCACTGAGCACCCGCGATCTTTTTCTTTGGATGGTGCCACTATGGGATCGGTACCATGACTGCAAACCCTGGAACCCTCTAATGTATATTACAGAATCAAAAAAATGACTTGAGAAATTACTGCAGAGTTGGAACCATTTAATTATTTGCTAAACGAAGTAGAGTAGTATCAAAATCTGATTCCCATTACATTTCCTATACCAAAGCAAAAAGCCAGCGCCTGAATCCTGATTAGCACTAAAAGTCTATGTGTATCATCACCTGCCAATAATTGCTCTCAAAGCCACCACGACAACGACAACGACAAAAAATAACAATAATAATAAGCAATTTTTATGGAGGATAATAAAATTCCAGAATAACCCATACCACGACGTCATGGATCGAAGCCGTCAGTCCCCCATCCGACACCGCCCGGCCAAACCCAACCAATCGGCTGTCCGATTCCGGCACCGGCAACGCCCTCTCGAAAAAATCCGCGATCCCAGCCGTCAAGATCTCATTTTTATCATTCTCGACCAAGTATTTGGGCCGGCAGAAGACGGAGACGACGACGAAGCTGTGGGCGACGGCGATCTCGAGCTTGCCAGGATCGACGGGCTCCGCGCGGCCGTCAGCGGCGAGGGCCGGGAAGCGGTGGCAGGAGAAATTGGCAGAACGGAGGAGGTCTTGAAGCTGGAAGGGATCGACGAGGGAGGGGTTCATGGAGATGGAGATAGGTGGGGGTTTTCTTCGCATCTTCGGCGATTGCGGGATGGGAGAGAAGTGGAGAGAGGCCGAGGAGATCGAGGACAGAGAGGAAGTGGACACCATTTGCCAAGAAGAAAGAGCCCTATGGTCCATCCGAATGTGCCCGACCACCAGGCTGGCTGCTCCTAAATGGAAAGGGATGATGTAAAACCTAGCCATACTAAAATTAGTTAGAATTAACTGAGAAATGTACGGTATTAATTTTGTAGCGATATCGGTAATTGATCTGCCGAATTAATCTTCTTGCGAACTTCAATCCAGGAGACCCGTTCTTCCCCAACTTAAAGCCGTCAAAACGGCCCCCACCATCCCAACACCACCTCCACCGCCTCCCCCGACGCGGGCGGCGGTGGCTGGACGTATCGACCGCCCGCCTCCGGCGCTTCTCCTCCCCCACCGCCAGCGCCTTCCTTCAATCCCTCCGTCGATGTACCCGTCTTCCCCTATCCTCCTCCTGTGCCCCCAACTCCCGAGACCTCCAGTCCACCACCTCCTCCAGCCATGCTCCTCCCTCAGCTTCCTCTCCTCGCCGTCGCCGTTATCCCCCATCGAAGACCTCCCGATGCTCGGTCCGCGAGGCCGCGACGCTCTGTAAGATGCTGGTAAAGCTGGAGGTGGAGGACCTGCTGATCATGGACGCGTCCCCGTGAGCGACTCCAACATGCCCCGGCCAAGGTCATCGTCGATCTCCGACGTTGGATCGACCGGGTTGTAGTCCTGGGCTAGTAATGGCGGCGAGAATGGTCTCCAAAAAGCTGCATATTTGCCGATTGTGGGAGGAATCGAGTTTCTGCCATTATAGTGCCAACTGCCATGTCTCTCCTGCGGGCGTGAAGGGTGGGATTCTTTCTCCCGCGGATGTGAAATTTGATACCGCCTTGTCACAAACGCTGTAGTGCTAACGTGGCATGCGATCTACCGCTGCTACGCTGGTAATTTTTTTTTTTAATAAAATGTATATTTATTTCAAGGAACAAGAATGAATACAATTCACAGAGGATTATGTCCTTTAATTATACACGAGCAAAGAGCCAATCATATCATAAAATCAAATCAGTATGATAAGCTATATAGTAAGCAACCCAATCAGCAGCTAAGTTAGCCTCCCTATAGATATGATGGACTACCTTGGCTGAGCATCCCTGTAAAAGCAAAGCTATATCCCGGATAATAGGATGAGCTGGAGTAGCTTGCAGAGACTGCCTGATCCAGGATATAACTATTGTCGAGTCTTCCTCGATGATCAAGCGGTCCAGCTGAAGGATATGCCGAGCATACCTGATCCCCGTCCAAGCCGCATACAACTCAGCCCCAAGAACAAAGGAGTCGTGTAGAGAGAATCCACCGGCAGCAAGAAACCCTAGACCATAGTCACGGATCACGAAGGCCGCTCCTCCCCGCCTATCCCGAATGCTTCCATGGAAGCTAATCGTACAAAAATACGAAGGAGGGGGTTCCTAGGAAACAAAAATTCGGGAGGACGACGAGCAGAAGAGAAACCCCAGAACTCCAAAACCTCACTGACGATAAGCAATACTCCCTGGCACAGGCCTGAGCTCTCTCAACGATGATGCTAGGAGAAATAGTGGTCGATCTGAAGACAAGCTCATTCCTGGAAATCCAGATGTAATATGCCAAATAAGCTACAAAGGAGAAATTCGAGGGGGCAATACCCGAGGACAGAATAGACATAAAGATACTCTCAGGATCATCATCCTGCACCAACCGGGTCTGGAAACCAGCTCTTCGCCACACAGATCCAACCCTGGTATACTAAAAAAGCACGTGGGCCTACGTCTCCCGATCCAACCCACAAGCAGGGCAAGTCGAAGGCATGGACAGGCCTCTCGACAATAAAAATCTCGGGTGGGGAGACGATGCCAAACGAGCTTCCACAAGAATAGAGAGACCATGGGATGAATTGGTAAAGACCGAATCCAACCAAGTTACGATACATGGGAGGCACCGGATTGAATAAAGTCAGCAGATCCGACATCAGCACATGGGAGGAGGTCGAGTGCCTCCAAACTCTAAGATCCGAGCAGGAGAAGATCGGCAATATAATGGATAGAACCCTGTGACCAAGAATGTCTCCAAAAGTCGAGATGACGGTCTCGTGATTCTATTGGGAGTGCCCCAAAATAAAAAGATCAAAGATGGAGGTCATCTCAGGTATGAGCACAAAAATGAAGGTGGGCCACCTGATTAGAGGGATATCAGAGATCCAAGGATCCAGCATAAATCTGATGGAAGTACCATCTCCAATCACCCAAGAGAGATGAGGAGTAACCAGAGGTGCCCTGGCCACCATTTCCCTCCAGATAGCAGAACCATACCTAGGATGATGATGAGGAGTGTCCACAGCCATAGTAGGGAGATCCCCATATTTGGCTCTCATTAGAGAAGACCCATACTGTCCGAAGATAATAAATATCTTGTGACATGCATTGCTAAAAGGGCCTCATGCCTGGATAGAAGAGAATGAATATCCAAGCCCCCTAAGCAAGGCGGCTGACAAACCACCTCCCACCTCATCAAATGAATCCTCCGCCGAGCAGTAGAAGAATCCCAGAGAAAAGCATGAATCATCTGCTTCAACTTGAGAATAATAGTTCTTGGAATAATAGCATTAGAAAGAGTATAAATAGGGAAGGAAGTGAGAACAGAACGGATGAGAGTAATCCTTCCCATACAAAAGAGAGATCTCCCCTGCCAACCCTCAATCCTCTCCCGCACCGCCGACACCAATGGGCCACAGTCTGTCCTAGACAGTCTGGTTCCGGATATAGGCACACCTAAGTAAGAAAGGGGACCGTGACACTCAGCAATGCCAAGGATGTCCCTGATCCTATGTCAAAGTCCAGTAGCAGTCTTGGGACTAAAATATATGCCAATTTTTACATATTTACCCTCTGACCAGAAGCAGAACAGTAGTCCTCCATAATACTCTGAAATCCCTGAGCATAAATGACTGAAGCCCGGCCTAGCAGTAAACAGCCATCTGCAAACAAAAGATACGAGATTGAGAGAGCATTAGGAGCGAGAATATACGGCTGAACACGGAGTCCCGCATCGCTGCTCGCAGTGCTCGCGAAAGGAAATCAGTACAAATAATGAAGAGGGATGGAGATAGAGGACAACCTTGATGGAGACCACCAGTTGCATAAAAATACTCCGTGGGGGAACCATTAACCAGGAGAGAAAAAGAAGGATTGCCAATACATGACATAATTTTAGATATCCAGTCATGATGAAAGCCGAAGCCATCTAGGGCCTTGATAAGAAAATCTTAATGAACGCAATCATAGGTCCTTTCCATATCCAGCTTAATAGCCATCAGACTGCGATGAGATGGAGCACGACGAAGATTATAAATAAATTCCTGGGCTATAAGAGCATTATCAGAAATGCATCGGCCACCAATAAAGGCACCTGCTCTGGACTGATCAACTGCGGCAGAATAGTCTTCATTCTGTTAGACAACAATTTAGCACAGACTTTATAGAGAGTATTACACAAACTGATAGGCCGATAATGGTTGGGCTCCGAAGCGTTAGGGCACTTAGGTATGAGAGCTAGATAAGTTTGCTTCCAAGAATTAGGCATTGTCCTTGAAGCAAAAAATAGTTGAACAGCAGCCACTATATCAGTCTGGAAAATGTTCCAATGAGTCTTGAAGAAGAAGGGAGGAAACTCGTCAGGACTCGGGGCTTTATCCTCCTCAAGTGACCACAGGGCAGATTTAACCTCATCTTTATACACCTGAGCCAGAAGCATAGAGTTTTGGAGTGAAGAAACAGAGACAGCAGGAGGATAGGAAAGGGAAGAGAGAGAGAGAGACGGCTGGATGCCATCCACATGGAAATAAAGTACTGTAGAAGCTCTCTCCTTATATCTTCCTCATCCTCAAACCAACCACCATCATTTGATCGAAGAGCCATAATTCTATTTCTGTCTCTGGATAATAGTAGCTTGATGAAAAAAGTAGGTATTCCTGTCACCCTCCTGTAACCACTGGACTCTGGATTACTATCTCCAAAGCACCTCCTGACATTGAAGAAGAGAATGGAACTCGCCACCCGAATCTGAGGGTTGGTAGAAGCCCACAAAGGTCGCCAGGGATGCTGCCTCCTCCAACCAGTCTGATAGCAGTGGAGCTTTGCAGCGGGCAGGTAGCTTCTTCGATCCACTAGCAGACTGTATGGAATTGGTCCCTGTTGAAGTGACTCAAAGGGAGTTGCAGATGGTAGAGTACGGGTCCGTTTCCTTGAAGCGGAGTCGAAGTCCGCCAAGATTAGCATCTTCTTCTTTCCCGTAGTTTGCCTCCGCATTGCCTGCTCAGGTTAGTTCTCCTAATCCCTATATGTCGGTTGCTAAGGGGGAAAAAATTAAGGATAAGGCATCCTCTGTTGCTATCTTCCCTGTGCTTTTAGGGAAAACAGGGGAGGGCAGGAAGGATTCGAGGAGTGCTACGAGAAAGGCAGGGGAAGGGAGTGATGTTGATCGAAGGATAGGGGCCCTTGGTGTATCAAAGGGTAAGGATTTGTCTGGGGTCTCAGGGAGGGGGGGTTCTTAGTTCTGGAGAGATGGGTTCTGCTGGTTCTGGAGACCCCTGGTGGCCATGGTCTGTCAATGGCCTCGGGGACTTCTGGGCTCTCAAGTGTTACGGGGGACGCTGTGAGTGGTCCTCCGAAGGAGTGTAGGGGTTCGGGTCCTGAGGGGGATTTGGTTGTGGCTATGGCCCCAGGGGATGCTGAGATGGGGCTTATACCTGCTGGGTCTGGTGTTTGCACTGCTGTTATGGAGGGTTCTGTTTGCTCGATGCCATGGGCCCAAATGGGGCATGAGCATATCTGCGATAAATTAAAGCTAGCTTTGGGAGCCGTGGAGGGGTCAAATGTAGGTGTTGGCCAGGAGAATGACTCCTTGAAGCTGGCTGCAAAGAAATCTGGTGGAAAAGGGAAGCGGGATGCTAAGGGTGCTCAGTCAGGGATTGAGGTTGGACTGGGGTTTGTCTCATCTTAACTTTATGTTTTTATAATGAAAGTTTTTGTGTGGAATGTTCAAGGGACCAGAAAACCCTCCTTTCTATCTACTTACGGCAGGTTCTTACAACTGCATCATCCTCAAATCTGTGTGCTTTTGGAGACTAGGCTGTCAGGGCCCAGTCTTGAATGTATGAATCGTCGGATTCCCCGGGACTGGGGTTTTTATTCTGTTGCTTCTCAGGGGTTGGCTGGGGGTATTATAGTTACCTGGGATATGGATGCTGTTAGGGTCAATGTCTTCCATTAATCTTCTCAGCTTGTCGCTATTGTTATCTCTGAACTCAATTAGCCCACTTGGCTGTTATGTGGAGTTTATGCCAGCACTTCTTATAGGGAGCGACGGGTCTTGTGGGAGGAGGCTTCGATCCTGATTGATCAGGGTGTTCCCACTATTCTTGCAGGAGATTTTAACTCTATCGATAAAGCTAAAGATAAGCATGGGGGAAGACCATTTATGGAGGACATTGGATCCAGGAAATTTCTCCACTTTACTCAAAATAATGGATTGGTGGATATGGGTTTTTGGGTCCTCGCTCACCTAGTATAATGACCGTTCTGGTTCCGCCAAGTGTGAGAGAGGCTGGATAGATTCTATGCCACCCTATCTTGGCTCATGATGCATCCTGAGTATGTTGTCCATCATCTCAGCCGCATTGCTTCTGATCATTGCCCTATATTTTTATCCACTGATCCGTCGACCCGGGGTCCCACTCCGTTTAGATATGAAAAGTTATGGTGCACATATCCGAGATCCAGGGATATTGTTAGAGAGGTGTAGAGATTCCAGTCCGTGGCAATGCTTCCTACCATATCTCCAGGAGGTTGAAGCTTCTAAGGAGGCGTTTCTTAGATGGAATAAAGTAGGAGGCGTTTCTTAGATGGAATAAAGTAGAGGTGGATAATGTTAGGTCTAAGCTAAAAATTTCGGAAAGCATTATTTCTTCTCTACAGGAAAGGGAGGACAGGATAGGGGTTCTATCTGACGAGGAGATGGAGATTCTTCGGTATCATCTCGCTGTACGCTGGCAGTAATCAAGGGAGGAATATAACCGCAGTTCTCTCTCCCCGGTTTCTCAAACGCCCTTCCGTCTTCCCCTTTTTCTCGCCGTATCATCAACCTTCTCTAGGCTGTCGGCTGTCTCTCTCTCCACACTTTCGTATCCCGTCACCTTCACGAGGTTAAGGGCGCCCAGTGGCGAACCCTTTCCAAAAATTAGTTAATTAAAATTCAGCAGCTTCATTTCGGATGGTAAGTCTCGTGCACGCAAGCAAGCATAGAAGCATCAAATATGACAGCAACTGTTTGATCCTGTGCTTTCGAGACCCATAGCCTCGAACAAATGGGAGGATAATTGCGGGTTGCGACGCTCAACCCACAAACAGAATTATCGCCTTTTTTTTTTTTTTTTTTTCCCCGCCCTGCGAAGTGTTTATGGGTGAAGACGTTAAAGTTCATGGGAGGTTAGATCAAGCTTTCAAGTGACTTAAGTCGGCACTGCATTCTTCTTTTTAAATAAAGTTCCATTTAAAACATTTAGTTCTTTGTTTTAGCATGGTTTTTTTTCACTAAAAACAGACTTCTTTGTTTCACCATGGTTTGACACTTCGTGCTGGTGCATCTACCAGCACCGAAGTTGAATCCGAGTTGAATGTATAAATAACAACGTCATTCCAGGATGTGATAGTCTTCAACACTTCAAATTAACAATTTTGCACCCCGACCCACAACAAAACCATGGCACTAAACCATGAGGTTGCCGTTGGAACATCACAAAAAGCTTCTCCTGTCACTGCAGGAAATCTAGTGCGATCTGTAGATCTAACATAGTGACAGACAACAATGGATATACACAGGAGAGTGTTACACAGATGAATAGTGTATACGATGTTTCATGCAGCTCGAGCACCAGAATATGGCGAGATGCATATGAAATATATTGACTAGAGAAGGATGCTGAGACATGCACACATCATATTAGTCCCACCTGTTCTGCCTCTATTTGCTGATGAAAAGGTTATTTTTGATGGTCATTATATGGACTAGTGGATCACCTCCGTTTGCACCTAAGCACCGTTCTCGCCAGCCAGTGCCATTGTATGGCTGCACATCATAACTGTTGGAGGCCGCTGTCCTGCTTGGACATAAATCTCACACTCTAGATGATGTCTCTACTATCAAGCAGATGTGCACGTACTCTCAAGTTCTTCAAGTCTAATCTGTACGATCATAAATCTAGGTGCAAGAATCTATTTTGTACTTCCATATGATACCTGGGGGTCACATGAAAAAAGAATGTTAGAATGAGCAGACTAAATGAACCTTAGAACATATGATAGCAATTATGAAAACATCAAAAAATAATTGCAGATACAGTAAAATAAAGGAGTGGAATGAATCTGTTATTGCATTTTATTTTCTTATACATGATAGAGCAAACTTCGGGGAAGAAATTAAAGAATCAAATGCCATATATACCAACATAATATCGAGGAAACCTTCAGAAGAGTAAGCCCAAATACAACACAATCCATCCAGCCATGGAAAATACTGCAAAGATATGAACCCAGAACAGGACAGCAGCAGCTTCCTTTCCGCAGCCTCTTAAAATGGCAACCGCACCTGCAACCAAATTTTAAGATATATGTAACGAATGATCGATTTATTTCCTTGTATTCAACGCTCCAGCAAATTACAACTTGACTTGTCAAGGGACAAGGGAAAAAACTATCCAACCACCATATATCAAAGGCTTTAATCAAAGGGCACTTTGCAAGTTTAGGCCCTTCTCTTACACCTGTCTATAAGGACTTGTGATGAAACATCATAAAATAAAGATGTTTCATAGATTTCTGATCCATGGAAAACTTCAAGTGATCAGATATGTTATACATTAACTGCAACTGCATGTTAGTCCCAAGCATCCAAGGCTTGGAATGTATGAAAAACATCTAACCAGTTTCACAACATAAAAAAAAAGGGATACCATATAGAGCAACACTATGCCGTTCTGCCAAATATATTCTCTGAAGTGTGGTATCATACCCGACAGCACAGAAGTGGGCATGCTATGCTGGAGTAGAAGGACAAATTTGAACATCTTGTCACCCTTTGGGAGGAATCCTAGTTTATCAGCTAAAGTGACAATGCCAAGACCTGCTGGAGGAACCAAGATCAGCCGCCCAAATACAATAGCAGCAGTTGTGCGAAATCCAAGCTTTGCAGTTCCTGCACCTGGACCTGAAGGAAATGAACTATTTAGTGAAAATTGCATTGTACCAGCTCCAATCAACAAAAGTCAAGTATGTTGCACTTCAGGTATACAAGGTAGGGACAGATAAGAATAAAGAGACTGTCAACACTAACACTGCTGATTAGTGGTTGTAGAACAATAAGAGGAATTGGAGTATCAGAACCTAAACAAAGTCAATTAACATGAGACGAGTATAATAGATATATATTAGATGGAGCAAGATCCATAGAAAAAACTAGGCTGTCATCCAAATAGATATGTAGAATGAATATTCAAAATTGGGTTACTTCAGTCATTCCTGCAGAAATTATTATTTATGTTGGTTGCTTTAAGTCAGCTTCAAAAAACACCATTAACACCTGATTACACCCCTTCACCTAGCCACTTTTGACATTAATACCTGATTATTATCTAAGCTTCCTCAAATTCATAGTAAAATGACTACTCCAGAAGATTCTCAACTTCCACTTTGGAAGAACCAAAAATTGGGGCTTCCACCATACCATCTAATGGGAAGAACAAATCACATGCTTGCAAAACCATTGCCATCATATGCCATCTTATCTATAATTTACTCCTAACTATTAGCTTGTTGAAGGGCACATGTGCCTAAGAAAGGTTTTAAAAGAATTGACAGACTAATCAATGAGTGACATAAAGGCCACACTGGCTTGTAGTAGTAGTTATTATAGAAGAGTTGAGCAATCCTAGAAACGACTGTGAAATAAGAACGGCAATTCAAAGTAATTAAATGTATTACTTAGAGAAAAATTAAGAAATATTAAAAGATAGGTAAGCTTACCATCAACAAGGTTACCGCCCAAAGCGAGCAAAATACACGGAATCATGGCTTCCCTGAGAATAGGACAATATTGTTAGAAATTTCCATGAATTTTATAACCAAGTTATCATCCCATTATCAGTTTGACAAGATCTTTCCAATGACCATCATTTTTTCTTCAATACCAAACTAAGACCTAGTTCCTTGAGTAAGGGTGTATTCTACAAATTAATCAACATTATTATAAGCAATTATAGGCAATCACGTTGCAATCCATAATACAACCATTCAAATTGAGTCAAATGAGTCCAAAACGCACAAACTCATTATTGAATAATTACATAACAAAATATGTAACTAGGACTTAATGGCAGCCATGTTTACATAACGAAATTCTATTGTGAAGCATTTTCTTGAAATAAAAAATTATGAAATGCTTAAGAATTTAACATAGATCTAGGTCACTACAAGCAAGAAATAATATTATAACACTACAAGAAAGTAATAATATTATTTCCAAATGCATTTAAAAAATTATTATTTTGCATGGTACTTTGTTAAGACCTGATATACATTGTCGACCCCTTCCCTAAGAGCTTAGGCTTTGGGGTTCTGGTAGTTACCTATCATGGTATTAGAGTGAAAGATCCTGGATTTAAATCCTCATTCAGTCCAATTTTTCTTTGTACTACCTGTTTATTGAGTCTTTAATTCTCTTGACTCATTCCTGATCATTGCTTTAATCATTCTCAACTCTCCACAAGTTGTTCTTGACACCCTCATACAAGGTTCGCATCTTGGTATCAAGTACTATACCAATTTAGTACCAAATTGATATGGTACAATATGGTACCGTACCCACACTTGGCACATAGAAGCATACCAGTATGGTACTGATTCACTATTTTCTACTTCTGGTTTTTCAGTTTTTTTGATTGTCATGGTTATTTTAAGGTTCAGGAATATTGAGTCTCCTCTTAACTTGTTCAAATCCTCATTTTAGGCCAATTTTTCTTTATACCACTTGTTTATTATCTTGAGTCTTTTCTCCTCTTAACTTGTTATGTTCCAAGTGGTTGCATTTATGCCCATAAATCTTAAAAAGGCAAACATAGGAATAATACTAATTATTGAAAACAATGGAAAAAAGGAGAGGAGGCTTAGACATATCCTACCTCACAAAACTGCCTCAGCACCAACATCAAGCCTCCATCCCTATTGTTCATTAGTTAAACAGGAAATCTTATCAGTAGTCCCATGTGTATGTCAGCTCAGTGGTTAGACCCAATACCTTCGCCATATCATTATCCAACCATTATAAGTTCTCTGCCATACTTGCTCACTTGTGCTCCCCTTTCATTTTCAGTGAATTAATTCTCAATTTCCATTCTAGCTTATGGACCTAGTTTTAAGAAAATACAACAAACTACACTATACATTATGCATCAAAGTGGATGAGTCTAGTGTGCTGAATTACTTTTCAGCAGGCTAGTGAATGAGAAAAGAATAGTTGGTTTGGTTTTGTAACTTGAATTAGTCAAGTCTCTTAGCCACCGTCAATACTAGAAGATTTATTTCCACTTAATGAGCACTATTTATACTAATTAAACAGCTTGCATATTATGATAAAAACCAAATGAAAAGACATGATACCCGAGAATGAGGCAGCTGTCGGTGAAAAAGAAAAATGGAGCATCATCTGTAAGGATCAATTGTTTTAAGAAAGGTACAGCTCCAATAACAATTGCCAGGATCTGTTGCAATACCAATGGTACGATTAATACAAAAAAACCAGAAATTATATCCACTCATACTCCAAAAAGCAAATCCATAACAGCAGGAAGTACATTATAGTGAGTATTTAATAGAAAATAATAAACTTCACAAGAATCAGAATTTTTTTATCAACCATAAGAAAAGAGGACAGCAGTTGATTGTCTCAATCTCTCTATGAACTATTTTTTCTTTTTCATGCATATACATTTTAACCTTTTGTGTAGCGTAGAAAATAACAAAAAAAAATTAAGGACAATCACATTATGCAGCACAGTGACATCATTTAAAGTCTTTTCCAGTTCTCATCAACATCTACTCCTCTATGAAACACAACTCTTAAGATGAAAAGACTTTAATTAGGAATAGCAGAGTATGACTGAAATTTCACAGTACAGGCACTGAAAATATCAATCATATTTTTATGTTAAACAGACTGCTTACAGAAGCAATTATCGGAGCCTGAAAAATCTGTTTTAGCTTCAATTTTCCAACAAGATGGCGTAGCTGGCTGACTATCTGCATCAGGAGTTTCAGTGATTAAATATATATATATATTAACAAAAATAGCAAAAAGCAATTCTCAGTAGAAAAGGTATTATAGCAATTGAAAGAAGCATAAGATAAATTACCCCCCAAAAAAAAAAATGTTTTTTGAAATAACAGCCAGATTGGTAAATGTCTCATAACAAAAGTCTCTGATAATGAATAGCTATTATTTAACAAACATATCTAGCAAAAACGTACCAACACTTTTTGAGGGCCACTTTTCCTTCCATTTTGCATGTATGCAAATCCTAATTGCTAAACAAATACACATAATTTCAGAAACCTTGTGGTTTCCAGATGAATCATACTAAACTAACAAATTTTCAAGATTAGCATGGCTACCATGACAATCTGCATATGTGATTGTACTGTTGTCAGCCATAACAACTGTCAATACCACATTACCAGTACATAGGCATGATGCTATGGAAAAGTAAATAGGATAGCTTCACATGGAAAAGGAAAATGGTAGATTTGACCAGCATAGAAATTTCAATGCACATTAGAATAGCCCATCCACCCTTACCTGTAGGGATGAAAATAGTATGGATAATATCCAACCAGTTCCAGTTTCATATCCAAAACTATCCGGATATGGATAGAAATTTGATCATCTGACTAATATCCGTATCCATATTCATATCCGTAAAAAAATAAAAGAATATGAATATGGATAGACAACTATCCGATCAATATTCAAATATCCAATTATACTTGTAATCCTATTTAATTTGACATAGTATTCATTAACTTTTAAAAAAAATATGTAAGCACATTAACATGAATTACCCTCTACTCAATAACATATTTAATTCTATAGTCATACAGTTCAATTATCCGACTTATATATATATTTGATTCCATATTTTCAATATCCGATTTGTATCCGTATCCATTTAAAACAAATATGGATATGAATTTTTATATCCGATTAATATCCGTATTTGTACCTATATTCATCAAATAAAACAAATATGGATATGGATATACCAATATCTGATCCGTATCCAATCTGGTTTCAGCCCTTCTTGCTTGCCTTCCCATAATTTCGTTGTGAATGTTAATGCTAGTTCCGTCCTAACATACCTACACTTGAGATCTCTTTGGCAATGTGTCCCAAATTTACTATCATTTCACAAGTGAAAAATTCAATTCCTGATCAATGGATTGAAAGATTGATTATTGTCTTTTCCCTTTAACATACAGCCTTCCTTATCATCAAAAATAGAGTCCAATAAAAAACTCACTTGACTTGAATGATATCATGGTCATGGATGAGTTTGTGACCATAAATATTATGCTCCAAACATACATCCATGAAATGCCAAATTGCCCCAAATCGGACAATTCGGCCATTCGATTCGAATGCCGATGAAAGCAGAGCAAGGGAGAAGGAAAGAGAGGAAGAGAGAGGGAAAGGCCAGCAATGGCCCACCAAGGCCTCCGGAGCTTCGCCCTCCTCTGCTAGAGAAAAATAGAGAGAGAGGAAGGAGAGGACAAGGGGCAGGCGGCAATCGAATTGCTGACTTCACTGTGAACTCGTAAATTTTTTAAAAAAATTGTGAACAGGGATGGGCCGCTCATATTTCGACCCACGAATCTGTAGGGTGAATTACACTGTTTGAGAGCCTCAATAGCCCTCCCGCAGCATCTCCTCTGCCTTCCCTTCTATCCAATCCTCTCCCTCCCCCTCTCTTTATTCTTCTCTTGCGGAGGGTGGATTCCTAGAGGCCTCGGCAACCCTCTGAGGGCCTCCATGGCCCTCTAGTGGCCATTGTTGGCATCTCTGCTGGTCTTCCTTTTCTTCCCTTCCTCTCCCTCCCTCCCCTCCTCTCTCCTTTCCTCTCTAATTCTCCCTCTCCCTAGCTTGCATTTCTATATCAATTCGAGCCTAGTATGGATTGGTACAGGGGCATACCAACCCGTACCACCGATCGAGCAGCACAGGATCTGATTCTGTGTCAATGAACCTTGCATACATCCTTATCAATGTAGTAGTTACATAATCATTAGGCCCAACAATAATACTGCAAGAATAAGCCAACCTAAATTCAGGCCTAATTCTAGTGCAATTTAGGAATACTTTGCAAGATGCCTCTTAATGAAGCATCAAATGCTTTGGATATGGCACCCATCGTCAAGGTTTTATATCCCGTGGGATGGGGTTGCCCAAGATTTTTTGTTAAACAAAAAATGTTGATGTCCTGTTCCATCCCATTCTAGAATATGCCAATAGAGACACTCGGAGGATGGCAGGAGAGTACCCTATCCCAGCATCCTGCAAGGCATCACAATGTTTGAAAGCCCATGATACAATTGAACAAGCAGGAAGAGATGAAGCAAATATGGAAGTCCCAATAAAATAACATGATTTCTTGTTAACATGCAAAGCTTCTTGCCTGGAATTACAAGTACATTCCAACTTGAGTTTCTCTTGTTGGATCAGTAAAGTTTCCGTTAAGAAGTTGCCTAGACTAATGTTTAAACTAGTAAAGTTGGACTTTACAAGTCCAGTTATAAAAAGTATAAGTTTGCTTTCTTATTTTAATTTTCATGAAATTATGTCTACCAATTTTACCTTATGCAATTTTTATTAACCTAGATTTAATCAGCGGGTCCTTTGAACTTTAGAATCAGCCAGATCACAATAAATACATAAAATTCCATTCTAGAATTTAGATAGAGGCATGCCAAGATTTATGGTCAACTAGGTAACTAACCTAATTTGGCCCAAATGAGCCTAGTGCGATGCACGTAAATGGCTTCAGATTTTGTGTATGCCATGCAACTTTATCTGAGTTCAAACATCAATGAAATTAGACTCAATATGATTTGAATCCGTTATAAATAAATGAAATCATGGTCGCTGAAATCTATTTTGGGAATTGGGATCCGCCCACAAACATGATCCAGATATGCTAATTGATAGTTACTTAACAAAATTATGCCACGTAAACCTTTTGCCATGTTCAAGCAATATTTAACAAAATTATGCCATGTTGTCAATGCTGTAGAATAGTTTCCATGTAATCTAAGCGGGACTTAAACCTTTTGTTTAGAGATCAATCACTAATAATGGCAAGATCAAGGGCCTAAAAACCTGTGATAAACCCCCTCTTAAGACGCAGTTGTTCAAATTCCCTAGTACATCTAAGGGATGACATCATTTTGATAGGTTTTCAGATGACGTTTTTGTTGAGACTAACTTGCTAAAAAGAATACAATACTTAGAATTTAAAATTAAAAATACCATAAGCAAAAGAAGCACAAGGCTAAGGAACACACGCACACATATATGATCTTGAATCATGCATTCAGAACTATGAGAAACACTAGGAAATAATCTTACTTCCCCTCTTTTTGAAGACTCTAAAGCCATTGTCTCAGGCTCCTCTGAAGTTTGCAAGGGCACTTGCTCAGGTACAGCATTAACAGGAGCCATGGTTGGGAGCTTCTCTTCAAGGCTATCAAATGTTTCTCCAGCGGGTGGAGCAAGCATCTGAAACACATAAGTGTACACAACAACTGCACCAACCTGTCGTATTACCAACTTCAAATTTGAGCATCTATATTGTAAATGAAAACAAAGAAAAATGATAAATGCATCATGCCTGCTGCTCTTGATACCTCTGTGATTTTTGATCATTATCTCAATGAACCAAGTAGGGTTTTCCCTACCCCTTGATGATGATGATAGTAGTAATAAAAATAATGAACAGCATTGTGATGGATAAATGATCAAAAGAATAACTGAAAACATTTTGTTTATCCATGAAAATGGTAGACTAACACATGAACTCATGCAAATGAGGATTTTCATTGCCAGTATAAGCTTATATTCACAAATCCATAACATTACCAAATTGATTCATTATTTCAGTGACTGAGGTGTATGTAGCAATAAAATGGAGCATTAACCTCCTACAAATCATGGAGTCAAATTTAATTCACGTACCGCATGAGCACACTATTCAGAAAAAAATTAAAAACTGTTAAGCATTAATGACACTTGACCATTTTTCTTTCCCTGCTCTCAAAATACATTCAAAATAGCCCACCAAAAGCAAGCATCAAACTTCATTATTATATTCAATGGGGAACACAACAGCTAAACCATAGAGATTCATCAGCAAGAGTCAGTGCTATAGGGCCCTCATGAGAGTGAATTACACTGTTCAGCCATTATATGATTCATTCCAAAGTATACATCTTTGTCAGAATGTAAAATTGATGACTTTCTCTGAATTACAAGAGGAGGTTTGACAAAAGGGGGTGCATAATATTTAGATGCATGAGCATTCTACGTTTTGATTGGAGATCAACATTTAATTTAAATGTATGTATTGATAACCATTAACAATATTTATTTGGTGACCTAACTAAAATAGAGGGGATAGAACCAGGGTTCACTACATCGATATCGGATCCCATGCACCAGTTCGGTGCTGGTATGGTATAGTATGATACCGATCAATACAGCAAATCTTGGATAGACCTAACTATCCTGAATAAACCAGACCACCTAAATCTGTCAAACATTTTCATTGAATATTATCTTCGTGTGTATGACCAAACACATCAACAAACTACACTAATGATGGCTTATCATGAGATACTATAAAAGCTTTTCTTAGTAATCATGTAAGCATCCGACCATATCCACTTTTGGAGATTATGAACATAACCAAACACCAAATGGAGAATTGAGATAATATACATAATATTTACAACTTCTTTGATTTAAAACAAATCATATTTGCATATTTGCCGACTTCACTATAAACTCATAAAATTAAAAAAAAACATGAACAGGGGCAGTCATCCTTGTTTCGACACCATGGGTCCGTGGGATCAATTTATGCCATCCGGGGTCTTCAATGGCCCTCAGTTGGCATCCCCACCACCTTCCCATCCACTCGATCCTCTCCCTCCCCCTCTCTATTCTTCCATCACGGATGAGGGCAAAGCCCCAGAGGCCTCAATGGCCCTCTGAGAGCCTTCATGGCCCTCTAGTGGCCATCGCCGGCATCTCCACCAACCTCCCTTTCATTTCCTTCCTTTCCCTTCCTCCCCATTCCTTTCTCTCTCTTTTTCTCTCCAATTGTCGGCTCAGATCCGATACGAGAGTGTACCAACCCATACCACTGGCATGGAATCCAGTTCCGAGTCAGCAAATCTTGCTACCAATAATCACAAAAACATCCTCCGTACTCAAGAAAAATTTTAGATTTATAATTTGTCATTATAAAATACCACTCAGTGAAAGGTTAATTTTAGTACATAAGAAGTGCACTCATAAGCATCCAGTTATCTAATTACTATTCAAATGAATCCATATATAAGTTATTGGCGTATTTTATAGAAAATAAGATAAATCTATGGGGCAAAGTCGGACCTTTATAAATTTATTGTATGTCTTTCCAGACAATTTTCTTATTATGTTATATTAGACCTTCCCTTATAAAGGCATTGTAACATCATGGATCAATAATGTCATTTTCCTGCCTTTAGTGATATGGACTGCCACTTTATATTCTACCTTGTCAGCTGCTAACGCATCTAATAAACACAAAAAAAGCTAAGCTAAACAGACAAGAACCTTTTGCTTCATGATTTTGAAAAATTATCAAATCTGCTCCATTTTTGCTTCTTTCTATAGATAAACATGCATTAGTTGACACTACAAAAAATGGGGAAAATGTCCAGAACAAATTTCTCTTTTGCCTTCATAAAATGAAGCAGAAAAAGGGCAATTGTATGAATGAAAATACCATAGAATAAGAACAACATGCTGTATTCCCTCAAAAAAAGGGCCACATGTTACTAACTGATACATAACTCTGAAATTTGCATCTGCTTGTAATAAACTTTACTCATCTAAGGAAAGAAACTCTTGCTCTCATATTCACTTATTGGAGAAGATGAGAAAAACTTGAACCATTTACCTTTCAGAAAAACAAATCGGACTGGTTAAGGAGACAAGCAAACAAGGGTCCACAACATTTTATTGACAAGAGGACTTGTGGAGCAATGAAAGCAAAGAAATTAATAATTTGTATTTGTACTTAAGAAGAGAG
Organism: Areca catechu; assembly: GCA_021397845.1. NCBI lineage: Eukaryota > Viridiplantae > Streptophyta > Magnoliopsida > Arecales > Arecaceae > Areca > Areca catechu. The sequence continues at coordinate 38,359,210 of CM038040.1, forward strand.
TCAGCACTAACCCACTGCCCAAATGCAATATATGCATTTCCATCTTGGCTACATTTGTTAGGGTCACCAAATGGATTGGATTCATCTCGGCATAAAGCTGCAATAAGAACGAGAGGTATATTCCCGATGTTCCCTGAATTTGGAGTAAATGATTCATTACTCAAAAGAAAGCATACTGCAGTGGAATATTGGTAGGACATAGTCCATAAGTCATTTATGGGGAAGAACAGATGTTCATGCATAACAAACAGCGAAGCATGAAATACTACACTTTCCATGCATTATTGTGGAGAAAAAGATGACAGTGAATATAATATTCAGGTTAATGGTTAAAACTGAGGGATCCATTATCAAGACAAGAAATCACTAGACTGAGGTCTAAAATAGCTTAGCTTACAACATCCAGACGTTCAAAACATGCAATCCTAATTGTTGCAGCAAATAACCTACTTTAAGAAAAGCTGAGATTCACATGAAAAAAATAGCACAATAAAGCACTTTATCATGCAAATAATGGCAACATTTGAAAAAAAAAAAAAAAAAAGAACTATCTCAATTATAAATATGCACATTAACTCTTTCCAATTAAGCAAGTAATATTTTTATTTAAAAAGCATATGATATTCAATCAATGATAAAAACACATAAAACAAAACCAATGTCTACTTGTTCCATCCAGAAGAATTGCATGACTGTCAAACCAGTGATAATGGCAGATTCAATTTATAGCATGCTCCAATGTATGTTAATTACTAAAAGAGAAGTTCAAGGTCCACAATTAATTTATTCAGAAATATAATACAAACCCAACAAGCCGCACCCTCACACTTTGACTACAATTGCCTTCAGTTGCATATTATGTGATGGTTGAAAAAAGGTTGCTTAAGAAATGCTTTGCTTCTTAGATTAATCCCTAAAACTTATCGTTGACTGCATGAAGAAATAAATCTGTCGGGAAATATTATGTGTTAAATCCTACTGATTTCATTATTTTTCACTTTGACTCATCAAGTCACGTCATTTGCCTAGTAATCTATTTCTTTATGAAAGCAACAGATCAAGCATAAGTTATCCTCCCTTGTTATTTTCATTCATCTGTTTAATTAACTTTCAGGCATTGTCCATACTAAGTGTCCGTCCTAGCCGTCTCATTATCCAGATCGTTCAGATCCACAAACCCAACTTTTCAATTGCACATGCAGTGAAACAAACCATATACAAATTTAAACTAAATAAGTGTAAAATGAAATATCTAAAACATCCAGATAACTTAGTCACTATTGTGTATTTGATATGCTGGCAAAGTGGAAACACAATTACAGATGCAAAATATGAAAGGAGACGAAATAAAAATGCTTTTTGTCATACTCTGAAAGAAACTTACCAATTCCAATATGTATGATAGTGAACTTGAAATATGGATATGGGGGTCGAACAACACATGCGACAACAAAACCTATTAAGGATCCTGATATTGTAGCCATAATGACATTGACAGGAATAAACCACCTGCAATAATACATTATTAGTTCCATGCTCATAACTAATTTAAATTTACAATCAAAATAAAGAAGGAACTAGTTTAATATCATATAAAGTCATCATACCATAACACCATCATTGGAAACAAAATCAAAAACAAGAGGAGAAATGAAAATATTATAAAACCAATCAAACACCTGTTGTTACAAACTTACAATGTTAAGGTGTTGCATATTGTAAAAAACCAACTGCTGTACCAAGGGAATCAGGCAGGAGTAAAACAATCAGGCATTCGCCCATTCAATACAAAGATTATAAATAATTTTCTGTGCTCAGAAAGTACCTGAGTCAAGACAATTAGAGGATAAACCATAGCAAAATACAAATGAGCTTCAATGCTGGGGAAAAAAATTATTGGCCAATAAAAGTTGCAACAAAAATTTACAAGAGAACCCCTAGAAACATCAAGTCATATCAAATGTTTATTTCCAAAAATAGTTCTTTAATGCTAGTATTTGCTATTGGAATCCACCCCCAGTAGAGAGGGGGGAGGGGGGAACTAGCATGCTTCTATAGAGGGTTAGGTTTTCATTCCTGCTAATGGTCTTTCACATACCATAAATTACCTTTGCCATGGCTTCACATTTAGTTAAAACTGGGTTGACTTTAAGAGCAGAAAAGGTTCTAGAAATGTTATAAAGCATTCATTGATATATGTAGCCGGCCACCTATTAACTGCTTAAGACTTAACATTCCACTTAAGGTTGAGATATGTTTCTAAAGTTGCAAATATTTTGTGACCTTTGGCATCAACTTCTCCCTCTTTCTGCAATACATGCATGTACACTTGGTTATTAAAAGAAGATCCATTAAAACACTTACTAAGAAACTTCATATTTCCCTAACAAATCAAGAAAGAATTTATAGAACAACATCACATACTATCACAGATTGATTTAAAAGATAGTCAAGAAGCATTCTTACCACTCCAATAAGTTTTCTAGAGTAATTGCTCTTCCAAGTTGAGAAAATATTAGACAAGGAAGGAGGAGAGTAAAGACTAGCTGCAACATATATCAAAACAGGCTGTTAACAACCCTGATGGAGAATATGGCAAAAAGTTGGAAAGAAATCAGAAGTTATTAGCAAATTAATGATCAAAAAAGTAATACTCTAACAAGCATGACTTATGAAACAATAATGCCTGCAAAAAATTTGGCTCTATTTATCAAAATCAAAGCACCTAAATGATGAGTGGATTGTTTGTACGTGCCCGAAAACTTCTTATGTGTATCTTATGTATGCAAACCAAAATATTGGTCGTCACTTGTTGCTAGATGCATATGTCAAGATGGCAGATTTCCTTTGCAGTTATTGGAAGGTCTCCAAAAATATCTCACAGTCTTGAAGTCAAAACGGAAAAAATAACCTTATTCCAGAATGCAAAATGAAAGGCAAATATAACTCACGTTAACATGCAATGAAAGGAGTCCCTTGAGATACATCTTGCTAATTATACACATGGGACCCAATTAGTGGAATGATAGTGTTTGAGAAAAAGAGTTGCACCACTACTTTGGTACTCTGAGGGGCACAGGATGGTCTACAGTATCAGCTTGAAGAATTGCCTATAACCAGTGAGATGGTTTCTGAAAGGCACATAATCCAAGTGATGGTTAGACTACACCAAAACATTGCACTGACCTGAATTTGGTGAACCCCACCTCCACTTAATTAATGTACAAGATCCATGAGAAGGTCCCCATCATGGAAAATTCAATCACTATAAGAATCAATTATTTTAAGCAGTGACTCTTAGCATCCAACTGATGACTCAAGAAAATTTAAGACTACTGTAGGTTGCTGAGAAAGCGTAGGAAGGAGATGCAAGGAAAAGGACATAATTTTCTCCATCCAGGGACACTTACCCCATTCTCATCCATTTTCATCTCCTTATCTTTCTCAATAATCATATATAGCCTGAATGGTAGTACCATCACAGGTAATGAATAAAAACGCAACTTTCTTAACCTGCTGCTCCCTCTGTTCTTCTTTCCAGGTCGATCCATTAGATTCCTTTTTAACAGGTTTCACAAAATCACAATATTGTCTTAAATATCAAATTGACATCTTCAAACCTCTCAGTGTGTGTGTGTCTCTCTGTGTGCGCGCGGGCGTGCACTAAGACATTTTACTATATTTTAAGAGAAAAAATGTATTAGCTTTTTACGGAAATTTCAAGAAGTGAGATCCTAACTAAGTAAAACAAAATTTACTTATTTAAATGACAGAACAAAGTGAGAAAAAAAGAAGAATTTCTTTTACTCCTGTTTGCTTTTATCATAAAACTATTAATAGAAATGAAGAATTAAAAAAAATTAAGTTCTGCTTACCCCATTAAGAAGCTTGCGGCCATTTGCAGGAAGGATATTTACATACTTGGAGGCCATGAGACACCCCATAAAGCACACCGTAAAGACCTTAGCAATGGGCAGAATAGCAAACTTCGTCGTGGCAAGGATGGATTCCCCTCCACCACTCTGTGTTTCCATCAGGATGGACAACAGAGACTTCTCCATTCTACCTCTAATGTATACCTAAAACCCAGAGACGCAAATCTCTACGGATACACCACACAAACTCCAAAATCACCAGCAAAATCGTGAAAACTTTTGGAATTTCGAATTCCAAGTAAGACGCTCCTCCAGTTCCGTAGCTTTAACAAAACCAACCCTAATGCCTATTCCTGCAAGAAGAGCGATCACTTTTTTAAGGAAAAATTAAAAATCATTTTTTTTAAATAACAAGTTTAGCACGACGTATTAGAAATAAGGAATCTCTAAAACAACATATTAGAAACCGCATAACATTGATAAATACACAAAATTCAATTAATGCAAGAAAATTTCCGGTAAATCCATCATATTTTCGTTAGAAGTTTACAAAGCTATGGGTAAAAAACCGCAGAAACAAACATCAAATCCTCGAAAGAAATCTCAAATACCCAAAAGCTTCATTCTTCCTGGAACAGATTTTATCCCCTCTCTCTCTCTCACACACACTCACTATCTTCTTGGAGACAAAAACCTTGAAGCAAACCCCACCGCCAAAAGCAAAAAAAAAAAAAGACGAACAAAGAACAACAAATTCGGTTGCATCCCCATTGCTGACAAAAATACTTCACTGGCAGACACAAGCTAACCAACAACTGAGGCGAAAAAAAAAAACCTATATTTCAATAATACTTCCCAGATTCTCGAGTTCTAGACCTATTCCTCTCTCAAAGAGAATACCTGGACAAGAAGAACTCAAACCAGAGCAGAAAAGTCCTCTTCCACTTCCAAAGTTTAGAGAACGCTTGAATTTTTAATCCCCTCTCGGAACCCTAACAAAATTGATCTTTGAAGAGGCGGGAGGGGGAGAGAGAAGACCAAGAGATCTTTCGAAGAATCGCTCGCCGTTTTCCGGCGGATCCTCCCCAACAGCCAATAGCCTTCTTGAACTCCGAAAGCCAAGAACCGTATATAAAATAAATACGGACGCGATCAAAAAGTTCTGGATTGCTCCGCAACTTTTAGAAAATAACGATTTATGCCACTACGTGCGAGGGCGAACCGGCGGCCCAAAAATTATTCTAAGGTTACGTCACGGTGGACCATGCGATCGCTCTCCGACTGCAACCTGTGTCAATGGACAAAGTCTTTTATTTTTTTTAAAAAAATAATAATAAAAGACAAAGTCTTCCTCCGTACAGGTAAAATAAAAAATTTCTACCGTACTCTTAAAAAAAAATAAACGGCAGATTTTTTTTTTTTTTTTCTGAAAACAAAGAAAAAGAGGGGATAAACCCCGTCATAGCTGCACTAGTCCCCCTCCCTTTGAAAGATTTTTCATCCCAATATTTGCATTTTTATTGAAATGTATATAATTATTTATCTTAGGTTCATAATGATCTAATCAAATGCCATAAGTTCTTTGATAAAATAATTTATTATATTTTTATTAAAATAAAATAATTATTATATAATTTATTAAGACTAATTAAATATAAAAAAAATAAAGAAAAAAATTTAGATGAGTATAGATCCAAGTTAAAGAAAAAGTCATCATATTTGTTATGATGACTACTTACTTGATCACAATAACTAGCCAGGTATTCGAATATTAACTAAAATACCAACTGCTTTGCCAACTTGGGCATGCTTCAACTACTGACTATGAAGCCTAGTATGAAGGAGATGACCACCAGCCAATATATTAGGTAGTACAACCAGCCAAACCAAGTATTTGCTTAGTATCGACTGCTTATCTGGTATTGAATATCTATTCGATACTGACTAGTTACTCAAAAAGATCTAGTCGAGCCTGCATATATATAATGCCAAGACCTACTAGCAACGTGTTATCTCATCTACTCGAAGTCGGCAACATTCTAGTAAGTCGCAGGAGCCAATAACTTCCACGTATTTCAACTGGAGGTCATAACGGATAATATCCCAATAAATTAATATCCTTCTAACAAGACAATCCTAACCTTCCAACATAAAGTTATTATCCATATCAATGAAGGCTACCTCCCTAATGGCATAGAGTTATCATGGATAACTCTATAAATAGATAAGAGGGGACCCCGGACTAGATAAGACACTACTACCGCTCCTAAATGCTCGACCTTCTTTCTCTCATCACTCTCAACTCCAATTGCTATAGCCCATCTCACTTTTTCTGCTAACTTGAGCATCGAAGTACCAGATTTCCCGCAGGTTGGCCTTAGTTATGCGACGTCTTCTAAGATAGAATAAGGAGGAAGTCGATAATATTTTTTTCTACTTTGCTCTTTGTGGAGAATATTATCAACGATCTTCAGCTGAAGGAGAAAATCGAATAGGGTTTGGAGGCTACTGATTTAGCTGAGCTGCGAAGTAATCTTTCCATACATTATGCTCTTCTTAGTCAGTAGGAGATCATGTGGAGGCAGAAATCTAGAGTTAAGTGGTTAAAGGAGGGAGACAAGAATTCTCCTTTCTTTCATTAGGCTACTGTTGTTTGGAGGCATAGGAACCGGATCAAGGCACTACGGTCTTCTGATGGGATTTGGATGGAGGATGTGGAGGATATAAGGAGGGAGATTACTTCGTTCTTTCAAGAAAGGTGGGCTGGGCCTCTGGATGGACCACTCCCCTTCTTTTAACTATATCCTGAGGTTTGGGTTTCATATGATGATAATTGTAAGCTTGTCATTCCTGTTTCGGTTGAGGAGGTTCGATCTATTTTTTAGTCAATGGTTGAGGATAAAGCTCTGGATCATGATGGATTTCCTTCGTTATTTTTTAGGAGATATGGTCTATTATTTGGCGGGATGTGATTTTAGCAGTGCAGGAATTTTTTGTTACTGGTCACATGCCTGACAGTTGAAAGCAGACCTTTGTCACTCTTATTCCTAAGCACTCTGTTGCTTCTGAGCCCAGTCATTATATACCTATTAGTTTGTGTAATACTCTTTATAAGCTGTGTACTAAACTTATGGCTAACAGGATGAAGCAAATTCTTCCTAAACTTATTTTTCTTAAGTATGATGCTTTTGTTGGGGGTTGTTGCATCTCTGACAATATTCTTCTAGTGCAGGAGTTTATGTGTGATCTACAGAGAGCCCCTGCGAGTCCTAGTCTGATGGCCATTAAGCTTGATATGGAGAGGGTTTACGATCGATTGTATTGGAGTTTTTTGGATAGAGCTATGGGAGACTTTGGCTTTCATCACGACTGGATTTCTTGGATTATGGCATGTATTACAAAGCCTTCCTTTGCTATTCTTATCAATGATACTCCTTCCAAGTTCTACTACTCCAACATTTGTCTTCGTCAAGGTTGCCCACTCTTTCCTTTTTCATTTATTATTTGTGCTGACTCTCTTTCGTGAGCTTTGAAAGCGGCGATGAGGGAGTCGGCATTCCAACCATATCTTCTTGCTCCTGGTGCTTCCCCATCTCGCATCTGTTGTTTGCAAATGATTGCTTGTTATTGGGTTGGGCCTTTCCGACTTCGGCCAGGCTTTCATGGCTATCCTTGAGTGCTATTATATGTCTTCGGGACAAAGAGTCAACCTTCTGAAATCGGAGGTTTGCTTTAGTCCGAAGACTCCATGCGGGTTCACCAATCGATTAGGGATATTCTAGGGATTGCTGATTATGATGGAGTCCTTCATTATTTGGGAGTCCCCATTTCAGGAGGAAGGCTTCATAAGGCAGATTATGACAGGATGGTGCAGGTGGTTCGGGAGAGAATGGAGGGTTGGCTGGGTATAGCTCTATCCTCCATGGGTAGGTTCATCTTGATTCGGTCGGTCCTCGCTTCTCTTCCTATTTATTTGCTCTCTAATGTTGTCATTCCTAAGGCTCTGATTCTCAAGGTGCAGCAAACAGTCCGCTCTTTCTTGTGGCATTCTTCTGATGCTCATCAAGGAGTTCATCTTTTGGGGTGGGATGTGATTTGTCTGCCAGTTCAGGAGGAGGGTCTTGGTATTGAGTCCCTGGTAATGAGGAGGGAAGCTCTACTTGTGGACATGCTGCTAGACTGTTGCTGGGTCCAGAGACCAAGTGGACTTCTATGATGAGGGCTCGATATGGTCCTCTTTCTTTGCTTATGGAAGAGGTTCCTTGCACTGCTCGGCATAGTTCAGCGATATGGAGGACGGTGGTAGCTCGGGCTTATGATGTGATGTGCCATGTCAGATGGGTAATTGGGGATGGCAAATTGGTAAATTTTATGAATGACCCCTGGATCTCGGAGGTTCTGTTACGCCGATGGCCTACCTTTATTTCTATGGAGGTTATCGATATTATGACAGTTGCTGATCTCTTGGTACCTGATGGTACCGGCTGGAACTTTTCAAGGGTGATTCAGATTGTTGCCACCAGGATCGTCATGGCCCGTAGCTGCTGTCGGCGTTGGAGCACGCCTCTTTGTCCACTCCCTTTGCTGCCTGGCGGTCCTCCGCTCCTGGACCAGCAAGACAGGGGTTAGTGACCCAGGTCGGGGTTTCCGGTGGGGGCACTCCGACGGTCAAGTCAGTGACGATCCAGGAAAATAGATCCTCCTGGTCGAGCCCCTCTTGATGGACTCCACACGAGGAGGAGTGTGTGGTGTGGATGTGAGTAGCAGGTGTGTCGGGGGAAGTGCGGCCTAGTTAGGGGGAGTCCCTGTGTGGCCCTTCCTCCCGGCCTTACTCTGGGATGCTGGTGGTGCCATGCCCCTCTTCTTGGTGGGGATTGCACTCTCCTCCCTTTTTTTTTCTTGTGTTCTGGCTTGTATTTTTTCTGTGTGTTGAGGTTGTTGTGTTACCTCCAGGTTTGTTGCAAACTAGGTTACCGTTAGGCACTTGCCTCGAGATCCCCGCTGGACTGTCAAGCGCGTGCGGCGATGTCCCGAGGAGCCTTTCCTGATTCGTGATAAGGGGAGCTGTCATGCGCTCCGACACTCCTCTTGGTTGCCTCATTTCAGGAAACTTGGCAGTGCCTCGGATGGTGGGCCGCCACCCACGGGATTCGAATCTCCCGGTTGACTTCCTTTCTTGGATGATCTAGATGGTTGGTGAGGAGTGTAGCATCTCGATCAGCGTGCTTCTTTCCTTTCTAGTGTAACTGGTGGTTGCAGGTGGTCAGTATGGCCTGGAAGGTGCTTCGATGTAGTCCTCGGGCGGCTCGCTGACATTCTGGGCTGGCAAGGACCTCGTCTGAGCTGGAACGGCAAGGCTCGCTCGACCTAGGCGCTCCAAGCTTGCGAGGGTGTCTTGGTGGAGGAGGCAGAGCAGACGTGGCGGGCTGAGCCGAGACTCCTAAAGGGTCTCGCTCTGGAGGGCGGAGGGTGAACCAGGTCCAGAGGGGGCGCGCTCAGAGAGGCTCCACGTTGGCTGGTGAGTGCTGAGCTCGACTCCGACCATAGGGCTCTAACCTCCAAGAGTCTCGCTCTGGAGGGCAGAAGGCGAACTTGGTCCAGAGGGGCGCGCTCGGAGAGGCTCCACGTTGGCGGGTGAGCGCTGAGCTCGACTCCGACCACAAGGCTCTAACCTTCGAGAGTCTCGCTCTGGAGGGTAGAAGGCATACCCGGTCCAGAGGGCGCGTGCTCGGAGAGGCTCCACATTGGTGGGTGAGCGCTGAGCTCGACTTCGATCACAGGGCTCTAACCTCTAAGGGTCTCGCTCTGGAGGGCAGAGGACAGACCCGATCCAGAGGGAGCGCGCTCGGAGAGGCTCCACGTTGGCGGGTGAGCGCTGAGCTCGACTCTGACCACAGGGCTTTAACCTTCGAGGGTCTCGCTCTGGAGGGCAGAGGGCAGACCCGGTCCAGAGGGTGCACGCTCGGAGAGGCTCCATGTTGGTGGGTGAGAGTTGAGCTCGACTCTGACCACAGGGCTCTAACCTTCGAGGGTCTCGCTCTGGAGGGCAGAGGGCAGACCCGGTCTAGAGGGCGCGTGCTCGGAGAGGCTCCACGTTGGTGGGTGAGCGCTGAGCTTGACTCCGACCATAGGGCTCTAACCTTCTAGGGTCTCGCTCTGGAGGGCAGAAGGCGGACCCGGTCCAGAGGGCGCGAGCTCGGAGAGGCTCCACGTTGGCGGGTGAGCGCTGAGCTCAACTCCGACCACAGGGCTCTAAACTTCGAGGGTCTCGCTCTGGAGGGCAGAGGGCGGACCCGGTCCAGAGATGCACATTCGAAGAGGCTCCATGTTGGTGGGTGAGCGCTGAGCTTGACTCCGACCACAGGGCTCTAACCTCCGAGGGTCTCATTCTGGAGGGCAGAGGGTGGCTCTGGCCTAGGCATCCTAAGCTCGCGAGCCCGACCTGGCGGAGGACAAAGCTCGGCTCGCTGTCTTAGGGGAGCTCAGCTCAGCTCGGCAACGGAGTCCGGGCTGGAGAATCAACGTGGCGTCTTCCTTTGACGTGGCGCCTGCCGGTTCCCCCATATCAGCGATCCCGCCACATCATTTGCCCCCCACTCCCAAGGCTCGTTGGTGCGGGCGCTCGAGCCGAAGGGAATAATTGCGGTGCTGACATGGAAAGGCGAAAATTTGGCACGATGATGGCCATGATTGCTGGCGCTTCGAGAGATGGCCCCGCGGACCAATGCGGGGGTGCCGCGTCGCCACGTCCGAGGAGTAGTTAATGTTGGCGCATAATCCAAAGTAGCCGGGATGCCATTTTCACCGATGGGCAGCACGTGGTGTGGATCCGTTAGCGGAGGGGTTGGATCGATACGAATCCATCGGGTCATTTCGAAATGAAAGGAGGGCCTTACCCAAAATATCTATTCTTTGAATTCTCCGTGCCTGCTAGTACTGCGCCCAAGCTTTCTTCTTCTTCACAGTTGCCTCAGGTTTTCTAAGGAACCAGGTCAGTTTCTTCTTCCTTCTCCCCCTGCTAGAGTAGGGTTCTTTCTCTGGGCCTGGGGTCTTCTTTGAGTTGAGTCTGCTCTTCCGTCCACCACTTCGAGTCCTTCATTCCCCTTGTTCTTGAGGATGACCCATTTTGGTCCGGGCTTCCGCCCCTCCACTGATCAAGGCGAGGCTGGTCCCTTCGAGCGGAGGCCGGCATCTTCTTCTTCTTCTTCTGGCGGGGCGGAAGATGTAACGCGCTTCGAGCTCAGTAGGAGGCGTCCTCCCGGTCCGGTACTCATCAGGGAACCAGGATCCGGTCCTTCTTTCCCTTCTCCTTCTATCCCTGTCTCCGAGTCTATCCAGTCCATAGGTCCTTGTGGGGTCGCCTCAATGATCACCACCGAGGAACTAAGGATCGTTGGGGATGTCTATGGCATCCCTCCTTCTATTCGGCTCATGATCCCTCGTCCGGGGGAACGGGTCACTTCCAGTGGCCCGGCCCGTCTTGCTTTTTACGAGGAGACTTCTCCGGGGTTCTCCGATTTCCTTTTCACCCTTTCTTTATGTCCGTCCTGGACAACTACCGTTTGGTCCCTGCACAGTTAGTGCCAAACGCCATTAGGGTTATCTTTTCTTTCATTGTACTCTGCCACCTCCACTGGTTCGTTGCCTAGTTCTCCTTGTTCAGGACCTTCTTCGCCCTGAAGCGCCACCCAACTGAGGATGGGTCGTGGTTCTTGTCCTCCCGCCTGAAGGGCATCAGATTTGAGCTCCCCTCTTCCATCAGGGGATGGAAGAGTAAGTTTTTCTCTGTTGAGGTTGAGGGGGTCGACTGGGTCTGGAGCGATCCGGACAAGTCCCCCAACCAAAATTCTGTGGTCGATGTGGCTGACCGGGATGACTATGAGCAGCTCTGCACCACCCAGATTCCTTCTCTCGAGGTCCTGTTATCTTAGCAGAACCTCACTGACTCTAGGGTCGATCCAACGAATAGGTTGGGTGAGCGCGACCTGAACTTTCCTTTTCCCTTCTTTTTTTCTTCTTGCACTTCTTGCATTGTTTCCCACGGACTCTAACTGTTGTGTGCCTTGCAGAACCTCACTGACTCTAGGGTCGATCCAACGAATAGTTTGGTGAGCGCGACCTGAACTTTCCTTTTCCCTTCTTTTTTTCTTCTTGCACTTCTTGCATTGTTTCCCACGGACTCTAACTGTTGTGTGCCTTGCATGCAGGAATGATTTTCTCCGAGAATGACCTGCTGGCGATCACCCGGAAGAGGCCGCCGACCGGGCTGGCTGGGGAGCTTTCATCAACACGAGTCCGGGGCGAGAGTGCTCCTGTGGCTACCTCCATTGCAGTGGTTGGTCTGAGTTCGGCTACTCCAACTGGTCCGAGCTCGGGGGCGACTTGGGTTGCTCCTGCGCCGGTGGAGAGGGCGGCTTCTGTGGCACCGAGGCCAGCCCAGCAGGCCCCTGCTGCAGAGCCCGAAGTAGTGGCCCGGCAAGGGCCGCAGCTGCTGCCGCTATACCCTGCCGTCCTTCGAGTCCGCCCGTCATCGAGATCAGGGGTGAGGAGGTCCGGGCCGCGACCAGGACTATGACCGAGGCGCCGCCTGTGCCGGCGCCAGCTTCTCAGCCTGCCCCCCGGGACTCTTCGGCCAGCGGGGCAAGGCCGCCCACTCCCGGAGAGGACAGGAGGGAGGAGGGATGACATCGTCTCCCCTTCAGGATGGGGCCGGAGTGCTCGTTCCTCTGGAGCTCCAAGCTGACCGAGCGCATGATGGACTTCTCGATCCAAACATGCGACCGGCAAGAGATGGCCGGAATGACGCTGGGTGATGTTATCAGTGCCGTCTTCCCCCAACTGTACTCGATGAGCTGTCCCTTCCTTTCTTTTTTTTTTTTAGCTGACCTCTTCTCAGGAGCATATCGGTGCTGAGGCTCTCTTCATTAAGGGCTGTTATTAGAACTGAGAGCGTCTCGAGCGGCAATGGCGGTCGAGACTGAATCCCTGAAAGCTGACCTGAAGGAGAAGGTCGGGGCAAACGGGGCCCTTGAACTGAAGGTCAAGGACCTTGAGAAACCGCTGCCGACGCCGAGGGATGAGCGAAGAGGCTTCTAGAGGCCCGCGACCTGGAGCAGAGCCTTTCGAAGAAGGCCATCGACGATCTCTCCATCGTCGAGAAAAAATTGAATTGGTATAGTATGGAGGCCGATCAGCACAGGAAGACTGGGCTGCCCAGCTGAGCTGCACATCAGAGAGGGAGAAATGGCCGCGCTGCTGAGAAAGCGGCAAGGTGGCAGCCAATCGGCAGAGGTCGCTGAGGCCAAGAAGGGCGCTGAGGACGCCGTCGTGAAGTTCAAGGCTTCAGAGGAGTTCATCACCAAAATCATCAGATGGCGTCGGACTCCTTCTACAAGGCTTTATGTTCTTGCATGGCCAGGTCGAGGCACTTGTCCCCGAGAAGAACCGTGACCGCCTCAATATCCTTCAACCTCGGATGCGGAGCCCGACGAGGAGGTTACTGCGGAAGCTGTGGCCTCAGAGACTCCGACACCAGCTGAGGTTGATCCATCCGAGGTTAGGGATGCCCAACCGGAAGCTCCTGAAGACGGAAACTCTCAGCCTCAAGGCTCAGCAGGGAAGCCGGCGGCGTGGAGTAGCCCTTCTCTTTTCCTTACTTTATTTTGTATTTTTGTTCCTTGTACTTAGTCAGGGTCGCCCGGCATGTCGGGGGCCCGCAAAATACTTGTAACTCGTGTTCAATCATTGAAACTTGAGTTTCTTTGCCACTTTTTTTTTTCCTGGCTCTTCCCTTCTTTCTCTCTTTCTTTCACTCCCCTTCTTTTCTCTCCCTTTTTTTTGTGTATATGAGTGGGGAGATCAGAGAGAAGGGCCTCACCTTGCCTGGGGGCTGAGTTATGACACTTGAGAACTGCTGGGCTCGAAGGTGTTACGGATTGAGGCTGCATGGCTCGAAGTTCCTTGGCTGAAGATCTGAGCTCCGATCTTGGGCTGGCGTCCTGGAGCTGGGCTCGGGAACGTTGGTGACTGAAAGCTGCGTGGCTCGAAGTTTCCTTGGCGGAGATCTGAGCTCCGATCTTGAGCTGGCATCCTGGAGCTGGGCTCGGGGATGTTGGTGATTGAGAGCTGCGTGTCTCGAAGTTCCCTTGGCCGAAGCTCTGAGCTCCGGTCTTAGGCTGGCATCCCGGAGCTAGGCTCGGGGATGTTGTGACTGAGAACTACGTGGCTCGAAGTTTTCTTGGCCGGAGATATGAGCTCCTGTCTTGGGCTGGCATCCTGGAGCTGGGCTCGGGGGTGTTGGTGACTGAGAGCTACGTGGCTCAAAGTTCCTTTGGCCGGAGATCTAGCTCTGGTCTTGGGCTGGCGTCCTAGAGCTGGCTCGGGAACATTGGTGATTGAGAGTTGCATGGCTCGAAGTTCCCTTGGCCGAGATCTGAGCTCCGGTCTTGGGCTGGCATCCTGGAGCTGGGCTCAGGGATGTTGGTGACTGAGAGTTGCATGGCTCAAAGTTTCCTTGGCTGGAGATATGAGCTCCGGTCTTAGGCTGGCATCCTGTAGCTAGGCTCGGGGACATAGGTGACTGAGAGCTGCGTGGCTTTGTTACTGTACTTTCCTCTCGTTCTCTTTCTTTCCTTCCCCTCTCTTTTTGGTGAGCGGGGAGATCAGAGAAGAAGGTCCTTGTCGTGTTTTCCTCTCGTTCTCTTTCTTTCCTTCCCCTCTCTTTTTTTTTTTTTGATGAGCGAGGAGATCAGAGAAGATGGTCCTTGCCATGTTTCCCTCTCGTTCTCTTTCTTTCCTTCCCCTCTCGCTTCTTTTCGAGTGGAGAGATCAGAGAAGAGGGTGCTTGGCGTGTTCCCCTCTTGTTCTCTTTCTTTCCTTCCCCTCTCATCTTCTTTTCGAGTGGGGAGATCAGAGAAGAGGGTTATAGGACTTGATTGCCTTGGAGCTAGGCTCGAGGCCTTCCTGGATGGGGAGCTAGGCTCGGGTCCAGGGTTGCCTGAGGGCTTGGCTCAAGTCTTTGGTGCCTTGGAGCTAGGCTCGAGGCGTTGATGGGAGCTGCTTGGCCCCAAGATCTCTTGGCATCTCGGAGCTGGGCTCGGAGGCGTTTGAGATTGAGAGCGGCTTGGCTCGGTGATCCCTTGGCCAGAGATCTGAGCTCCGGTCTTGGATTGGCATCCTAGAGCTGGGCTCGGGGATGCTTTGAGATTGAGAGCGGCATGGCTCGATGATCCCTTGGCTGGAGATCTGAGCTCCGGTCTTAGGTTGGCATCCTAGAGCTGGGCTCGAGGAAGTTGGTGATTAAGAGCGGCATGGCTCGATGATCCCTTTATGTCCTGGAGCTAGGCTCGGGGGTGCTTGAGATTGTTCCCTGTAAGACATATAATACTCGTGCAAGGAAAGACGTTATCATTATTACCGATAAGAAACCTTACATCATAGGTGGCATCTTGGCGGACTGTGGCACTCCATGTCCGGAGGAGCCTGACACTGCCGAGATCTTCGAGGTGATAAGCCCCTCGTGATGGGGCTTCGACCGTCTTGTAGGGGCCTTCCCAGTTTGGTGGGAGCTTGCCACGTTCTTGCTTGGGGCTCTTTGCCTCTGCCCGGCGCAGCACCAGGTTTTCAGGCTCAAAGGTTCTTGGCCAAACCCGGGCGTTGTAGCGCCAAGGTTGCTCGTTGCCTGCGAGTTTTATTGGTGACGACGCTCCGTTATCGACTGGATGCACTTTTTCAGGGTGGTTCGCGATCGTCATCCTGACGACCGCGGTATCTTTATTTGCCTTTCTTTCTCGCTGCTTTCTCCTCCCCGCATAGTGGGGAATACATTCTCGGGGGTCCCCTGCCCCCCGGGTCCTCTTGGATGCACACGCGGCTCCCTAGGTGAACACGCCCACCGGCTTCATGGTGGGGTGGCCGTCGATGGTTGGAGCTGGCGGGAGAGTGGCAAGTGCCTAGGGCCCCGCTTGAGGTCAGCCCCTCTCCGCAAACCTCTGGAGGTAGGCTCTCTTGAGGAGTTTTATCGATCCCCTACTTGGGGCCCGCGACATTCTTCGATGTCATGTGCCATGATCGCGATGAAGGCGACAATACTTTGCCTTGCTACGACTGGTGAAAGGCTTCAATGGTAGCTGGTGTTGTAGTCCACTGGCTCGCTGGTTAAGCCTTGCATACTAGCGAGCCAGCGGAAGAACTCTGCTAGCCCACACTCATATTTCTCCGGCTCTTGATTTCTGTTTTGTTGAAGGTTAGCTATCCTAAGCCAGGAATTTTTCAATTCTCGAATCCTAACTTTTATTATTTTGTATGAGTATACCTGTATCTATGATGATTCTTTGCATTGCTATTCATCCTGCTAGTCTTTACTTGATTTCGAGAATATAACCTATAAATTAAAATTATAAAAAATATTAAAAATTAGTTTACTATTTTTTCTACATATTTAGCAATCTTAGAGTCATCCCGCATCAAGCCACTTGATGATCCATCACCCATTTCAGGATTTTCGAATCTTTCGATCAACCTACCACTCAATGATATGTCGCCTACTTCAGGATTTTTGAATCCCTCGACTACCTAACAATTGGCTACTCAGTGATCCATCATCCATCTTAGGTTTCCAAACCTCTTGACTATTCAGCAATCAGCCAATAGATGATCCATCATCTTTCACAGGATTCTATATCCTTCCAGCTGACTAACACTTGGTTAATAAAAGAAAACTATCAACTTGCTATTCTACATCAACTAAGTGGGAGCAAATATTCTAAGCGATCGACTCATACTTGGTCACCAAAAAAGATTTACATTGAAAACTAGTCGAATCAAACTAGCACCTATCCACTAAGCTTTGCCTACCAGTGATAGACCGACTTCCTATAGTTGGAATTATACAAATCAAGAAATTGGGAGCTCAACAACTGCAATTAGATAATGATACCTAAGCTACACCAAAAGGTAGTTTTTCTTGACTAAGGGACTTAATGTATTTTGCTAAAGGTTTGCGGTCAAATATCTAGAGTATCTATGATTGGAAATTTTATTTTTGCACTACTAGAAGCTACTTCCAGCTAGTGGATTATCACCCTGACTAAGTGACTGTGAGTTACTTACTTGACCTACTCAACATTTCCGACTATATTACTTATAATATTTTAGCATTTATCAAGTTTGTCAATACAGACAAATCATTTAGTACAAAAGCAAGTTTGGAAAAAAAGTATCTTTGTTGATATTTAAAGTTAGGTACAAGATATCAAAAAGTTGAGTACAAGATATGAGATTGAGCCTGAATACAAGGACAAAAAAAAAAAGAAAATTATAGGTGTCACCTCACGAGACTAGTTGTTAGAGTTGCTTTAAAAGCTTTGACTACCTTGTTGATCATAGCCTCAGCATCGGCGATCACCTTGGCAATGGTCTCCTCAAAGGTAGCCTCCACTTCTATGGTCACCTTAGTAGCTTCCTCTTCGATATCGATTG
The DNA here is from genome assembly GCA_021397845.1 of Areca catechu. Classification (NCBI taxonomy): domain Eukaryota; kingdom Viridiplantae; phylum Streptophyta; class Magnoliopsida; order Arecales; family Arecaceae; genus Areca; species Areca catechu. The sequence goes on from CM038040.1 coordinate 38,376,564, forward strand.
GATCAGCCTTGACTTTAGTAGCTCTCTTAGTGGCTTCTTCTCCTCCTTTGTCGGAGTTGATGATAGCACTCAGATCCAGTCCCGAGAAGGCTTGAGAAATCTTTTTGCATTTGATGAATTCGAGGTGGAAGGCCTCCAAACAACCCTTAGCCACTTCCCTTTCAAAGTCCTCGAACCCCCTAAATTCTTCAACCGCTCGTTCACTAGTAATTTGAGAATCAACTTTAGTGGCCTTGGCTTGGAGTTCAATAATCTTAAGTTGGTCTTCTGTGACTATCCTTCTCAAGTTAGTGTCAGCCATATTTATTTCTAGCTTGAAGATCCAAGCCCTTTCATTGGCCAGCATCTCATCTTTCTTCTTTGTTTGAGCCTCTAGTTCTTGGACGAGTTCTTTAGAAGCTCGTAGTTCTTCCTTAAGCTTCGCCTCTCAGACCTCACCCACCTTCCTCAACTCTTCGAAGATCTTGGCATCTGCCTTCGCGGCCTCCATTTTGTCCTTTAGAGTTTGATTTAGCTATGCAAAGCCATCGAACCTTTCTTGGACAAGAGTTATGTCATAAGAAAGGTGCAAAAAAAATTTTAAGTTAACTGGTCAAGATTTAAATACTTGAAAAAATGATAACGTTAGAAGCACTTACCCTTATTAAAGTGGAAAAAAAAGATTTGATGATCTCCTCCAATGGATGGGCCTTCCGTTCCTTCCAGTCCTAAGGAAGGAAAGTCATCTTCACTAGCTTCTTGACTAGTCCCTTATTTCGTAAGGCAAAGATAGTCTTCATATCTCTACCTCAATTTGAATATATTCTTAATTTTGAGGAGCCTTTTGGGCTCTGACGAAGTCATCAACCTTCCTATCCCTTCAGCCTTTGCTCAGATTGAAAGACTTGACCTCCTTGATGTTGCAACTGATGGTGCTAGTATCGAAGATGAAATCGATGCCATAGAAATTGTGCCAGGATGATTTCTACCTCATTATCATCCATGGTAGTGGGAGCTTCTAATGGGCATAATGTTGGGGCCCTAGCAGAAGCTGACGGACCTTTAAGAGCCACTCGATTTTCTTAGATACCACCTTCTTCATCCAAGGAGCTCCTCTCTCACTGTGGCCCTCTTCTTGGTGTTCTTCAGGGCTGCCAATGAAACCTTCATATCCGCAAAAAGCTAAGTGAAAGGCTTAGCAAAAACACCAGTAGATAAATGGAAAAGACAAATTTCAAAGACTTACTTGGAGAATTGATAGGCAAGCTTTGTGTCATACAGGCTCTGCTTCGACAATAGATCCCACTATCGTGGAACCTTTATATTCAGTAATTTGTTGAAGTCCTCATCGGTAGTGAGGACTTCATCATTCTTATTTGACTTTAGATTGAACTCACCCCAAACCCAGTTAATCTCCAAAGGGACATCAGAAGACAAAGAAGAATCTACCTTTCCAATTATGGACGGTAGAGGGAAGATCGATAATGAAGATATGACCCTAGCAAGGACCAATGACCACTAGCCCTTCACTGTCGGATACCTCTTCAAAGAGAACAATGCTTGGAACAGAGAAATCCTAGCTAGGTTCCATGCATATGATAAAGAATGACAAAAGAAACAATAATCCTAATAGAATTGGGAGAAAGTTGAGTATGAACTACTTGGTAAAAGTTTAGGATATTTCTAATGAATGGATGGAAGGGAAGGCAAAGACCTGCATGGAAAACTTCTCATATAGGGCAACATAACCAAGAGGACCTGATGTTACTCCGTTCTCAAACCTAGGAGTGAAGATTTGAAATTGACTCAGAAAGCAGTATTGTTTCCGAAGTCGGAGAACTTCCACCAAAGTTATCAGCGAGACAGTACTTGCTTGACCCGATGGGATAGGAACACACTCCTGAAAGGAAGGTCTCGACTTCTCCCAAATCCTAGGAAGTAGCTTCCTAGGGGGATGACTCCCAAGGACCCTATAGTCGAGAGACATGGCTCACCGAATGTTCTCACCCTCAGACAAAGTCATCCCGACTAACAAGAAAGGGCAGAAAAAGAGAAGATCAAATAAAGGTAGAAAAAAAAAAAATTGCTAAGAAAATCTTAGCTTAAGAATAGTCTAAAGGAAGACAGAAGTTGCTAAAAGTAAAAGTAGTTCCACCAGGAAGGACTCTAAAGAAAACCTAAGAAGCCCTAAAGGAAGGCAAAGGACAAAGAGAAGATAACTAAGAAGAGGACTCTAACCTGTAAAGCACAAGGAAACACCTAGAGGAAGCTGGGTTTGGAACACTAGCCTTCTCTTTCTCTCTTCTTTGTTACTCTACGAAGTAGTAGGCGATCCCTGCGATAATGGCAGGGAGCCATATTTATACTTGCTTCAATAGCTATGATCAAAGCCTACGATTCAGCCAAAGTTGTCAGATCTTGACACTTGGCCTGCTTCAAATGGCTAGTACTGCATCGCTCAAAAGTAACTGGTCAATTAATCTTCAGTGTCAGGTTATGCACAAATCATTTGTGCCATAATTGTTAGGCCATATGGTACATTCCTATTTACCGAGAAAGATTAAATGAATTACCGATCATTTCAGAAGTTATTGCACAGTCCTTTCGACCAATGATTCCTCTGTCCACCACTATCAAGGCAACAAGATAGTTGATGATGACTTCTAAGAAGACATTCAATATCCAGATGGTGAAAAGATCTGCTCTATCCTCAAGATCAATAAATAACTACTCACTTTACCCAGAAATGATAAAGCTAAGTAAACTACTTAGCAATGCTCTAGACTAGAGAGTGGAGGGCAACTATTATAGTGATACTTAGTCTCAATAACTAGCTAGATGCTCAACTATCAATCAAAATATTGAATGCTTCACCAGCTTACTGACTACAGAGCCTAGTATGAAGGAGATGACCACTAGCCACTATAGCAAGTAGCGCAACTAGCCAAACCAAGTACTTGCTCAGTACCAACTGCTTATCTGGTGTTGAATACATATTTAGTACTAACTAGCTGCTCAAGAAGATCTAGTCAGAGCTATCATGTATAATGCCAAGACTCCAATAGCATGTTATCTCACCTACTCAGAGTTAGTAACATTTGAGTGAGTCATAGGAGCCAACAACTTCCAGCTATTCCAGCTAGAGATCATGGTAGATAATAACCCAACAAACACTATCCTTCTAAAGAGAGAATCTCAAACTTCTAACAGAAAGTTGTCATCCATTTCAGTAGAGACTACCTTCCGAACAATATTCAGTTATCTTGGATAACTCTATAAATAGGCAAGAGGGGACCCTCGGCTATGTGGAACACTTCTATCGCTCCTAAATGCTCGATCTTTTTTTTCTCGTTGCTCTCAACTCTGGCTATCGTAGCCCATCTCACTCCTCCCACAAACTTGAGCATTGAAGGGTCCCCCGCTGATTACCACCGATCAAGGGGTCGTTCTTGCAGGTCTTTACCGGAGAGAAGCCTAGAAGCGGTTTTCATTTTCTTATCAGAGAAGATCGAAAGATTCTTAGGTACTACCAAAGTTCTAGCAATTAGTGATTTGCTGGCAATAATATTCATTTGGAAGCCACCATTTTATTTTTTTCAAGATTAATTTTGATGATAGTATCCATAATCAAAATGAGTCAAGCAGAGCAAACTTCATTATAAGAAATATAAGTGATACAGTATTGTAGTAGATAGAGTTAGATTGTTTGGCACTACTTTCTTTGGCAAAGTTCCATGCATGGAAAGGTTTGTCATATATAACTAAAACCTTGAAAGCTTCATACATAATTTTAGAAGGGAATTCGTTAATAGACATAAGTGGTTAACTGAGTAAGCTTCTTCGGCATCCGACAATCATTATTAGATACATGATTATTTACGTATGAATGTCTCTATTTAGAATATTGAAGACAGACATAGTTTAAAAAAATCAATCATATTGCAGATTAGATAGCATTATATGTTGCTACTCATATAAAATCTATTTTATGATCAGTAGGTTCTAATTTTTAATTAATTATTAAATATTTTATTTTTAATTTTTTGTGATTATATTATTTTAAATTAGTTTATTAAATTTTAATTTATCTTTAAAAAATTATGATATAATATTTTTTTTGAAAAAATGGTTTACATACATGCCCAATAATCTAGATTCCAAATTCAAACAAGGGATTAGAATTCTCACTCTCCTGATCTAAGTAACCTGAGGAGCTGCTCATATTTATCACCTAACAATGACTCCCCAGGCTTGCTGCTTGCCGAACTCCACCTTCTCAACTATCCTGACCATCCATTAAAAGAAAAGAGGAAATAAGGAGGGCAAAGTGGAGAAGGAAATGGAGAGGGAAGATGGGAAAGGAAAGGGATTAATATAAACCATATAAAATTAAGTCAATATCTAATTATATGAGAGTAAAATTATATTAATATGATGATCTCATAAAATCAAATCAAGATTTTATTATATAATAGTAAAATCATATTAATATCATGATCTTATAGAATCAAGCTAAGAAATATAGAATCAACCTAAGATCTAATTCTATAATAGTAAAATCATATTAATACCATGATCTCATAGGATCGAACCAAGATCTCAACAATCAAGATAATCTATCATAATTGGCAGTACTGTTTTTGAATATTCTTATTATATATATTCTCTAGTTGTTTACTATTTTATGCAGCCACTCTTATCATTTTTGTAGCTTGTTGTTTATCATTTTTGTATGGCCACACTTATCATTTTTATGACTCATTATATTAAATATTAATCCATACCTGGAGAAATGACATCATAAAGTTGACCACCAATATTGTCATAGTATCAAAGCCATTTGAAATTCGTGTGAGCTCAACATCAGCATATGATTATCACTTAAGGATCGTGCCTGAATATGTTCTCTATTACCTTTGACTATTAGGTGTGATTTACACTTTTATTCTCTTAAATCTAGTTGCTTGATTTCTTGATAAAATGGATTCTGATAAGACAAATATTGTATCAGTTAAATTCAATAGAAAAAAATTATACTCTTTAAAATTTTCATTTTCATACCTTTGTTAAAAGCAAGGACCTCTTGGGATCCTTAATGGTTCTATACCAAAGCTTCAAGATAATAAAGAAAGAGGTAATGGAAAACAAAAAAATATTAAAGTTATCGCTTGGACCTTGATAGATTTTGCTCTAAGCTTGAAATTACTTGAAACCATTTAAAACAGCCAATGACCACCAACAACAATTTGATTGGAGATATTGCATGTCTTAGAAGCATAAGTGACACGGACCACCAACAATTTGATGCATAAAAGATTACTCCGGCATTTGAAAATATATATATATTGAATTCTAATGTGACCAAGATTATGGTTTCCAACCAATAATCAATTTAGGCTAAAGAAAGTAATGTGAGACTTGATGATACATCTTTTAACCCTCCTAACCATCAATTAAAAGATGTGAAAAGCATTGTTTGGACCGAATATTTGCACCAACGAGTAAATTAGGCTTAATATGTTTTATCACAAATGGAAGCCCGATAGAGAGTGCTAGCACATGAAAGGCATGGAGAAGGACATGGAACAAATAAATTCAAACAATATCAGGAACAATTTTAAAGGTGGACAGGTATAGAAGAGTGGGCAAGTTGGAGTATAACTATTTTTGTAATTATTTAAATCAAATAGAATCATGAAGAAAGGCACCTATTAAAATCTCAAACTAATGGAATTTTAATTTATCTTTTACTCTGCTTTATCTTTTAATCGTATTTATAGCCTTCTTTAGGAGCAGGTAGTAGTTTCAAAGTACAAAAGTTTTTAAAGGTTCGATGTAATCCCGAATCTAATCACCATCTTCAAGTTTCCGGTTCTATACTGGTGGCACACCATGCATCTCCATTTGCGCTGCCAATTTATTATTATTCTCTTGACTTTGGTCATGAATTTGATGAAATATAAGCCAAGATCTAATTATATAGTAGCAAAATTATATTGATATCATGATCTCATATAAACAAGCTAAGAAGGATATAATCAATCTAAAATCTAATTATATGGTAGCAAAATCATATCGATACTATGATGTCATAGAATTAAACCAAGATCTCAGCAATCAAGAAAATTAATCTACCATAACTAGCACTACTGTTTTTGAATATTCTATCTTCATGTTTAGGAACTTCCTTTAAGGCTCTCATCAAGGGAGGGCTAGGGTTCACATCTTTGCTTGGGATGTAGTATGCCTTCTAATCAGGAAGGGGAGCATAGTATTTAGTCCTTGCATGTTCTATAGGAAGCTTTGATTGTCAAGCATGCCGTAAGATTTTTGTTACAGCTGATAGCCCTTGGAGTATAATGATGCAGTCAAAGTATGCGATTGCAGTGGGGGGGAGTTGTGCACCAACCTAAATGGTTCCTTTATGTGGAAGGAGATATGTCTGTACACTCCAGATGTGCTGGTTCATATATCATATATTCTAGATGATAGTAAGTCGATTGGCCCCCTGCGAGACACTTGGATGGATGTTCTGCCTCTAAGTCGATGGCTTACCTTTATTAGTATGGATATTGATGATCAAACTCGAATGTCTAACTTGTTTTGATTAGAATGAGGGGTTAGAATACTCAAAGGGTGGTGTAGCTCTTTGGTGATATATTGGCTGAAAGAGTTTTTCTCTGGCAATTTTCATTTCACAGGACCCGAATATCATAATATGGCAATCATTGTACAATTCCAGATCAATGACCATGGAGCTCTATAACATTCACAGCAAGGAGCCAACGAGGTTGATGGATGGCACATAGATTTTGAGACTTAAAATTCATCTCAGGATGAGCTTGTTTCTTTGGAAGGTTGTTTTGAGCCAATTGCCTATTAGAGCGCTTCTGAGAGCTGAGGTATAGGCATCCAAGCTACATGTCCTAGCTACGGGATGGTGGATGAGACTATGGAATATGTACTATTTTTCTATCCAAGAGTGGTACACGTATGGCAGCTGGCCACCGTGCCTTTTGCTGATGATCTTATGGAGCAGTCTAGCTAGGCCTTCTTGAAGGTTGTGCGGGTGAGTTCTAAGTTTGATGCTATGTGGAGGGTTGAGATCATGGCTGCCTATATTGCTTACTAGATTTGGTTTGCCCGAAATATGGGAGTCTTTCAAGGAGAGGTGGGTGCTGGCAAGATTCTTGATAGAGAGGGCCCTGATCCTGGTTACGAAGATTACTGAGACCTCGCTACCTGATGTGACCTTTAGAACTTGAGATATCTAGGACTCCCCTGTTTATTCTTTTATCAAGAGAATGATTTTTATCTCCTGGAATCCCTCACCCCTCTCATTCTTGATTCTTGAAGGTTAACTTCGATGACAGTATGACGAATGGGAGAGGTGGAGCAAGGTTTGTCATCCATGGCCCTGATTCCTGGCTCGTTGCAGCTCATGGCATTCAGCTGGTAAAAGATCTCTGTGCCTAAGGTTGAGCTGAGGGTGGTATTAAATGGGATATATTTTACAAGATTAACTCTTTGGATTGATCGTCTAATTGTAAAGGGAGATTCTGCTATGGTTGTGGTTTAGTTACAGGGGTACCTTAATTGTGGTGCGATCACTCATTCCCTGGTGCACGACATTCGTTATCTACTACTAGGATGCACTATTTGTGATATCAGACATATCTATCATGAGATAAACCATGCCGTTGATTAGATTGCTTCCTTTGTTGCACATCATTTTGGTGGGTCTTTTTGAAATGATATTTCTTTTTTATCGATCTCCTTCAAGAATATTTTTTTTCTTATCTTTTGGATTGTATTTATACTCGTTTTATATAAAACGTTCTTCTTATTAAAAAAAATAAAAAAATTTTTTTTAAAAAAATGATAATTTTACTAAAAATTATTTTTATGGGAAAGAAATGTTGAATGTGCTTTTGAAAAAAAATATATAAGAAATCTAGTTTTCTGACTTCTTCGTAGATAAAAGAATTATAGAAGACCGACGAAATTTTAGTTAAAAAAAATAAAAAAATAAAAAAATTAGAGAAATGCCGCATTTCAACCGGCTAACTTTTGTGAGACACCTGCGCTACTTTAGCCCAACTTTTTTCACTCACTTTTCTGTGATCCGGTCTAATTCATGGTGATTTGATTAGAAGGTTTTCCTTACTTTTTTTTTTTTTTTTTTTTTTGATAAACCAAAAGAAAAGGGAGGAATAAATTTCCGTCGTAGCTATCTCCACTGGACCCCCTTCCCACCAGATCATGTTCGATGCAAGCCATATTTTTTCGCTCGTCCTCTCCATCCGAAAATAAATACGTCAACCTGATCCCACTAAAATACTAGAATAAAATATTTTTCTCGTGTCCAATCACATATCTCAAAAAAAATTACTGAATTTAACCTAATAATCCGTATGACTCTAAGTCTCGAACAGATGGTAATTTTCCTTACCTTTTGGCCGCACTAACGAGTAGGCAGAATACGGCCCTTAAGACAAGCGGTGCAATTAGCTACCTTGCGTTCTTGCAAAACCACCGATACCGGTACTTATCATTCTATTGAATCTATTCTAACGCAACGTATTCATGGTTGTACATCTTTCTCGGGTCACTTCGATCTCGTTCAGTACAGGGTTTGCACAACTATCTTTAACTTATTTAAAGCGCATGAGTGACAAAAAAGAATGTGTGCATTGCCAAGCATTAAACCGTACAGCTAGTCTAGATACATCCAGTTGCTGGCATGATGCACATAGGTCTAATTAACCCTCTGCTCCAATGGACTCCGATGACAATGATTACTTTTGGTGATGGGTCCGATCAGCGTCGGAGTTCTGATGAATGCGTACACGCCTGGAACGAAGTTGTTGACAGAGATAACGAGTGAATCATGCCATTGCGAGTTAAGAGCATGAAACAAAACAGTGGTCTTCGAAAGGTGGGACTTTGATTCCATATGCTTTTGATTTGACTTTCTTTAACGTAGGCCCGTTCGAGCAACATCGTCGCTCCACCCGAGGAAAACTTCAAAGACTTTAATACAGGAAAATGATGTGCGAGCATTCACTCCCACAGGGAAGTTGCCAGTTCTCTTCCCATTTAAGAAAACTTCTGGTCGCAAAATTGGCCGCCCATGAGTTGGTTGGAGATGGCCGATATCCATATCTTTTCATAATTAAAAATCCCATGATTATATCCATCTTGCACTTATTTTGAGTCAAGAAAAATAGGCGGACTAGATCGAGCCAAGTTAAATAAATAAGAGAAATCAAATTAAACGAAAAACTTATCATATAAATATTATAAAATATTTTAATTCAGAATAAAATATTTATATTAAAATTATATTATATTGGATTTTGGATAAGGCACGGTATTTTATGTAGAATATATATCCATTCTAGATTTTAACCAAATTAAATAAAATCCATCCCATTCAAGCTATGCTGGGTTAAATATTCGGTAAATCGATTACAATTATTATCCGAGCTGGTTTTCTCGTTTCTTCTGGTGGCAGGGACTAGGAATAGTAACAAAATTCAAATTCATGGATATCCAATTCAGCCCGATCCGATTGGATCGGATAATCGATGTTTTGATTGAATTTGGATAAAATCCGAATACTTAATTTTGGATTTGGATCGGGACTGGATAGATATATACCCGACCCAAACCCGAACCCGGTCCGAACTATTTTAATATTTTAATATATATATATATATAATATTATAATATTATATCAAAAATATTTTATCAATTATTATCCATTAATTATTAAATCCTAAAATACTTAAATCCTTATCATTATTTAATTAAAAAAATAGATCAGAAAGGACCTTAATAGGATATCTCCCGATTCTCCGTTAATCTCTCTATTCGATCATTATATCATTACAAACAATTTGTAGGCAGATCGGGTGAAGAATGATGTTACAACTAAGGATTAATTAAAAATTATCTTTTAAAACCTTTTCAGAACTTAGGAACTTAGAGTTAGATATACTTTTAATTTATGTTAATATTTTTATTTACTTCAGAGATATTGAACTAAGCATTATTGAATTTTATTTATTTAAGATGATTTAATATAGAACTAAGTGATGTTGAACTAAAAATATAGTTGAATTAAAAATATAGATGAATTTTATTTATTTAAGATATGCATAATTTATAGAATGGTAGATAATTTTAAAGTTATCAAAAAAAAAAAAAAAATGCTCAATGTGATTCAATTGAATTTGGATCGGATAACTCCAAATTATTCGATATCTGATTGCGATGAATTTAAATAAAAAAAATTAATTTCAATAATATTTAAACTAAATTTAAATAATTTATTAAATATTAAAATTTAGATTAAAATAATTAAAAACCTGTCCGAACCCAATCCGTCACCATCTATAGCCAAGACGTGGCGAAGCTGGGTTCAATAAGTCTTGGTTTCGCTGAATCTGGATGCATTGGCGGGGAGTGTTTTGTTGGGACGTGACGGGATTTTATGGATTTGTTTCAAAAATGATGGACCCGTATCTCACTCTCTCTAAAAAGAAGAAAAAAAAAAAAAAAAGTGGGCCGTGATTGCGGGTGGGTTCTTTGAAAACTGCAACGTGGCGCTCAGCCTGAAGAGAACGAAAATGCCTGACGTGTCCTCCAGCGTATCCCAATTCACAACCCTCAGTCTTTTTGGGATCCAGCAATAGTTATTGCTCGACAGTTGACGTGGATGGAGGATCAGAATTTTTTTTTTTTTTTTTTTTATGTTCGATCTATTGATCGTTATCTTGATAATATTAAATTGACATATTCAATATTAGATAAAAAAAATTGTACGAATCTGAATATTTTATATTGAATATTACCTGATAAAATATGGATCACGAAGATAGCTACACCAAGATTTATTTTTTTATTCTTTTTTTATTAAAAAAAAATCGAGTCCAAATTTCTTGTATTATTTTTTCAATTTATTCTCTTGCTGATATCTAACTTTTCGAGTCCAAATTTTTAGAGATTCATGTCTAAGAATCAAACCAAGTTCTAATTGATAAGAAAGCAACTGCCTCTTTCTTTCTTTCTTTTTTTTTTTTTTTTTTTTTTTTTTTTTTTTTTTTTTTTTTACCGAGAAAAAAAAAGTTAGTTGATGAAAGTTGCAAAGGGAAAAGCTACATAACTACTGTATGACCCTTATGATACAAAATTGGAGAGATGGAAGTTAAAACTTCCTGACAAGACTTGACTTCTTCAAAAAATATTAAAGTTTAAAACTTTTTGATAATACTCGACTTCTTCGAGAAGATTCACCAACTTAAATAGTATAAATTATGACATATATACCAACAAATAGATGATATAGTATGATTATATCAACAAAATATAATATGAATTATAAAATATTATTTTAATTGAACGAACGGCGGAAATGTCACCTAATGGTCCAGTTTGACTAGACGGCTTCGTGACGGTTCGCAGCTGCCATCACTTTAGATCAAGCCCCATGATGTCGCCCTGCTTTTGGTTGGAGAGAAAAAAAAAAAGAAAAAAAGGTTCAGATAATAATAAATATGTTGTTGATTAATATCGCTCCTCCATCCATGTTATTATAATATCATTCCTCTTGTGGAGAGCCGAGAGGTCAACGTGATAACATCGTCAAGCGAGTACTTGGTGCCAATACCTATACCTATTATTTCATAAATTATAATATTATAATTTGTTTCCTGTGCGACCAAATAATCAAAGAGAATCAACCTCATAATGTTTGGTGGAGAAGCCAACTATTTTCACCATTCTGTTCAAATTATAACTCCTCGATTTCAGCTAGGGTATATCATAATGCCAGTTTCATATTTTTGAGGACCAGGATGAGAGAAAATCTAGCTGAAATCAAATGAGGGTAAGATTTGAATATTTATCAATTATACTAGCCTACGTCTCCTTATTTGTCAAAATGCACTACTATGTCGAGATCTGATGATTTTGGGATGATGGCATGTTGGGAAACGAGGATGTCTTAAATTTCTCGATGAACTCAAACTTATACTTCATTAAATTTTGAATATAGTTTCTAGTATATCAAAAAATATTATTTTATTATATTCTCGGTTTAAATTCAAATACTTTTCTCAACTTGCAAGGCTTATGTATAATTAATCTAGTTGATTTATTATCAGGAAATTATTTTTTTAAAAGAAAAAAATTAGTTCCATCGGGGTGACTTTGCAATCATGATAAGACGATAATTGATGAATTCCATATAAAACTTCAATTAATTTATAACCACCTAGTTATTGTCCCACCTGCCTTCATCGGATGTCATGAAAGTGTCTACCTTACGGCAAATTACATGGGTGCGGAATGCTCTGAACTGCCACAAGAAGAGACGAAATAAACACGCTGCGTATACAACAGAGAGCTATCCAACCAGGAAAGTGTGGTACACCTAAAGACGGCGTGGCGTCTTGGCCATTACCGAGATTGATGGCAATAACGACAACACGCAGGAAATTCTCGCTTTGAAAATGAAAGCCTCTGGGTGGTATATCTGCAGTGCCAGGGAAAACGTACCAGACCGCCTCGACGAGTCCTCGGAGAAGGATAGATGTCGTCGGCGTGGAAGAAAACTAAAGAAGTGGGTGAGAGGACCGGTTCTTTTGGACTGAATTTGGGCTGAAGTCGGCAGTCCTTGTCGACTTCAGTTCAAAATTTCTATGGTTCGGAAAGTCGGATTTTCCGGCGAGAAATCCGGACAAATCCGACGACGCCGTCGGAGAGGGGGGGAGATAGGGTTTCTTCCTCGGGTTTAAAAGCATTGGAGATTATATCTGTTGATCCGGGAGCATCTTCCTGTGGTGGAGCAACGACGGTTCCTCGAGTGCCCTGCCCTCGCCGGAACGCCCCTTCGCCGGAGGTCGTGAGATCGGACGCGCCCCTCGCCGGTAAGTCCTCTCTCTCCCTGGTATGGGCGTTGAGTGCTTGTGCGGCTCGACGGAGGGGAGAATCCGGTTGATTTTCCTCTCCGTTGAAGCCTTGGGCTGTGGCCGGCAGTGAGGAAGCCACCGCCGGACTCCTCCTCTCCGGCAACCGTCTTTGGGCGGCCGATCGCGGGGATTGCCGCCATCCCATCGCTTGCTTGGGGAGGGGGAGAGTGGAGGGAGAGATGGTTTTGGTCGGCCGAGAGGGACTGTTGCAGGCGACAGTCTCCGGCTCGATGCCGCCGGCTGTCGGTCGGACGGCCACCGTAAGGGTCGCCGGACTCTCTTCCTTCTCCGGCGTGAGCTCCATGACGGTCGGACGGGAGGATCGCCGTCGATCCTCCCTGCTTCTCTCATGGGTCGGGCGAATGCCTGGCCGAAGGGGGGGCGGGGAGGGACTCGGTTTGATCAAGCTTGGCTGGGCCAAGCCTGTTGTGGGCGGGTTTAGCTGGGCCGGGCCGGGCTGGGCTGGGCTTGGCTGGGCCGGGGCTCGTTGGGCCGGACTTGGTTGAGCCATGCCCTGTTGGGCTAGGCCTTTTATCTTGAATAGGCCAACCTTGTACCAGCAAGATGGAAGGCATTATTTGGGGTTGCCCCAAGGGATTTATTTTTTTAAAAAAATTAATGATATTAAATAATAATCAAAATAAATTGTGATGCAGGATCGTCATCCTCCTTGGGAAATCAGGATTAGTGCTGAGTTGGTGAAACTGTAAGTTATCACTCACCGATAAAATTTTGCCATGCATGCTGTGAACCCTTTACTTGACTTGTTAATAAATTTTATTGTTTATGTTCATGCTACATACATATATCTTGATGCGTTATGAAATTTAACCTTAGGCTAAAATGTAACGAGTCATGGGGTGAGTTGGTTGTATTTGCTCCCTAGTCCGACTATGATCACACGAGGATTAGACTCCTTTTGGGCCTCCAGCGGGGCTATCGCTGGCACATGACCGTCGTGCGGTATGTGACACAGGAGTTGTTGTTTTATTTAGCCCATGCTGGAAGCATGTCCCTCGTGTGATACTCAGAGCTAGATTCCTTTTGGGCCTCCAGCGGGGCTATCGCTGGCACATGACCGGTGTGCGGCATGTGACACAGGGTCTAGGCTCTTTTGGGGCGAGCCACGGGCCGATCGTGGCCATAGTATGAGGGACTAAGTGAGTGTGTTCGGATGGCCATCCTAAAGATTTGTATTCTGTCAGAAAAATAAAATAAAAGGTTAATAGTAGGAATGGCTTATATTTTTTTTTTGGTTGCTCCTATGCATGGTATTACTCTAGATTCATGGTAAAATATATATTTGTGACATGTGATGACTTACTGAGTTTAAGGGAAACTCATCCTTTTCCCTTGCATTTTTTTTTCAGGATCAGAGGAACATATGGGCCAGGGATTCAATCAGTGAGGCATAGGATCTAGTGGACACTATCATTTTTTTTTATTTATTTATTTATTTCATGAATTTAGATCATGATAAATGTATGACGGTTGGCTTTATGACAATTGAATCTACTTGTCTACTTTTGCTTTATTAATATAATGCCTGGTACTCATTTATTTTGTAAGATATGGTTGGTACAGGCCTGGTATGTTCTTGGAAAATATTGAATTCCCAGAACATACGGCCGTCTGTTGCACTACTGGCCCTGGTCTTGGGTTTGGGGCGCGACAGATTTAGTGGTATCAGAGCCAGGCTTGTCTCAGAAACTAAAATGTTTTAGATAGTGAGAGCGGGGTAGAGACAATTAGGGCAAGTTTAAATTAATAAAGTACAAGTAATGTCATATTATTTAACTAACTAACATTTGTGCTATAGGTTTAATGGCTCGGACCCGATCCATGAGGACATCAAATCAAAATGATCATGCGTCTCGAGCTCATGATACTTCGCAGGCAGCGGGTCCATCTCGGGCGGCCGGCGCTTACATGGCTCGTAGCCTATCACCTGATCAGGGCGAGAGTCGAGCAGTTAGTCCTCCTCCTCTGCAACATGATATGAGGACAGCCAATTCTGATGGTCAGGTGGTAGGTCTTATCCAGGCTCTAACTGGACTTGTGCAGGAATTGAGGCAGCAAGGGAATAGGGGTGGTCAGTCATCTAAAATGGATCGGGGGATCACTGAATTTAAGAAGTTGGCACCTCCTACATTTGAGGGTTCTACTGAACCTACTGAATCCTTGAAGTGGCTGAAAGAAATGGAGAAGGTCTTTGTCAGCATGGACTGCACGGATCGGGAAAAAGTTCGCTTTGCAGCTTATCAACTGCAAGGCGAAGCTTCGGAATGGTGGGATGCTGTCAGAAGACAATATGGAAATGAAGAGCCGATAACTTGGGATATTTTTCGCCAAGAGTTTTTGGATATGTATTTTCCTGAAAGTCTCAGATTTGAGAAGGAGAGCGAAATTTACCAGATTAATACAAGGAGGCTTGACCGTGACACAGTATGAAGCCAAGTTTATTGAACTGTCCCGCTTTGCTCCGGAGTTGGTGGCCACGGACTATATCAAGGCACGGAGATTTGAGAAAGGACTTAAACCCAGGATTCGTGCTGGAGTAAGACCCATGCAGCTGGCCTCATACCGGGACGTCGTTAGTAAAGCAAAAATTGTGGAGCAAGAGGTTGATAATATGCAGCAGGAGAGGGAACGGCAGCTGAGGAAGAGATCCAGACCTGATGGGCAGCGAGGGAACCAACACTCTGGCAAACAACCTAGACAGAGGGGAAATCAAAGGCAAGATCCAGGTCCTCAGCAGGGTAATGGTCCTCGTTGCAGGAGATGTCAAGGTTTTCATCTAGAGCAGGATTGTCGTTGGTTTTCTGGGGCTTGTTTTAATTGTGGTCAGCAAGGCCACAAAGCTATGAATTGCCCACGTTCTCAGAATCCTGGAAATCAGTATACCTTTCAGAATGCACCGCGACCGCCAGCACCTCCTCCTTCAAATGTACCAGCTTTTATCCAAGGACAACCTATGGCTTATGGATCTGGTGAGCGCCAGAAGCAGAAGACCCAGGCTCGTGTGTATGCTCTAACTCAGCAAGATGCTCAGGCATCGAATGCTGTGGTGACAGGTAATTTCGCAAGTTTTTTTTTTTATTTATTTTATTTATTGATTTAATTGAGTGCAAATAATTATAAGTAAGAATTATCTAGTAGGTACCATCAAAGTAGTCTCTTCATGCCCGTGTTTTATTTGATTCCGGAGCAACACACTCTTTTATCTCAACCGGATTTGCTAAGAAGGCTGGTATGGAACCAGTACCTCTAAATTTCGAGATCGGAGTATCCATTCCAAATGGGGGCATTATCATAGTTAACATGATTTGTCCATCCTGCACTCTAAGCATTGGAAATCATGAATTTTCATCCGATCTAATGGTATTGGAAATGGAAGAGTTTGATATTATTTTGGGAATGGATTGGCTAGCTTCTTATCATGCCACAGTAGATTGTTTCGAGAAGAGAGTAGTTTTCTACCCTCCTGGTCAGGAACCTTTTGGTTTCTTTGGCGGTGAAGGGAAGACCCCTACGAGAATGATTACAGCGATGCAAGCTAAACGGATGCTGAGGCAAGGTTGTGTAGGATATTTGGCCAATGTTATGGATCTCCAGCAAGAAGGAGAAGGGTTGGAAAATATTCCTATTGTGAAAGAATTTCCGGATGTATTTCCAGATGAATTGCCGGGATTACCTCCTGACAGAGAGATGGAATTTTCTATTGATCTCTTACCTAATGCAGAACCTGTGTCTAAAGCTCCCTATAGAATGGCACCAGCTGAATTGAAAGAACTCAAGGAACAACTTCAGGATCTGCTCGATAAGGGATTCATCAGGCCGAGTGTTTCACCATGGGGTGCTCCAGTACTGTTTGTCAGGAAGAAGGATGGGAGTCTGAGGTTGTGTATTGATTATCGAGAATTGAACAAGTTGACAATTCGAAATAAGTATCCCCTTCCCAGAATTGATGATCTTTTTGACCAGTTGCAAGGCGCTCAGGTGTTCTCAAAAATCGACTTGCGGTCCGGATATTATCAGTTGAAAATTAAGAATGAAGACATATCCAAAACAGCCTTTCGGACTAGATATGGGCATTATGAATTTCTGGTGATGCCTTTCGGACTGATGAATGCTCCGGCAGCTTTCATGGACATGATGAACAGGATATTCAAATCATATTTGGATCAGTGTGTAGTAGTTTTTATTGATGACATTCTAGTTTATTCCAAGAATCCGGAGGAGCATGAAAAACATTTAGGAAAATCTTACAAATACTAAGGGAGCAGAAATTGTATGCAAAGCTGAAGAAATGTCAATTCTGGCTTGATAATATTTCTTTTCTTGGCCACACAGTCTCTAAGGAAGGGATATCTGTTGATCCAGCAAAGATTGAAGCAATTGTTGAATGGAATAGACCAACTAATGTGACTGAAGTCCGTAGTTTTCTGGGTCTAGCTGGTTATTACCGAAGGTTTGTGGAGGGATTTTCCCGTATAGCCTTGCCACTGACCCAGCTAACCCATAAAGGGATTAAATTTGTTTGGTCTGATGATTGTGAGAAAAGCTTCCAAGAGTTAAAGAAGCGCTTGGTATCAGCTCCTATTCTTACCTTACCAACTGGAAAGTGAGGGTTTTTCTATTTACAGTGATGCCTCCAGAAAAGGGTTAGGATGTGTTCTTATGCAAAGGGAGAAGGTGGTGGCCTACGCATCTAGGCAGCTTAAAACACATGAATTAAACTACCCTACTCATGATTTGGAGCTAGCTGCTGTAGTCTTTGCCCTGAAAATTTGGAGACATTACCTGTATGGTGTATCTTGTGAAATTTTTACTGATCATAAAAGTCTTAAGTATTTATTTACTCAGAAAGAGTTAAACTTGAGGCAAAGGAGATGGTTGGAGCTGATCAAAGACTATGATTTGAAAATAAGTTATCATCCGGGAAAAGCAAATGTAGTGGCTGATGCGTTGAGCAGAAAGGCCGGAGGTAGCTTGGCAACCTTAATCACTTCTCAAGGAGAAATTCTTCATGATCTTGGAAAGCTGAGTTTGGAGATCCAGATGCATAACTCTACATTCTCACTTGCTACTCTTAAGTTACAATCTACCCTGATCGATAGAATTAAGGCATCACAGATGAGTGATTCAGAATTCCAAAAGATTAGAGAGAAAATACAATCTGGGATAATCTCAGAATTCCGAATTCATGAGGATGGATCCTTAAGATTTGGAAACAGGTTGTGTGTTCCAGGGGATGAAAGTCTAAAGAAGGAAATCTTGGTCGATGCCCACAATGCTATTTACACTATTCACCCTGGAAGCACAAAAATGTATAGAGATCTTAAGGAGAACTTCTGGTGGAAAGGTATGAAAAGGGAAATAGCCATGTTTGTGGCTCAATGCTTAACTTGTCAGCAAATAAAGGCTGAGCATCAGAGACCAGCAGGACCTCTACAACCCCTAGCTATCCCTGTATGGAAATGGGAGAATGTCACAATGGACTTTGTTTCAGGATTGCCAAGGACTCTCAGAGGATTTGATGCTATTTGGGTTGTTGTAGATCGATTGACAAAGTCAGCTCATTTTCTACCTATCAAGGTCAATTTCTCCATGGAAAGGCTAGCAAAATTATATATCGATGAGATTGTTAGATTGCATGGTATTCCTGTATCAATTGTATCTGATAGGGACACTAGATTTGTTTCTCAATTTTGGAGGAGTTTGCATCAAGCTATGAAAACCAAGCTGGAGTTTAGTACAGCCTTTCATCCTCAAACAGATGGGCAGTCAGAGAGGACGATTCAGACATTAGAAGATATGTTGAGAGCATGTGTTCTTGATTTAAAAGGGTCTTGGGATGATCATCTGTCATTGATAGAATTTGCATATAACAACAGTTATCAAGCAACCATTAAAATGGCACCTTTTGAAGCTCTCTATGGGAGGAGATGTAGGACCCCGGTATGTTGGGATGATGTTGGCGAGAGGAAACTTTTGGGACCAGATATTGTACTGCAAACCACAGATAAAATCCAACTTATTAGGAAGCGACTGTTTACAGCTCAGAGTCGACAAAAGAGTTATGCAGATAATCGGAGAAGAGAACTGAAATTTATGGTGGGGGACCATGTGTTACTTAAAGTGTCCCCTACTAAAGGAGTTATGAGATTTGGGGTGCGAGGGAAGTTAAGCCCTCGGTATGTGGGTCCTTTTGAAATCTTGGAGAAAATTGGAGCTGTGGCTTATCGGCTTGCTTTACCACCATCTCTTGCTGGTGTACATAATGTTTTTCATGTTTCTATACTGAGGAAGTATGTACCTGATCCAAATCATGTAATTGAATTGGGACCACTTCAATTCAAGGAAAATTTGTCTTATGAGGAACAACCAGTGAAGGTGGTGGATAGAAAGGAGCAAGTCTTGAGGCGACGCGTCATTCCTTATGTTAAAGTCCAGTGGAGTAATCATTCAGAACGGGAAGCCACTTGGGAGTTAGAAGAAATCATGAAAGTTAAATATCCTCAACTTTTCCAGAACCCAGGTATGTAAATTTCGAGGGCGAAATTTTTTTAGGTGGGGAGAATGTGAGGACCGGTCCTTTTGGGCTGGATTTGGGCTGAAGTCGGCAGCCCTTGCCGACTTCAGTTCAAAATTCCTATGGTTCGGAAGGTCGGATTTTCCGGCGAGAAATCCGGACAAATCCGACGACGCCGCCGGAGAGGGGGGGGAGATAGGGTTTCTTCCTCGGGTTTAAAAGCACTGGGGATTACCTCTGTTGATCCGGGAGCATCTTCCTGTGGTGGAGCAACGACGGTTCCTCGAGTGCCCTGCCCTCGCCGGAACGCCCCTTCGCCGGAGGTCGTGAGATCGGAGACGCCCCTCGCCGGTAAGTCCTCTCTCTCCCTGGTATGGGCGTTGAGTGCTTGTGCGGCTCGACGGAGGGGAGAATCCGGTTGATTTTCCTCTCCGTTGAAGCCTTGGGCTGTGGCCGGCAGTGAGGAAGCCACCGCCGGACTCCTCCTCTCCGGCAACCGTCTTTGGGCGGCCGATCGCGGGGATTGCCGCCGTCCCATCGCTTGCTTGGGGGGGGGGGAGTGGAGGAGGGAGAGATGGTTTTGGTCGGCCGAGAGGGACTGTTGCAGGCGACAGTCTCCGGCTCGGTGTCGCCGGGTCGGTCGGACGGCACCGTAAGGGTCGCCGGCTGTCGGTCGGACGGCCACCGTAAGGGTCGCCGGACTCTCTTCCTTCTCCGGCGTGAGCTCCATGACGGTCGGACGGGAGGATCGCCGTCGATCCTCCCTGCTTCTCTCATGGGGTCGGGCGAATGCCTGGCCGAAGGGGGGGCGGGGAGGGACTCGGTTTGATAGGCTTGGCTGGGCCAAGCCTGTTGTGGCTGGGCCGGGCCGGGCTGGGCTGGGCTGGCTGGGCCGGGGCTCGTTGGGCCGGACTTGGTTGAGCCATGCCCTGTTGGGCTAGGCCTTTTATCTTGAATGGGCCAACCTTGTACCAGCAAGATGGAAGGCATTATTTGGGGTTGCCCCAAGGGATTTTTTTTTTTTTAAATTAATGATATTAAATAATAATCAAAATAAATTGTGATGCAGGATCGTCATCCTCCTTGGGAAATCAGGATTAGTGCTGAGTTGGTGAAACTGTAAGTTATCACTCACCGATAAAATTTTGCCATGCATGCTGTGAACCCTTTACTTGACTTGTTAATAAATTTTATTGTTTATGTTCATGCTACATACATATATCTTGATGCGTTATGAAATTTAACCTTAGGCTAAAATGTAACGAGTCATGGGGTGAGTTGGTTGTATTTGCTCCCTAGTCCGACTATGATCACACGAGGATCTAGACTCCTTTTGGGCCTCCAGCGGGGCTATCGCTGGCACATGACCGTCGTGCGGTATGTGACACAGGAGTTGTTGTTTTATTCTAGCCCATGCTGGGAAGCATGTCCCTCGTGTGATACTCAGAGCTAGATTCCTTTTGGGCCTCCAGCGGGCTATCGCTGGCACATGACCGGTGTGCGGCATGTGACACAGGGTCTAGGCTCTTTTGGGGCGAGCCACGGGCCGATCGTGGCCATAGTATGAGGGACTAAGTGAGTGTGTTCGGATGGCCATCCTAAAGATTTGTATTCTGTCAGAAAAATAAAATAAAAGGTTAATAGTAGGAATGGCTTATATATTTTTTTGGTTGCTCCTATGCATGGTATTACTCTAGATTCATGGTAAAATATATATTTGTGACATGTGATGACTTACTGAGTTTAAGGGAAACTCATCCTTTTCCCTTGCATTTTTTTTTCAGGATCAGAGGAACATATGGGCCAGGGATTCAATCAGTGAGGCATAGGATCTAGTGGACACTATCATTTTTTTTTTTTTTTTATTTCATGAATTTAGATCATGATAAATGTATGACGGTTGGCTTTATGACAATTGAATCTACTTATCTACTTTTGCTTTATTAATATAATGCATGGTACTCATTTATTTTGTAAGATATGGTTGGTACAGGCCTGGTATGTTCTTGAAAAATATTGAATTCCAGAATATACGGCCGTCTGTTGCACTACTGGCCCTGATCTTGGGTTTGGGGCGCGACAGTGGGTCTGCGCACGCTATTCGGCGTTGCCACGAGAAAAGTCTGGCTGATCGAAGCCTTTCTGTGATGTTGGTGACTCTTGACATGTACGTAGCTGCGGAACATTCGCTTGTCCATCTCGAGAAAAAGACCGGCTTGTCTAAATTGGCTGGCAAGTCTAAATTCCATATCCATTTATATCTCGTTAAGGGTTGGGAGCAATTATTGGTTGGACCAGATCCAACCATGAAGCTGCGGGAAAAAACTAATAATAATAAAGAGGAAAGGAAATGAAGTAATACAAGCATGGTTACACGTGTTGCTTCATGGTTGGATTGATTGATGGTAGACATGGTCCAACCAATATTCTGTCAGGAGGATGGAATGAAATCATCCGGTCCCTCCTATAAAACAAGTAGAGAGAGGAAAAAGAGTGTAGTTCGACCACTATAAATATGCCATATGTATTAGGCGGCATCGTGTTTGCCTGATCTCCGACTCGCTCGGCTTCGGCCTGATCCGGACGAGCAACCATCGTAACTAAGTTCAGCTCTAATTTTAGCTTGGAAAGTCAGACCTGGTTCATGACATGCTGGTTGGCCTTTCATCATTCTAAAGAGTAGAAATGGAAGAAGTTTAATAGAAACAAAAAATGAAAAAAAAAAAAAAAAAAGTTTTTAACATTTTATAAGCTTGTTCAGGATTGGAGAAATTATGCCACCAGAGTGATCATACGTGCATGCGTATGGGTTTATTGAGCTGCAAAATGGAGCCTGAGAATTGCAGAACATATGATGAAGGGTGGTGAATAAGTGGAACAGCTAACGTTGCTGTAGCATCTCTAAATATCAAGATTGCTTTAAAAATGTCCTCAAAATAAGTTATTCTAAAAATGGAAAAAAGGATGGTATATATATGCCCGTTAACATTGCTCATCGTTGGAAGGCAACATATAGGATGCCAACAAGGCGCAGCGGTCTTTTTTTTTTATAGAAATATGCTGGTATCATCTGTCTCCTGATGATATGAAGTCATTCAACCCACCTGCTTAGTTTGTTAGAACATGATGATGTACCATCACGCTTGGTGCGAAGCTCGACGGTTATTTTTTTTTTTTTATTTTTATTTTATTTTTTTTGTTGTGTGTGTGTACACGGGTGTGTGGGTAGGAAATCTATTTTAACTGTCTTTAACGCTAGAAATGGGAGTTGGGTTAAATATATGATTGGCACCCGGCTATTGCATAATTTGGGGAAATGTTTTGAGTTTGAATTTTGCTCGGATTCAATAGGCAAGCATTATTATTCTCAAGAGGAAGAAAGATTGTAGAATTGACTGTGACATAATTCATCAAATATGCCTGTTAGTCAATCATGGGAAATATAAATTAATTTTTGCTTTAAAAAATATATATATAAGTCGATCATGCTGAGATCAAATTAGGGCAATTATAGTTTTTCTCCTTCCTTTTCCGCCCCCAACCTCTTTTTTTTTTTTTTTTTTGGCCCCCCAGGGGGGGCAGGGTTGTAAAAATGGCAGATGGCTAACTTGGACCCTACTGATTACATAAATTACCTGCTTGGACTAGGTTTTTTTTTATATACATCCTGATGATGTCCGTTGATCATGTCATCGGTACAAATGATGGATGAGGACTGCATCAGGACTTGTCATGCGGAGGGGACGAGACCAAAGTATTTTTCTCAAAACATCTGAAATATTATCATATATTGAACAATTGATATAGCTCGATCCTTCTCGGGCATTCCAAAGGCCACTTATTAGCCAGCTGCTGTAAGATAGAAAGGTCGTTTATTTTCCAATCCATCACGACCAAGGACCATTTGCTTGGGTTTTGATAAGCTCATTCAAGCCAACATTTAGAATTCTATGATGCAGTGTTCCCGCGATCATGAATAATTCAGCTAAAGAATGTAAACTCAAATAAAAACTGGTGCAAAGGAAAATTGTTATCAAACTATATTTGGAGCCACTTTCTTTCTTTCTTTCTTCTCCTTTGTCTATATATATATATATATATATATATATATATATATATATATATATATAAATATATATATATAAACAGGCTTTATTAAGAGGTTATGCTCTATATACGACCATAAGCATCAAATAAAATTAAGTTATGAAAATAGTATAGAATTTTAGATCCCCGAATCATGACAGTATGTTCGATCCTAAAAAAATATAATCCAATCAACCACACCATCTTTGGTACATCTTTATAGCCACATCAAAGACACTTCCTTCTCGTATACATTATATTAATTTGCATGGACCAGCAAATAGGTGTCTCTACATGCCCCACTTATCATGAAATAAATACATGGTGTATGCTCTTCTGTCTACTTCCGCTCACCTTCTTTTTAAAAAAAATTATGATGGGAGTGCCGGAGTGCCACCCCTTGGAATTAAATTTGCAACATTGGAAGTAAAAGTGAAAGGACAGAGAAACGACGATGAAGGACCGAAGTCACAATGTACACAAGTCTTCATACTTGATATTATTTATTAATTTATTTTTATTATTATTAAAAAAATATGGTAATTCACCATCTCAAATCACACTTGGGACCTCTCCACGAAGGAGAGAGAGGTTCTTCCATACATTACTCTAGTTTTGAAAATAAAAAATAAGCCATCAATACTTTTTCATTAGAATGTAAGCTATCAATACCTCAACACCTTTTCTTAAATGCTTTCATAGGAGCGCAAACTTATACTTGTTGTTGCACAGTTAGGCCTTATCTAATGAGCACCTATCACTCGAACACAGTGTTATCTCTTCAACTAGCTTACGTAGAGAAGATCTCTATTCGCCACTTCTAGCATGCCACGCTTCAAGCACATGGGCTGCCGAGAACTGGTTTGAGCCCGCGTGGAACCACGGCGTTCGTTTTGTTCCCTTGAAGCTTATCCATCGGCCGCCCCCATGACCCAAGAACACGTCTGGATTCAAGGAGAATCAATCGGTTGGTAGATGGACCACCGTGTGCTCATTATTAATGCCCGCCAAAAGGAAGTAGGGCCGACGGCTAGATCTTGTTAAAAGATCCGGCCCCGTGTGCTCGAGTCGTGCACGCATCTTGATAGCTACAAAATCGAGTTGTCTCCATCAGCAGAAGAACGTGTGGAAGTTGCCATGGCCCATGGGCTTTTCCTTTACTATTATTTTGGATCTTATTAATCTAACAATTAAATGCATCGCTCTCCAACGGTGAAGTTTTATCTGGCAAGTTGCACTTCCACATTCCTTTTTGTTCATCTTTTTGGTTTTTGTTTCAAAATTAGGACTTGTGGTTGTCTATGAGGACTGGATTCGGATTATGTTACAAATACGAACACCAAATGACTTCACTAACCAACATAATTGACACCCTCTAGTTCCACATTCCTCCATTTGTTATCTGCTCAGGATTCACCCACCATTAGCCGTAATTTGCTGTCAGCATTACAATGTTGACATGCAGGAAGGAGACTGGATTGCCACAAAGCCCAGTAAAGCTGTCAACCGCTCTAGTTGAGCCTGGACCATGGATCGGAGCTATGAAATTGATTGCCAGTCTAGCGGAACTATTAATTGTCTCAACAAAATTTAGTACCACATGTGATTAATCTTTCTTTCCAAGCTCAAACCCTAAGATAAGTTTGAAGTATTATTGAAAGTGCAGCGACATCCCGCTGTTTAGCTAAAAAGGTTTGAAACCAATATTTTCTAAGCCAAATTACCGACTTTTTCTTCTTCTTCTTCTTCTTCTTTTTTTTTTTCCAAAATCTAGTTAATTAGACTGGTTGCGGTAAATTTAGCATCTCTAGTTCTCTACTATAATAACAACAGAAACGATGCCCTTGGTTGCTCTCGAGCCTTAATTCTCAAACATGCCATGGTGCTGGCGTGTTACAGACTTATGAGGTGCCCTCCGAAGTCCGAACTGCATTTTTTTTTTTTTTTTTTTTTTTTTGGGTTCAAAGCAGGCATATCGACCTACATAAGAATATCCTTCAATCTCCAGGGTAACCATCCAGACAACTGCATTGTTGCCTTCCCTGGTGAAGAGAAACGAAGATAGCTACAACTGAAAGCTAATTACAGGCACCAAAGCTTTCTCTTTATTTTTTTTAAAAAAATTTCCTGCTTTCCTTGATGTGAATCGCTTATTCCTCGCACCTAATTAAACTCAGGTCAATCATGACAGGAGTAATTCCCTATCTACCACAGGCACACGAGAAAAAATACATCTTCGAATATTACTGTATCATATAAAAATTATATAAATCTCACTTTTTAATATATATAATTTTTATTAAAAAATAAATGATAAAAATATTTTTTTTATAAAAAATTATTATATTTATTGGCTTGCATTATGATATTCTTTGATTTAGATTATAACATCCATGTATCATAAAATCAAAAATTATTTTTATTATTTAAAAAAAAAAAATTCAATGATGTAATTATTCTCGATCTTATAATATCCTATAAACAGGATTATAAAAATCTGTTCACAAAAGAGATCGTAAAGAAAGAATACTTTTATTATTTAATTTTTTTTTAAAAAAAAATAAATTAGATGCATTAAGTGCATGTTTGGATAATGAAAATATCTTTTCTTTATGATATATGTTTATAAATAAGATGTTATAATCTTGTTCACATGATGTCATAAGGTCAAGAATATTTTTATCATTATTATGATAAATTGGACTGGAAAATTAATTGGCCCATCTGAACCAGTCTTCCCTGCAGCTAAAAGACCAACTCAGCATAAAGGCCGACCAGAGCTCACAAAGGCCGACTAAATTGAAGCCCATCAAGAATAAGCCTATTGTTATAATTGACAAACTGTATAACTGGTGACTGTTACATCAAGATCAAGATAAAAAATTACCGAAGGTTGATAGTAACTACAATTAATTGAGGGAAGATTATCTTAATTAACTTTCCTATAGCAATCAGTTATAAGAAAACTTGTCCCGACCACTTTCAGTTGGGATAAATGCCTATAAAAAGATATAAGAAGGGATCTCCGAGGTAAGCAAGTCTAAGGCTGCCTTAAGCCAAGTCAATTTTGATTCATTCCTTTTTTCCATCCACGCTCTTTTTGAACTCTCCATTATGTTGCCTGATCTCTACTGACTTGAGCATCGAAGTGTCTCCTACCGAAATATGGTCCGGGGACCTTTTGCAGGTCTCCATCCAAGAAGAGTGCTCAGGAGCAAGATCTTATCCGACCAGAAGAGCGAGCGGGATTGCCCGATGTCGCAGAAGCCTCAACTACAGGTGATTTATCCATAACAGATGAAGGGGACTAATTCAATTGTATGAATTACCCCTCTTGGGAAGGAGAACTTCAAGAAAAGGCAAGATAGTAAAAAGGAGAGCACAGAATGTCTCAGCAAGTGGTTGTGACAATAAATAAGTTACTTGGCCTCGATATGATGAAGCTGATTGATGATGAAGTTAACTAATCAAAGAGTATGACCAAAGGTCATAAAGGCAGACTAGATATCACAAAAATCGACCGGAAGTCATAAAGGTTGACCATAGCTCATAAAGACCGACCAGTGCTCATAAAGATCAACCGGATGTCATAAAGGCTGACCAGAGCTCATAAAGGCCGACCGGAGCTCATGAAGGCCAACCAGTTCATGAAGGCTGACCAGTTCATAAAGGCCGACCAAAGCTCATTAAGACTTTAGAGCTCACAAAGGCTGATTAGAAGTCATAAAGATCGATCAGAGCTAAAAAAGGTTGACCAGAGATCATAAAGGTCGATCAAAAGTCATAAAGGTCAACCAGAGGTCATAAAGGCCGACCAGAGCTCATGAAAGCCGACCAGTTCATAAAGGCCGACCAAAGCTCATGAAAACTCCAGAGCTCACAAAGGTCGACCAAAAGTCATAAAGATTGACCAGAGATCATAAAGGCTAACCAAAGATCACGAAGGCTGACCAGAAGTCATAAAGGCTGACCAGAAGTCATAAAGACCGACCAGAGTTCATAAAAGTTGGCCAAAGATCATAAAGGCCGACCATAGTTCATGAATGAAGGCCGACCATTTCATAACGGTTGACCAAAGCTCATGAAGACTCCAAAGCTCACAAAGACCGACCATAAATCATAAAGGTCGACCAGAGATCATGAAGGCTAACCAGAGGTCACAAAGGCCGACCGAAGTCATAAAGACCGACCAGAGGTCATAAATGTTGACCAGAGGATCTAAAGATTGACCAGAGATCATAAAAGCTGACTAGAGATCACAAAGGTCGACCAGAGATCATAAAGGCTGACTAGAGATCATACAGGTCGACCAAATCTCATAAAGGCCGACCAGAGCTTATGAAGACTCCAAAGCTCATAAAGGTTGACCAGAGGTCAAAAAGGTTGATTAGATGTCATAAAGGCTGACTAGAGATCATAAAGGCCGATCAGAACTCATAAAGATTGACCAGAGCTCATGAAGATCGACCAGTTCATAAAGGCCAACCAGCATAAGAGTGGGCTTGACCAGCCTACCTTATCGGTATGTCCGATAAGCACAAAAGTGGATATGACCAGTCTACTCTATCGGTATGTCTGATAAGTGTGCACATGGGCCTAACCAGCCTGCCATATTAGTAAAACCAATAGATGCACAAATGGACCTCACCAGTCTACCATATCGGCAAGATTGGTAAGGCAAGAGCGGGCCTAATTAGCCTACTCGATCAGCATGACCGACAGGAATGCAAATTGGCGTAAAGGACCGACTCGTATATGATAAAAGAGGATATAGCCCGACATCTGTTCAAAGTACAACACTCAAAATGGAAAACAATCAATGCTGCCAACCAGGTCCAAGATTTGCCATTATTGTAATCTTCTCTTTCCCCAAAAAACAATGAAAATTAATATTCATGTCTTTCAAAGCAATAACTTGTTTTAAAATTAGGAGTGGGGGGCAAGTGTTATGATAAATAGAACCGGGAAATTAATTGGCCCTTCTGAAACAGTCTTTCCTGCAGCTAGAAGATCAACTCAGCATAAAGGCTAACCATATGTCATAAAGGCCGACCAGCTTGAGGCCCATCAAGAATAAGCCAGGTTGTTATAACTGACAAACTATATAACCGATGACCGTTATATCAAGACCAAGATAAATAACTGCCGAAGGTTGACAGTAACTACAATTAGTTGAGGGAAGATTATCTTGATTAACTTTCCTAATAACAATCAGTTACAAGAAAGCTTGTCTTAACCACTTTCAGTTAGGATAAATGCCTATAAAAAGAAAAAGAGGGGATCTCCGAGGTAAGCAAGTCTAAGGCTGCCTTAAGCCAAGTCAATTTTGATTCATTCCTTTTTCCCATCCATGCTCTGTTTGAACTCTCCATTCTACTGTCTGATCTCTACTGACTTGAGCATCGGAGTGTCCCCGCCGGAAATCCAATACGGGAACCTTTTGCAAGTCTCCGTCCAAGAAAAGCGCTCAGGAGAAAGATCTCATCCGGTCGGAAGAGCGAGTGGAATTGCCCGACATCGTCGAAGCCTCAGGTGATTTATCCGTAATAATCATTAATTTTTTTTAAAATGTTAAAAATATCTTAAACCTTATAACATTTTCACGTACGAGTGCTGTAAGGAAAGATATTATCATCATTTAAATTTTTTAATAAAAAATAAACTGCATGCATTAAATAAATATTTGAATGACAAAAATATTATCCTTATATAACATTCTTTTATATAACATCCTTCGGACATGTCATGAAGCAAAGAATATTTTTATTATTAAAAATTTTAAAACTTTTTTAATAGTAAAAAAATATCACAGTTCCATGACATCTTTTGAACATAGAAATGTTACGAGTTGAATACTGAACGTCATAATTTAAACAAACAAATATTATTTTTTTTATAAAGATGAAATATTTTTATCATTTAATTTTTTAAAGTAAAAATAAAATTATAGTATTGAAAAATAAGAAATACGTTGTCCATGTAGCATATTTTTTCTGCGGTGTGCAAAACTTCTCTTCGTGGCATAGCTCCATGGGCTTGACCATGGCCCATCAATGGCAGGCTAATGCAGCGGGACCCGTCTTATCCCCTTTCCCGCCACAAACCCCTCCTCCCAGCTCTACCACACACCCGGAAATCCCGGAGCAAAAAGAAATCCTTCGATTGGATCGAAAACAAAGGGAGAGAAAGAAGAAGAATGGCCACCGCAGCTCTCCGCTTGGCCTCCCCATTCCCGTCGACCACGGCCACCGGCCGGCGGCAGCGTAGGACGGCAACGACGGTGAGGTGCGGGCTAGCGGACTTGATTGGAGGAGATTTCGTCCGGCCGGACCTAGGGCGGTTCCTGGAGGACGTGGAGAAGCACAAGGCGCTGGCGATATACCCGCCGCACGAGGGCGGGTACGAGGGTCGCTACCTGACCCGACTCCGTTACCAGGGCTACCGCTTCCTCGACCTCACCGCCCGCGGCCTTGGGGACCCGGAGACCACCCTCACCAAGATCCACCCCGTTTGCCCCGTCCGTATTAATTTTTAACTCCCATCCTCTCCTCTCCACTTGGCTGGATCTCCTCGCAAGATTTGCAGTATACTTCTTGGGGTCCAGCAGTGAGAAAGAATTTGATTTTTTTTTTTTTTTTACCATATTTCAAGCTCGATTAGAGTCTAATTTCGAACCGAGCCAACATGTGTCCAAGCTAAATGAAGCTAGAAGTCCATTAAAGATCGAACCAACTTGATTCAAATATGAAATAAAATTTTAATAGAATTAAAAATTAAATAAAATTTTAAGCTTCATTGAACTGAGCTTGAGCTATTCAGATTACTTGTCACCTTTAAGGGCTATACAACGCTATGTAAATCATGCATTCTATTTAGACGACTGCTAGATATGCAGCAATGGGCAAGATATTCCCAGGCAAGGCATACCTGGTCTGGTCTTTCTGAATTCTAATTATTGGATGCAGGTCTTTATATGAAAAGGGGGTTGTTTGTGGTCCATATCGCATGCACATACATTCCCATCCTGCAACTTTAGTAGCATCATGGTCGAACATACATTGGAGAAGCATTAGTACTTGGATGCATGAATCATAATTACATGTACATGACATGCGTACATTAGGTTATTCCTGCTTAATTACAAGCATTAATCAGTTATTCTTGTTTTATTCCTGAACTTTAATTTAAGATACTTCTATAAATTACAGATCGACTGCTATATACCATTACTAATAGTGGTGTTTTCAAATTGCTTATGACCGTTACCTCTTTCATGCTTGCTTTCACATGAATGGGCATGCTACATTGGAGAAAATATAGATTAAACATCACGTATGTTTCATGCGCATGGTGCCACTATTTTTGAAACTATAACACATCCATCCATTCCAACCGAGACAAATTAAACAAACATATAATGAGATCCAAAACAATTATTATTATTTTATTTTCTCATATGAATTATGATCATAATTCATATCGGACATTACTTTGAATAGCACACACATCCATCTTTTCTTCCAACTTTTTTAGTTTCCATTACTCACCGATGCCTGAAGTTGAAAATAAAACGGATGCAGCCTCACCTGGGACGGCAACCCGTAGCAAGATGGTACTTCCCTCCCGAGGTGGACTACCGGCTCTCCCTATTGCCTCCAAGTGCCAAAGGCCTTGTTGTTTGGATAATCGAAGCCAAGGTTAAGCTCTCTGCCTGGCCTCTTCTCTATCCTGTCTCGAATATTGCAATTAATCGAAGCAAAGGTTAAGGTCTCTCTGCCTTGTTGTGAGAGTCTTTAAGATCTTGATCTTCTTTGGTGGTTGTTCTTAGGTTCTCTCAAAGGCCGAGTTGCAATTCCTGGCATTGCTTCCCAGCCTTCGCCCTAAAGTCAGGGTCATTGCAGAATGCGGTAACTGGTAATGAAGTTTCCATGTCAAGAAGAAGTTTCAGTTCATTCGAGGATATAATGATTGCCATCGGTTCAAGCTTCGGAGTCCTTTTTTGTTTTAAAACAATATGGCGAGTTTTTTATTTTGATGCAGGAGAAAGTTTATTTGGAAGCCACTTGGAGAAATAGCAGGCCTTCCATCAAGCGAAGAAGAATCGCAAATTGGACAGCCATCGCAATGAGAGAGGCTAAAGCACAATTAATAGAATGAGGTGATACCGGTATCTAGAGCTTTTGTCTCCACAATTTGTAACCTCGTGCTTTTGATATTCTATTTAAAGTCGCCCAAGATAATATGTGAAGTATGTCAATTCCTTTTTTTTTTTTTTTCGTCCCAAGGTAACGAGGCAAGTTTTACAAATGGGGCTAAGTACCCTATTTCTAAAAGGCCGGGCTCGGGAGGCTCATCAATGAAGAACACCGCTTGACCGGACAAGGCTCATTGATTAAAATAACAACACATATTGGGAATCTATTTTGAAGGGGGGTGAGAAGCAGATAAAATCCACGATATAATTAAACACGTACGGCGATCATGGAATAACCTTATCAAGCACTTATTCTAATCACTCCTTTCCAGGATTTTAGGATCCATTGTCTTCTTGGTAGTAAATGATCTTCCGACCGCCGATAAATGTGGCTCCAATTTCGTCCCGAAGAGGGAAAAGTTTAATTTGCTCTTACATGAGCATCAGGTGATTCAAAAACAAATGTTTGATCTACTTGTGTGTGGATATCAAGGAATCTATAGATTGGAGCTCCGACATGATAGCGCGTGGTAATCAAGGGACCCATAAAAGTGGAGTGTTGCCCTTCCCACGTATAAAATTCGATCGGGTGTGAAGTTTTGTGGCGGTCATTTTATTTTGCTACGGTCCAAAAGGTGACTCGAATATGTACACAAGCAATGAAGTCGGCGTACCGCTCCTTTTATATAAGCTTCGAGTAACATGATCGGTGAAACTGGAATCATAGAAATGACTTGCTCCACCCCCCCACTTCCCCTCTCCTAATCAAATATTCTTATGAAATTGATCGATCTCATTGGTTTGTTTTAGTTACCAATGAGTTATTACTTTTCTTGATGCTTGATCTTTCTGTGTTGTTTGCATCCTACTAAAAATTAGTGAAATCCTTTTTCCAAGGTAAACTCTTGACCAAATCTGTCGATCAATTCAATTGATGTAGCATGCTAGCAACCTGATAGGCCCATATGTTAATTTCTTAGAAAACATAGCCCACGTTTGGCTTGCCTCTCGTTATCAAGAGAGTGACACATTAACCTCTCATGGCTGGAGGACACATTGTAGTTTCATGAAAGAGCTTAGTCGATTACTAGCTTCTAATGACCATGTTTTTCTTTCTTTCCTTCCTTCCTTCCTGTTTTTTTTTTTTTTTTTTTTTTTTTTTTTTTTTTTTTTTTTCCGGCACTATGAAAGTCTAGTGCAACATAAAGTTCGACATGAATGGTCATTCGAATGGCGACGGTATGTAATCTTTATTTGAGAAGATTTTGGAGTCCTCCAAAGTTTAATAGGCTGAAATACGGACCCCCTCCAAAGGTTGGGCCCATCAAAAGGATCCAATGCCTTGCTGGCAGAGATCTAGCATCCTTGCACCATACCGAGCAGCACTTGATGGCTGCCATTAGAAAACATTAAAGCCATCTTATTTGATAGCCGTCATCTTTTTCTCGATGGCCGTCGAGTGCGGTATATCACTTTAAGTTTGAAAAACTATGCACTGCAAGAAATATTCTGTGCTCATTTTCTTGCTCATGGATAAAGCCTTCATTGTGAACATTTTAAACCCTTTTCACGTATTTAAATTTTTTATATCTGATTTGCTAGCGCTTTTCACCTTGAATTAAGGCTGAACATGGATTGATACCACTCAGATACTAATATATTCATATTCATTTTATTTAATAAATATAAATATAAATATAGATATTAAAAATTTATATTTATATATATTTATTTTAAATTGATACATATATAGATTTGATATCAAAAATATAAATATAAATACAGAATCATATATATTATTAATTAAATAATAAATCAAGTTAATAATATATTAATATGATTATTTATTTTTAAATAAATTTATAAATATTATATAAAATTAAACAAGATTATATATAGAATTGGATATTTTGATATAAATCAAATAGTTGTTTATTCATATCCATTTTTTTGGATATGGATATGAATATTGATATGGCTACATTGCTGACGTGGGGCGCGTGTCAGGTCCAGCTGGACACGGTCAGTACCACGTGAATTTTTTCTTTCAAAAGATCCCCCGTTCGGGAAGAAGTGCTCCTGCTCCTTCGCTGGCTGGCGCCCGAAGATGGGGTCCGCCTTGGCCGAAGTCGAGCGCCTTTCTGCCGCTCCGCCAGGTGTCCACCCAGGAGGGGTCCACCTCGGCTGAAGCTGGCGGCCCCTCGCTCCCTCGCCAGGTGGCACCTCAAGACGGGTCCACCTTGACCGAGGTCGAGCCGGGCCCTTCTGCTCCTCTGCCAGGTGGCTTCCGAAGACGGGTCCATCTCGGCCGAAGTCGAGCACCTCTCGGCCGCTCCGCCAGGTGTCCACCCAAGAGGGGTCCACCTCGATCGAAGCTGGCGGCCCCTCGCTCCCTCGCCAGGTGGCACCCCAAGACGGGTCCACCTCGGTCGAGGTCGAGCCGGGCCCTTCTGCTCCTCCGCCAGGTGGCTTCTGAAGACGGCTCCACCTCGGCCGAAGTCGAGCACCTCTCTGCCGCTCCGCCAGGTGTCCACCAGGAGGGGTCCACCTCGGCTGAAGCTGGCGGCCCCTCGCTCCCTCGCCAGGTGGCACCCCAGGACGGGTCCATCTCGGCCGAGGTCGAGCCGGGCCCTTTTGCTCCTCCGCCAGGTGGCTTCCGAAGACTGGTCCACCTCGGCTGAAGTCGAGCACCTCTCGGTCGCTACGCCAGGTATCCACCCAGGAGGGATCCACCTCGGTCGAAGCTGGCGGCCCCTCGCTCCCTCGCTAGGTGGCACCCCAAGACGGGTCCACCTAGACCGAAGTCGAGCCCATCTTTGTCGCTCCGCCAGGTGTCCACCCAGGAGGGGTCCACCTCGACCGAAGCTGGCGGCCCCTCGCTCCCTCGACAGGTGGCACCCCAAGATGGGTCCATCTCGACCGAGATCGAGCCGAGCCCTTCTGCTCCTCCGCTAGGTGGCTTCCGAAGACGGGTCCACCTCGGTCGAAGTCGAGCACCTCTCTGCCGCTCCGCCAGGTGTCCACCCAGGAGGGGTCCACCTCGGCCGAAGCTGGAGGCCCCTCGATCCCTCGCCAGGTGGCACCCCAAGACGGGTCCACCTCGGTCGAGGTCGAGCCGGGCCCTTCTGCTCCTCCGCCAGGTGGCTTCCGAGGATGGGTCCACCTTGGCCGGAGTCGAACACCTCTCAGCCGCTCCGCCAAGTGTCCACCCAGAGGGGTCCACCTCGGTCGAAGTTGGCGGCCCCTCGCTCCCTCGCCAGGTGGCACCCCAAGACGGGTCCATCTCGGTCGAGGTCGAGCCGGGCCCTTCTGCTCCTCCGCTAGGTGGCTTCCGAAGATGGGTCCACCTCGGCCAAAGTCGAGCACCTCTCGGCCGCTCCGCCAGGTGTCCACCCAAGAGGGGTCCACCTCGGCCGAAGCTGGCGGCCCCTCGCTCCCTCGCCAGGTGGCACCCCAAGACGGGTCCACCTCGGTCGAGGTCAAGCCGGGCCCTTCTGCTCCTCCGCCAGGTGGCTTCCGAAGACGGGTCCACCTCGATCGAAGTCGAGCACCTCTCGGCCGCTTCGGCAGGTGTCCACCCAGGAGGGGTCCACCTCGGCCGAAGCTGGCGGCCCCTCGCTCCCTCGCCAGGTGGCACCCCAAGACGGGTCCACCTCGGCCGAAGTACTTTGGAAGATTGCCTTCACACAACATTGTGCGAGCAATTTCTTCCAATGTCCTATTTTTTCTCTTACAACACCATTTTGTTGAGGTGTTCTAGGAGCGGAGAAGTTGTGATCAATGCCAAATTCAGTACAATAATCTTCAAAAATTGAGTTTCAAACTCAGTTCTATGATTACTTCTAATTGAAATCAAAGATAAGTTCTTTTGGTTTGAAACCTTTTTTATGAAATTTTTTGAAAACATGAAAAGTTTCATCTTTCAAAGTAATAAACAAAACCTAAGTAAATCTCGAAAAATCATCTACTATCACAAGAGCATATTTCATCCCTCCTAGGCTTGTGGTCCTAGTAGGTCCGAAAAGATCCATGTGAAGTAGTTCAAGAGGTCTTGTTGTAGAAACTATATTCTTTAATTTAAAACTCTCCCTTGTTTGTTTACCCATTTGACATATATCACAAACATTTTAAATCAACTTTAAACTTAGGCATGCCTCTAACAAGATCTTTATAAATTAATTTGGCAATTATATGCATGCTAGCATGACCTAATCGTCTATGCCATAATAAACCCGACTTTTTAGTCTTAGCATTCATTGCAACTAGACTAGGGCTACTTGACATGGCAAGATCATTAAGATCTACCACATAGATATTCCCGAGTCTATGTCCAATAAACTAATTGCTAGAATCTAACGAGTTAGTTACTATACACATAAAAGATTCAAAGACAACCTTGAAGCCTTTATCACATAATTGACTTATACTTAAGAGATTATGCTTTAATTTGCCTACTAGCAAGACATTTTCAATAAAAGTGAAGGGAGTTATTTTGATCTTACCAATACCGATTATTCTTCCTTTGCCATTATCTCCAAAGGTGACCAAGCCTCCTTCTTTCATTTCAAGGGTGATGAATTTGTCCTTGTCACCCGTCATATGTCTTGAGCAGCCACTGTCTAAGTACTACCTTTTCTTCAATTTTTGGGCTGCAAGACATTCCTGCAAAACAGTCAATGAATTCTTTTAGTATCCAAGCTACCTTGAGTCCTTGCAGGTCAGCAGAGGTGGTTCCTTTGGGAACCCAAATCTTTCTTACTTTCTTAAGGACATTTCTACCATTATTGCATTCAAAAGCTTTATGTCCTATTCTTTTACAAATATAGTAAACAACTTTAGAATTTTTGATTGAAATAGAATTTGAAGATCTAAAGGTTGATGCACTTGATGCATATTTTGAACTTTTTGAAATGTATGCATTTTTGCTCAAATTCTTAGGAATATATAACAAAGACTTTGAAGTAGAAATAGTTTTTGGTATGGCTGAAACTTTTTGAGATAAAACATTTTGAGCTGGTGTTTTGGATTTCACAAAAGTAGTTGCTGAAATTCCATACATAAAAGAAGTTTTAAACCCAATTCTAGCTTTATTTCATGAAATTCGTTGTTCTTTTAAAATTAACTCAAGCTTATTTGAAGATAAAGTAAGTTTTTCAACTAAAGGCTTGAGTTTTGTAACATTCTTTTTCAATTCATTATTTTCAGCTAAATCATTGTTCTTCTTTTCACATGAAAGATTTTCATTTTTTAGCTTTTCAAATTTTTTAGAAAATACATGCAATTTTTTTGTAATAAAATGTTCTTTTTGAAATTTCATCCTTTTGTTTGAGTAAAGAATCATTCATATTTTTCAATGATTTTATCTTTACTCCAGCTTTCTTAAATTCAGATAATAATTCATGAAAAGCATAATTTAATTCATCAAATATAAATTCAGTGAAATTGTTAGGGGATGTTACCTCATCTTCGAGATCCATTAAACATAAATTTGCGGTCTTGGTGGTCTCTTCTTCTTCAGATGATGATGAGTCTTCACTGTCGGACCATGTGGCAACCATAGCTTTCTTTTTCTTCTTCTGTTTGAAGGATTTCTTCAATAGTGGACAGTTTGGACGTACGTGCCCCGACTTCTTGCATTCGTAGCATGTGGGGACTACCTCCTTATCTTTCTCTCTATCCTTTTTCTTTTCCTTTCCATAATCCTTCCTATAAAATTTTCGATTATACCTTCCTTTCTTTCTTCCCATAAATTTTCTGAATCTCCTCACAACCATAGCGATGTCATCGTCTTCTAGGTCGTCATTGGAGGAGATGCTTTCTTCTTTTTCTTCTGCTCATCTTCCGTTCTGTGCTGCATTGTCAGCTCGTGAGTGATGAGTGATCCCAGCAGTTTATCTAGCAGCAATGTGTTTAGATCTTGGCTTCCTGGATTGCAGTTACTTTGGAATCCCATTTGTCGGGCAAAGAATGAAGGATTTTCTGAACTAGATCTGCATTAAAGTATACCTGCCAAGACTCTTCAAACCGTTAATAATATCTGTAAATCTAGAGAACATGGCAGAAATTGTTTCAGAAGGTTCCATTTTAAATAATTCATAATTATGAACTAAAAGATTTATCTTGGAGGTTTTCACTTGAAAAGTTCCCTCATGGGTCACTTCAAGTTTATCCCAGATTTTCTTTACTGAAGAGCAAATGAAAATTCGGTTGAACTCGTTTGCATCTAAAGCACAATATAACAAATTCATTGCTTTGGTGTTTAATTCCCCCATCTTCATGTCATGATCATCCCAGTCCTCTTCAGGCTTAGGGATGTCCACGCCATCAACTTTAATTGTGGAAATATGTGGCCCTTTCAAGATGACATTCCACAATTGAAAATCTACTGCTTGTATGTAAATCTTCATTCGTGCTTTCCAATATGAATAATTAGTGCCTGTGAATAGTGGAGGTCTATTTGTTGACTGGCCTTTGGCCAAGGATGTACTCATGGGATGAGCCATCAATCTTTACTCAAGTAATCAGAGACACTGCTTTGATACCAGCTGTTGCCCAAGTGACTTTTTTCCAAGAGGGGGATGAATTGGGAATTACAAAATTCTTGCAAGTATGTGCACAAGTAATTTCTTTTAGTGGTTAGGTGCTGTGTTAATCAGAGAATAAATGTATAAGCTAAAAGGTAAATCAAACACAACACAAACAAAGCATGTTTATAGTGGTTCGGAGTAACCCAGCTCCTACGTCCACTACCCAAGTTCACCACTCGAAATTTCCACTATATCTTCCAAACTGGAATACAATTGGATTGTTTTACAGGCTCACAATCCCAACCTCTACAGTTTGGTTTTTAAAAACGGGCTCACCAAAGAAACCCAAACTAGGTTTTCACAGGCTCACCTAGAACCTCTACACTTTAGTTTTTAAATAGGCTCACCAAGGAAATCTCTACACTTTGGTTTTTACAGGCTCACCAAAGAAACCTATTTGATTTTTAAAATCGGGCTCACCAATAACCCAGATATTCTAAAAAGTAGAATAAAGAAGCAACAATAAAGACAAACTCTGTTGTCTGGGTGGTTGCCAATGTAGCTCGAGTGAAGATCCACTGAATGCTCTTCAAAGCACTTCAATAGCTTCCTTGCTTTCCTCAAAAGATACTTCAAGCTTCTGGTAAGAGTTGTTGCAGGCTTGAAAGCAGACTTTAAAGCTCAAGTGCTCTCTCTCTTCTCACTTCAATAAGTGTTCAATAAATGCCCAATAATTCATTAGTCTCCTCAAAGATGTTATCATACCTTATTTATAGAGACTTCAACTGCCTTCCCTTGATTTTGAACATTGTAGACCGTTGGGAGGTGACAGGTTACCGTTAGAGCACTTTTGGAATTCAAAAATTGAGAACTAGAACTAGCCGTTGGAGGTTACCCCATCATTCTAGTTGGCTCGGACAATCTTCAAGTCGGCTCGGATCAAGTTCGGGTCGACTGGGCTGAATGCCAGTCGGCTAGCTTCCACAGTTGAGAAAATTTTGGACGAGTCGGCTAGGTTGAAATCCAGTCGGCTCGGATCTTAGAGGTTCTTAGACCATTCTCAACCAAGTTCTGGATGAGTCGGCTGGGCTGAATTCCAGTCGGCTCGGATCCCTGAGAATCTCAGAACGTTCTCAACCATGTTCTGGACGAGTCGGCTGGGCCTTGATGCCAGTCGGTGGATCTGTGTACCAGAGAACTTCTTTCCTGTGCCAGTACCAGAGTCGGCTGGGTCCTCCATCCAGTCGGCTCAAAATTGGTTCTTCAGCCAGATCAAACTCTATCTTCCAGAACACTTGTCCCATGCTTTGAAGACTTCTTTCAAGGACTTCTTACAATAAATTCAAGAAAAATTGAAGCATGAAAACTACTAGAAGTAATCCTTAAACTTGATTTGCATAGGAATCTTTTGTAGGGTTCTTCTTTACAAGATTCTAAACACTTTACAACTCAACACAAAGCAATAAAGATTGTAGGATTTAGAAAGTATGTCAATGTAGTTGTCCTACAAAAACTTATCAATCATTTGAAGAGTTGCTAGATAACCAAATGTATGATCCAATGTTTTGTTATCATCAAAATCACTTTAGGGGTCAACAAAGGTTCACCAAAAATCTTAAGTAAAATAATGTAAGAGCAAGTATAAATGAATACAATAAAAGCTTTCTAAAATAAAGCAAATATCTCTTTGAAGCCCTTGAATGTTGATGAGGATCTTGTCTTCAAGTTGATGAAGCCTTTGATTGATGCTTGTGGATGTAGACTTTGAATGCTCTCTTTGAAACTTGGAAGCTTGAAGGCTTGAATCACTCAACTCTTGAATCTTTTAAGAATATTCAAGAAACTCGCCAAAGGATAACTTCCCCATTTGATTCTTGATATTTATATAGCCTCCCAACACTTAAATGACCGTTTATAGCCATTAGGAAGGAAAATATAGCCGTTGGAGCCAAGTTGGAGAAGTTCTGCAGCCTAGAAAACTAGCCATTACTGTTCAAGTGTCGACACTTCAGTTTTAAGTGTCGACACTTCAGTTTAAGTGTCGACACTTCATTCTCCAGGTATCGACACTTCACTTTCAAGAGTCGACACTTCAGCTCCAGGTGTCGACACTTGACCGAAAGTGCTTTCTGAATTTTTTGTTTGTCTCAGGCCTTGAATCGACACTTCACTCTTCAAGTATCGACACTTGATCCTCAAGTATCGACACTTCATTTCAGGTGTCGACACTTTCCTGTGCCATTGCTGAAACATCTTCAAATTGAAATTTTAACCTCTTTAAGTTCTTCCATATCAATTCCAAAGTCCATATACTTGATTTTCCATTAATTTAAGGACTTTTTCAATTGAAATACAAGTATTTCTTATTCAACATGATTGAGTACTAAGATCTGAAAAACATACTTAAAATACAATTAGTACTCATATATACTTAAACATTTTGTTAATCATCAAAATCAAGACCAGAGTCAACAATCTCCCCCTTTTTGATGATGACAAAATCTTTAAGTATAAGAATAGGGTAAACTTAAAAAGATTAACAATAATATAAACATGAAAGCTCAAAATCAATAACACCAAGCTCCCCCTCAATATATGATCCATAAAATTTTCAAAAAATATTTTTCAAAGTATGCAAAATTTTTAAGATAATCTCCCCCTTACTAATTATTTTCTTAAGATTAAAAAATTTGCTTTTTTCTCCCCCTTTTGCACTTTCTTTCATTTCTAAAAAGATTTTTCATGTTTATCCAATCTTTTTCTTTTCATATTTAACATTTTTCTCCCCTTTTTGACATCATGAAAAAGGATGAAAGACAATACAAAGTGGGAATGAAGTCGGAAAGAATAGCAAGTAGGTCATCAAAATCAATGCATGAAATCAAATAATTATGATACAAATTGAACATGATACCATAGAATGATAAGAACATGCAAGAAATGATTTGATGTATGTTATTCATTCACCTTACTTGTTCATGGGATAAGGTTACAGTGGCACCCCTACACGTCATAAGAGACCATTGAATGGGAAGAGATAATCTTTAAGCCCTACTTATCTCAATGACCGGATGGCCATGGTGACTAATCCAATCCGAAGCGGTTACAAGGAATTCTTTTTAAAAGTAAATTTTGATACCAATTGAATATGATACCACTTAAATGTAACTCCCCTCAAAGGATTAGATTTGAAAACAAAGAGGAGTATTAAGCAATATAAGTACAGCATGATATCAAGCAAAATATTCAAAGCATCAAATATATGATAACAAATCTTTAGATACTCCCCTGAATGTTATTTCCCCTTAAAAATATGCATTCATTTGAGAAATAAAACATGAAAGCACATGCATCATAATTTCAGACAATTTTAGATATGACCATAAATTCTAAGTCTGATAGCAAAAATTTGAAATTTTCAAGATATTCATAATTTTCAAAATACAAAGCATTTAAGCAACTTAATTTTTAACATGATTTCAAATTCATTAAAATGATTTGATATCCATACAAATGCTAGAAGTATATGATATCAAATATAGCTACTAGAGCAAGAGTTTATCAATATGCATACCTTCTTCTTAAATATAATCCTTAATTACCAGTTCTATACTTGATTCAAATCAATTCTAACTTAAGCATAGATGCCAACAATGAAAGCACATAAATCATAATATTTCACTTGAAATAATTAAAAAACTATATTAATCAAAATCAAGTGAAAGTCTAATAATCATAAGTTAAAATCATGAGAGCATGAAATCCATTTACATCAAAATAATTATGATCATAACAAAT
The DNA here is from genome assembly GCA_021397845.1 of Areca catechu. Taxonomy (NCBI): domain Eukaryota; kingdom Viridiplantae; phylum Streptophyta; class Magnoliopsida; order Arecales; family Arecaceae; genus Areca; species Areca catechu. Next base: position 38,418,660 of record CM038040.1, read on the forward strand.
GATTATTAGTCTAAGCTTGATTTTAATTAATCAATTAAAATATTTTTCAAATCAATATTCATCTTTAAAAGTATTTTTCATGAAATACATTAATCAAAATCAAGTATAAGTCATATAATCACAAGTTTAATCATGTAGCATAAAATTCATCAACATCAAAAAGTTCATGATCATAGCCAATGATTATAAGTCTAAACTTGATTCTAATTAACCATTTAAAATAAATTCTCAAAGTAATTATAACAAAAAATTTAACTACATTTTCAATTATGGAAGGAGATGTTTAGAATTTACCAATGTACATAATCCTTCCTTTTACTATTTAGTTCAAAATGTAGCTTGTTCACATCTTCAATTGTCTTGTGCAGCCATTTATCAAAAACATCCTTTCTTCAAGTTGGGCTGTAAGACATTCCTGCAAACAAACTAAGTGGATATTTTTGGTACCCTAACTTTCTTGGGTCCTTTATGATTAGCAATTATGGTTCTTTTGGAATCCAAACTTTTCTTAATCTAGAAAGATCAGCATTAAAACCACATTTATAAGATAAATTGAAAGAAGCAGGAATAGAGAAATTCTTCAAAAGTTTTTGCTTATTTTCTTCAATCAAGATATTTTTCTCATTCAAAACTTTATCACATAAATCTTTCAAAATAATATTTTCTTTTTCTAATTTTTTTTTTAGAAAAATTATTCTTTTTATTTTTCAAAATATCAATCTTGGCATTTAAATCATCATTTTTATTGGCAAGATTGGTGTTATCAAGAGAAAATGAATTTACATACCTATTTAATTTCTTGTACTCAATTTTTAGCAATTTATATTCATGCACAAGATCATTAGATGCATCATGTGATTCATCAAAGGTAAAATTATAATCATTTTTAGCACATACCTTTTTCTCATTTGTCATTAAGCAAAGATGGGCAACTTCATCATCCGTACTTGAATCTTCGATATCATTCTAAGTTGCCATCATTGCTTTGAATTTCTTTTTGGCCTTGAGGGCTATTATTTTCTTCTCTACATCAGCATCCACTATCTTTTGCTATAAGTTCAACTCATAGGTCATGAGTGAACCGATAAGCTCCTCCAAAGGTAAGGTTTCTACATCTTTAGCTTCTTGCATTGCCATCACCTTTGGATATGATTTTGGCAAGGATCTAAGAATTTTGTTCACCAAATCAGCATTAGTATAGATTTTGCCAAGACTTTTTAATTTATTAATAATAGTCATAAATCTAGTATACATATCAGAAATAGATTCATAATACATCATTTCAAAAATTTCAAAAGAATGTTCAAGCAAATTAATTTTAGTATTCTTCACTTGAAGAGTACCCTCATGAGTAACTTTAAGTGTGTCCCATATTTCATTCGCCAATGTGCATGTAGAGATTCTATTAAATTCATTCAAGTCTAATGCACAATAAAGCAAGTTCATTGCTTTAGCATTGATTTCAGTTTGTTTAATATCATATTCATTCCAATCCTCTTCGAGTTTTGGAATGGAAATGCCATTAACCAAAATGAAGGAATATGAGGACCACTAACAATAATTTTTCAAAGATGATAACTAATATATTGAATATGGATGCGCATGCGAGTTTTTCAAAATGTGTAATTTGTGCCATTGAAAAATGGTGGGCTAACACTAATACCTACAAGGGTTGCCATGAACTTTAGCTCAAAATCGTTAGATTTTCAAACATAGCACCTGCTCTGATACCAATTGTAGGCTCAGGTAGGCAACCCAAGAGGGGGGTGAATTGGGTTTTATAAAATTTTATACTATTTAAAATATGAACTAAAGCAAGTATGCAATTCAAGTACTTGTGTAATTTAAATAAGTACAGCGAAAATAAAGAAATAAAAGCACAAGAAGAACAATCACACAAACACAAAGGTTTATAGTGGTTCGGTGCAAACCAAGCACCTACATCCACTCTCCAAGCCATCCTTGGGAATTTCACTAAGTTTGGTTTTATAACTTAGGCTCACCAATAACTTTTACAACTTGTTTTATCTTCGGGCTCACAAGTCAAACCCTAGTTGGTTTCAAGGCTCACCAACAACTACCCTTGATTTTACGGGATAACCAAGAACCTAAACAACTTGTTTTGGCTTCGGGCTCACAAGTAAAATCCTAGTTGGTTTCAAGGCTCACCAACAACCACTTTGATTTTCAAGGCTTACCAAAAATCTCTTTGATTTTCCAAGGCTCACCAAAAACTTTAAGTAAAACAATATAAGAGCAAGTATAAATGAATACAATAAAAGCTTTCTAAAATAAAGCAAATATCTCTTTGAAGCCCTTGAATGTTGATGAAGATCTTGTCTTCAAGTTGATGAAGCCTTTGATTGATGCTTGTGGATGTAGACTTTGAATGCTCTCTTTGAAACTTGGAAGCTTGAATGCTTGAATCACTCAACTCTTGAATCCTTTAAGAATATTCAAGAAACTCACCAAAGGATTACTTCTCCATTTGATTCTTGATGTTTATATAGCCTTCCAATACTTAAATGATCGTTTATAGCCGTTAGGAAGGAAAATATAGCCATTGGAGTCAAGTTGGAGAAGTTCTGCAGCCCAGAAAATTACCGTTACTGTTCAAGTGTCGACACTTCACCTCTAGGTATCGATACTTCAGTTTCAAGTATCGACACTTCATTCTCCAAGTGTCGACACTTCACTTCCAAGTGTCGATACTTCAGCTCCAGGTGTCGACACTTGATTGAAAGTGCTTTCTGAAGTTTTCTGTTTGTTTCAGGTGTCGACACTTGCATGTGCCATTGCTGAAACATCTTCAAATTGAAACTTTAACCTCTTCAAGTTCTTTCATATCAATTCTAAAGTCCATATACTTGATTTTTCATTAATTTAAGAACTTTTTCAACTGAAATACAAGCATTTTTTCATTCAACATGGTTGAATACTAAGATCTGAAAAACATACTTAAAATATAATTAGTACTCATATATACTTAAATATTTTATCAATCATCAAAATCAAAACCAGAGTCAACAAATTTTCTTTAAAATCTTGAATGGGCATGTTCCCCTAGCATATAATTTTCGAATAGTTCCTGGCGGAAACCGTTTAGATCTTATCCTAATCATGACATGATCATCCTTAGCAAAATCCTTAACTCGTCGGTGAGAATCTACTGATGTTTATACATTCGATTACTTATATTAATTTTTCCACTAATCTTTTTGTGCAGACTCTCAACATGCTCTATAAAGGATGATGCTGCCTCTGAGACTCTAGTATGCATAGATAAGGGGATTAAGTCTACTGGTTTATTAGGATGATAACCATGTACAATTTCAAATGGACTCATACCAATAGACCTATTATCGAACTATTATATGCAAACTCATATCGAGGTAAAAGTAAATCCTAATTTTTAATGTACTTTCCTACCAAACATCGAAGTAAGTTTCCTAAACTTCTATTTATGACTTCAGTTTATCCGTCTATTTATAGGTGATAGGTAGGTGAAAATTTTAATTTTGTACCCATTAAATGCCATAGGATTTTCCAAAAGTAGTTAATGAATCGAACATCCCTATCCCATACGATAGATTTTGGCAATCCATGTAACCTAACAATCTCATCAAAGTATAGACGAGCAACTTTAAAAGCATCAGAGATCTTGGGGTATGGTAAGAAATGAGCCATCTTAGAAAATCTGTCTACTACCATACAAATTGAGTCATTCTTCCTAACTATTCGAGGCAATCCTAATACAAAATCCATGCTCACATCTTGCCTCAGACAGTCAGGTATAGGTATGGGGTGTATAATCCAGTATTTTATTTTCAATGTTTAGCCATGGCATAAGTCCAGCATCGTGCTACAATCCAGGCTACATCTGCTTTAGGCTAGGCCAGTAAAACTGGGCCTCTAGGGCATATATTATTTTGTTTCTTCCAAAATGCCTAGATAATCCCTCTATTTTTCAAATTAAAAAGTTTTTCACTGAAGTCCATGGGATACGCAACCTATTATTCTTAAAAAGATATTCATCCTGAAGGGTATACCCACTAAAATCTCTAGACGGTCCTCACCTTAGAGAGGTAACAATATTCTTGAAATCCGATCATTCACTATACTCTTCCTTTAACTGTTCAAACCTAGTAACTCTCACCCTTACTGCTGATAAAAGGCTCATCTAAGAGAAAGTGCATCAGTAGTCAAAATCAGCTCAATAGTTTCTACTATTAATAGGTCCACTTTTTGAGAAAGTGCATCAGCAACCTTGTTGTCTATACCTACCTTGTGCCTTATCACAAAGGTATAGGCCTGAAGGAACTCAATCCACTTTTTATATCTCGGATTTAGTTTTTTTTGTGAATTGAGAAACTTGAGAGCCTCATGGTCTGAATATAGGATAAATTCTTGTGGAAGTGGATAATGCCTCCAAAATTTAAGGGCTTAGACCATAGCATAGAATTCTTTGTCATAGGTGGAATACGTGCACTTGGAGTTATTGAATTTTTTGTTAAAGTAAGCTACAAGGTATCTTTCCTGACTTAGGACTCTAACAATTTCCACTCCAGATGCGTCACATGCAACTTCAAAAATTTTTGAAAAATCTTGTAATCACAAAACTAGAGCATGGGTCATTCTTTCTTTTAATTCTTGAAAAGCTCGTTCAGCGGATCTAGTCCATTCAAAGCTCCTTTTTCATATACAATCAGTGATCGGAGCTATGGTGGTGCTCTGTGATGGTGCTCAAACCTCTAATGAACATCCTATAAAAAGTTGCAAGGCCATGAAAGCTTCAAACTTCATACATATTTTGGGGTACAGGCTACTCAAATATAGCTCGAGCTTTTTTAGGGTCTATTGCCAAACCATCAGGGGTTACTATAAATCCTAAGAAAATTATTTGTGTTGTCAGAAATTCACACTTCTTTAGATTTCCATAGAGCTTTCGGTCCTTAAGACTTGACAGACTTGTTGTAGGTGATCTAGATGGTCTTCTTTGGTTCGGCTATAAATAGGATATTGTCAAAGTATACGACCATAAATGAATCGATGAATGGTCGTAGTACTTGAGTCATAACTCTCATAAAGGTACTCGAGGCATTGGAAAGATCAAATGGCATGACCAGACATTCATATAAACCATCTTTAGTTTTAAAGATGGTCTTCCATTCATCACCAGGTCTAATTCTAATTTGATGATATCCACTCTTCAAATCAATTTTGGAAAAGATACTAGCTCCGGATATCATATCAATCATATCTATCCTAAGAATGGAAAATCGATATTTTATAGTTATTTTGTTTATTGCATGTCTGTCCATGCACATCCTCTGTGTACCATCTTTCTTTGGAGTCGGAGTGGGAACTACTCAAAGACTCAGGCTCTCTCTTATAAAACCCTTATTAAGGAGCTTGGTAACGTGTCTCTGTAACTCTGCATGCTCAGTAAAGTTCAAGCGATAGCGAGGGAGATTGGAAAGGGAGGCTCCTAGAACTAGGTCAATGTGTGTTGGATATCTCGCATCGGGGGCAAATGGTTTGGAGGTCTTCAGGAAAAATATCTTTAAACTCATCTAAGAGGGTGAGTATTTTTTGGGGATACTGGTGCAAAGGATCGATATTGCCGCTAGATTCTTTGACTGCCACAACCCAAACTAGGAAGCCACCATTCAATTCATTTTCAAACTCCTTAGCGTTGATTATGTATAGGCTTTTTTTCTGTTTTGAGATATTAGGATTACCTTCTACAACTCTTTTGGTAGTTCTAGGAGGTGAGGGTAAATAGTAATCTTTTTTTCCTGATTCATGAATGTGCAGGTATTGGATCGACCATGAAGAGTGGCATCCTAATCGAAGAGCCAAGGTCTTCCAAGAATGATGCTACATATTTTCATTGGTAATACATTGCACCACACCTTATCTTGGTATGACTGAAATTTGATCGGAACTAGGCATCTATGTTTGATTTGGATAGATGAAGTATCTACCCAGGCCACATTATACAAACTCGGATGGTCTACAAGTGATAGTCCTAAGCACAAAATGGTATCAATGGAGATGGCATTGATGCAGCTACCATTGTCAATGATTACCTTGTATGCCTTATCGCCTGACCAATAAAGGTATGAAAGATAGTGGTCCTGTGCTAGTCTTCACTTTTCTTGGATTGGGTCAAAACACATCTAACCACTCCTAATCGCTCCTCAAGTATTGACTCATTTTGGATAGGGTCATACTCTTCGAAGGTGTCGGCTAATCCTGGGTCGGCAATGTAGACTTTCTCTTCAAGAGCATTATCTAGATTTTCATATTCTTCAAGTTTTCCTATATGTAGTGCTGTGATGGACATTGACTAGCCACGTGACCTATTCCATTACACTTGAAGTATTGAACCTTAGAACTAATTCCTTGGGAGTCTCTCCTATAATTTCATTTCTTTTCTCATTCCTTTTAGTTGGTAGGGTCGTAGATGGGGGTCGACTACCAGGGCCTAACTCATGTTAGGTTTTGGACCAGTTGGGGCTTGACTCATGCTAGATCTTGGACCTAAAATTTCTAGTCTAGGAGAATCAGGTCTACGGGTGATAGGCATCTTCGGGAATCTCTCATGATCCTAGATTAGTTGATATGCTTGCTTTAAACTATAGACCTCTCTCATAAACAATTCTCTTTGGATATCCTCTCTTAGGCTAGTTCTAAATAGAGATAAGGTGACAAATAGATCCTTATTCACATTATAATGCATAAGATATTTCTTAAATTTGTCAATGTAATCATTGACAAACCGGTACCCCGGGTCAGCCTTTGCCATTGGTCCAGGAGTCGCTGTTGATATGATGTAGGGGATATTTTTCACGAAGCTTATCCTTCATCTCATCCTATGTTCAAATGGGATCCTCTCCTATGAGTGGCTAATCACTGGATATTATGCCAATACAATTTGGCTTGACCCAATAACCTCTTTTGGATAAATCTTACTTTCCTATTCTCAGACATTTCATACCAATTGAAATAATGATCTATATCAGCTTCCCAGTCAAGGTACTCTTTGAGATCTAGGTGACCTACAAAACTCAAGACTTCAACCTTAACACTTTCCATGATACGATCATCGTGGTCGATCGAATTACGATAAGGTTGAAATGTTTGATGGCGACCCATATCGAAACTTAGATAATCGTATCGATCCCTAGGGTCATTGACGGGCCTCATAACCCAGGTAGTTATTTCGGTCTCTAGGATCTGTGACTCTTAATGAGGAGTTCCTAACAGGATGGTTTGTGTTCACTAATTGTTCCTCTTCGAGGGCTCCTATCCTTGCATCTAAGGAACCTAACTTGCCATCGATTGCTTCAAGTTGACCAATAATTTCCTATAGAGCAGCTTCTAAATTGGGATCCATTTTATTACCTAAGTGGAAAGGTTCTACTTGGTATTTGATCCCTGACCTAGTTGTAATGCACTGGTTTTGGAGGTGAAGTAGGTTTCAAGGGTATACAGGTTTTTTTAGATTTTTTAATTTTATTTTCAATCAAGGGATACAAATAAATCAACTCCATCCTAGGGTTACCTAATTCTAGATAGCTCCTAACTATTCCAAGCCTGCCTTCGAGCACTCCAAGTTCGAACCAATTTACTAAATTAGCCAGGTAAGTGTAAGATTAACGGGGGTCCCCCCATTGCTTTCTTTAAATACCAATTAGATTGGCTAGGTCAGCGAACAAAACTAATAAAATAACTGCTTTTCTTCAGGACTAAGATTCCTGAACCACTTTTCTAAACATCAATTCAATGATCGAAACTAGCTTGGTATATTATTAGGTATTCTTGTCCTAATGAGCTCGGATATCCCTAGGGTCAGCATCTAATTGATTTTAATTTAAGATTTAGGTCAATGCAGATGAGGGTGGTGATTTGTAGGCTAAGGATAATCAACTCTCCACCTTATCTGATTAAGGGATTAATGCCCTTAGATTAATTATGAAAATGCAATGCATCAAATAAGATATCCAAATAATATACTTGATCAATTTTATTTATTTATTTTTTAATTATTCTAATGCAAATAATTTAAATACAAATAAAATATAATTAACCCTAACCTGACCTTACTCTGATACCAAAAACTGATGCGGGACGGATCAACAACTCCTAGACCTAAGGACCCTCTAAAGAGATCAGTGAATAGATTAACTAAGTAATTAAAGTTAATTATTAGCAGATAATCAAAGCAGGTAAGAATTAAACTAAAAATGGTCAATCAAGATTAGGAACCAATCTAGGAAGTGACCCGATCGGCATGCTCAATCAAAATTCTAAGAAATTGGACCGTTGATCATTAAGAATGATCACTAGGTTAGGGCTAACCAATTTCAATGGAATTAGATCTAACTAAATTAAAGATAGAAAAATTAAATCAGTCCAGCAATTGATCAATTCCTATGCTAATTAACGATGATTTCTTACTCGAACATGGAATGTCACGATTCTCGGAAGAAGGAGATCATCCTAGAGCCGGTCACAAATTCAGGCCAATGGTCCACAAGCGAGGAGGATTAGAAGCCATCGGATCTAGATCACCAAATACAAGGGGTTCAATCAATCACATTCATAACTTAAATCAAAATTAAATGACCAAATAGTAAAGAAACTAATTCAGCCCAATAATCCCAATGCTTTGAGATCTGCATATAAAATTGATCTGCTCGGAAGTTTGTGCACCAATGATCTTTGGGGATGCTTTGAGATTTGTGTGGGGTCTCCTTGCTTTCACGTTCGTGTAAAGCCTCGGATGCTTCATAGTCATGAAGAAACTAGGAGAAGGAGCTTTGAAGGGGAGGAGGATGACCAAACCAGCGATCGATTTTGGAGGAGGCATGGCAATAGGGAGAGGGTGCTGGTGGAGTGGCCGAAAGTGAGTCGGCGATGATGTCAATCTCCGGATGCACGATGAGGGCGAGTGTCGAGAGAGTCCGGCATCGTTGATGGCTGCAGGTGATGGAGGTCTTCGATTGCTGGTAGGGAGAAGGGAGGAGATCCGATAGGTGGCATCGAGCGGATCTAGGGCTGGGTGGTTCTGGTCGGTGGTGACCAGCGACAGGGAACGAAGAACCATGGTGGAGATGGGTATCATGGATGATGGGATCATCAGAGGGGATGGATTCGGAGGAGATTGGCATCGTGGTCGGCTTGGTCGAGGCTCTTCCAATAAAAAAATTCATGATAATGCCTCTAAGACATAAGAAAGTATAACCTTGCAACTATTACCTAGGTAAAGTGACTCGTTAGTGCTTGCAACTATTTCGTAATGATGGTATGAGAAGCTGACTACTCATGAGAGGTCAATATCTTATTCTTTAATTCTATTGACTGAAAAACTAAGATCGAGATCGAGGTGTCATCATAGTCATCACCGATAACAAAAAAAGATGGCAAAGAGCATTTCTACCATGAAGTCCAGATGCAAAGTGGTTCTCCAAAATCCAAAAGCAAAGAAAAGCAAGGCTATGAACCATCTTCAAGTAAAGCTAAGTAGTTTAACCATGAGATAGGGTAGAAGGTGTTTCTCCACCTTCAGTTTTGATTTAGTAGGAACCAAATCTCCTAAATAAGAGGAGCCTTGATCTAGGAGATTCCTTAGACTTGATATAGACTACTTTGACTACTGCAAGTAAGAGATGGATAGGATTTAAGAGTAAGATCCGTCATATTAGGAAGTCGATTTATGAGCTAAATTTTAGAAGGCCATAACTTAGTTATATAATATCTAATTGAAATGATCTTTTTTTTAAAAAAAATGGATATCTTGTTAAGATTTATAACTTCTTGGTTAGTTCTTAAAAGGACTAGATCATGCCAAAACTCTATCATTTTGATCTCAAAATAGATTGGTGAACTAAAATTTTTCTTTTTGAAAAAGATTTTGACAATAAGTTATCTTTTAATTCTTGAAGAATTAGTTGGAATAACAAAAGACAAAATTTATGTTGAAGTTAGATCTATCTCCAACAAATTTTATATAATTTTATGATTTTTTATATTTATCATATTTTTAAAGATCTCTTGTCACAAAGATGGTAAAATATGATCCGACCAGCCATCCTGACCATATTCGATATACTTTAGATAGGTTTAGGTTTGCACTAAATGGGTTTGGGTCATAAATGATCGGCCCATTTAACATATTTATTATATCGATTGGGTTTAGTTTTTAATCTCCCGACCTATATAACCTATATAACATGTTTATCATATGAATTAGGCCAGCACATATACCATTAAAAATTTAATACCTATCATATTTAAATCAAAACTAGCTGCTATCCATTTGAGATTCAAAACTAAAATTTAAAAACTTAACAATCGCCTGTGACCCACCTAAATTTTGATAAGCTTTTAAAGGATTTTTTTATCGATCTGCTACAATAGCATCTCCTCCTCTCCTATCCATTGCCCCCTCCCTGAAACCCTAGCTCCTATATCTTCCATCTCTACCACAACCTTCATGCTGGTGACCAATGTCCTTGCGTCCAAGCTCGCCACCCTCCTCGACTCCTAGCCCTCGACATCTACTTCATGGCCTTCCGCAACGAGCAATCGACCGGATATGGCACCTCCATCTATAACTACCTCATCGGCTACCTTGGTGTCTTCCTCATCATCTTTAACCCTGGTTGTGAGGCTACATCCATGGCCTCTCCAATGCTACCACAAACACCTGGCCATTCAGCATGATCTCCGACTCCTGTGACTAGACCAACTTCGGGAAGGGTAATTTTTCATGAGGTTGACCATGTGGCGATCATGAAGCCCTTCATCAAGCATGCCACCAAGCCTACCCATGTCTCCCAAATTCCCTACCTATTTAAGCTATTGAGGAGGCTAGAGAGATTGGCGATGGCGGAGCTATAGAGAGGTGGCCGAAAGCAAAGAGATGGTTGAGGTGATGAGGCATGAGAACAAGATCAAGGTGAAGAGGTGGCTGAAGAGGTGGGGGCTACGGCAGTAAGGCCTAAGAATGGGATAAAGGGCGAAGAGGGAATCGGAGATGTTGGGGTTGCCGAGAGCAATGATGCAGCCACCAGAATAGGTAGAGCGGAACCCCCTTCTTTGTAATTTTCATTCTTTTTTTTAAAGTGGATTGGATGACTCGGTTAACCAGGTTGGCTGTCTTGGATTTGAACCAGTTAATAAATGGGTTAAATGGGTTGGATTGAATTGTTGACATTGCTAACATAAAAACAAAAAAAAGGCAACTCCTCTCTCCCCCCTCCCCGCGCGCGCAATCCGCACACATGCCACACGCAGGTCCATGCATTTTCATTTTTTCATTTTTATTTTATTTATTTTTAATTATTTTTTTTTAATTATTTAATTAATTTTATATTTAATTTTATAACTGCTGTAATGGCTAGTTGAGAGCTTTTGGAGAATTTTCTTTGTAGTTTTGAGCCTATAAATAGGCCTCTATCCCAGTCCTGCAAGACATCTAAAAAAAAATCCTAAGCTCTCCCTCTTTTTATTTTTCTATCTAAAAATTTCCAAAATTCTTTTTCTCCCGTTTTGAGATTTTTGGACAGAAGACGGGCTGATCAGTGTCCGTTCGAGATCATACCACCGATGGACATTGAGATTTCCAGGTTGTACCTTGGAAGAAAGCGTGTGGCCCATCAGTCTTCACACGAGAAGGGGACCAAATCTCCTTCAAGACAGTGGATTATCCGCCTTACAGGCCAGACTTCCTAACTTTATTTTATTATATTTATAATTAATTTATTACACAAACTTTGTTTTGCCACACACACTACAAAAATAATTTTAGATATTTTTAAAATTATATAAAATACATATAGACATATATTCTCATGTATTAAATATCAACGGTCTAAATGAGATTTTATAAGCATTTTCGTATAGCACACACGGTTGCACAGGGAAGGTTAATTTTTGTCCCCTGATAGTATAAGGCCTTTTTTTTTAAAGCAAGCCTAGTGATCGATCCTAACAGCATAGACTCTTGGTGAACATAGAATCTATGCATCAAATGCATATGTACTAGCCTGGTACCATGCACAATCCTTTAGGCAGTCTCAAGCAAATATCGATTATTAGATAATTCCAGTGAGGTCTACAATCAACCACACCATCAGCCTTCCTTGACATCCAAAAGATAGCAAAAAAAAATGGACATTAATTACAAATGGGCACTTGATCCTTCTACAATGTTTAACTACAATATAGTGTTTCCATCATTTTCCATGAGAAATTTAGAATATATATTTTTGTCGGACAATGGCTGATGAAAAATAATGTACTACATATGTCATATACTTTAGAACATTTACAACTTGATGCATTCAATTCACTATCAAATTATGAAAGGAATATAAATGAAACAAAAAAGGTAGGCAAATTCAAAAATCCAATACTCAGATACTGAAAACCCAGTAACACAAAGAAATATGCAGATAAAGACAGCCCTTTCACTTTTTCCAACCAAATGATATTCTGTTAATCACCAAATGAAACCCGAATAGCCAAAATGCCCAAAGTAAGAGATATCAAACCTTTTTTTTTCTGATTAATGTACACAATCAATAAAAGTGACAAACATGATCAATCAAGGATCATCATCAAAGGAGCCATGTAAGCCATTTGTGCTAGTAGTGATATATATATAACTAGAAGTTTTAGAAGGCAACTGAGGACTATCTAACTGAAAGATATGGTAACATCCAGAAATAATTTGAAATTTTGCATGAACTGAAACTTAAGCAGAAGAAATCAAGTGATTGAAATCAAACAATGACTAAGAAACAATCATTCATCTGGTACCTGTAATCATATGTCAAAGGCTCCCCAATTTTTATTTTTTTTTAAAAAAAACGGTGATCAGTCATAGCATGATCTGGGGGGAAAATAATTTCTTGCTGTACATGTAAAGCCTAAATCAACATTTCCCAAGATCCAACTAGCTTTGGAAATATTGTTGAAAAACATACTGAGCAGAAATTTCAAATACCACTTCTCTAGTTTACATAACAAACGCATACCACTTCTTTGAAAATATTCTCTAGTTTTTGACAATTGTAATTAATGTTTTGAAACATTATGATTCTCCTTCTTATTATTCTTCTTTATATTATAATAATAAGATACCTATTACATATTTGTCTTGACGCATGATCATAAAATGTCAATAAAGTCTAGTGCCTAGTCATGCCACTGAACATTTTTTGTTTGAATTTAAGATAGTTGTTAGAGAATGAGTGTTCAACACACCCACACCTTGTTGCCATCATATTAGGATCAAAAGATCTGGTATAATCCGAGGACTTCTCTTCTGGCTAATTTATGTTCTGGTATAATCCGAGGACTTCTCTTCTGGCTAATTTATGTTCTGGTATAATCTGAGGGCTTCTCTTCTGGCTAATTTATGTTCTCATATTTATAGATGTATATTATCTTGTTGCATGTTTTAAATTCATGCTTGTTTTACTATTTGATTATTTAGCGAGTGTATGCTTTCCTCTATTATCTTATTTTGAATATAACCATGTATGTTAAAACTATTTTTTATTTGAAATGTTGTTATTATTGAATTTTACTAAAATATCTTGTTCTAACATTATAAAAGTGAATACAGTGTTACAACAAATTTCTTGATTATCTCTTGTACTGGTTTCGAGTATCGATGCCTCGACATGTTTTGATGCTTACATGATTAATAAGAATTAAAAGATTAATAATAGCAAGATATTTTTTTTTAAAAAAAGGAAAACTCTACCGTTCACCTTGTTTCTATCCACAAAATGTGGGAGAAAATAAAACATCCTGGCAAAGACCTCGAATTTAATTTTCATAAAAGAGTTTCTATGTTGTACCTTTATGTTTTTCTATGTTATACTTGCCTATGTATATTGTTTCGTTAACTGCATCCATTCCATTTATACATTCATAAAATTGCATATGGTATTCTCCATATTTACTTTCATTTCAAATATCATTATTTTGGTAAAGTTACGTGAGAGAAAGAATACCAAAAAAATCTGGCAAATTTTTTGACTAAAGAACTTTCGAAGGCTGACAGTATCTGAGACATCGAGACGGATGAAGCTTAAGCCCATATATTAGTCACTAGAGTGGATCCCTTCCGTCATGGCAACCCCATGGCTAAGGTTCAAAGAAAAATGATCTCTGAGGTGACGTCTAGGAATATCATTTTTAGGAGTCTGTCTCCACCCCATCCGTATGGTGGGTGCTCTATTATGATGGCTAGGTTGAGCATAGCTCTTAATAGATCCAAGGCTGTAAGTTCAGCGAAAAACGATTCCATCGCATGTATCCTTGAAGGATCTACCTTAATGAGAGTGGTCGTGAGGCCACAACTATGGGACCCGGGCGAATCCCTGGTAACTCTAATAAAAATCAAGACAAGCACATGGCTTATATAGCACTACCCCGTATTATGATTAGCTCATCTTTATACTATATATATTTTATATATAATACAAATTCAAACCTAGAAGGCACTTACACTAAGCAAAGTAAAAATCCAAAAATTTTATATTATTAATTAAGTTTAATAATATTAAATTTTTATCTTTTTTGTTTTTTTAGGGATTATTGACGTTGCTAACTTAAAAACAAAAAAGGCAACTCCTCTCTCCCCCTCCCCTGCATGCAACGTGCATGATCCGCGCGCATGCCGTGCACGGGTCCGTGCATTTTCATTTTTTTATTTTTATTTTTTTATTTTTAATTATTTTATTTTTAATTATTTTTTTAATTATTTAATTAATTTTGTATTTAATTTTGTAACTGCCATAATGGATAGTTGAGGGCTTTTTGAGAATTTTCTTTGAGATTTTGAGCCTATAAATAGGCTTCTATCGTAGCCCTATAAGACATCTAAAAAAAAATCTTAAGCTCCACCTCTTCTCTATTTTTCTATCATAAAAATTTTTTTAATTTTTTTTTCTTCCACTTTGAAATTTTTGGGCTAAAGATGGGCTGATCAACGTCCGTTTGAGATCGTGCCCCCGACAGACGTTGAAGTTTTTGGCGTCCGAGTTGTATCTTGGAGGAGAGTGTGTGGCCCATCAGTCTTCGCATGAGAAGGAAGCCAAATCTCTTTTAGGTCAGTAAATCTATCCGTCTCTGAAGCCAGACTTCCTAACTTTATTTTATTATATTTATAATTAATGTGTTACACAAACTTTGTTTTGCCATATACACCAAAAAATATTTTTCAAATATTTTTAAAATTACATAAATATATACATAGACATTTATTTTCCTGTGTTAAATATCAACACGAATAACTTGTTTATTAAACAGGTTGAGTTCAGGTTTCAAAACCTGACATATTTAATAAACATGTTATATTGAGGTTCGATATTTTCTAATTTGATCCATTTCTAACCTAACCAATTTATACCTGATCAACTAAATTACTACCTTTACCTAATTCTATTTAAGCTAGGAAGGGAGTCCAATCCAATTTATTTAATGATAGATATTTTTCTAAGAAATAAGAAAAAAGTCGATCCAAATTATATAAACGTGGATCTCATTATTATAGATATAAATTATATACCTTAGTTTATAGTACGAAAAACTAATCAATAAAATAAATAAATATTTAAGCCTTATCATTTTTTTTTTTTTAAAGAGATTCAAGTAAAATAAATTGAAAAAATAAATTATTCCTGATCGGATCAATGAAGATGGCAGAGAGGTAGACGGTGGTGGAGGGGGCGAAGGAGAGGGGAGGAAATTGATAGTTGAAGAGGCTAGCGTAAGAGGAGGCAAAGGAGATAAGGATGGAGGTGGAGGAGAAGCGGGGAGGGGAGGAAGCGGTGGCAGAGGGGTCTGATATGGGAGGAGACCGAAGGTGATCGGGATGGGGGAGAAGGACGATGCTTTTCTTAAAAAAATTATGAGTATCCCGATGGTAATGGGTTGAGATTATAATTCCTTCATTACTATCTAAAGAACAGCC
Organism: Areca catechu; assembly: GCA_021397845.1. Classification (NCBI taxonomy): domain Eukaryota; kingdom Viridiplantae; phylum Streptophyta; class Magnoliopsida; order Arecales; family Arecaceae; genus Areca; species Areca catechu. The sequence goes on from CM038040.1 coordinate 38,434,663, forward strand.
AAGATGTTTTATATCTTCCTATAAAATATATCTAAGAAACACTTTAGCTATTCACTAACCTTTATCATACTGTGATAGAATTTTTTTGTCGCTAAAAAATCATAAATTTTGTGATCTCCGGCATCACTAAATTTCAAAGATTTTAAAATTTTACATAAATGTTGTTTAGTGACCAAAATTTTGCATCATGAATTGTTACAATTTTGGTGAAATAAATATGCTTTTGTGTCCAAACCGGTATTGCCGAACATTTTAGTGATAAAAAATATTTTATCAAAATAATTCATTGGTAAAAGTGTGAAACCAAATTCCGGCACTTTTGCGCTATTGAAGTTTTTTTGGTTTTTTCGGTAGACTATCTTTGTTTAAAATTTGTTGCACATCCTTTTATTGGTTAATTTTCTTTTGCCCAATCTTGTTTTCTTTCAAACAATAAAATTTATCTATAATTACTATCTGGTGACAAAAAAAAAAAGCATTCACAATAATTTCAAAATATTTTTGTCATTTTTTTAATCAACTGTCTATTTATCTTAGGCTTGCGAATAAGTTGTGTCTGATCAAGTCCCGAGTTGATATACTTTCATCATCGAGTCTTGATTTTGGACTCGGCCCGGCCTATTGCCTGAACAAGTAGGTAGAATATAATATAAAAGGCTATTTGTGATAAAAATTTGATTCAAGAGCTTATTAAATCTGGTTTAAAATAACAATTGTATAAGTTACATAAGGAGAAAAATATTACACGATTCATGCTCACTATTCGATGAATTAGGAAAGAAAATAGGTGTGTATATTTGAACTAATAAAACACAGCATGGTTAATACTCTATCGTCAATAAATGTTGATTGAACGAGATTCCTTAGGGAAAAGGAAGAAACTGTACTGTATACGTTTGGCTGCAAGAAAAATCGATGGAAAATAAAAAAAAAAAAAAAAATTATCTTTTTCATGGAAATGGTAAAGTTATCTAAAAAAAAAAAAAATTATAAACTTTTCCAATTTACTAATTTTCTAATGAAACAGATAAATATAAAACTAGATTTTTCCAAAAAAAAAAAAAAAAAAGTTTCCTAAGCAGTTTTATGGCATCCAAAAACTGCTATCCAATAAGGAAAAATTAGTGGAGCCTGGCATTAAAGTTTTGGAGGTAGGAGGAATGGTGGTAATGAATCTTCTCCGATCCAAAGTTTAAGAAATTTTCTAAAATCTACCCATGAATGAATTGGCTGCACCGCTTTTTAAAACTTGCCATGTACCTTGATGCGATGGATTTCTTTTGGTAAAGTTTTTTCTTTTTAAATATATTAATTAATAGAAAGATGTATGACACCGATGGGCTACTCATCAATGTATTTTGATGCCCTATAAGCAGGGTATCTTCTGAAGGATGAGGTACCATCCAGCCATGCCAAAATTGCCTGTGAAATTATACCGTTTATTTACAAACCTTATATATACGTATTTTTATGTTCAATTTAATTTTAGATAGGGAAAATATTTGATGACATAAATTTTTAGTCAGCAAAAATAGAAATCCTTAGGAAAGACAAAATTGGAAGGTTATTCAATTATATGTCCAAACTATTTTGGCAAGGCTTTATATTAGTAACTAATAAAAATAATTATTTTTATAAATTAAATAAAAAATATTTTAAATAAAGATTAATTATTTATTATTTTTTAAATTAATAGTCACAATACCATAATAATTTTATGAAAGGGCTACGTATCAATTATATAATAAAAGAGAATGCAAAACTCTCACTATTAGATATAACAGGAGTCAAATATATATATATATATATATATATATATATATATATATATATATATATATTATCGTAGATGAAGTAATGTTGCCATTAAATTTTTCTACATCAGTATGTTATTGGTATAAAAATATACATTCCGTATGGTATTTGTAATTTGTAAAGCGTCGAGTTGGTCATCAGGGATTAAATGGAAATCTTATATTCTCTCCATCAAATCTATCATTGTTTACTTTGGTTCCCATGCGCTTTTTCATTCTCTTCCAAGGATAAATTATTAGTTACAACGGTAGTTATCATCAAATGAAGTTTTAAAAAAAATTTAAAAAATAAATTTAAAATAATTAATTATAATTAAATATATACTTTATTTTTATTTTTTATTTTAATAAAAAACTTTAAGGTTTTGAATCATTAAATAATATGGTGAGATTTTATTTGATGCAAAATCCAACGGTAGAAAATGGGCTCCAGTGTTTTTTTTTGCCGCACCTCAAGTGATGCCCTTTATCATTCTGCATGAACACGTGGCTATTTTTCATTGGCTAAAACGACTTGAACGGATCCGAATAGCTTCTTTAGATATAATCTCAGCCGTTGGATTAGGCACCGTCCTCGCGTTGTGGGAAATAAATCACTAGGCGGGCCAATTCCGCGAGTTTCAGAAGTCCCGCCGTTTCTCCCGCCAACCCGAAAACCCCAATCTCTCTCTGGGTCGATCGGTCGCCGTAGTTCGTCCCTTTCAAAAGGTATGCTTTCGTCCATGGCATTCGGATTCAAAGCTTTCCAAGGTTTCAGAAAAGAAATTGATTCGACCTGTTGGGGCTGTGGGCTTCTGGGGTTGCAAAAAGTTAAGTTAGGGTTCAGGTTTTATGCTAAGAAATGGGAAGATTAAGGTCGTTTTTCTTTTCTTTTTCATGTCCAGGTCGGTTGTTTGTTGATTAGATGTTTGCCAGAAATGTTGCGTTGATAAGGTTGTAGGTTTTTTTTAAAAGATTTAGATCGATTTGAGATTTAAAAAATTACTTTTAAACTGATTCTAGAGTTTCTGATGAAAAAAAAAATCATCGTTTTTCCGGAGGTTGCTGCGCTTTATTTGCTTTCTGAGATCAAATGTTTATTTTTTCTTATGCCTGGGTTTTTTCTTGCGAACAGACGCGACTACTGGGTGCTCATTTGGCTGATTTGATGCGAAGATTGGGAGATTAAACTTTCAATCTGCCTTTTAATTTTTTAAGGGTTGTAGCGTTCTGGAACAATGGACAGGAGAAGAAAGGAAGGCAATATCCAGCTGTAGATACAAGGATAAACTAGAGCTTAAGAAGAAGTTTTCTTCCTGTATTGCATGTGAAAAGAGAAAGTTACCCTTCCAGAAAATAGCATCATCGAGAATATAGAGATGAAGTCTGAAATGATAGATGGTGCGACAGACTCCCTGTCTCCCAAAGTCTCCTCCTTGGACAAACAAAGTGTTTTGGAAGGTAATAATATAAGGGATGGAAAAACGGGTTCTGGAATTAAGGTGGAGACAGAGGAAAATGGTGTAGTTTCAGTTTCTTGCCAAGCTTCCTGCTTGGAGAGAGGTAGCGGTTCAAAAGGTCAAGACGTTGGGCTCCTAAAACTTGGCAACGAGAAAGAGTTTGGTCCACTGACCCCGTGCATGGATAGAGAAATGGTAGAATTTTTATCGTCCTCTGATCATACTGAGCTGCAGGATGCTGTTCCTGGCTGCCAGACTCCAACTGAAAGCATATTTGATCCATTTGCTCCAGGCCCAGAAGACTTGATGCTTGCTCCAAAAAAGAAGATGATGAGGGAAAGTAAAATCCCTCTTCGCCGGCAGCTAGACTTTGATTCCTGCGATGACTCCTTGGAGAATGTAGAAGCCAATGCCTTTGAAGATGCTGCCCAGGAAGATCGCCTCTTCGAATTGATCTTTAAGTCGTTTTTTGAGCTGATTGTTTCAAGCCAGGCCAACGAGATCTCTGCTGAGAGGTTGCGAGTTGAATCTAATGCTTCCGAAGGTTTCGGGACACCTACTTATTTGTCTTTCCTAGCGGGCATTGCAGAGACATGTCCAGATGCACCTATGAGGCTGCATGCTTCCAAGGCAAGGAGGCTTAGTCCAGATATATGTCGAAAGCTGGATTTTGGAGCTAACTTGAATTGAACCATGTAGCCTTTCTCATGGAAGCCATGGATGGAGGATGGCAAGAAGGACTTCTTTTATAAGTTCTTTTGCTCTTAATGTAAAAATCTTGTTTTGGATACCAGATATTAGTCTCTTGAAAATAAGTGTCAGTTCAGTGTAGTCAGAATGTTGTCATACCCAGTCCGTTGCAGTGGTGCCATGCTCGGATGGGTGTTTTTTCATGGCCGAAGCTTTCGATGTATCTGCTTTGGAGTATCGACATTTAACAGAATCTGTGTCGGCGGGCTTTATTTTGTCGGCTAGCACCAGCAGTAGGATGTCTGATTGTGTCGAGAGCATTGATATTGCTGACTTTAACCAGGATTTGAGGTCATAGATGTTGTTTAATGTGTAGTTGAAATTGTAGATGTCTTTTGCTTTCACCTTTGGAACATCCAAAAATGTTACAGCTCTTCTTGGTGTTTATGGGTATAGCTTTGTTTATGATGTCTGTCCTTTCTAAATTATTCCTTTAGTTTGGAAATTTGTAGCACAATTGCAGATCAGTGTAATATGATGATCATCTCTTGTCATCATTACCTGCTTTTATTATTCTTTATTATTGGTCTGACTTCTAAATGTTTGTTTGTCACTCTTGATTACCATGAATTTACTCTATATGCCTGTAGGTGGAAAGCTGTGCAGGAGTATTATTTGCCAGGTATCTGTTTACATCTTTTTCAAGATGAGTAATCTAAGAGTTATCATGTTGAGGCTGCTGACATGCTAATGAGGACAGCTAACGAGAAATTCTTTGCACACATTTCCAGTTCAGTGTTTATATATATATATATATATGTATCTATGTATGTATATAAAACAGATGAAGACATCCTGCCAATCTTGTTTTTTGGCAACAATCCTGTTTGAAGCACTTTGTTGTCCCTGTTTTAGTTGTAGAAGATGGTCTATTGGTTTCTTGCATAGAAACATGTGCAGGCTGTGTAATGATCGGTGAGCTTTAGCTACTAAATGTGCAGTGCTACTCATATAAACCCTTTGAAGTTGTTGAAAAGCCTCACGTTCTTCTTGGAATAATAAAGCTTTATGCAATGGGAGATGCTAAAAATATTTCAAAACTCGAGTTGTCCTGCTGCATCAATCAACTTATCAATGTGAGGTTGAAGTTGGTTCTTTGGTGGCATCCTCTGGTGCATAGCTTGTGATTTTGAGCAATTTAACCGAGTAATTTGATCATTGAATATAAATACTGTTTATCTGGTTTCTTAATGTTGTTTTCGGGTTTCTTTTTATATGCATTTAGATACGATCTTATATGAATCCTTCTATTGTAAATTCATGGCCTTCAATTTTTTATTATAATTGGATGTTTTTGGGAGAATGACATGCATCATATAAATACCAAAAGCAAGTTCATAGTCGGAATTTCCTTTAGGCATTTGTACTGATTCGAAAATGAATCTTAGAGAGGCTAAACATAACCATTAAATGGATCAATGGCACTTCTTGGAGGAGCTGGCAGCCCTTTTATGGGTTTTGAAATGTAACCTCTCACTTCCATGAGTTTCATATGACTAAAGTTGGGCTGCGATGTGGAGCTTGTGTTTGAATTTTGCCAAAAGATGCCAATATGCCATTTGACTTGGTCAGGGAGCAGGCTGAAGTCAAGCATAGGGAAGTGGACTCCAGCTCCATCTTCCAGCTGCTCCTGATGAAAAATATCCTAAGATATTGGAAGAGTGATGCAATGATCTGTAATGTTCTGGTTTTGGGAGTACATGGGAGTTGGAACAGGAAGACTTATCTTGTTGCTGTACCTTATATATGCGAATTGCGATGATCTTCTGCAAGCCACTATATTATTCTTTGTAATATCTGGATCAGAAAACCTTTGGTGAATGTGCATGGATACGTTTGAACAGAAAGTACACGCACATACATATAAATAATCATGCAGATATTTTTACATCTGGACACTGTTAATTTTTGTTTAGTTTGATTACTTGTTTCTATATTGAATCATTGGAGTCGAACAGGAGAACAAAACTAATGGCAAATTTCTGACTTTTTATCAAATATAGATACTGGGAAGTAAAGTAGTACATGGAGAACAGGTGCTAGTTAACCATTTGCAGTGATTAATTGTTTTGAAAGCAGAAAATAAAGATATACAAATGATCAAAAGGAGCTAAGGAAATCAAGGCAAAATGTTAGTGTTTATGTGCATGTATTAGGGATAAAACTAGTATGGATAATATTTGATCGGATCTGATTTTGTATTCGAAATTATTTAGATATTAGACCTGTCAATGTGGGCTGGTCCGGCTCGGCGCGGCCTTAACCTACATGGGCTGACATTATATGAGCCGGGCCCGGTTAGGCCCACTTGCATAAATGGATCATGAAAACCTGGTCCTATATAGGCCATGGGCTAGGATCGGGCCAGCTCACTTGCATTTCCCTCTTCCCAAATCACCCCTCCCTCAAATCAAAAGCTTCTTATCTCTTTTCTGCTATGGAGATTGACAAGCCTGAACAGGCAATAGGATCCATTGCAAAGATGGTAGAACCACCGAGGATTCGACGACTAGACGAGTTAATGGTGAACCGGATTGTAGTAGGAAGGTGATCTAGTGGCCTGCATCGACTATAAAGAAGCTAGTGGAGAAGTGAGAACAACCTTGATGTCGGGGCCACCTCCATCTTCGTTGTCATTAAGGATGGCGGGCGACGGTCTTAAGCTCATTTAGGTCTCGGACAATGGATGCGGTGGTGGAGGAGGAAGAGGACCTAGCCCGGAGAGCCCGTCTGGCAGGCCAGCATCCCCACTAACGGCCTGACCCCTGTTTCTGACCGTCTGACAATCCACTGAGAGAGTAAAAAAAAGAAGATTGAAGACTCACCATCCAAGGCCATGTTCATTGCTGCTGACTTGTCACATGCTACAATTGCTTCTCTCTCTCTGCCCCCTTGTCATTGCCAGCACCTGATATTCTTTTCTCCTCTACTAGATTGCTAAAGCCCCCTAAGTCTCAAGTGAATCACTGAATCGGAATAAAAAAGTAAGATCGCCAGAAAAACAAACAGGTGGGGGTTATAATATTTAATTTTTTTAAAAATATATTTTTATTTTTGGCCCATGGACTCATCCGGTCCTAATCTTATTGGGCCCATGGACTACAAGGGCCGGGCCAAAAATCCCGGTTACATACATAGGCCAAATTTTTTCAGCCCAGTCCAACCCATTTATAGGGCCAAATGGGCTGGCCTATAGGCTCTAGCCCATTTTGATAGCTCTATTAGATATGGATAGAAATTTGAGCATTCGACTAATATCCGTACTCGTATCCATATCCGTATAAAAAAAATGATATGGATATGGATATACAACTATCAGATCTGTATCCGAATATCCAATTATACTCATAATCCTATTTAATTTTATATAGTACTCATTAACTATTTTTTAAAAAAATGTAAGTATATTAACATGATATTAACTTGATTTATCCTTTACTTAGTAATATCTTTGATTTTATAAGCATATAATTCAATTATCTGACTTATATTTATATTTTTAATATTCGATTTGTATTCATATTCATTTAAAATAAATATGGATTTTAATTTTTATATCCGATTAATATTTGTATCTATATCTGTACTCGTCAAACAAAATAAATATGGATATGGATACACTGGTATTTATATCTAATTTAGTTTCAATCCTAGCATGAATGTATATTTGTATTGGTTTATCTTCCTATTGAAATAAAAAAAATATGTTAATTATGTTACTAGTTACTGGACTTTAGGTTCCCACACCTTTATGATAGTATAGGAATCCTTGCTCAAGTGAATTACATCAGGAATATTTGCTTATTGTTGTAAATGCTGCACTCCTTCGTACTAGTCTTTCTGGTCCTGATTTGCCTTGTGTTTGACTTTGTTGCCGACCTTACCGCTGTAGCCTGCTGCTATGATTGGCACCGGATTACAGTTTCCTTTGCTATGGAAATCCAACGCTCCCGGACCTGCAAAACGAGATTAGAAACCCGGGCCGGGGATTCCGATGGGGACACTCCGACGGTCAAGTTAGAGAGCGGTAAAGTGGAACAGATCTACTAAGATGAATCCCTGCTGGGTCTCCGTGCTTAGAGGAGTTTTTGATGAGAAGATGAGTGAGAATGAGAGGGATTAGCACTCCGGTTCCTGCAACCGGGTTTGTCGAGCTTGTTCCTGCGAGTTTCTTTGGAGCTTCTGTCTTAGAATCGCCTCCTCTCTCAGTGCGTGCGTTTGCCCTCTCGATTGCTTACCTTTTCCCTCGCCCGTTGGTGCCCCTTTTAGGTCGTTGGATGCTTTGGTGCCTCGATTCTTCCCCCTGGGGAGGCCTTGGAGGTCAGCGACACTTACTGTCTGTTTTCCTGAGGTCGTCTCCCCTTACGGTTGGGAGTTAAGTGGTGAGCCCATCTTGTCTGCCATGCAGTCACGAAAGGGGAAACTTGGCAAGGCCTTGATCCTCGCGAAGGCACCCTCGGGCTCGAGGCGTTGACCATGGCTCTCCCCTTTTGGAGTACCAGGTCACCGGCCGCTGGATCAGGTACCTCGAACAGGGTGTCCTTCCTAAACTGATGTAAACGAGGTTCCGTGCATCGTTACAGATCTGGGAGCGCCGTACTGAACACGCCGCCATGTGCGCGCCATCCTCAGCAGCATCCTCGGGGCTTGCGCCCTCGGTCCTTCCATGCTCCGTGGAGAAAGCTCGACTTCGGCCGAGGTGGACCCCTCCTAGGTCGACACCTGGCGAAGGGGCAAAGGCAAGCTCGACTTCGGTCGAGGTGGACCCGTCTGGGGTTGCCACCTAGTGGAAGGAGCAGAGATGCCATGCTCGACTTCGGTCGAGGTGGACCCATCTGGAGGTGCCACTTGGCGGAGGAGCAGAGGTAGGCCCATTTCGACTGAGGTGGACCCCTCCTGGGTCGACACCTGACGAAGGGGCAGAGGCAAGCTTGACTTCGACCGAGGTGGACCCGTTTGGGGGCGCCACCTGGCGGAAGGAGCAGAGATGCCAGGCTCGACTTCGGTCGAGGTGGACCCATCTGGGGGTGCCACCTGGCGGAGGAGCAGAGGCAGGCCCACTTCGACCGAGGTGGACCCCTCCCGGGTCGACACCTGGCGAAGGGGCAGAGGCAAGCTCAACTTCGGCCGAGGTGGACCCGTCTGGGGGCGCCACCTGGTGGAAGGAGCAGAGATGCCAGGCTTGACTCCAGCCGAGGTGGACCCATCTGAGGGTGCCACCTGGTGGAGGGAGCAGAGGTAGGCCCACTTCGGTCGAGGTGGACCCCTCCTAGGTCGACACCTGGCGAAGGGGCAAAGGCAAGCTCGACTTCGACCGAGGTGGACCCATCTGGGGGCACCACCTGGCGGAAGGAGCAGAGATGCCAGGCTCGACTCCGACCGAGGTGGACCCATCTGGGGATGCCACCTGGCGGAGGAGCAAAGGCAGGCCCACTTCAGCCGAGGTGGATCCCTCCTGGGTCGACACCTGGCGAAGGGGCAGAGACAAGCTCGACTTCGACCGAGATGGACATGTCTGGAGGCGCTACATGGTAGAAGGAGCAGAGATGTGAGGCTCGACTCGCCGAGGTGGACCCACCTTGGGGTGCCACCTGATGGAGGAGCAGAGGCAGGCCCACTTCGGTTGAGGTGGACCCGTCTGGGGGCGCCACCTGGCGGAAGGAGCAGAGATGCCAGGCTCGACTCCGGCCGAGGTGGACCCATCTGGGGGTGCCACATGATGGAGGGAGCAGAGGCAGGCCCACTTCGGTTGAGCTGGACCCCTTCTAGGTCGACACCTGGCGAAGGGGCAAAGGCAAGCTCGACTTCGACCGAGGTGGACCCGTTTGGGGGAGCCACCTGGCGGAAGGAGCAGAGATGTCAGGCTCGACTTCGATCGAGATGGACCCATCTAGGGGTGCCACCTGGCGGAGGAGCAGAGGCAGGCCCACTTCAGCTGAGGTGGATCTCTCCTGGGTCGACACCTGGCGAAGGGGCAGAGACAAGCTCGACTTCGACCGAGGTGGACCTATCTAAAGGCGCCACCTGGTAGAAGGAGCAGAGATGTTAGGCTCGACTCGCCGAGGTGGACCCATCTTGGGGTGCCACCGAATGAAGGAGCAGAGGCAGGCCCATTTCGGTCGAGGTGGACCCGTCTAGGGGCGCCACCTGGCAGAAGGAGCAGAGATGTCAGGCTCGACTCCGGTCAAGATGGACCCATCTAGGGGTGCCACCTCGCAGAGGAGCAGAGGCAGGCCCACTTCGGTCGAGGTGGACCCCTCATGGATCGATACTTGGCGAAGGGGCAGAGGCAAGCTCGACTTCAATCGAGATTGACCCATATGGGGGCGTAACCTAGCGGAAGGAGCAGAGATGCCAGGCTTGACTCTGGCCGAGGTGGACCCATCTGGGGGTGCCACCTGGTAGAAGAGCAGAGACAGGCCCACTTCGACCGAGATGGATCCCGCCTGGATCGATACCTGGCGAAAGGGCAGAGATGCCGAGCTCGAATCGAAGTGGGCGCGACCGCTAGTCAAGCCACCTGGCAGGAGAGCTCGGAAGATAACGCTACGTAGCACCGCCTGGCGGCCAGCCGGATTGACATATATTCCACGTCATCGATCTTACCATATCAGACTTTATTCTAGTGACTTTGTTGTTTGTACTAATATATTTGTGCAATTTATTTAGGCTTCAGAAGTCTTTCAATTATTTACAGAAATTAAGAATGGTACAAATACAAGATAATTTGCTGAATCTATATGTATGGAACATGTAAATTTGCTGTACACCATATGTCTGCCTTGTTTTCATCCGGGTTCCACTAGGGTGAGGTATGTCCGCATGGCAAGGGGACGTGTTGCCTTTGTTTGACTTTGTTCTCATAATTTTGCAGTTTGTACTAATATATTTGTGCAATTTATTTGGACTTCAGAAATCTTTCAATTATTTACTGAAATTAGAAATAGTACAAATATAAGATAATTTGCTAAATCTACATGTGTGTTCGTAAAAAACATGTAAATTTGCTGTACACCATATATCTGCCATGTTTTCATCCGGGTTCCACTAGGGTCAGGTATGTCTGCATGGCAAGGGGACGTGTTGACAATGGAACATGTAGATAATTCCATTTGTACGTCCTTGGAAGTTTTGCTTTCCTACTTTTGTATGTCCAGATGTGCATGTAAATGTATTATATTTATGCATGTATTATTTTTTTGAATGATTTATTGATTTAGTGGTCTGTTAGATCCTGTAACTTACAAAATTGATTTTAAAGTGAAAATCTGTTTAAATCAAAGTGAACAGTAATGGAATTGGTACCCATACCGATAAAGTATTGCTGGAACAAGACTTTAACAAATTATAGTAGTAATTAAATAAACTAACAAAAAATTTTTAATACATAAAAAATTATACGATACTTATTTGAAATTTTTTTAAAAAATAAAATCAAATCTAAAAATATCAAAATATTATTTTAAGATATATTTTTGTCTCTTATACGAGAATTATCGAAAATATTATCTTAAGATACGATCAGAATTCTTTTACCTATGAACGTGATAGATATGGAAGAAAAAATACTAGAAAAAAAGAAAAGAGAGTAAAAGAAGGGCATAGACTTTAACAATCGAATAGTTAAAAATAATAATTAAATAATTAATTTGATAGTAGAGATAATTTTGAATTTTTTTATATGATGCTGTGCAAAGCGGTTCTGATATAAACGACAAAGGAAATTGGGAAAGAGGAGAGAGAGTATGTGAGAGAGAAAAAGAAAGAGCGGAAAAGAGTGAAAGAGAGAGGAAGAGAGGGAGAGGGCAGCAGAGAGCGAGAGAGGTGGTGGGAGAGAGGGGGGGGGGAGGGGGGGGGGATGCCATCTCTCGAAATGGATCATGAAAACCGAGGGACTTCTATTATTCAAGGCTGATTAGTAAATATCAAGCGAAAAAAAGAGGCCCAGCTTCTGTCATCGAGTATAAAGTATCAACGCTAAGTAAAACAGAACCTAATCAGGTAGAAAAAAGTACCTGTAATTCAGAACAAATGGGTATCCATCCATTCCTTTTCTTTTCTTGTCTGTTTTTCTTCTGCAGATCCTACATCCAGCTTTCTGTAGCAAAATTTTCTCTTCATGCATGTGTTGTTGGGATATTGTATTTCAGAACCTGAATTTTCAAAAACATGATGAAACTGTTTGGTGATGCTTTTGGTATTGTATTCAGATGGACTTGCTTGCTTCATTAACCTACAATTTCAATTTGCACTTCCTTCAAAAGACAAATATCATGCCAGCCATCTTTTTGGCTATCTCGGACATTTGATCAATATGCCAAGGACACGTATTTGATATAAATCTTCACTTGTTTCATGGGAATTATCTAACTTGATTGCTCCATGCTTGGCAGCAGACTTGCAGTAGTCCCTATTCAGGGCATAATTTTCATTCTAGAATGTCATCTGTGCCTCTCTATTTCGAATTTGTTTTCGTGTGTAACTGCTGGTGCTTTTATTACTGGCAATTTTTTTAACAAATCCTCAGCAGGGTAGTTAGTTTTTATGCCTGGAAGCATGCTAATTGTTCATTGCATGACGTAGATTGGGTCTAAGCATTCCTTTCCCCCCCCCCCCCCCTGCCTGATTTAGTCAACAATTGATGCCTTTTTGCTTTTTTGTGTGAGAAATGAGAACATGTCTTCTGGACTGCAACTTCTTGGATGATTGCTTTGTTGCAGAGTTTTCTCATTCAACCGTCGGTGTTGCACATTTTACAGTTCATGTGAATTACTGCCTTCATCTACTCTTTTCATGTACTCTAAATTTAAGTTTATTTGTTGCCTTCGTGAAATTTAATATTTTTGGATGTCACTGTTTCTAATGAGTTGGCTACAAAATTAATGCTCAAGTGGGTTTGTGGCATATGTTTATTTCTGGTTCTGAAGGATATAATTTAGGAGCCTTATGCTCCATAGCAGGGATGTAAAAAAAGTTCATGACTACTTGATGCTTTTGATTACTTTGCAATTGCCCTTCGATATTCTTTCATTTCATCCGAGCACTGTTTGATTCGTGCTGATACTACCAGCATGAATTGTTCAACTCAGTTTTGATCCCATTTGGACCTGGTACAATGACAATCCTTCGGTTATATTCACGCAAGATTTCAGTTAAACAATTATTGCAAAGTGATCACCATCGGCGACTCTTCGATATTTTCTTCTGATTGGAGTTGGGTATTGTTGCTGCTGAATCTCCTGGACCGGGTTCTCTTGACCTGGCTGGAGCCCGTCTCTCAAGTTCTTATAAAGAAGTCTCACGGGTCGTGGTGTTCCGGCGAGGGACATTCCGATGGCTAAGTTAGTGGGAGCCTTAGAGCAACAGAATGGAGGAATCAAACGGAGATAGTTCGTGGAGAAGGAGAAGTACCCTTACCTCTCGGAGTTCCCCATTTATCTTATATAGGCGCAGAATACTACCAGAATTTGTTAAGGGCTAGGCTGGAAATATCCGATCTGCCTTAAGAAGAATTAGGATGGTGGCCAGGTGGTACCGGAACGTGGCTGCGTCGTGGGATCTGTTGTAACAGAATTTCGATACCAGCTGGAAAGGACTTATGGAGCATTCTGATTAGTATGGGCCCGGCTGAAGCAGGTCGGTCAGATCTCAAATGGGTTGGTCGAACCTCAAGTGGGTCGGCAAGACCTCTAGCGAGTCGGTCGGATCTCTGGCCTAGTTCAGAAAAAAGTTGATTAGATATAATAGGCATATATATAACTATGAAAATTATATAACTATGAAAATATCCCCTTTTTTTAAAAATTTATATGATAATTTTCTATCACATTACTGCAGAATATGGAGTTTCAAAGATGAAGGTCCAAAAGTAGTGCATATTTCGATGAATATTGCTCCACTCTCATTTCCATCGCTTTAACTGTTTTGGAAATGGGTGATATATGGTTTGCCAAGGAAAGAAATTATTATTACATTATGCTTGTAAGGCCACATAACTGAATATGTACGAGAGACCACATTTGTATCAATTATCACACATCACTATGACTAAATTATCTGGGTATAGCGCTGTAGAGGATCTCATTTTATTGTTCCAAAGTCGAAACCAATTTGGCTTTTGACGGTCGAACTTCTCCAAAATTTGCTGCTGCACTTGGACACAACAAAAACTTTCTTCTCATCCGTTGGTTCTGCAACCGGATAACGCTACATGATCTTCTGTGTATTGCAGCAGTTTGATGGCCTTTCGATCCAGATACAGTGTCGGGCGCATCCATGCTCATATACGATATTCTCCCAATATCAAAGCTCTGAATTGCGTCAATGCCCTCGCCCCAAGTGGGCATGCATCAGCGTTCATTCCTCCTTTTACCGCGGTGGGGGCGCCTCGGAAGTAGGATTTGCTCCTTGCCGTTCCTTCGAGCTCGCGATTCCCTCCACGTGCAACAGCCAAGAACGACCCTTCCCAGGAGAGGACGTGTAATTGACCGTTAGATCTTTACTTATGCACTCCTAGCCGTCCGATGTATTGGCGCGAACCAGAAAAGAACCCCTCCTTTTCCTCCACCGTGTGCCGGTTTTGGTTTCAGTTTTGAGGCTTCGAGAGCAGCGGAGAAGGCTTTGGTTGACGGATTCCTTATCAGTAGGATCTCCGTTTTCTTTTTTTTTTCCGATTCTTCTTCGATGATATAGTTTTGTTTCTATTCTATACTTATCATTTATATCAAAGTTTGGTAGATCTATCCTTCTCCTTTCTTTTCCATTTGATCCTACTTTGTTCTGGATTCTTTGGCTTTCTGTTGGTTCTTTTACATTTTAGAAGATCTCCAGGGACGAATGGCAGAAGCTGCTGCTGAGGAGACGATCCATGAGTACAAAGGTTCTTCGTCGTCCTCCGATTCTGAAAGTGAGAAGCCCACATCCCCTGGTTCTAAAAGGAAACGATTGTTTGGATGGAAGGAACCGGTGCATACCGTCCTCGGAGGAGGAAAACGTAATGCTTTCTGAGATTTCCTGTGATGTTATCTTTAATTGTAGTCTTATACTGTGAAACACTTTTACAGCAAGAGTTTCGGAATAGCTATTCTGGTCGTTATGTTTGGAGGTATTTTTGCATGAAATGCTATTTTAATTTGTATATAATTTTTCGCCCAAATTTCTTTTTCTTGCTTCAATCAATATAACGTATGAATGCACCCTTTAAATTTGGCAGATTGTGGAAAGAAATCTCGACCGTTATGCTTAAAAGGAAAAAGAAAATGATAAAAGAAAAAAAGATGCTGGAACGAATACAAAAGTACTTAATGAGCTCCTTCAGTTAGCTATGATGCCTCCTTTTCGACTTCCAAAAACCATACGTTGCCAAACTGTGGCAACAACTTTCTTCTATATTATTGCGTCCAAAAATTTTCATAGTTTCCAAATATGTGAAACTGGAAAGTGTAATCAATCTGTCATACATAAATTGATTCTAGAGTGTGAATACTTGTGGACATTATCTTAACTATCAATGTTTATCCCATCTATGTGCATTGGCATTATTGATGTGATAATTTTTAATATTAAGGTTTTCTATGGCTGTTTTTTGACAGCCGTTAACCTCTAAATTGCAGAGTTCACCTAGAAGACCAACTGATGGATAGGAAAACCTCACTAATTAGCCAGAAGTTCTCTGAGATCTTGCAGCCAAAGAGCAGTACTCTGATATTCCCTGTATTTGCCGTGTCCAAAGAGTCAAGCAGGCAACTCTTGATTACTGAAAATAGATTAGGGATGTGTTTGGTTCGTGACTAGAATCGGAATTAGAATCAAAATCAAAATGGATTGGAATAGAAATCGGAATGGCCACATCCCAAAGCATTTATTTGTGCCTAAATCGGAATCAAAATAGAGATTTGAATCCTTAGGAAAGAGTCAGAATTGGGTTTTAGAGGGATTGGACCATTCCTGTTCCATCCCAGAATCAGAATCGGAGTGGGACTCCCTCCAACCAAATGGTTGGAATGGGAGTCACCCATTCCCATTGCCATTCTAGGCTCCAACTTCTCCCAACTAAACACCCTCTCATCTTTTTGAAGCAAAACTGACAAGCCAGGGAGACAAACTAAACTAGAAAGCTCCCTCCCTCCCTCTCTCTCTCTCTCTCTCTCTCTCTCTCTCTCTCTATGTGTGTGTTATAGTTTTTTGTAGCATAATTTGGACCAAGGACTCTGAATGATAAATTGGCATAATATTTTAAATTTACTTACCATATACTTAAGTCTTGTGTGATCTTTAAATCTTCCATGTACCCTTTTTTTACCTGAATTTCTATATAATGATTTTTTTTAAAGCCATAAACTTGTGTAATAACATATAAGAATTTGCTAGACTAAACCGACATCTTGTACTGGTCTGGACCTTGTGATTTCAGCTGCAGATATCGTATTATGGAGAAACAAGCAGATGTCCGCAAGTATTCTTGCTAGTGCTACTGTTCTCTGGCTTCTCTTTGAATGCATAGGCTATCACTTCCTCACTTTTATCTGTCACTCTCTCATATTTTTTCTGGTAGTATTGTTTCTCTGGTCCAATGCAGCATCACTCGTCAACAGGTAAGAAATATCACCTTTATCCTTTGTTATTGCGCCAAACATTTTATTCTTTGTTTATAGATTTGATAATGGTATTTCAGTTCTTCCATTATTGGTTTCTATTATGTTATTCAATAATGTCCTTTGTTGGGTTACTTTATGTGTCATCACTATAATTTCTACAAAAATTCATTATTATGATTTCTACCTGATTTGGTAAGTACATGGGCTCCTGTTCTTGGTTTGAGCTTGTTCTCAACGATATCGTTGATATGCATGTCCCCTTGGATTTCATTGGGCAGTTGTTCGATGCTTTCTGCTAGTTACATAGAGCCTTGGTTCATGCTTGTCATTAATTGTCTTGTTTGTTTAACCATATTTTAGCATGAAAATGCGAATGAAGCATATATGCTTGATACCAAAAAAAAAAGAAGAGAGAGAGAGAAGAAGTCCATGCACTGCACAACCTTGGTTATGCTCCTTGATTCATCGACTGTACGACTTATTTGTGGGAGAATCACTGGTTGATTCCTTTTCTTTGCTCAACCTTCAGGCTGTCATTCACTGTTTCATTTAGGTGATCCTGCACATCATGTTACCACCAAATTTTTCAAAGATTGGTGAAGATGTTAAAGTAGTTGAACATTTGTGAAACGTCCTATCATGATTATATCTCATCGAAGAAGTTCTTTCTTCAATTGAACTGAAGGAAAGATTATGTGTATATTTCTTTGTTGAAACCCAAGCGGATTTAGAGGGCTGAAATGCTTTAATAAGGCACAAATAGTTGAATTAGAGAAAACCGTCTACTCATTTACCACATTATTATAAAAGCTAACTTGCTTTTTGCCATAATTTTATTCATGACAGCTTGTTGCTTCCAAACAACATGGATATGACAAATTTTTTTCATGGTTCTCTGCTAATTTGTTAGTTAATTAGAAGAAAATTTTGATATCTAGAGTTGATTTGAATTACAAAGCAATGCATTTTTCTGCTTGCAAAATGCAGCAAGCTTACATGGATATATATCAAATCACAACAATATGTTTGCCAATTTATCATCTATAATGCATAAATTAATTATTCTATTTGTATTTATGAATTTTAGGCCCCCTCCAAATTTTCCAAAGGTTATCTTGCATGAGGACCTGTTCTTAAGCATAGCTCATTCAGTAAGACATAAAATCAATGAAACATTTGCAATCTTCAGATACGTTGCTTCAGGAAAGGATTTGAAGAAATTTCTCATGGTAAAGCTCCAATACTTAATCTCTTTTTCGTGTAATCTGCCTTTGATTCTCAGCAGGGAAAATTGTTGTGCAGGTAATCACTGGCTTGTGGGTTCTTTCTATAATTGGCAGTTGGTTCAGTTTTTTGACTTTGTTCTACATTGGTCAGTTCCATTTCATCCTTCTGTCTTCTTGTTTCCATATTTTGTTTCATGTAGGATCATTTGTTTCCTCCAACACATAATATCTGTCAGTAGCTAGATACTGGCAGCAACAGTATCTGAAGTGGCAGGGCCCTCAGATGGCGATGTAATTTGTTATTAATATTTTATGTTTTTTTGAAACTAATACATGAATTGAGTTAGTTACATCTATACCATACTAATACATCAGTTTCTAATCATAACAGAGAAAGGATCAGCTTCACAGAATGATGTTGATTGCAGCATTCATTTTACCAATCAGGAAGGAGCATTAAAATGAAAATGATTTGTTCAAATGGGATCTGAATGAATTTGGATATGTTCATAGTGATGCCTAAGTAGAAGCGAAGATAAAACACATTTCAAACTTCAAAGAGGTCTTGGAATGATGGTATGATAGATATTGACAGATAATGAGAATGTTCTGGAGTATTTGGAAATTTTCTATTTTCTTGAGATAATTAAGGATAGTAATCAGCATAAGGATCTTCACATTTAGAGTGATGAAGCTTATTTAAATAGGTACAGTGGATAATTTATGCAGTGGCTTATCTACTATCCATTTGCACTCATACGTTGTACATGCCTTGTTACTAGGATACCTCTACTTGGCATAGGTAGAAATTGCAAAAACATATCAACAGCTTCACTGTACCAATTTGGTAAAATTCTTAATTTCTTCCCGACCAAAGGACCCTTATTTATAGGAATTACTTATCAAATACTTTAAATATATACAATCAGAAACGAATACTAGAATGTCATGCTTTCTGAGCATGGGCCACTTTGCCATACCTCTTTCTTGTTATTGCTGCACGTATATATATTTACCTGTTCCTGTTCACCTGAGTTATTTGGGGCCCTCGCATGCTTACCAGCTTTGGAATGCATGCAACATTGCAAGAATGCAGTATCTCTCTTCAGATAAGCTGATCCCTCCTTTCATCCTTTTCAGCTTGCAACCTCTATCTTACTAATACATACTTAAAAAAGCATAAAACATTGTGATGAAAGGCTAGGATTTCTGTAGATTAGAAGAATGTATGCTCATCATCCATGACTTTTATGGATTTTGTTTTGATTGATTGATTGCATTCATTTTTTTTTAATGGGTTTGTCATACTCCATAACTATTTGACCAACACAGACTATTTTCTATCAACCATTATTTTTCATAGTAACATATTGACCAGTATCTTCCTTGGATAAAACTCAAAAGGACATGCATATTAATTGAAATGTGAGGTGGTTTGCCACTGTTTTGCTTAAGGAGGGAAAAAATTAAGTTTGTGAATCCTATATATGAGTTGAATAATCTGAAATACTATAAACCCATGCAATTATCCAAGCAAAACAGTGGATATCTCCCTGACCACCAAATGGCACCAGGACTTGTATTCATACTGGGTGTTGTATCCCTGGTTTAGCAGATGTGTTTCTCAGAAAACACTTGACTGACCAAAAGATGTTGTCAGTCACCCTGTAAGAAGTTGTGCAACTGGCATCTTAATTTTAAGACATATAATTGTGACAAATAGATAAAGATGAATAAACTTTTTCTTCGACCATGTTTGCTCACAAAGTTTCAGATATCTCCTAATAACAATGGTGAATCTTTGCTTCCCTTATGAAAACCTTTGTCGGGTATCCCCATGTCTGGAAGGGATATCCCCAAAGTGCGACAGGGAGTTGCAGAACAAATTTTTTATGCTCTCACGGATTCTTGCTTATATATTTGGTTATACTGCAGTTAGTTGAATGTTTCTTTTTTTTCCATTTATGTTGTTATGTCTCGAAATTTATATGATGCGCCATTATTTCATAAATTTTAACTTATGATATTGGTAGCATAATTCTTTTTTTTTTTGTCCTGCAGTTTTTGTACTTCTGTATTCCTTACCTGCACTTTATGAGAAGTATGAGGATCAAGTTGATGCAGCTATCGAGAAGGCAATGATCCAAATGAACAAGCAGTATGCCATGCTGGATGAGAAACTTCTGTGCAAGATACCCCGATGCCCATTCTCTGCTAAGAAGAAGCACTAAGGCGTGAACCCGTTTCCTTTGACAGGGAACCCCAGAGCTTTTGCTCCAGCTTTAGTATCCTCTGCTGCTGAATTTTAGTTGAGATTTTGATAAAGGACATGGAGGGAGAAGTTTATATGACTCGAAACCTTTGTAGCTTCGAGTTAATGAAGAACGCTGACAGGTAAAGGACTTGTACCGGTAGGTGGGTATTGATACTTTTTTACAATCTGTCCTCCAAGAAAACGCTTTCTTGATTATTTACTGATCCCAGATTATGTTGTTGATTCATCGACAATCTTCCTTACCATTGATCTACTGGCTGTGCCTGTGTGCCTGTGTGCCTGTACTTCTTACCGTGTATCGCATCCATGGTGGTACATCTATAAGATAGCTAGATCTACCAAGTGCGTTGGCGATCCGTACACACCAATTGATCGGGAGCGCCTTCGTCACCGAGGGCCGCTTGTTACTGCACGGTTGGTCATGAGAACATACCGACTTAAACATCACGCTCACCATTGCCACTACCACTGCACCTCCAATGCTGAAGTCCAGAATTTCCTCGTCTTCCCCATGTTTATGTTTCAAATAAGGGTGTGCACAGCTCTAGGCCATACCAAACTGTGCTAGTGGGCTTGCCTTGTTTCCGGTTCAGAAAAGATTCAGTTTCTGTTCCCAATTTGAGAAATCCGATCAGGCTGGGTTGGGTTTGGGTTCAGGAATCATAGATTCGTACATATATGTATACATACATAAATACATAAATTAAGCTATAGTAATATATCAAATATATGTCATATAATATATTAATATTTTTTTATATATTTTTCGTTCATGATTTTTATTGAACTATTTTTTTTTAATGAAGTATTGCTTTATTATGGTTACAATGTGTAGCATGTTATACTTTACATTTATATTTATATATTTTATTGTAAGATGTCTTTGAGTGTGTGTGTGTGTGTGTGTGTGTGTGTGTGTATATATATATATTGCTTTTTGTAATTCACCTATTATTGTTGATTAATTCTCTCTGTTAAAAATAATAGTTCATTTACTATTTTTTTATTTGATTTTTGACAATATGAGAATCGAAGAGAACCGACCCAATCTTATTGGTTTTGTTGGATTGGTTGTAGAATTGATTGGCAGGGTTCCGAAAATTAGGAATATATTAAGATTGAATTAGTTTTGGATCAGTTTCTACTTAACACCGAACCAATCTGATTTAAGGGCACTCCTGGTTTTTTCAAACAAAGGTCTGCAACGATCCAAAAATTTGAATTTGAGAGAAGTAGAAATAAAATTCCTTATGATGGTGCTGAAGTAATGTTTTAGTCAGGGCACTCTAATTATGCAGATCTTTGATCTGAAAGAGCATGAGGTTTTTAACTGAAATGAACATGTATGTTTAGGGATTCAAAAGATGCTTGTCATGGAATTGAGCTTAAACTTTCAAATACCTCCATTCTATGAATTCCGGCTATTATCAGATGAAGAAGAAAGATGAAGTTCGGTTGCCATCAAAAACCTCTACCATTTTTAAAAAAAATTCTGAAAATTTGCCATTCGTCCAATAGTCTCGCAGATAAAAATTAAGTGAAAGGGTAATTAGCAATGAGTGAGTAGTTAGAGAATTTCAAATGAGAAACTTACTAAACTGTTATAATAATAGAAGAACTCCAAGAATAGAAAATTCAGAAATAAGAATGTAAGACTGTAGTAAGTGCACTCTGCAAAACAAAACTAATAAAAAGTACATATTCTGTCTATCAGTAAATATCATCTACACGTATAAGTAGGCGTCGAGCGTATAAGAGACTCTCCTATATGACGGTATCCACAGAAGACATGGAAGACGTATACGAGCTCCGGCACCGCCCGGTGATCAGAGCTTGGTCTTGTAGCTGCACTGCTGGCTCTTCACCCTGAGCTTCGGGACCCCGATGGCGACGTGGCACTCGGCCTCCGCCACCGCGTGGCGCTTGATGAAGCCCAGGACGGTGACCCGACCGGGGATCCTGGACGACGAATCGAACGTCACCTCGCCGGCGGCCACGTCCGCAATCAAGCTTAGGAACTTCGCCACGAGTCGGTCGGCCTCGACCTGGAACTTGAACTGCACGTTCGCGTCCCCCCGCGGCGGGATCCGGCCAGGTTCCACGTCGGCCTCCCCGACCAGGGCACCGTGGTAGAGGAGGACGGTGTGGCCCTCGGCGTGGTCGAAGGCGGCGCGGTTGGGGTTGTGGACGAGGACCTCGAGCTCGAGGGTGACGTTGAGTTCGATGCGGACGACAGGGAAGGTGACACGGGGGAAGACGCCATCGACGCGGGCGGAGACGAGCTTCATGGTTGGATCGTGGGGCTTGAAGAGGGTGAGGTAGAGAACCAGGGCGACGACGCCGAGGAGGAGGAGAAGGAGGAGGCAGGCGCCGCCCAAGATGAGGCAGCGCCGTCGGCGGCGGCGGCGGTGGAGCGAGGTGGTGGCGGAGGAGGATTTGAGGTGGGTGCTGGAGTCGCTGGATTCAGTCATGAGGGATGAATGGAGAGAGAGAGAGAGAGAGAGAGGGGGATGCCGTTGGAGTTATAGCGAGAGTGGGGTATGATTTCTCGAGAGCGGAGGTTGTTGGGGTGGTGGATGCATTCAATGCAATGAGGCAGACACCGGTTTAATTATAAAAGCCCCGGGGGAAAGTTTATAATGTTATCAAGGAAAATAAAATATTGTGGCAGTCGGGAAATGAGAAAGATAAATAAAGAAAAAGCACATCTTTAAATTTATTAATCTACTCCTATAAATAAAGAAGATGCAGAAGTTTTACTATAAAATTAAAGGTTACAAAGTATGATATTTTCTTACAAATTCTAATTAATCCTCGATCCATCCAATATTTAAAACACTCAAATATTAATTTTACGATTATAATAGTATATATGATAGAGTAACATAATTTAGATTTGAATAGGTATTGTGAAATGATCATGTTGGTTTTTTTTGATCATGTTGGTTTGATTCACGAGGTCTCCACTCTTGCAGCTCCAATTAACTATTTATCTGTACGATCCAAGCAAAATAAGTGCGATGGTTAGGGGATTTTTTTTTTTTTTTTTTTTTCCCCTTAACACTTCGTCGCTCGCTTTATTCATTGCATCCTTCTCACTTAGCTCCAATAATATATATATATATATATATTAAATTAAAATGTACTGAATTAAAAATAATATATTATTTATTTGCGAGAATGGTAGAGATCAGCCGATCGGTGTATAACATGGGCACATCGGTGGTGCCGCATAATTTTCTTAATCCTCTATATATGGAGAGTGGCCAAGATTATAAGATTAAATTTTACGATGATTATTTATTCCGTTTACATTCAAGTACCCAAACAAGTTGCAATTTACAATTTTTTATGTTGTTAACTCGCTACCAGCTTGCATGACCATGGGGTGAATATTATATTCAATTTTTGACAACCTGCTACGGGGAACGAAAGGTAACCATGTTGATAGAGTTATTAGCGTCAGAAAATCCACCGTGCAAATTGCTGAGTGAAAAGCAAATTATGAGTTCATGCACCACGTAAGCCATGCATTACAATTTTATACCAGGATACATAACGTCGTTGATCGTGCATGAACGTTCCTTATGGTAGAAATCGTATTTCCTGGTTCGAGTCTAGAGTATTATTTGGCTCACGGTACCAGGTGACTGAAATATTTAGGATGGTCGCTGGAAAGGAGCAAGGGATCGATGAGGTCCTACATCTTTGGTTACTTATCGCTCGTCACGTGACTTGGTTTTGGAATAGCAGAATATGTATGGAGAATTAATCAATCTCATGGCCCTTTCCCTCTTTCATCATGGTCGCCGTCAGCTGGTTTTATTATTATTGGACCAGCGGCGCTTCAACGACGCGATCCACGAAGGAAAAAAACATGCATGAAGCCCGGCAGAAGAAAATCCAGAATGAGATAGTAGAGCTACAGGTCTTCAATTTAGATTCTGTTTGGATTGTTGGACTCCTGATGAGATACTCTACGCAGCGGAGACTACAAATTCATGGACAGGGACACAGACAGAGAGGATGATGAAAAAGTTGTGAGAGGTCTCTTATAGATGGCTGATTGAGAGCTTGAGAGAAAGATTCGGGGTTTCTTGTTGAGAGATACTTGTACGGGATTGAAAAAGAGTTCAATCTGTAAGTTTGTTTTTTATAATGAAATCTTTTGCATGTATAAAAAAATTATATTTGTTATCTGTTTTTTCTTTCTCTTGTGGTATCGACTTTGACAATCAACGATCTTGTTCCGCTTCCGCAACAACCGGTATCAGAATGAATTGATACTGATTCCAATAATTATAATTATATATATATATATTACACCGTAAACTGGGTGTCCAGTATGGCATTGGGGAGTTGGCTATAGTTCCATACTTGCTCGCATAACGCATGACAGCACGGATGACTTGATCCTATCACTTGGCTGCTGATTACCGCACGCACAGATTTCATACTCTTACCTGCTAAACGTCGAACCGCTCCATTAGTGCCATGTCCTCATGCAACGTGATCCGTATCTCAACGGATATCAAGCATGCATTCTGAAAAAAAGTGTTCGCGGAAGAGATGTGCAAGATATCACTTCCAATAATGGATCAGACCACTGGATGCTCCAATCCTAAAGTTCTTGGCTTTGACTTTTAAATCCTAAGCGTTCCAATTCCATACTACGGAAACAAGTATATATCAATGTCCTCCAAGACAAGTCTCGGGACCACAAAACTCGACCAGCCCCTTCCTCCAAGCATCCCATGCTCGACCTACATCTATCAATTTCGACCTTCGTCTTATCCTTCGTACCTCAAAACTATATTTCATGGCACATTCTCTAACTCGAGGCCTCTTCTTCTGTCTTTCATGAGAGATTAACTTGATCATCGAAAGATCCACTGATGGAAAGTCTCTCACCTCGCCGTGTCTTGGACTTTTTATCTTGGTTTGTGTAAGGTACCATTTAGAAGGTCCATTGCAAGTCTTACTCTGCACCTAACTGCAAGGACGACTCGAGGAAGCCTTGCAATCGTAGCCCGATTCCCCTCTCCAGCTCCGGGCACTCTTGAGCCAACTCATCTTGCTGGCGGCAACATGTTTATTTTATTATAATAGTAATATATAGGATTTATATGATTTCACAAACGACATAAAAATAATAGATGAAAGCACCATTGAAAAACAAGAGGACAACAGATGGTCCTAACATATGTGAGATTAAATTGTAGCCCTATGACAAATCACCCTTTACTGGGCTCCGGCGGTGCCTGAGGATTCCTGGCCTTTTTCTATATGAATGAGATATTGCTCCCAACATCCTTCAAATAGCGAGTTCCCTTAATCGGTAGTAACTAATGGGGACCCTCCAATGCCCAAATTAGTAGAGAGAAAAATGTGCTATAACAACTAGAGCTAAGAGTTACAATGGAGAGACTAAATGGATATAAGAGGGGTGTCAAAAATGTACCTTATTGGGATCCCCTCTTATCTATTTATAAAGTTATACGAGATAACTGAATGCTAATTGGAAGGTGGCCTCTTCTGGCATGGATAATAGATTTTTATTGGGCGTTGGGATCTTATCACTAGTATATTTTTATCGGTATCCTTTTGTTAAAATGGCAATATTTATTGGGATCCTATCTACCACAACCTTTGCTGAGATAGCTATAACTTATTTACCTCTGCCTCTTACTTAAGCATCATGAGCTCTGAGCATCAAAGCAATTAGTTGGATCCAAGTAATTACTCGACCGCTATGTATTGAGTGACATCACACCAATGGGCTTATAGTTGCTCGTAGGTACTCGGGCTTAAGTGGGCTTGTAGTCGCTCATAGTTTCTTGGGCTCAGGTATCATACTTACTCGACTATGGTTGCTCATCCATGATTGTTGGGCCATGATTGCTTATCCATGGTTGTCGGTCCATGATTACTTGTCCATGATTGCTCGGCCAAAATTACTCGATCAAAGTTACCTAACTATGGTTACTCAGCTAAGATTTGCCTCTAGTTTAATTATCAATATGGTTAGCTCATCGAGGCCGAATAGTTGAGTTGTTGTCACAATATTGCCCCCCACTCTCAAGCCCAAAATGTTGCCGATTAAATACTTTGACTTTTATTATTTTTGGACAAAGGGAGTAGCATCATCTCTTTGGCCTCAATTATTGTAGAAGCACTCGTATCTTGAAATCATAGTAGATTTTTGTCAGTACTTCGATCTGGAGTACTAACTTTTTGTAGCCAAGTGTCAGTCAACTATTCAAACTTTTAGTAGGTCTGAAGGACATGAAAGGTATCCCAACGCATTCTTCATTGATCGGGTGTTAAGTGGCCGGAGGGGAGTGAAACCCAAATAAGATGGAGGTTGAAAGCGTAGTCATCTTTGTCGATCGATTGTTAAGTGATCGGATTGGAATAAGACTCCAATAAGATGGAGGCTAAGGATGCGGCCATGTTCTTTGACCCGTTGTTAAGTGACTGCATGGGAGTAAGACCTGAATAAGATAGAGATTAAGAACATAGTCATCTTCATCGACCAGTTGTTAAATGATCGGATGGGAGTGAGATCCAAGTAAGATGGAGGTTGCGAACACATCTATCTTTAATGACTGGTTGTTAAGCGACTAAATGAAAGTGAGATCCGAATAAGATGGAGGTTAAGAAAGCAACCATCTTCATCGACTGTTGTTAAGCTGCTAGTAGACTTTAATGGGCCCTGTGGATTTTGGTGGGCCCCATAAACTTTGATAGCTTGATAACTTTGATGGGTCCGATGGACTTTGGTGGGTCTTATGGACTTTGACTGGCCGCATGGGCTATAATGGCTCAATGAGCTTTGGTGGCTCGGTGACTTTAGTGGGCATTGCAAAATTTGGTGGGTCTCGTGAACTTTGACAAGCCCCATGGTCTCCTATGGTTTAGTGAACGTTCGTGCCTCGGATCCTTATTTTTCCCCCAAGCTTGCGAATAACTACTGCTGATTTGCTAGTTGAAAAGCACCAGTCTTTGGATGGGCCATTCGTCATGGTGCAAAGAATGTCTGGTGCCAGTGGTGTGATCGATAGAGGCATCCTGTGCTCAAGTCATCACCATTAGGCTCCGAGCCTAGGCTCTGGGATCTTCTTCTTGATGCTTTTTTTCTTGTCCAGAGTGTCAATTTGTTGCCAAAAAATCACCCTTAACCAAGCTCTGGTGGTGTCTAAGAATTTCTTAGGCTTCTCCGGTACAGATGAGGTGCTGATTTAGATATCTCTCAGGTGGAGACTTATAAGAATAGTCTTTTGACCGGTGGTGATCGGTGAGAGATCCTCCAGTACTCAAGTTGGTGGCGAAAGAGATGGGCTACAATAACAGAGCTAAGAGCCATAATGGAGAGGCTAAATGAGTATGAGAGAGGGGTATCAAAAATGTATCTCATCGGGATCCCCCCTTACCTATTTATAGAGTTATACTGCATAACTAAATGTCGTTAGGAGGTGACCACTTCTAATATGGATAACAAATTTTTGTTAGGTGTTAGGATTTTGTCTCCCACATAAAGCCATCACAATGGGCTAAGCCTATTAGGGTTGGATCAAAAAAGTCCTTTTGATAAATGGACCATCAAATATGTAGCATGGCCTCGGCCCTTATAAGTGAGGACAGACTAACCCTTATAACTTACCAAAAAATTAAAATAATTAAAAAATTATAAAAATTGATAACATGATTAAAATTTTTGAAAAATAAGATATAAAGAGATCCATTACTATATCTTAAGTTAATTTAATCCCTATATTCAAGAGGGAAGGACTAGAGATTGCAAAGAGTGAGAGAGAGTGGAGGTGAATGATTCAAAGCAGGGAGCAAAAACTCTAGGTATTGAATTTATTGTGAGTAAATAGGATTGGCTCATAGATTAGAAGGGCTGATCCATAAAAGGACCTAGCTAAAAAGTCCTTTTGTTAATTGGGTTGCTAAAATACTAGCCTAGCCCTACCATTTTAAAAGCCTTTTTAGGTCATGGCCTATTTTGATGGCTCTACCCTGTATATTTTTTGTTGGTATCTTTTTATCAGGATTGCATCATTTGCTAGGATCCTGTTTATTATGATTTTTGCTGGATAGCTGCAACTTGTTCTCTTCTACTTCTTACTTAGGCATCACGAGCTCCATGCATTACAGTAGCTTGTTCATTGCCAATTGTAATAGTCATTGTCGGCTAATTATACTTTGGCAATTAGTCGAATCAAGTAATTACTTAGTTGCCTTGCATCGAGGGACGATAACGTCAATCGACTTGTAGTCGTTCGTAGTTATTCAGATTCAAGTATCATACTTACTCGATCAAAGTTACTTGACAATGATTGTTCATCCATAGTTCCTTCTATAAAGTTACTTGGTTAAAGTTACTTTACTAAAGTTACTCATCCATGGTTACTCAATCATGATTATTTGTCTATGATTACTTGTCCATGATTATACAATCAAAATTACTTAACCATGATTACTCGATCAAAATTACGCTTTCAAAATTATTTAGCCATGTTTTATTTCCCGTTTTAATTATCGATTGGATTAATTTTGTCGGGACCAGATAATTTAGTTGTTATTACAACACCCTCCTTCCGCCTTTCAATTCACACGGTCTCTCGTGTCTAAGATTTTTGCAAGAGTTTATACATTAATATAAAATATCCAATACTAATGTTGATTATTCTATTATTTGCTTAAAAAAATGTCCCTCCCTTTGTGTGTGAAAGAAACTTTGCAGGATAGAGTGATTAGAGACGGGAACCTTTGGTGGGTGACCGATGGTAACAGGCTTAAATACCATCATGGGTCAGTCCACAAGGGGAAGCGAGCGGTTGGTGGTTGTAGTTCGCATTAATAGCGTTCTTATTATCAAGAAAAGTTTATGGTCATAGGGTCGTTACCGATTCAAATCCGGGGGCCCCAGCGTTGACAAGGAAATTGCGTTGTCATTTCCATTGCAATCACAATCGCACATTCGCTCGTTTCAAAGGCTTAAAAGTCATATATTGCAGTCCCGGGTCGGCCTGATTTTTGAATCAAGAAGATGCCGACTAAGATTATTTTGAAGCTTACCTGTTATATAAATATATATATATATTATTTAAAATAATCTTAGGATCGATGGAGATTGAAATTTTTTATATTAATTTTTAGTGACCAATAAATGTTTATCTCCTAGGAGCTCCCATCTTTGTAATATGTTAAGATTGACTTCGATGATAGATAGATAAGAAGATGTTGGTTATATTATCCGATGCTCATAATTGGAATTGATAGTAGCATGCAGAACTATCTCTTTGAATCAACAATTTTTGCGGCGAAATTTTGAGATATATGAATGAAAATTATTTATGTATGGAGGATCTTTTGAGCCGACCACCTGATTATCAAGGACGACTCCACTACAATTATAACCAAGGATGGACTGCCAGGAGGGGCAAGGGAGAGCCTTGGCCCCCCTATTTTTTATTTTTTTTTATAGATTAAGATTTTATATAAATTTTTAAATATATATATTTACACATTTGACCCTCCTAGAATTGAGAATATTAAATATAACTTAAAGAATTTTAAGAAAAAAATTTTAAAATGAAACTGTTGCTGTCTAGGTCACCGTGACCTGTAGCTCTGGCATGGCCCGAATGAGCCGGCCTACATGGGCCCGTTGAATTCTTCTTCACCTCGCCTTCATGGCCGGTCGGTCCTGCAAAAAAAGAGAAGATTCGAGCCAGGGATCCCGGCGGGGATACTCCGACGGTCAAGTCGGTAGGACGACCAAGGGAAACAGTTTCTCAGTGACGGGAGCTTATGGTACCCCCACGTAGAGGAAAAGTAAAACAAAAGGAGAAAACAGGAAACTAGAGCCTAGGGGGTTATCACTATTTGGTCCCTTACCCTTGCTCTCTTATCGTTGTCCCCCTTTTTTGGAGGTCCTTCTTGCCATTATATAGGATTTGTTCCTCCTCGACCAAGCCCAGAGCTTTGGCCGATAGCCCCTCCCAGGGTGTCCCCCATGGGAGAGGCACAAACTTGCTAGGATCTCCCCACGGATCAGCCCTTCCCGGGGGATCCTCGTACATGGGGTGTAGTCGGCATGCTGCAAAACATGTCTCCCTAGTAGAGTGAACTCTTACAGAGGGTGCGAATAG
Organism: Areca catechu; assembly: GCA_021397845.1. Classification (NCBI taxonomy): domain Eukaryota; kingdom Viridiplantae; phylum Streptophyta; class Magnoliopsida; order Arecales; family Arecaceae; genus Areca; species Areca catechu. The sequence goes on from CM038040.1 coordinate 38,464,926, forward strand.
CGTGCTATAAGGATATATACTACAATTGAGTACTTCAGCTTTCGGGAGATATATGCGGCATGTTACAGGGTTTGGGGCCCTGGCAGAGCACCCTTTTTGTAAGAGATGCAGGCGGCGTGCTATAGGGTCTAGAGCCTCGGTAAAGCATGTGCATGCTAGAGGGTGTGGGCGGCGTGCTCCGGGACCTAGAGCCTCGATGGAGCATATGTTACGCAGAAGGCATGGGCGGCACGTGCCAGGGCCCGTGCCTCCAGCGAAGCACGTGCCTCCATGTGACCGATGGCCTGCCCGGCTATGACGTCGCACCTTCATGTCGTAATCCAAGACTTCCCCGTTCTCTTATCCTCCTGAGATCGTATCCCACTTCCTGCTGCCCTCTTACCTGTGGGGATTGGGTTCGGACAGCAGCCCAACCCCAACTGGGAGCTCGACCCTAACTGGGAGCTCAATCTCGGACAAGAGCTTGACCTTGGTCGGGAGCTCGACCTCGGACGAGAGAGCTCGGCCTCACTGGGCCAGGTGGCACTCTTCGCCACCTCATCGTCTAGCCAGATCCTACGTGGATGCCTTGTCAGTGGCTCGTCACATCAAATGCCCCCAACTCTCGTGCCCCGAAGTGCATAATGGCCCATGGGGTTCGAGGTGAAGGGAATAGTGATGTCGCTAACGTGGAGGGCCGCCATGGCCAAGTCATTAAAGGCCACATTTCTTGATGATTCGCGGATTGTGCCCGTACTAACCAGGAGGTGCCATGTCAGTGAAAATATCGATTCGAAACGATGCCCTTTCATCTCCCGGTGCAGCATCCCATGAATTGAAGTATTTGGGCCAGTAAGGGGTCGGCACGTGTCCAAACCCCATTGACCGGCATGATGAAGGGATGCGTCATCGACCGGTTGAATTCGAAAGGGGTTCACTATCTCATCCAAATAAATAGCCCATCATTTCATTTCCTTCTCAAAGACCTTCAAGCAGAGAAGGAAGAGTGGAGAAGAAAAAAAGGGGGGAAGCTTCATACCATTCATGGAACCCTCGACTTTGAGTCATCTGCAAGTTAGTCCCCTCCTTCCATTTCCTTCCCTTTTGGCTTGTGCCGAGGGGGTAACCTTTGTCCTTAGGTTTCCCTCCTTATGTTTCCTTTTCCTTCATCGCTATGAGTTCCTCAGGAAGTGACCACCATCCCCAAGGGTGTCCACTAGCCCTCCCTGACACAATGGAGGCATCATGAGTGGGGCCTCCTTCATTAGGTAGTGAGGAGGAGGATGTTCCATTTAGGGTTCCCCGGGATCCTCGGCAGACGGTGGACCCCAATACCCTGCACTTGCCTCCCCCTCCTTTGTCTTTAAGCCTGGACACAGCCGGACCATCTGGGATTGCCTCGACAATGATGAGGATGGATGCCCTATGGTTTTGCGGAATCTATGGGATCCCGGGCTCCATCCAAGTCTGGGCCCCAGACCCGGGGCAGCGGGTCATATTAGGTGGACCGAGCCGGGTTGCCTTGTATGAGAAATTTTTTCTGGCAGGTTTTTGGCTTTCCTTTCACCCTTTTATCCTTTTTTTTAGGCCATTATAGATTGGTTTTGACCCAGTTAACCCCGAATTCCTTTAGGGCCATTTCTTCCTTTATAATCCCATGCCATTTTCATGGCATAGTCACTAGATTTTTCTTGCTCAAGATCCTGTTCATCCTGAAACGCCACCCTACTAAGAAGGGGTGGTGGTTGGTTGCCCCTCAGCTCGGGATCCTCAAGTTTGACCTGAACACTTCCATCAAGGGATGAAAGAGCAGGTACGTCTTCGCCTTCGTCAAAGGGATGAACTGGGTGTGGAGCGACCCCGACCACTCCCCCAATCAGGATGCCACAATGGAGCCCACTGACCAGGAGGTGTATGACCAGTTCGTTACCTCGAAGGTTCCATGTGGGCGGGACATCCTCTCCGAGCAAAATTTGTTCGATGCCGGTATCAGACCGATCCGGTCTCTTGGTAAGATTTGAAATTCGCTTATTTTTTAGTCTCTCGGTGACTGACTAGGCTCTCCTTTGCTGATACTGATATGAAGTTCTCCATCAACCAACTCAAATAAATGACACGCAGATGCTCGTTGTCGACAAGGCCTTGGGAGGAGCCAACGAAGAGGTCGGGCAAGGAGCCAGAGGAGAGGTCTCGTGAGGGCCTCCAGCTTGCCCTCAGGAAGATAGGACCCAGGATGCCCTAGTGCCGATCACGAGGTCGGCCGAGCCCACGACCCCAAGGCCCAGCAAAAATATCGAGCCAGGGGAGGGGCCCGTCTTATAGAGGATACTTCGACGGTCAAGTTAGTAAGATGACCAAAGGGAACAAATCCTCGGTGATGGGAGCTTATGGTGCCCTAGTATAGAGGAAAAGTAAAATAGAAGGAGAAAATAGGAAACTAGAGCCTGGGGGGTTCTTGCTGTTCGGTCCCTTGCCCTTACTCTCTTACCGTCATCATCCTTTTCTGGAGGTCCCTCTTGCCGTTATATAAGAGTTGTACCTCCCCGATCGAGCCTGGAGCTTTGGCCGGTAGCCCCTCCCAAGGTGTCCCTCGCGAGAGGGGCATAAACTTGCTGGATCTCCTCTTAGACCAGCCCCTCCCAGGGGATCCTCGTGCATGGGGTGTAGTTGGCACGCTGCAAAACTTATCTCCCTGGGGAGTGACCCACTGCGAAGGGTGTGGGTAGCGTGCTACAGGGGCATGTACTACGATTAAGCACTTTTGCTTTCGGGGGGTTCATGCAGCATGCTACAGGATCTGGGGCCTTGGCATAGCACCTTCCTATAGGAGATGCAGGCGGCATGCTACAGGATCTGGAGCGCTGGTAGAGCATGCGCCTGTTAGAGGGTGTGGGCAGCATCAACATGCTCCGGGACCTGGAGCCTCAAAGGAGCATACGTTACACAGGAGGCACGAGCTGCGTGTGCTAGGGCCTGTGCCTTTGGTGGAGCATGTGCCTCCTTGTGATCGATGGCCAGCCCGGTGGCGACATCATACCTTCATGTCGTAATCTAAGGCTTCCCCATTCTCTTTTCCTCTTGAGATCGTATCCCACTTCCTGCTGCCCTCTTACCTGCGGGGACTGGGTTCAGACAGCAGCTCGATCACAGTTGGGAGCTCGATCTCAACCAGGAGCTCAACCTCAGCTGGATCAGATGGCGCTCTTTGCAACCTCATCATCTAGCCGATCCTACGTGGGTACCATGTCAGTGGCTCGCCATATCAGAAACAAATACCATAAATCAGCTTTCTCTATTTGAAAGTTAGATCACTACCAACTTTATCTTTCATTTTCATTAATTTTTTTCTTTTCTATAATTTTTTAGGATAAGATAAAGAATTTTCTTTTTGTCACTCGACCGATGCCCGTCTCTAGAATCCGTCATGGTCGAAGCCACCACATGCAGCCAGCACCATCCCATTCACCACATCGATAGATAAGATGGCGTCAAACCTATCATATGGTGCAATCGACGAGAACACTCCCACGACAAGACCGGACGGTTGCACATATGCAAGGCTGGATACCACCGATGCGCTGGCCTACAGTTGCCATCTTGGTGGCCTCCGTCAGCCTCACCGCATCGACAAACACCACATGCGGTGAAGCCACGCACCGTCCTAGCGACCGATCAATCGTATAGCATGATCGGATCTTGGAGGGCATAGGCGGGCGGGCACCTGTCATGCCCCAGGCTCCCACCAATAGTACTGCACTTATGCCCCATCGCCTTTGGCACCGTCACTCAATGGACGTCCCATCCCTTTATGCAGCACCAATGGTACTTGACGCGATGTCGCTACCACTATAGCCGATGCGCGTGCATCCTCTACGAGTTCATGGCACTTATGACTCTTCCGATTTCAACTGCTACTATAAAGAGAGTATTTTCAAAAATGAAGATTATCAAAACCAGATTATGCAACAAGATAGAAGATGATTTTTTTATCGATTATTTAGTCACTTATATCGATAGGGAGATAACTGAAAATTTTACGGTATATTCCATTATTAATAAATTTAATCTTATGAAACCATATAAGTATAATTTAAATAATATTTATATAAAAATATTTAAATTTATTTTAATTATTTATTAATATTATTTATTTTTATTTTTTATTGACCTTTCTTAGAAAAGTTGGTGTGGTCTGTCCCTGATTATAACCTAGATTTAGGAAAGTATACAGGAGAGACGATACATTCCCTTCTTTGTAATATTATAGTCCTCTTGATAAGTTGTATAGTTATAATTATTTAGCATATTTATCAAGATATAAATTCAGCCACCAATTGCATCACCTCTTATGTTGCAGAGTATTTGCAAGACTTTTTATGGATTGATATGGAGAGATCTCAAGCCACTTTCACGATATTTTGCTTCCCGACTTTCTTGAATGTATTTATACAAAACTATATGAACTTTATCTTATAAAAAAATATTTTAAAATTATCAAAATATAAATTTTAATCATTAATAAATTTTAAAATTTATATTTAAATATATTTTAAACTATTATTATTTTTATTAGCTAAAAAATTATTTTATTTTATTTTATTTTTATAATGATAGAAATTGGAATTTTGGTTGATAAGGAAGCATTACAAACTGGATCAGACTTGCTCGGCACTCGACATCCTTTTGGAAGATAAATGCCAAATGTTGTTGCCGAACCTAAGCGACTTCTTCGCACCGTCAAGACTTGTTAGATGCACTCCCTTTGAGGCCTTGCAAAATAAATCCATATACTAGAGGGTTTCCAGTGGGAACACTCCGATGCTTAAGTCAGTAAGGGTTCGGATAACAAATATAGAATCTCAGAGAAAATAGGTAGAAATGAGTATACTTCAACTAGCTTTTCTTACTTACTTTCGGAGATCCCCTCTTACCAGTATTTATAAGTATTTGTCTTAAAAAAACTTAGTTAGAAGGGGCTTCTTGCAGTTAGCTTTGACGTTATTCTATTGAAAACTAATCCAAACTTGTTATAATGGTTGGTTGTTATTTTGGTAGAATAACTACCTCTTTTTTTGCCATCCTCATTCTTTTTGAATCAGTGAGTGCATTTGGTCTTATTCTTCTGACCTTAAGTTGGTCGACTAATAGTTGGTCAGCCAATAATCGGTCGGCCAATAATCGATTGATCAATGTTGGTCGACCAATAGTTAGTCGGCCAATAGTCGGTAATATTCCTTGATTAGCTAATTTTATCATTAGCCAGCTTCATCATACTCCTTATTGGTTTATCGAGGCGAAGTAGTTGAGTTATTGTTACAACATTGCCCTCCATTCCCGAGCTCAAAATACTGCTAATGAAGTGCTTCAACTTTTATTCTTTTTTGGACGAAGGGAGTAGTGTCATCTCTTCGATCGATTAACAAACTTTGTCTGATTAATTGAACCTTTAAAAGCTTCAACTATCTTTTGATGATCAATTAGCCTTCATTAGCATTGCCAGGTATACTGAATAGATTCAACTATTTTTTGGCTGATAAATAAATCATTTTGATATTGTCGAACATACTGATTGAGTCAGTGGATTAGACAAACTCTTTACTTGTCAGACATACCGATTGAGTCAGTGGATTAGACTAACTCTTTATTTATCGGATATACCGATTGAGTCAGTGGATTAGACAAACTCTTTATTTGTCGGATATATCAATTGAGTCAGTGAATTGACTAACTCTTTATTTATCGGACATACCGATTAAGTCAGTGGATTATACCAACTCTTTTGTTAAATATACTGATTGGGTCAGTTGTTTAGGCCAACCCTTGTTTTGTCGGGTTTAGGTTGGTGGATTAAACCAACTCTTTGCTTTGTTTTGGATACACTGATTGAGTTGGTTGATTTGCCAGGCACCTTCAGATATTCGAATACCTCTAACACTGATCACACCTTCTCTCAAAGTTAATAGCATCTTTTTGGATGGTCAGCCAATGGTATTCTTCAAGCCCGACCGATGATGTAACGTGCCAACCATTCCATTAGTGAGTTGTTGATTAGGAAGCTCCATATTGTATGTGGTCTGCTTCTGGATGGTGACCTTAGCTCGACATTATTGGCCATAGATATACTTTCCCGAGTATCCATGCTTAATCAAGCCTTTTGTTTCATCTTTTAGCTGGATGTACTCTTTGATAGTATGCCCATGGTCACGGTGGAATCGATAGTATTTGGCTTTATTGTACAACATCGAAGGCGCTCGCATTGGTCGAGGTCTCTATAGAAAGCTTTTCTTTCCTATTTCCATTAATATCTTCTCTCTTGATAGAGATGGAGGAGTATAGGTATTGAATTTGCTCACCGGGTTCTTCAACTTAGGACTTCGTCATCAGGTCGCAGTGTCATCATTGCTAGGAGGTTGCGGCTCATTGTTCTTTTGACTCTTTTTTCTTTAGAACTGTCATTCCTTCTGCTTGGCACCTGCTTGTCGCTTGCTCTTTGGTTGGCGCGTATTTTTGCACGTGCACCAACAATTCAGAGTAACTTGCAGGAAGCTTCTTGTCCAGAGAGAGTGAATCAGTACAACTGGAAATATTTCTTTATAGCAGATATTGTCACATGTTCATTAAGATCAAAGATTTCAAGTGTGGTAGAGTTGAAATGGGCCACATACTCTCTCAGAGTTTCACCTTCCCATTGTTTGATAAAGAAGAGGTTATCCGAATTGCATGGCATTCTTTTGTTAGTCCTGAAATGAACCACAAATAATTTTTCTAATTGATCAAAAGAATGAATGGTACATGGCTGGAGGCTCGAATACCACATCCGTGCGGCCTTCTCGAGAGTCGCTAGGAAAGCAAGACAATGGAAAGCATCAGTTGCCCCCTAAATCATTATATGGGCTTTGAAGTTGCCTAGATGATCGAGAGGATTAGTGGTTCCGTCATAAGGTTCCAACTATGAGATCTTGAAATGGGATGGGATCACTTCTTCCATAATTCTCCTGGTGAATGGAGGTCATGAATCATAGGCTATAAGTTACCCGTCGCACCTCCGTTGATTGTTGAGCTTAGCAATTTGTAACTCCAACTTTCGAAATTTTCTTTCGAAGTCATCATATCGTCGAGTTTCCTTACTTTGGTAGGAACTTCTTGGGATAGAGTCACTAGAGGATATAGGAAAGGATCTTTGGAGAAGAATGATGACACCGAGAGCATTGACTCAGCTCCTGTCACCGAGCCTCATCTAAAGGAGACCATCGATTGTATTTTGAGGCCTTTGGTCATTGTGGCCCATTGATTGCGACTTTTTGAAGATTCTGAACAGTAGCAGTTAGAACCTCTATTTTGTCAAAGAGAATGCCGATCTGTTGTCATCCTATATTCATTGTGGGAGCAATGTCATTGTCTTCCAAGGGTGGACCATTTTTCTTGGATGGTGGGCGACCTCTTCTAATCGAAGTATTATGCACTATTCCTTTTACCATCTTCTCTGTCAATATTCTTTTTCAAGATTTAATTTTCCCTACTTGGCGTGCTAATCTGTTATCGCCGAACTCGAGTGACTCCTTCGCACCGTCAAGACTCGTCAGATGCACTCACTTTGAGGTCCTGCAAAATAAACCCACATACCGGAGGATTTTCGGTATGGGACACTTCAATACTTAAGTCAGCAAGGGTTTGGATAACAGATATAGAATCACAGAAAAGATAGATAGGAATGAGTATACTTCGGTTAGCTTTTCTTACTTCTGGAGGTCCCCTCTTACTGGTATTTATAGGCATCTGTCTTAACAGAATTTAGTTAGAAGGGGCTTCTTGTAGTTAACCTCGACATTATTCTGTTGAAAACTAACCCGAACCCATTATAACAGTTGGTTGTTATTATGATAGAATAATTACATCTTTTCTGCCGTCCTCATTCTTCTTGAATCAGCCGGTGCGTTTGGTCTCATTCTTCTAACCTTAAGTTAGTCGGCCAATAGTCGATCGGCCAACTATCGGTCGGCCAATAGTTGGTCAGCCAATAGTTGGTCAGCCAACAGTTGGTTAATAGTTGATTATACTCCTTGATTAGCCAATTTTGTCATCAGCCAGCTTCATCATACTTTTTATTGGTTTATCAAGACTAAGTAGTTGAGTTATTGTCACAACACCAAACATCAAAAAAAGCAAAGTCCCCGTGCTTCAACATAGTATGTAAGAAATACATGCATACACATATAGATAACCACCTACCATAAAACAAAATGGATTATAGAGCCTGCACTAAATAGCAATCGGCTTAGAAAAATTCAAATCTTGATCATTCACTAAGATGAATGACATAGAGAGATTTTTTTAAAACCATCCAGTGGAAATATATTCCTACGAATCAAAAAATAAAATATGCAAAATCTAAAGAGATCTTGGATGAAATAGTCCACAAGGCAGATCCTGCATGATTATCCATTTAATTAGCGACACTATTAGTCCCGTTATATGCTTGTTTAATCTTATAAGACTGAAAGGAAGCAATTAACTTGCAATAATTTGTGAATAATGGATGGAGACAAATCTTAGAAGCAAACCAAACACAAAGCCATTGAACCAAGGAGATTTAAAAACTTTGGTACACTCCTGAAAGCAATATATTAAAGGAAATCATGTAAGTCTACAATCTGGGTGGGTAATGGGCACTTGGAGAGCTGGAAGCTGGATCAAAAGAAGGATTCACTTTACATAGCAGAAATTCACTGTTGGATCGCTCGCTGCAAAGCTCTCAAAGCACCACAAATTTTATTATTTATATATTTGCACGGCTCCCAAAGCATTTAGTGAATGATCCAACAGTCATTTATGCAAAGGGAGGTAAACCCTCCATTTGCGCGAAGGATACAATCCTGTCCCGGCTCTGGGAGGATAGACTCGTGGTCTCGTTGAGAGAATTCACGAGTTACCACCGATTTCCCCGGGCCATTTAATTGTCATGGTTGACCGAATTGACCCAACTCTAATTTCACGAGCAAGCGATCCCCACTAATGCGGGCCGCGTTGGTTGGGGCAAAGGATCAGATGATGGCCCCCGGACACCGAATTGGAGAGCCATGCATCTCATCTCCTGACACGCTCTACGTTTCTGAAAGTGGGGCCCTGGTGCCAACACAAGCTTCTAGAGGCATCGTTCATGTCCAGGCAGCAACAATCCAGGGACCGCAGATGATGAGCGAGCTAGTTTCTGTGCTCGCTGGAGGAATCATCCCAACATGAACATGTGAGCTCTAATTCAGAATTTGGGATACAAGGTAATCATATTTCTTTGATATTGATCTCTTTCATATGAGGGGCCGAGTTGCACTTCAAAAATAGACCATAACTCTCAAGCTTTGTGGAAGAGATTTATGGAATATATTTTGGAATTATAGAACCGGATTCAAATTTTCTAAATTGAAATTCGATTATGTTTAGACCTAACGTGACCCGAATAATTTATTAGGATAAAAATTTTATCTAAATATTCAATTTAATTAATTTTTTTTATTAAAAAAAATTTAAATTTAATATTAAAATTAGATTAGATTAGAATATTATGTCTCTCATGAACCATTCAGGCCCCACCCATGCACCCCTGTCTAAAACACGGTTCCTGCTGCAAATATGCGTACATACACATAAGGACGCGCCTCCGCACGCTGCCTGCGATTTTTTTTTTTTTTTTTTCAATCGGGCGCCAGATTCAATTTCAAGCCCCCTCTAATCCCGCTTTCGGGCCCGCCGCTTTCTTTCGCTCACTTTCCTCGATCGCCCCAGTACTCGCTTCCATATATTCCCCTCTCGAATTCTCCCCAACGATCGGAAGAAGGAAAAGAAAACGCCCACTTCTAGAATTCTCCCTAACTTCTTCCAAACCTCCTCTCGAATTCTCCCTTGCTTCTTCCAATTTCCTTCCTCCGCCCTCGTCCGGCCGTTCTTGGTGAGGGTGGGGGGGGATTTGAGCAGGAGATCGCCGCCGCCACTGGGAGATGTGATTTGGGTCCGCTGGCGCTGGGATTTGGGATTTCTCGGCCAATGGGGGGAGGATGGAGTGGAGGAGGATATCCCTCTGGCCGTGCAGTGGGCGGAGGATCTTGGCGCGGAAGGGGCTGCGGGCGGACGTGTCCGTGGAAAGCGTCAAGAAGCTCCGTCGTCGGGAGATCAGGTCTAAGGGGGACGGGGTGTTCAGTCTGAGCAACGACCAGGAGAGGTTTTGGAACATCCAACCGCTGGTCAGTGTGTTCGGGCTTGTTCTTGAACCCCTACGCTTTTTCTTGCTGCCTCTTTCTATTTGTCTTCCATTTCTAAAACATAATTTAATCATACGATGAAATTTTTAGCGTCGTCACCTAAGGTATTAAATTTGGTTCTTCGTCACGACTTGGAAACTGTGGGCACAAGAAGTGTTCACCTTAGAACCCTGATTAATTGCCCATATTCTGGAAAGAAACCTGAAGAAACCAAGAAATCATAATCTGTATGATCTATTCTTTATTTGGAGCTGTCTAGTTAACGTCTTGCAATTCCAAATCCATTTCTGGATGTTATGTTTGATATATAGGTCATGTCTCAATTCAATGTTTGACATATATGGAGGTAACATTATCATTCTGCTTTCTTCAAGGATTCCTTATAACTTACTCTTGTTATATTTGACACAAGAATTTGAGGTTATTCTATGATAAATACAATGGAAGTAGGGTATATGGATGAACTGAAGGTGCACTTTAAGAACGATGAGTTATTGTGGTTGGAAAAAAAAAAGAATAGAGCATGAGAAATACTAGTAGAGCTGATATTGTTGAATGAGCAGATATGTCAGCAATAAAAAGGGCATATAAAAGGTTCAGTCTCTAGTTGAACAAATGCAAAAAATAAAGTGTATATCAAGTCCATTGCAGATTCTAGGGTACATTTAGGTTCAAAAATGATAATAGATGAGGTACGGCTGAAACAGATTCTTGAAAACTTGATAGATTTAGTGATTGAATATAGTAGTATGAAATAATTGGCTGTATTCCAGTTTATGTATCTGAAACTCTAGCTTGTCAGGGTTTAAATTCTGTCTCCATATTGGTTTGACTATCAATATGACTGCATCCACATTCAACAACACAATAACCTATTAGTTATTACCAGTACGTTTGAACATTGGTATCAGGTACCGGTTTCCTCCCGATGTGCATTTGCTGGTTTTGCTTCTGACTACTCAGTTCACAAATCCCAACTTCCTAAGATTGCAAGGTTTACTTTGACATAGACTCCCCATTGGCAGTTTTAGTTTCCAACAAAATTAAATCTCCTAAGGAAGCAACAAATCAAATATCATGAAAATTATTTAACCTGATCTTAGGATTTTAATGGCAGATACCCACATTCTGCATGGAATTCCTGCCCTTAAAAAGAAATTTTTAATGCCATCGGTATTTTGATAACATGTGAGGCATCAATCTTTGAGATCTAGAGAAGTGATGTCTTGGAGTCAGTTGGGCAGTTTGTCACATATTCTTTCAATATAAAACCCTGATTTTGGCTACCATCTTTATTTTGTAGTTCTGGTTCTAGCCGGCGTATCTATCATGCTTACCAAGAAGTAATTCCCAGTGGAGACCCATAGCCTACTGCCATCCAAATTGCTACAGGAGATGGGTGAGCTTGAAGTCTTTTGTGTGAGAGTGTCAAACATCTCCACTAGCAATTCATTATCCCATTTATTGTCAATTATATGATCTGACCCTTACCTTGAAGATTATTATGCTGGGGCAAATTAAGGTAGGTTTGTGATTTAAGAGAGTCTCAGAAAGCCAAGTATGATCACTACTATCAGAGACATGCTCATTGCTAACATTGTCAATAAGTTGTCTCGTTTTTTGGGCAAGACAATTTACTAAAGCCTCTTGGCACCAATAAGAATTATGCAATTTTATTTTCCAATGGGTGAAGATGTTGATATTAAGGTTCTAATAATTTGGTCGTCTGCTGGCAACCCCAATCACAATTAGCCTATTATCAATGAAAGTCCTAATTTGAAATGTTGGGGGAGGGGGGTAAGCCACCCTTTCATTCAACATACCAAAGAATTATGTAGCAACACCAACCTAATTTATGTATTCTTATAGAGATGAGGCTTGCTGATCCAAGTTTGAATTATATTTGACATTGTTTTTCGCTAATTTGGGGATTTTATGTAGTAGAGTCCCAAGGATTGTCGGGGAAATTTATTGTTGTGTGGAACTTTAGTACAGCTACTGTGAATGTTTTCCATCAATGTCCTCAGTAAGCGGCCTTTTGTGAAGGATACAGGATCCAGGGAGTTTGGGAAGTTTTTGCATTCTAATGGCTTGGTTAGGGATGGCAATCAAGTTTGATCGAGTATAAATGGATCGGGTCAAAAAGATTCAACCCAAACTTGATCTATTTATTAAATAGGTCAGATTTTAGAATCCAAACCCGGTCTGTTTATCAAACAGGTTACCCGACTCGACTTGTTTATGATCCATGTATCCAAAAATCCTGAAACATGTAAAAATCATGATCCAACCTGTTAACAACTTGATTAAAAAAACTCTTCAGAAGGAAATTTGTATCCCAAATATCGAATCAGTCATCCCTGTGGACCGAGGGTAGGGAGGTGGTGGCAACGATCTTGGATTTGATGTTTGCCACTGGCTAGGGGGCCTCAGGCAGTTGATCGAGGAGGAAATTGTTGACCAGGATAGATTCGGGTAGCCTGTATGGGGACAAAGGAGGATTCATGGCGGCATGGCAAAGGGAGCGGGTAGTGTGGGATCGGAGCCAGACATCGATGCAGTCGATGTGGAAGGCTTGGGAGCAGAAGGGGAGCGTGCAGAGCAAGTCATTATCCCCGAACTCGAGGAGCACTTGGAGGAGCTCAAGATGGAGGGAGGAGAGGGACACACGAGGGAGGGTAGTGCACGCAGAAGCTCAGGACAGAAGGTGGGGGAGGGTAGGGAGCGCTCCGGTGGTGGCGAATCTCAAGAGAAGGGCTGGGAAGGGATAGAGGGTGGGGGAGGGCGGGGGAAGGCAGGTGGGAGCCGGGAGGAGTTCTGAATAATCAAAAATGAAAAAAGAAAAGGGAATCCGTGACAAGAAAAGGGTGGAGCATGGTTTGACTTTGAAAGGAGTTTAACTTTGAAATAGAAAGAAGAGAGGTGGACCTCTACTGCTCTACATGAGGTGGACCTCTGCACGAAAAAAAAGAAGAAGAAGAAGGGAGGTGGACCTCTACACGATGTCTCACACTGTGAGGTGTGAAAGGGGCACGAAGCGGGGAATGAAACCCAAGCTATAGAACAAATCCTCCTTTAAATTTTAAATTGACCTTATATAAATAATTATAATTTAATTTTAAAAAATAAATGGGTTAAACGGGTTATATAAGTTGAAAGCTTTAAACCAGAATCTGATATTCGATATGTCCATCATATTGAGTCTCAGTTTGGTACTAGTATGGTGTGTTACACCTGGTACAGCATACCTTGATTAGGGTGGGTTATTGATCTAGGTCTAAATCTTATATATAGACTATAGAGTAGTCTACCATATATTAGGGTTGCATAAAGTTGTATTTTTTGTGAATTGAACGTTGAATGTTTAACTATTTGGGTCACCATAGCATGGATTAGACTTAGACAAGATTCGATTTAATTCATTTATTATAGTTGAGGCTCAACATAGTTGGCTAGAGCTAAATGTGTTAATTAGAAACTTGAGAGGGATCATACAAGTCTTTGTCTGCATGCATGCGTGTGGATGCGGGGGGTGGGGGGGGGGTGATGGAGACAAACTTTGGTTGAAGATGAAATAAATTTGGGCCATTAGATGGGTAGAGCTTGGGATCTTTGCATGACTGACTCATAAGATTTAGACATCAAGTGTTGCTCTAAAATTAATTGACAACCATTATCCTAATTAGGTTATGATAGAAACACTAGATCTTTGGTTGAAGATTTTAAATTATTTTGATTGAAAATGTTGATTTGTTGACATTACTGATTCATATGATTTATGTGCATATGTTACATTAGCCTGAATGCTAGTCTTAGCTATATTGATTTTTGGATTTGTCATTATTCATTTCTACAATGTTTATACCCTTTTTCTTTTTTTGATTGCAGCCTTTTCAAGATGCTTCTACATATTCTATATCCATGTGCATTTCTTTACTGTCTTGACCCTCTAGCAATTTGAGCTCCTCTCCCCACTAGGGCTCAGATCTTCAATTCACATGCCCATCTTAGATTCTCTTCCATAATTTCTGCGATTAGTGCATCTCATATACATCATACATTCACACTTGATCCTTATCCATCATGGATTTACTACATCTAGCTTAGCATTCTAGTCTACACAAAGTGCTCTATAGTGTGGGAGAAGGCCTGTAAACAAGGATAGTCAAAAAGCTCATGCCAAGTGTTTTTCAGAAACCATGAAACATGGATTTGATAGGTGATGGTGTTAATTTGAAAGAGATATCGAGGGATGAATAAAGAAAAAAAAATCATTGACTTCATTGACGGACCTTGCCTACCATTCTCCCTATCCAGGACCTTTCATTAAACAAGGAAATTAGAGTTTTTTTTATTACAGTAAAAAGATGAAATCTTTGGGTGCTGATATTCATGCACAGGTTTTTTAGTCTCATCTTGATGCCTGGAAATGCTGTTATTAAACAAAATAGACAAATGTTTGAGTCTTGTTGAATTCATATTCCACTAGTAGTAGTACTGCATCTGCTGTGATAATTCATACTTGTGTTAATCCCCTGCTTCTGGAAAAATGCCACTGCTTTTGGCAATTGGTACCATGGCTGGCAGTCATCTTGACATGGCTACTATGACTTAAGCATAGGACTACAAATGGCTTGGGTATTGGGTGAACCCATGGCTCGATTCCATCCTTAACCAATTAGGCTTGGACATGATTTTTTTTTTTTTGTGTGTGTGTGTGTGTACCCCTGGACTGATTAGATATCTTGAATATGAGTTGTATTAAAATATAGGTTGGGTTGGGGTCATGTATTCTCCTTCCTGATTCTTTAAAATGGTTTTGATATTAAGTGGCTCAGCGTAATCTGACCTTTTTCTATATCCAGCTCAACCAAAATTCTTTGAAATTCTTAATCTCTATATCACTTTTGTTGGATTTGTAGGTTCATATTAAGGTTTTTCATTTAATGGTGGAAGTCTTAATTAGGATTGAAATATGCACTGTTGTTTGAGCAAACATTAGTGTAAACATTCTGCTCCTTCCCCCTTTTAGTTTTTTCTTCTTGTCATCAATCTTATTACTAATTTTGCTTTTAAATATTAGTGTAAACAATCTTATTACTTTGGATAGACTTGAACCTAGACATGACAAAACCTGGACCCAATGCATTAGGTTGGCTTAGGATCATGTTTGATCTGCCGTGGCTTAAAAGATCCAACAGATCTAAAATTAGGGGTGACAGAGGGTCAGGCCAGATCTGGTTTGCGTCATGTCGTGACAATTATAAGAAACCTGTCAATTCAACCCGTTTATTTAATGGGATAGAAATCTGAACCCAATCTATTTCCTAAATAGGTAACCCAACTCAACCCAATCCGCACAACCTTTTAATATGCATGCAAGATCGGGTTAGGTTTGTGATGGTAGGTTAACTGTTAAACAGTTCCTAAATGATTTAAAATTGGTTGGATGGGTTTTAAACGATTTGAGTGGGTTAAAGAAGTCTTAAATGAACAAGGTTGTAACTGTGTCAACCCAATGCAATTTAGTGGGTTGAAACAGGTCAAATAGGTTAGGGCTCTAAACCTATCTTGACCCATTTAATAAATGAGTTAAGGCAGGTTGACCTGTTTATGATCTGGGCCCACTTCTGCCTAACTTTGTTTATATTGGGTCCATTGTAGAATGGGTTGGTGGGTTGGGTTATAAGTTCACCCCTATCTAAATATTTTCTAGGTACCAAAACTATTTGTCTTGGTTGGCTGATGGGTGGGTTGATGTTTAAAGCCTTGATCCGAAAGGATTTTTGATTGGGTTTGGGTCAAGCTAGAGATCTGGATGGACCTAGCCCGGTTGTGCACATCTCCTTCCTTAAGCATTGTTTCTGTGGGTAGGTACTAATGTATCTTTTTACCTTCTATATCATAATCTTTTCAAAAATAGGTTCTAGTGGCACTAAAGAGACTTCATTTTCTTGAAATAGTTTTTTTAAAAAAAACACTCAGGACTCTTTCGATTCTTCTAATAATTTCAAACTAATGCAAACATTTAATAAAAGTTTTATTTTGTGTAGGATTTACATTGGGAGTCTTGTCTATGTCTACATGTCACAGGATGGAACTACTATATGCCCCAAAGTTCACAAGATGCTATAGAGAAACATGTTTTAATAGCAGAGAACTCGAATTTCCAGTACTGATGGATGATCTTTTTTGACTAAATTAAGCAGAGAACTTGAATTTTTACTACTGATGGATGATCTTTTTTGACTAAATTAAGCAAACACCTTTTGATTATTTAAACTAGTATAAAGCACCACACGTTGAACTATACTTGACAATGTTTAGAACATAATTCAATATTTCTGAATACTTGGCAGCATTATGAGCTGCAGTTTATGGTTGAATACTGTTACAATGTCATCTATGTTTGATAACTAATGTACTTTTTTGGAGGTTGTCTATGATGTTTCTATTTAAGTTCTTTTCTGGTTCTTTCTCTAGCTTGGGTTGGTAATTGATTTGACAAATACTACTCGCTATTATTCGTCATCAGAATGGACAAATCAAGGTATAAAGCATGTTAAGGTGAGAAACTTTTTGTCTTGCCGTCATTGTTGTTATTTTTATTGCTGTTGTCATTGTCATTCATATATCTTCCAGGTCTTATATAATTCGATCTTCTCCTACTGTTATAGATTGCTTGTAAGGTATGTGATGCTGTACCAGATAATGAGTCTGTAAACACATTTGTTTATGAGGTAGTTTTACTCTAATGTCTTTTCCTAATTTATCAGTTTCTTGATAATATTTTAAAGCAATATATGCATATTTTCTGACTATCCCGATCATGTTTGCTATTATTTAATCATGTTATCAGTTTAGAATTGACAACTTGTTCAGATATGCCGTGACATATGAAATCATCTTATAGCTTGTATCATGGTAGATATGTGTTTTCTTTAGATTTATTGCCATCAGCGGAAGTAGCAACCAATTGTTAATGAGTTGATGATTCACTTGATGCCATAACACACTGAAGATGATTATTGGACTGTTAATGACCAAACTGTTTTGAAGATCTCTTTTGATATCAAAATTGAGAAGGCAGACTTCTGATGTCAACCTTGTAAAAGATTAATTTGCCTTTTCTATCACCCATGCAATTAGTAACCAATTAGTCATGTTAAGCTGGAAGGTGAAGAGGCTAATGATGATAAAGATGGTAACCATTAAAGTTTTAAGATAATGGATATTGTTATGGGTGCTTGTGTTGATTCATTCATTTATTTCAAGTTCGCTGAAGGTTGTTTGTTTTTTAGTTTCATGGTTTGCTAAAATTTAGTGCTAAGCATGCATCGAATTCCTTTTCTTAGTATCATTCCATGTGCCACTCGGAACTTTTGAGCGACATAATTTTAACATTATCTTTGTATAATCTCATATCTGGTGCTGGAAGTGCATCAAGCTGTCCAAACAAAACATACTTCAGAAAATTTAGGTGCTTTATGTGTGACATAATGGCCTCCCTTTGGTTTTCATTTGCATGGATTTATTTTAATATATAGATAGTATAATTCTTTAGGGCACAATGTGAGCTTCTGCTATGCTGTTGGTTGTGGATGTGGAGCAATAATTACATATTGTGTATTGTGCACATACCAGATAACAGCAGGTATGTTTTGCATGTCATGACATGATACTCTTTAGCATGGAAAGATAAAGAGTTCTATAAAAATACTGGTTATAACATGTGCATGCTTGTGCGATGATGACAGTGACAACCACCACAACAACGACAAACAGAAACAAAAATAATGGCATTAAAATGCAATGGCAATTTGGCAAATACCAATTTAGTACTTGAGCCTGGCAAAAAAAAAAAATATTGGCATAAGAATACTTTATGTGCTCCCAAAAAATAAAACTAAACAAAATTTTAAAAAATTGTATACATGCCTATACTCTATAGCAACATAGAAGGAAGAAGCAGGAAAGCAGTGAAATTGGGATCATCAATAAGGAAAAAAATGGTGTTTGATTTGGAGTAGTCCATAACAGGAAAGATTTTGGAGCAATTGGGTCATGGAAATCTTATAACTAAAGGAGACTGAAATGCATGAGGAGCACTGGATTGAAGATGGAAAAGTGTTTTGTTTTAACCTTACAGATAAGTTAACAAAGAGGTATTTTGAGGATAGGAAAGTGTGAATTTTATAAATGTCAAATAGGGATAAATTAAGGGAGTATTTTAAGGATATTGAAATTTTTGGACTAGAAGTGTAAAAGTTGGGAAATTTTAAGGCTTGTATATGGTAGTTTCAGATTATCAACTAGCATATTAAGTTAACACTATAAAACTTTTTATTTTTTTAAACTAGAGCCTGATTTTAATCGCTTATACATGTGTAAAGGTATATGCAAATGAACATGGTTTTTAACTAGTGCATAGATTTTTTAAGATGATTGCCCATCTTAGATATTTCTGCTGATCAAGTAATTTGCCATTACAGATAAATCTCATAAAACTCTATTTAGATATTGACATCATCCTGACATTCATTATTCAAAACAGTTGGGGTATTTGTTCTGATGTGGAATGATGTTTTTCTAATCATTGTTGTGCTCTACTATGGATCTGGTCTTCAATTCTCAGTAAAAGAAGGAAAAAGAAAGGGTAATACAAAATATTTCCAGTTAGTGTTAAAGTGAAACAAGTACTTTAAGCTGGTTGGGCATGTGTAAGGATGGGCTGTCGTCTTCCTTGTACCACTCCCACTCACTTTCTCTAGCCTATACTAAGATATATTTTTGGGAGTAAAATGAGGCAAAAAAGTACAACACTAGGATAGAAAGAATCTTATTTTTCATTGTTTTAGTTTGTTATTGTATTAGTAGTTAGATTTGTCGATGGTGTGACTTATCTGTCAGGTTAGGCTGGTTGCAGTGTGCTATAAATCTAGTTGGATAAAAACTCCTATTTTGCTTATCCTCCTAGTGTAGGCCAACAGGTAGAGCTGATTTTGGTTAGTCTGATAGTAATCTTTGTCTGATCTTTTAACAAGGAAACATTGATATTGTTTAATGGGGTCATTGAATGCATTCTTAAAGATATGCTCCAGATCCAGATTTGGTAGTAATTTAATCTTCAATTGAATGACTTCCTTCAATCCAATACTTGGATAAGTTATATTATTTTTATTTGAGGTTGGAGATTTATGTTGTTGGTAGAGAATGGCATATGCTTAGATTGTTGGTGAAGGAAAAGGCATTAGGGTTGAAGTGTGTGGATGGGGAGAATAAAGGGGGTGGAGTAAGGTAGTCACTGGTCAGGGAAGGTGGAGTGGAGAGGGGAGGATCAAGAAAGGGGGTAAGAGGGTGGTGGACTTTTTTTTCGGGCGGTGGGGGGGGGTGGGGGTTGAGTGGGGGAAGTGTGTAGAAATGTTGATGGGAAGGATGGAGGAGGGTGGTGGTGGAGGACATGAGAAGGTAGGATGGTTAGAAAGAGGTGGGATTTGAGAGGTTAGGGTGGTTAGAAAGAGGCGGGGAATTTTTCTTGTTGGAATTGGATCTCTCTTGCCTAGGAGCCATGGCTTGCAGGTGGGGGGTAGAAGCTATTAGGTTTCATGTGGTGGTTGTAGATTGGAGGTGAAGGTAGCGCTGGAAATGGGTTGGACTAGGCCAGGCCACACCTCTACTTTAGCCTGGCCTTTCTTTTCTTTGGGCTTTGAGCTAGGCTTAGGCCTGACAATTCTTGGAAAAGGCTTAAGTCTAGCCCAAACCATTTATGCCAGCCTGAATTACACATGTGGGCCAAAATTGGGCTGGCCCGAATTTGATTAAAGATGTGGCTAATGATTACATAGGTGAATGATTTTAGTAGACAAGGAATGCTGATATGTTTAAGAGGAAAGGAGAGTTCGTGGATGACATTAGCCCTAAGAGTACACATCAAATCTATATAGGTTGCATAAAAAGCAGGAATATTAATTAGGAAGATTAAGTGGGAAAAAGTAGATAAACAAGTATTTTTCGGGCTGGGTTCGTGCTTGAATTTAGGCTCTGTGTTGGGCTTTATTTTGACATAGGCTTGAGCTTGGCCTAAGCTAGCTAATGATATACTTGTGCTTGGCCTGAAAAACAAATGAGCTCTATATTTAAGTCCAAACCTGGCCTGATATCTTTTGGGCCTAGCTCGTAGCCCGACCCGAAGTTAGTCTAGCCTAAGCCCATTTCCAGCTTTAGGTGAAGGGGAACTAGGATGAAGCGGGGTTCAGGAGAGGGGATGTGTTGGCGGTTAAGGGGTTGATTAGCTTCATATTGATGTTATTATGTATAGCTATATTATTATAAATTTTATTTTAGTTGGCTATTATTGAGTTGGATTAGCACTTAATCTAAATACGATCAATTTTCAGGTCAAACATATTTCTGACTTTATTGGGTTATTGGTTAAAAACTAATTTGCAGTAGATTTTATTTATTGATTTGGATTCAGATATGTATTTGGTTTAGGATATGGTCCGTCAATATGCTTGTGACCATCTAGCAGGTTGCATTGGGCGGTCAAGGTACAAGATACTGTTGCGAGATATGGATTGATACAGCTAGTTGCAAACCCTAGTAGGGATTAGGCTGGATCTGGTTGGAGATTGTTTGTGTTTTTTCATGGATCTTACTTTGATGGTGGAAATGAAGCCAAAGCCATTTGCCTAATTCTTTGGTCCACATAAAGGTCTGGTGTGGCAACTCAATTTGAAAACTGTCAATGGACGGATCCTACTTTGATAATGGAAATGAAGCAAATGCCATTTACTTGATTCTTTAGTCCATTGTCCACATAAGTTCTAGTGTGGCAACTCAGTTTGACAACTATAATGGATGAAGTTCATATGCATTATCTGAGAAAATCATCTGAAATCAAAACATAAGGATTGGCTAGATCATATGGTTGCAAGTGGATTTATTGCATACAAAACTAGAAGAACAATCAAAATGTAATAATCAATGCTAATATAAAGTTCAACTTGAAAGGTCAATACCAAGGTTTAAAAGCTTGGTATCGATATCAATGTTTACAGGGCATTGGTCTTGTGTGGTATTGGTACATACCATGTTGATACATAGCATAATAATTGTTGCTGGCTTAACAATGGGAGCAATGGGATCCTATCGAAGAGAGAAAGATGCTAACTTTAACATGTAAACATCAACATCAACTTAATTTATAATCTAATTTCTATGTGAATGAAAAAAAAATGTATGGTGATGATTTTCACCT
The DNA here is from genome assembly GCA_021397845.1 of Areca catechu. Taxonomy (NCBI): domain Eukaryota; kingdom Viridiplantae; phylum Streptophyta; class Magnoliopsida; order Arecales; family Arecaceae; genus Areca; species Areca catechu. The sequence continues at coordinate 38,486,418 of CM038040.1, forward strand.
CATCCCATCATGGGAGTAATATTATGGTAGCATCTGCACGTCTATTGTACAAAATGCTACCATTATTTCCCAGAAATAACTTATGATTATTTTGAATAATTATTTTACACAATTAATAAAAAAGAAAATACATTAGACTAAGCATATCCATAATGATTTAGTTTGATGCACAACCTACAAGATATCTGAAAATAGACCTGAATGTACAAAATTTGACATTTTTTTCTCTTTGCATCTGGAGTTATTTGATCTTTTTTCATGGAAAACTCAAAAAAAGTGATTAAAGAGAGTTTCTTACCTTTGTGGGTTGTGTTTCTAGGTTTTAGTTGTACCAAAACTTCATTGAATCCATCAGATTAAGGAAAATGTCCCCTTTCCTCCCTTATTCTCTCTCCTGCTTGACATGAAGAGAAGTATGTGAAATGGAAGACTAAAAAAAATAATCAAAGTCACTTTTTGACTAGGTATTGACCGGTGCCTAACAATACCATCACATGCTGGTCAGCAAGGCTTGGTATTGCTTGATACTAAGTGGTAGTCCTTGATTTAATTTTGTTCATCCAAAATCCTATATGGAGCTTATAAATGTGGGTTCTTCACTAAATGATTTGGTATGATCAGTATAGATCATGTTGGCTATCACCTGGGTCCTTGGTTTATTCAATTGACTTTGACTTCAGATTGCTAGACCTAAGTAACTTTGTCATATATCACTTGTTAGTCTCATCGAATCTGACATGGTCTTACTTTTATCACAATCTACTTAAATTCATTTCTCAACATTGCTAAAGTTAGTCAAAACTGTCATGATTGGTGGCTCTTGGTTGTAGCAAATTATTAGTCCTTGATTTAGTGCAACCTCATTGACACCACCATTAGATCTCAATAATTTAAATTTATAACCATGAACTAGTGTATGAAGTTATCTTGACATGGGAGGATGGCAATCTTATTTGTCCAGGAACAAACTAGGGTTATCAGCTAGAGACTATGATGAGTCTTTGTATTTTAAATATTAATAGCTAATGCATATATTATTGCCCTCCTGTAATTCACTAAAATTGTTTGGCACCCAATATTAGTACTTTGAAATGTTTCCCATGAGCTTGTATAGGCTGAATTCCCATTCTCCAAAATGATGGCGATGTATCCTGCTCGAATGCTGGAGGTGTTGGAGGAGTGAGGTCTATGGCTGTACTTGCAAAAAAGTTCTAATTAGAGGTGGCTTTGGTGAAGGTTCTCTGATGCTCAAGTTAGATTGCAGGCCATAGAGAGGAAGAAAGTATTGTTGACTGATGAGGGAGAAAAATCTCATACCCTGGGAGCTCCAATGGAGCCCCCTTTCATAAGCGGGTGATAAGGATATTTTCAAGATGCAAAAAGTCTTAGTGAGTTGGTGAGGATTGACCAAGCATCAGATCCTGTCATCATGTTTGGGAAGGAATCATTCTATTAATGGAAGCTTTATTTCATTCACATTGCCAGCCTCTTAATAATAATGGGGACTATAGCTTGGAAAGGGTCATGTTCCCTTAATTGAAAGGATTTCTTATGGATTACGAGATTTGTTTGCATTGAGATATGCATGGAAATGAGTGTCGGTGGGTTGCTCCTATGGTTGCCTTGTAGAGTGTTACTAGGAGCCTTATTTGCCCTTTGGTGTAAAGGGTCTAGGGTCGGCCTAGGTGCCAATATCAGGGTCGAAGGTCCATGGGATCAAGGGGTTCGAATAATCGACAGTCCACTATATCGAGAGATTTTTGGGCATGCTCCTACCCTTTTTGAGAGTCATACCACTGGAGGAAATCTTAGTCTCCATTGTTTTCGTGAACCAAAAGGGGCTTTACCTTAATAACCGAGGGTCAGACAGCCTGAGGGTTTGGAGGCATTTGTTTGACCTGCTTAAATAGGGTCGAACTTCGGATGTCCGGGAATGGGAAAGCGGTCCCTCATCGGGATTGAAGGGCGATCAAGACGAAAGAGTTCGGAAATGCATGTTCATTTTCGGGTGCTGGGGCTAAGCTTTGGATGGGGCATCTCATGAGATGGCATGTAATTGGTGATGTTTTGTCAAGAAGTTCAAGAGGCAACTTTGATATCATTCTCTCATCTTTATTGTAGATGTTTGGTTGATGTTCTATTCGAGCAAATGCTACGTATATAAACATCCTAAAGGTAATGGGTTCGATGTCGAGGGTTAGCGAAGCCGAGGAAGACCGTAATGCAGCCTTATTTTCATCCCAAGGACAACTAGAGACTGTTTGTTTTTTCATCTCTCCTGGGAATTCTCGAGATATCGAGGGTGGGGGGTTAACCCCATATCAATTCAGACTATGGATCAATTTGGAGAAAAATTGGGAAGTTCTAGTTTTGGCTTTAGTGTTTTGAACTAAAGCTTTGGTAATGATATAAGTATGTTTTTAGTTACTTCTGAGATGGGATGTAATATTTGGCTGGAAAATGGTGGCATCCAAATTAAATTGTATTATGCATTAATTCATCCATGAAAATTTTGTAAATTTCCAGGTTCAGATCAAGAAGCCCTGTTAGGCATGTGTGAACAACCAATATATTAAAACCGCAACATTCTTGACCTAATAATTTGATTAGATTAAATATGAATCTTGTAGCCATGTTTTATGTATAAGAAACAAGCCAAATGATGTGTGGACCTTTTATTATCATGTTTCAACTCAAAAAAATAATCTAGCAATGCAAAGGCTTCTTTTGTCTTCCGAAGAGTACCTTGCTGAATCAACTGCCTAGCTTTAATGATCATTTTGAAGATAGGACTCCTAAAGCTTGTATATGATTTTTTTTTTTTTTTATATAAACCATTTGACTGATGATAATCAAGGGTTACAATCTTGGCTTGGTTCCAGACCCTTTATTGTACCATGCTGATATAATGTTGGTATGTCTGGCATGGAGCTTGGTTTGGTGTATCAAGACTCAGTACTCCCTTTGTACAGAGTTGTGGTTTGGTGGTAGTATGCGCGATATGGGGCGGTACACACTAGCATGGCAAATATGCGTGATAACAATATATATTTTTTATATTGATTTACCTTCTGTTAGGAAATAAAGATTTCCTTGGTGCTTTGAAGTCTTTTCTTTGATGGTATTATTGCTATGCAATTTTTGTTTGATTGTTTTTTATGTCCTATATGGTCAATGCTGCTTGGTCTGGATTTTTCATAATCAATTTAAGAACCTTTCAGTAGCCACCACAATGCAACTAATAAAATTCCTATTTAGGTTGTTAGATAGGACATGATGGTGTAGATTTCAAAATATTGCCGCAACATGACTGAATTGTTGCCTAAAACTTATCGCTTGGATCATTTTTTATTTATTGCTTAGATATCATGGAGAATAATGGAATTTATCATTGCTTCTCAATCATGCTGTGTATGTATTGTGCAAAAAAGATCAAAGATCTCAGTGAATTCTTTGGTGACAACTATTGATGACCTATGGAGATAGAGAGGATCACTAAAATAATCTATGTAGTAATCGCTCAATGAAAACAGAATTGATCCTGGCTTCTTAAGAAGGTAATAGCAGATGTCTTAGTGAATGGCACTTCTGATCTGGTTCTTGTTAAGAATAAGTAACTTAACTACTACAAAAAGTCTGTAGGTCCCCACCACGAATGCTAATGAAATATGACTTCCAGGGATATGCCAAGATTTCATTTGGAAAAGAAGCTTGGGAATTTTAAATATGATTTTTAAATATTGGTGGTCTTTAAGATTGTTGTGCTTGCACTCAGGTTTCATTATTCATGCTAACCAGTTGTTTGACTTGGATAATATAGCTAAATTCAACAAGTATTTGGGCTTATGAATAGAAACTTAATCACAAATCTAAATTTTAGTGTGAATATATGTTTTCACAGTTCTTGGATGTATCCTGGAGCTATATACATCAAATTTGTGGCTTTTGAATTTTTCAATCTTAAATCTTGTTTTATCATGAATAATGGTATAGTTGCTTTTTTAAAGCTTATTATATATTTTTTAATTTTGCTAAATTTCTCTTGAAGATTCTATTTTGGAAGAATTTAATGCATGGTTATGTAATTATTTTGCCATGATGCTCTTATTTCAGGTTATGTAGTTTCTTTCCCACCAAAAGAATTCTAAGAAGTATATTTTCTTGTTCATTGTACTCATGGGCATGATCGTACAGGGTTTATGATTATCCATTTCCTCATGCGCAAAGTTGTTGCATGTCTCTGATGTATGTTTGTATATTCCTAGCTTTCCTCCTGGTTTGCCTCTTGTTAGCTTCTTATTTTTCCTTAATATTGTATTTTGGTTTTCTACCTACCAGGCATTACATATATTTGCTCAAGCACGTCCTCCAGGGATCTATAAGCAGGATTATATTGAATCCCTGTATATGTTTTACCATGAAAGTCCTGAAAATTTATTCTACCCTCCCATTCCAGAGTGGAAAAGGTCTTCTGATCTTGATCTGAATGGTGAAGCTGTGAAGGAAGATGATGATGATAGAGATACTGCAACTTTCTTGAATGTAGGTGCTTCATAGAAAGTAGAATTGTTGTATTAAATTTGTTTTCTTTTTTTTTTTTTTTGCCTCTATTTGTTAAGCTTTAACTTCTAAACTTTCGTCGTAGCTCTCTGATTTCTTTGGCCCAGGATCACATTTGATCTCTTCTGAATCATATTATTAATTGAAATTGAATTAGCTTAAAGAGCTGGTCGATCACCATACTTAAAGTTTGAGATTCAATCTTGCTAAATTTGTGATAAGATGATAAACATTTTCATGATTGTTTTTTGTTCCCCTATAATCCAGTTCATGGTGAGCTCCTTGACTTTTTCCCCTGATTCATCTGAAGTTTTTTATTTTCTGATAATGGAGGTTTGTCTATGTTGTGAAGGAAATTGTGGATTGCTGAAGTATAACTGTGGCATTTGTTTATCTGCTTAGATCAGCTATTGCAATTTTGAAGTGAAAGAAAGTCAAGGAAATAAGAGTTAGTAATGTTCGAGCAATTATTTTTAGTTACGCTAATTTCTTTTATTTAAATTGTGTTCTTTCGTGCTATAATTTTTTTGCTTCAGCTGCTCTATCTATTGAAAGCATTTTCTGGTTTCTCCTTCGTCTTCCTTCGCACTGGAGTCTAGAATAAAATGCTGAGCTTTATATAAGATTAGTGCATGCTAGGGTATAACTGCCGCTGGACAGTTATAATGGTTTTTTTAACTGCCGCCAACTGTTGCTTGACAGTTATAACGGTGGTTATAACTACCAATAACTGCTGCTTGGCAGTTATAACATGGTTATAACTGTTGATAACTGTCACCGGACAGTTATAACACCGTTATTTCTATGCTTTTGTTTTTCTATTTAGTTATCCATTCAAAATCGCTGCATCTGTATATTATGTTCACTATTTAATTACAGTTACAGTTACATTTTAAATTTGCAGAAGCTACGGCATTTGACTAAATAGTGAATTAAACAGATGGGAAGAAAATTGACCTAATACACAGATGGGAAAAATTGACCTAATACACAGAAGGGAAGAAAATTGACCTAATATACAGATGGGAAAAATAATCATTTGGTGAGTTAAACATCCATCATTATTTTTATTTATATCTTTATTCTCGCATTCATCTTTAGTTTACTTTCTCACTTGGAACGATGGCCTCCGGTATCAGTCTGCATATATCCTTGTTTGGTGCATGGTTATACAATTTCCAACAGGGCATTTAGAAACTAGAGAGTAGCTTGGTAAGCCTGGAGCTTGCGTAAATAAAAAGAGGGGGGAAGCAGCAGTTGACTAAAAGAAGAAAAAAAAAAAAACCAATTCCACCATTATGATTTATGACATTATTCCACGTGGCTCTCAAATCATTATATATTAATGCCTGAACTGTGTAAATGGAAAGCAAAACAGATCATGCGTTGGAGAATAAAAGGCTGTAATAATTCCACAATTCAGGATTCATGGTGCTTATTGCTCGTGGGCCATAAAAGGATCCATAACCACAGGCTAAATGATCGATGCTCGAAAGATTAAAATAACATAAAAAGATCAGACTTTGGCATATGAATGTACGCGCGCCATTCAACAAATTGATTATCGTAGAGCATAAATTCTAGTATCTAAAGGCAAAATGCAAGAAAGAGACTGGTAGATCCTTATATTTAACTGAGAAGTAATGAACGGGTACATGAAAAAAACAAGTAATAGATGTGTCTAACCTAACATTCAGGAATCTAAACATACAAGCACTCATAAATCACACCTTGACCTTTGCATTTTAATGACTTTGCAAAAGCATCAAGTCAAACATCTACTTGCAGCAATAATTAGATGTGGAACTTACCGAGTGTTCCAGTATTTGATGTGCTAATAAAATGATGAGTGCTAAGGGATCCTAAATCAATGGCGTGCGAACTTCTAACATAATGAGTACTAAGAGATCCTAAATCAATGGCGTGCGAACTTCTCACTGCTCGAGCTGACATGTACAAAGATATCAAGCCATACAACTAAAAAAATACATCCATCAATCAAGTTGTTGCATGCCACAGCAACTAGCATCGTTGCCGTGCGGACCAAACAACCACTCTTTTGTTCAAATCTGGGTTGAGTGATAGAGCTCCTAGTACCACCTGTACGATGAGGCAAAAGCACTAGAACTGTGACTTGTCAAGGCTATCAAAGTAGGGATGTTCCATTGCTACTTTAGCCGATATTCTGTTAGCTGGGTCGTATTGAAGCATCTTCTGCAAGATTCATGACACAACAATCAGCAGTTTATGCATCACCCAGGTGAGCAACGATAAAGTATTTATGCAAGGTATGTAAAAAAATAAATTATCAGCAGTCAGGATGTTCAGCAATGCTTCAGAATTAATGTCAAACAGGTTTTCGGTGGGAGAGTCAGCATGTGGATATTGTCATTATGATATTGTGGCACTAAAAGTAGATGCATGGCTAAAATGATCATTTGACCATTTTAATTACTGGTGCTCCCTATTTCAAATTCCCCTCAAGTGTTGTTTCAGTTGGACTAAGAGATGTCTCAAAAGAATTGGAAAAGTAAACTGGGTAAATCATCATCCAAGACTATCCGATGATTTTAAAGCTTTAAAATTCCCTTTAGCAAGTAAAGGGTTCCCAGATAGCAGTATTGATGGTGGGCATATTTTATCGAAATGTACAGGCTTATTCTTGTGTGCTGGACTCTCAGGGACCGGCACTCAAGTTTCCTAGTTGTATTGGTTTCTAAGTTCAACATTGTTACAAAACTCTAAATATCAGCATCTAGCTAAACACAGTCAAAAGGATAGTCAACCGAACACGTTGACCATGTGGAAAACTCATCATTCAATCCGAGCCTGCACAGAATTGGAACATTCATCATTTGGTGAGTCATTTAAACTAATTCAATATGACAGAATGCCCAAGGAAAAAACAAATGGCAGTAAAGAAGCTCATCCAATATCAACTTCAACTAAAAACCAGTTGTAAGAATGGTCAACTAGATCAATTTATCTCTTGGAAAATTCATCATATTATCTCATCCTGGAGGGACTTGGTTCAAGGATCTGGATTCTACTTCGAGCCATTTAAGGTAATTTCAAAATTAATTTGTGATTTACCGATAGAAGGTCAACGCCTTCAGGTTCCAATCCTGGAACTGCACGTGCCAGGTTCTGGGGCCTCCATTGTGGATATTCGTGCCAATCCCGCAGAGTGCTAACTCCAGGCCATTGTTCCTCAGTTGGAGTCCCTAGCAACCTTTTAGAGAAAGCATCATGTCAATCACAGAAGAATAGCAGCATAATGGATATACTAGAAAAATGCGAATATCAATCACATGTTAGTGTTGCCTCTGTCAGATCCACATGTATAGAGAGGTCAGTATGTGAGGTCCACCTTCTCATAGTATAACCAAAAAAACAAATAATCTAGTTGGCATCATATTATTGTATTCAATTTAATCTTTCTGTACGGGATTGGGTCAAAAAGGTGGGATGTTTCATCTCATTGCATTTCGCCAAAAGTATTTGACTAACATCTGTCTGATGTGATTAATTAGATTCAAGTCAATATAAAGAAAGTCAACCTAAGATTAATTAATTTTGAGTTTGTAGCTTGATGGAGTTTAGGTAAAAGGAAAGGAGAAAGACTTTAAATAGTAACTGTCATTTACATATTTTGGTTTCAACATTCATTTTAACCAAACGCAGTCATATTAAACAAGAGGCTTTCCTAGGTAATAGTAGAGATGGTCATAATTATTTTTAATACTTTCATATAATTTTTTTTGGATAGAAGATTAAAGATAGGAATGAAGTTTAAAGCATTTTGATATAAATGATTATTGTATATAGTAAAATTTTTAGGGCCTGTTTAGCATTTCTGTAGGTCATACAGTTTTGTCTATAGAGCTTTCAACAATAGACTTTTTTATAAAGAGTGAAGTTCGGTAACTACATTTTTAAAGTGACAAGGAACTTTAACAATTATTTGGTAACCGAATTGAGAATGTACTTTTAGCATTAGGAAATGATAATAAATGATGTTGCTTAGTGTTTTCTGTTGTCTAAATATTTGTACTATCAAATGCTCTTCATTTATAAATTCTTTATTTTGATAATTTAATTTTAATAAAATAATAAATAAATAATATAATATAATATTAAGATAGAACATTATACATATAATATTATATTATGCTATTGCTATATTCAAAAATTGTTAATATTAAGTATTGTTAATTTAAAAAATATTTTATATTTTAATCTAAGCAGTATAATAAATAATATAATTATTTTTTATGGATGACGGCCAAGTACTAAAAATATCATAATAGGAAACTGGGTACTAGAAAGTTCCTCATTCTAATAACAATGTAAATGTTTGGCTTTGTTCACCTAGATACAAAATGGCAAAACAATAGCTCATATATCTATAATCATAATAGCAAAATAAATGTTTGCCAACATTTGTCAACATCCATGTTACAAGCATAATGTCCTAAATAAACAAGTCAACAACTCATAAGGAGCATTGTGATATGTTTATAAAGAACATCTATTTGATGGCTATTCAATTTTTGACTTTGTTCCACTCTTCTTTCTTCATGTAGTTGATCAATCTCTAAACAAATAGGAGGGAGTAGATCCTCATCATCACAAGGTTAAACTAAAATTTTGAACTGCATGATTATAGCAATAAAAGGACACCAACTTAAATAATTATGGCAATCAAAAGTATTTTAAATTAAAAAATAAAAAAATTCCATTGTTAGGACCCGAATCATTACCTAAAAAAGCTTCTAGCCTTCCAAAAGTGGATTTGGCCCTTTAAAAGCAGGGCTTAGATAGTTAGAAATAAATCTTTAGTATTGAGATTTCTATATCGATGATTGTTGTAACGTATCGACCTGACAAGGTAGGTCCTGTATGGTATGGGGGCTTAACAAAATATTGTATTGACATATGATATTGTTGGTCTCGTAGCCAATAACCTACCATGCATCATTACAAGTGTACCATATATACCTAACTTGATGTGGGATAAACCCCTCACCCTCGAAATTCTGAAGATTTCCGGAAAAGGCGAAGGCACAAGCAGTTATTAGCCATCTCCCATATGAACTAAGGTCGTGCTCAAGTCTTCCTGGCATCACCGACCCAGAGTTGGGCCTTTCACATTTAGATTGTTTATATGAGAAGTACTTGCTCAAATAGAACATCAACCAAACATCTAAAACAATGATAGGACAGTGTCATCAAGGCTCTCTTGAACGGCTGGTAGAATAATACCAGTTACATGCCATCCATGCATAATGACTCTTCAAATAGCTTCATATAAGGTTTACCCCTAGCATTCGAAGGTAGAGTTATATCACCGAGTTCTTTCGGACTTGATAAGGCCCTTCACCCCTTTGACATCCAAGACAATCCCTTTTGAATGATTTTAAATATTGATCTAGGCTTAACTATGCCTTAGCCTGGCAGACCCTCATCCTGGATCCTCGGCATAATTGATCTCTTTAGCCAGTTGATCTTCATTGTGGCTAAGTACTGAACCTCAGCTTAACTATGCCTTAGCCTGGCAGACCCTTATCCTGGATCCTTAGCATGATTGATCTCTTCAGTCAGTTGATTTTCATTATGGCTAAATACTGAGCCTCAATCTAACTTAGCCTTAGCTTGGCAAACCCTCATAATAGATCCTCAACCAATCCATGTTCATTCTGGCAGAGCCTCGACCCTCTACCCAATTCATATTCATTTTGACAAAGCCTCGGCCCTTTGTCCAAATCATATTCATTCTAGCTCAACTTCATCCTGGTTGAACCTTAGCATTCTTAAAGACCCACCTTGCCTTCAACAATTAAGCCTCGGCGCACCAAAAAGGGCCATTCCCCAAAGATCTTCGACCCTAACCAACCCTCGTCCCTCGGCATCAACAAGAGAACTAGGTCTGTCCCAAGATCCATGAGCCTAAGAAGAGGGAAATGCCTTAGTTAAAATACCCTTAACTTGGTTCATCTTCAGGAAGGTTGAAATGTCCTAGTAAAAATACCCTCAATCTGGTTCATCTTTAGGAAAAAAGAAAATGCCTTGGTAAAAATATCCTTAGCTTAGTTCATCTTATGAGCCTAAGAAGAGGGAAATTCTTTAATAAAAATATTTACAAGCAACCAGAAAAAAAAATAAGCTAATGCTCATTTGCATGCATACAATAATATGATCAGGAGAATATATCCTATAATTTCTAGCAAGCCCACTTAATTAAAATGGATGTGACATATTCCGGACAATAATCTCCATCACCATAAAGGAGAATGACTACCAACATGAATAAGACAAATTCTAATTAATGAGAAGTGGATGCTATGGGCAAATAGATTGATTCGCTGTTAGGTTCTTTGACAAAAGCCCACGGTTTTGTCACGTCTCACCAAACCCCAATAAGGATTTCAGCAATTCCAAAATGCCCTCACCATCTACATATAAAAGGAGGCTCCCTGAGAGTCCCCAACATATGCTCTATGCTTTTATATACAAAGCTCTTTCTCTGTTTCTCTCATTATTCCACTCAATTTCTTTCTATTGTTATCTATTTACTAACTTGAACATCGGAATGCCCATGTCAGGCCACCCCAATGGGGTGTTTTTGCGGGTATAGCCACGGCACTCTCTTTCCAACCAACATTGGTGCCAGAGCGGGATCCAGCACCATCACAACTTATTTATGAGCTATTGGTAATGTGGTTTAATACCCAGATTGAAGACTTTGGTTAATAGTCATTCATCATATGATACTAAATATTGTAGAGTAATATTATCAAGCCAAATTGAGCAATTTAAACCAAATATGGTACGTGAATAAGTTGAGATGAATATGCAAAATTTATCATTAGTTATAACAAGGCTTTAAATCTTGTGGAACAGGGATGTCTCAATTTTTTCATGAAATGGGACGTATCGGTGTCCCGCCCCATCCCTATACTCGGGACAGGGGATGTCCCAAGGCATCCTTACTGGGATGCTGGGATACTGGCTGGACATCCTATTCCAACACATGAGATGGTTCCCTGTCTCAGTATCCCATGGAACGTCCTATCGGAACCTGAATCCTTGAGTTATGGTAGAAAGAATGGAAAAAAGAAAGTAGACACCAAGAGAGAAGGTCAAGGGTATTTTGAAGAAAAAGTGAAACTAAATATAGATTGACGTATTCTAGAATTCGAAAATCTAGTTCCTTAAAACATATAGGTTCATTAAACCAGAGCAGCAGATAAAAATCTCAGTGGAATTTTACATGGAAGACTTAAAAAGAAGAGGGTAAAAAGAAACAACTTGTGTAAACATTCCTCTAGCCTAAAAACCAATATAATCAATCCTTGGTAATAAATTCTGTGGACCAACCAATTAAAGTATAGAATGTTATGATTCAGCCTATCTGATGTTCATTCCAGAACCTGGTATTACACAGTAACAGTCACAAACACAATAGGAAATATTAATTTATCATTAATGTAAAGGAGAAAAGATTCTGTTTTTTTTCAGAAAACCTGAAGATGTGAAGCAATTGCTGCAATTCTGAGTCTCCAGGAAAAAGAGCTTGTCTCCTCACCATTTCAGCTGCATCAACAAATTCATGAATAAGAGATTGGAGTTGTTGTAGCTCCAAAGGAAATACTGAATCAAGTCATGCAACAATCTTCCAGCCTTCTCTAAAAGTATATTTAAGAGTTTGTCTGAGTGTCTCTCTTTAAGTTTATTTGAAACAGGGAAATATAAAACTTGATTTTTTGTGTAAAACAAGGGATGACCTGTTACTCATAGGACTGACTTTTCCAGTTTTATGAGGTGGATGCCTACGCATGCTGGGATGAAAAAAAAGAAGGGTTGATGTTAGTTAGGTTGACAGCCAGTTGTAGAAAACATGTCAAACTCTGAAATAGTTTCGAATTAGATATTAGCCAAACTTGATATTTATGAGTATAATAAGGTTGTCTGTTGGTTTAGAGGATACATAGTGATAACCTGATTGTGGTTAGAAGCGGCTGGGGTGTTACTTCTAAGAAACATGCCACGTGATCTGAGTGTGGTGAGAACAAGGAAAAAAGCTTAAAATAACACCAGAAGTGGCATTAAAAATGCTCCATGAATAAGGATTCAAAAAGCAGATGCCAGATAATTGGGGGAACAGTTTATGATCATGGAGTTATGGTCATTTTGGTTATTATATGTGGGCTTCTCTAGCATGGGTTTTGTGCAATGTGAAATCTAATGGTGTTTTATAAATCTCATTTATTTTATACTTTCTATTAACCTTGCTTTAGGAAAACATAACTGAACAGCTCCTAAAGTATACATCTGAACCTATAAGAGTCTATGGAGCTGCTGATCTTTTGCATAATACATGAGGCATGTTTAAAAATAGGTCAGAAGCACATGGCTCTTCAACAATTGAAACACTTCGAGGGTTTGTTAATAAGCTCTCCAAGTCGAGAAGCACCAAAAAGGCATCACAACTCCGGGCATAAATAGCAAGGTCACATATGATCACTTCATATGGCAAGCCTGTGATATCCACACTTGTATGATGTATAACATTGGAAAAAATGGTGATCACTTAGAACAGAACTGAGAATACACACACACACACACACATATACATGAGGTCATCAAGATTTGAAAACCTGGTTTTGATTTTGGTCAGGTTTACACAGTTTCATTGTCAACAATTTAAAGGTTTTGGAAGTCTTGCTCCAAGTTTCGAAGTGTTAGTCAAGAAAAATAAAGAAAAATCCCCAAAAAAATAAAAAAATAAGAAACTAAAAAATAACAAAGACAGGAAAATTTATTATAACACAATTTAAAATATTGTGTTATATAGATTATTTATACCTGTAATTTTGACAATTTGAGGCTTTAATATTGCCCATAAGTGAAACTCAGCTTCTTCAGCTTCAACTGATAAAAAAAATCATTATATTGGTAATAATGAAGCATTTTAGTTCCTCATGCATATATTTTTTATTTTTCTTATATTAAAAGTATTGTTCAGGGATCCGGGAAGATAATTCTGGTGAACATACATTGAAACTAAGCACTCTTATTCACTATTTTATGGTTAAGTGGAAATATAATCAAATGCCTATAGTTATATTATTTTGCATTTACCTTATTAAAAAAAAAATGTAATTCCCATGAAATGAATTATATTTAATTGATCACATAGTCTTTATAGAGTTAACAATTAAGGGCATTTTACGAGAGTTTTTACAAGACATTAAGTGTTTATTATCTATATTTTTAATGTCAAGAAAAAGAAAGAAAAACCATAGAAAATTGATAATATACAACCTATATAATCAAATATATACTAGACTTGCATATGATACACACCAAAAGAAAACTTAGCAAAAAGTACAAACATTTAGTTTTGATCATTTTGGGTTGAAAACTGGCTAAAAGCCATCAAAAGTAGATTGAACTGATCACTTTCGACAAAAAATCTTGGAGGTCATTTTCTATTTTGCTGGTCTTTTCTCAAATAGAAACCTTAAGCAATAAAAAGCCTTAGGATGAAAGAAAGGAGAATAAAAACATATGCACGGTGGTTCCATTGCTCCATATCTATATTTTATTGAACATTTGTCGATAGACCCAGTAGGGTTAGGTTGTTAATTAGTAATTTTAAGTGGAACAATTATCTATATAACCAACCCAAAACCTCAAAAGCTGCAAGGATAAATAGAAATAGAAGTGGAGACATAATTCAGAGATGACTTGATTATAGGCCTTGAAAGTATAGAGATTTGAGTTAAATGATAAAACTATAGTTTCTTCATAGTTTAGAAACACACCTTATGTGGATTGGACTTAACAAGGGGCATTGAATTCAATCTGATGGGCAAAACAGTAGGAATATTCAAGAAGACTTCAATAATGGTAAGCTTTAAAGATATTTAAGAGGATTTGCTACGGTGCTTCTTAAAACCTTTGTATGATAATCTTTTGAATGTCTAGGTATCGTTCATTGTAAAAAGAATGGCCCTGATTTCCCTTGTGGCAACTGGCTATAGGCAATGGAAAGCTCAAGTATAAGTACCATAATTTGGGTAAAAAATAAGGATTATAATTGACAGCTTACCTTATAATTTTGGCAACATTCGATGATCATAATTACTACCAAAGTTCCCATAAACCTTCTCTTCTTCCTTGCCTTTGCCCTCCACTCTGCTGCCTCCACTCACCGACATCCTCTCCTCTATCCACTGCCTTGCCACGCTCTTCATCCTCTTTCTTACCACCTTCACCCTCCTCTTCATTGCCTTGGTCCACTAACATTCTCTCTCCTAATCTACTATCTTGCCACCCTCTTCACTAAAGTCCTCATAGCCACCCTCCTGTGTTAGGTTACGGTTGCGCAGCGGAAGATTGGATTTCAAAATTTTAATTCTTGAAACCAACCGAAATCTTTGACCCAAACTTCTTTGATTATATCAATTAATAGAGCAAAATATTAGGAAATATAAGAATACCTGTAACGCTAATATCCTTTATTCCACTAAGCACACAAGTATATGCCCTCCAGAGGTGATCCATACAGAAACAGGATCAATGAAGCACTCCTCTTTCTTGCTCGACTCCTTCTAGCAGCTTTTCTTCCTTCAGCAGCCTTTCTTCTCTTCTGGAACCTTTTCCCTTTCGAAGAGTACTTCAAAATCTTTTCGAAAACTCTTTTACTATTCTATTATCCTTTCTAATTCTCTTCCTAAGTTCTTGTCTTAAAATGGCAGACTTGTCTTAAAATAAAAAACTTGTCCTAACATGGAAAGGAAAAGAGTTGTTAGAACAAACTTCAGATGCTTCAGTTCAATCACCAAAGTCTTTAAATAGGAAGAGAGGTGGCACTTAAAATACCCTTTTATCAATCCCTAATCTGATATTTAACATATCAGATAAGACCCTCTTCAAGCAGAAAGATTTTCTAGGTAGAAAGGTGCAAAGTGAAATGCTAATATTTTGTGCCAATAGTTGCTTATCACACATCTTCAAAAAAATCTGATAATTAGTCTTTAATTTCATAATTAAAGACTTGGTCCAACATCCCAATAGGCATATAAACTAGAAAGACTTATCTAGAAAAATGTGATTGATAAGCAGAAAGACTTTAGCCTATCTCTTGTGCCATATATTCCAAGAATCGCATCCCTTAATGAAATCACGTCCATATTACTTAATTTGACCAGTCAAATCTAGTCCAAATGAGTGTATGTTAGAGAGGATAAGGACTAAAATTTATCACCAAAAAGGTGATTTAATTGCAGAAGGACTCTTGATCCTTGTCCGTGCCTTAATGTATGCGCACGCCAATATTGGCGCCAAGAGTCCCACACCCCACTTTGGCTAAAGGGTATAAAATCATAATAAATCCCAATTTGGATGCCCCACTTAAAGCTCAACCCAACTTAAGTCCCACTCAAATTAGTTAGCCCAAATAACAAGCATTTAAATCCAATCTAATTAGATTAGGAGTTAGGCTAGCCAACATATGCTAGTATATTTGTTAATTAGCAAGCCAATAAGGATCCTATGACCCTAATAAAAATACAAATGACTTCCTTGATCAATTCCTTAATATGTGTGACCCTTTGGGCTCCTCATCAAGCCAGCAGTAGGTCTAGGTTCAAGTCAATTTAATTCGATTAGAAATCAACTAATCGAATTAGATCAAATCGAGCTAACCCTAGCTGTCAATTTGAACCATCTTTCAAATTGACTTATAAATTCAATCAATTTAATTCATGATAACCTACAAGACATGATGACATCTAGCAACGTGTTATACCTACCCAGAAAATAAAAAAATTATTAAAAATTATCAAAATATCCTTTAATGATAAATTACCATGCAATTCAATCTTTCGATCTTCCTTTATCTCGAATAAGTGATAGATATGAAAAATTGTCAAACCCTTATACTTTATTCATTCAAACCTCAAATCACTAATGAAGACTCGACTGATAAAAAATAAAAAATTCTTTTCTAATTTCATCTTGCTTTGATCAAAGACTTCCTGAGTCATCATTTGATTAGATTACATGAGATAAATACGGTGGGGACACCAGGACCAGACACAGATCCCTGGATCCCATATGGTTTAATTAGTCATGTGTCAAAGTTTTGAAAATTTTGTAATCAATTAAGATTGAGTCCTGTAATAAGTTGAGGTTAATTGATTTGTCTCAACCCTCAACCTAGTCAGCATTTTAAGTCCTGTACATCAATTATGAGTCCAGTATGAGCCTAATTTTTGTATAAGAGAGGAGGTCACCCTATTTTGAAGTTCCACCAGGCCATATCCAGGAGTCAGAGACTGCTACATCAATCCATTGGATCTTGTGTGACAACCCAGGATCCAAGATGCTTCCAGAAATCCTGATTCTTTCCAGATGTCCTCCAGATGCCCAGATTCCAGTCCAGATGCCAGAGCATATTCCCAAACCAGGGCATCCATGATTCCAAAGGTCCCTCTACATCCTAGCCCAAAGAAATCAAGTCCAAGTGCCAAGCCCAAGCCCTAAAGAAGCAAGATTCTATGGAATATTCCTGCTACCAGGCTACCAAGCCACCCCAGCTTCCAGAGGCCCAAACCCATGCACCCAAGCCCCTTTGGGCCGGCCCCTTGCTGCCCCTAGAAGCCCAACACGCCCTCCTAGGCATCCTTGAAGTGTTGACCAAGTCCAAGAGGTGTCCTTGAGTGGAATAGTCAAAGCATGAAGGAAAAAGGAGAAGACTAGGTCAATTCCTAACCTAATGGGGATTTGTTTTTCTAACCTAGCTAGGAAAAGACTTGTATTCTAATTTGAAAGAGGACTTGTAACCCAAGTGTAACCATGATTAGTGAGGGCATGAGAACTCTATAAATACCCCATCCCCCCCCCTCTTGTAATAAACTTTTATTCATGATATCAAAACCCTGGTGAATTTATTTTGAGTTTGCGAGCTTGTTTTACTTTGTTTTTTAGGTTCTTTGGTTTGTGTTTGTGTTTCCTTGCTGCCCTAGTATCCTTCCACACCCTAACTCACTGCCATCCAAGCCTTCACACGTCCAAGAAGAAGTGCCCTGGGCCACCAAGCAAGGAGATCTTCATCAAGCTTCAAGCCGCCCCGCTTCTAAAACCTAACCCGATTCTTTCTAAACCTAGTCCCCTTTCTTTTTCTTACTTGCTATTTTGATTGACCCTTGACGTTTTGTAGGATCCCCGAGGTGTTTCACCTCCCCAGAGGAGGCTTTTCTTGCATCCGGAACCATCCAAATCAGCCATCTAATCAAGGAAATCGAACTTCATCATCCAGACTCCAATCAGAGTGCTGTGTAATCTCTTCATCGGAAGTCCTTCAAATCACTGATTGGTAACATCATTCCCTTCTTTTAATTTCTGATTTGATGAAGATAAGCTATCCTAATCTGGGAGTTTCTCAATTCTCGAGTCCTGAAATTTATTATTTTGCATGAGTTTGCCTGCGATACGATGATTCTATGCATTGCTCTTCTTCTTGCTAGTTCTTACTTTTATTTGAGAATTTAGCTTACAAACTAAATTATAAAAAATTACAAAAAAATTATTTTTTTTATTTTTCCTGCATGTGTAGCAATCTTAGAGTCGTCCCGCATCAGTTTGATATCAGAGCGGGTTTAGGATAGTTTTCTATTTGCTTTGCATTCGCAAACCCTAATTCAGCATTCTGTCCACTGCATTAGGTATCTAGGTTTCATTTGATTTCGACATCCTAAACATTTTATTTTTCTGTGAAATTTGCACTTCATGTCCTCTTTTCTGTTCTAGTAATTATCATAATTTTTAATTATTTTTACAGAAACCCTAAAGTCCTAAAAGTCAGCATCATAGGAACCTTAACAGAATCCTGAAAATTTCTGCAGCAGTCCAAAACACCTAAGGTTTGCATCATCATATGATTTTTTTTCTGCATGAAATTTGGTAGGAATTATCATCATTGTCCATCCTATATTGTAGATTTTTTTTGAATTTTTTCTGCATCGGGATCTGTGTCAAACTCTGCAACAATAGAAATCCTAATTCACTGATTTCTGCTACATTCTGCATACTTAACTCAACCTAACCTAATCAACTTCCAAACCCCCCAATCCCAAGCCAAACCTTGTTTACTAACCCTAGTAAACTTAAACTTAACTTGACATCTCATAAATTAATTAAAAATCATTTTATTTTCTGATTGTTTTAGATTGCATCAGGACCATTGAATGTTCATCATCTTTTAATCTAATCTTAAGGACAATCAATATAACATCAGGGCAGGAGGTCATAACCTGTCCTGGGCCCAAAACAACCATCTAGCATTTCAACCCAAGCCTTAATTAAAATTAATTAGACTTAATTTGCCCTAATGGGCTTGGTGATACCTAACAAGTCGGGTCCGAACCGTGTGGGCCAACTAGTGCATTTAATCCTTTAGCTATTACTGAAAGCTGGTGTCTAAGGCTGGGGGTCCAAAGTCAAAAGACCTAAATAGACTGGTGGTTTATAATTAGAACCCTGTGACAAGCAGGGGGAGCCTCCCACCACCCCACCCCCTACCTGGCCAGTGGAAGGATTAACTGCTGGGTTAAGTGTAAGTTGAGCTGACCCATCCAGTTTTGGCTCTAGGTCTAGGAAACCCTAGATTAAGCTAACCCAATTTTGCATGCTTGGCTGCTCCATCTCATTTTGACTGATTGTTTGATTGCAAGACCACTAGACTAGGAACTCAATATCAGAAGTCTAAACCCCAACCCAGTTCAACTATGGAGTCCAGTCTTGAAGCTCTTATAAGAAACATGAATGAATAGATAGTTGCCCAATTAACCACCCAGATTAACCAATCCAATACCCAATTGAACCATAAGCTTGACCAACTGATCCAATCAAGTAATCAAGCAATCCATAGTTTTGATCAAGTAGGAGATCGGTTAGGAACCCTAGACAAGACCCATAGGACTGAACCCATAACCTATGAACCCATAATCCTTAGCCTGAGCCCAATAGGATTAGTACCCTTAGATATGAACCCAGTGTTAGTCAGGAGCACCTTAGCCAACCTACCCTTGTCACCCTAGTCATTAGTCAGTTTTTCCTTAGTCTATCCCCTCTTACCACCTTATTGGTTCACCTAAATGACCTTGAAGAGGAGATATATGAGGCTGACCCAAGTTTAATGGAACAGTATGAGGAGGAAGAAGAAGAGTTCCCCATAGAAGACTTAGAGCTAGTTGAATCAATAGATACCCAGGTAGAAGACCACCCAACAATAGTTGACCTTGACCATACCCAAGTAGGAGCCGACCTAGATTTAGCTAACCCTAGCCGTACCCAAACAGTAATAGACATAGAGTTAGCTGACCAAGTAGTGGAAGAGTTGTTAGAGGAAGAGAACCCTGATACAGTTACTAGAGTTTTACCTGAGGAGACACTAACAGAAAGTCCAACTGTAGAGCCCAGTCCTTTGATTTATGAGCCAGAAGAATTCATTAAGGACCTGATCTCTTTAAATCAGTACCCTCAGGATGAAGTCACCTCTTTAACTCCACTTGATCTCTTCCCTGAAATTAACAACCTTTTCTTTCATAATGCAGACCCTTTAGATAGACATCAACCCCATAAGGTTAACCTCATTAGCCTAGGATTAATCCCTGATACCCCTTCTTGTATCCTACTTTATCCAACTAACCCTGAACCATCTTCTTATTTTTTACCCTACCCAGCTGACCCGAAACCTACCCCTTATTTTCTACCCTTTCCTGGATCTTCTTATGTTTCTTTAGTCATTCATATGCATTTTATAGAGGTTTGCAAATTGCATTCATTCATTGAGTCTGTCATTTTTGCTTCCTACTTATGGAAGACCCTTTGGCATCTATTAGGAGATCATGTCATATTTTCGTGTGCATACCAAACCAGAGTTAAACCTAGAGAGCCTATAATCTGTTAAAGTTTAGGCCCTTAGAGTCCAATAAAATTTTCTTTGATAGGAAAGTCTAGTCGAGTCTATTAGGTATTAGTTGAGTCTAATAAAATTCACTGTCCTTAATCACATATCTGCACCTACACTAGCCTTTGCACATCATATGCATCATGAAATTAGTCAAAAGCTGAACATAATTAATGAACTAAATAACAACTTGGCTAATTCCCAAAAGAAAGATGAAGAATTTTCTGTAGAGAAATATGTGACTGTTAAAGAATTTTCTGCTCGTGAAGCTGGCCTATCTAAAATAATGAATAGTAGTGGACCCAATGCCTATGTGCCTGAGATATCACCTGATTTAGGTATTAGCTCTACTTTCATCATCTCATACTTTATAAAGTCTAGGGAGCCAGCAGTGATACCCAGTGAGCCCCTTGAGCCACTCCCATTCTTTGAGAGAGAACCCACCCCAGAGCGACCACATATAATTTGGCCTTATGGTGAGGTAAAGATTGAAAGAGCTCTGGATGATCAAGCTATCGGTACCCAGGATAGAGACTGTCAGCAGTATTTGGTCCGGTGGCAAGGTCAGCCAGAATCTGAGAACTTGTGGAATGCTGGTGCGGATCTGCAGCGCCTCAACCCAAACCCTCCTTGAGCCAAATTGACCCATACTCAATGGGGTCGAGTTCCTCCCGTCCCGGGAGAATTGGTGGGGACACCAGGATCATACACAGATCCCTGGATCCCATATGATTTAATTAGTCATGTGTCAAAGTTTTGAAAATTTTGTAATCAATTAAGATTGAATCCTGTAATAAGTTGAGGTTAGTTGATTTATCTCAACCCTTAACCTAGTCAGTATTTTGAGTCTTGTACATCAATTATGAGTCCAGTATGAGCCTAATTTTTGTACAAGAGAGGAGGTCATCCTATTTTGGAATTCCACCAGGCCACATTCAGGAGTCAGAGACCGCTACATCAATCCATTGGATCTTGTGTGACAACCCAGGATCCAAAATGCTTCCAGAAATCCTGATTCTTTCCAGATGTCCTCCAGATGCCCAGATTCCAGTTCAGATGCAAGAGCATATTCCCAAACCAGGGCATCCATGATTCCAAAGGTCCCTCTACATCCTAGCCCAAAGAAATCAAGTCCAAGTGCCAAGTCCAAGCCCTAAAGAAGCAAGATTCTATGAAATATTCCTGCTACCAGGCTACCAGGCCACCCCAGCTTCCAGAGGCCCAAACCCATGCATCCAAGCCCCTTTGGGCCAGCCCCTTGCTGTCCCTAGAAGCCCAACATGCCCTCCTAGGCATCCTTGAAGTGTTGACCAAGTCCAAGAGGTATCCTTGAGTGGAATAGTCAAAGCATGAAGGAAAAAGGAGAAGACTAGGTCAATTCCTAACCTGATGGGGATTTGTTTTTCTAACCTAGCTAGGAAAGGACTTGTATTCTAATTTGAAAGAGGACTTGTAACCCAAGTGTAACCATGATTAATGAGGGCATGGGAACTCTATAAATACCCCATCCCTCCCCCTCTTGTAATAAACTTTTATTCATGATATCAAAACCTTGGTGAATTTATTTTGAGCTTGCGAGCTTGTGTTACTTTGTTTTTTTGGTTCTTTGGTTTGTGTTTGTGTTTCCTTGCTGCCCTAGCATCCTTCCACACCCTAACTCACTGCCATCCAAGCCTTCACACGTCCAAGAAGAAGTGCCCTAGGCCACCAAGCAAGGAGATCTTCATCAAGCTTCAAGCCGCCCCGCTTCTAAACCCTAACCTGATTCTTTCTAAACCTAGTCCCATTTCTTTTTCTTACTTGCTATTTTGATTGACCCTTGACATTTTGCAGGATCCCCGAGATGTTTCACCTTCCCAGAGGAGGCTTTCCTTGCATCCAGAACCATCCAAATCAGCCATCTAATCAAGGGAACCGAACTTCATCATCCATACTCCAATCAGAGTGCTGTGTGATCTCTTCATCGGAAGTCCTTCAAATCACTGATTGATAACATCATTCCCTTCTTTTAATTTCTGATTTGATGAAGATAAGCTATCCTAATCTGGGAGTTTCTCAATTCTCGAGTCCTGAAATTTATTATTTTGCATGAGTTTGACTGCGATACGATGATTCTATGCATTGCTCTTCTTCTTGCTAGTTCTTACTTTTATTTGAGAATTTAGCTTACAAACTAAATTATAAAAAATTACAAAAAAAATATTTTTTGTTTTTCCTGCATGTGTAGCAATCTTAGAGTCGTCCCGCATCAAAATACTTCTCTTACTAGGAGTGATGGATTATTTATTGACCTACTCATAACCTTCATACATGATTTACCATATCCATGAATATCGCGTAAATGACTAAGTCATGAATGAGTATGAACCAAAACATGGATTCATGTGTACAAGATACAATGATGATCTCAGGTCTAAAGATCACTTGCACAACTTTCATTAAGAGAATCATCTTTTGACAAGTTAGACTTCCATAAGATGTTCTCATAACAAATTAATTCGATAAACTCATACCCTGATGAGCACCCACATCTTTGTATTAGTATCCCTACACAAATGATCGTGAGACCAAGTACTCTCTATCAAGTATACATAGGAGTGCCAATCTCTTCGAAAATATCGATTCCGACTCGATGATCCTATAACTAGAAATATTTTATATTAGGATTTATAAGATCTTAGATCTCACTGTTATTAACTCTATTATAATCCCAAAATCATTGTCCTAATTTATAGAATTCATCATAATCTTAAAATAATAAAGTATAAGACACAGCATATAATGAAATAAAATATTTTTTATTAATATCATACATGAGTCAGGAAAATTATACAAATAAGTTTTTATTTCATAAGAAATATGGTTAGCTTTTAGGGCACTATTTTTTTATCCTGCTCTCCAACTCCCTCCCCCCCATCCTCCTCCTCTTTATCGATAGGATGGACAGTGGGACGAAGATGGAATCAAAGAAAATAACTCCATGGAAGGTATAGGGGACAAGCAACCGAAGGAAATAGATAAGAAGAACAGTGGCAAGAGGTGATAGTGGATGGGTAGGGTGTTGTGGTGGAGGAAGAGCAATGCCCAGGAACAAGTAGAAGGCATCTACAAATGGGAGTGGGCTATGGCATAAATGGGACGAGGCAGAGGGTGGTGGGAGGGGGGAGGACGGTTGGAGGTTGTAGTGACTAGGGACAAGGAGAGGCTGACAACAAAGAAGAGGGAAGGGATGGGGAATAATAACTGTGATGAGGGGGTGGGACCAATCTATGATGAGGTTCCTCCATCTCAACACAAAAACGAAGAAGATGAAGCAATCGGACCTTTCTCTTTTTCTTAAAAATAAAATTCAAAATTTCACAAATCTAGCAAGATATACACATCATCATGCCACATATCCTGCCCCACTATTGATGTCCCAAATTTTGGGTTCAACTAGCATTGCTCTAACTTGAAATTCGCCTCTAAGCCCTTGCAATATATACTTGGGAGCCTCTCCTTTCAAGGAAACAAAGCAGAGTTCGAGAATGGAAGAAAAGCCCTAAGGAGCAAAAGATTGGTGCCAAACCTCTCCTTCTTGTTAATTGGTACGATTTGGTCTTTCTTGATGGCATTTCTATTGTTGATAAGTGTGTTGGAAGGGAGGGGAAGCTGTAGTTAACGGGTGGTGAGGAGGAAGCCACCAATGTCTCAAAGCATGCAGATTAAGGCCACAATGAAAATAGAAGGGATTAGGGTCAAAGGCCAACGAGCCAAAGGCATGTGGGGGGGTGTAAGCTGGGAAGAGTTGATGGGAGGGGTTGTGTGCAAGAAGTTAGTGAGGGAGCTTGGTGGGGGATGGCATTACGACGAATGAGTCAGGTGTTGGTGGTTGTTTGGAGCTGAGAGGATAACCAAGTGGATATCAACTAACCTAAATTTTCTATAATAACCCCATACAATGAAACTGCTAAGATTGACCGCACTTTTTGAAAAAAAAAAAAAATGGAAAAGTGAAAATGCACCATAGCAATCCACAAATTCGAGAATAGAAAAATTCATGTGGTTTAGACTCGCAAGAAAGTAAGATTCACCTAGCCAAAATGATGTTATCAAAAGCCAAGAGTAGCAACAAGAGCAAAAATGGAAAAAAAGTGATCAAGCATTTAAGCTTAATGCTCACAATTTGGATTAAGATGAAATGAGAGAGGAAAGGTTAGGAGCACAGTTTGAGAACAGTTTTGATACCATAATTTAAAGTTCACATCTTCCAAACCAAAATAAATTGTAGAAGGTCAATTTAATGGACCTTTGATCAGAACAAAGATTTCCAATTTCAAAACTAAAGCAAACTACCATTTTGAACTTGATCGGTTCAGCTGTAGCAAAATTGCATGTCCAACTTCATGCTACAAAGGGTGTGGGTCATGGCATAATAATTGGTAAAAACAGATGCAGTAAGAGTATTATCTTTTCTCATAATTCTGAACAGTTGAAATTGAGTAGCTAAAATAATATGTTATGGAAGTAACAAAAAAAAAAATGATAGAACATACCGAATATACATCCAACAGACCACATATCAACTCCAGTTGAGTAGTGTGTGGTTCCTAGCAAAACCTCAGGAGCTCTATACCAGAGTGTGACAATCTACAAATGAAAAGAAACACTAATTCAGCATAAAACCAACTAGCATAATTAACCAAATGCATCGTAGTCAGCAAATACAACCAGAAAAATCTCAAGACTAGGTTGAAGTTGATTTCTTCATAAGAAAAATTAATAAGGCTGATGATGCAAGACCTCATGGGTGTAGCTCTTAAGAGGGATGGTAAAGGCTCTTCCTAGCCCAAGATCAGCAATCTTCAAAATGCCCTTCTCTTTGTCAACCAAAAGATTTTGCGGTTTCAAATCCCTGTTTTCATGTTCTAACATCATATGTCAGATAATTCCTCCTTTCCATGTAAGTGATTTTTTAAAAAAACCGAATCAAGAGGAGAATCTAACCTGTGAAGCACACCATGGCTATGACAGTGGGCAACTCCTTTGCACAACTGATATAAAAAGCTCTGCATTAAAAAAGAAAAAAGAACTTACCATCATCCACAAATTGCAGAAGAAGGGGGTAAAAGATAAGAAGAATTGTTCACTTAAATAATTGTAATGGACGGAAATTAACTCAAACTCCAAAAAGCATTATGTCACCTTCAAAAGCTAACATCTATACAAATGTCAACGCATATTGGCATAAGTTATAGCAAGTTATGACTGAAAACCAAAAATCAGGACAAAAGGCCGGTTATGATCCATTCACAAACCGGGAGCAGAGATGACGCCTCAAAACATTCATAGGAGAAGCAGTAATCATCTTTTCTTTTCTTTTCTTTTTTAAAAAAATAGATTAAATTAATCCCTCAAATACGCCTTACATTTACCAAACTGAATTTATTTGACCGCACCACGAACCAAAGATCCACTAAAATTCCCAGAAACTGGAGTCAATTAGGTTTCCAACCAAAACTCTACCATGTAACTCCGGCCCACAACAGACAAAAATCACAAAAGAAAAAGATGCTACGCACCTGAACAACGGGCGGTGGGAGAGGCCTGGGATTTGGACCCTTCCGGTGGCAATCGATGAATTTCTTGAGATCGGTGTCAAGATATTCAAACACAAGGTAAAGAAGGGGCTTCCCGTTCTTGTCCACATGTTCCACACTCAACAATCTAGATACCAAAACGTAAAATCCAAAGAAAAGAAACAATTTAAAACAGAAAAAAGAAGATAAAGGGAGAAGAGATAGCTCTTGAACCGAAACGAGACAAAGAAACTAGGGCGTTCGAACCGGACGACGTAGATGCTCTGGGAGAGCAGCTGGAGGAGGGAGATCTCGCGGATGGCGGTGGGGGGGATGCCCTCCTCGTCCATCTCGAGGCGGGTCTTCTTGAGGGCCACCAGTTGCCCCGTCGCGTTGTCCTTCGCCTTGTACACCTTCCCGTACGTCCCCTCCCCGACCTTCTCCAGCTTCTCGTACTTATCCATCCCTCTTTGCCCTCCAAGCCGAATACCCCTCCCTCCTCTCCGCAAAACCCTGGAAGACCGGTCCTCTGAAACCCTAACGGATGATCGATCGATCCCGCATTCGACTCAACCCTTGGAGGAGAGAACAGAGACAATAGAAACCCTAGATCGAGATCGGAGGTTTATATAGAGTGAGAGAGGCGATGGGGTTTTGAAAAAGAGGCAGAGGAGGGAAAAGCAAGAGTCCAAGGACCAGGAGGCGGTTGGTCTCTCGAATTTTTTTGTTATTATTTTTGTCTATAGGCGTGGGCCGCCACGACTCACAAGGGAGACGGGTGGACTCGTGTGAGGCTTAGCAGGATGTTTGGTTGGACTAAAATCAATCGAATCTATCAAGGAAAAGTCTTTTTGCACCGTGCTATGCAGAAAATCCATATTATATTTTTTTATTGATTTAAATATATTCACTATAGCATGATGAGATGGAAGCTGAACATAACTAGCATTAATTATCATTTAGTTTTTATTTAAAATTTTTGTTCGGACCAAAATACCCTTTTCTTCGGTCTCTTTTCTGCATGGATATCATAGATTTTGAAATAGGATGTCATAGGTTTTGAAATAGGATGTCATAGTTTTTGAAGTAGGATGTCGTAATATTGTTTCAAGTTTTAATTTATATTTTTTTGTAGGGGTGTCGTAGGTTTTGAACTATGATATCATAGCTTTTGAATTAGGATGTCGTAATACTGTTTCAGGTTTTAATTTATATTTTTCTGGTGTCGCAGGTTTTGAACTATGGTGTCGTAGCTTTTAAACTAGGTATCGTAATACTGTTTCAGGTTTTAATTTATATTTTTCTGCAGAGGTGTCGTAGGTTTTGAATTAGGATATCGTAATACTGTTTCAGATTTTAATTTATATTTTTATGCAGGGGTGTCATAGGTTTTGAACTAAGATGTCGTAGCTTTTGAACTAGGGTGTCGTAATAATGAGGTTTTGAACTAAGATGTCGTAGCTTTTGAACTAGGGTGTCGTAATACTGTTTCTGGTTTTAATTTATATTTTTTGTAGAGGTATCGTAGGTTTTGAACTAGGGTGTCGTAACTTTTGAACTAGGGTATCGTAATACTGTTTCTGGTCATTTTTGAATCAGGGTATCGTAGGTTGTCGTAAGTTTTGAACTAAGGTGTCGTAATATTGTTTCAGATCATTTTTAAACCAGGATGTCGTAGTTTTTGAACTAGGATGTTGTAGGTTTTAAACTAGGGTGTCATAATACTGTTTTAGGTCATTTTTTGAACCAGGATGTCGTAGATTTTGAATTGGGATGTCGTAGCTTTTGAACTAGGATGTCGTAAGGATATTTTGGTCTGGACAAAAATTTCAATTAATACTAGTCATCTCAACTTTTGTCCCATCATGGTACAATAAATATTTTTGGACCAATAAGAGCGTGCGGTGCAGGCCACGCTGGATTTGCTGCACCGCACGCGATGCACAAAGAATTACTCATCAATTAAAATGAAAATCAAAATAACTATATCCTCTAAATAATTCATGATCAAAATAAAAATAAAAATAAAAATAAAAATAAAACTCTTTAACCATTACTGTGGTAGCGCGGTCGGTTAAGGCGCGGCGCAGTCCTTGTGTATATTCCACTGGTCACGGGTTCGAGGAATGATCCCGCGGGTGACTCAATTAAATTCCAGATTAAATCTGGGGCACGTGACTGGGGGGCTGCGCGGCCAGAACTCCGACGCCTAGTGAGGCTAGGCTGACGTACCCGTCCAGTTGACGGGGAGGGCACGCGGAAAACTTGCATTCTAGATTAAGTATGTGGCACGTGACTGGGGGGCTGCGCGGCCAGAACTCCGACGCTGTAGTGAGGCTAGGCTGACGTACTCGTCCAGTTGACGGGGAGGGCACGTGGAACACTTGCGGCCCGAATCGAACATGATCTAGCGGGCTGGGAGCATGTTACGGGAAGCTACACCGGGATAAAATCCCGTATCCTTTTTTTCATCGGAAATAAAAATAAAAATAAAAAAATAATAAAAAAAACTTTTTTAATCAAACAGTTAAAATAAAATTATCCATTTTGATCCTTATCTTTAAATTTTTTCAACATAACATTTCCTTAAAAATATTCAAAAAATCACGATAGCGTTTGTAGTGGTTGGGTTTTTTTTTAGTGACTAGGCATTCATAATTGATTTAATGAGACTATATGATTAATCTTTTTATTTAACTTTTTTAAATATTTTATTTTTAGATTTTTAAGATATATTTATTTATATTTAGTTTAACATAATATATCTATATTACAGTATTTCGTGCTTATGACTTTTATATCATATTTTTACATGCACAATCATGTAGGATCATGCATCTCAAAATTACTCTAATTGGATGGTTGCTTGCATGCAAAAGAGCATGATTATCTTTCGCACGAAAGACCTGAACCCGCTCCTATTAAAATGGGTTTTGGAATTGAAAAAATTATGCACCTTTTTTGTAATTGCCAGTACAAGATAAGGATGAAAAAAGAGGAGGGAGAGGGGAGGTGTTTGGGGCTTTGTATTACCGGACTATTAGGTAGTATATGGTTCGGGAATAAGACATGATTCTTACTTATTTTGCCAAATGCCTCCAAAATCAAGATGAAATGGAAAGGGTTTGGTATTCCGGCCAATGCTCTTTATTCTTATTTTGTATTTCATGGTTCATCATTAAATTTTGTAATTCTTGGTTGTTTATATTCCTTTGCCAAAGGAGAGGTAAGGGATGTTATTTTATCAAAATCATTAACCCCTATTCTTCTCCGTACAAACGTTCCCTTGTTTGCGTGGTGGAGGGTGGGAGAGGATTACCGGCGGTCCAATCACTGCTCCCGTCTATGAAGATTGGTCTTTGAGATCAAGGTAAGTGATACCTTCGGGATCCCTTTATCTCACAAAATTTTATTTTTATTTCTTCTCTATGCAACGGTTGTTTGGAGGGGGAATTGGGGGTATTAGCTTGGGTTTGCCATGTTCTACAGCTCAGCAAGCATCTCTTAGATTTTTTGGTACCGGAGAACAGTCATTTATCGAAATCCAAGGTTTGAAATCCTATCTGGAACTGATCCAGATCCTAAAACTTGAAATAAAGAGGGATTTCTTTTGTTCGAGATTTTCCTTTTCCCAACTTTGTTTGTAGCTGGTTAAGGTTTCCCCTTTGTCTACTACCTCTCTCTTATTACACTGACCCGAATGATTAAGGTTTCTCATTTGCCCCCTCCTCTCTTTGCAGCTTATAGTGTTTTAGATAAATAAACACAAGAACCGAGATATTAGGGTTTCTCCTTTGTATGGTGCCTCTCTCTTGATGAAATTTTAATCGAGGGATGGAAAAGCCAACTCTGTATTGCTCAAGTTTTCAAGCTCAATTAGCCCCCTAAATCGTAATTTTGGTTTAAACATATTCTAAACTTTTCCCTTTTTATTTTTTCTTTGTATTTCTTTGTATTTCATGTTCTTGTAATTTATTATAATGATTTTATCTCTTTTTAGAGAATAACACTCCACCTTGTATCTGTTTGGTATTGGGTTTGTTATTGATTTCATATAATTTTGTGTTAGCAATTATGATGGGCTGCCTTTAAATGATATTAGCATGGCTAAGAGACAAGGGTTGAACTACTTACAAAGTTCAATTATCTTATAGCCGTGATGCTCCAATGAGATTACCTTCACCTTTCCACAGCCATATTTTTATATATATTTTTCTGTTATTTTTGGTGTTGGTCTTCTAATGATTGATGCCGACGAATCTAAAATAAAAGATCCTGATAGGATGTGGTAGGGGAGTGAATATTCTTATCTATTTCTCTCTTTATGATATTCATTATGTTAGGCTAGCAGCTTCTCACATTTCATGTCGTAGCAGAAGTGACTTTAGTGAAGTGGACTTTTTACTAGGAGAGTTTCTGCTACTATGATTTTCTTTGGTTGGGCTTCAATTGTTTCTATTGATTAGTATCATGTTATAACTCTAACTTCGATGGGATGTGTTGTTTTCTGGTGGTATTGCTTTGTAATGAGGCTTTAACTTTCATCCATCGCAGTTGTTGATCTAATATTTTGAAATATGGTATTCAGGGCATTCATGGTCTTTTATTATGCCTTATGAAAATTGAGTATATCCTATATTGTTGGTGGCAGGGATGTTAGTATTATTATAGTACTCTAGAATCTTGTTAAGAACCTAGCTTAACTAGCTAGCAGGTTGTTAATCTTGTTATACTACTTTCTAATATTGTTAGCAAATTGTTTGTCTTGTTGGCTAGTTGTTAGTTTTTTTATAGTAATATGTAATCATCTTGGCAACTTATTAATCATGTTGGCAGGTTGTTAGTCTTCTTGGCAGTTCTTTGTTAATCTTATATTAACACATAAAATGTTTATGGATTTAATGAATGCTACTGTTGTTGTGCATCTTCGGTTATCTCTTAATTATTTTTCATTTATGCAGGTGGTCTATATTCTTGCATGAGCTTAGTAATGACTAGTTACCAAATCTAATTACAGATCTTTGAAAATCAGGCAGCATCAAAGTAGGAGATAGAGTCTGCGGTATGAATAGTGTAGGCGCAAAGCATGTAAAGCATTCCAACTGTGATGTGCTACTAGCTTTAGTTTCTCAAAAAAACTTGTATGTTAGGTTTCACTGTCTGTTGGTCTTGCTGTAATGTTTTGGGCTGCTTCGAATGTGCAGGTCATCGTAATATAACATTTTTTGTAAACATTAACATAATACTAATCCACATCAAGGCAATTTTTATGAATATGGACCTTTATTGTTGTATTGTTCGGTACAAAAATAATTTATTTATATTAATCTACTCAGTATATTAGTTTAACCGGGATTTTTGCAATTTAATTTTTGGAGATATGTATTTTGTTTCACTTGTAGTATAGGCTCTGGAAGTAAGCAAAGGAGTAATTAAATATCTTCTGGTACCTGTATACATGTATATATATAACATGATAAGAAAAATTAGGTTCTCACAACAAAAAAAAGAAAATTATATCACCGTTCTTTATAAACTTGGTCAAGGGCATTTTTGAATTTTTTTTAAAAAAATCTTTTTCTATTTCTAATGGAAGAGAGGCTTATTCCCATGTCAACCAAATACCACTAGGAGTAACATGCATTAATTACACTAGAATAAAGTGAAATACCAAATTTCTAACTAAATAGAAACATGGAATAATAAGAAGAATAAGCTATTCTTGAGATAGTGTTTGGATACAAAATATATATATATATATTCCTGAAATAGGAATACCAATTCTTAAAGAATAGCTATTCATTCTTGTTATTTCAGATTTCTGTTTGGTTGAAAAACTGAAATAACAACTTTATTCCAGTATAATTATTATAGTGGGGCCTATCATATAGAGACAAAATGACCTAGAATAAGCTATTTCATGGTCTACCATGGAATAGCTATTCTAGAATACTAAAGGTTGATCGAATATCTTATTCCAGATAGCCCATCTCGATTTCTGTAGATATTTGGTGGAATAACCTAGAATAAAGGCTTACTCTGGATGAGAATAGCCGAACCAAACACTATCGAGAAATTTCTATTCCTATCTCTGAAATAAAATTTGGGTATCCAAATACTACCTTATTGTTCTACTATCGAGAATGGTCACCGATGTTTTACTAATCATTGAAAGGCATAAATTTATTTTATTATATATAGAAAAAAAAATTCATTTTTTTAAAATAATATTATTTAAAAAATAATTTCTAAAGTACAATGCTTTTCAAATTATTTATCATACTATATTAGTGGATGCGAGATGGTAAACTAGCCGGTTCAACTCACAAGTTTTTAATCCACTTGGCTATCCTATTGGAGTGTGATAAGGAAGAATAAATAGTTCATAAAACTCATGAGTTAATTCTCTGTCTTTACCTACCCAAACCTATCCAATTCCGCCGGCATTTTCCTCCTTCGCTCGCTGCCCAGCATCTCCATCACCCTCTTCCACCCCCCCCCCCTTCATGCATCCACCCTCCCCTCACCGAGGCTGTCACCGCCCGTCGCCACTTCCTCGACCTCTGCCCCTTCCTCCACATCGCCTTCGCCATCTCCGACTGGTCCATCATGGAGGCTATGGAGGAGGAGAAGATGATACATATCATCGAACTCGATGCTTCTGACCCCACCTAGTGGATCTCCCTCCTCCAGTCCCACTGCAATTGCCCGGGTGGCCTGCTGCACCTCCGAGTCACTGGCATCCACGAGCACAAGGAGCTGCTCGGCCACACCACCACCAGCTTGAACAAGGAGGCCGACAAGCTCGACATTCTCTTCTAGTTTAATCCGATCGTCAGCCGGTTGGACAATCTCGACATCGAGAGCCTCCGGGCGAAGACCGGCGAGGCGCTGGTGATAAACTCAGTTCTTCAGTTGCACTGCTTGCTTGCCAATAATCATGAAGGCCGGAGCTCTTGGATAATGCCGAAGCGGCCAATGATGAAGGTACTAACATTTTCTCTCCTTTTTTTTTTTTTTTTCTTTTTTTCTACCATCTCATTTGTATGAATATTTTGGTCTGGTCATTGCTTCCTACCTTCTTGTGACCATGTATAGAAAATTTTCACACTTCTGAAGTCACACCATTTCAAGAATTAAGAATCTTGTTTGTTTGTATATTGAAAATATAGCCTTTTTATGTCCGTTATTTGGAATGCATTGTTTATATTTTTCTTGGAACCATGAATCGGTACTTTGATGGCATGGCTATATATATATATATGTTCTTATCTTATTGGAAGTCTTGCAGCTTATATTTCTAACATGAATTTTGTTCCTTCTTATATCTTTCTTCAGACTTTTGGAAATAGCAATCTGCCTTCTTCGTCCTAAAAATTCTTGTTCTGATTCCCATGAGCCTTGTTTTGAATCCAACGAGTCAGTTTTTCCTGGTTTTTGGCATGGGATATATCTTAGTTTCTTGTAAGATGGCAACTTCATCGGAATGGCTTGATAGGTCCGCTCTTCTTTTTGTATGCTTTTGTTTTTTCCTTGCTTGTTTGGTATTCTGTCAGCATCTATATTTTTTAAATGATATCTTTAGTTCATTTTTTGAGGACTGCTTGATTTTGTTATTTTTATTTGGTTTTTGGTTCTCTTCCAACAGTTGGTGAATTTGAAAGTCAACATAGTGATCTCGTACTATACTTGGTTTAGTTGCATCTAAGAAAGCTATTCTTGAGCTTGTGCCTTGTGGCTTTTGTGTGATGAGGCCTATTTTTGTTTTGAGGTTTGTATGTACCGTCTTCTGTTTCTGCTTATTGCATTCTTAGGTTTTTATCCACACAAGTACTGGCATAGTTGCAAAGGCTTCATCTTTATTGCATTGGTTTCCAAAGTTACAGATAAATGACAAAAAGGTTAGAATCATAAATCCACAATTTGTAGATGTCCATTCAAATTAAAATTATGGGTTCAATCCATAATTTTGCTAAAAACTAAAATTGTTGGTTTAGCCCACAATTCCAAGACAAAGCTCGCCACCTCCGTTGGATGTTTCGGGGGAGGGGAGGGATGGGGAAAGCTCGCCATGGGGTGGGGAAGGAGATTGGGTGGGGGATGCGGGCTGCCGTGGGGGGGGGGAGGGG
The DNA here is from genome assembly GCA_021397845.1 of Areca catechu. Lineage (NCBI taxonomy): Eukaryota > Viridiplantae > Streptophyta > Magnoliopsida > Arecales > Arecaceae > Areca > Areca catechu. The sequence continues at coordinate 38,520,647 of CM038040.1, forward strand.
GGAGAATGCCGCTAGTGGGTTGAACACCGCTGAGGAGGGGGTGGCTACAGACGAGGGAATTTTTTTTTTTTTTTTTTTTTTGGAGAACAAGAAAATGGAAATATATATTTTTTAATTAGGATATTGAAATTGTAGGTTGAATCTATAATTTCAAGTGGCCATTTTAGATGACCCAGTCACTAGAAATTGTGGGTTGAACCCACAACTCCATGTTCCATGTGCGGCATCCTTCTTGGCAAAACAATGATAGTTTGATAAATAGTTTCCAAATTACCGTAATCCCATAAATAAATTTTTTAACATTATTTAGAAAAAATACGCGAAGGATAACAATGATCTTAGAATCTCAAGATTCTTGTGATATCATAATTTATTCAATGGATTGAATCTAAAATTCTAAAATTATTCAAATCTATGAGATTGATGGCTTCCCTATGTAGTTCCTCTCTCTACCTCAAGCAGCTACTAATTGGTTTGGATTGGAAATGTTAAGATTGGATAACTAAAATCACTTCTTCGGCCTCAGTTCAGTTTTGATGACAGGGCAAGAGAGAAACTTTCTTAGAGGGTGGAATATTATGGTATCAATTGCACTAATAATATTTATTTTAAAAAAAAATCATGTGAAACATAGATCTCAATTTTCAAGATCACGAAATTGGTATTGATGCTGCAAAAAAAGAAAAAATAAAAATAAAAAAGAGACACAATCAATTAGATATACAAGATTTCACTATGAGAAAATAAAACACTTACAAGATTAGAACTCATGCTTTCAACAAGAAACTTTAAATCTCTCTTACAATCTTTCAACTTCAAAAAGACCCTCTAGCCTCTACAGGCATTTTCTGTCACTGCCATATCCTTTGAAAGCCCTCTCGATTCTCATACCTGGTACATGGCCATCTGTCATCTTTTTTATAGCCTCTAGTACGAAAAGTATCTAAATAAGAGTCCAATGATCTAAACTGCATCCAAAACAGAGTCCTATTCCTTTCTCAACTCTCGTTTAACCTTTGAGCAACTCCTAGCCCTGCAATCGATATCTGTCATGCTGCAAATCACGCGTATCAGCCCCAATCGAAGTTGGCAACCTCCTGAATCGTTGGATCTTCACCTAGGAGAGCAGGGAAGCGTTCGATCATGTAAAATATGCATTTGGACCATGAAATCTTGCCAATGAGCCATGTCATTTGCTTGGTGGACTAGACGGTCCACCATTGACCATGACATCCAAAAAAAATCCACTTGGGCATGCATGGACCATGAGCTTGGTACGTGCGCATCACCTAGGCCTAGTCTATGCATGCCTACAGGCCGTGCATTGTGTGGGCTAGGGCTAGCCTGTCTCCTTCCTAGGTCCATCTCCTATGGTTGGGCTTGATTTTGGACTTCTTCTAGGCTAAATCAAGGCATTTTTCCTAACAATCTCTATCTTGATTCGACACTCGATCTCCATTTGATTTTGAGAACTCTTGAAGGATCTCGCTCACATGTCCTAGAATAAATGCTTGATGTTTATGGATGGACAAATATGGAAGTTGAGCCAGGCCGTTCGATTCCATCTTCTTCGTAACTATGGTATGCTCTGACTTGAGACCTACTCGGGAAAGCTCCTATGGTAATAGGAACTTCACCGTATGACATTGCTTGTTATCCTTCCTAGTCTCCAGTCTGGTGCCTGATTTCTTGCTCCCAGAGCTCCATCTTATACTAGACTCCTATCTATATCAGAGACTCCACACATAATGAACTTCTTGTCAAGAAGTACTATTCTTCATGTTTTTTTTTCCTACAAGCAACCCTACTACCGTGGATAACCTTCAGGATTCCATCATCGGCTCTCTACGTATAGTCATTTGAATCCAGTTTGTCTAATAAAATTAGATTCATGTTGAAACTGGGTATGTATTAGGCCGTGTACAATTTTCTCACTAACCCATTATGTGTCCTCAAGCTGACTATCCTGATATCCTTGATTGCATAGTTTGATTTGTCTAGCAAGTGGACAGAACCCTCTCTACTCTCTAAAAAATCAAACAGCTTCTCTATGTAACAGATATGATGTGGACATATAGAATTTAAAATTCACTAGAAAAAAGTAGATACGTCATCATATACTATAAGTGTATCACCATATTATCCATCATTATCGCTACCATCGACCACTGCCTTAGTAGCTTTCATCTGATTTTTAAGCTTTGGGAAATCTTTGTTATGATGCCCCAACTCATCACATCAGTAACACTTGATCTTGCTCTCGTCCTTCGACCTAGACCGCTCACCTCATAATCTTGTCACTTTATCTTCTACCACCATCTCCTCTAGAAACTACTAACACTAAGTTCCCATCTAAACTTAAAGTTTGGTTTCCTACTATTGAATCTTATTTTGGAGTAACACTGAAGTTACCTCTTTCATCTTGATAGTACTCTTCTCCATTAGAAAAGTAGTGACCAAAGACTCGAATAAGTGTGAAAGTAATGAAAATAAGACCAACGTCCTGGTCTTTTCCTCAACTTTCTTACCAATACTGAGGAGGACAGTGAGGATCCTCTAGAAATTACTCAGGTAAGGTACTCTGCACATTGTCCTTCGATCATCCGCAGTTGATAGAACTGCTTCTAAAAGAAGAGCATGTTGGCCAGTGACTTTTTCATATACAACTTCTCGAGCTTCGTCCATAACACCATCGGGAAAATCTCGCTCAGTACAAAAATCACCATATCATTTGCCATGTATAAGTAGATCATGCTCACCAACTGCATCTAGAACCGCTTCTAAGTCTTGTCTTCCATGATGGCTGACCTCTCTTCATATATGAGAGTGTCAATCAACCCTTGCTGGATCAGTATGTCTTTCACCTTTACTTGCCAAAGGAAAAAATTACTCTTTTCATCAAATCGGTTGATCTCTACCTTGATTATACATGTCTTCATCTTCTTTGATCTCGATCAATACGATCAATTTGGGGCTCTGGAATTATGATTCCAGTTATTATTGTACCAACTACACTGATACTACTTATCTAAAAAATTGCTCATGCAAAATACATATCCCTATTTCTAAGTTCACGATATCGGTGTTAATGCCACAAGAGAAGGAAGAAGAGAAAATTAAAATAAAAAACAATCAATTAGGCATGTAAGATTTCGCTATTAAAAAAGTAAACATTTATAAAATTGGAACTTATACTCTCGATCCAATACAATTACTCTTAATAAGAAAATCCAAATCCTTCTCGCAAGTTCTCAACTCTCAAGAAGGCTTTTTCTACTGCTACCATACCTTCTAAAAGCCCTCTGAATCCTTATACCTAACATGAAGAATATCCTAACAGGAGTCTAATGGTCCAAATTATATCTAAAACAGAGTCCTATTTCCTTCTCAACTATCGTTTGACTTTTGAGAAACTCCTGGCCAGTTGATCAACGTCCATCACGCCGCAAATTGTGTATATCAGTCCCAATCAAAATCGGTAACCTCATGGACCATCGAATCTTTGCCTGGGAGCACGAGGAAGTGTCTTATCGTGCAAAACACGTGTCTGGATAGTGATAAATGATAGTGGACCGTGATATTTCACTCGTGAGCCGCATCATCTGCTTGATGGACTAGATGGTCCACCATGGACAGCGACACAAAAAAAAAATCTGCTCGAGCTGTGCATGGACTATGCGCCCGCGCACTTGCATGTGCCTGGGCTGCCACCCGCACGCACTTGTGGGCTATGCGTGCCTACAGGCCACACATCACGTGGGCTTGGGCCAGCTTGTGTCCTTCCCGGGTCCGGTTTTCCTGCAGCTGGGCTTGGTTTTGGGCTTCCGGGCCGAGTTAAGGAGTTTTCCCCAACATGGAACTCTCACTGCATGTGAAGTTAATTAAAATGCTGGCCAGAAACTAATTCAAGAAAATATCAATGTTTAAATATAAAGAAGAAACTATCAACAAGCAAAAGAATGGTTAAATACTCGATTTTCAAACAACAAAATTCTCTGGCTCTGAGACTAGCTTATAGGAGATTATAAACATGGTAGTTTGGTTTTGTTTTATTTCTTTCTTCTTCTTTTTTTTTTTTTTTTCTTTTTTCCATGCAAAAAGGAATTCCTGATCTCTTCCGAAAAACCCAAAGAGAGGATTTTTTTTTTTTGAACTCATTGAGCAAAGCCAACTGCTGCTTCCTCCCGGTGATCAGCTCGTCTGATTCTCCAAGATTTAAACAAGTTTTGACCGCCATTAGATTACCGTTTGAATCGGACGGGACAGGCTACCGGTTTCCAGTTCAACTATAGTCGAACGAGGTGGTCTGGTCTGATTTTAAAAACATCGGTTAAAATTTCCTACACTTATCAAATGGTCAATTGTTTGAGTCCATATCTAACATGCTTAAGACACCTTTCCGTGAGCATTTCACATTTCCTTCATCTTCCAATAAAGATCCCTTACTGTTTCTCATTTGAGAATTATATAGAAAAAACAAATCAATTGCTGCACTAATAGAAACTCACTTTTCTGTTCAATCTTAAATGCCCAAAGATGTTTTTGTATCTTGCTGCTGCTTGCCAAAGAAAATGAACTTCAATTCTATGCACAGATACATCCACACAGATGCAACTTGATAGAAGCCTATAAGCCTCAGGCACGGTGGTTCTGCACTAAAAGGTATTCCATTTATTCCAAAACAATTAACAGTAAATCATCAACTAATCAATAGAAATAAGCACAAATGCGATCGAACAGAGTCTCATATCTCCAACAAGATTTTACATCATGTTTAATCATAACAAGAGGTTATGTACTGCTTGGCGCAAATACAAAAGTCATCAGGTCTTTGAAAGTGAAACCGAGCCATCAAACGCAGACCCCACATGACTAATAACGAAACCATATATCTTGCGTTTCAAGCGCTCAATTTTCTCCTTCAACATCTCCTCTTCAGGCATCCTCCCCACTCCATCCAACCAATCATTGATCTGCTTCAACTGTGATAGAACTGCTGCAACTTTGCCATTGTCCTTGCAAGAAATTTTTTTGCCATCATCTGAACACTGCCCAAACAAACGGAAGCCAACATCCAAAGCTTCTTCCACAAACTTCAAAAACCAAACCTGCATCTCATGTCGGAGAGCTTTAGCAAGGTCAGCTGTTTCATCCAAGCCATACCCTCTAGTCCACATATTGGTTGTGGCATTCGTCAGAACCTTTGAGTGGCTCCTGACAGGGTTTCCAAGAGAATTCCTCTTAGACATGCTTATTCTTGGAGGATCCATAGAAGGAACTATAGGTTTTTCAGAACCCTTTTGTTTTGACAGGCATTCAGTACTGTTGTTCAGTAAATGGAGAACTTCAAGATCTGTGGCTAATGCTGCTTCAACCCAGATAAAGGCTGATTTGCTTTGTTGATTGGTTGTGATATCATTAGGTCCATTGCTTTTGCGACTAGCGGCAAGAGTTTCAGCAATAGAATTCCACTTCAGGACATCATTGTATATGGATAGGAACCGACCAATTGTTGGTCGAGGGTTACCAGCCTTTGATGAAGAACAAAGATCAGAAAACATACTGCCAAAGAAAACATTTAGTGCTATAAGCTGTTGATACTAATTGAGAACAGGTTCAAACATTTTCTACATAAGGAGGGATGGTTTACCTTAGGCTCCTGATAATTGACTCGGTAGCCAAGGCCTCTTCAAGAGCCTCAGCCGCAGCTATGGATGCGATATTCCTCCTTTGAATAGTCTCCTGCATTTGCATAAAGTAGAAATTTTACTTGCATTCAAATTGACAATGTGGCTGGGGATTTGATGAAAAGGAACAATCTTAAAATGTATGCATAACATCTTGGAAGCATATACTAGTATTTGCCAGGGTCTAACAGCTTTATACCTTCCCAAGCTTTGCTAGGTTATCAGAGATATTATCAAAAGGGATGCTGCCATCAGTCCACTTTCGATCATGAACTGTAATTTTCGGGATGGCACAGATTGGCTTCTCTGATTCAGACGTTAGTTCAATCTTTTTAGTCGGTTTAGGCTTTTCATTTGGAGATGATTCCTCGTTATTGGATTGTGCCCCACTAGCATCACTGATTCTCCGCAACATAGCAGCCTAAAATCATAGCAATACAATTGGCATAAAGCATTTTTTTTTTCACACAAGCATGGACATCAAATACACAATGCAGAGATTGAACAACACATGCAGAGATTGATCACAAGTAATAACAGGAAACACAAGCATAACACAGCATTCATATAGATAAAGTTGCAAGCAACAAGGTCGAAAAAGATGAGTGGAAAAGGCTGGAAGGAATGGGCAAACAAAGAACTTCAGGAATCATATTACTTCGGAAAGTTTATATTAGCATATTACTGCATGGCACATTCAACATGGTGACAAATGTCACATAAACTGAGATTCAGCAAAATCCACAGATCTAGACTTTCTTCCGGTTCCCATTCAGTTGCCATGGTCAAAATAAAACCTGCCCAAGTGTTTATGATCATGTCTTCCACTTAACTGAATTATGCCTTAATTACCGTTCCAAATTTCTGTTGTGCACCCACCATGACCCCTTAAGTAGTATGGTGTAATATCAATGGAACTCACTGAGGTAAATTTAACAATAATGCTCTTATGAGCACCAATCCTTCTCTAGCTCAGAAAATATGGAGATATTACTTCAATTATTTGACTAAAGCAAGGGGTACAGGGAAGAAGTGGAAAGTGCTGAACTACCTCGTTGCAAGTTACTTGGACACAGTCATATCAGGACACAATCATATCAGGACACAATCATATCAATCCCAGCTAAGAAACAATCTAGAATGACCTTATAGAAATAAAATTAAACCTGCAAACACAAGGATCACATAAAGTTTTGTATGTTGAAATGCCCCTTCAAATGTCATTTCTTTAAAACAAATCTCTCACCCTTATTCCACAGTATCATTATTATCATTATTATTTTGTACATCAAATATGACCACTAACTTCATCAGAAACACTTGACAAGGATATTTTAGCAGATGTTCACCTGATTTGCCAAATTAAAGAGATTTGTGAATTGGTGACCAGAGTAATTGCATTCAATCGTCATATTAAGAGAGCAGTGAATTAGGAATTCCATACCAATGTCAATTAGATTAATTTCAAAAACTGTATATTTCCTCATTTTGTTCCTCCTCCCAAAAAATGAATCCATATCAATGAACAAAAATGATTTCATCAACAATTTTTCTATAAGTAAAAAATTGATATGAAAACATATATTCAAAATAAAAATGAATTTTCTCATCCTAGTCTGATCAAAGCAAAGCATTAAAATCAAGCTGCAAATAAAAATAAAAATAAAAAGAACCAAGAATACATGTAAGAAGAACAAATGCATAGAGCTGTTTTGCAGAAGGAGCTGATCCCAAACCAGAACAAGAGAAATTTCAATTACCTGGGTTCTCAAAATAGCTTCCTTGTCTACTTTACTCTTTGACCCTCCCTTCTCCTTTAGCTCCGAAGACACCACAGCATTCGCCGCCGAATCATCCCAGCTCTTCCTAACTGATTTAACGGACCCCATCATCGCATCTGAAACCTTTGAAATCCCTGCAACCATTATCCCCACCTTCTTCTTACCCCCCCCACCCTCTCCAGCCGCTGCCGATGCCTTCGACCCGCTTGAGAGCCTCCTCCCAGGAGACACCGAGCTCCTCCTCCCCATCGGTGACCCCGCTGCCTTCCTTGCCACTGGCGAGGGCTGCCGGTACCTCGATGGCACTATAATGGATGGTTCCCTCGCCACTCTCCGGTTCTCCTCCTTCGCTGCCACCAGGCTCGGCACGATACACTTGGACGGGACTGGCGACGATGACCTTGAGCCCCCTCTCACGGCTCCGGCCAAAGCAGGGGAGGATGACCTCGAACCCGCCTTCCCCTGTCCAACAGCAGGGGAGGGGTCCCTTTGCTCCCCTGTCCCGCCGCCGCCGCTGTTCTTCCTTGAAGCTAATTTGGCTCCGGCAGGAGATGAGAAGCGTCGTTTGGCGACGGATTCTCCGGCGTTCTTGGTGGCGGCACCGACGACGTTCTCCTTGGCAGCAAAAACCGTTCTATTTTCGGCGCCCGTATTCTCCTTTGAAGCAAAAACCGTTTCTTCTTCACCGAAAGGGTTATCGTCTGGAAAAGGACTCGATCTGAGGGAGGAGGATGGGATAAGAGGAGGGCCGGCGTCGGCGGGGGAGGCGGGCTGGATGACGAAGCCGCGTCGGGAGGGATCGGAGCGGGCGACGAGTGGCTCGGGAGAGCCGAGGAAGGGTTGGGGGCGCCCGGGGAGGGGGCGGACGCCGGAGGCGCGGGGGACGGGGTGGGCGAAGTGGAGGCGGTCGACGTGGACGAGCTGGCCAAGCTGGGGGCGATTGGAGAGGATGGCGTCGGCGTCAGCGTCGGAGAGGGAGACATAGGTGGAATAGGCGGAGTCGGAGAGCTGGAGGTAGAAGCCGTGGGAGGGCCAGAGGTCGTGGGTGGTGGAGGCGGAGAGGGCGGGCACGATGCCGATGACCTGGAGGACGGCGGATCGGTGCTCGCCGACGACCTTGGCGTCGGTATCCATAGACTGGAGGAGCTTCACGAGGACCCCCGGAGTGAGCGACGCCATGGCCAGAGATGGGGGGAGAGAAAGAGAGAGAGAGAGAGAGAGAGAGAGAGAGAGAAGGGGAGGGCGGCTGATATCACGTGGGAAGAAGAGACGTTATGTTAACGTTAGCGAGATGTGATTTCAAATTTCAAATACGCGCCTCTCTCTCTCTCTCTCTCTAGATCTTTTGGCTGGCCCGGGATGATTTATTAACGGTGGGAAGAACAGTGCGTAGGATACGCGGTCATGGGAGCCGTTTAGGGGGCGAGAACGGGGGGAGGGGGCAACGAGGTAGCCGATTAGTTGGGAGGGAACGAGGAAAGCATTTGTTTTTTTTTTTTAACCCCTCTTTTACTCATTTATCTGCTTTGGCTCGGCTCCTGGTTGAAATGTGGGATGCGTGTTGAGGAACGGAATGCAAAAATGAATTCATAAACCGTGTCTCATTCATTGATCTTATATATTTGAAAAATATTAATGGATAATAAAACGATAGCGTTCCATTCTCGTGATAATAGTATTTGTTTCATGTTTTGATGGAAATTATGAGAAGAGTTTGCATGTTTTGGGTATATAAGTGCCAGCAAGATTATAATGATATTATCGTCACGGTATAACAATTCTAAGGAGGTAATGTTATTGGCTGATAAAAACCTTTACCTAGTACCTGATCTAGTCTTTTAACAACTGCATCTCAAAATAAACAATGATGTTAAATAGCCACTATTAACCATTGTAATAGAAATTAACAACTAATAATAACAAAAAGTAGTACCTTTCTTAAAAGCTAGGATTTTAAATAGATATTATTTCTATAATAGCAGCTATATATATTTTTAATATTTTTAAATTTTAAAACAATGATCATGATATGGAGACAGAAAAAATGTTCGACCATGTGCATAAGAGAACTTGCTTAGATCCATCAATCACCTCTCACACTAATTTTAATTGGCGAGACCAATCTTCATCGCACAAGACCGGCTCTCATAGCATCACTTGCAAATATATGCCTATCATTCTTTGCAAGCGTAAGCAAAATCAAATGATATAGGATTTATGTTCTTGGGGAAAAAAACTTGATGCATGGTAAGTTTACTATGGCTTGATAACATACTGATGACGCAGCCATTATAAAAGTTTTAATACCCAAGTTATGATATAACATGACTTGATATAACACACACATATGTGTATATATATATATATATGATGGAACCACAATTACACTTGTAAGGAGCAGTATTATAATTATAATGTGGCTTAATAATATATAAAATTATAAATAATGAAATAGAGGTGTAAAATATAATTGTAGTTTTTTTTTTTTTTTTTAAGAGAAGGAGAGAGAAATTCACCTACATTGATATAAATGTTATGAACTTATGAATGACCATTTACAATACATACTCTTGCAATGATTTGGGTCCTCATTCAAAAAGCAAGGTTTTTATCTTTGGTGAGATCTTGATTTCTATTGTTATCAAACATTTTCTGATATAATATACATACACACACATATATATATATATATAAAGAGAGAGATTGTCTTAGTTTCTTTCAAAATGATTTGGAGCTAAATTCGGTCAAGTCCTTCACCATCTTATTTGCATAGATCCTCATATAGAAAAAGTAAACAATTAATAGTGTAGAATAAACACAAACAGAAATAAACAAAAACACTCTAGAATAAATATAAACTTTTCATGAAAAAATATAAACTTTTCTCCTCGCATTAATGATGTATTAATGGTTACTAGTAGTTATTAAAACTATTAATGATGGGATAGTCCACTTTTAATAAAATAAACATAATTATTCTAGAATAAACATAAACCCTTTTAGAATAAATAGAAATATTTTAGAATAAACATAAATCCAAATAAAAGCGTTTCTATTTATTCTAAAATATTTGAATTTTTAGAGTATTTATATTTATTTGGAGCATTTTTGTTTATTTTTGTTTATATTTATTCTATACATTACTGCACCATCAACTTTTACTTTTTTACATGGAAATCTTTGTAAATTATATGACATGAGATTTAATCGAATTTGACTCCAAATCATTTCAAAAGGATATCAGTCCACCTTTACATATATATTTATATTATGCATACGCATATATATATATATATATATATATATATATATATATATATATATATATATATATATATATATATGTTGCCGATCTCGTCACCGTGTCCGTGTCTCGGAACCGTCGATCCTACCAGACGGCCTTACTCCCGGGGCCCCCTGGCCGGAGCGAACCTGTAAGGCAAGGTCAGAAGACCCTGGCCGGGAATCCCGGCGAGGGAGCTCCGACGATCAAGTTAGTAGACGGCGAGAGAGAACAGATTCTTCAAGACGGGCCCCCAAAGGAGTCACAGACTCAGAGAATTTACTAGCAAGAAAGGTGCTGGAGGGACCAGAAACCCGGCTGGGTCCCTTTGCCGAGCTCACACCGAGCGATCCCCTCTCGGGACCCTGGATCTTACTCTCGGAGCGGGGCCTTCAGCCTCTGTTTCTTACTCGTCCCACCTTCCCTAGTCGCCTCCTCTTTCCTTCCTTTTATCTCCTCCCGCTGCCTGCCTGTTTTCCGCTCTTGGGAGGCTCCCCTTGTTGCTCTCGTTGTCCCCTCTCCATCCTTTTCTCTTTCCCCTTTTGGTTTCAAGGGCCAGGCGGCTTTCTGATCTCGTTTGCCGAGCCCAGCGGGGAAAGGGTAAAGGAAGGGGGTGGCGCCGGCAGGGCGGCCGGTCAGACATTGGGCCCGGTGTGGGCGCTCCCCTTTCCAGGTGCCGGCGTTGTCCGTTGACGGGCCCTATTTTGCCAGAACCGCGCCTCTCGACTGCAGAACCTGTCGGGCCGACGTAAGTGATGTTTCGCGTGCCGCCGCCATCTGTACGGGGCGCCGTCTGTGGTGCGTACGGCTTGAGGGCCAACTTCGGAACCAGCGCCTCCGCCCTTTGGGCCCTTCTCCGTACGGTTGGCCTGACCTCGGCCGAGGTGGACCCCTCCGGGGTGGACACCTGGCAGAGCGGCAGAAGGGCGCTCGGCTTCGGTCGAGGTGGTCCCGTCTCCGGGGGACCGTCTCTGGACGCCACCTGGCGAGGGAGCGAGGGAACAGCCGACCTCGGCCGAGGTGGACCCCTCCTAGGTGGACACCTGGCGAGGCGGCAGAAGGGCGCTCGGCTTCGGTCGAGGTGGTCCCGTCTCCGGAAGCCACCTAGCGAAGGAGCGAAGGGGCCCGGCTCAACCTCGGCCTCGGTGGGACCGTCTCTGGGCGCCACCTAGCGAGGGAGCGGAGGAGCAGCCGACCTCGGCCGAGGTGGACCCCTCCTGGGTGGACACCTGGCGAGGCGGCAGAAGGGCGCTCGGCTTCGGTCAAGGTGGTCCCATCTCCGGGGGCCACCTGGCGAAGGAGCGAAGGGGCCCGGCTCGACCTCGGCCTCGGTGGGACCGTCTCTGGGCACCACCTGGCGAGGGAGCGGGGGAGCAGCCGACCTCGGTCGAGGTGGACCCCTCTCGGGTGGACACCTGGCGAGGCGGCAGAAGGGCGCTCGGCTTCGGTCAAGGTGGTCCCGTCTCCGAGGGCCACCTGGCGAAGGAGCGAAGGGGCCCGGCTCGACCTCGACCTCGGTGGGACCGTCTCTGGGCGCCACCTGGCGAGGGAGCGGGGGAGCAACCGACCTCGGTCGAGGTGGACCCCTCTCGGGTGGACACCTGGCGAGGCGGCAGAAGGGGCCCTGGACCGAACTCGACTTCGGCCTGGGCAGTAACGTCTCGGGATATCACCTGGCGAGGTAGTCGGGGGGGCAAGGGCCGAGCTCGACCTCGGCGACATGGGACCCGCAGCTGACTCGGCCGAGGAAACCTCCATGCGGCTCAATCATGCCCGACGGAATCTGAGACCGGCCACGTCATCATTATGGCCGTAACAATATATATTAATGCGTTCGTTCCTATTAACTTGGCCAATATAAATGAATAAAAACCAAAATATCAATTGTTACAATATATTCATATTGATTGATATTTTTAATCATTTTTATCACCTTGGATATTTTTAAAATTTTAATAAAACTTAAAATAATGCTTAAATATGGTTTTTAGTTTCAAATTTATCATATTAATCAAGATTTTGCTATCTTGATCCAAAATATTGGTTGATATATCAGTATTTCGCGATTCCCTCCAAACTTTCCCACATACAACATCAGCCAACATAAATTGAAATCTCTACTCGTGTCGATCTCACTCAGTCAGATAATCTATATATTGATATTTAAAAAACCTTGTGAAAAAGTGCTGGTCAGCTTTAAACTGCTGTATTATTTCCCAGCAATGCATGCGTTGTGAGTGGGGTTGGCTTTCGATAGCAAGAAATGATTAGATGCATAAAATTAAATTTTCTACAGTGGCTTAGATGGCTACCCATCTGTATGGCCTGCCTTTTCCAACTATTTGGAGTCAAGTTTATGAATGTTTATTCGTGAAATATTTCTATTTAGAGTCAATCACTAGCATCCCCTCCTTTTCTTACCTGCTTGAACACAAAGATAAGGATCCTTTTTTAACAGGGGTCTTCTTATATCTCTGTCTTGATATTCATATCATCAATACTCAGTTACCTTTTCACGTAACCCCTATTAATTTCTTATTTTATTCTTTCTAATTTTATCATATATCCATTTTATTATTCTAATATTGGATAAGGGATATTCATAAAAGAACGTATCAACCCAAAGCAAAAATTTGCCATGGCTTTACAAGATGGGGATATTACCTTCTATTCTGTTTTTAGCAACATAAAAAGTTTATCCATTGCTTAATTTTGGATACATTGCCCAGCGGGAAATCTTGGAATGTTACCAAAATCACTAATTGCGACAGGCCCAACCCGATAGCAAATCTAGGCTCCGGCTATGACATTTGTTCCAAACTTGTATGTCTTTTCCTATCAAAAGACTGCTGCTGCAAACTCACCCATAAAAAAAAAAAAACAAAGACCGGATGCAAACCAAGTCCATATCAAAAGCAGCATAGACCTCAACCCATCAATACGTTGCTTGGCTGACAGTGAAGGAAGCACGCGAATTACACAGGAACCACTGCTGTTTGAGAATTAACAGCATCAAGCTTCAAAATTTGACAGGATTAAAGCATGCAACCGAAGAGTTCTAAAACTATAAACACGAGAGGGTTAGAATAAAAAGACAAACATGATAACAGAAAATGCATATAGCTTTCAAAGTTAAATAGCTTCCTACTAAATTACATGGCATTTAAAACATGCTCATGGAGAATCATGGTGGGAGAACCCCCACGCTATAATTAACTTCCTCCGGAATAAAAAGAGGTAAAATTATAACAATCTTAACACCTTTTACTCCCGCTCGCAAAACATTGGAGTTTCACAAAAAGAACTTATTCAGACTTCTCTTCAACGCAAACAAAGTATTGGTGGTAGAATTTGAGCCAGACTCTAGAATGGAGCAATATAACACCTGCATCAAGTTACCATTAGATGATGCATTCAATTGTCAACTACTTCAATGAGGGTTGGCTCATAATCACTAGGAGCCTCAAAACCATGGAGATTCATAACGGTGGCAGCAACATTGGCAAGGCCACCACTGGGTACATCATTCCGGAATCTGACACCAGGTGAAAGACCAGGGCCACCAATGGCAACGGGAACCTGCATAACATGGTGAGATTTATCATATCCATATAGAAGGGTTATGGAAGTAAATTGAGAGCAAGTTTACAAAATCCGCTGCAAAATTGATTTCAAAAGCTTACTAAACGACAACTGCAACAAATTTATTTAAGACTGCTACAATAGGAGAACCATGATATTGATAAAAGCAACTTGTATATACTTGGAGAATGGGTGTCCCCCAATGTGGGTGGGGCATTGACACACAAAGAAGAAAGAGCAGCATGGATCTCTGGCATTTTATGTTCCAGACTGCCAATTTGATTGACTTTGATCTGTTATTTTATGTAATCTACACAATTATCCCACCTAAGTTCACCACCTGTACGTATTTTGCAATTTCTTCCAATGTCATCCAGTCTTCTAATGCTGATAAAAAATGCAATTTATTATGTTCTCCAGTTACTTGGAGATGTCGCAAGTGCTTCCCACCTTCAAATGCACATGTTCTATATAATCCTTCGAAATCTGGCATGTTCAACTCTAGACAGAGACCATCTAGGTCAAGCTATCCATGATATACCCGTAGTTAGAATTTGAGCTATAGATCCAAATACAGTTGTCCAGATTCAGTTTCCATGACCTATAAATAGGAATCTGAGCCATAGATCCTAATAGTGTTGTCCAGATCCAGCTTCCATGACTTATAAATGCCTCTAAAAAGTTGACAATATTTAGAGGAAAAAAAAAACTAGGACCTACACAGGTTCGTCCATTTCCTGATGCAAAGCTTTTTGCTAGAATACAAGATGTTTCAGATCCACTGTAAATGCAATCAACCACCAATATTTTAATCTGCTAAAAAGGCCCCAACCACAGTACTGCAGCTTGTGACCAGTCATTACTACTTGTTACATGATATGCAAAATGCATGACAAAATTTTGCAAAGAGTCTCCCATCAAGATTCACAATCACCTAACACTTCATTTAGACAAGCAACAGCAAATGTGACAATCTAGCAAATATATGCACATGATCTCCTACAACAATATGGCCTGTCCAGCTCAAGACAAACTAGCAGAACACCTCAAATTGTTTTTAAATAAAAGCAGCTAGAGTTCAGATTATAGCCAACTTCAACAATTAAACATTTTTTATATATATACATTAGATTATAGTAAAAGATCAAAAAAAGTTATTGTTATTGTTGAAGATGAAAAGATCTTTCAGTATACTTACTGGTTGAAGAGTATGGGAAGTGAGAATTTGAATGTTCCCATTTTTGTCAAGTAGTGGTTGGCCAGATTTGTTCCTCTTTACCATGTCCTCAGCATTTCCATGATCTGCAGTGACAACATATATCCCACCCACTTGCTCTATAGCATCCAGAATCATCTGTATAAAAAACATTGAGTTCTTATGAATAAGACCAATCTACTCAACCCGAAATAAAGTTCAATACCTACATGATAGGTTCAAGAATCATGATAAGGAAAAGTTTTGCTGCTGGTAGGGAAGGATCTGATGTTACTTCAGAAAAAGTACACAGCAAACAGTAAAACTATGTACCACATCGAAAACTAACATAATATCGAATAGTTATTGGTTCCAAACAGAAAGGCAGATAAACAAAGGCTCGGTACTGATTTGGTAGCGGGAAACTAATTAAAGGGCAGATAAACAGTGTTCTAGACTGCCATCAGAAATATCGAGCCTGAACTTTATCACAACTTCAGACCTCAAAAAATAGACTTCCAAACATTAAACAAATTAACAAACTCTAAATAGAAAATAAGGTAGAGTTTGTATCCCATTTTTAAAAAGAAAAAAACATTAATTCTACTTTTTTATAAAAATTCAAAATGCAGACAATTTTGGTGTAGCCAATTATTTCTATTTCTGTTAAAACAAAAAACCATTCTTTGAACCTTCGATGGTGAACATGGTGGCGGTGGCAGTGACAGGCGGTAGGGGCAACAGCGGCAGCAACAATGGCAGCATTGACAGCAGAGGTGGAGGTGGCCATTGAGGTAGTGGTCGCGGCAGCAATGGGGTAGCAATGGTGAATTGGTGATGGTGCAGGTGGCAGTGACAGAAGTGGTGGCAGTGAAGGTGGTGCAGACGATCCCAAGAAGGGAAGTTTTGCTTTAGAACTTGATTTTTTTTTTTTTTTTTTAATGAAAGCAAAGTTTGCTTCACTTTTCAAAAAAATAACAATAGTTTCTAAAAATATAAAAGAAAAATAATAGTACCAAATATATTTTTTGCCTCCATTATTTATATTTTTGTTCTTAAAAATGGTAGGGGAAACTGACAGACCCTAAGCTTTGCCTGTTTCAAAACCACTGAAAGTCAAGTTATTTCCGAAGAATGGTGTCTTATTTGATTCCTTTTCCAAGATATTCAGAAAAGATTTATATTTTTATGTCAATTGAAACTAAAACAATTTCGTATCAAGTGAAAACAACAGCATTAGAGCTCCAGTCCATCATTAGCAAAACTCTGACATTTCCTTCTCTTTTCCATTATAATATTCAGGGGCTAACTGGCACATAAGAATTCGTAACTAGCCCAGTTTAAATTAAGGATGCATTTCAAAAATTCACAAAGCAAATTCTGAATCAATCTTGAACTTTTAAAATGCTAAAACATGCATAAAATCAGAATAGAAGCCCCATGAGAAATAAAAATCAAGGTCCAACTTAACTCAGTATATTGATTACATTTCTTTTTGCAAGTTTTAAAGTGCAAAATCTAAGAGCAGAAAAGGTCATACATAAGCAAACTATTGGATAACCAAAAGAAATTCCTTTACACTACACATGTTAAATGAAAAGAATGTCAAAGCAAATCTGGAATGCTACCTTCACAGCATCATCAGCAGCCTTGCATCCCACAATAGTGGCCTCTATGTCACCAGTATGACCCACCATATCTCCATTAGGAAGGTTGACACGAACCTACAAGCACAGACTAGTGAATGGTGTGAACCATCAAACTGAAAACCAAGCATTCCATCTTATAGCTTATATTTCTCTACCTGGTCAAACTTGCGACTAAGGATAGCATCTCTTGCCTTTTCAGCAATTTCCACGGCCTTCATATTTGGTTTAACGTTAAATGTAATTCCTGTATCACTTGGAATTTCAACATATTCTTCCATAGACGCGTCAAAATACCCAGATCGATTCCCATTCCAGAAAAAGGTGACATGACCAAACTTGACGGTCTCACTGTCACCAAATTAAAAAGGTTTTACATGTGAGCAAACTTGTAGTACATGAAAGCAATAATACACTAATAGCTCATCTCCAAAGAACAAGCATATTAATGATAATTAGATTTGTACCCATGCGATGCACGGGTTATAACCATCAATTTTTTTTAAAAAAAAATTCGTTACTGTTTTCTTTTGTTAATCTATGAAAAAAAGAAAAGAAAAGAAATAAAAAAATACAAAAAAGGAAAACAACAAGCAGATTTCGAGAAATTTCCTATTTTAAAATTTAAAAACCTATCAGAAAAGAAATAAAAGAATACAAAAAGGAAAAAAATGGTAAATTTCGAGAAAACAAATTCATTTGAAATTTTAAATTTAAAGGCCAAAGTAATGAAAAAATCGAACAAGAAAAAGTTTACGAAAAAAATGACACATGGCAACCTTTAAATCAACATAGTTGAACTTTAATTATACATAATAGATGATGCCTCCAAGAAAAATGAAAATAAGCACATGCAAGTAACAAATAACCAGTAAAATAATGGCATCATAAAACTCAACATTACAAAGTAAACATAAACTATTGGTTCTAGGTGTCAAAATTACATACAGGATAAATAGTAATTGCATCATGCTTTGTTAAAGCTCAATCACATAAATTCAAATATAACACCAGAAATATTGGTTGCAATGATATTCCCTGAGAAACTAATAATGCAATCACCACATATGGCATTCCTGTATAACTTTAGGGTCAATAAACTAAAATCAGTAGCACAATATTTGGACAGATGCAAGTTAATGACCATACATGCATTTGTTAACATAAGCACATGCCCATATCAGGAAACAATAAAACGAGTAACTGAAGTTTCTTATGGTATTGTTTCTCCAGTTTTACGAAAACAAGTTAGAACACAAATCATATATATAAGTTTTATGAGAACATTATCTCCATGCTTTTTCTGAACCCTTCCAAAAAGGGTAACGGTTCATTTTCCTTTTAAACTTTAAAATGGTTATATGAAAAAACAGGAATCCCACCCTTTTCATTCCTAATCTGATTGACCACCAATAAGTACATGCCATTTGCTATGAAAATTCGAAACAACCTAAATTTTGTGATGCATGGTACAATACCTGCAAGCAAATGTACGGATGCCATTGTGCACTAGGTACTCTCCTGATGTTCTCCCTATCTCAGGAGGAGAAACAAGATAATGGCTTGGAAGCTTCAATTCACCATCATACTGAAGCATTCCAGCATATTGAATCTTTGGAAAGCGAACACGGTCAAATTTGTCAAAATCTTCATATTCTAGTGCTTTAGCAAGCATAACCATACGATCGGCTCGGAAGTTGAATGTTACAACTGCATCACCATCCACTATTGGCCCAACTGCCTTGCCACTCTCATCAACTATAACAAAAGGGGCCAAGTACTGGTCATTGGCTTTGGGAAGTTCCCGGAGCTTTTGCACAGCTTCAACAGCACTTTGAAACTTGTGTGGTGCTTCACCAAGAACCTGAGCATCCCAACCGCGTTTAACAACGCCCCAATCATTCTGCAAAATGCATATAAATGATTTTGTTACTCAGCAGCCCAAATTATTTGGTTGTTATTCAGTAACCCTGAGAATTCATCAAAACCAGCTGTATGAACTACCAACTCAATATGTCTATAACAGCAAAACTCTAAAGGAACTGCAAAACTTGAATCCACTGTACAAATAATATAAACCGCTGCAGTGTTTTACTTGAATAAAAGAATATCAAAAATAAAATAGATTTGCTCTTGGATATATGCTCCTGTACATTGTGGAACTTTGCTGCATAGATTGGAGTAAAAGGTTTTGGAAAATACATAAATGAGGAGCTTACCTTGAAAGTGACAAATTATAAGAAAAAGATTTGAAGATATTTTCATAAATGTTAAGATTGTCAAGGATATAAAATATACAGAAAGAGACAACATAGAAATAATATTTCTTTGAAAAAACATTCAGTAGGTCCCCACCTAAGAGAGTTCCATAAGTCTTTCCTACAGTGTAAAATGAAATACGAATCATGATATTTTGACAGAAAATATGAAGCATGAATTCAGATCCTCCTTATAAGATGAATCACTATCTTATATATGGCTTACAGCAGATATAATTGATAGAGATATCTTAAGAGATACCTCATAGCGATCCATGGTAACATACATACGACCACCACCAGAAGCAATTTGTGCATCGACACCCTTCTCTCGTAGCTTCAAAAGATCATTCTCAAGTGTTTCTACGAAACCAACACTTGACCCATCCAAAACATCTCGGCCATCGGTAAGAACATGCACACGGATTCTTTTTACACCATTCTCGCTAGCACCTTTCAGTAGCAACTGCAAACAAAATGCCATTAAGGTAAACATAGATACAAACATAAAACACCAATCAGATAAGAACTGAGAATTCTTTATCTGTACCTGCAACTGATCAAGCCGAGAGTGAACACCTCCATCACTCAATAAC
This sequence comes from Areca catechu, assembly GCA_021397845.1. NCBI lineage: Eukaryota > Viridiplantae > Streptophyta > Magnoliopsida > Arecales > Arecaceae > Areca > Areca catechu. Next base: position 38,540,675 of record CM038040.1, read on the forward strand.
CCAATGAGATGCAAAGTACCTTGATCAAAACATTCTTTGATGTACTTAAAACCTTCCCCTTCATATATCTTCCCAGAGGCAAGTGCAAGATCCACCAACTTAGCACTACAATCCAGAAAGGGTAACTTTAATTCAGTATGTAACAGCATGAAACCGAGAAACCTATTATCAAATAAAAGGTCATCAAATAGCACAGGTTTTTGGTTCTATTTGATTTTTCTTAACTTAATTTAGTTCTATTAGTAGTCTCTGCTTGGGTTTTATTAGGTTTTACTTCATGAAGTTTTGGTATAATTATGGAAAGTTCAATAAAAAAAGGGAATGCATACAAAAAATAAAAAAGGGAATACAAGATTAAGTCACTGTTAATCTGCATGTCTAAAAGTTGTGATATGTGAAAAAAAATTTTGAATTTTTGAACATGATCAAGGTAATAGAAATTTGCAGTAAACGTAATGGTATGTTTGATCAGATGTGGCGGGGTTCTGAAAGTCCTTCAATGAATAAGAATCATGATTTACTTTCCTTAATTTGCTTAAAATTATTGTTCTGTTAACAATTCAGATGTAAAGTAGGTGAAATAAGAAGACTTTACAGCATATTGGTAGTCATATTGCAATATTAGACATCACAAGAGGTCCATACAGAACGATAATAACCAACTTACATAATAAATCTAAATCACATTAAAGAGAAGACCATTTTCATCTTAAAATAAAAGGTAGTAAACATATTTCTAATTTTTTTAAATAACTTACAAAATGATAAAAAATAGATAGTTTCTTCTTTTAACTAAGCACGATCATGCTAAATTTATCTGAAGATATAAGATTCAAATGTGAGCATAATAATAACATTCATGATACTAAAGAAGGGCTCACGGCGTATTGCCGAGTACCGTACCCTTGGGCATAAATGCGTCCTGCACCTAGTGCATTGTGACCTACTTCACTGTTGCCCATGTCATCCTCAGTAGGAAGTCCCACCGCTTTGCCATGAGCCCTTACCAGCCTCCATCTGTCCGGAGCACCCTTTTAAAAGAGCATGATCAGTGTTAATAACTTATTTAGTTCAATTTCAGCAGAAAATAAGGATCAGCAGATAATTACAACTTAAGTCATGAAATCATCTTTGTTGAAGCAATGAGTCGGAGAAAGTGCATGAAACATACTGCATGGCCTTTAACAACAGACTCTACAACATGATGCTGACTGTTAAAATAGAGACAGAAGCCTCAAATCACATTCTACATATATACAAAGTGCATTCTAATAAGAACCAAATGTAGTTGTTATTCCATTAAAATAGCTCTTATATAACAGTTCTAACAAATACTTATTTGTTCTTTTCCTTGTACATCAATTAGTATAACAATTTTAGAAAGTGAATCTCCACATTATTTTATAAAATAATATTTTATTCTGATAATTATTATGCACAGTTGATGTTCGTTCATAAATTAAAATGATTATTCTTAGCTGTTGTTTTTCGTGTAGCAGTAAATTGTGGTTCTAGAGGGGTTTAAAAGGAGATACCCGTGGTTCCTCAAACCATAATACAACATATCTACATGACTACATTCAGGATCTAACTGCTCGAGTAAATAGTATTGGGCCTATTTGGTATTGCTTCTGTTTTCTATTTTTATTTTCAAAAATCCAAGGAGAAAGATGCACTGGAGTGAACAGCAGGTATGATGAAATCATTTTATTTTCTGAAATTGTTTTTTATTTTTATTTTTAGTTTTCCATAGGAAAAGATTTATTGCTTTCAAAAAATGAGGGAAGATAAAAGCAAGGAACATCAGAAGTTCTGTGCACATGCCATCTTCAAAAACAAACTCCTTTTTATTTCACTGATTTTTAGAGAAACAAAAACAGGAAAATGGGAAATCAAAAGGAATGGAATTCGATATGTTCGTTCATATGACAATTCTATTCTTAGTAAATTGGGATTCAATGTGGTTTAAGGGGTTCTAATTAATGATATTTTTTAAAAAAACATACTACAAGAGAACTGAATTCGTCGGATCTAATTTTGTCTGATGATAAGTGTAATATATAGAAGTTGTATTTTACATTCATGACATGGCATGTATATAAAATTAAACATCAAATGAAAACATGAATGCTTTGCGAAATATTACAGTATCATTAAATTTGCAGATATCCTATTATTCGATATTTATAAAAGTTAAAACAGGATATCGAAAATATCAATAGATATCTAATACCCCCATGAGTACATTTTTTTTTTTTTTTTTGGGGGGGGGTGGGGGGCGGGGGGTTGGAAAAAAGAAAAGGCAGCAGATCTGGACAAGCTGAACCATAACTACAGGTAACATAAGGGGAAAAAAAAGAGCAGCCCTTATACCTTCTTGAGTGAATCCATGGTAGGAGTCTCGGCGACGTGAATGCAATTGTATTTATCGGGGTTGGCTTCGCCCCATCCATCCAAAACCACGACGGCCACCGTCTTCCCCTTTGGAAGCTCCGGGTGATCGGCCAATTTCCACGAAATCTCAGAGGTCCCCATCTCTCTCCAAATGCTTCCAAAAATAACATAAAGATAATAAATAAATAAAAAATAAAACAACACCAAAACACGACCTGCTCCAAAACCTTCTAACTCCCCAAATCAGATCGGAGAAGAAAATTAATACGGAGAGATCGAATCAGAACTCCGCATAAAAACTAACCCGATGGATTGCATCTAAAGAGAGAAAATATAAACCAATATATAATCCGAAAGAACCAACAAAAAAAACCTCGATCCCAAAAAAAAAGAAAAAAAAATATATAAAACATATCTTTAAGATCGAAAAAGATGAAACCGATCGATACCTTGCGAGATTTCTCGAGAAGGGTTTTCTAGGACGCGAACGAGGGAAGATCGAATGATGAGATCCCCGAACAAGCCTTCGATGTACTTATAGAGAAAGAAATATGCTCTTCTGGAAACGATGGTCAGCGGGCCAATTACGGCGGCGTCGTCGCGAACCACGCGCGGGTTAGTCCCACCCACAGTTTGTGATGATACACTCCCTGTTTCAGAGTAGCTAACAAGCGTACCATACAGAAGCCCGGGCTGGGCCGAAATCGGGTTCGTGGTTCAACTAATGCCTTGTCTGTGTGGTTCTGTGACGAAATGACTACTTTGCTCTCACCGGTTCACCGAAACCCTGCTAACCCGGTCCATTTCAATGTATCTATAGAAAAAATGGTGTTACAATATCTGAAAAATCTCCTCTTTATTTTTGGGTGTTCAAAAAATTTGTCGGACGGTGAGATGGAAGGTCCACGTTCCAGATGATACCAAAAAAAAAACGAATTTTTAATGTTATTTTATGTTCTAGTGTCCTGACTCGGTGCTTTTAAGTTGTTCGGATGCCTTTCACACGACAACACCCGTTCATTGAGCTGATTCAATTTATTTATTTTATTTTATTCTATTCTGCCAATGCCGTTTTCGAAGAACTCTGTTAAAGTATTCCTGCGGAACACGGCAACTACGGCGAATGCTAGGTGACGGGGTGACGCACAGGCGTCGGGCGAGTCCGCCGGTTATTATATTCATTCACGTGACTCGCTCGAATGCTGCATTACTCGTCGATTTCTTCGGTAAGGACGCGTGCGTAGAGTTTTTTACAGGGATTAATGTTTCGCCGTTGTCTTCTTCGATTAAAGATATCTCGTGCGTCCAATGTGGTACAGCTATGTATGAACGGAGGAGATGGATTTGTGTGGTGGAGGCGGAAGGCAGATCAAAGGCTCGTGGAGAAATTTGTATGAGTGCGTTTTGAAGGGCCTTCCGTCAGGTGGAACGGGTGGCGTGGGTTCGGGGAATGATTCGCCGGATATGCTATTTCCTAACTTCAGCCGACGCGTCCAACTTTTCCAGGTGCAAATGGGAACATAACACCTAGCTCTTCCAGGACTTCTTTATATGCTCCGGTAATCACTTTTGGAGTAATTCTTTGCTCACGGGGAATGGTGCAGAAAAAATACCACCAAAGAATCAGGTAAGCGTTACTTCATCATCAAACATCTAATATTTATAATTTTATTTTTAATTAAAAAATTAAATAATAAAAATATTATTTTTTAATAAAAATCATGATACTAGTTAACTTGACATTTCATTTCTCAGTCATGGTACCCACGAATCATAAGAAAAAAAATATTTTTATTATTAAAAAAAATTAAAAAAATATCAATGATAAAAATATTTTTGAACTTATTTATAAAAAAAATATCATAAGAAAAAAAACATTCTCATCATTCAAAATTTTTTTAAAAAAATAAATTATAGATCTTAAATATATATTTAAATAATAAAAATGCTCTATCCTGGTGATGCTCCTTTGCAAGCACGATATCTATTCATGGGATGCCATAAGGCTAAGAATATTTTTATAATTAAATTTTTTTTATTTTTTAAATAATAAAAAAAAATTGACCTTATGATATATGGATCTCATAATCTAAGTCATGGTATATCATAATACAAGTCACGGGATGTCATAATTTTTTTTTAAGAAAAGAGCATTTTCATCATTCAAAATTTTTAACAAAAAATAAAACTAGGTATTAAATATATATTGAAAAGTGAGGTTTATATGGTCCTATCAAATTGTGCATTATATTTTTGCTCCATCGAGTGTGGTGTACAAATACTTTCTCATCACCTTTGATTAGTGGTGAAACTACATCGGGCCTTATCCTTATCCAAGCTTAACTCCAAATAATTTCTCAAGCTTCGATTAGATTTAGATCACATTTATTTTGAAAAAACCAAGTCCAAGCTCAAAATTGAGTATGGCTCGAGCCGAATTGGGCTGGCCTGATTCAGAGCCCAATGTATTACCTGGCTCGAGCCAAATTGGGTTGGCCCGACAAAAAGTTGATGTGGGTTCTACAAGAAAAAAAATGGGATAAAGCAAAGAAAAAAAATAGAAAACATTAAATATAATTACATTCTGAATCTAATTCATTAAAAAAAAATAGGACTTCATCTTATTTACCAAGACCCAGGGTGTCATCGGTATCAATCTCGAGTCAATATTTCGGGTTTGAGTTTGGATGGACATTCGAGCTCAATCTTGGATTGGCATTTTTGGCTCGGGCTTGAGCCAGGCCAAAGGTATACCCAATCCTGGCCCGAAATACAAATGGATTCTATAACGAGGCCCAGGCCCCACCAATTTACCATAGACCTGGTCCAAATTCGGACGGATCTGAGCCTGGTCGTACCCTTATTTTTGAACATTCCGTTCATGTAAATTATTATATTTGATACATACTAGTAATATTATATATTATAAAATTAAATTATTAAAATATTTATAAATTAAATTTATATTAGATTTATAAATATATATATATTTAAATATTTTATCTATTTAATTTTGTTTCTTTTCTTTTCTTTCTTCTCCGGTTTCCCGTGCTCTCGTCGATGCCGGCCACCCCCTCCCCCCATCCCCTTCTTCTCCTTCTTCGAGGCGCCGCTCGTTGGGAAGAAGACTGGGATTGTGGGGCTCTAGGTGGCTCCGTAGCCATAGGTCCCGTCCTTCCTCTCATCATTTTCATCAGGAGGAGGGGAAATAAGTGGAGGTTGAGGAGGGGGAAGGAAAAGAAGGGACTCGTCGTCGTCGAGGGTGGGGGCCCTGGTGGAGGAAGTGGGGAAGGCAGTGGGCGTCGGCGTCAAGGACGAGCTTCAGGAGCTTGCGGAGTATCCAAACCACCTCTAGCTCCTCCTCTGTCAGTGCGGTGTCCACCGGTGGTGCCATCTCTTTCTCTTTCTATCTGGTTGGGATTTTATAACATGGCAGCGGTGGTGGCGAAAAGGATGTCGGTGGGAGCTAGGGTTGGAAGGAGACCGGAGAAAGGAAATACCGCTAGAGAAGATAGAGAAGGGGGCGGAGGACGGTCGATAGGCCGTAGAGGGGTCGCGGGGGATGGGGGCGGCAGAACGGAAAAGGAAAGAAAAAATAATTTAGTAGAAGCCAAATACAACATATGGAAACCACCAAACTTATGGTGCAATGGTTGCAGGATAAAAAGGATGGAGTGGTGTCCTCGCATTCCAATAAGCTCGTAGTACAACAGATGGATATCGTAGAAGGTAGAGCACTCGACAAGTATAACAGCAGTTTTGTGAATGAAGAAAGCCACTGATATGCAGGACTTGTACTAAATTGAAACCTTGAAACCTAGAATTTCAGAAACCAATATAAAATGATAAGAACACGTACGGACGGAAACGTATAACTTAACAACAGAAGACAGTGACCAGCATACTTTCCATATATAACTTGTCATGGTTGGCTCGTCGGACTTCAAAAGTTAACGAGATGATGAAATAGTAATCGGACGATTTATTTTTAAAATTTATTAGTTTGATCTATTTGTAAGGTCCGATGAATTTATAAAGTCCGACCGGTTTAAGATCAGAAAAATGATTTGATGATTAAATTCATCGGTCGATTCAAAAAAGAATGGGGGTTGGCAAGAAAATGAGAAATTATTCTAACAGAATAACGATCGATTGTTATAATAGGTTCAAGTCGGTTTCAACGGAATAACATCGAAATCAATCTTTTTCTACTGAATTTTGTTGAGATAAATACTTATAAATAGTGATAAGAAGAGACCTCCGGGAATAATTTAAAAAAATTAGCCGAAGTATTTTCAACCTTATTTATCTTTTTTGAGATCCCGTTCCTGTTATTCGAATTCTTACTAATTCAAGCATCGGAGTGTCTCCACCGAAAATTCTTGGATGCATAGATTTATTTGCAAGAACTCGAAGAGAATCCGGTTGATAAATCTTGACGGTGCCAAGAGGCCCACCAAGAATCCGTGACAATGTAACTAACTGGTTCTGAAAAGTGGAGCGAGTTGAAATAGGTGGTTACGCAAAAACATTTGAAAGCATTGCAACGGTGATTCGAAAGCAAAATAAATGCATACTCTGCTATAAGATAAGAAGAGAAACATCCGTAGCAATACTCCAGAAAAGCCTTCTCCAACAATACTACTGATAAACGGAAAAGTAAGCCACACATACGCAAACTATTATATGTTTTCTAGATCATTTTCATTCACCTTCATTAAGAGTTCAAGATAAGAGTCAGTGTGGTTGAAGGCCCAAATCATGCATCTTTTGTAATCACGAGCACGAGAACTCTGTTGGTAATAATTGTTGAATAATTTATGATCTTTCTCTTAATACTCATCCCAGGACCGCATATGTTACGAGGTTGGCATCAAACTAGCAGTTGTAAAGGATTTCATGTTTCATGGCTACTTATTATAGACGACAACCACGGAGTCAACGTTGAACTCGTGTTGTATATAGCTCCGTGGGCTCCAAAGAGATCAATGAGCTGCGAGTCTTGACGAGGAGAACTGAATACATTCGAAGAAGAGAATTCTTTTCAGTAAAACTCCACACGCCATGCCATCCAACATCGATCAAGGATGACTCGGGCCATCTTGGAATCTCGAGCTGGTCAAATTAACCGTTAGGATGGTTGCCGCTTTGGGTTTGCGAGGCAATGGCAAATTTAAAATATTAAAAAATCTACATGGAATGATGGGAAAACCTGGAAAAATAAAAAAAAATATGCCACACGCACTCGGTTGCAACCATATTGGGTTGGTCAAGCCCACGGGAGCAGTATAGCCGAAGGCAACCCACTGGGCAATGGACACATGCTTGTGGGCCGGATGACATCAATGAGAATTATAAAGGAAGTTAGATTTAAAAAGCCTTTCTGTCACGTGGGGATGTAGCTCAGATGGTAGAGCGCTCGCTTAGCATGCGAGAGGTACGGGGATCGATGCCCTGCATCTCCACTAATGTTTTTTTTTTTTATTTTTCATTATTATTAAGTCAATGTATCTAACGGGCTTGCATGTACTGTGAGTCGGTGATTACTGGCTCCCAGAAAGGTGTGCTCAAAACTCCTCCTTTTTGTAGGTTCGTTTACGAAGTTCCCTATAAATTGGATGTGCATATAGTTTCCTCTTACCAAGGGATGAATGGTTTTTTTTTTTTTTTTTGATAAAAAAAAAAAAAGATGGGGAAGAGGAGTTAGATTCCAGGCATAGCCACTTCAAGACGGTCCCCAATCCCAGTCATGGAATATTCGATATACGGCGTATATTATTTTTTTGCGGTCGTTCCCCATCCGAAGGTAAGTACGTCAACCTGACTACCACTGGTATTAGCCGAGTCAACCTGACTACCACTGGTATCAGCCGAGTCAATGGGATTTATCATTTATATCCCTAACTTTTTTACTACCACCAGCCAACAAGGACTCCAGGATTATTTTATTAATTCTTTTCTTTTTTTTTTATTTTATTTCCGAACTTTTTAGTCAAAATATGTTCAAAACAAGACTCGAACCCCTGCCAACTGGCTGCTTTCCTCACAATCAGCTGTGCCACGCGCCAGTGAGGGATGAATGGTTCATTAGCAAGGTGCCAAGGAGGTGTGTGATAATAAAGCCACATGCGGGAGCCAAGGCAAAACCAAATTGGCTCTTTAAGGTCATCGTCACTGCAGAAAGGGATCAGGAAACGAGTTTCACGAGATGGGCAGAAGTGTGGAAATATTTAGTGGCTACAAGGAGAGGATTATAATCCTACTCTCTGATCCATATCCATCTACACCTTGGTCAAAGCCCAAATACCTGAACAAACCGAGCTTAGCGCTCTCAGAACCAGGTATTTTTAGCAATCAGGACAGAATCGAGGATCGACTCCCTCCGGAATCAAACCCTGTCGCTTGTTTTAAGTGGCCAGAAATCGAAACTCCTGAATTTCCACGCCCCCCACCCCCGAAAAAAAAAAGAAAAAAAAAAGAAAATCGAACCTTCTGAATTAAGATTTGGTGGTCTTTTATACAAAAACTAACAGAATATCTTTCGGTCATCATCCCAGGTGTCTAATAATTAAGAATAAATTCTGATAGTTTGCTTGCCCATTCAGTGAAATAATGCATCTCTGATAATTGCATCGTTGTATCTAGGCTGGGAACTCTCTCAGCCACATGAATAACTAGCCATGTTTATCAGCACATGGCTCGGAGATGTGGACTATCCACCATCATTTTTTTAAAAAAAATCGATAATTATTAAGCAACAAGCATTCAAATTATATTCGGAGGACTTGCGACGGGATGGTGCTTTGTATTTGAACGAAGAATTGTTGCATAATTTCTGCAAAATTATCGAGTGGTGGTGCTCTTTTGAATAAATCAATAAAATCTTGCACCATTTCCTTAAAATAATTGATTGGAGGTGTTTCTTTGAATATTTTTATTATAATTGTAACATGGAGAGAGATATTGGATTTGCGGCTTATTTAGCTAGAGACATCAAGAAACATGGCTATCTAGGTCAATATTTATGTTTTATAATTTATGTGTTTGCTTAATTTAGATAAGTTGTTCTTGTCAAACTTGGAACAATCTTGCCAACGCAACGCAAATCAAATATCATGAAAGCAACATTGGTTCAATTAAACTTGAATATTAAATATGATACTTATTTGATCAGCCCATATATAATTGGTTCCAAAAAAATATAAATTTTATTTTAATATTTTTTTAATAATGTTTTTTACATATTCATTAGAGAGTAATCGTTGCTTGAAAATATCCGGTCTAAAACACCCCATAAAATTCAACTTAGCATCATAATCATGTACCTTATTTTCTGTTTAAATTAATCCCGATCTACATAAATACGGTGAGAGAAAAATGTCTATTTTTTAAATTTATGTGATCATTTTTTTGTTTTAAATGTTGTTTTGGACTAAGAAATGAGGATATAGTTTTCCTTGGAAAGCCAAAAATATTAACGCTCAGATTGAATTTTCCATTTATTGATACATGCTTTATTAAAATAGAAAATTGGGATACAATAAAAAAAAATTATACCTACAACTTGCACACATCATGTGGTCATGTATCTAGCTAATCAGCTGTTCTTTCTGTATGGATCTCATTCATCATATGCTAATTCTAGTGATTATCCATAAGAATGAGACGAGGTGATTGGCACGATGCTTCGCCATGTTAGTGCATACAGTGTGAGGTATAATTTGCTGAATAAAAAGCCTTCTAAAAAAAGAAAAAAAAAAAAAGGGGGGGGGGGGGGGGGGGGGGCGAGGGGGGCGCACAAACCCTTTCAAATTACCACCCCAATCCAACTATCAATCTCAACCCTTCATCAGAGACCGTGGAGATCAGAACATCTGATCGAGGACGATGACGATGGCCATGGCAAGCGACGCGTCGAACTCTGCCTGGACAACGAGACGGAAGACGTCAGTCCCGAACGCCACCCCGCCGGCGGCGGGCTCCTTACGGTGGACCTCCGCCACCGGCTGCCGCCGCTCGTCGTAGACCGCGCAGCTTCGCTGCGAGTACGAGCCCTCGACCTCGTAACCCGCACTGCCGCCGCCGCAGGGGCCGCGTGCGCCAGCGCCTTGGAGTGGAAGAGATTCACGTGCCTCTTAACAGAGAACCGGGGGTTGACGGCCTCCTCGCCGTTATAGATCAGCCAGTGGTCTCCTAGGCTCAGCTTCTAGGCCACCAGTTAACGACGGCGAGTCAGTTAATGGACTCCCAAAACTTGAAAGTCTAGAGATGATTATTGTTAAATTAAACCTAATCAGCATTTCATTCTTTATAATGAATTTTTAAAAGTAATGATTTTTTTCCCCTTTACTTGTATGGATTAAATCTTGTTTATCCATTTGGATCAAATGCTTGGCTTGGAAGGGAAGCTGGATCAACGAAAGCATGCATTCACAACCAAACTTATTTTCAAACTATAAAATATTTAAATGATTACGTACAGTACACGTATCAAAAGAACTTTCTCGTGCAAAGAGCGTTGCGAAACTCTCTTGTTTTAATACTTTAATATATATGTAAGAGATAATACATTCTAAATGAATCATCTCTCTTGTTTTACTACTTTAAATATGGGCTCGTTTTTCTTCTTAAAATTACTCCAGACCGAAATTAAAGGATACCAAAATCATACCTTTCGCCGGATGGTGAGGAGCGGCTTCCCGGCGGCGTCCATGAGCACGACCTCTCCCTTACTCTCCGACGCGTAGTTATCGACTCGGAACGCCAAGCACCCCTTAGCGTCAAAAACTGTGAACCCACTACAACTGAATAATAACGACTTCCGCCACACGGTCAGCACCGCCGCCTCCTGCCGCCCACCGACGCCTCCTCTACAAGAGACGGCGATGGCAGGAGAGGCGGCGTTCGGGTGGACCTTCATCGTTACCAGGTGGCTGTGGCGGCTGTTGCGGTGCTTTCCGGCGGCCGGATACTAAAGGGGTAAAAAATGAGGAGCTCTCGTTGGTGGTAGTTAGAATGGGTCATGGGAAGAGGGGAGGACCTCGGCTGCCCATATTTATCCACCGCCGACAGAGAGGGGAATGGCTCGCACGTGCGAGGAATGTGGAGGGATGAGTGCCACGTGGTGACGATAAGTATCGTGCCACTGGGCGGTTTGGTGGGGTTGGACATTACTTGACGACTGGAATCTACGCCCGCACATGGGAGACGTCGAGGTTTAAGCCACTTCAAATAACAAAAATAAAAAATAGATAAAATTTTTTATATATAATAATATACGAAGAAGTGTGGTATTCTTGTAACCAAAAAAAAAAAATGAGGTGGCAAAAACGGAAAGAAGGCAAGCTAAAAAAAAAAAAAAAAACCCAGTAGTTACGAATCTTGAATTGATTTGATAGTCCGGTAGTAGCAACCCTTCTTTACTTAATTACAAATATAGGATCTATCCAGTTATTTTGGATGGATACCCTACCCTTTATCCGGCACGGCTGCATGCACAAAGAGGGGAGGCGTTGTTTTTCTGACGATCAACTGACAGGATTTGAGTTTTGGATTGGGTATATTTCGAAGAAAAATTTAGAAATAAAATAAAAAATAAAAAATAATTTAAAATTAAAATGTTTTAAAAAATAATTTTATAGTTTCTGTTTCGAATGATATCAGTGGTAGTCAGGTTGGTATACTCATCTTCGGATGGAGAACAGATACGAAAAAAATTAATATGCACCGTCTGGTTAGGACAGGGGACCGTCTGGGGATGGCCACGCCCGAGATCTAACTCATCTCTTTTTTTTTTTTATTAAAAGAAGAAGAAGAAGAAGAAAAGAGGAGGCGTTAGCACGAGAATGATTGATTTATTTTGCTTATTGCTTGGAAAACTGTTGTTCAATTTAAATTCATAAATTTCCAAAGAAAGAAGGTAATTATGAATATTATGTACTTACCATTGAATTTTTTTGCTAAACTAATCGGTGATAGGATACATGCATCATGCTTTGCTCATGTCATGGCCATTTCTTAGGTACCGAGATTTATTTTTCCAGCTTTGAAATTGCATTTCATGAATTTATCTTCACTAGGATTGTTTTAACCAATTGATCCATCTGATTTCTGATCAAAACCTCAAGAACTTATGCCGTGAGTCAACCATAGAAACTTATGATGGAAACCCCGAGAGCATATACAAACTCACCGAACTTGCTACGAGTCAACCAAAACATCAATGTTGAAAAGATAGCTAAAAATCATTAAGACGGTAGCTCAGGGATGGACCATACCAATTTTTCTAAAAAATTAAAAAATATAAAAATTAAAAATATTAATAAATAATTAAAATTAATTTAAATATTTTTTATAAATATTATTGAAATTATACTTATTTTATTTCATAAGATTAAATTTATTAATAATGAAATCTACTGTAAATTTTTAGCTATCTCCTTATCGATATAAGTGACTAAATAATCGATAAAAAAATTATCTTCCATCTTGTTGCATAATCTGGTCTTCACAATCTTCATTTTTGAAAATATTTTCTCTATAGTAGTAGTAGAAATTGGAAGAGTAATAATCTTCATTTTTGAAAATATTTTCTCTATAGTAGTAGTAGAAATTGGAAGAGTAATTAGCATTACGAACTTGTAAAGGATGTGCGCGCACCGGCCACAGTAGTGGCAGCATTGCGCCGAGTACTGTTAGCACCGTACAACGGGATGTGACATCCATCGAGCGATGGTGCCAAAGATGATGGGATATGAGTGCAGTAGTATTTGTGGGAGCCTGAGGCATGACATGCACCCACCCGTCCGTGTCCTCCAAGATCCGATTATGCTACGCGATGGATCCGGTCGCTAAGATGGTGTGCGGCTTCACCGCACGCAGTGTTCGTCAATGCGACGAGACTGACGAAAGCCACCAAGATAGTAGTCATAGGCAAGCGCATCGATGGTATTCGATCTTATGTATGCGCAACCGCCTGGTCTCGTCGTGGGAGCGTTCTCGTCGATCGTATCACATGACAAGTCCGATTATCATTTTATTCATCGGTGTGATGAATGGGATGGTGCTGACTGCGTGCAGTGACTTCGACCACGGCGAATTCTGGAGACGGGCGCTGGTCTAGTAAAAAAAAAAAAAAATTATGTCTTCTTCTAAAAAAATTATGAAATAAAAATAAAATTGGTAATGATCCAACTTTCAAGTAAAGAGTATTTGTTTCATTTTATTTTTTTTTAAAGATTCTTCAAGTTATATTTAAGATCCCCAAGTTTAGAAGGGCCAAATATAAATATATAATATATTTAAAAGTTTACATAAAATCTTAATTTATATAAAAAAAAAACTAGGGGGGCCAAGGGACCTTTTTACCTTTCCGACGGTTCATCCTTGTATATATTTAAAAGTTTATAAAAAAAAATTAATTTATAAAAAAAAAAATTTAAAAATTAAGGGGGGGCCAAGGCCCCTTCTTGCCTCCCGGCGGTCCGCCACTGTGGTAGCCCGATTGGTAGAGGCATTACCTTACTACCAATCGATCGTGGATTCAAGACATGATTTCGTGGATGACTCGATTAATCTAAAAATTTTCCTGGGATCCACGATCGTGGTAGGAGTGAGAGATCAGGATCTCCTTTTTTGTCCCCGTTCCACTGACTGGTATCTTAGTGATGTCAAGTTAACTTGAAAGGATAGCTACTCCGGATTTATTCTCCCCCTCTTTTTTTTGTTCTCCTAGCTGCAAATCATGAAACGGAAGCTACAGTTTTGCAAATTCTACACAGCTTTGTCGCAACCATCCTCCTTCCAACTGCCAAGCAAGCAACTGAATTATAAAGAACCAGTGACATGCAAACCAAAACGCAGAGGAAAAAAAAAAACTCCAATAGCATGGCACATGAAAACGTACAGGGTGCACTAATTTTTTATTTTTTTTTATAAACGAAAAGGGTGGGGGTGGGGGTTTACCCCGTGTGCAGCGCCCCATTCATACAGAAATTCCACTTTCCTATTTTGCATTGATCTAAGACAACATATTGCTTCCTGAATCTTAGTTTGTCATAAAATAATATGAGGATAAAAAGCCACATGCCAGAAGGTGGTTAACGGATCCTACTTACCTGAGTTGAATGAAAAAAGTGACTTTGAACAGTGATCTATAGGCTCCCATACGTGGTGTCCATATCATTTCAATCCACAAGTTTGGGCTAGCTTTACCCACTCCAAGCTGGTAAAGATGATATGCATACCATAAAAATACATCCATGTATGGACCGCCCGGCAAAATCAATGGACAGTGTGCTTCTGGGCTACGTGCTCCTCAACCCAAAGTCTACAGAAACACCCAATACTAGCAGGTCAATGAAGAGTGCTTGCTGATTCACCTAGCAGTGATAAATGTCAACTCTTCGCCTCTTTGAGACTGGCATTTTGTGGTCCATTGGCAAGTAGCAACGACCTCCAAGTTAGCCCAGATGCAGACCATTCAGCTCCCTGCCAATGAATACAACTGATAAGCATCCCAAGTGTAAGAGGAAAAGTCCAAAACCTCCGCAATCCATGTTAATGGCTAAGTGGGATGCTGTGTCACATATTAGCAAGTGCTTCACCCACTTTCCAGTTTTCATATCTTTAAAGGTCAACAGTAATTTATACTTGATTACTTCTGCACCCACTACATGGTGACAGTCCTTATGATAACTATTTGCTCAAATGTTCTATGATGATGCTCACACAAATACAATTAACAACAAGGAAACATACGTTTGATCACACAGAGATTCAAAGCATAAACAATCAAACAATGAATATCACGATAACAAGGGGCTGCGAGTACAAAACTACATGCAAGCTTTACACTTCCAAGGGAAAATTAGAAAGAAACATGGTGCTGGAAAATATTTGTTTCAGTGATGTTGACAAAGGCATGGAGTGCTCACAGGCTAGCAGCAACACAATTGTCAGGCTAACAGCAACAATTTATGAAAAACTTGAAGATGAAAACAACTGCCATTTTCGAAATCAAGAGTCAGTTGATGTAAAAATCTAAGTCGGCATAGATAGTTCCTTAACACTCACAAACAAATTACAGAATTATGAAGTTCCTGTGGCTGCTGTGTACTGTTTGATATGTTCATCTGAACATGGTTGCTGAACTGCTCGTGTCCTAGAATCTGGATCCTATCTACGTTCTGAAAACCAATCTGCCTCTAGTGTGACAATCAAATGAGATCTTGGATCTCATCCATGTTCCACAAATTGATTATTTGTCCAAATGATGGTGTACTGAATCATAAGATAATAGTTACCAGTTTTTTTTCTTGCTACTTGGCACCCAATAAGTGGCAATGCTCCATGAATCCCAGAATTTTTGATAATTCAATCGTAACCATCCTTTCTTTTGGAAAGTTAAAATGGATCCAATTATTATAATGCTCATCCAACAACAAGGTTTTTCAGGGAACCAAGGAAATCGATGCTACTTTACCTCTTACTTCAGCACTCTGGACCATGGATAAGGGAGAGTAAATATTGTGACAGTACCATTATGGACTGAGACTAGCATTACATCAAGACTCTGGAATAGTATAAAGCTGCAATTAGTTTCTAATGACATGCTCTAAAAGACGATGACCATTTCAGAGGCATGGAGGAAAACATATTCTGCGGATGAAGATAAGATTATGTAATCAAGCAAATTCAGGCATCCTTACAGTCCACTAGGAGATATCTTTCAATAGAAACTTCACCTTTTTATGGAGTCATTTAATGCATTAAATTGGTACGAGTTCTCGAAAACAAATATGAGGTTAAGTGAAAGACTGTGTAAAGATCTGGGGTTGCAAAGCTTTTATCCAGACATTAATATGAACAGGTTGAAGAATGTGGAGGGCAAAGGTTAGGCTGACAACTAATGACAAAAAAGCATGGAGAGGGAAGAGAAAACCAAAGCAACATGGATGAATTTTGTGAACAGAACTCAAGATGGCTTGTAGTTACACCAGAGTTGGTCCCTAACATGAATGTGCAGCGAATGATTTATTACCAAGAGCCCCAATACATGAGGCTAGTCTATCTTTACAGTTATGGTACAGAAAGGAGGTTGTTTGAGCACAGGTCTTGCTGAATGTAGATGAATACTAGCTGTATGAGTTATAACTGCCACTAGCACACTATTGTAACCTTGGGGGGTAGATAACAATAGTAAAAGGCTTATCCTAACACCATTGTTTGTCATGATTCATAAAGATTGAAGTCATGGTGTCAAAAGAACTAATGAAGGACGAGGCTGTATGCTAGGGGAGGTCATGGAGGGCACTGCACAACATAAGCAGATGATTCTCATAGTAGACATTTAATGGCACCATCACAAGAACCACCATGACTAGCCAACCAACATTTTCACCAATAATAATGCCGTTTATATGACCAACACCATGCCCCTAGGCATGCATGCTTGTAATTCAACTGGTGGTGATGACACTTTGTCATGCGACCAACAATATTTTGCCACTTTGTGTCAATAATTTATAGGTACTCAACGACCTCAACAAAGAAGCAATTTTGTATGCAATATGTCTGTGTGAATAAAGCTAGCATCTCTGCAAACTTTCCCTAGCCTAAGCGCCCAAAAACATTTCATTAAATTTAATTATTTGAGTAACAAGTACTTATATGTGTTCAAATACTCACGCAAACAACATTTTTTTCAAATTAACATCTAAAACTTGTCATATTCTTTCTTTTTCCCAATTCTTTCAGAGTTTAAGGGATTTTCAGAAAGTTGCTCCTTAGCTGTTCCTAGTTGGTTACTCATGTGCCCATAATGTCCTCTTGCATAGATTCAACAACAGTACTAGTAGAGTTAATGTTAGGCCGAAAGCTGGTCATGCACATCTCTTTAATCCTTCCACAGAGTGTCCATATATCTTGAAACTAGTTGAAGTGCAGAAAACTTCCTTTCATCTACAATACGCACATATTCTTTTGATCAGGTTTTTCTTGTATAAGTAGCAGAAGTTTGGATCGAATACAGCAATCAACCATTAATAGGAGAGAAAGCCTTATCATTCAAGAGCACATATTGGCCATCCTTGCAGCAAAAAATTATAATGATCATATGTGATAAGTATAATAAATATATCAAAAGAAGTATCAAATATATAATAATTCATCTTTATTCCTTAGATATTGATGCTTCTTCTTATCTTTTGCACGAAAGATGCTAACAAGGACAAACAGCTCAATCCATAGGCCTAAAGGAGATAAAATTGGATTCAAACAGGGACCAAAAGAGGCTTAAACCCAGTCGAAAACCTAGCCGGTCCACCGTGGACCACCAGTTGGTCCACTAACCGCGCAACGCAATCCATAGGCTACCAGTCTTTAGCATGGTCTATAGTGGGAGAGGCCTGAATTGCTCAATCAGATAGTGAAAAGAGAGATGCAACACTTGATCAAAGGTTAGAGAAGTGTGTTCCATATCTAGTAGTGGTGGCTTAGCAACTAGGAGGCCTCCTTTGCATGATCTGATGGTCAGAAAGCATCACCAGCAGGAAGGGAACTGATCCAGGCTAGTTTTGCACCATCCGACAGTCTAAAGCAGCCCTTGGGCATGATTGAATGTCCAACACATGATCTTGACATGATCTGAGGTACTAGTGCAGGAAATCTTGATGATTTGTTCACAATCGCATGGCTGGCATGGTTCCACGCAATCCAAACATGATCTACACACGGTTTGGACGCGGGAAATAGCAAGGAAGATTGTAAGTGAGGGATTATAAGGGCAGCATGAGCAACGGAGCACGGAATTGCCTTCCTGGTTGGAGGATACGCATCTCACTACCTTTAAAAGGGACAGCAGCACATGGTTCTAGATCATTCATCCATCAAGTTTTCCATGCCTTTCTTCCTTTCTCTCTTCATGCCATAACCCTTCTCCCTCATGCCACAACTTTGCCCTCTTTCTCCATCTTGTAGCCATGGCCATAAAACCAAGGTTTTCCGAACCGGACCGGCGGCCGGCCGGCACGGTTCGGCTTTAAAAATGGCACAGCGACCGTAAAAAATTCCCAAAAAAAAAAAGTTTTCGCACCGAACCGGACTCGAACTGGTCGAAACAGGATCGAACCGGGCGGTTCGGCCCGGTTCGGAACGGTTCCGGGCGGTACGGTGGGAGGGGGCAGGTGGGCCCCTATATTTTTGTTTTTGTCACATGGCACCGTAGTCATGTGACAGCTTTGAGAGGAGGGGATTTGGTTGGATTTTAAGTAATGGAAAAGGCAGAGCCGTGGAAGGAAATTGATCCAAAAAAAAAATTCGTGGATCAATTTAAAGCCAATCCAACCTACAAAAATCAAAGGAGAAGCTAGAATCAAGGTCCGTATACATTTCTTTTCCCATATTTTTCTCTTTCGTATCGTTATATTTTGTTAAAATCCGTGCAAAATAGAAAATTAAGAAGAAATGCTGTCAAAATTTATTTGTTGGGAATTATTTTAGAGTATGATACTAAAATCTTAATTTTTTGTTAAGTATATAATTTATTAAATTAAAAATTAATTTCAGATTAATAAATTAATTAAAAAAATAATTAGAAAAAAAACTGTAATTATAAATTATTAATATATGGCTTGTAAGCTACTCTCTCTATAAATTTCATGTCGATTTATTCAAGTTTTGTGCATCTCATGAAGAGTGCCGTAGGTCTTAAATTGAAAAAAAAGTGACTTTTAATGCATTTCTAGGCTCTTAAAAAAATATATGTAGCATGTATGATGGAATCCTACATGAATCTAAAATTTATTATTTTTTTATTTTTCTTTATTTTTTGAATTTTTTAATTAAAAAATTAAAAAATTAAATTAAATTTTAAAATCAGGTTAATTAACTGTTAATTAATAAACATTATTGTTGACCTTATATGTAATTTAAATATTCAGGTATGGATCCATCAAGGAGGAAGAAGGATCCGGAGCGGGACATTGGCTAGTTACATGGAGAGATGCTCTCGGGTCGGCATCACTGGAGGTGTAAATGGTGCAATACCGAATTCAAAGGTAGGGGTAACAAGGTTGAAGCAGCACTTGGCTGGCGGCTATCTTGATGTATCTGCATGCCGACAGTGTCCAAAGGAGGTCCGTCAGTTGATGAAGAAACACTTTGCTGAGTTTAAAGCTGGGAAGGAAAGAGCAGCGAAGAAGAAGGCAGAGGTGGACCACAGAGCTGAAGAACCACCTTCTTATCACTCCAGGGAGTCAGAGAAAGCTATTCCTTTTGATGAGGAGGGACAGATGGAGGCTGCTATTCAGGCGAGCTTGTATGAGCAGAGGCAGCAAGAGGAGGCAGCCAGGCAGAGACAGCGATTCGGGCCATCAGCTTTTAAGCCGAGATCGAGATCCGCTTCTGCTAGTGCTCCAGGAGAGTCTGAGACACAGTTGAGGAGGATCTCCTCAGTCAGAGAGCTCGTCAGGAGAGGCACCGGCCGTATTGCATCCATGTTGGGAGCATTTGGCAGTAGGAGGAAGTCTTCCAGGCCCAGGAACATTCTAGAAGGAGCCACTATCCATGATGTCGATCCACATGCATTTTCCAGTAGATATTCAAAGCAACAGAGGAATGACATAATGCTGAAGAAGGATAAGAAGAAGGATTTATGGCGAGCCATCTCCTCCTGGTTTCATTTCAGTCATATCCCAGCCCATGCAGCAGACAATCCTTATTATTGCTCTGCTATTTCATCTATACAGGCTGCTGGTGCAGGTGTAGATCATCCAGCATCGAGGGATATCTATGGTCATCTTCTGGACAGCAATAAGGAGGAGCTAGAAGGATGGATATTCTCATATCAGAGCAAGTGGCATGTGTATGGATTAACGATGATGTGTGATGGTTGGACTGCTCCTACTAGACGGAGCATCATCAATTTTTTAACTTATTGTGATGGGAAGACATTTTTTCAGAAGTCTATTGATGCTTCAGATCAGGTGTACGATGCCAGTTATATCCTCAGATTGATGGAGGAGGTGATTGATCATGTGGGAGAGCATAATGTCGTGCAGGTAATTATTGATAATGGACCATAGTACAGGGTTGCAGGACAGATCTTGATGGAGCGACGGCCGCATATTTTCTGGATCCCTTGTACTGCACATTGTATAGACTTCATGTTGATAGATATTGGTAAAATTCGCAAGGTGCAGAAGATTGTTGAGCTAGCACAGTCTATCACCAGATTTTTATATAACCATACATGGGTCTTATCATTGATGAGGAGCTTTACAGGAGAAAATATTGAGACCGGGGGTCACACAGTTTGCAACTAATTACATTGTACTTGATAGTCTTCTTAACAAGAAAGCAGAGCTGCGTCAGATGTTTGTCAGTCAGGACAGGCGGGAGAGCAGATATGCCAGGGCAAATACTGAGGGAAGCAATGTGGAGAATTTAGTGACGAGATAGACATTCTGGCAGCGGGCTGAGAGGGTAGTGGAGGCTATCAAGCCTCTATATGAGGTACTTTGTGCCGTGGACTCCGAGAGGTATGCTCAGATGGGCTTCTTATATTTCATGATGCAAAGGGCAAAGGAAAAGATCCAGAAGGTAGATCCATCACATGCACATGAGTATATCTGGATCATTGATGGACGGTGGAGTTATCAAATGAGTTCGGATTTGCATCTAGCAGGTATGTAGTATTTTATGAAGTCCCTAAAAATTAAGTTTCAATTAGATTCATACAAGTACGCTTGACTGATTCTTAAAATATATATGCAGCTTACTATCTAAATCCGAGATTTCAGTACACCGTATCGGACATTGCCATGGACGAGGATCTTATGTTTGTCCTGCGCAATGTTATATATAAGATGGAGCCCGATCCAGATATTGCTGCTATGTGCCTTGAAGAAGTAAGTTAGGTTGAAATTATTGAATGATTTTTAATAGCATTAATTTCAATAAGTTAACAAAAAAATTTTTCCGACAGACGAAATTTTTTAGGAAGGGCACAGATTCATTTGGATCCATTGTAGCGGTCAGAAGTAAATCAAAGATGAATCCTGGTAGGTACTACGAAGGAGCAAGTCTAATATTATATCAGGATTAAATTTTTTATTTTGCCAAATCTAAAATTCTAAATGATGTAATGTCTTTTGCAGCTGAATGGTGGGTGCATTTTGGTGGATCTACTAAAAATTTGAAGGTTCTTGTAGTGAAGATCCTCTCCCAGACGGTGTCCTCCAGTGGATGTGAGCGCAACTGGTCTACATTTGGTTTTATCCACTCCAAATAGAGGAACCATCTGAAACATAAATGTCTCAACGATCTTGTGTATGTACACTATAATTTAAGGTTGAGGCTAAAATGTATTCAGAAAGAAGTAGAATTGAAATATCCTGATCCCACTGCAAGTTCATATATTGATGAGGATGAAGATCCAATGATTGGGTGGGTCATGGGTCAGCAGCAGCAGCAGCCAGAGCTTGATGAGCCAGGATCGCCTCCTCGACCAGCCAGTTTTGTAGCTAGTGAGGCTGGGATGGATGCTGGGCAATGGACAACAAATCATATTCCTCGTAGGGCTCCAGCGGATACAGCGTATCATCCGTCCCCACCATCTAATAGACTTGGAGACAGAGGAAAAGGAAAGGCAGTTGCACCTCCATCGGAGCACTCAGTCCACTCAGATTCAGATACCAAAGACAGTGATGAATCTGATGATAGTGCTTCAGATAGTGGAGGATCTAGTAATCAGGGAGGGGCAGGAGGACAGTAATCGCAGCCTCCTAGTCCTATTCGATTCACTGGGGAGTCGCAGTTTTACCATGCCATGCAGGATACAGATCATGGAGCACCATCAGATAGACCTCGTGGTGATACGATTCCATATAGGCGACGGGCTCCGCGTGGTCGTTCGGGACACGATACAGCTGCAGATCTTGCACGTGGAGTAGGATCCTTGGATTTATTTGGATCATCCTCATATTCAGGATCCTCTTATCCGTAGCTACGACAGCTTATGGTCCATATGATCCATATGGTGCATTCGAGATGTCAGCATCCAGTGATTATTATCCCGGAGCATCTTATGCATCTGATTTTGTTGCTGGTATATTTGGATTCTCCCCTGCACCTGCACTGTCATATCGTCAGTCTCTGGACAGTTCTCAGAGTCGGGACATCAGAGAGGGATTTGCGATTAGTTATGACCCGTCACGCATACCTCCTGGGATGAGCTTAGAGGAGTATCATGCTGCCTGGCAGGAGGGACATGCCGACTTTCCTACGGAGTACATACATGATCCCTATATTTATGGACATCGTCACTTTACCCGATATTAGACATTGGTATGTAATTATATGTTTATGACACATTTTACTTTCATTAATTCTGATAATCTTAGTTTAATTATCATTTTTTATATTTCAATTGAAAATAGTCCTAAATATTAGTAGTTAGTCATAAACCCTAAAACGGTGCGCCATCCTAAACTCTAAATCCTAAACCGGCCTAAATCCTAAATCCTAAATCGGCCTAAACCCTAAACCGGCCTAAACCCTTAAAAAATAAACCCTAAGCCCTAAACCCTAAACCCTTAAAAATTAAAATAAATACCTTAAACTTACAAAAAAAATAAAAAAATAAAAATTTTTTTTTGGACATACCGGTTTGGACCGGTACGCCCCGTCGTACCGTGTGTCAGCACGGTATGGTTCGGTACCGAACCGGTACCGGTCGACCATCGGTACGGTACCCGGTACCGGTACCGGTCGACCATCGGTACGGTACCCGGTACCGGTACCGGGAACCTTGCATAAAACCCTAGCCTCCACTTTGCTGCCATAGCCAGCACCCCTCCTACTCCCTCCCCTCTTTCCAAGTTGCAGCCAGGCATTTTTGCAAGCAGCAAGATGCCAGCTGACATCTCCATCATGCAAGGCTAGTTCTGTTCAACTTGGAAAGAAGAGGAAGTTCTTGTGCTAAGTAATTTATCGTTTACATCTTAAACTTTTGTATTCATGTTCGTATTGTAATAAAAGAAGTTATTCTTTCATAGATATATATATTATGATCTTCTGTTTATCTTTTTTTTCATGTTCGTATTGTAATAAAAGAAGTTATTCTTTCATAGATACATATATTATGATCTTATGTTTCCTTTTTTTTTTTTGGATAAGCAAAAACAGTAAGAGGGCGATGAATGTAATTATCTCCCCTGGGTGTGATCATAAAGGTTTCCACTCTGCTGGAGCCAGCAGAGTATTCGATGCATGGTGACAACAAAGATGGCTCAGCCATTTCCCATCACATCCAAGTGGTATGAGTGAAACACCCCACATCCAAGCATCCAGGATACATCCTTTTATTTAATTGACTCTATCTTGGCTCAAACCTTAGACGTAAGAGTGATGGCACTACAGCCAGTTCCAGCTGAGCTATTACCTTAGTGGTAATCTTTTGTTTCCTTTAAGAATCACATTTAAAACATCCTATGCCCTTTTGAGACAAGCCATGATCCATGGATATGGGTCGTGCTCTCGATAGATAGATTGTCTCCAAAATAAGTTCTTTTACAAGGGATCAACCCTAACTAGCCTATACTCAAAAGGATACAGACCATGCTCTCCTAAGATATATTATATCTAAATTGATCTCATACCTATTGCTTGCATAAAAAAAGTGGAGTCAAAATTCCGAGTCTTTCTTCTCTTGCTTTAATCTGCATTACATAGTTGTTTACTTAAGTTTGCCACTATTGGTTTAATATTTTAGTTAACTAAACCATCACTATTTTTCTTTAATTTACTTTAAATCTACTTGAAAATAACTGTCCGAGATCCTTGTGAATCGATACCTGGTCTTACCATATTTACGTTATTAGTTAAACCAGTTTAATTATCTTTGATTGTCTCATAATAAGGCGTATCAATATGGTGGACCATATACTATACTAGGAATCTATTGAGACATGTAAAAGGCTACTTTAAATCGTGACACTAGGAAGATATTTTTCCATCCTTCAAACTATTCGAGTTCAACTAGATCTATGGGTACGGGTCATGCTCTCGAGAGATAGACTGTCTCCAAAAGTGAGTTCCTTCCAAAATAGGAGACCAACCTTAACTACTATACTTAAAAGGGCATAGGCCATGCTCTCTTAAGATAGGTTATATCTAGATTGATCTCATACCTATTGCTTGCATTAGTAAAGAATACCGACTGCTTTACAAAAATGAAATCAAAATTTTAAGACTTCCTTCTCTTGCTTGAATCTGCGTTACATAGTTATTTATTTAAATTTGCCATTGTTAATTTAATCCTTTAGTTAACTAAACGACCACTATTCCCTTTTAAATTTACTTTAGATCCACTCGAAAATAATTGCTTGAGATCCCTGTAGATCGATACCTGGTCTCACCACATCTACGTTGTTAGTTAGACCAATTTAATTATTTTTGATTGCCTCATTACAAGGCATATCAATATGGTGGACCATATCCTATATAAGAAATTCATTGAGACATGTAAAGGGCTACTTTAAATTTGTGCACCATTAATCACAGTGGACTACATAACCATCATGACACTAGGAAGATATTTTCCCATCCCTCAAACTATTTGAGTTCAACTAAAGAAATAACTAGAATGTTGTTAACTTTGATAGTTCAGCTATCCTGTATTATTGTGAAGGAGTTAATTGTTGGCTATCTACAGAGGCAACATGCTATGCAGAATAGACTCTGGTACAAGTCTTAGAATGTGGATGTTAGGTTCTGGACTCTGGAGCATTTTAAACCCTAGAAAGCTCTTGTTCTTCACCCGTACCCAAGTGTATTAACCTTATCCAAGATGTATCATATTGACACGAGTATTCTCGGCTTCCCCAAAAGGTCTGCATGGTACATAATATTAATGACCGGTTGCTGCAATGCTACATGTCTTCATATTGATTTAACTATTATTATACAAAACATAGTTTCTAGTTAGCACCAAATGAAACATGCAAAGCAAAAATTTCACATTTTTGATGGATGTATGCATGAAAACAAAGACATGCAAGACACGTAAAAGATTTAGTTGCTTTTGACAACTTCAAGGCTTTTATAGTGTACCTAAACAAGCTCAATGTAAGCCATTCCTGCATTGTTTCTTCTTCCTGGTAGAGTTCTGAAGATGCCATCGTTCCCTCCATTTCTATCATCATATCTGTCTTGAACCTCCACATAAGAAAAATAATATTTACCGATACAAAATCATGCTTAACAAAGAACAATGATATAGAATAATGTTAACAAAAAAATATTATATGATTATATTAACAAAAAAATATTATAAATTAGTATGTGATTCCTAAAATTATAATGATCTCTCGGAATCATGTAATCATCTAAAATCATGCTAACATATTCCTGATCAAAATAGAAGATTGAAAGCAATCACTTGAAGAAACACGGACTTCCATCTCATATTCTTGTGTCACCAAAGAGCAACCTACACATCATACATGGACTAAAAGAGATCTCTTTGTCAGCATTTGTATATCCCAAAACTGTGAGACTTCTATGAAATGTCAGCCCTCTTGCAACTTGAATCATGACAGAGACCAGATATCTTAACACCAAACTTGACACCAGAATGTTGCTCACTCAAATCATTTGAAAAAATTAGTAATTGTTTTGTCATTTTTTTTTTTTTAAATTCAGAATTCAACAACCCTAATTTAGCCCAGAAATTATCAACCCGATGCAAAACATAAAAAAAAGGATCGGCAAGTTGGCACATTATCCAACATGTGGATCCCCACATCAGGTAAAGAGGTGCGATGAGGTGAATGGGATGACCGCATGTACTTATATTTGCCATCTAAACTGACTCCAACAAATACGGATGTAACACCTGAGAGATAATCGCTCTCCACAATATAAAGTTGATGGAGACGCAGCCATGGGAAATTAGCACCATCAAAATATTTAACGGTAGCAACTGAGGTAAATTATGGCACCGAATGCGCATATAAGGAAAGAACTTAGACAAATCAGGAATATGTTCATCTCTTCTCTGATTCTGGAATTTGATATTTTCAAGAAAGGTAGATTCACAAATCAATGTAGCAGAAATTGCATCACCGATCCGGAAAATGCTTCAAATTCAAGATTTATCAAACATTCAACATACATAAACACAAAACCACAATCAATACAACAACTTCATTCCTATTATATTCAATTTTCCACCACCATAAGCTCAAAGAGCACAAAAATCGCAGTAGTAAAAGAACAACAAACGCTATGGCATCATTTTAACATTTACCGGCGCATAGGGAGAAAGAAGAGGGGTCAAAGGAGCAAGCGCGAAGAAAGACCGTAGGTTCTTGGCTTCTCCGACCCCGGATCCGATCCGCGACGACGAAGTAACGGAGGCGAGGCAAGGGGACCGAAGGGAAGGTGGAGAAGAGCGACGACGCCATGCTCCGCGGCGATGCAAACACCGCCGGCAGGGTAGATGAAGCCACTGCCATGAAAGAGTTCGAGAGATAGTAAGAGGAAGAAGAAGAAGAAGAAGAAGCAGCCGTAGGAGAAACTTTTTATCGGCCGTCTCCGATGAGACGTAGGAGAAACTGAGATCCCTTCTCCGATGGTCCCTGCCGGGTCCGGATTCCGGAAAAGCGCCATCCATCCCTCTTCCTATTTTACCCTTCACTCCGGAGACTTTCCTTCCGTTTCTCCACGTTCCAAAGTCAACTCGCAGTTTCGTATCCCGCTCCACGTTGTAAGATCCTGTTCCCAATGTTTCATTCACCTGGCACGACGATACCGGTCTGGTTTGCGAAACCTAAAATTGAACGACCAATCACGATGTGAAACGTACAGGATGAACTCCCGAAGAACTGGTGGGCGTCGGCGAGAAGGGTGTCTCGCGGAGCAGCGTATGCGGGTTCCTTTTAGTCGCCCCTCGCCCCGTCGCCCGCGAGGGGAGGGGGCTTTTGGCCGTGCGGAGGGTCGGAGGCGGTGACCGTGCTTCGGTTTCGAGGCCTTTTTATAGCTCCCAATAAGGGCGGAGGCGGCCTGGCGCTCTCGCGCGGCGGAGCTCCTTCTTCTTCGCACCGCCTTGCTCCTGAGCTCGCGTTGACTCTTACCCGCCGCCGGTTAGGCGCGAGAGGTTGGATGGAGGCGGAGCCGACCACCTATACTTTCGGGCCGCACAAGATCGACCGCAGCGGGGTGTTCTACTCCACACCGCTCTCCTACGCCATGGTCAACCTGAGGCCTGTTGTCCCGGGTACGGTTCTCTTCTTCCTTCGATTGGTCTAGCTTTATTGGAAGATTTTAGAGTAGAACGGTTGCTTTGCTGAGATAAAGATTGTTACAGCGTGATGTATTGTTTTTATATAGAAAGAAGTTTTTGAGAATTTTTCGGTCAAAAAATCTCTGTTACTTGGCAACCATCTTGGAACTTTTTTGTGTGCAGCAGCATGGTTGGCATTTTAACAGTATATATTGCAATTGGTAGCTGCCTGCACTCGTATTTATGTTTTGCTGCCATTTTAGATAGCAAATTAGTTTTAAATTGTCAATACCTCCTCTCATTTTACCTATCTTGTGCCATTTGTTTAAATCTTGTAGAGGATGATTTCTAAGCTGAAAAGTAAATTATTTGTCATGGTTCTTATGTCGTCATGGAGTTTTTTTTTTTTTAATTTTTTTTAAAAATCTATTCAGGAGTTCGTCTTTTAACATCTAGACATTTTTTTCTTGAATGCTCTGTTGGTTTCAACTGTCTTTCTCAGTTTCTCTTATTGTAACTTACATATCTATTGAGTCATTCTTCTCCCCCCCCAACTTTTTTACTCTCTCTCTTCTAACTTTTTCTCTAAACTTTTGCAGGTCATATCCTTTTCGTGAAGGAATTCATTCATCTCCATTAGATGAGTTCGAGTAAGGATATATGTATGCATGATTAGGTGTAGGATGTACATGTATATGCGCGGAACTACCTCAGTGTTTCTCTGTTATTACTGGTCAAATATAAATCCTTTCAGGCAAAATATGAATAGCCACTTGCGTGTATATATGGATGGTCCAACTTGCAGATTTGGAAAGTGCATTTTTAAATATCACTACACTACTTAAAGCTGTATCTTTGGACATCCGTGAATTTTTTTCTGTCTTCATGTGAGATCAATAGGTCTGCAAAAGCTTTATGCGCCAATATGCTTACATTATAAAACTTGCACGATTGTGCTCTTGCATTTGCATGTGTGTGATGGATGCATACACAACCTTTTCGTGTGCATGTCTATGCTATGCTGGTGAGCCTTTGGTTCGTATGTGATATATATCATGCTGTTATCTCAACATTCTTGCAAGGTACTTGTGTTGAAGGTTGACCTTAACATTGTCCACATGTGCTTGTAATCCCAAGGCGTGAAGTGAAGCGCTTCGTTGATCTTAGTGCTGATGAGACTTGTGATTTATGGCTTACTGCAAAAGAAGTTGGTGGCCAGCTTGAGCGTTATCATGAGGCATCCTCACTGACATTTACAATTCAAGTAATATAATTAGGCTTTACTTCAATTATTGTTATGCGTTATATAAAAAAGGGCAGCCCAGCATAATCATTGTTATGTGTTATATAAGTTCATTATGTTAAATATGTTATGTTCTGTGATTATAATGTCTCTAGAAGTTTAAGCATTTCATTCTATATTATGCTTGAGTGGTTACTTTGCCTCTTAATTAGAATAACTATGATGAATTATCAAAGTCACTATCTTTGGCCCTCTCTTTTCCAGTCATCTTCATTACTTTCGTGTGAGGCTTTGTTTTTAAGCTATATGGAACAAGCAAAATTTAGATATTATATTATGCTATAATCTACATAACAATACTTGAGATGTAGCGAGCTGCTTCTCTGTTATGCCTAGCTTGCATTCTTATTATGCTCTTCTGTTTCTTTGAAAGTATAATTTATGGCTGTATAAATATGGTATGCTTCCTTTTCAACCTTGAAAAGACTCAAGTAATTCAACCATATGGTTATGGCCCATGGGTGTCTGTAAATGTTCATCCTTGATTTTCTTGGATGGAACATAAAAAAACTTAACTTAGATTTATTCATGGGTGAATCCTTAAATGAAAATTGAAGCCAATCCTAATGTACTGATTAATCTGTGAATAGCTAGTTTTGAGATATTGATATTTGCCTTTCCCTCGTTCATCGAACCATAATTTCTGATTTATCAACTTGTTGTAAATCATGTCTTCAATATCTGCTATTATTCAGTAATCTTTTTATCTAGGCTATGGTTCTGAATGTTATACAATGATGAAGACTTGGTCAGTTTTTGATATAACTGAAAGAGTTGGGGGTCTATGTAGATGGTAATGGTAGATTTTGAATGTCATATATTATTGGCTTCCTTTTAAACTGAGTTAGTCCATAAACGAGAGTTTGGAGATGTTGCTGGGTATAACCTTGTTGAAGATAAGACTATTGAATCATTAGCAGTCAGTTTCTGCTCCCTTCAAATGCTTACTTGGTTTAATATGTACATTTTGTAGAGATTTCATCCAGCCCATATGTTTAGTTAATTCATCTATAAAATGATCAAGAAGCATTACTGTACTTGGGGAGCGTATGGTCATTTTACTGCCCTCCTCAGTCACCGAGTCACTCTCTTGAAGCAGACAATGGCATGCACCATAGACCATGTCTCTTGTCTCCTTGATTACTTTCTTGGCTCTAGTTTTCTTCCCTCTTCTACTTCTTCTTTCTTCCTCCTTTTTCTTCCTTCTCTCTTAAGCATTCTTGAGGCTTGATGTCCATTTATTGGTCTACATATATTGGCTACGCATATTTCACTTTCTGTTTCCTTAGCTCATTCTCCATTTACTTTCCTCTTATCCTTTTCTTTTTGTTTTTTTCCCCCTTTTTTCCTCTTAAAGGTCAGTTATTATCACTGCATCAAGAAGGCTGAAAGCTGATTACAGCATAATAGCTTGGCAACCTGGTTGACTCTATGCATCTATGATGCCTTTAGTCATATTTACATGATCGCAAAGTGTGTCAGTGTTATGCATTCTCTCATAGAAAGTAAATTGTCTTTTGCTATTTTTTTTAAGCTTTGAGCATTTATTATTGCATAAATTCCATTTGTCTTTCATGTTTGATGTCACTTGTTAGATCAGCATTTACAGAGCCATAAAATAGAAAATATTGCCAATATGGCAAGGTAATGGGGTCCATAACTGCTTCTTGGTCTTTAATTAGTTTCCCAAGTTGTTAGGCAATCTTACATCGTGGTCAGGGCAGGTGTTGTTTAGTGAGCAGTGTACTATTTCTACTTAGACACTTATATGACAGTAACAGAGTTGGTCTTGGCATGCACATATTTTATCCAAGGGACAAGCTCTCTCAAACATGTATAAAAAATGCAGGCATTATCGGAATCTGAAGGAAATAGAAGATATTATGCTTATTAACCTTTACATGTTTGAGTGCCAGAGAATTTCTGGTTCTACATATTGCATTGCATTTGAATAATTGTTTGCATGCTAGCCACACCATCCTCTGACTTTTTGCTCTTTGTCAAAATTATGTTTGAGTGGTTGGTTATGCTGTTATTACTTGATTCGCTTGGAAGACTTTATATACAGAAGGAACTTACATATACATCAGGGAGAGAATGCACAATATGGGAATTTAAGTTGTCTGCTCATCTGCTGTATCTTCGAGAGCCGGTGGTGCTCGTTTCAAATTTCTTTACCCTGAACTTTGTTATTCTGATTACAGTTAAGGGATTTTGGCAACTTTCTTTCTTGCTTAACTCAAATGCATCCTTTCCATTGTTGCCTCAGGATGGACCTGAGTCTGGACAGTCAGTTCCACATGTGCATGTTCACATTCTCCCTAGGAGAAGGGGAGATTTTGAGGAAAATGATGAAATTTATGATGCAGTAAGTGATTTAATTTTGTTTTTTGGAGCAATTGTCAATTTATCCAGTCAACTGGAGTTCGAGCCTCATCCACAATTGATCTTCTAACAGATAAATAAGAAAGAGAAGGAGCTCAAGGAGAAACTTGATCTTGACAAGGAAAGGAAAGACAGAACATTAGAAGAAATGGCTCGGGAGGCTGATGAATATCGAGCTCTTTTCTCATAGGAATCTTGGTTACCAGATAAAAAATGGAACAATTTCATTAGACATTCTTCAGAATAATTTTGTGTATGTACTTCTTAGTGATGATTTCTGAGTGTGTCAATAATGGTTTTCATTTTGGAAAATTATTTCTTCAGCTTTAGTTTTTATACTTCAACCATGACAATTTATCTGCCATTTGCCAGGTGAGATGTCACTTAGAATCTTCTATATAAGGGAGAATGAGGACAATTATTGGAACATTACATAATTTCTTTTGGGATTGATGGAACCCTGAGCATTTTTTTTGCATTATAAAAACCCATAACCAAAACTGTAAGAGTTCCTGTCTCTGTTTTGACTAATTATATTCCTTCAGTGGAACAAAAAACAATTGGTCCGGATAGTATTTTAATCTCTGTTGATGTCTAAATAAATCACATTCTCCTGTTCAAGGAATGTAGTTTAATTGCTGAATGCATTATGCATGATCTTATAATATCACCTTCTCCATGCAAATATAACTTTCAGGCCTGTACAACTTTACATGGGAATCCAAGTGGCTTACCTCAATTTCATTGAACAAACTTAATGTGACATATGCACCTTTTTGCATAGTCTAGGTTGGATGAACTTCATACCCACGCATACTTTCCATGCTGTCAGCCCTTCCAGTAGAATAAACTTGGACTGAAAGTCTGTAAGACAGAGAAGTTTAGATGGTGCAACAATTGATTTCATCATGACTTGTTCTAGAATCATAGCTGGGTAGAAGTCTTACAGCAACAGTTTTAAGGAACTCTTCAATTTTTTTCTTTGATGCGATGGTACCACCATACATAAATGTTGAATGCATTACGCATGGTCTTGTATTATCTCTTTCACCATACAAATTGCTTGCTTTCTGGCCCATACAATTCAAGTGGTATACCTCAATTTCATTCAACAATCTTAATGCGACATGTGTCTTTTTGCATGATCTACGTTTGATTTCATCATAACTCGTTTTAGAATCATGGCTGGATAGAAATCTTACAGCAGCAACTGTAACGAGCTCTACATACATTTATTATAGATCAATATTGTGATAATATCGTAAGGTTCTTTATCATCTAAATAATATAAGACACATCAAACTGTAATATTTATCTCAATTTTAAGTTTCTTTTTGAGGTTGTTAAAGCAACATTAAGTTATCCCCTTCTTTGAGCAAAGCTAATTATGCGCTTTAAGATGATCTATATGATCAGTTCAGCTTGAAAGGGTGCAAGGAAAAAAAAAAAAAAACTACATATTTGTTTGGATTGGGGACATAAGCTAGCGATCCAATTCTAATT
The DNA here is from genome assembly GCA_021397845.1 of Areca catechu. Lineage (NCBI taxonomy): Eukaryota > Viridiplantae > Streptophyta > Magnoliopsida > Arecales > Arecaceae > Areca > Areca catechu. Next base: position 38,573,545 of record CM038040.1, read on the forward strand.
ATTATTGCATCGAGTGGGGAGGTTTTATAGTTTTGGTGAAAGATGTTGAGGTTAAAGATAACAGGGAAAGAAACAAAGTTGGCATCTATATCATCATCCAACTTGAAACACCGTTCGGCAATGCAAGTAGGCGCAATGAAGTAACACTTTTGTCGGTCAGCTAGCTCATTTGGTGCCACGTTGAATGCAAATGCCAGACAAGCGAAGCATGCATTTATAAGAACATAGATATTGTACAAACTCTATGTCAACTATTAGAGAAATAAGCTTTTGGGGAGACATCATAGGGGAGGGTAATGGAACAAAGATCAAGGGAATTGATAAAAAAAACTCAAAAACATTAATATCTTTAGTGCAAGAAAAGGGAAACAATGGGGGTTTCCAAATCAATTCAACAATTATTTGAAGAACATAGAGAAAATTAATGGTGGTCTTGGTAAATTCTTACAGCTTTTGCAGCTTTTCGGTTCTTACCACACCAATCCCTCGAGTCAGAAAGACTTCCCCACAAAAACTTATCCGAAGTTTGATAAGTATTTGTTGCATAAAGCTCACCCATCTGCTCCCATAATCTTTTGGTGATAATTTATAATAGGGTTCATATATTTAGGAAAATATGCAAACCTAGTCTGCTGGGTTCCTTTATACGCCAGTTTGCTTTTGGATTCTGACTTCTGACGGGAATTCTGAGAGCTTTAAGCATAAATAATATCACCTTTGCTTAGGAACAGCAGAATAAGCCTCACAAAATAAATGGCTCATTGTTGACAAGTGCAGGCTTGTTTCAATGATCTTTATCGAGTGATACTAGTAGAGATTATAGTGCCTAAGGGAATGTCATCGTTAAAAGTTTTGCGGTAATCCCTTGGTGATTCTAACTGCAGTTGGTGGCCTGGGAAGCTAGTATGGATCGATCAGAACTGCCACTTTGAAAGCATGGATGAGAGACATATAAAAGTGACTCCAGTACTGCTGCAATTTGGTTGGCCATGGATGATAAAAAATATGGAATAGCATGTAAAGTGCCATACAGGATGGCAGTATATTATTATTACTCAGGTAAGCAGTCTTCCGCCACCTCCCTAGTTGGATTTGTCGACATTGGTCGGCCTTTCTTTATAAGGCAACGTTGAATGCTTCCTCCTGCTTAAAATGGAAGCCACCCACCATCTCATTCACTATTCATGCTTTCTAGCTATCATACAAGTAGAATGAAGGTGATGAGTGCATAGAGCTGTGTAGCCATGCCATGTCATTTGTTCGGGACATCATTGTAAATCCATTTGCCATTCTCTGTATTATTTCCAGGTGCTACATTCTTCATCAACCAGTGTTTTTCTTTCTTCCCCCTTTTTCTAAAATCAACTAGTTCCTTTCAAATCCCTTCTTATAGCATCTTTGGCCTTTCTAAGTTCTTCACCTCTCTTCCGAAATTCCTGCACCGACCTTAAATTCTCTTCCAGCAGGTTTCTCATCAGCTCTCCACTTCTTTTCTTTTGTTTTATTTTGTTTTATGTCGATGAAAAGGGAGGATCAATCAGCCCGGAGTTTATTAAGTAAATGTAGATGAAAAATTATGTTTACAAAGAGAGGAAGATGATGGTACCGTAGAAGGAAGCAGACTTTTTTTCTGATAGATAAGAAAATGAAAAAGAAAGGGTACCAAGGTGGATCGTACAATATGCTTCGCAGCGGTCAGCATGAAAGCCATGGTGCCTGATCGTCAAAAAGATAAGATTTTTAGTATTTTCTTCTAAATCATTCTGATTTTATTTTCTTTTACAGCATGCGTGGATGGTTGGGTCTAAAACTTCATAAAATTTATGGATCAGTCCAGTACAACCACCAAAAGCTTAGATTATAGGTTAGGTTAGACCTAGATTTACAAGATCAATTTTCTCCCCGTGAAAGGTATTCGCGGGCAATTATAAACGTAGGCCTAGCCCGGTCTATAATTCAAGCTTTCGATGATCGTACCGGTCGAATTCCATGAAATTTTGGGCCTAACCATCCAACTAGCTGTGAGGACCCTTTTTTTTTTTTTTTTTTTGAATGATCGGGCTCTACAAATTCATGATTTTACCGGTTGTACCAGTCTAATCTACCAATTCAATACAATTTTAGTCTAATCATTCAGACATTTATAGAACAACTCTATGAAATCTATCGAGTTATATATGCACCATACAAAAATCGGTCGTGCTTTGTTGGTCGCTGCACCTATGTCAACGATTTCTGATTGGTGCGGCTTGCACACACTTCAATGCATGGAGTAAAACCTTGTATCCAAGCCAAAACACCACCTCCATCTGTCAAGGACACATCCAAGGTGCGAAGAACTTCTGACTGATGCGGTCCATGATGATGAGGAAAGCCATTATCAGCTCACAATCAACTAACTCCAGGCTGAACACATCATTGGATTCATTGCCAAGAATGACCGAGCTGTTCACCTTCTTCGGACATATCCATGCCACTTCCTTGCCCTCGCTGTCCCGGATCTTGCAACATCTTCTTCTCCTGAAGTAACCTTCAACTTGGAAATTGGGTGTTGGGGTTTGGTCATCGAGACTTCATATGAATACCTCTGCCTCGTTGCCACTTTGGAGGATCGACCGCCGCCTCATCGAAAAAACATGAGATCTGGTCTTTGTTTTCAAGCCGTCATCACCTTTGAACCCGCTCCATCGACCATGTATGCTTAGAATCTGCTAGTAAACTGTAAGCTTGTATTAGCTAGGCATGATCGGTATTGTTCCATCTGTTATCATTTATAAGAGGACAGGGGCCATTCACTTCATTGCTTTAGGTCTAACAACTCATCATGTTGCACTTAGAAGTGGAATGTTTCCATGCATCATCGCTCCACCCTCTCATTCACGAGACGATCAAATCGTGGTTTGCCAAATAATTTTTAGGGATTCCTTTCATTATTTTGCATGTTATACGCTGGAATGCTGTACACGCGCGTCTTGTTTAGGAGCTGTCTTCTAATATGTTCACCGACATCGTTTATTATTAAGGTCCTGGAATATGGTGTTCGATTTTAATTGATTTGTATGACATAACTCAATGCAAGAGTTATCGAAATGAACAAAAAGATCTCTTACAAAGAAAAATATTAGATATAATGGAGTACATATACCGATGTTTTTTTTGATCCGGTGGTCGATCTTGGTGTCCCTCTGCCCGTTTTGTTTTATTAGAGGTGTTCGTGTGTGCTTGGGGGGTGGGAAGGTAGGACCATACTTTGGAAAACTGTTCATATGTATTATTCGGAACCTTCACGGCGGATGATAAAATGGAAATTTGTGAAATAAAGTTGAAAAATATAATTAAACAATTGCATACAATCTACATAGCAAAAACTCCAACATAATTTTCACAATAATTCATGTAGAATGTCATTAAAAGATCGAAGTTAGATCCCAATCTCATGAAAATGACATATAAAAATGCATTGTAGTGATAGAATAACTATGGTATAATGATAAATCAAGCATTTCTTGGTTAGAAGTTGTCATCGCTTTTACAAATCTCACAATGTATCAGGAAATGCATGTGTTGATAAAACGAAGAGATATGTTGCTCGAGATATCATTTGAATTTTCTAATATATATATATCAGGCATGACTAGCATGTTTATACCAGCTAGTCATTTTAATGCCTTGGATGATATAGGTGTGCTTAGGGGAGATAAGAACAAAAATGGATAAAAAACGAAAGCCCTCCAAATAACAGAAAATATTTAGCCTTTATATATTGATACTACATATTCCTCTATCAATGAGCTGCCACCATTCATTGCTTCATGATGACAGCAATATGGAAATCCACAAAGATCCCCCCACCTCACAAATGGATCCATTTGAAGATGTAGCTCAGAACCAAGTCTTCTTCAGCACTTACACTACAGCACTGAGGTGCAACTTGTGTGCTACACCTCATAAACCTTTTGCTCTGTCGAGTTATACAATCAGGGTAAACCATATGATCAGAAGCTAGAAATTACCATGTCCTACCTGAGGCCTTGGAGCAATGAGGGCCCTCCCATTTCCATCCATGAGGAGGAGTTCCCCTGCGAAGCACTTGTGCCTTCTTGAGTGGTTGTCAAACCTAAAAGCCAGTCTTCCATTGCTATCATATCTTAAACCGAGTACCCATCCGTTCCTGGGAAAACCATGCTGGACTTATTGCACACAGTCCACGCTGATGGACCATTGCTTGTCGTTGCAAGCTCTCCAACATCAATCTTGCTTTCTGTAGGGTATATTCTATACATTCTATGGATTCTGTCAGGTAGATGATCATATGCAGTCCTTACCACAGAGTTTAGCTTTCTTGGTAGGCTTGTTTTCTGAAGGAATGGGGACGACGAGAGATATGAAGGAGAGAGAAGGAAGAGGAACATTAGAGAAGGTGATGGAGGAGGAACAAAGATGGAGTTGTCCTTTTAGGTAGCGTTCGGTTGGTAAAAAGTTATTCCGAGAACAGGAATCGGTATTCTCCAAAAATAATTTAATTCATATTGTTATTCTTAATTTCTGTTTGGATGAAAATCTAGTATTTCATTTTATTCCTGTGTAATTAATGCGGTGTTATTCTAAATAGTATTTGGATGACATGGGAATAAGCATGCATTCCACCCAGAATAGGGGAGTAATTTTTTGAAATCCCAAAAATACCCCTACTCAAATATTAATATAAAATGAGTTATAAAATTCTTTTTTAATTTTATATTTAAGTAAATATATTATTATATTAATAATAATTTAATAATATGATCTATTAAAATTATGTTATGCTAATTAATTCATTAGTATGATCTATTATAATCGATTAAAATAATAAATTAAATTATTTTATATTATTTAATTTTTTATTATGATATATTAAAATTATGTTATACTAATTAATGTATTAGTATGATATATTAAAATAATTAAATATATTATTTTATATTATTTAATTTATTATTATGATATATTAAAATTATATTATATTAATTAATTTATTATTATAATATATTAAAATAATTAAAAAATATTTCATACTAATTAATTTTTAGAAATTTCGAAAATATCCATGGAATAAGAAAAGTGAGAATATGGCTATTTCATGGGGACACATGGAATATCAATTTAAGAATTACCGACAGGAGGGGAATAACTTACTTTTGTTATTCTTCCTCGATTTTTATATCGTTCGGCGGAACAAGAGGGATAAAGGTCTTATTCTCTCCCTTGTTCAGTTTTCGAACACAGCCCTGGGGGGGGGGCGGAATTTGTCTAGCTGACCTGGCAAATGGATGCTACCTAGGAATCGAGCTTTATGATGCAATGGCACACTCGGCCTTGGAATGAGAATAGAATAATGTCAAGAAATTTAGATTCCTGATATGTTTTTTTTTTTTTTTTTAAATAAGGCCGAAAGAGAAAAAGCATTGCAGTGGCTGACCATTTTTCTTTTGTTATCTTCAAGAAAGGTTCCTGCTGGCCTACGTAATTTTAAGGTGCCAAGTGCCAACCACCACATGAAAGCATTGTTAGTCGAAATATTCGACCGTGCACGATCGTCGATTATTCTTGACATCTAATATTGGAATTGTGGTGTTGGTTTACTTACCCTTGGACGTTTAGGTGCGGAAGTCGAGCAACCTTAAAAGGTAATATTTCGAACTCGTGGTACGCACAATTATTAGTGCACGGGAAAGAGACAACCATGGAGTGCATCAGGTTTCCGAGACCGAAATTTGAATCCAAATGGATTGGATCGAAAGTTGAAGCAGTCATACTTTCTAACATATTTGATTCGTGATTGGATTAGAAATCAAAATTAGAATTGTAATATAATTTGAATATTAAGAAAGGGTCTGGATTGAATTTTGGTGATCGGGATTTTTCTATTCCTCATAAAAATTGAAATGGAAATGAAATTCTTATTAATAAAACAATCGAAAATAGGAGCCGCCCGTCCTCCTTTTTTTTTTTTTTTTTTTTTTTTTTTTTGTTTTGTTTTCATACCAAGCATGCCAACAATTATAAAGGCTTTCAAATATCATTTACATAGAAATGTGTAAAATTGGTAATTGTTACAAAATGTCTAGAAAGGGAAAATTTTCCTTTTCTTCCTTTTCTTTCCGCGTAGCTTTTCATATGCTCAACCTCTTTCTGCATTATCTTTACTTTCCATGTACAAGTTCATGTGCAAGCTGTTAAGCAAGAAAAAAAAAAAAAAAAAAAAACCCTTTTAAATCCTTCCTAAAATGTGATAAGTACAGTTATGATTAAATCTAATATTTTTAGTAGATGATCTGGCTAAGATCGATCTCTCTCTCTCTCTCTCTTGCACGGTTGGACATTTGCTGTACCTTAATTAGTTAGTTTTAGGTACATCTAGTATAAATGTAGCACACCTAACTAAGCAATGACATCTAGTTGGTAGAGCCAGGATATAGCCTATATCGTGACCTAAATGGTTTGGAATCGAACCGATAAAAAATATGCCATGGATTATTTTTGCAAGACTAAGCACAAGGAAGGAATATTTATTGGTCTTTTGACGAGGAATTAAGAACCAGTCTCAACAACACAAAAAAAAAACAAAAAAAAAAAAAAAAAAAAGAAAAGAAAGAAGAAGAAGAAGAAGAAGAAGAAGAAGAGCTGGCAAGTTTGGTAATGAAAAAACGGATCGCGGTTGTATCATTTGCGCGAGAGAAGGATTCACCTTCCTTCGTGAGAGTCCACCATCGGATCATCCACGGCACAGCTCTCAAAGCACTCAGACTCTCTGTCATTCATCTAGTGTCACTAATTTCAAAGCAAGTTGTGGATGATCCGATGGTGATTCTCGTGAAGGAAGGTGAATCCTTCTTTTGCATGACGAATACAACTACGATCCATAAAAAACTTAGGTTGCCAGCCATTTGCCCTGTCCAGTACCATGGCTTTTGTTCTGCCGGCTAATAAAGTAGCTTTAGATTCAATTTTCACGAGTAGTCGAAAAGTTTCATTAATACTAATTATTTAAATCTAGATTTTAAAGTTCACAAGATAAAAATATGCCAATTTCTTCGTATAACCGGATGTGCGGTGGATATTCTCCCTCTCTTTCTCTCTCTTTTCTTTTTCTCCGCCTTACTTTCTTTCATTTCTTTTTTTTCTTTTTTTTTTCTCTACTTTTTCTTTCTTCCATTCCTTTCTTCTTTCTTTTTCATTCCTTTCTATTTTTCATTTTTCTTCTATCTATTTATTTTTTTCTCTTTTCTCCGTCTTTCTTCCTTTTTTTTTTTCTTCTCTTTCTATATCTTGATAGGTTTCCGAGTCCCAAGCCCATCCTATTACCATTTTTTCATAGAAATTGAATGGGATTGTTGGGACATAAAACCTTAGTTTTGTTACATATATATTCTAGAAGCTAGATTGGCCGATACTTATAAAATTTTATCAGGACATGTTTTGTAATATTAACTTTTTTATATTAATAAAATTAAGTTTTTTCGTTCATATATGAGTTCGAAGTATCTATGAATTGTCCTTTGAATTAATGGATATAATGATACATATTTTCAAGAATTGAGAATTTGAGATATGTGTCATTGATAATTAATTTATTAATTACTCCCGATCATAGGAATGTCACGGAGATGGTATTTGATCCGAAAAGATTGGTACACGATCACTTTTTTAGAATAGATAGGTCTTGAATCTACAGTGTGGAGACATCGGAATGAGAGTACAAATATTTGTTACGAACAAGAATACCGAGCATGGCCGAACATGAGTACTTTCTATAATATCTACATTCTTATCAGTGTCATACTCGATACTACAATAGTATGAATAGATTTATGATATGAGGTGTCTTGGCTGTTCACAATGAGGATACTATGATTTGACTGTACCAAAACTTAGTCTTCAAGCCATCAGCCTTGAGGTGTAAGCTGGTTGCAATATATTCAATATAGAAATAGGGTGCACCAAGATGGAATCTATCGATCTTAGTAGATGAGGAGTAATCTTATATAGATTATGAGACCGAGTCCTAAAGCCTATAGCCATGGCAGTGTGAATGATGGAACGGTGCTTCCATAATGTTTCACAACGGATCCAAGTTAATTGAATTTAATATATGACTAGGGTTAGGTTTAACGAATTATTCTTAACCTGTGCTCTATTAGGACTCACGATAGGAGAATCGAATCACACGGTAACTGCATTTAGAGGTTCATCTATTCGATTCTAGTAGGTTGCCACTATATATTGCTAGATATTATTGATGGATTGTCGAGCCAAAACCAATCAGAATAATTTTAATGAACAATAATTCTAATTGGCTGAATCGAAAAGAATTCAAATCTATTAAAAAAGGGATTCGATGGTATTGATGATAGATATTACAATATATCTCGCTATCAAATATAATTGAACCTATGGGGTCACACAAATAAGGTTTTGGTATTGAATTGCTTAATTGGACTGATGTAGTCTGATTGGGTCTAAAAAAATAATGCTAGCACAGGATTAGACCCATGTTGTTTTCTGATTAGGTTTTCCTATTAATAGGATTAGGTTTTCCTATTAAGATTATGAGACCGAGTCCTAAAGCTTATAGCCATGGCAGTGTGAATGATGGAACGGTGCTTCCATAATGTTTCACGACGGACCCGAGTTAATTGAATTTAATATATGACTAGGGTTAGGTTTAACGAATTATTCTTAACCTGTGCTCTATTAGGACTCACGATAGGAGAATCGAATCACATGGTAACTGCATTTAGAGGTTCATCTATTCGATTCTAGTAGGTTGCCACTACATCTTGCTAGATATTATTGATGGATTGTCGAGCCAAAACCAATTAGAATAATTTTAATGAACAATAATTCTAATTGGCTGAATCGAAAAGAATTCAAATCTATTAAAAAAGGGATTCGATGGTATTGATGATAGATATTACAATATATCTCGCTATCAAATATAATTGAACCTATGGGGTCACACAAATAAGGTTTTGGTATTGAATTGCTTAATTGGACTGATGTAGTCTGATTGGGTCTAAAAAAATCATGCTAGCACAGGATTAGACCCATGTTGCTTTCTGATTAGGTTTTCCTATTAATAGGATTAGGTTTTCCTATTAAGATTATGAGACCGAGTCCTAAAGCCTATAGCCATGGTAGTGTGAATGATGGAACGGTGCTTCCATAATGTTTCACGACGGACCCGAGTTAATTGAATTTAATATATGACTAGGGTTAGGTTTAACGAATTATTCTTAACATGTGCTCTATTAGGACTCACGATAGGAGAATCGAATCACATGGTAACTGCATTTAGAGGTTCATCTATTCGATTCTAGTAGGTTGCCACTACATATTGCTAGATATTATTGATGGATTGTCGAGCCAAAACCAATTAGAATAATTTTAATGAACAATAATTCTAATTGGTTGAATCGAAAAGAATTCAAATCTATTAAAAAAGGGATTCGATGGTATTGATGATAGATATTACAATATATCTCGCTATCAAATATAATTGAACCTATGGGGTCACACAAATAAGGTTTTGGTATTGAATTGCTTAATTGGACTGATGTAGTCTGATTGGGTCTAAAAAAATCATGCTAGCACAGGATTAGACCCATGTTGCTTTCTGATTAGGTTTTCCTATTAATAGGATTAGGTTTTCCTATTAAGATTATGAGACCGAGTCCTAAAGCCTATAGCCATGGCAGTGTGAATGATGGAACGGTGCTTCCATAATGTTTCACGACGGACCCGAGTTAATTGAATTTAATATATGACTAGGGTTAGGTTTAACGAATTATTCTTAACATGTGCTCTATTAGGACTCACGATAGGAGAATCGAATCACATGGTAACTGCATTTAGAGGTTCATCTATTCGATTCTAGTAGGTTGCCACTACATATTGCTAGATATTATTGATGGATTGTCGAGCCAAAACCAATTAGAATAATTTTAATGAACAATAATTCTAATTGGCTGAATCGAAAAGAATTCAAATCTATTAAAAAAGGGATTCGATGGTATTGATGATAGATATTACAATATATCTCGCTATCAAATATAATTGAACCTATGGGGTCACACAAATAAGGTTTTGGTATTGAATTGCTTAATTGGATTGATGTAGTCTGATTGGGTCTAAAAAAATCATGCTAGCACAGGATTAGACCCATGTTGTTTTCTGATTAGGTTTTCCTATTAAGATAGGGCTTGATCTAATTAATTAGGCTCATATTATTTTCTTAATTTGGATTCATGATTAGATTGGATTTGATCTAATCTAATTGAGCTCATTTATTCCTTAATTTAGTTTTCTATTTAATTGGGTTTGACCCAATTAAATTGGGCTTGTAGGGGTACCAAGAGTTTGTGCCATCCGGGTCACCAATTTGGATTGGGATGAGGATGTACCAAGTATTGGTGCATCCTATGCTTTTCGCATTAATTTTTCTTTGCACGAGGAGAAAGGGAATGAGGTGCCATATTATTTTGGATATGGATGAGGGCAACACCCTCTTTTGAATTTGAATGGGAGAGAGGGTGCATGTCCCCTCTTTGGATGAGATCCAAGAGGGTGTGCCCCACCTTTTTGTTATATGAAAATGTCTGAAAGAAGGAAAGAGGGCATGGCCCCTCTTTGCATTCTTTGAATTTTGAAATTCAAAGAGGGGCCACGCTCGAGATGGTTTCTCATGATGTTTTCTATGCATAGGGTTGGAAATGGGCTGGTCCAAAGCCCATTGAGTCAGCCCAAAGACTATATTTTAAAAATTTTTGGACCGAATCCGGACATCCCTTTGGTCCAAAAATTAAATGGACTCTATTTTACAGCCCGAAGACTAGTCAGATATGCTTAAAATTTGGTCCGAAGTCTGAACCAATTTCAGGCCGGCCTGAAATTTATTGAGCTGGCCAAGCCCAGTTCCAGACAATGGACTTTTGGGCCGGCCCATTTCCAGCCCTGTCTATGCATGAGAAAAATGAAGTTCCCTTTAAAAATTAGGGTTTAACTAGAATACAAACTAATCATATTTCTTGAAAATGTGAGAGGGAGAGAAACAGCATGATTCTCCTTTGAATTTTAAATTCAAAGAAGAAAAAACCCTTCCTCCATGATTTTTTAAGATTAATTTTGATGAGAGTGTCAGAGATAGACATAATGGTGCTAGCTTTGTCATCCATGATTCTGGGCTTAGACTGGTAGCAGCGGGGAGGAGCTCTCTCTTTGAACTACCATTCCTGTAGCAGAGTTTCATGGTGCATGGATTGGGATGCTTATGCCCGAAGGATATTACATGCGGATCACCTCATTATTGAAAATGACTCGGTTACGGTAGTGATTTGGATTTAAGAGGCTATGCGGAGGGAGTCGATGAACCCCTTTATTCAAGATATTGCTGCTCTCTTACTTAGTTGTACAGACATCATTGTCCGGCATGTGTATCAGGAGGTGAATTCTGTAGCCGACCTGGTTGCCTCCTATGTTGCGGAATACTCGGGAGACATTTTATGGACTGACTTGGGAGAGGCCCCTTGCCAATATCATGATATTTTTTTCTTTTTGATTTTCTTGGATGTGTTCATAATAGACTTTTATTGTTTGAATGCTCTGTCTTATCAAAGAAAATAGAGGGATAAGTGGTTTGCATGTTTTTAAAATATTCTATCCAAATGAAGGAAGAATCAAAAAAATACTATAAACAGATCGAGGAGCCATTGATCCTTCTTAGCGAAGATGGATCAAATTTGGAGAAAGCATCCAGGATCGGCCCGAGTTGATACCTGCAAAGGCTGGACAAATATACGGCTCAACAAAGAACCTCGTACCATAATCATTGGATTACGGAAATCTACTATCCATGCAAGGTGACGGGATCATCTTCTAAGATTAAATTATGATATAATTAATTTTCTTGCTTTAGATCTATTATTCAATAATCTGATATTGATCGAGACGAGATCCCGATTAGATCGCATTCCAGATCCGAATCAATTTTTTTTAAGAAAAAGAAATTCACCGTATCTAAATCTACATGATCGGGCGTGTGAAAATTCTTTTAGGTTTAAACTCTATATATTGTGTTAATCACAAAAGAAATGGGTAACATGCCAAGCAATCACAAATTGTAATTCATAACTTGTTTATGGTATCTCATTTACTAGAAAAATGATATCACAAGCAGAAGTGCCCCAACAAGTCTGCAAACCTTGTGCAAATTAAGGCAATTAATTAATCCTACCGCTTTGTAGAAATTCTAACACATTCTGCACACAAATGTTAATTGGTGCACAATTTTGTTCCCATGCCATGACTTCGATCGATCTTCATGTATGAAAGTCGCTTGTTGAGCTGAAAATATGGTGCTTCATTTTAGGTCGTTGATGTCGGTATCCTTCCGTGTATAAATTAACAGTGGTCGATTAACATTCAAGAATATTGTAATTGGAGGAGATTTTTGGAATTTTAGAAAGATGGGAGAACTTGTCAAATGTCAGGATAGTAACCATAATAATAAATTGATCCACTGTATATGTCCCTCGTTTACTATACATGAAAACACCGCATGCATCATAACCCCGATTTTTGAACCCCATTAATATCTTCAATATAACCTACAAAAGTTGTTGCTAAATAATGTTGACATGGCATGCATTGTAATCCTAAAGAATTAGACTTTCCTTGCAAGCAGGAGTTTTTAGGCAGGCTAGCTCTAAATTCTCTCTCTCTCTCTCTCTCTCTCTCTCTCTCTCTCTCTCTCTCTCTCTCTCTCTCTCTCTCTATATATAAAGTGACTCACAAATTAGATGAGCTCCACCTTGGTTGTCCCTAAAGGGCAAGAGTGCCAACCGGGGATCCAACAGATGTGGGCACAAATGAGGTACGCTAGTGAGAAATATTATCACTAATTTGAGTTCATCACTTCAAGAAAACGCCATGTTTAATTGGTGTTGAAATAATTTCCGTTTTAATGAGTTTTTAATAGATTACAGATAAGTCGATCTCTTGTCCAAGATCAGTCCAAAAGAATCATCCAGCTCATAATAATTCGAATATAACCAAAATTTTTAAGTATAACGGGTAAAAGAGGCCCATGGTAATTGCAAAAATTGCAAGGTCATTCATTAAAACTAGTTATTATCATGCCGTCAATCTCAATTTTTATTATTGTGAGCTAACCACGCATGATGTGGGAAATAAAATTGAACACGACTTCCTGAAAGTGCCACCATAGGTTAACGAAGGAGCTTGAGATTACTAAATTTTTGGATGTCAAGAATCCAAATTCATGCCTGCAAGTCATCTCAAATTAAGATACTAATGATCAAAATTGCAAATTGATTAGACTTTATACAACAATTCGATGAAAATTCCATTTAAGGTTTTGCTTCGCTATGCAAAGATGGCAAAATTAGTCGTGATCGCATGATATTGCTAATGTTTAGTTTACTCATACCGGACAATAATAGATTTTGTGGAACCCAACCGACTTTAACCCAAATCAAAGAAAAAAAATTTTACCAAAACAAGGGATCTCCTTCCCCTATTTGTTCGATCGAAACAGTCACCGGAGAGTGTGGAGGGGAGTCGTGAGAATACCAGAGATAGCCGATGGAGAGACATGGATGGGTAGGAAGTTCGATCAAACTAGTTGTCTTTCCCCGTATGGTGAGGAGATCCTATCGATTTTCTCTTTAAAAAACCCTCTTCCACTGTTGCTAAGGACATAGAATCGGGTCGTTCAGCTGTCTTCCTCCTCTCCGACGAACAGCCGCAAGTCTCCCGATGCCGATAAGTTCCTTTCTTTCCTGGTACTTTTGATTTTGTGTGGCAGCGAGGGGCGGGCTCTATCTGCTGCTTCGATCGATTTTTTTCTAGCCATCAGACCACCGCCGGCTATGCTGGGTTTATCGTCCTCCCCTCCCCTCCGTCCGGTGATATCCGACAAGCTCCCTTGCCCATCCACTACCTCCCATGGCTTCTGATGACCATGGAAGGCTTGTTCGGCCGAATCAAGGAGGGGGTCGGGGGAAAGAAAGAAAAAGGAAGGGGAAAAAGAAGAGGAAAAAGAAAAAAAAGAAGAAAAGAAAAAAAAATTAAAAAAGAGAGAGAGAGGGGAAAGAAGAGGAGAAGAGGAGAGAGAAAGAGGAGAGAGAGGAAAGAAGAAAGAGGAAAAAGAGAGAGAAAGAGGAGAGAGGACAAGAGAGAGAAAGGAGGAAAGAGAAAGGAGAGAGATGAAGAGGAGAGGGAAAGAGGAGAGAGGAAGAGGAGAGAAAAGAGAAAGAGAAAGGGAGAGAGAAGAGGAGTGAGAAGAAAAATAATATAAATAAATAAATAAATAAATATTATGAAATCAATTTGGATATTTATATTGTTTTCTTGTTGATTAACCTAATTCCCATCAACCAGACCTAAATAAATATCTAGATCGAGCCTAGCTCTAGACCAGATCGAAAATTTTTTTACCTTACTTTTTTTTCTTGGATTCGAGATTAATTATTTACTTGTTTTATCAGAACCTTCATTATCTTTATCAGTATGGGAGTATCGAGGATCTAGGATTTGAGTCGCATATTCCTGATAGAATTAATTCAAGTAAGTAATCTTGACCTCTAGTATTACATGTTAAATATGTTTTGAATGTTATGAAATATTAAGCATGTGAGCATAATTTGATCTGTATTGGGTTGCATACATTATTATGTGTATTGGTATTGACGCTCTCTAGTCCGACTATGATCATACAAGGATCTGGTCTCTTTCTGGACCTCCAGTGTGATGATCACTGGTACATGACCGATGTACGGTATGTGTAGTCAGGAACTAGTTGCCTTTTATTTTTAGCCATGCATAGCAATTGTTGGCACATGATGAGGATGCATGTTTTCGTGTATGATATCAGAGCTAGTTTCCTTCCGGACTTCTAGTGGGGCGATCATTGGTACATGACTGATTTTGGCATGTGTAGTCAGGATCTAGTCTATTTTAGAACTACCCACGAGTCGATCATGACCATGGTCAGAGGAACCAGGAGAGTAAAATAAATGGTTGGCCATCGATAGTCGTGTCATTTGTAATTGAATGTGCATATTAATGTGATGTTGTATTTTGTTTTGTCGTGAGCTGGTTGTTTTTGATGTATGATTTATGTATATTTATAATTTATTATTATCATATTTATGCATATATTAAAGGTGACGATAACTTACCGAACCTGTATAGCTCATCCATTATTTTCTATATGTTTGTTACAGATCCGAAAGATTAATCGGACTTTGGGACCGGTCGATGAGGAACTAGGATTTAGGTATTAATCTCTTAGTTTATGATTTATCTTAAATTTTAGTTAAATTTTTCTACCTGTTAATTATGATGAAAAACTCTAGAATTAAATAAATAATTAATAAATTTATTCTCTATCACTGCCTGATCGTTGATCAGTAAGATAGATCTTGCATATTCGATAGGATTGAATCCTAAGGATATGTGGCCGTTTGTCATATAACCTGGCTTGGAGTTCGGGTCGGAGCGTGACAGTTTTAGAGATGCTTTCTTTTATGTATAAAGCTAGACATATTAATTAATTAAATACCAAGGGATTTAATTAACTTATCTTCGCATTCAAAGGAAAAACAAACATGCAAATCCAACAACTTAGACGAAGATTAGGTCTACGAAGAAGGATCAGCAACAAGACAATGGCAAAACAACTATTGTACGTTAAGGTTAGGTGGCACTCATCACCTAATTTGGTTATTAGTTATCCAAAGTGGATTAGCTTTGGATCATATGCAAGTTTTCTAGCAACAAAATCTCCACGATAATTTCTTGAGAGTTTTGTAGCCGAAAACAATCGAGAGGCAAGCGATGCATGCCAATTACCATCCGAGTTGGACATGAACTAAGAAATCATTTGATGGTCTTCTGTCGTGCTCCACCATGGTTTGTTGCTCGTTACTTTGCTTGGTTCGAGGAAAGCAATATGGTATCATCAAAAGAGAAAGAAGATAACAGGTCCTACTAAGAAGGTGATCATTTAGGTAACTGTGCTTAGATGTGTCTCATCACCATGCGATGAATGTTAATGATCCATGAGCTCACGCAGGGTAATGCATCTGATAATCAAAAATCACCAAATAGAACCTGACAAACTTCTGAAAAAAAAATTGTTTGGCTTATTAGTGTGTATATACCAACCTAACCATGGCAAGATCAGGATAAAGCCTATTGGTTAGGCTGAATGTAAACATCATTAAGGTTCTTTGTTTTTTTAACATTTAATAACTGTAAATCCAGTCATCTCACCGGAGCACACTATCAACCTTCCAGGACAATCTCCACCAAACGATTCATGACAGAATATAATAATAAACAACCGTAAAGATTTTGGATTGTGAAATTTCATTTTAAAAATAAGAAAAGCACATTGGAAACACGCAAGAAGTGTTATGAAGGTCATCGAGATGCGGTCAGCGAAGATTTCCTTCAACCTCGAATAATGTTATATCGTGCTTTCCCAAATTTACGGATTCACAATATATACCTATTGCATGAGCCATTCTTGCAGTTCTCGTTCTTCTAATCGATCGTCTCCTTTAATTAGATAGGTTTTTTAAAGCTCGGTATCTAGGCCATCTTAATCGTGGCCTGATATTAAGATGATCCAAAATCCTAATTTATTTTTGTTCAGGTTTGAAGACTATAAAAAGACGGAAAGAGCAGAGAAATTCGAAGATCTTTGTTTATCCATTGAAAACAGGATATTGAAATATCGTTTCGATACGGTCGGATCAACATTAGCTACCTACTTTTCAAATTAAACCATTAATCGTGCTTCAAGAATATATTTTGCAATATATCAATTCATCATTGCCAATATCGTAAAGTTGCCATGATTGATTGATTTCGCATGATGGGATGAAATTAATATAATTATATATATATGTATATGTATGTATTACATGTTCTAATAATTAATTTTGTTAAGAAAGTTATTTCTATTTATGCTATGCTCGCATGTACATTAATTAATATCTCGCATTCTTTAGAGAGAGAGAGAGAGATTTCTGAATTCATGTTTATTTTTCGACATGGATGATCATGATAATTATTACATCTCATTGTAATATTCTAAGGACCATTGATAAATTTTTTTGGCAGGCGGATCCTCTGCAGTGCACTGCTTTGCATTGTTACTTTCACGATGAATGGCCTCCCATGTTCATGCATGGCAGTCCATTATTGCGTGATAGACGGTGCGCATGAAGCACTGCACTAAAGAATCCATGCTTCTTTTTTTTTTTTTTTTTTCTTTCAATAGATAAGAGTTAAATTCCAATATTAACCACCATATTGAGTGCCCAACGTACGGTACCAGGAGCCAAGATGTCAGCTGATGCGAAAATCCGATCACCCGATCTTTGGTCGGAATTCCATGGAAAACAAAAAGAAAAAGAAAAGAAAATCCGCGTCACTCCGAACCAAAACCACCTACAGTAATTAATCTGTACCACCTGAAACCGGCTGCTTCCTATCCACATATATCCATGGTCAGAGAAGAGCGCATGTCCCCTTCCGAGGATGGGTACGACCATCGAGCTACAGGACTCGAGAACGGTTGGCTCCTTGGTTGCTTGTAGCCAAATGGACGGGGCAGATCCTGTAACCATTACAGAGCACACAAAAAATAAAATAAAAAAGATGGCATGCTGCCAATTACCCTTGTCCGGGGTCACCACATTCATCCACCTGTTTGTGCCACATCACTAGCTTATTTTGTCAATTACCCCATGGTTGCATCCTTGCTCCTCCTCCCTTTCCACAAAAATTCCGTGACTCTGAAACTTACTTAATTTGCCCAAAATGATTGCTTTTTATATCGAATCAAAGATGGAGAAGCTCTTGCCTTCCTCCTCTCTCTCCCCATCATATAGATTCAATCATCTCTGCACCTCTCTCTCTCTCTCTGTGTGTGTGTGTGTGTGTGTGTGTTTGTGTCCCCACCCATCTTGACTACCATGGGCAAGCTCGCTCCTCAAGTCATCCTAATTCTGATCACTCTTCTCTTAACTACCCTCCCCACCGAAGGTATAGCCTTCATCTCCATCTAAAATTTTTCTGCTCGATCACCATCAATTCGCTGATCTTTAATTTACAATCCACATGCATGCAGGAGCCTTTGCTACCATGGAACAGGAAGCGACCATCCAGTACCTACCAATTGGCACGGTTCGGTACCACTCCATCGAGGGAGTCGCCGCCACGGGTGGTGGCGATGTCAACCGCCGTGAGCTGGCCCCCTTCCAGCTGTGTGTGCAGTGCCGGTGTTGCACCGCCAACGACCTGAACAACTGCACGTCGATGCCATGCTGCTTCGGTATCGACTGCAACCTCCCCGACAAGCCTTACGGCGTCTGCGCCTTCGTGCCCAAGACCTGCAACTGTACCTCGTGCAGTTAGATTCTATCGTAAGTAATTAAGGTATACAAAAAGATTCATTCAGGACTTCCAGCCTGGGTGGAGTCTCGAAAGACCCTATCAGCTGGGAGGATGCATGGTTAATTTTGAAAGGAAAAAGATTGGATTTTGATATACCTTCCAGCGCATCGCAGTAAGCAATTCTAAAAAGTAATTAAATAATCTCGATCTGATGATGCAATGGATGATTCGAATTTAAAATAAATGCAATCGACTTTTTCTGATCCAATTATAACAGCAATTTTAACTTTATTATCAGCCGTTCTTGAATGTTCCTCTTGTTATATAGAACCATATCCATTATTTCCTGATACGTACAATATATAGTTGATATCTGCCGTTATTTCTGATATAATGATTAATTGCAGTTTCTAGGGGTGCCACTGTGGTTGCCCTCTTGAATCCTGGCCACTTATTCTGGTTATGTTTAAATTTGAAAGAAACTCGTCTTCTTGCATTCCAAGTACATAAATGAAGTTTATTGCATGAGCATGGATGACAAAATATATTTCTATCGTTGGATAATGAATGGTCAATATCAATCCAACGTATTTAAAGCTGTTGATTTTTTTTATTTTTTATTTTTGGGAGCATTAATTCAGCAATACTCGTGGTGGAATCTTGGGTTCTTGTAAAAATATCAAAATTGCAATGGTCATGTTGTTGTTAAACTTGTCTCTATCAACCATACCAATAGTGTTTTTTTTTTAAAAAAAAATAATAATAATAAACATGATGAATTTATGATCAATTATATGAAATTTTTAATTACATCGATCCACCGCCTTTCACTTTCACTTATCAATGACTCGCACTGATACCATGAACACATTTTTTTTTTTTTTTTAGAGAGAGAGAGAGAGAGAGAGAGAGAGAGAGAGAGAGAGAGAGAGAGAGAGAGAGAGAGAGAGAGAGAAAAGAATACGATGGAGAACTCTGTCCAATGCGTATAACCAGATTCCAGCATAAAAATCCAAAGAGGCGATTAGAAGTCAAAAATGGCAAGCAGCCACTTGGTTGGCCACTAAAGGCCAATCCAAGGAGATCTTCTGGATCTTACGTTGTCTAACCAAGGAGCCAACGACTAGAAACCATGTCCTCTGATTGAAATATAAATCAACTAATTATAAACGATAAATTGTCTGGTCAATATCCATCAAACATAATGAAAAATGAGGCTTGAATAGGAGAAACGGCATGTTGACAAGAAGGCCGTTTTTAATAAGTCAAGTCTATTCATCGATAATTTAAGGGGTAGTTAAAGAAACACGTACCATGCCTTTGAAATATAAAATGCCTTTGAAACTAACGGACAAATGTAACTAATCAAATAGCCTGGACATCCATTTCACTCCCTTGGTTCTTCCTATCTACCTCCATTCTCGTTAATGATCGTGTGGCTCGGATCGCACAGCAGCCAAGGCATGCATCCGTGGATGCTGTAAGGAATCATTTTATTAACCATACATTTCAGAAGCAGTTCAAACCATTTTTTTTTTTTTTTTTTTATTGGTTAGTCAATAAGTTTACAATGCTATCTCCGCATAAGAAAATAGCTTTCTTTGCCTCCTAAAATTTTGTGGCAGCTCCACCAGAGACGGTGGATGAGGTTCCAATTAATGTCCTTCTTTTTAAGAAGTTGTCGAAGTCTTGTTTGGTTTTGGAGCAGATAAAGCGGCTCTTCAAATGTGGCTCCCTTCACATGAGAAGCTCCAAATCTGCCAGAACTATCAGAACAATTCACAGGAGAATTCAAGTGATTTAATTTTCTCTTTTTTTTCTCGGGACGTGGTCAAGAACGGATTTTTTTAAAAAAATATTATTTTTTAAAATTAATATTACGGGAGTACTGCTCGTTGAAATAATTTTACCATTTTACCATAGTGCGGACCACGTGGCAATTTTTTTTTTGTTTTGCCTTCTGGTTGACGGGATGGCTTATGCGCGCTGAAGGCGCAGCCTTCAGCGAGAGACGCAGGTTAAACCTGTATTTTTTTAAAAAAAAATTAATTTTTTTTTATAAAAAAATATGATATATATATATATATATATATATATATATATTTGGGAGTGATGTTTTTTTAAAATTAGGAGAAGACGCAAATGTTTTTTTTTTTTTCCGATTTAAATATATTTTTAATTTTTTTTTATTTTAGAAAAAAATGATGGCCAAACCGATGGCAGTATCGACATCCAGATCGATCGCAAGATCGACAACCAAACCCGTGACCAAACCCCTGGTCGGATTGATGGTAGGACCGACATCTGGACCGGTGGTAGGACAGGCAATCGAACCCCTGGTCGGACCGCGATCGATCGGACTGGTGGCAGGATCAGCATCTAGACCAGTGGAGGACTCCGACCTATAGTAGGATCGGCACCGGTGGCAGGAGCATCTAGACCAGTGGTCAGCCCCCTTGTTGGACCGATGGTAGGATCGATGACCGACAGGAGACTAGACCGGTGACAAGACCCCTGGTTGGATCGACGACCGGATCGGTGGCCAGGACCGACGTCCGGATAGGTGGCAGGACCGGCGACCGAACCAGTGGTCGGACCCTTGGCTGGACTGGTGGCAGGACCGGTGGCCAGACTGACGACCGGAATGGCGACCGGATCCGATCATCGATCCAATCCAGTCGCCAGTTTGGCCACCAATCCGATTACCGGACCGGCCACCGATCCGACCACCGGTCCAATCACTGATCCGATTGGATACTGATACCGATTGAACTAGCGACTGGACTGGCGGCCGGACCAGCATCAGGTTGATGGTTGGATTGGCACCGACCCGACAAACGAACTAGCGATCGAACTGGCAACTAGACCGGCACTGACTAAATTATACATTATATATTTTATTATAAATATTTATTATATTTTATAATATAATATAGTATTTATAATATAATATATTATAATATTAAATATATTTATTATATATTATAATAAATTTTATTTTATAATATTAATATTTTATATTATTATTAAGATAGTAATTTATGACTTTATTTATATATATTTTAATTTTTTTATCTAAAAATGGAGGTGCAGAAATAAGATGAAATTGTAGGTGCGGTCTGCAACTTCACTTTACCCGCAGCTTCTTTTAATTTTTTTAATATTTTTTAATTTTTAATTGTATTATATTATTTTAAATATTTTTAATTTTATTATATTATTTTTAATATTTTATTATATTATTTCAAATTTTAATATGTTTTTTAATATATTTTTTAAAATTTTATTATATTAAAATTTAATAAAAAAGGTGTGCATTTAATGCATTTAATGCTTCAAGATTTTTTTTGAATTTTTTTAAAAAATGCTTGAGTTTTTTTTTTTTCCGTTTTGGAGCCTGTGATGTTTTTTTTTAATCAGAAGGGGCAGGTTCAATTAAAAAAAAATGTTTTTTAATTAAAAGAAGGTGTTTTTCTAATCAGAGGAAGGCGATCCTGTCACCGGTCCGAATGTCAATCCTGCCATCAATTCGGATACCATCCTGTCACCTATCCAAATATCGATCCTATCATCGATCCGGATGCCAATCCTGTTAACGGTCCGGATGTCGATCTCGTCATCGATCCGGTCGCCGATCCAATCAGGGGGCCAGTTGCCGATCCGATCTCCCATCTGGTCACCGGTCCTGCCATCGATCCAACAAAAAATTCGATCACTGGTCCGATCGTCGGTCCTGCCATCGATCTGGATGCCGGTCCTGTCATCGATCTGGATGCCGATCCGGATACCGGTTCTGTTACTGGTTCGGTTGTCGATCCAATCACGGGTTCGATCGCCGGTCCTGCTATCGATCCAAATGTCGATCCTGTAGCCGGTCCGACCAGAAATTCGGCCATGGGTCTAGCCACTAGTCTTGCAACCGGTCCGAATGCCGATATTGCTATCGGTCTGGCCATCATTTTTTTAAAATAAAAAAAAATTATTTGAAAACGCATGTTAAACATGTGCCTTCTAACATAAATAAGAAAAAATTGATGGTGCAGGTTGAATTGTACCTTTTTAAATAAAAAAAATATATTTGAAGGAACCTTACCTTCTAATAAAAATCAAAAAAAATATTTAAATCTGCACCTTTTAAAAAAATAAAAAATAAAAATATTTGAATGTGCTGGTTGAACCTGGCCTTCTAAATAAAAAAAAAATATATCACTCCCCAAAACAAAAAAAAAAAATCTCAGACGTTTTTTTTTTCCAAAAATATTTATTTATTATTTATTATTTTTTGGAAAATACAGATTTAACCTGCATCACTCGTCGAAGGTGCGGGCCAAACTTGCGTGACTGCGTCTTCAGCGCGCATATGCCATCCCGTCAATCAGATGGCAAAAGAAAACAAAAAATACCACGTGATCCCACTACGGTAAAATGATAAAATTGTCCTGAATTTTTTTAAAAATAATATTTTTTTAAAATAAAATTATGGAAGTAGGTGAATCAAAATTTATTTATCGAATGATTTGGCTGACATGGATTGAAATTCACCTTTTATAAAGACGAAGACAAGCAAACTAAACTCGTCCTTTGAAAAGATGAATTTAATTTAATTGAATTCATCCTTTGAAAAGATGAATTTAAATTAATTGGATTCGTCTTTTCGTCTTTCCAAAATATGAATTCTTAGTAAATTTTTCTTTTAAAAAAATTATTGAAAGAAATTTTTAATTACAAAAAATATTGATTTATATTAAAAATTTAAAAAAGTAAATAGAAAATAAAAAAATAAATTAATAAAAAAAATTTTATTAAAATGAAAAAAATTTAAAATAAATTTTTTTCTAAAAAAAATTAACCAGAAATCGTGGATTACTGTGAAATCGGTCTATGGTACATAAATATTTCTATATCAAAATTTTGTAAAAAAATAAAAAATTAATAAAAAAATTGCAGGACCGATAGGTAGATCAATGGTCTGACCGATGGTGGACCGATGGTCTGACTGGTAGCAAGACCAGTAGGTGGACCGATGGTCGGATCCTGGAAGCCGGACTGGCTATCGGGACGGTGACAGAACCGAGGGTTGGATCTTTCCACCAAATGATTTAACTAGAAAAAAAGAATTATTATTATTATTATTAAATAATTAATATATTAAATTAAAATATTTTAAATATATTAATTTTACCAAATTACATTAAAAATTAAAAAAACTAAAAATTATTAAAAATTTTATATTTTTTATAAAATAAAATAATGAGAAATCACGGATTGTATCCACGATTCACCAAATAATATTTTTTTAATTAAAATTTAATAACAAAATTTTAAAATTAACTAGAAATCATGAATTTTAATAAATCCTAAAATAATTTATTATTTTTATAATTTTATTTTTATATTTTATATATTTTTTAATTTACTTGAGCTAATAAATGATTCTTGTCTTAAGACCGATATGTGGACCGTGATCGGACCAGTAGGTGGATGAATGATTCTTGTCTATTTTAGGCCAGAACACATATAAACACATATATAAATAAACACATATATAAATGATTCTTGTCTATTTTGGACCGGAACACATATAAATAAACACATATATTAAAAACACATAATCTTTTAAAATTAACAAGAAAACATGAATTTTAATAAATCCTAAAATAAATGACTATTCGGTCCCACATGGAGGCCGTCTCCTAGTCGTGCAGGCTGTATACGATGACGGGTCGGAGGTGGCTGATGCTGCTCTGCTCTGTCTCATGCTCTATATCGTGTAATGCCTGAGATGCAGCATGCTCTACATCGTGTGATGCCTGCTGTGGAGATACGTGATGTGACGACGATCCTCCATGTCCGGAGTAATCATGCTGCCAGCCAATGAAATCCGGTACAGTAGTATAATGAAAGTGTGCTGCCACATCCTCAGTATATGTGAACTCGTGCATTGGATATGGAGAGGTGCTATGTCGTCGGGTACCTCGTTTGTGCTGAGCTGGCGGAGGTGCTCCGGATGAAAATGCATATGGATAATAAGGCGAAGGAGTCTCGTCCTCCCTGTCTCCCTTCTGATAAAACTCATGTACTGGAATCCGTGCATGCTCGCCAAGAGTATGGAGGGTAGAATGACATATATCCTGTATAGCCTAGGACGTCGCATTGGAACTTGGCTGGGCAAGCTCAAGTATCGTCGCAATACTACTGCTTTTTAAATAAGAAAAATAATTAGTTTGACAAAATTTAAACATAGATTATAATTTAAATAGTAAAATTTAAATTACTTACCATGTGATCATATACTGCACCATTGCGACTGATGAATCGACGAGTGATCCTACGGTACCACTACATATAAGGATCGTGATAATCCATGGTACCATCGAATGGATCACCATGTATAATATAGTCATGATGACTCATCCATAACTGTATATACTCCCGATGAATGGTGGACCAATCCTAACCAGATCGTCCTCTCATATCAATACGATGTAGTGCGGACATCGTATCAAACCAATCTGGCACAACTTGTCGCATCCCAAATTGGCGCACCACTCTATCAGGTAAATGCCACTCTACTATATAAAAACAAACTAGTGACACTCGACTACACCAGATCTGCTGACCCTGTAGACAGTAGTTTGATAATTGTGCAATCATAGCGGCAGTATATGGCTGCCATATAACCTGTTTATAAATAATTTAAAGCATAATTTATTAAACAAGAACAAATAAAACAAGTCAATCATTACGAAAAATTTAATATTCATTACCTCGTCGGGTCGCAGCCGATCAAGTAAATAACGATATGAAGAGACCACATGCATAGGTACCTGTGTGACAGAAAAAAGATCTCTCCGTCTACAAAATAAATTAATTAAATTAATTAAATAAAATAGTATATATCATACACGGCATAAAAATATTATATAAATTCTAAACTCACCTCATCCCTAATGGTCCCTATGGTAAACCGGCTCCATCATCATCAAAATCGATCATCGGATTTGGAGCCTGTCGAAGTAATCTGTGGGATGTAAGAATCGGAACTCTATCCCATGCCCACAGTTGTAGTAGCAACAGTGGACCAGCAATATCAGAAACATCTCTGTGGCTCGCCCTGCACATCTCTCTATATAACCAAGCGAGTCCAGCGCTACCCCAACTATACTGTTCGGTCATCTCGAAATCCGCTAATAAAGGTAGAAACAAGAGATGCATGTTGTTCCCAGATTTATCCATAAAAAGGCACCCACCCATCAACTGTAATATATATGCTCGAGCATAGTACTGTATGGCTACCTCGTTGGCATCGAATGCTAAAGCCTGTAAGTGCTCGGTAAGCCAGACCAAACTCAATCGTGATCCATACAATCTATCATCTGGTGGGACGACCCCTAATAACTCAAGACAAAGCTATCCCCAGTCTACTCGTGTACTATCCGTCACTGGTAGACCATCTACTGACAAACCTAGCTGAACAGCAACATCCTGTAGGGTGATGGTGGTCTCTCAATGGTGAAAATGAAAAGTATGTGTCTCTGGACGCCACTGCTCGACGAGAGTAGTGATCAAATGCCAATCCAATCTAATAAATCCAACACGTGCTAGACCATAGAATCTGGACTGCATCAGCAATGGCACAATACGATGATCGAGCGGTATCGATCTGCGCATAACCATCTCTCGATGTCGACAGTGCAAAACAACATCTTGTCCCTCCTAGACCAAAGATGATCTATGTGAAGGCTGACCGTGTAGTACACTACTATCAGAAGGACCGGGATCCATAACTATGATAACTCAAAGAAAATGAAATTAGCAATCACAAAGCCCATTTAATGCAAAATTATATATAAATAGTAAGGACATCAATCCATATACAAGCTATAAACATCAGACAATAAAACATATCCATATATTACAATCCATCAAATAAAATACAAAGCAATGACAAGATTAGCCTAATATATTACAATCCATATATTAAAACATCTGTAAAATATGACTGATATAATTTAACAGTGATATCCTCTGGACTTCGTACTGGATGTGAAGTACTGGCCTCGTTACCTTCGTTAACCAAATCATGTTCACTTTCGTCATCATTTTCACTAAAAAGTTGATTATCGACAAGCACCATGTCATCAGCAGCTGTATATATTGATGCTTCTCTAATATTACTTTCTGGTACAGTACTGTCCACCGTACATAACGGATCTACAATAAAAACCGAGCCAATATTTTCCATTTTATTATCTACAATATTCAGAGTACTATATGATAGAACCTGTTCAGTTACACGAGTTGTTGCTATATTTCGAACAGCTTCTTTATAATCATCCTGTTCGCAATCAGGTTCAGGAGCTTCAATGGTTTTGATATATATATATAACTTTGCACCCGATATACATGGATGTGAACCGATAGTTGAAAACATTATCTCCATGTCTCATCATCGGTTAATGGAACAGGTTCATACTTTACAAATGTCAGCTGGATAACTTGTGGATATCTATAGATAATCAAAAATTTTTTTTCCAGTTCTATCAATACAGAGAACTCTATATATTTTGTTCTCTAACTCTTGGAATGTCATATCAGAACTGATTCTAATTACCTTTTTTGGTTCCTGATTGTACTCAATTCCATTTAATCCATTAATCATAGAACCACCCATATAACATAATGCTGTGATTGTTTCTCCCATTATATCCTACATGTTTAATTAATAAAATATATTTAGAAATAACTTTCTCATCTATTGATATCATTAATAAACTAATTAAATTACATAATTAATATGATAATAAAATAAAAAATATAATTATTTTACTATCACGATGAATGCATTCAATCATCAACTACTAGGTAAAAGTCCTATCCCATTTAGGAATTGCATTAATTTTACGGGTCAACTTATAGTAATCAAACGGTATGCAATGAAGATCGAATGAAATTTCGGCAGCATTTTCCCTTAGTTCTCCACATACAAATATTTATGTATGCGAATAACAAAAGAAAAATGATGTTCGAAATTTCATTCGGCCTTCACTGCATATCGTTTGATTACTATAAACTGACATGTAAAATTATTTGCAATTTCCAAACTATCCAAACTAGACAATCAATTGATTAATATGCATAATTCTCAGATCCGTACAAGTATAGAAAAATATACAGATACTACATAATATGCATATCAAATAATTGACGGGTCTACGGTTCAATGAAATACAAATTTTATAAAAGTATATATAAAAAATTAAATAATTAACCTAAAAAGATATTTCGAAACATAATTATATCACTGATATCAATATGTACACAATACATGCTATAAAAATTCATGCTGCATATTTATATAATAAAAAATATAACTACGAATACGTAAACTTCAAATTTCATTCATAACTAAGTATTACTAAATAATTATTTAACTAAATAATTATTTACAAGATAGACATAATCATATATTATTCTTATATACTTATATATTCATAATTAAATATTACTTCAATTAATTAATGATAAAATAATCTTAATGATTAATCCATTTACTAACATAAATAAGTTCATATTTATAATATTTTTTAATAAAAAATTATTAGCATATCATTATTCTTTTTATATTAATTAATTCATTAATTGATTATTGAAATATAATACTAAATTTTTAAATTTTAATAATTGGATCTACATATTACACATTTATTTCTAATATAATTTTTTTATTTAGTTAATCATTATCAATATATATTATTTTTTTAATTCATGAAATAAAAAATATTAAACAAAAAAATAGATAATCAAAACTTCTTATTATTTAATAAATTTTAAATACCTTAAAATTTTCATATACATCTTATTATTTACTAAAAATTTTATATTCTACATAAATTATATAACCTATCCTTCTTAATTTTATTCATTATATAAATTAATTATTCTAATCATCCCTCAAATTTTAATAATATTTTATCAATTTTTATAATTAACATATTAATTTAACTATATATAAAATCAATTTTTTGATATTAATTTCTAATATAAAAGTAATAATGTAAATTATTAAATAACAAATACTAAATAAATTTATCCTAGAAAATTCAAAACACAAAATTTAATTACTCAAATATGTAATAAAAAATTTAATTCAAACAAGTATAAATTAAATTAATTTAATTCTTGAAATTAAATTAATATATATATAATTTAATTTAAACAATCAAACAATTATAAATTAGTAAAAAAATTACCTTGAATCGGGATAATAAAATATGGAAGAACGAGATCTAGATTGTCCAACGAAAGCCAGAAATCGGATCTAGACAACAATATATATATATATTAATCAAAAAAGAGTTTAAACACTAAAAAAATAAAGAAAAATAAAAAATACTAACCGAAACGGAAATGACCGAAAATAACGAAGACTTCGAACGGCTTGGGGACCCCACGCGAAGAAAAAAATCATAAACCGGGACCACGGGAGGAGGGACCGGATGGGCGAGAGGGAAGCAAAAAAAAAACTGAAGAACAGGAAAAAAAATAGGGGAGCGCGGATAAAAAGGATTTCTGCCTGAGTTCGTCTTTTGAAAAGACGAATTCTCAGGCGAATTCGTCTTTTGAAAAGACGAATTCAGATTCATTTTTTGAAAAGACGAATTCAGATTCGTCTTTCCAAAAGCCGAACCTACTAGGCTATGCATCACTACTGAATGCCAGGATCGCCACGTGTCAACGAATTGCGAGCCTCATGCTGACCGGTTACGTGGCTTGAATTCATCTTTTGAAAAGACAAATTTAAGTTCGCCTTTCCAAAAGGCAAACTCAGAAGGCCACGAGCTCTCAGGACGGCGACGAGTTCCGAGATGAATTTGTCTTTAGAAAAGATAAATTCACTTTAGAATTTGTCTTTTCAAAAAATGAATTCACCTTATTGGCTCTTCGATATCATGTATCTAATTTTTTTTCTTCGAATACCTATTTTGCAACGTGCCACCTAGATCCATAAATATATTATGGATCACTTATTTTTATAATTAATTTTTTTTAATATTGTTTTTTAAAAAAATTTAAATTATTCTAACCGGCGGTACTTCGGTAATATTAATTTTTTAAAAAATATATTTAAAAAAAAATCCGGTTAAGAATCCCTGGGGGATTAGAATATCTTATCGTACATTTTCACAGCAATAAAATGTACTACGCCGATGCCAGGTAATAAATGAGGGTCTCTTTTGTTCGTTGGTTCGTTTGTTTATAAATGACACGTCCTTTTAGCGAACACACGAAAACCCGATGACAAAAGATTCCGAGAATTACCAACGACAAGGCCCTGAAAAGCGTTTTTTAGCAATATCCAAATTTGCCTTTGGAGACTCGAGTCCTGTGCTGTCTGTGCATTTGCATTGCCCTAGAGAACTTCTTAAAAATTTATTCTTTGTGCATCGCATATGATATAATAAATTTAACATGATCCGTATTATATTTTTTTATTGATTCAAATATATTCATGAAGATACGATAGGATAGAAACTAAGTATAATTAATATTAATTATCGTTTAATTTTTATTTAAAATTTTTGTCCGGATCAAATAAGACTGTAAATAGATCGGGTTGACCCGTAACCCGATCCGTCCCATTTAAACCCGATCCAATCCATTTTTATGGACCCGTGGATCTAGATTGAATCCTAAAATTAGATCCGTTCTATTTTCCAGGTCGGGTCTAGGTTTACTAAATTTGAACTCGACCCGATCTGATTCGAACATACTAATACTGTTAGAATTATATATATTTGAATTTTTAAATTATAATTTAAAATTTATATGGAACTAATTATAATTATTTTCATATCTTAATTTATTTTAAAAATAATATTATTTATTATTTTTTTATAGTTAATAATAGTTAGCTATGTAATAATTAAAATATAGTTGTCTATATTTTATTCGGATCATATTTAGATCCAAACTTTGTAGATTAGAATCGGATTATTTATGGACTCGATCCAACCCGAATGATCCGTTGGGTTGAAAATTCTGATAGTAAACCCGAGCCGACCTGATTTTCTAGTGGATTGGATCTGGATCTACTATTAGGACCCGATCAAAGAACCGGGTCAGATCGGGGTCACTCATGACCTGATCCGACCTGACCAATTCGCACCCTTAAGACCAAAATATCCTGAAACAATATTACAATACCTTAGTTCAAAAGCTACGATATCTTAGTTAAAAAATGACCTGAAACAGTATTACGATACCTTAATTCAAAACCTACGACACCCTATTTAAAAAATAACCTGAAACAATATTACGACACCCTAGTTCAAAACATACAATACCTTGGTTCAAAAATGATAACCATACAAAAAATATGAAACAGAATACGACATCCTAGTTCAAAAACTACGATACCCTAATTCAAAACCTACAAGATCCTAGTTCAAAAATGACCTGAAACAGTATTACGACATCTTAGTTCAAAATCTATAATATCCTATTTCAAAATCTACGACATCCTAGTTTAAAAATGATAACCATGAAAAAAATATGAACCAGTATTACGACACCCTGATTCAAAAGCTACGATACCATAGTTCAAAAGTTACGACATCATAGTTCAAGCAACATGAAAAAAAAAAAACCGGAAAGAAGGGTATTTTGATCTGAACGAAAATTTCAAATAAAATCTGAACAGTAATAAATGCCAGTAACGCTCAGCTTCCATCCTGTCATGCTACCACGGA
Organism: Areca catechu; assembly: GCA_021397845.1. NCBI lineage: Eukaryota > Viridiplantae > Streptophyta > Magnoliopsida > Arecales > Arecaceae > Areca > Areca catechu. The sequence goes on from CM038040.1 coordinate 38,604,765, forward strand.
TATATTTGCTGCGGATCATGTTGGATTTACTGCAGGACCTGCTACCACGGATATATTTGGTGCGGACCATGTTGGATTTACTGCAGGACCACGTTGGATTTTACGGCACCGCACACGATGCCCAAAGACTTTTTCTTTGTTAAAAGGCTGCAAGCCCACGGCAACTTGAAAGCCCGGAGCATCTAATATTGGATTAACCACCTTCAGAGCAAACTACAGCAATTGCCAAGATGAAGAAGGACATGTTCTTCATATGCTTCCCTTCAGGTTCCACCTCCAGCGACCGGTGAGTCCGTGCTCACTTGTAAACCAGAAAGTAGTTAGAAGCCATAACCAAGGACACTCCAGAGCCTAGAAGATGATGGCCTTCCACATTAAGAACCAGTACTTTAGTTAGTGGCAGTAAAAATACAGATGAAAGTAGATAAAAAAACCTACTTATCTGCAATGTTTCTACTTGTTTCGATCTTTTTGTTGGCCAGAGGTTCCTGACTGGATTAGGTGTTGCAAAGCAAGTCGCACGCATTCGTGTCCAAGTTTAAGGTAGATAACGAAGGATCCCATCATGGGATGCGAAGAAATTCCTTCCAAGGGTGTTATAAATGCAATGGATTTTTCTGATCACTTGATCAGGAAGATATTGGAGCGTTCAGCAACTAACAGGCATTGCCATGTCGGTGATCAGCGTGCTGAAAAGAACCGAGCCAGCCTGAAAAGGATTCTTTCATCCATGCGCGTCCCCTCTGTCAGCTTAAGTTTCATCCAGGTAACAAAATCTAACCTCAACGATGCAAAGGCTCGGAACTGAAGAGGTTATCTGATGTTATATCTGCGACCAGTTCGATGCCGATGATTGCCAAGCAACGCTCGCGCGGCAACCATGGATGGACGTGTTAAAATAGAAATAAGCAATGGAGACTAAATGATCATGGTAGACAGAGAGCAATGTGTCGAAATAGAATTAGCAATGGAGCTTGATCAATGCAATAATCCCTGACCATGATGTAGACAAAAGGCTCGTTTACCCTTTTTACTGCAGCAAGGTCAAGGAACCAAAGGTAGGGGGATCCTAACTGAAAGAAATGGAATGCTGCTTTCATGAAGAAAGAATTATTTGGGTGGCTGTCATCATCAAGATGCATGCTACCTTCATGCGAGGTATGAGACGGTCACATACACTGGAGATAAATATCAGATATATGCGATCCGTGGATTTCAGAAATACTTGGTTCACCTCGCCTTCCAAGATGGAAGGCTTGAAACGTAAATGATGTTTTTATGAGCTAAAGAAGAAAAACGGTGATTGAATTGCAGGAAGAAAAATAATTCTACAAGACATTGAGAATAAAAAATTGCCACGCTGCCACTCCAGATAGGATGGATAATTAATTATGGAAGAGGGATTAAATAAAGAGGGACAGCTATCTGGGAGCAGGATGACTATATGAAGATTCTATATCAAGGTAATCAAGTTCATCTAGAAACCAAAATATAAGAGGCTGCTTGCAGTAACTCATATGACAAAACTCGAGATACAAATCAGATGCTAATTTCCTAACATGCAAGTTAGCTAGGAACAACAATCACAAAAATTAACATACCTCGGGTAAAGGTGTTTTAACATTTTCACATTTGCGGGTGGTAGTTTAAAACTCAAATCAGCTAATAGTAGTCTTAACTAGAACAGAAAAACAATTCATGTTTAGTTTACATCTGGATTAATAATCTATAAACAAGCATAGATTTTGATATAAAAAAGGTGCTAGACAAAGCAATAACACACCACACACACACACACACACACAGAGAAGAAATGAATTAAGGGAATCAAATGCAACTTCACTGACCTTGTCAGCCTTTCTTCACACCCTGCTTTCAACATGTCCATGCAAGTAAACAGCTACTCAATAGCTGAATTATATGTAGTTTATTCTATTAAAGACTGCCATGCCAGCATGATTTCCTTGTAGATAAAATTCAGCTCTTTGCAGTTCAACTAGTTTTCATTAGTAAAATAAAACCCAGCCCATTTGGCAAGGGTTGCCTCAGTTAAGATTGCACAAACACCCCAGTGAAAATAAAAGACCTCACAAACAGCAACACTGTGAGGATCACATTTACATCACAAGCATAGCAAGAAGAAGCAAAAAGCCCACACATAAAAGCACAGCTAGAGTGTCGATATACAATAAGCGAACCTATTCCAGACAGGAAAAAGGACTCACCTCACCCTGCATGCCGCCACAGGACTTGGGGAACATTTCGGGCTAGGACTTGCTCTACACCCAACAACATTCCCCGTGAACCTGCGGTGCATCCTGTAGTCATGCAGCCTGTCACTCACCAGGGCATGACCTGAGCTCTCACTCCCATTGCTGCTCTGAAGGGGCTCAAGTGTTTCCACAACATCACTCATAAGGGGCCTTGCTTTTGGGTTTTGGCTCAAGCAGTAGTATGCCAGGCTGCAGGCCTTCTGTGCAGCTCGCACTGAATACTGACCCTCCAACCTGGGATCGATGATCTGCAGCATCTTCCTCTTGTCATTAAGCTTGGGGCGAGCCCAGTCAACCAAGCTCTGCTCCTTGCTGGGCCGAGTCTTGTCCACAGACCGCCGACCTGTTAAGAGCTCAAGAAGGACGACCCCAAAGCTGTAGACATCACTCCTAGCTGTCAGGTGACCTGCTCATAGAATAAAATATGATTCAAAACGAACTCACAGCAATTAATTAGAGAAGCAAATGAATCGATGGTGCATTCCATTTTAACAATGAAGCGAAGCTGAAGAAGGCACGTAGGTTTTGATAGATTCTACTTATCATGTTGCTCGAAAAAGATCTCATGATCATCATACTTAATCAAAGGAATCTCCAAAATCGTATACTAAACAAACGAATAAAAAAAGGCCATATGGAAAATATTCCAAGCTGTGAAGAGGCAATACCAGTCATTACATATTCAGGAGCAGCATACCCATAGGTTCCCATTACCCGTGTTGACACATGGGTCTCATCACCCTGTGGTCCAGCTTTTGCAAGGCCAAAATCAGAAAGTTTTGCTGTATAATCCTGTGAAGACATCCAGGAAAAGCAGGAGCAAACCATGTCAAGAGGATTTATTATTTTGAGTAGTACATATGCAAAATCTATAAAAAGTAAGAAAAAAGAAGGGCAAAAAAAAAAAAAAAAAAAAAAAGAACGCCACTTAACAGAGTCCAACAAAATATTTGATGTCTTAAAATCTCGGTAGATTACAGGCCTTTCTGCATTGTGAAGGAAAGCCAGCCCTTTAGCAGCACCAAGTGCAATTGACATTCTCGTCGCCCAAGACAATGGAGCAGCTGTCTCTATACACACCAAGCAAGAAAAAAACATGTTCAGATAACAGCTTTTCAGGAGAATAACGATGGAGGATGTAGTTGTCATACAGAGCATGGACCAAAAGAAGGAAGTTGGTTCAACTTCCTGGAGTAAAACTCTCACACTAATTGTCAAAATGCAGTTGGCAATGCATAAATGCAAATCAGTCTGCAAATACAAGATTAGAATTAATTGATTGGATTAGTGTTTCATGGACCCATAACCTGCTAATCTGGAATTGCCTGGTTCTTAAGCATCTTATTCAGGTTTTTCAACAATTATCATGTCTTTGTGCTCATCTTCCATCAGATTTTACCATTACCGAGCTCTCTAAAACTGGTTTTGTTCTTGCATGTTTTCCCTCGCTTGAAGCAGTCAAAGGCTCCCTCTAATTTGTCAGCAAAGAATATCATGTTGGGCCTGTGTATTATCTTCCATTTCTTTTTTGTTAGAAGACACCTAATTTTAGTCCCATCATATAAATGACCTGTTTGGATAACCAAAAATACAAATGTATCACACTAAACTAGAGAATATTAAACCTTTATAGTAGAAATTCTAAAAGAGTGTTGGGACAAAGCTGAAGTGTAGAAAACATTGCATGGAGTATAGCCCCAAACTCTGTAATTACAGAGTACTTTTTTAACATCTACAAGCAGCTATGTAATTTCATGCACAGATGGCCAAGCACTCCCCCCTCCCACATTGTACTCTAATATCCCAATGTCTTATTCCCTTCCTTCTTGACAATCAACTGACGGCAATCCAGCATCCACCAGCATTGGCACTGGTGTGGGGAATGGCGACAAGAACACTGGCAAAGAATATGGGTGGCCGATAACAGTGAAGAGAAGGGGGATGGCAGTGGCGACCAAACTCCAATAAAGATTACAATGGCAACCAACCATGATCAGCCCCAACAAACACTACTGCCCCCCTCTTGTCAAGCCCCAACGTCCTTCATGGACTCCCATGTACCCCAAACATCACCATGGCACCATTGTGGCTGACATTCGTCTCCCTTCTCAACTTTGATAGAACCAAAGCACCACCATTACCCTAACAGCCAATCCCCACCTACCTACCCCAACTCCAGTAATCTTCAACCACTGTCGCTGCCCCCACCATGGTTAAAACCCCAAACCCCTTCTCAACTCCAACTAACCCGACCCCGACCTTCACTCCAACACCTACATCACCACCTTCAACAACACCATCATCACCACCACCACCAACACCACCACCACCACCACACCACCAATTCCATCACATCCACCATCACCACCATTATCCCCACCTTCACCATGACCACCACTTCCGCTATCACATCCACATCTTCACCTCCACCATCATCACCACCACCAAATCCACCATCTTTACAACCATCAGCATCAAATCCACCTTTACCTCCATCACCATCCTCACCATCACTACAAGATAATACTTCAAAATGGGGAGGGATAAAGGAAGTGGTTTTGGTAATGGTAGTGGAGTGAGGTTTGAGGATCGCGGGTGATTCAAATGAGGGAATATGGTGGGGAATGCTAATTGTATGGATAGAAAATTTTCTTTGAAAAAATCAAATTTTTTAGATCATATCCAAATAGTATAAAATTCTAGAGTAAAACTTTGTTGGATCATTCACCTAATGCACCAATCCTTTATTACAATTTTTTGATTGTCTGGTAACATTTTTCCTATGCGTCCAAACAAGGCTTGATACTTTTTGATGCTTTTAGGATATCTCCATAAAGCTCGCAGTTGGCTCCAATGAATTTACCAAGTACTACATCACTTTTGCCCCCTTGGTCACTTTCTACATGCCTAGTCCATGTGCAGCCTTAGGACTTTCCAAACCATTACCACAAGAAGTCATTTCTTGTAATTCTGACCTTTTTAAGAGGCTTTATTCTTCTTTTAACCTCTTTAACAGCCTGTTTGGATGTCTTCCAATGGATTCTTTCTTTTCAGAAACATGACTGGAACCATGGGGAAAGAGCTAGTGGCTGCCATGGTTGCAAAATAACCCGTGTTTTCAGGATACGTAATTACTTCCATAAGATGATTTATCTAATCCCTAAAAAATAGAAATCAGTTTCCCTCCAGCCTCCCAAATCACCATAGACTACCCGTCTATCATATTTCAAAGGTGATGTCCTGCTAGAAGATCTTGTTGGTTAATAAGATCTTCCAACATCCAAACAGGGCCTAAGTTAGCTAGGTATTCCCATGCATGTTATTAGTATCATTTCCTGCTTACATACACTCACCAAACTTTATGTTTATCTCTTCTGCAATCTCCTCTATAGAATCTTTTCAACCTGTTAACCAGCACCTCCTTTACCTTCCTGACTTTATTGCTTAATCTGGTCCCCCGACACATCTCAAGATCACCTTAGACTTCACATCTGTTCTTATAGTTAGGTTTTATTTTTAGGCTGTGTTCCTCAACTGTTATCAGCTTGTTCTTCACCATTTTTATACACTGGCCAACTTAATTATCTGATTTACGATCAGTAAAATGGTACCATTTCCAAAAGCATGCATGATTGATGGCATCAGATCCTCGCTCTTGGAATGTGGCAAGAAAGTTATCATGTTCATATGCATGCACCATCCAAAACACAAATGTCTGGATCAATTGGCAATATTTTTTCCTTTCCTCTGAGGTTACAGGACCTGATAATTAGGGAGTGAGGGCTAACATCAACAGTATCTATGATATGAACTGCAGAAGAAAAGGGTTAGTAGATAATGTAAATAACAGTTTTCATGATTTGATTAAAGACAGGCAGTGCAGCACAAGAACCCTTCTTAGAGTAGTTTCATGAGGAGATCAGATCTCGGTTTAATCATCTAATGTCACTGAGCTAGCTACCTAATGAAGTTAACAAGCTTACGGCAAAATCAACTGCAAGCTCCAACAGTACATTCACGTGCAAACATAAGAGCATCCTCAAATGTAATGATAAAGCACAAATCATACATCCAATAATGAGTCAAAGCACAAACATTATTCAACACTATCGGTTCATCCATCTGGTTTAAAAGTTTGCTAAAAATCGGTGTTTTCCCCATACTACAGAAAATTCAGAATAACTTCCACAACTTTCTCCCTCTTTTTTTTATAGTATCCTCTCTTGTCACAAGGTAGTTTCTAAATGAAACCTATGAAGATAGTTTAAGGAGTATGGATAACTTGCAATATCCTCTCTTTCCACATGAAACTTGCATAGATACTTTAAGGATTATGAATAAGTGCCATAAATGTGGTAATCATTTATAAGTATCACAAGTATCTGCAAGGATCTAGTTCTTTAAAGGCTTAATTTTGAAGATGGCTACACCCTTGTCCTTTTTCATGCCTACATGTATCACCCATACAATTGAAACGAAAGTCACAGAGACATCATGAAGGAGCAGCAAAGATTTCAAAAAAAATCAGGAAGAAACAACCGCATTTGTAAGTTTATCACGAAAAAATAAAAAACTTCTTTACAAAGAAGAATGCAGAGATATGTACTTCGAAATAAGTGATTCTCAAGGCTTCCCCGGAACATGAACTCATAGACAAGCAGCCTGTGATCATCCTCGCAGCAATACCCAATCAACTTCACCAGATTAGGATGCCTCAGCTGTCCTAAGAAATTAACCTCTGTCTGGTAAAATAAGGATAAAAGTCAAACACAAGTAACATCTCAAATGGCCAAATAATACAGCTAACTATCTTAATATTTTCATTAACCTTAGTATCTTGCTTGCCCAAACCAGGAACTCCTTTTAGATGTGGCCAGGATAATTGAAAAAACTTAACTGGATTTCATAATTCATATGTTCACAAAGTCGCTTCGCTGGGCTTCATCGTTTAATGTCCATCAGAGAAAGTAATGCCATGTTTAAAAAATGCAAGTGCGGCAAAAAGTTGAGGAATATTTATTTGATAAGAGAGATGGAAGGCTACATGAGCTATAATAATGGGCAGGTCTGGCTAGTAGCAGTGAGAAGAATATCTTATAAGAGTAAATAGTTTGCAAGTACCTATCATCCTACACGTATTGTCTGTACCAGTCAATACATATAATTATCTGGTAGAGGTTCATGATAAACAAGAACACAGAAAAGCAAATGCATGCATATCATATATGTAAAGTAATTTTTGATTCACCTTTTCTGAACAAGTCCTCCCTTTCGTCGGAAGAAAAAACAGGACTAGCAGACAAAATGATGGGCAGGTTTGTCATGGAAGCAATAACCCATTAGCATGGGTTGGAAGGGAAGTCCAGTTAATTTTAGCTGCCCACACATATCTATTGGTTGTTTAACATTATTTATATGCCCTCAAAAACTGCACACATGCATATCACATGGTTTCCGAAAAACTGCAACATTTTTTTTTTTGTTTTGATAAACAAAATCTTCTTGTTGGCAAGCCATTAATTCAAGATCTTTGCACCGAAATCTTGATTACATAACTTATGTTCAAGTAACAGGAATTAATTAAAGGTTTGTGTACTCAAAAGTACTGAAGAGAGAACCATTTCCTTGCTCAATGACTTGAGTCATAAGCACCTCCACACATGCACATTAGATGTGGAGATGGAGCAAGTCAACTAGATGTACAGATAACTTATTTTTAGAGCCCATGTGATAGCATTCCAAAATGAGATGAATTATAGAGAATCTGGAGACTTTACATAAAAGACAAATGCTAGATGAAGAGAAGCCCACTTACAAGCCATTCTCTGTGCCCTTGGTGACCATCTTTATTAAGTACCTTGACAGCAACAGGAAGGGATTTGAGGCCAACCCTTACGTTCTCATCTATGTATCCCTTGTAGACGGTCCCAAAACCTCCTTCACCAAGAACATAGTCCGGGCGGAAGCTCTTTGTGATTGTCTCAAGCTCAAACAATGTAAAGGAAATCACATTGGTGTATATTGCAATGTTCCTTGAATCTTCAAAATTACGAGGGGTCGAAGGATCACTTATATCCGAGAAAGTGCGGTTGTGCTTCTTCTCCAGAAGTGCATTCTTAACAGGCAGTTGGAACATCTGGAGCTGCTGGGCTGCAAGAGAAAAAGCACAGGAAACAGATGGATAATCTTTAAGCACAATTTCCAGATGTTTTAGTTTTTTTTTTTTTAAAAAAAAAAAAAAAGATGTAATCTGTGCAGTAAAAAAAAATGCTGAATTAGAACTTTAAATGGACAAGAGAATTGGAGAAGTCTGACAAGGATGTAAATTAGTCATATTCTTCAACCACAACCATTTATCATAAAATAAAATTCAAAATTGGGAATGAAAGAGACAACACAAGCATGCGCTACCGACAACAATCATAATGGAACCTGGTCGTCAAAAGAATTGAGAGAGAGAAATTTAGACAGAGTGAGAGAAAGATCTGAAGACAGATACATGAGAAGGATTCAGTTTTCAAAATAAAATAAGGTTCTTATTCATGAAAATAAAATTTCAACAACTCTCGGCTGGTGTAATCCTTTGATTCAAGAAAGTAACATGAAGGAAAAAAAAGAAAAAGAAAACAACTCCAAACCCCACAAGCAGTTTACAAAAAAAAAAAAAAAAAAATCCAAAATTTGACGAACCAAGAAAATAAAGGTTATCCCTTTCTTTACTAATTAGAATAAAACAAACTAAAATCAACCAAAATAAAATAAAATAAATTTGACTGTCTTCCCGTCTTGAAAAGACGAAGAAGAGATAGAGGCAGAGGGACAGCAAAACCCCAAAATAAAATTAAAATAATGACAGCACCAAAAATGCACCACTAGGAAAGAAAGGCCAAAAAATAAATAAAAAATAAAAAATAAAAACCCCGAATCCTTCAAAAGGAACCAGCTTGAAGACCGATCCCATCCAAAAAACAAAACTTTTTAGAAATCCAGTGACGATAAAGTTCAGTCACGATCAAATCGACAGATAAAATCAACAATGGCAAAAAAAAAAGGGGGCCGGCGAAAGAGGAGGCTGACATGAAAAAAGGCAAAAAAAAAAAAAAAAGGATGGGAACCTGGCGGAAGAGAAGGGATTTAGGAGGTTTGATACCTTGGGCGTGCGCAGCGACGACGGCATTCTCCTCCCGGGTTCCGCAGTTGCCCATCCTTCACGCCCTCTCTCATTCTTCGCTCCTCCGCTCTATGCCAACCAAACCCCCTCTCGTTTCCAAGTCTCATAGGCTCCCAGACCCAAGTAAGAGAGAGAGAGAGAGAGAGAGAGAGAGAGAGAGAGAGAGAGAGAGAGAGAGAGAGAGAGGGGCGGAAGAAGGAAGAGGAAATGAGATTTACCTGAAGGAAAAGGTTTAAAGGTGAAGTTTTGCTCCTAACACTCTACCTCGCCCCCTCTAAAAAAATTTAAATTCCTTTTTTGACCACCCTATATGAGTAGAGAGCGGCAGGGGGCACGACGGCGAACATCACCACCACCATTCCCCAAAAGATTCCCCTCTCGAGCACTTTATTTAAGGGAGATGAATTCCCCTGTGAGCGTGAGCACGAGGGACAGAGGTGGGGAGAGAGCGAGAGAGAGAGAGAGAGACCATGAGGGAGAGAGGGAGTAAAAGAGGGAGAGGAGCTCTTGGGGAGTGGGGAGGAACATGTGATCACATTTACCAAACTAGCCTTACACTTTAATTCTGAAAAAAAAAAAGTTAAAAAATATCGAAAGTTTCCTTTCCAAACTTTGTAAGCATTAAAGAAATGAATCAGATTTAGCTACGTTTTGTACCATTTTTAAATGATGGAACGGTGGAAATTACTTTTTGTATGAGCTTCCCAAAGCCATTTCATGATATCATTGCGGCCCCAACCCCCGACAAAATAAAAAAATAGAAGGTTGATAGCTATTTAAGGCTGTAAACCGTTGGATTCGGGTTAGATTCTACCAACAAGATCCGGTCATATCTTTAGTTTTGTAAGCCGCGCAAGTAAAGGCTGCAAAAAGGCCGTTGGGATATTCGAGTTGGGTTAAGAGGGTGGACGAACGGAACTTGAGCTCAACTTTCTAGGTAGGATTGGCTCCTATGACTCTTGCATCAGCCGTTTTTGTTTTACCGCAAATGGAAAGGAAGAATAGGTGGAGCCCAACTGTACAGGGATGGCAACATGTCTCGCTCGGGCCAGGTCATTCAAAATTCATATCCATGCCATTAAAAAAATTTTCGTCCCATATCCATCTCAGCTCATATCAGATCTTGGATCGAATATATCCGGTCTCATAAATCTAATTTATTTAAAATCTAAACGAATCGAGTCGAATTTGATCAAGGTATATCCATCATATTTTCAGTTTATTTAAATATTTTATAAATATAATTTTTTTATATATAAATGGAACGGATTTAGATCAGGATATACTACTATATATTTTCGATCCGAATTCGAATCAGATTTTTTTTATATAATCCATATCCGTTTATAAATTAGACGGGTCGGATTTTATCCGTTCCATTAGGATCGGATCGAGTCGGATATTTATCAGGTCAGTAAAAATTACCATCTCTACCGACTATCATTGTAAGTAAATTTCCTAAATTTTATAATTTTGAAAAAAAAATAAATTTCTTTTATGAAAAAAAATAGATTATTTTAAAAAAAATATGGTGGGAACAGTTTCTCTAGTATCGAAAGCTTGAAACTTTTTCGAGCAAAGAGGGATGCAATTGAGCTAGGCTAGCGTTGGCTTCTACGATAAAAATGATGTTTTAATCAAAATTTCTTTCGGCTTAACACATATAAATGACCAGAATTTAATGAAATAAATTTTTTTTAATAAATCTTTTCAAATTGCCCCATTCAAATCTCTTTTTTTTAAAAAAAAAAAAACTGGATTTTTTTTTTACTAATTCAATAACAAAATTGATTAGTACCTTCTTAGTTATACCAATGAATCTATCCTCGAAAACTTTAAACTAGGTTCTTCCTTTTAAAAAAAATTAGGTTTTTCAAAACAGTCCTGATTGATAAAATTAATAATAAACAACCTAAAATCCATCTAGAGCTGGAGCTCGGTCTCAATTTTTATATTAATTTTTTTTCAATTATGCCGTCCAACTCTCCTCAAATTATTATTTATATATGATTAAAGTTTTTTCAAAAAAAAACTTTTAATTTGACCTTCTAATTTGTAGACCGAAGTTATTGTATGGTCTCCTAAAGATTTGACATGGTACCAAAGACCTTGTCGAGATAGTTATGGCCTCCAAAAAATTTTCACTCTCGATTCAACTTTTAACGTACTAGATCTTGCTTTTGAATCTTATCGTATCCGTCCTATATGGTTAAAATAATCCATAATGGTAATCCTCGTACATCAAGAATAGTATTTGAATCCAAGTTTTATTAAAAATACATAGCATTAATCCGTATCCCACAATAGCCGATTACAATTAAATTAGGCTAACAATAGTAACCTATTATCAAATTAATATTTAAAAATTTAAAGAAAATAATTGAAGAAACTTGATCGGAGGCATATAGCATACTGTTTTGAGATGATTTCTAACCTTTATATAGGATCAAAGTCAAGAAGTTTTTTTTAATATATAACTGGATACCTTTTTTTATGGGTACGATCGTAAAAAAAATGATAAAGTTTTAACCTAGCAAATCAATAAAAATTAATTTAAAAAGGATTAAAAGATAAGATTTAGAATAGTATAGAAGATGACTATAAGAGAAAGCTTAGGAGGAAATTGTTTAGAAGAATAGGGGATAATTGTTTTTGAATACCTCATCTCCTACAAAGAGGGCCCAGTATACATAGGCCTAATAACTGGCCGTTTGTCTTGTCCAACTGTATAATAGAATTAATTGGATAATTACAAAGGCTAACGGGCAAAAAGACCAATTAATCCGGTGATTAATCTCTTAATGAGTAGAATCCAATTAATATCCCAATGGACAAAGCATTAATCTAGGTGATCAATGTTAAATAGTGGCTAATCTAATAATTAATTTGCTGATTAAGGAAGAAAATAGTCAAAAAAAAAAAAGAAAAAAAAAGAGAGAAAATAAAACATAGACGACACTATGTCACGATCCGATAATGCACCAAGCCGGGTCAAGCTGCGTGCATGTAGCAAATGGTCTAAAACATTAAAATATTTGGCAAGACCTAGAAAAAGAGTTTTCACCGTAAACCATTCTCCAATTTTTCTTTTATTCATCGTGGGGAACCAAAAGACAAGTCAAAAAGGAGTTTAGGTTGATGGAAGGAATTTTGGATTTTATCATTTCACTACAGTGAAACAGGCTTCTACTGACATTTTTTTTGACCTTTCCCGATGCTTTTAAGCATCACCAAGTGACCTCCCAATGCTTCTTAAAGCATCGCTAAAACGTCTGCTGTGTAAGCGTGGGGATGCCAATTACCGACGCTTTTTAAAAGCGTCGGCATTTGCTGATGCTTTAAAGCATCGGTAAATTTTAATTTGTCGACGTTTTAAAGCGTCGCTAGGTTTTAAGTCTAGCGACGCTTTAAAGCATCGCGAGGTTTGGATCTGGCGACGCTTTAAAGCATTGACATATTTATTTTTTTTTTTAAAAAAAAACTATACCTATACTTGAAATACATATCTGTATACATTATCAAAATGAAAACATTCAAGTATCACATCCAACATACATAAACAAATGAAAATATTCAAATTTGTATCACATCCAACATACACAAACAAATGAAAACATTCAAACCTGTATCACACCCAACATACACAAACACAAACCAATCATAAAGAGTTATATATATATATATATAAGTATCAATCCAAATTCAAATAAACAAAATGACATACAAAAATAATAAAAAAAATAGCTGGCATCACTGATCCGTGGGAGGCTGGTCGTCGTCAGGTCTGCGACTCACAGATGCACCAGGAACCTACAAGATTTACATCAGGAATTATGATACATATATTATATATTCTAAATTATTAGATACATACAAAATTAATAAATAATTACTTACCTGAGATGACATGAACATATGCAGCATGGATGTAACATGCTCTAGCTGAGACCTAATGGTCTGCATCTTTGCTCTGTCTATATCACATGTCTGTCGGAGCTCTGCTATCTCCTTCTGGAGTCGATGAACATGTGACTGATCATGACTCTCTCTCTAGCATCCCGAGTATATTTACTCATCTCAGATAACTGAGTAGGGGTAACTCCAATCCCATAACCCCTCACTCGTCCAGGACACTCTGGTCCCATCAACTCCGAGAATACCTCGGCCTCGATGCGACTACTCTGAGTAGATGATGTACCCTTGCCAGCACGCTCGGATATTATAGAGGTAGCCCTATCCTATGTTTTATAAAAAACACATATATCAATACTTAATAAAAATAAAAATAAAAATTATTATATAATATAAATAAAAAAATACATATATATATTTGGACTCCTCCCGAACAAAATTGCCATCCTGGTAAACGTGAGTCATCCGATAGAACTCCACCTCACCAGGCTCCCTCTCCTGCTGATCAGCCTACATAAAGAATAAATATTACAAAAAAATATAAAATAACACATCTTATACCCCCATACCATGATACATGGCACATGCATAATGCATGATGATATATGATGTTAAAACTAAAAGTGTACTAAAAGTATTATAGGATGAGAAACATACAAACTCATGCCTGAGCCGTGCATAACTCTTGAACCTCGCTGTGTGAGGAACAGACTGAGCTGCTCATGCAGCTCTACCAATAGCAGAATATGTCTATAAAATAAAATTAAAACTATGTTATATATTGTATAAATATAATTATGACAAATGAAAATTAATAAATTTCGAAGTGTTTGATGATACTACACAACCTGTGCCCTCTCGGAGAACCAATAGTGCATCAGCTCCATCCACTGATGAGGGTGAACATCAGGAGGATAGGTAGCTGCAACCTGCTTCTCTGTCCTACCCTCTCACATATAGTCTCTCTTTAACTTCGCCCTATATTCTTTCCACTTGTGATTGAGAGATTTAAGAACAAAATCAGAAGAATCTGAAGGAAAAACAAACTTGCTCTACAATTTAAATAAACAATAAAATAATTATTAAATGAAATAAGCAATTCAATTATTAAAAACCTAAGATATATAAAAATATATCAATTTTTTTGAAAGAGGTTCTTGATGCGTCTCGACTGACTTTCCCCTTCTCTTCCCGTTCTTCCTCTCGGATTCTTCTTTCTCCTATTCTCCGACCCCTACCACTTAAAACTTTTGGAGAACTTATTATTTCCAGCAAGCCTCTTTGGTCAACCGCCTTTCTTCCAGCCAGAACCACCAAGCCTACACCGTCTTCTTCCTCCGCAAGATCGAGAAGAACCCTGCCCAGATCCACTTGATGCCATCGAATCTCCTCCTGGCTCTATCCCAGCAACCGACGATCCTTTTTCGCCTGTGAGCAGGATCACCGACCAGATCCCGCCTCCCCACCCTCCACGTCGCCTAGCCGAAGATCCACTGCTCAAGGCGACCCATGATGCCTTCAACGGGACCTCCTCCTTGCTCCCTGAAGTCGCAGTCCATCGAACTCATCTCCGCCAGATCCACGCGACGTTGCACCACCCCAGACCGAGCACGCCGAGCGTCTTCCTCCCTCAAGCAGATCTCCTCCCCCTCCTCTAGTTCTACTCTCTAATATTCTTCCTCCGGGTGCTCTCCTCTCTGCTTCCTTTCTTCTCCAGTCTCTTTTGTCTCCAACATAGTTCTCCTACGCTCGTTGATCCTTTCAGAAGATTGATTCGGTCTTTCCGTTCACATCAACAACCTTCCCCTTTGATCAGCAGATAGCTAAGATCCGATTTGTACTCCCTCAACATTGCAAGCAATCCAGCCTTCACGCTCGGCTGCAAACTTCTTGCCTCCAGATCCATCTTCCTAATCAAAGCTTTTGCATCATCTATTTCAGATTTAAACTCGATAATCTTCTGCCTCGCCGGATCTCCCTCCCTCCAACCGACACCTCCGGTATTGTGCACTGCCGCCGGTCTTCCGCCCGAAGTCCCTCCTCCGATCCGTCGACTCTGCCATGGCCACCACCATTGCCATCCAAATACTGTCGCCACGTGTTCTGCCCGTGCAAGCCACCGTCGCAACCGAAGCTCCCGCCGCGTGTCCCACCTCCGCTGCCGGTGCACCCTCTCCGTCCCTCGCCATCGCCGGTGGATGCCCGTCGGATCTGCCCCTCAAAGGATCGGCACCAGCATTCCGCATGGCCGTCAATGCACCGGGAGATGCTTTGCATGATCGTGAAAGCATCTCCGGGCTTCTCATCTGCCGACTTTAGAAGAGGCATAGGGAAAAAAAAATGATCGTGAGGAAAAAAAAAAAAGAAAAGAAAAGGGAAACAAAAGTGAAAAGGAAAAAAAAGATGGGTTTATTAGTATAAAAAAAAGAGAGAAAAAATATGAAAAAAAGAATAGGGTTTTTTTGAATAAAAAAAAAATTGAGAAAAATAATTTGGGACTGTTTAACCTAGCCTAGGGTCATTTCCTAGCGACCGGGGTCATGTCCCGCATCAACTTGGTATCAGAGCCAGTTTAGGTTAGGTTAGTCATTTTAATTGCATTATTTCTATAAAATTTTAGTCTGCAGATTACGTGGTGCATTGGAAGTAGAAGTTGTCTTGTATTTTTTTTCTTATGTGAAAGTTTTCCATCCTCTTCCTCCACGCCAAAGCCATTCATTTTTCCTAGCAAAGCATCTTCCAAGCTCAAGTGAAGGCATTAGAGTCGGCCAGATCTTCTCAAAATTCTGTTCTTAGTTCATAAACTCTCCCATCCCTTCTATATGTTCCTATCCTTCTTCCTTAACTTTGATCTTCATTGCAGGGTCCTTCGAAGTCTTTGAGTTGTGGGCTGGGTTCACCTTAACAAAGAACCAACAAGCTGAAGCCCCAAGTCCAGGGTTCTAATCTCTGTTATCCAGGTTCTTCAGTTCTGAGCATTGGTAGTTTCAAGGTATGAATCAAAAGAAGGTTGGAAAGCTCAACAAGGTAAGTCCACAATCATTAGCCCCTATTGTCTAGATCTTCTTCCTTCTTAGTTCAGGATTGTGTCTAATCAAGTAAAAGTCCAATTTCTTATAATCCTTAAGTCTTATTATGATAAGTACAATGCTAGTGTAATTAGGTTTCATTGCTCTACATACACTAATATTGTAGGGCGCGGTCGGAAGCTAGGGTTTCGGTTTGGGTGATGGCAGCAGGGCGTCAATCGGCTGAGAAGAGGTCTTTGGAGGAAGAGATCAGCAAGGCGGCAATCCTCGGCACCGACCCGGCACCCTTCGAGGCCCTCGTCGCCCAGCTGATGTCCTCCACCAACGAGCAGCGATCGCAGGCCGAGGCCCTCTTCAACCTCTACTGCGACCACCACCAGGATGCCCTCACCCTCAAGCTCGCCCACCTCCTCCACTCCACTGCCCGCTCCTCCAAGCCCTCCGGTGATGCGACTGGAGACGATGACGACGAGGGTGACGAAGCCGCAGGAGGGCGAGCCAATGCTCTCTTCCACTTCGAGTCCTCCAAAGAGATCCAGGTCTAGCACGATAGCCGCGCCCCACTGCCGCTCTAACGCCTCCGCGCCCCTCCATCGCCGCTGCGTGTTCCCCGTGCCACCGGCGAGCACCCACCGGACTGCCCTCTGAAACCTTCCCTGTTCCATCTTTTGGACCGTGGAGAAGAAGGAACTCCACGGCACCATCGTGAAGGCAAATGCCATCACCGTTGTCGGCTTTTCTGGAGCAGCACACTTTCTAGAGTTGCACAGATCTCAGCATTGCACAATCTTCAAAAAAAAACTATACTGATCTCAAAGCAACCAATAAAAAAAAAAAAAAGAAATTAATGAAAAAAAAAAAAAAATGATCGTGAGGAAAAAAGAAAAGAAAAGAAAAGGGAAACAAAAGTGAAAAGGAAAAAAAAGATGGGTTTATTAGTATAAAAAAAAGAGAGAAAAAATATGAAAAAAAGAATAGGGTTTTTTTGAATAAAAAAAAAATTGAGAAAAATAATTTGGGACTGTTTAACCTAGCCTAGGGTCATTTCCTAGCGACCGTGGTCATGTCCCGCATCATTCTTGGTATCAGAGCATGGTAGAATAAGTTCCTGATTGCATAGCATTAAGTCCTTGAAGTACTTGGATCGGGGGCGTTACCAGGCCGTCCGGTCTTAGGAGAAAGTAGGGTTTAAACACCCTCTCTTCCCATTCCACGGGGATCTCCTAAGGCGTGTCGGGGTGCCATTGTGATTGACCCGTGAAAAAGAAAGCCAAAGGACTTCTTAGATTTCATTTGTGAATTTTGCATTGGGCACGTTATGTTTTTCTGCTTGCTGTATTTTCTGTAGGCTGACTGTAATCCGCCTGCAACTCCAAAGGCAAGTCACTGATTTTTTATTGAAATATTTTTTTTCTTGTTCCTTTTTAAGTCAGTTATCACCATATTAAATTTCATCATCAAAAAAAAATTATAAAAAAAAATAAAAATTTCTGCAGTTCGACACTGTCATTAGGGTTATGTTCTGTCCTTTTTATTTATCTTCATTTGTAGGATCTGCTTAGATTAGTATAGATTTTAGTTTTAAAATTCCTTTCATCTACATTGAAACATATAAGTTAGGAATCCTTTGTGAATTTTTCAGAATTTTTGGACATTTTTTTCATCACGTTTTCCACACCACTTTCAAATTGCAACACACTTCTGCAGCACCTTTGCATTTCATTCATCTCATGAGAAATCAAATTAAGGGCATCAATTTGACATAGGGTCAGGGTTTCATCACCTGTCCCTAGCCCAAAAATCACCAACCAGCATATCGATCCCAGCCCGTTAATTAAAATTGAGTAGAACGTTAATTGCCCTAGTGGGTTAGGGACACCAACAAGTTGGGTTCAGGTTAGGGTCAAGTTAACTATGTCAGCTAATTGGTGTGTGCTTACTGGCTTGGTGTCTAGGATTGGTGCATCAGGGCTTGTGATTTGGTCCGCCTACCTGGCCAATCTCAGATTGGTATCTAAGGTTGGCAATCAGGGACCTACACTCCCCTCCACCTACCTGGCTAAGTCCCATAAGTACTACTAGCTAGTTGGTTCACTTAATTAGACTTCTAATTTGTGCTCTAGGTCTAGGAAACCTTAGCTCGAACTTGAGTCCATTTGCATGCATGACAACTAGAGCAGGAACACCGTATTCACCAATCCAAGCCCAGTCAAGTGTAGCCATGGACCAAAACTTAGGGAATTTGATCAAAGGCCTAAATGATCAAGTGGCCCAACTGACTAAGAGTTTAACTGAGCAATTGGCCCAAACAAATCAGAATGTGGCACAAACCAACCAAGACATGAATGAGCAGTTAGCCCACATCACTACTAGGTTGGATCAGTTAGAGACTAGAACCCCTGAAAGCAATCATGAAGCCCAGACTGAGCCTGAGCCAAGTCTTGTACCTGAACTCGAGACCCCATTGAACCCTAGAAGGATTCCATATCAAAACCCTCTCTACGAAACAAACCCTAGGAGAGCTCCCCAAGATCAGTTTTATGATCCAATTCCTAGAGGACCCCACCCTGGTCAAACCATCGAGCCCAACCCAAGGAGATTCCATCATGAGCCTAACTATGAACCCAATGTCAGGAGACCCACCCCAATTCACTCTGATCAAGATGACCGAACCATGAAGAACATTAGGCTAGAAGCTCCCACCTTTGATGGAATTTTAGATCCAAAGATCTACATTGATTGGGAAGGTGAGATGGACCAGTATTTTGACTGGTTTGAGATGAGTGAAGAGCGCAAGTGTAAGTTTGCAAAGCTTAAACTTGTGCGCCAAGCTAGGTTATATTGGGGAAGAAATTGAATTTTTGGGATTTTGTTTGTCAGTTGGTTTGGCAGTTGTTGTTCAGGGCTATGGCCCATTACGTCTTCACCTGCGGGTGTTGATGTTGTCTGTCCTTCGGGACATCATAGGGGCGTGATGCCCTAGTTATCCCCCCATCTTCGTTTTCCTCCACGTTCTTTGAAATCCCCCTCATGGCTCCAGGAGTGACCTGGGTGGCAGGTGAAATACCCTGGGCTCCGCTTGTAGTGAGATGGGTGGTAGGTGAGATACCCTAGACTGCATGTAGTGAGGTGGGTGGTAGGTATAATACCCTAGAGGTGTGAAGTCTCTCTGTGAGAGTGGGTTTCAGGGTTTGTGGTAGTCCATCCTCGTTATCCTCCATCCCTATTTTTTCCTTCGTCACCACCATAAAGAAATCAGAAAATAGTGAAAAAAATAGGATACCCTAATCTTCGACGACTTCTTAGCTCGCCGACGATCCTATCCCTATCCCGTGCCCCATCAAAATTATAAGGAATCAGAACAACTGGCCAGGTGCTATAGACAGAACTTAAGGTCCGAAATGGATTGAACCCATCACTGGCTAAACCCAGCCTGAAATTACGAGCATCAGATGCAAAATCAGGATGTCTGTCATCAAATGCTTTCCATGCTAAACTATCCGCTGGGTGTCTCAGCATTCCATCTTTTGTACGGCTTTCATCATGCCATTTCACTGACGAAGCTATATTTGATGATGCATAGATCCTTTTCAATCTAGGTACAAGAGAAAAATAGCGTAATACCTTCGCCGGCTTTTATTTAATTTGTGTTGCATCCAATTCATCTAATCCCTCACTCTCATTTTTTTTTTGCTTCATCCATCGTGAACATCCACACACATGGCACGACTCTTGATCGGCATGTTCTTCCCGATATAATATACAATCATTTGGACAGATATGAATCTTTTCGTATCCAAGATCCAATTCCTTTATTAGTTTTTTGGCTTTATAACAAAATGTTGGTAAACTAGTACCTTCAGAAAATGCATCCTTTAACAACTTCAGCATCATAGTAAAACTCATGCCAGAATATCCATTCAAGTATTTTATATGAAACAAATATACAAGAAAATTTTTTTTTGAAAAGTTCTTGCAATCGGCATATAATTCTTGATCTGCATCTCTTATTAGCTTATGATAACGATCTGTTCCAACATTAGCTGGGGGTATCGGCTCTCCATCATGTATAGATTCAGTAAATATAGGATCCTCGGGTAACCCAGCTGCTACTTATCCTCCACTGCAATCTCTAGGATGTTGAGCACCATATTCAAAAGCATCTCTGAGCAAATCCCTGATATCATCATCTCTTGCAAGATTTATCTATTGGTTACTAGATCCAAAATTAGGTATATGTTCCATGTTAGAAGTTTGGTTACATGTAGATTGTAACCTTGACTCTCCATGAAAAAATTACTCTGTATATCCTTTTGAAAAACCATTCCATATCAAATGTTCTTCAACAATATTTTGATATAGAGAACTGGAATTTACACATTTTCGGCATGGACATAAAATCTTCCCATTAATACTACTTCTCTCCATACCAAATTTAATAAAATTATGTATTCCATCCAGATATTCTTTGCTATTCCTCGGTTTAGTTATCCAACTCTTATCCATTGTAAGATAAAACTAACCAAAATAAATAAATATTTATAAGAACATAATAAATTTAAAATAAGTTTATTCAATAAATTAATTACAGTATTATTAAATGTACCATATCACCAACTAATAGGTAAAGAGGTCCTATCCCATTCAAGAATTGCATTAATTATATAGGTCATTTACAGTAACCAAAGGATATGCAATAAAAGTTCTAGAAAAATTTTGGCAGCATTTCTCCTTAGTTCTCCCCATACAAATAAATATGTATGAGGAGAACTAAAAGGAAATGCTATCCAAAATATATCTGGAACTCTATCCGTACCGTTTGATTGCTGTAAGCACATATAAAATTATTTGCAATTCTCAAACTGTCCAAACTGGACATTCAATTAACCACTGTACATATTTCTCCCATCTGTACAAAAATAAAATAATTGTACGGATGCTGTAGAATATATACTTTAATTAATTGACGGGTCTATGTTTCTATGTAATGCAAGTTTTTTAAAAAATATTTAAAAAATCATAATTGATCGTAGCAAAGCTACAAATGGTATTGAAATAAAAGATTTGCAATAATGAAACTAACCTTATAGCATAACATGTCCAGTAAGATGCAGGTATATACTAAGAAATTTATAAAGAAACATAAATCATTTTACTAAGAAAAAGAATAATAAATAATAAAAAATAAGAAGGAGGCTCAGTTATATACTATTTAATCAGCAACTAAATCCAAACAATAGAAAAATATACAGAAGAATCTTTCATCAATAGATAAAAGAAATGGAAAGAGAGAGTTGTACTGGGGGCAGAATACATCCTAAGCCATATGATACCAAATTTAGTGGTACAGAGTGTTCCATACCATATTGGTAATGAACCGATATGCGGCATAGGGGGCATATCGACATGCAGAATGTTGACCCATATGGCATACTAGGCATACTAACATTGTAAAAAGGTGGCACGGTATGAGGCGTAGTACCAAGATGGCGTAACATGATTAGATGTACTTTTTAATTTTGAATATGTAATATAAATATCGGACATGTATCCTAGGAGTATCTATCAAGAATCGTTATTCGATATATATTCGGCATGGACACAACATACAAGTTGAGGTACCCATGCTTTGGAGATCTTGGTTAATCCAGTCCAATCCAGGTCTTAGTTAAGGTTGGACCTAGATTTTTGAAGTAGTTTCTTGCGGGTTAAATTGGCTCTGTTTGTGTCTGATTGTGTCAGGTCCAATATCATGACATTTGTACCTGATCTAATTGGATGTGGATTTCTATTTTAGGACCCATGTCAGCTGCCTCATCACCGTCTGTGACCAACAATTACTAGATCTGGCTGGCATGCAACTATTCACTATCACTATCTCTTAGATAAATAAATCAGACAGTGTCAACCGGGCTGATGCTAGTCTGGTTCACAACATTCATGGCTGATCCTTTAGGAGGTCGCTTTAGTTTCAAGTCAAGTTAATATCATATTCATACAGGAGACTGATCCCAATGGAACCCAACCCATTGCCGCCCCCAGATTATCCAATCCTTAACCTTCAAATCAAAAAAAACATTGCTTGTCTCTTTCAGCCCATCAACAAGTTCCTTGCCTTTCCATTGTCCATGCATACCTAGACCTCAACATCCAAAATAATTTATTTTCATTCACATTCAAGGATCTAAAGGACCAATATAAGATAACATGACATAAAAATTTTAGCTTACAATTGGAACAGTGTCATTATTCAAAACAGAAACCTACAATTTATACCAACATACAAAATATATTAGCTTCAGTTGGATAAGTTATGTGAATATTAGTGACATGAACTTTGGAATAGTTTTACCCATAATTTCATAATCTTCGAAGCATTAGTACCCCGACTAATCAAAATCTATAATCTTAAAACAAAATAAATACCGATCGAGGTGGCCGGGTGAGGAGTTGACGGAAGAGACAGAGTAGCTACCGGCCGGAGGAGGGAGGGATCGGTGGAGGACGAGGTTGCGACGGGCGAATCGACCGTGGGATCTACGGCACGGATCGATGGAGAAGCTACTGGCCGGATGAGGAGGAGGTGCTGCGTCCGCGGATCGAGCGAAGGAGGAGGAGAAGGAGGTTCGGCGGCTCGGGTTGGGGGGTGGGGGGAGGAGGAGGTGCTGCATCGGCAGATCGAGTGGAGGAGGAGGAGGAGGTTTGGCGGCTCGGGCGAGGGGGGGGTCGGGCGGGATCTAGGGCTCGGGCGAGGGGTGGGGGGGGAGGAGGAGGTGCTGCGTCGGTGGATCGAGCGGAGGAGGAGGAGGAGGAGGAGACTCGGCAGCTCGGGCGGCCTGGGGGGGCGGGGGGTCGGGTGGGCTCGAGCGGCGGCAGGGGGGGGGGGATTGGGCGGGATCTAGGCTCGGGCGGGGGAAAATGGATTTTGGAAAATCCAGCGACGCTTTTTTGTCGATGCTTAAAAGCGTCAACGGATTCAGGAAGCCGATGCTTTTAAGCATCGGTACTTGCCGACGCTTAAAAGCGTCGACGGGATTCGGAGGATGCCGATGCTTTTCAAAAGCGTCGGCAGGTTCTGGGTTGTTCCCGACACTCTCAAGAAATGTCGGGAGAAAAGTGTCGGCCTTATCCCTTTTTACTGCAATATTTTCATGGATACACTAACAAGTTTATGATATCAAATATCAAAAGAATATAACTACGGACCAAGTTGACACTAAAGAGATTCGGAAGCAAAATTTCAGGATCCAATACCAATATGATTTGTTAATTTTTTTTTAGCCGATCGATAGATTTGATTCGGATCCTTCATTGGATTTTGTTTACTAAAAAATATATTTAGTTAGTCATGGACAAGATTAACTTTGAAATTGCAAACTCTATTTGATTCATTGCTATCATTCTTGATTACAGATATTCATTAATCATAATCCATTCTTAACCTGATGGCCATGAAAAGCAAGTCGTGCAAACGCAAATAAATCAAGCAATCAAGGGCCAACAACGTCACCGATAAATTAATTGACAGCATAAGCTTCCAAAGACTTCATTATTATTATTGTTAGCTCCTTTTCCCGCACTCAATTAATTGACTACCGTGCTTGGATGGATTGGGAGAAGGAGATAGAGTGCTTTGGAATATGACTTAATATGAGAGACGAGAGTAACGTTGTGCAGGGAAAGGAGATAATAATATATAGATGAAAATTTAAACATACCATAGTTATTAATTAAAACTTTTCCTTCTTGCTTTTTGTTTTTCTATTCAGGTTGACTGGGAGAAGATGATGGGGTAAGTAATCTTGAAATAAAACCTAAATAATATCTCACGGTGATTTAAACTTGTAGAGGAGATTTGTACCCTGACACCAGTTTGCTGGCCGACGATTTGATGCAAATTTAGAGATATAAGTGATCATGACGAACTGAAGAGAAAAATCTCAAGACATTGATGTGCAGGCGTTTCATCATACATTTGCCTACCAGAATGATACACTTCAGATTTTTTTTTTTTTTTTCCCAAGTTGAATCATGTGAGAATTTCCTTTTTAGGGAAGAGCTTGGAGCATAAGGATGCTCTCCTATCTAATATGTTAACAAAAATGCTGAAAATTAAATACGGTCGGCTCGTAAGTACAACTTGTGCGAATGTATATATAGTCTCATATCGATAATTCATTAAAAAAATTTTGATATTTATATAGGATCAAGAAATTCAAATAATATTTTCTGATTAATCTTTTAAATGAAAACCTGGAACATCACAAATAGTATCAAAGTCCTATAGAGTAAGCGTATATTTGCTTTCTGGGATGGATTTGAATACTTATACAAGATTTTTGAATGCAAATAATATTTTTTAGCTAATTTTTTAAAAATAAAATTCTTGGCTGTTACACAGCTTTTTTTTTTTTTTTGAGTACAGCCGGACGGTCACTGTAAGCTATGGGCCTGGGCTGAAGTTGGCAGACCCAGCCGACTTCAACCCAAACGAGAAAAAAAAAAAAAAAAACTGAAGAGAGGCGGAGACGGGGAGAAGACCGAAATAGGGGAGGGGAGATCTCCCTAGCCGGCCGGTGTTTTCACCGGAAAACTCGGTGGGAGAGTCATGGGAGGTGTGGGAGGAGGTCGGCGTCGGATTCGTGGGGATTTGGGACTCGGTGGTAGGGTTTTAAACGGCGAGGAAACTCTCGTTTTATTTTCTTTAAAAATCCCTCACCGCCGCCCCTCGAGCCTCTATCACGCTCTCTCTCCCTCTCCGACGAGCAACCGGAAGTTCCCCAACGCCGCCCGGTGAGTCCTTTCCTTTTATTTGCAATTTTTGAGAGGATTTTTGGTTGTTTTTTTTTGGATTTTTCCGTTTCGTTTTGGGGCTGTTCTTCGCCGCCACCATCGTCGCCGTCGCCGGACCGTGGAGCCCCTGCGGCAACCACCCCGTGGTTGCCGGTAAGCGGGGGGGGAACGAGTTCGACCGGGCATGACATGGAGAGGAGAAGCAGGGGTGGTTCGGGAGATTTAAAGAGAAGAGAAAGAAAAGAAAAGAAAAAAAAATGGGGGGGGGGGTTTCTGTACGGCCAGAAAAAATAATAATAATAAAAGAATATGATAAGAGGAGAGAGAAGGAGGAGAGAGAAAGAGGAGAGAGAATGAAGGGAGAGAAGGAAGAGAGAGAAAATCAGGGATTTTATTTCAAGATTTGAATTTTTTTTTTTTGAGAATTTAGTTTTAATTAAAATTATTTATCTATGTAGAGAATCAGTCCCGAGCGAGAAGGCGTCGCACCAATTTCGGGTACGGATTAGTACAGGCGTGGATAGTTGATTTGTAAGGACTTCTAAACTTGATCACCCGTAATATTAATATATTTTACATGACTTGATTTGATCCGAGCATATATTAAATATTTTTCATGCATGGTAGTTGTCGGATAACACGATTTGATTTCCGGGTTACGGAACGAGTTTGTTGTTAATGTTGTTTGTATTTGCCAAGTGATCTTGAAATGTGTTTGATCGTGATATCGATCTTTGGAAAGTGACATGATCTGACTATGTGAGAAGAAATGATAAAGTGTTAAGTGAACTGGTGTTTGGACTAGCCATGCCACGGCGGTACCGTGGTTTCTCAGTGTGCTAGTCACAGGCTAGAGTGTGACAATTTGTGTGCCCGTCACAGGCTGGAGTGTGACAATAGTGTACCCGTCACAGGCTGGAGTGTGACAACAGTGTGCCCGTTACAGGCTGGAGTGTGACAATAGTGTGCCAGTCACAGGCTGGAGTGTGACCGTGGCTAGTCCAGAACCCTAAAGATAATGGTTAAATAATGAAAAATTCTGAAAGGAAAAATATATAAAAAAAAAAATCCAAAGTTTTTGGTTAAACATGAAATTTGAATTGTTTGATTTCGTCACATGTTATGCTAATGTTTTATTGTTTTCATATACATGTATATTATTATTGGTGATCATTTGGAACCCTTACTGGGCTATGTAGCTCACTCCCTATCATTTGTTTTCTTTCAGAGACTCAGGATACTTAAAGAGGATCTGGGCTGGGCGTGAGACGAAGCTTCATAATTGTTGAGCTAGTTAGTTAGTTAGTTAGTTAGTTTCAGTTACTGATGTTTGTGAGTCAGTAGACCAATTAATGACATCGATTTAAATACTGAATTGTACATTTGTTATTGGATTGTTTATATAATATTAATTTAACTCGGATATGTTTGAATTGTTGTATACCTAGGCCTTGCATAATCTCTAGGATAAAACCTAGGGTTTGTGCGGCCGGTCACGTAGCCGATTCCGGTACTGGATTCGGGCGTGACAGAGTGGTATCAGAGCAAACCATGTTCTAGGATCTTAGGATATAAGCTCAACGAGAGAGAGTGTGGGTTGATCCATATGTGGGGTAGATATTATGTCATGATTGTTTTGACCATCTGAGTGTTAGTTGTATACTAACAACGATTGGTGTAGGTTTTCTATGGCGCGAGGTAGTGGACGTGGACGTGTTAGGAGGCCCACAAGATTTGCGGATGGAGCAAATACTTAGGATCCTATTGAGCAGCATGAGAATGCTGGAGCCTTATCTGATAATGAGGAACATCCACAGGACCCAATGCCGAATCTGATGAACAACATTGGTGATGAGGAGCATCTCCATGAACCAGTGCCCAATCCTTTGAATAACACCCCGGAGACTGGAACTACTGAAACAGGAACACCGGGTGGATCTGGAGTTCAGCTTGGGGACCAGATGGGTTTTCCTCATCTATTACAAATTTTAGTGCAGCAGCAAGCTACTGCAAGAACTGATACACTAAGATTAATGGAAGCCCAACAGCAACAGCAGCAATTTATGCAACAGTTATTATTACAACGACAACAGCCAGAAGTCAGAATTCCTCAAGAACGGCCAATTACACTAATAGAATTCAAGAAGTATGCGCCACCAGTATTCAAGGAGACTTCTGATCCCATGGAGGCAGAGGGATGGCTTAAAGCTGTTGAGAAAGTTTTCCAAGTCTTGCAGTGTCCAGAAGAGTAGAAGGTTACATTCGCTACCTTTTTATTGCAAGATGAGGTAGCTGCTTGGTAGGAGCTGGAGCTTGGAAAACAAGGACCAAATGTTACACCTTTTACCTGGACAGATTTTAGAAAGGTTTTCTATGAGAGATATTTTCCTCAAAGTGTTCGGGTACAAAAATTTCGTGAATTTGATCGCTTGGAGCAAGGTACTTTAACTGTTTCTCAGTATGCCTCAAAGTTTGAGGAATTGTCGAGATATGCTCCATCACTCTTAGCTGATGAAGGGATCCGGGCCAGGAAATTTGAAAATGGACTTAGAAGTCGGATCCAGCATCAAGTGATTGCTTTTGAGCTACCAACTTATAAAGAGGTTGTTAATAAAGCATTAATTATAGAAAGGGGATTGGATGTGGCTCAAGCTGAAAGAGAAAAAGTATTAAAGAAGAGATCTAGAACAAGAGGGAATCAAGGCCAATCCTATAAAGGTAATGCAAAAACAAGGAAGCTTGACAATGTTACTTCAGATGACAAGACTCAACCAAAGAGTGATGTCAAGTGCTTTAAGTGTGGTGGTTCCTATTATAAGCGGGATTGCACGTGGCCAGATGAGTGGAAGTGCCATAACTGTGGTAAACCGGGATATAAGGCAGTTGTGTGTCCCTCTGGTCAGGGGACAGCACCAATTACCTCGTGGAAAACAGCAACTTGAAGGACAATAGAAATTAGTAACTCAGGGACGGGTTTATGCACTCACCCAGCAGGATGCTAATGCATCAAATTCTGTAGTGACATGTATGATCAAATTATTTTCCAGTAATGTTTATGTTCTTTTTGATACTGGCGCTACACACTCTTTCGTATATGTTAGATTGGTTAGGGAAAATAATGAGTTAACCCCGACATCTTTAGAATTTGAACTCTGTATTTCCACTCCTAGTGGGGATGTTTTTGTGGTTAATCAAATCTGCAAGAAATGTAGATTGAATATCGAAGGTAGAACAATGGAAGCCGATTTGATAGTCATGGATATGAAAGATTTCGATATAATTCTTGGAATGGATTGGCTGGCAGCAAACCATGCTTCCATCAACTGTTTTGAGAAAATTGTGAAATTTCAAATTCCTGATCAGTTAGAGTTCTATTTTAAGGGTAACAAGTTAACCCTTATGAGGAGGGTAATTTCGGCTTTTATTGCCAAGCGACTCCTCAGACAAGGTTGTGAAGGATTTCTGGCAACGGTAATAGATACTCGATAGCAGGAGCTTAAGCTGGAAGACATACCCATTGTGAAAGAATTTCCGGAGGTCTTTCCCGATGATCTGCCATGATTACCTCCTGATAGAGAGATTGAGTTCTCTATCGATCTTATACCAGGTATAGGTGCCATCTCCAAAGCTCCTTATAGAATGGCTCCGGCAGAATTAAAAGAACTTAAGGAGCAATTGCAAGAACTGTTGGATAAAGGATTTATTAGACCTAGCGTGCCTCCCTGGGGTGCTCCAGTCTTATTTGTAAAGAAGAAGGATGGAAGTTTTCTGCTTTGCATTGATTATCGAGAATTGAACAAAGTGACTATAAGGAACAAATATCCCTTACCAAGGATTGATGATCTATTTGATCAATTACAGGGAGCACGGGTATTCTTAAAAATTGATCTTCGTTCTGGTTATCATCAATTGAAGATAAAGACAGATGATGTACCAAAGACAGCTTTTAGAACCAGATATGGATACTATGAATTTTTGGTTCTACCTTTTGGTCTGACAAATGCACCTGCAGTTTTCATGGATCTCATGAACCGAGTGTTTAGACCATATCTGGATCAATTTGTAGTAGTATTTATTGATGATATACTGATATATTCAAAAAGTCTACAGGCACATGAGGAGCACTTAAAGATAGTATTACAAATACTCAAGGAGGAGAAATTATTTGCCAAGCTAAAAAAATATGACTTTTGGTTGGACAGAATTTCCTTCCTTGGCCATGTTATTTCTAAGGATGGTATTTCCGTGGATCCAAATAAAGTAGAAGCAGTAGTAGAGTGGGAGAGACCCACTAATGTGTCCGAAGTTCGTAGTTTCCTGGGAATGGCAGGATATTATCAAAGGTTTATTGAAGGATTTTCTCATATTGCTATACCCTTAACTCGCCTGACCCAGAAACGAACAAAATTTGAATGGACAGATGATTGTGAGCAGAGTTTTCAAAATTGAAGAAGCGGTTAATCACTGCCCCAGTATTGACTGTTCCTGCGGAGACAGGGGAGTTCTGCATATACAGTGATGCATCTCGAAAGGGTCTCGATTGTGTGCTAATGCAAAATGGAAAGGTGATAGCCTATGCTTCTAGACAGCTGAAATCATATGAGTCAAATTATCCCACTCATGACTTGGAGTTAGCAGCTGTAGTTTTTGCTTTAAAAATATGGAGACATTACCTGTATGGTAGTCGTTGTGAAATCTTTACAGATCATAAAAGTTTAAAATATATATTTACTTAGAAGGAATTGAACTTGAGACAGAGAAGATGGTTGGAACTATTAAAGGATTATGATCTGACTATCAACTACCATCCAGGAAAGGCAAATGTTGTAGCAGATACCCTGAGTAGGAAAACCCCGAGTAAGTTGGCAGCTTTAATTACTAATCAAAAGCACATCATAATGGATCTGGAAAGATCAGAGATCGAGGTACGAATTCATAATTCTGGGATGTAATTAGCAAATATTATGGTACAACCTATCCTGATTGACAAAATTAAATCAGCTCAGAAGGAAGATTTAGAGCTTTAGAAAATTAGAGAGACAGTTGAGTCTGGTGTGCAATCTGAATTTACTATATATGAAGATGGTACCTTGAGATTTGGTAACAGATTATGTGTTCCTAAACTTCCAGAATTAAAGAATGAAATTATGGAAGAAGCACATAGTTCAGTATATACGATGCATCCGGGTAGTGCAAAAATGTATTGAGATCTACGTGAAAACTTTTGGTGGTCTGGTATGAAGAAAGATATAGCTCAGTATGTGGCTCAATGTTTGGTGTGTCAACAGGTAAAAGCTGAGCATCAAAGACCTGCTGGACCATTGCAGTCTCTTGCGATTCCTCAGTAAAATGGGAGCACATTATCATGGACTTCGTGACAGGTTTACCCAAAACCCCTAAGGGAAATCATGCGATGTGGGTGATTGTGGATCGACTAACGAAGTCAGCTCATTTCTTATCTTTTCATATCGGACTCTCTCTGGAAAAATTAGCAAAATTGTACATAGAACAAATTGTGAGACTACATAGGATTCCAATTTCTATAGTATCGGATCGAGACAGTAGGTTTGTTTCACAATTTTGGAAGAGTCTTCATAAAGCATTGGGGACCAAATTAAGTTTTAGTACAGCTTTTCATCCCCAAACCGATGGACAGTCTGAGCGAACCATCCAGATTCTAGAAGATATGTTGAGAGCTTGTGTTATGGACTTGGGTGGTGCTTGGGACTGTCATCTATCGTTAATAGAATTTGCCTACAATAATAGTTATCAAGCCAGCATTCAGATGGCGCCTTTTGAGGCTTTATATGGTAGGAAGTGTAGATCTCCTATCTGCTGGGATGATGTAGGAGAAAGAAAATTGTTAGGTCCAGAAATAGTGCAACAAACAGTGGAGAAGGTACAAATGATCAGAGAACGTTTGTGTAATGCTCAAAGCCGATAGAAAAGTTATGCTGATAAAAGGCGAAGAGAGCTGGAATTCAATGTTGGTGATCATGTTTTTTTGAAAGTATCTCCCACAAAGGGTGTATGAGATTTGGTGTACGAGGAAAGTTGAGCCCGAGATTTGTGGGACCATTTGAGATTTTGGATAAGGTTGTTGGTGAGGTGGCCTACCGATTAGCGCTACCACCAGCTATATCTGGAGTGCACAACGTGTTTCATGTATCTATGTTACGGAAATATATTCCTGATCCTAATCATGCAATAGATTATCTGCCTTTGCAACTTCAAGAGGATTTGACCTATGAGGAGGTGCCTTTACGAATTGTCGACAGTAAGAAACAAGAATTGAGACACCGAATCATACCTTATGTGAAGGTGCACTGGAACAATCACAGTGAAAGAGAAGCTACATAGGAACTTGAAGCAGAAATACGAACAAGATATCCACAGTTTTTCGAAATACTAGGTACGTAAATTTCGAGGACGAAATTTTTTTTAACGGGGGGAGAATGTAAGCTATAGGCATGGGCTGAAGTCGGCAGACCTAGCCGACTTCAACCCAAATGAGAGAAAAAAAAAAAAACTGAAGAGAGGCGGAGACGGGGAGAAGACCGAAACAGGGGAGGGGAGATCTCCCTAGCCGGCCGGTGTTTTCACCGGAAAACTCGATGGGAGAGTCATGGGAGGTGTGGGAGGAGGTCGGCGTCGGATTCGTGGGGATTTGGGACTCGGTGGTAGGGTTTTAAACGGCGAGGGAACTCTCATATTTTTTCTTTAAAAATCCCTCACCGCCGCCCCTCGAGCCACCATCACGCTCTCTCTCCCTCTTCGACGAGCAACCGGAAGTTCCCCAACGCCGCCCGGTGAGTCCTTTCCTTTTATTTGCAATTTTTGAGAGGATTTTTGGTTGTTTTTTTTTTGGATTTTTCTGTTTCGTTTTGGGGCTGTTCTTCGCCGCCGCCATCGTCATCGCCACCGTCGCCGTCACCTGCCATCGCCGGACCGTGGAGCCCTTGCGGCAACCACCTCGTGGTTGACGGCAAGCGGGGGGGGAATGAGTTCGGTCGGGCATGACATGGGGAGGAGAAGCAGGGGTGGTTCGAGAGATTTAAAGAGAAGAGAAAGAAAAGAAAAGAAAAAAAAAAGGGGAGGTTTCTGTACAGCCAGAAAAAAAAATTAATAATAAAAAAAGAATATGATAAGAGGAGAGAGAAGGAGGAGAGAGAAAGAGGAGAGAGAAGGAAGGGAGAGAAGGAAGAGAGAGAAAATCAGGGATTTTATTTCAAGATTTGAAAAAAAAAATTGAGAATTTAGTTTTAATTAAAATTATTTATCTATGTAGAGAATCAGTACCGAGCGAGAAGGCGTCGCACCGATTTCGGGTACGGATTAGTACAGACGTGGATAGTTGATTTGTAAGGACTTCTAAACTTGATCACCCATAATATTAATATATTTTACATGACCTGATTTGATCCGAGCATATATTAAATATTTTTCATGCATGGTAGTTGTCGGATAACACGATTTGATTTCCGGGTTACGGAACGAGTTTGTTGTTAATGTTGTTTGTATTTGCCAAGTGATCTTGAAATGTGTTTGATCGTGATATCGATCGTTGGAAAGTGACATGATCTGACCATGTGAGAAGAAATGATAAAGTGTTAAGTGAACTGGTGTTTGGACTTGCCATGCCACGGTGGTACCGTGGTTTCTCAGTGTGCCCGTCACAGGCTGGAGTGTGATAATTTGTGTGCCCGTCACAGGCTGGAGTGTGACAATAGTGTGCCCGTCACAGGCTGGAGTGTGACAATAGTGTGCCCGTCACAGGCTGGAGTGTGACAATAGTGTGCCAGTCACAGGCTGGAGTGTGACCATGGCTAGTCCGGAACCCTAAAGATAATGGTTAAATAATGAAAAATTATGAAAGGAAAAATATATATATATAAAAAAAAATTTCAAAATTTTTGGTTAAACATGAAATCTGAATTGTTTGATTTCGTCACATGTTATGCTAATGTTTTGCTGTTTTCATATACATGTATATTATTATTGGTGATCATTTGGAACCCTTACTAGGCTATGTAGCTCACTCCCTATCATTTGTTTTCTTTCAGAGACTCAGGATACTTAAAGAGGATCTGGGCTGGGCGTGAGACGAAGCTTCATAATTGTTGAGCTAGTTAGTTAGTTAGTTTCGGTTACTGATGTTTGTGAGTCAGTAGACCAATTAATGACATCGATTTAAATACTGAATTGTACATTTGTTATTGGATTGTTTATATAATATTAATTTAACTCGGATATGTTTGAATTGTTATGTACCTAGGCCTTGCATAATCTCTAGGATAAAACCTAGGATTTGTGCGGCCGGTCACGTAGCCGATTCCGGTACTGGATTCGGAGCGTGACAGTCACATAGCTGGGCAGTCCAAAAGATCAAAAGAAATAAATTCATGAAAAGGAAGAGGAATACTATCATCCTCGGACCAGGACCAATCGATAGAATGTTGAGTAATATAGGAGGCAATTCAGTTTACAGTATAGTTTGCTTGTCGATAAATATGGCAGGTTGTAACTATCATACTGTTTTAGTGCTGGGTTGGTTGGCGAAGCTATCTATATATTAACCATTCCTAATCCACCCCTTAACAATTAGCATGAATATGTATATTTTTGTTATGTTAATCTGCTGATGCCGAGTGCCCACAATATATGGATGTGGATGTTGCCACACCTCGCTAAGCTAAAGCAAGTCCTATCCGAGAAGGTCATTTCATGTCACCATTTGTTTTTGTGGCCCGGAAGTCCTGATCAGCCCGAACAACTAACTACCTACCTTGTGAACTCGTGGTGGAGAAAAATGGGTAACGCTATGAATAAAAAGGCTTTTTGGCTGTCTTCGTCTCATATCTCCATTGTTTTTGTGTCACCAAATCAGCCTAAATCGGCATGGCAGACAAGTCAGCCTCATTACAACAATATTGTAACCTTATGTTGCCATCCTGTTGGCTTGATTCGAGGCTGATTCCCAGCGCGCATTAAAGTTATAAAACACATATCGAAGATAATATTTTAGTCACACTTTCCATTTTGTCTGAGCCTGGAAACTCCTTTTTTTATCACTTGTTGCAAAATATTACCCGTCGCCATTGCTGACCATGTAAATCTTTAAATAACTTTTAAGGTCATGCAATCAAATATATAAAAGACTACCAAAATATATTTAAAAAATTATCAAAGCATATTCATGAAATTTATCGTTGCAAGAGATTATTGAAACATGCTCAAGAAACTATCAAAGTATATTTCAAAAATCTATTAATTATATTATTTTCTATTAAAAAATTATGGAAACATATTTTTAGGACATTCATGAAATGTTTAAAATTATATAGTCACTTAGTAAGGAGTTTTTAAAGTATATATTTGAAATCTATTGCGGTATATTTTCATTTCTATAACTTTTATCATTACAAGTAATTATATAAAAATACTATTTTTTTAAAAAAAAAAATAGTCCTCATCAGCAAAACATGTTGAAAGAGAATTTTTACGCAACTCCGCTTTTTTTTTTTAAAAAAAAAATTTATTTATACAGCCATGAACTTCAGTTTAGTATAATTCCATCCCAGTAGTGAAGTTACCCTACGTACCTCGGACATCCATCCCCGAATCTTGAATGCTATTTTAGCCTATTAGCCTTGTTAAGTTGATATCGACCAAGAATTGGACAATAGGCTTCTAATTTATGTTTCAACTCCGAAGCATCTCCTCCAAGATGATTCTAGTGTGATCATGGTCCCCGACTCTTCTCTCCGGTATGATATATATTCTCAATCTCACATATATTTTATCTGTCATTACTTTCCTTTAGGAACCCAACTACCTCCTCTTTTAATGGATCGTAGCTATCCATCTAACCTCGAGTAACCATCAAATTTACTCCCTCCTCGAATTCCATTCACACGTGCCTCTAATGTTTTTAAGAGTTTCATAGAAGGAAAAATCTTTTAATACTACTTTTCATGAGTCACGACAGCCAAAAAAAAAAAATATAAATATATATATATATATATATATATATATATATATATATATATAATTCCGTATACAAAGAATCTTTCTTGACATTTTCATCCAATCTTTTTTGTTGTTTCTTTTTCCTTAAAAATATTTTTAACTGCTACATGGTGTGGGGGAGTGATCCCACGTTCGCTAAGTGGTCTTCTCTCCACCTGTCCAATTATGAAAATATTCTATAATGGAGTTGGTTAGGAGAGTTCTTCAAGGTACAAAAGAAATGGATTCTATTAGGGTGACAGTTGGAGAGAACGTGCGAGGATCAAAACCCCATCATTTGATAATTATATGGACCATGCATGGTTAAAAATCATGGCATGTGGCATGGGGATGCTCCAACAAAGTAGTGGCAAACAAGATGAGCACTCCAATGACTTTAATGATATCGAAGGCATGGTAAGATGATTTGAGGGTGCGGGAGGACATCATCCTTTGGCCTTCTCTTTCCTTTGTTCGCATAAAGAGAGAGAAGAGCAGGTACTTCTCTTTGTTCATGTACTGATTTCAGGGAGTTCCTTTTTGTTTCAGTGAGCTATATGGGTTCCCTTGCTTTTCTAATGTCTATCCCTTTGTATCTTGATGTAACCATCAGACTATGTAATTTTCTTTCATTTGCAATATAGCCTTCAGCACCTTTTCACCCCCCCCCCCCCCCCCCCCCC
This sequence comes from Areca catechu, assembly GCA_021397845.1. Taxonomy (NCBI): domain Eukaryota; kingdom Viridiplantae; phylum Streptophyta; class Magnoliopsida; order Arecales; family Arecaceae; genus Areca; species Areca catechu. The sequence continues at coordinate 38,640,634 of CM038040.1, forward strand.
CATAAAAAAGAAGAAGAAGAAGAAAGAGAAGAACAGAGCTAGCTCATTGTCTTTTGTTTTTTGGTATAGCTTTCCAACAAGCAAAGTCATAAATCCATCTTAAGCATTCAGATTTTTAACTTGTTTTGGAAATAGGACTCAAATTCGTCTCCAACTTCTATTTTACGATATCCAAGCCATGACAAGAAGTACAATTAGTAGTTCTGATAAGGTTTATATTCTTCGTCTGTAAAAGTTTTTTTTTTTTTTTTTGGGCTGAAACAGGAAGGCAAATGCCACCCAACTTCATCTGTAGAAGTTTCTTTAAATTTTCAAGTATAATGCTACAGTTAGGGCTGGCCACTCAATCCTCTTCCATTAAGATATAACAATGGTCCCGATTAATATCTTATAAAATATTGATTACCATACCATATGATGAATTGTTAGTGATTTAATCTCATGGAAATCAAGAACGGTTTATTGTATCTGACATTAGCTTAGTAATATAACTAAATCATTTCACATTATAATGGAAAGAAAACTATAAAAGCACCAAGTACTAGATCATCCATATGGCACTGTCCTAGTTGTGGTACAACACTGCTACATAAATTATGAATATTTTTGTCAATGACTGCTAGAACAGTTGATTGGTATCTCATTCCTAGAGGCATACCCCTAGCATGCCTAGGTTCAAATTCCCAATGTTTTGAAGAAAAATAAAAAATGTTAAGTACCGCCACCAATGCTTAAGCAATTAGTACAAACCCAGAATAGGCGACTCGTGAGGGCCTAGCAATTAACAAAGCACCAGCCACTTTGGATCGGGACCGAGGAACGCAATGCTTGTTAGCATTTGTTTTAAAAAAAACTAATTTATTATTATTATTTTTTTATTTTTATAGAAATCAATTTTAGTATATAAAAAATCTAGATACCCAAAAAGAAAAAAAAAATCATTTTTCATATTTGAAGATCGTCTCGCCTCTTTGATCCGTTGTTCGTACATAATTGGTGAGACACAGCTTTCACATTGTCACAAGGTCCGTAGATGTGACCGGACCCAGCCCGAACCTTTTCAAGTTTCAAAATCTCACATCATTAGATTCCTACATTCCAACAACCATCTTTAGTAGGTTTACGGTCATCCAAAAGATGAGTGATCAACCCTCCCCCGGTGCCTACGTCAGCCTCAAAAAAAAATGATTCTTCTGACTCAAAATCTAACGAAGCCAAATGTAAGCGAGATTTTATGGACGTCGCTATCAATTAGCTTGGTGCCCAATCTATTTACCCATAAAATAAAAAAATAAAAAAATAAAAAGGAAAGCACAGGGACGTCACCCAAAGCACCAAAACCTTGTTGGTTAACGCCTAACATCAACGGCCCTGCCAACATAAAAGTTTTTGTCCCATGTCCAAAGATTTTTTTTATAGAATAAAAAAAGAATAGGAAAGAATAAATTCCGATATAGCTCTCTCATCGAATCCTCAATCCATTAAACAATTATTCGATTCAGATCATAAATTTTTGCATATTCTCTTCACCAACCAATAAGTACATCAATCTAATCATACTAGAAGTATCAGCCACTTCATCTCCCAATCAATCACATATATCCGGAAAATCTAGAATTTAAGTGAATTATCCAAGAAATCATATCTCGAATTCATCATCCAAAAAAAAAAATAACTATATTTTTACCAACCATGCTATCACCGTAGTGATATCCGAAAAAATCTTTGATGCCCGAAACAAACCGAGTAGCATCACTCAAAATAGTGGTTCCCTTTCCTCTACAGGCTGAGAGGAACAGAACATTTTCTTCCAAGATCATACTTCCAGTTCTCCAGGTACTACCATATATTTATTTATTTGCTGTTGGCTTGGGACAGCAAACGTTGAAGCCGAGGATTTTGGATCCAAAGAAGCACACCCACACCCACGAAAAGTCGTCAAAAGTTCCCACCACACACAGGCAGCACTTCTTTAGCTGAATCCGTACACACAATCAATTCGTTCTTGAACAAAATTCCAGATGGGGAAAGCAAGTTTAGGTTAGAAATATTCAATAGCCCAACTAGTGGACAAATCCAGCCTTCCATGACAAGATGATCACGTTGAAGCAAGAGGGAGGGAAGGGTGGTGGTGGATGGGAGGACAATACGATCTCCAGTACCTACCAATACAAATAAATAGTGCTAGAAACAGCACGGTAAAATAGCAATTTAAGGCAAGAAAAAAAAAAAAAAGGAAATGAAAAGAAAAGGACAGCCCCATCACTCTTATTACCCCGATACTACCCAAATAACCAGCAATCTGCCGCTATCATCTCAGCTGTATCGCTGAGTGCCTATAGGCTTTAAGAAAGATAAAAAAATCAACGCAAAATTTGCACCATACCATGATGGTATGCTCTTAGAAAACCCGACTCCTGTGAGATTTTAGAGAACTTCTGATACCCAAATTCCAGAGAATTAATCTTCAGATACATAAGTTTTACCCTCATAGTACCTCCTTTCACTAGCTTCCTTCTTCTCATTCCTTTTCTGCACAAAGAGATTCTTTAATCAAAAAATTATATTTAAAAAAAGCCAAATATTCTCAGCTCCCTAATATAAAAAATCATCCTAATTGCAGGAGGCATCACAAAAAATATGCCTAAAGCCATGGAGTTGCAGCAAACCATCACAAGTATGACCGTGAATCTTTCCAAATTGGGAAAAAAAAAAAAAAAAGAAGCTACAATTGCAACGGAATTTTGTAACCAGTCTCTGACAAAAACCATGCACGGTCCATAAAAAGATGTCTGCAAGATATCAAGAGTAGGTTTTACTTGCGAACGGTTTGGATTGTGAATACAGTGTAATCCAAATGCACATATCCCAAACTCCAAATCAGCAGAAATAACAGCGTCTCTGGAGAATACTAATTGGCAGCAGCCCCAATCTAGAGCCGGACAAAATCAAATAACCAGATTTGACTCCCCGATCAAGGATGCATGAAAAACACAGGTAAGTGATAAACACCACACGCTCATTTGGATGTTAGTTAATCACTTTGAAAGACAATCACATTTCTACATGTTTATACAGGGATCATAATCCAGGACACATTATGACAGACAAAATACTTGCTGCCAGTCACAAATTAATTATTGTTAATATGGCATCAATAATAGCTGCCCACATAGAAGACAAATACTTAAGTGGTTGGCAACATATTTTAATAAAGCTAAAAGATTACATGATACATGAGGCAGCACTGGTTGCTATGTAGTCGAATCCCTCAAACAACTCATATTAAAGGTTCTCGATGCATCTCAAAAGACAGAATAACAAGAGAACAGACATAACTACTCTGGAGTTTGGACTACTGAAATTAACAGAATTAAATAGAACATTACCTGATATGCTTCATGATTTGAAACAATCCTCCTGATGATTGTGCTAGTAGTGATGTCTAAAGGGCTTTCTATTTGCTTATAGATGCCCATAGCTATTGGAACTGCATATGGGTTAGATTTCTCCTGAATAGTGATCCATAGACCGTAATCAACTGATCAGATTCTGATTATTCACATTCATATGACAATTATGCATGAAAATTTACCACAAATTACCTTCAGAAAATCCATATTTTCTGCAATTGTTCCATGAACAACCAAGGAGATATTGAAGGTAGTAATCTGGAAATAAAACAAGTTTGGATATGCTAGATTAGTCTTCCATGCTATCTGAGAAATATTTTCTTAGTCTCTAGCCAAAAGAATGAAGACAAGAACTAACATAGATAACATGAGAAGGCATGCAGCAGAATCTCGGTGAAAATTAAAAAAAAAATTATCTAACAATTATTTACTTCAGTTGATGAAACAATAATTCAAGAAAAATATCTTAAGATATTCCATAAACAAATTTATCTAAGGTGTCCACTAATATTTCTCCTTTTTGACAAGTTATGAATATGAGGTGCACCACAGACATTCGTTAGCAGCATTTTTTTAAAAAAAATTAAAAAAGGAAGAATGAGTTGTGACTGCACGGTTAAGTTGCCAAAGTAGCACAACAGATTCTTGATATAGCTGGTGCACATGACAAGGTCACGTGCTGTATGCTCAGCATTCCATTAAACCAAATTGGGTGAAGACTTCCCCATTACATAGCCCAGCACTGGCCAATGGGCTAATTAATCCTATGGGATCTGAACCTTCTCATTATTTTCGTTTTTGATCCACAAGTAAGGCTCTGCAAAAGGCCTGAAGAAATTGATAGTGAACGTAGTAAAATGGTAATTGGATTCACGGGTTTTGGTTATGGTTATCCCCATTTCACTGCAATGGTAAACTTTGTTTAAAATGGTAAGACAATACTTCCTCTAAAGAAAGAAAATGAAGAAGGTGTAAAATGACTCTTGGTGCATGCTGTTTCGTTCTTCTAGATTATTTCTTCAAAATAACAACATAAATAAACAGATCACATAGCCAGAAAATACACCAAATATAGGATGCACCAATTAGTAATTAGCTTGCTTGGACTGAAAAGGGTGGGATGCCATCACCCATGATTATATTTCAATAGACATTATCTGATAAATTCCTCAAAAAGAAAAACATGGCAGATGAGCACAGAAGAAAAGCAATAGCCAACATAATTAACATCAGTCCAAACCCAACAAATGAATATAGGATGCAATCTAGGTTTTTGAAGACCAAGATCTCAGTTTATAACAGCCAGGATTATTTTTGATTGAACAAAGGCCATTTGACTATTATATTTTTTTTATGTACTTAGGTATCACAAGATCTTGCCTGCTATATCTCAGCTAGGGTACCAAAATATTGGTCAAAATTGGAATGGCCCTTAATTTTTCAGTAATATCTTTATTTAGTAAATACGGACAATAAATAGTGAATAGTTATAAGATTTTTATAAATAATTACCTATAATTATAAAGGCAATTGTCATATAATTATGTGTATGGCAAGTTAAAATTAACATTAGATAATTAATCATATTCTTAAAAATAAATTAAAATATCTTTTGTGATAAGTATCATATAGCAATGTAATATTGAAAAATAATATTATGGTTGGTTTAACTTACAAAATCATAAAAAATGCTTTAAAATCATATGGAGATCAATTAATCTTTATGAATTTTAATTTTCAGTGAAGATTGATGTATATTGACTATTACGATATGTATGGCCTACATCACAATCTCTCCTTCATTTCCAGATATCTATTTACTATTTATTTAAATTATTTTGATTCATACAGTCAATTTGTCATATCAATATATATATATTTTTTCTTTTTAATTGTTCTCATGCAACGCTTCTATTCCTAACAAGAGATAAAAAACCATGGAATATTTAAACATGCGTTAAATATATTTATTCCTGTATTGTCATGTCAAGTTTTTATTTTTGAACATAGTAAAATATCACAATGTGCCTTGCCCCATCATGTATAAGATATCAGCTTACAGTTGACAGATCACAAAAATATTTGAAATATAGTTATTCTTCATGCGTTCAATAATGTTATGTCAAACATTTAATTTCTTTTATGATCTTGGTGCAAATTAAGTTATCATTCCCAAAAAAATCCAATTAAGAAATATTACTTTATGGTTTCATCTTGGCCAAGATATCAAGATACCGTGAATCTCAGTGATCTTGGCAAGATATCCATATAACACTAACCATAAAAAATACTGTGAAAATCAAACTAATTATTTCCATCTTGACTGATATTATGCAATAAAGTATCTGCCAATATTGTCAACATTTCAGTTATTATATATTAGCCAAGGAGGTTGCTTACATGGCAAAATATCCCAGATGATGCATTAATCTCATGTTGGGTAATAAATCAAGATATCATGGCATGCATCAACCAATACAATAAGGGCCAATATTTTAGATGCCTAGTATCAGTGGGTCCCAGCACTAATATAAGCCAAGATCTCAACTGAGATGAAATCCTTGGATGCAGTCAAGCTCAAGATGTACAAGAAGAAGAACAACAAAGAGAGTATCAGTATTACTCTCATCGAAATATTCCAACCTTGTTTAGTAATAAAACATAGAATTGTCATTAAATAGATCAAAATATAGCTGAAGATACAATCATGAAATCTTTTTTTCTGAAAACAAATTGTTGTTCTCAGAAAAAGTTAAGGATTCCGAAAGCATGATAACACTGCAAGATCCCTGCTGCCATTAGCAAAGCAGGTCATACAAGAAATGCAAAAAGTGAAAAAGAGGCAAGACATTGGGCTATCTGCTGAATGGCTCCATGAAGTACAGAACTTTTTGAATGAAACATTTTTAAAAAGTCACACTCAACCAGAGGTGACTCAAATGTTTGAAGGCAACAAGAAGCCCAATAATAATAATATTTTGTTTTGCCCATTTATGTACTCCTCATGGTCATGTATTGCTATTGATGCAATTTTTCTTAAAGTTCCTAGTAACATCTGTCAAGTATCCATGAAAAACTATGATGCTACTTTACATCCAGGTTTGATTGCTTTGTCATCCTAAATGTTAGAATATAAAACCAAAAAAAAAGTGTGTTGAAGATTAAAGCCTTAAGAGAATGTGAGAAACAATTAAAATAAATGGAAAATGAAACTCAACATCTGAGATCCGTTTGCATTCTGACACAATTGAAATGGAGTTTAGATATTAGAACCCAGATTTCGCAGTCAAATACTCTAACTGCATACAACAAGATGTGTCCACCGTACCAATGATACCAACTTGTCTTGGAAGACAAATAAAATGAGAGCTCCCAGCTTAATGCGCAAAGGAAGATATGCTTATTTCTTTCAAAAGAATACACTACTAAGAAATAGCAAATCCATGTATGCACATGACCAGGGTTCCCGGTACCGGTGGCCGGCCGGTACCGGTTCGGTATCGAACCGTACCGTGCCGACACATGGTACGGCGGGACGTACCGTTTTGGTTTTTTTTTTTTTTTTTTTTTAAGTTTAAGGTATTTATTTTAATTTTTAAGGACTTAGGATTTAGGGTTTATGGTTTATTTTTTAAGGATTTAGGCCGGTTTAGGATTTAGGCCGGTTTAGGATTTAGGGTTTAGGCCGGTTTAGGATTTAGGGTTTAGGCCGGTTTAGGATTTAGGATTTAGGATAGTGTACCGCTTTAGGATTTAGGACTAAATACTAATATTTAGGATTATTTTCAATTGAAATAAAAAATTAATAATTAAACTAAGATTATCAGCAATTAATGAAAGTAAAATGTGTCATAAACATATTACATACCAATGTCTAGAATCGGGTAGAGTGACGATGTCTATAAATATAGGGATCATGTATGTACTCCGTAGGAAAGTCGGCATGTCCCTTCTGCCAGGCAGCATGATACTTCTCTAAGCTCATCCCAGGAGGTATGCGTGACGGGTCATAACTAATCGCAGATCCCTCACTGATGTCCCAACTCTGAGAGCTGTCCAAAGACTGACGATATGGTAGTGCAGGTGCAGGAGGGAATCCAAATATACCAGCAACAAAATCAGATGCATAAGATGCTCCGGGATAATAACCACTGGATGCTGACATCTCGGATGCACCATATAGATCATATGGACCATAAGCTGCTGGTAGCTGCGGATAAGAGGATCCTGAATATGAGGATGATCCAGATACATCCAAGGATCCTACTTCACGTGCAAGATCTGCAGCTGTATCGTGTCCCGAACGACCACGCGGAGCCCATCGCCTATATGGAATCGTATCACCACGAGGTCTATCAGATGGTGCTCCATTATCTGTATCCTGCATGGCATGGTGAAACTGCGACTCCCCAGTGAATCGAATAGGACTAGGAGGCTGCGACTCCTGTCCTCCTGCCCCTTCCTGATCACTAGATCCTCCACTATCTGAAGCACTATCATCACTGTCTCTGGTATCTGAATCTGAGTGGACCGAGTGCTTCGATAGAGATGCAACTGCCTTTCATTTTCCTCTGTCTCCAGGTCTGCTAGATGGTGGGGACGAACGATGTGCCGTATTTGCTGGAGCCCTGTGAGGAATATGACTTGTTGCCCATTGTCCAGCATCCACCCCAGCCTCACTAGCTACAAAATTGGCTGATCGAGGAGGCGATCCTTGCTCATCAAGCTCTGGCTACTGCTGCTGCTGACCCATGACCCACCCAATCATTGGATCTTCATCCTCATCAATATATGAATTTGCAGTGGGATCAGGATATTTCAATTCTACTTCTTCCTAAATACATTTCAGCCTCAACCTTAAATTATAATGTACATACACAAGATCATTGAGGCGTTTCTGTTTCAGACGGTTCCTCTGTTTGGAGTGGATAAGACCAAATGTAGACCAGTTGCGCTCACATCCACCGGAGGACACCGTCTGGGAGAGGATCTTCACTGCAAGAACCTTCAAATTTTTAGCTGATCCACCAAAATGTACCCACCATTCAGCTACAAAAGACATTATATCATTTAGAATTTTAGATTTGGCAAAATAAAAAATTTGATACTAATATTCAATTAGACTTACTCCTTAGTAGTACCTACTAAGATTCATCTTTGATTTACTTCTGACCGCTACAGTGGATCCAAACGAATCTGTCCTCCCTAAAAAATTTCGTCTGCCACAAAAAAATTTGTTAGCTTGTTGAAATTAATGCTATTAAAAATCATTCAATAATTTCAAACTAACTTCTTCAAGGCACATAGCAGCGATATTTGGATCGGGCTCCATCTTATATATAACATTGTGCAGGGCAGACATAAGATCCTCATCCATGGCAATGTCCGATACGGAGTACTGAAATCTTGGATTTAGATAGTAAGCTGCACATATATTTTTAGAATCAGTCAAGCATACTTGTATGAATCTAATTGAAACTTAATTTTTAAGGACTTCATAAAATACTATGTACCTGCTAGATGCAAATCCGAACTCATTTGATAACTCCACCGTCCATCAATGATCCGGATATACTCATGTGCATGTGATGGATCTGCCTCCTGGATCTTTTCCTTTGCCCTTTGCATCATGAAATATAAGAAGCCCATCTGAGCATACCTTTCGGAGTCCACGGCATGAAGTACCTCATATAAAGGCTTGATAGCCTCCACTACCCTCTCAGCCCGCTGCCAGAATGTCTGTCTCGTCACCAAATTCTCCACATTGCTTCCCTCAGTATTTGCCCTGGCAAATCTGCTGTCCTGCCACTCTTGACTGACAAACATCTGACACAGCTTTGCTTTCTTCTAAAGAAGACTATCAAGTGCAATATAATTAGTTGCAAACCGTATGACCCCCGATCTCAATATTTCTTCCCTGTAAAGCTCCTCATCAATGATAAGACCCATGTATGGTTATATATAAATCTGGTGATAGACTGTGCTAGCTCAACAATCTTCTGCACCCTGCAAATTTTACCAATATCCATCAACATGAGGTCTATACAATATGCAGCACAAGGGGTCCAAAAAATATGCGACCGCTGCTCCATCAAGATCTGCCCTGCGGCCCTGTACTGTGATCCATTATCAGTGATGACCTGCACGACATTACGCTCTCTCACCTGATCACTCACCTCCTCCATCAATCTGAGGATATAACCGGCATCGTGCACCTGATCTGAAGCATCAATAGACTTCTGAAAAAAAGTCTTCCCATCACAATAAGTCAAGAAATTGATGATGCTCCGTCTAGTAGGACCAGTCCAACCATCACACATCACCGTCAATCCATACACGGGCCACTTGCTCTGATATGAGGATATCCATCCTTCTAGCTCCTCTTTATTGCTGTCCAGAAGATGACCATAGATATCCCTCAATGCTGGAGGATCTACACCTGACCAACAGCCTGTATAAATGAAATAGCAGATCGATAATATGGATTGTCTGTTGCATGGGCTAGGATATGACTGAAATGAAACCAGAAGGAGATGGCCCGCCACATATCCTTCTTCTTATCCTTCTTCAGCATTGTGTCAATCCTCTGTTGCTTTGAATCTTTACTGGAAAATGCATGTGGATCGACATCATGGATAGTGGCTCCCTCAGGAATATCCCTGGGCCTGGAAGACTTCCTCCTACTGCCAAATGCTCCCAACATGGATGCAATACGGCCGGTGCCTCTCCTGACGGGCTCTCTGACTGAGGTCCTAAACTGTCTCAGACTCTCCTGGAGCACTAGCAGAAGCGGATCCGGATCTTAACTCAAAAGCTGATGGCCCGAATCGCTGTCTATGCCTGGCTGCCTCCTCCTGCTGCCTCTGCTCATACAAGCTCGCCTGAATAGCAGTCTCCATCTGTGCCTCCTCATCAGAAGGAATAGATGCTTCCTCTGACTCCCTGGAGTATAAGAAGGTGGTTCTACGGCTCTGCGATCCACCTTTGCTGTTCTTTCCTTCTCAGCTTTAAAATCAGCAGTGTTTCTTCAGCAACTGACGAACCTCCTGTGGACACTATCGGCATGCAGATATATCAGGATAGCCGCCAGCCAAGTGCTGCTTCAACCTTGTTACCCCCCCACCTTTGAATTCGGTATTGCACCATTTACACCTCCAGTGATGCCGACCCGAGAGCATCTCTCCATGTGACCAACCAATATCCCGCTCCGGATCCTTTTTCCTCCTTGATGGATTCATACCTGAATATTTAAATTACAAATAAGGTCAATAATAATGTTTATTAATTAACAGTTAATTAACCTAATTTTTAAAATTTAATTTAATTTTTTTTATTTTTTAAATTAAAAAAAATTAAAAAATTAAAGAAAAATAAAAAAAAATTAAATTTTAGATTCATATAGGATTCCATCATACATGCTACATATATTTTTTTAAGAGCCTAGAAATGCATTAAAAGTCACTTTTTTTTTCAATTTAAGACCTACGGGCACTATTCATTAGATGCACAAAACTTGAATAAATCGACATGAAATTTATAGTGAGAGTATCTTACAAGCCCTAGATTAATAATTTATAATTACAGTTTTTTTTCTATTTATTTTTTTTTATTTTTTAATCCAAATTAATTTTTAATTATAAAAATTATATACTTAACAAAAAATTAAGATTTTAGTATCATTGTGTAGATCTATCCTAGATCTACCACATACTCTAAAATCATTGCCAACAAATAAAGTTTGACAGCATTTTTTCTTAATTTTCTAATTTGCACGGATTTTAATAAAATTTAACCCTACGAAAGACGAAAATACGGAAAAAGAAGGGTATACGGACCTTGATTCTACCTACCCCTTTGATTTTTGCATGTTGAATTGGGTTGAAATCGGCGGGGTGTATTTTTTTTCTTGGTTTTCCTTCCTTCGTGCGTCGCTGCAGAGAACACACAGAGAGCTCTTAAGCTCTCTGTGTCACTTTTCCTTAATTAAGGAAAGGCAGCAACGCCCCCCCTTTGGAAATCACATGGCTACACTTTAGCCATGTGACACAAAAAAACAAACCCCCCCCCCACCCTCTCCCATACCCGTACCGAGCCGAACCGACCAGTTCGGGCCCGTTTTGACCGGTTCGCAACGGTTAGGGCCCGGTACGGACCCGATTCATTTTTTTTTTCGGCGGCCGTGAGTTTTTTACCGTCGAACCGTACCGGCCGGCTGCCGGTCTGGTTCGGCACGCCCCGAACCGGCCGATTCGGCACGGTTCGGTGAACCCTGCACATGACCTATCAAAAGATTATTCCAGTGGATTCTGCCAATCTCCACAACCTTCATGGGCATCTTGGAAAGAGGCATGGGATAAATGGGATAAATAAGGACTGAACTACCAAAAGTCTCACTCAAGATAACAATCTCAGACAAAATACCCCAAATGAAGAGAACGAGCATTTGCGATGAGACTAAAGCCCACCCCTATAAATTAAGTTTGTAACAATGATCATCTGAAACTTGTCGTTACAAGATAAACTCTAGTCAACATTCTCTGTATACACTATGTTGTTTAAAAATTTTGATCGATGATGTTGCTTTAGTTCTTCCTTTCACTTCAAAGTCAATATGCATCAGTTCTCCATTTCTTTCATTCATTTCTAATTTTAAGGGAAGCAAAAATTTCCTCTTTGTAATTATATGCAAACTGGAAATAGGGAGAAATCAAACAAGTGTAAAAGCAACAATACACCAAAGAACATGTATCACACAAACACAACTAACCATGTCTTTTGAAACTTCCCAAGGGGCACCAATAATCACTTCATCTACATAACGACAGGCCAAAACACTCAAACTTCTTTCATGAAGATTCATAATTGGGCGATGGGCTCCTCGAGTAGCACTATCCATGAGACAAAAGACAAGTATTAGTTCATTAGAAAAATTATGTAATCAAGAAAAACTATAACTAGAATTGACAAGCCCAGTAAACCAACCAGGAACTTTGTAAAGGAATTCAAACACAAACACAGAGTCAGGGCACACATCATGATGTAAACAAAATGAGATTTTCTTTACCTAAAATGATTTTGGACTGGATGATTTGTACCAGATTGATAGACCATTGGCTATATCTGGGATGTATCCAAAATGAGTCCTCCCCATATCCAATGCAATTTTTTTAATGATAATAACCAGAAATATCCTGGATGTATTAAGCTGTGACTAAGGTTCATCATATCCAATATGTAAAATACAGACATGGCTACCATATGAAAGTATGCATGGTTCATAGAGAATAGGTAAGTTTTCCCCTCTTATGTTTCCTGAACATACATGCTGTAATATCCTGGCCCTTATGTTTCCTGAGCATTCATACTGTAATATCCTGGTCTAACTGGGACAAAGTGTATTATAATGTATGTTATAAAACAAACAAATCTTCGTGACCTCATGCCTGGCACAAAATCCAGCTTAGCTTTGGCTTGCTTCATTGGTAAAGGAGCCACGATAAAGCTATGCTTGGCTCCTCGAGGGACCTCAGGATCTCAGTGAAATCTCTTAAAGGAGCTGTCTTTGGCAGCTTAAGTTCAACTCGAAATTAAATGAGCTAGGTCAAGCCTCACTCAATTACAAATATGAGCAGAGCTTGAACTAAGCCTGGCATGCTTGAGCCAGCTTGTTTACACCCCTGATCATACATTACCATAACACAAAATTATGCTGTACATAGATCTTAGATGTGAAAGGCAAAGTGCTCAGTCATTGTATGATTTGTTAAATCAGTTGGTATGCTATCACTAGGTAAGAACTGAAATGGTGGAAGGTTTTATTTGGGCAATGAAGAGGACTCACTTGAGTGTTACATGCTTGTTTTCCTTAATTATCCATGGCGTTGGAAAAGAACAACACATAATCAGTTTGAGCATAGTTGATCTTGATGATTAATAATAATCACTAATAAGATTTATTATATGAACCATGCATAGAGCTATAAGAAAATGGAAGTTCTCCTTTCTCATAAAACAGGACTTAAGAGAAGGAAAAAAAAGACTGTTGAGTAGCATATTATCGCTAGCCAAGCTTCATGGAGGCACGCAATGCATGAGTTTGGAGAGTACTAGTAAGGATAACATGGTTATTCGAACAAGTGAGAAAAGAAATCTAGCATATAACCTGATTGTCTGATCGGTATGTATCCCCACAAGCAAGAAATCTCCAAGTCCCCGAGCAATCCGCAATGTCTACACAAAAAATGATATGAACTAATTAAAAATCACTCAAAAAAAAAAAAAAAAAAAAAAAAAAAGAAGCTTACCTGAATTTAGTAACAATGATAGACATGTAAGCAGTATGAAGAAAGCAAGCACACACGCATGCATGCACAAGGTCGGCTGCTAAGCAAAGGGTTGACTACATTTGAACATATAATGGCAAGGAGCTTTGCTTTAATGACAAGGAAATGCACTCAACCACATGGATCAGAAGATGGATTAAAACAAGCAATGCAACCAAATTTTCCAATAAAAAAAGAGGAGGGGGATTGAACCAGACCATCAGGTGAAACTAATCTAGTAAGTAAAAATATATGAACTGGATAAATGCAAGAAATAACAGCAAACTGGAACCCAATTCTACAAGAAAATTTAGAACAAATCCATTGTCAACACTAAACTGGACTAATAGCTTTTTCTGCACAGGAGGAAACATTAAATTGATAAGATACAAAGAAGAAAAGCACCATATAGAAGGAAATACAACCTATTGACATGTTACATTATCCTACATTAGGAAACTTATTACAATAGGGCATATAGGAAAGCTGGAGATTCAGTAAGTGGAGCAAAATATTCCAAGGGAACTTTTCACAGTTCTAAATGATGAAAAAGCACTCAAAGTGCACCCAAAAGATGAATGGCAGAAGTAGATAATTACATGGTGACATGAAAATGCATTTGAGATGGGGACAAATATGATACTGATGTTAAAAACTATTATTTTGTTCAGCCAACATAAAAAGTAGCAACATGCAGTCATATAAAGGGGCCTTAAGAACAGCCCAAACTGGGACTAGAGAGATGAAATTTAAGAATGTGTAGCAGAAGCTAAAAGCAGGCATGATAAGGGTATGGGATTGTGGTCAAAGGATCTGCTATGAGCATTGGTTACTGAAAAATCTGAATAAAGCAGTAAGGACCACTGACACAATTCTTAAGAAAGCTTATGTGGGCTTATGTGAAATGCATCCAGTTAAACACCAAACATCAGAAACTATAGTTGATGGTGGAAAGGATTTTTTTTTTTTTTAAAAAAAAGGTGATAGAAAGAACACAAAAAAAAGTGAATACCTCTACATGTCCTGCATGGAACAGATCAAATGCACCATCAATGTAAACTATTCGAGCATCTGGACCAGGCCCCTGCATGAGCAAAAAGTATTCATAGGCTGAACAATTAGGGTATATTCAAGTTGAATTTACTCACATGATCAGAAACAAATAAAACAGCACCATGGCAATCAATTTCTGAGAAATCACCAAAGCTATTAATTTATTGGGGAAAAAAAGATATCCTTATTCTTAAATTATATTTCCTACAGGTTTCTAGGTATTTGCAGACTAGGCAAAAAAATAACACAGTTTGTTACGTCATACAACATTTTGTAATTTCTTCAAGTTTAGTTATTTTTCGCTTCACCACATGTTTCATAGTATTCCTTGTTCCTTCATCTCCAAAATTTCCAACATTTTCCTAAATCTTCATCATGTTTGTTTTTTCTATTATTACTAAACAAATGAATAGTCTTCTTAACCATGTATTTATGCTCAAGAACACTACTTACAATACTCCCATGATACAGCACGAAAAAGAAACACAAGCAGACACATCAATACATGGTAAAAATGCAAGAAGAAACTCAATTATAATTGCCGCAAGAATTTATAAGAGCAGCATTACAATCTTGCCTGTGCCTGCTTTGGTTAAATTTGAACCTTTATCATAAATGAATCATGTCCTAGCTTAAAAGAAAAATATATACAAGAAAGATCTAAAAGAAACTAGATTTTGTCGACAAAAGTGAAGAGCTCAGCCACTTGGGCCACCTGTCACATGTACACTTCAGGCATGCAAATTTTAACAGCAACGAAAACTGAACAGAAATGAGGAAGGTTTTCTTCTAGCAACCAAAAAAATTCGGTCAAACAAGTTCATTTACAGACATACATATCTTATGTTCCATTTAAAATTTTTCTAGGCATTTCTGGATTGAAAAAACAAACATAACAAACTATAGGGGAACCTAGAAAAGGAATGGCAAGATCTTTAAGGAGTAATAGAATTATTCTCTTAGTATATAAAAGTTGTCGACTCCAGTTTGGAAGATAACTATCTTAGTCCAATAGGAAAATAGAATCTAGGTTCCATTGTTGTGTTTCATTCCCAATATAAAACAAAGAAAATTAATCAGTCACCAAAGAAAATTTTCGAAATCCAAATGTGTAATTTTACTGATTTTTCATGCATTAAGCATCCTAAAAGTTTTAACAAATTCACTAATCGAAACTTGCTATTTTTGGGTGAAGATGAAGGTTTTCTTGTTTTCTTGAAAGGCCTTCCAGAAAATAAGAACTCCTAATCAATAAACAGATTTCATCTATGGTCTAAAATTGCATAAAGATCTTGTTGAGGTACTTGTCACATATCTATTTGCCTTCTTTTTTTTTCTTTTTTTTTTTTTGATTGGCTTTGTTGAAAGTAATTTTGCTTGGGCCAAGGATATGAAGCCAAGATAACAAGTCCAGCCGGTCCTCGTTGCATGCCCTCCAATCATCAAACAGGACCATTGATTCGCCAATAATTTTTTCAATTTCAACATTACTACATTTATAAGCCAGAGCTCTTCAAGCAACTAAAGCATGCAGAAATGATTAAGTCATGCAATCAATCCGACCAAGGATCATCTAGGCCGATCAAGGGTCATCCAAGCCGACCCAAACTCTTCAAGCAATTAAAGCATGCAGAAATGACTAAGCCATGCAATCAATCCGACCGAGGGTCATCTAGACCAAGCAAGGGTCATCCAGGCCGACCCGAGCTCTTCAAGTAATTAAAGCATGCAGAAATGACTAAATCATGCAATCAATCCAGTCGAGGGTCATCCAGGCCAACCTAAACTCTTCTGGCCGACCTCTCCATGCAGAGTTGCCTAAGGCACCCAGTCAAGCCGAGGACTCCTCTTCAAGCCGACCAAGCGCCTTTAAACAACACTCCCTTGTCACCTAAGGGTTAACCGACACTCATCTCCATACCAAGACTGCCTAACAAGTCACACCAGCTCTCATGACTTCTAGTCACTATCATATTTTTGTATTTAAGAAAAACACAATAACAATCCATGCCACCAACAGGAAAAGCATGGCAGAACTCCACAAAACGACAAAGTCTCCATAAGAAACTCCTCAAAAAGCACATTTAAGAGGACAAGGCCTCCATTAATAGGGGGTGACATCTCCTACAAGTGGAAAGACCCCTGACAGCCTGCATGCCCTGTCACCTTTCACCAGATCCTTTGAAATCTCTGACATTCTAATAATGCCCTTGTCTTCAACCTATGAAAAGGGATTTCCTAGCAAGCCCCCAAAGGTATGCAAACCCTCTACCTGTGCTCCTCAATACTATTGACCTGATTACTGACTTAAGCATCGGAGTACCTGCACCAGGACCACCATCGACGAAGCTTTTTTGCAGGTACTATCTTCCAGAGAGTCACTTGCACCATCTATTCCGGCACCTTCTTTAGCTTCTTCGATGCTCGACCATTTTAAGTACCAATAGATAAAGGAAGGGCCTAAATAATATTAAAGAGCGCAAAACAAAGACAAAATGTTGCATCTTGCTGCAGCAGCACCGCCACCTCTCGGCTAGTGGAGAGTCAAGCCAACAGCCTGGTCCTGTCATCACTAACAGGAACATCTGTAGCCGGTGGAAGTTAGCGTGGAGCCATTCAACCTCCTCCAGCAAGCTTCGAACTTAACAATGGCTGTTCAAACTTTTCAGGCCACTTTCACATTACTCCCTATAGTGCAACCTTCTCCTGTGGTTCCGTTGCCTGACCTGGTGCTACAGGCACCACCACCATCACCGAAACAATCATAGGCTCAAGTTGGAATAGCAAGCACCATCACTGGGGAGTGTTACAGTGAAAACCCCGGTAGTAAACAGAGAACAATGCTAGGGGAAGGACCTCTCTAGCCGTACATAGTACTCCCATCCATACGCAGACTCCTTCGCTAGGAGGGTTACTGCGGTATAAAATGAGGGAGACTGTGATAAAAATCAGGAGGAAGGCACCTGTAGTCCCACAACAACCTCAGACAAAAAGAGAACATGTAAGTAAACTTTTATTATTATTAGAAGTACCCAAGAGCTACAAAATGATCATCACCAAAGGCCAGCGACGATGCCATAGAAAAAAGAAGACGAAGAAAGAAGAAGAAGAGAAGAAGAAAGAAAAAGCGAGAAGGTAAGAGGGAGGCGGCATCTCTCTGGCTCCTCGTCACTTCCAGTAGGGATCATTTGCATAAGAAATGAAGAAAGGGTGAAGTGGCATACTCTTGTCACTTCTAGTACCATCTAAATAAAAGTTTTGGAGACTTCCTCACCCCCACCTCCGCCTCCATCTCCGTCCACCTCTCCAAATGGTACTTTCGTCCACCCTTGTAACCGTCTGTCTCTACCTCCTCTCCATCGACGGAAGCTGGCCAGGAGCCCTCCATCTCTGCCTCATCTCCTCTTCGTGGGAAGTCATGGAAAGCCACCAGCCAACCTTTTCCATTGCCAGTGCCATCGTCAAGGCAATACTCTTGAGTGAGGAAGAGTGAAGGCCTCCTCCAGCTCGGCTCCGACTGGATCGGCAACCGCAAGGGGGGAGAAAATCGACCAATCCTTGAAAGCTTTAGATCCTGAGAGCTAGGGTGGACCAAATAATTGAGAGCGAACGAATCATGAAAAATCAAACTCCTTCGCTGGTGTGATGCATCATCGGAACCATTGGAGCCGATCCACCAAGCTCCACAAAGTGTCAGTCCCCTGTCTACTTCATTCCTAACACCAACATCCCCATCAAGAAGCACAGAGTACCGTGATTGGACCCCATACGGCGATTAACACTATGCCATCAAGAGAGAGTTCCCAGCATCTTGCCCAGTGTGCATTAAGGGCTTCTTTTCGGCATGCGCCACTCAGGAGCTCGTGTGCACCCCTTGCTTTCGTATCTTCCATCGACGACATATCGCAGGGTGGCTCAAAAGCATATACCCACTGTGTTACTTCGAAATTTAAGGAATTTGTAATACTTCTTGTGTCAAAACTTGAAGTATCTCATCAGAGAATATCGTGGGAAAGCTGCTAGAAGCCCTCAGCCTCCATCTCCTCCCTGCGAGAAGGCCGCCAATCCATCTCCTTTCCACCCATGGCAAGTCCACCAGCCTCGGCCTCTTCTTCGATCGGATCACCAACCGTAGGAAAACTCCCATGGCTTGGCCTTCCTCCAGTCTGATCGGCGCCCACAAGAAATTGACCATCCCGGCCTTCTCCCCTCCGGTCGAATCGACGCCCACAAGACCCTACCTCAAACCCGGCTATGGTTGGGTCGGTAACCAGGAGATCGCCTCATCTCTCCCCCAGTCCGGATGGCACCCGGGGAAGACCCCACCTCAACCTCTTCTCCGCTTGGATCAGCAATAGCAAGGCCCCTCAGGCTCAGCTCTGCTCGAAGCCCACGAGGATCTCCGCTCGGACCGACGACCACGAGACACAACCTCAGGCTCGGCTCGCCTCGGCTTCTCCAACAGTCGGATCAACAATCACAAGAGAAGCTTTTGCCTCGGTTAGCTTTGCTCGGATTGGCACCAAGCGACAGCAAGGCCCCTTAGCCATTTCTCTGCTTGGACCGACGACCACAAGGCCCCGCCTCTAGCTTGGATTGATCTCGACCTCTTCTCCGCTCGGAACGACAAACACAAGATCTTGCCTCGACCTCTTCGATCGGTGGCTGCCATACCTCCTCAGCCTCTCCCTTGGCTGGATCGACAACTATTGCAGCCTCGATCAGTTAGAAAACAAAGGTGAAAATGGATGAAGGGGAGAGGCTAGATCATTCGAGAAGTTGACGGAAGTGGGGGCAAGGTCTGCGTTGTGTAAGCCAGTGGCACGATCATGCCAAAATTAAGGGAGAAAGAGCACTGGAATTTACAGTAATCACCATCAGTGATTATAAATATTCCATACACCATGAAGTGTTGGGCTATTATTGGCACTAGTTTGAGTTGATGTTCCAGATGGTGACTCCAATCCATTTGCCAACCCTCTCTGCGATCTTTCACAACAGCCCGATGCACAACCCATCATTTGAAGATTAGCTCCAACCAATGCACATGCAGTAGCCGAATACAAGCCGTCAAGACTGAGCCTCCAAGTTCAAGCCCAAGATGGAGGCCAATCTTCTAAAGCTGACCACCCAAAGGTCTGCAGACTTATGAAGCCACGGAAAGCCAATCCATAGCCAAAGTAATAAAAGTCTTCACTGGAAGACAACTCGACTATGAATCCCGAAGCATGATGGGACTTTACCATCCAGACCATAGAATTCCTCCCATCCATGAGTAACATGACTCCTCATTTTTTAATGAAAAAATTATGATTAGACTACGTATATTCCTACTAACCAGCAAGAAATTGAAGAAGTTTCAAAGCTCCAAGACCACAATGCTCACGGCATCGGACACCGTTGATTAGTCGAGCCTCAACGACCCCTCAGTGGTCCACGAAATGGAAGGCCATAATGCCCACGACTCCAAAGGACTGATCCTGAATCGATCAGAGTCCTAAAGGCACCTCAATGTCCATGGCTTCAAAGGACCGACTCGCAATTAGCCAGAATTCCAAGACGATCGGTACTCACTGACTCCAAATGACCACCTCGCAATCAGTTAAAAGTCCCAAGACAACCAATGCCCACTGGCTCCAAATGACCAACTCGCGATCGGTCAGAGTTCCAAGACGACCAGTGCCTACTAGCTCCAAATGACCGACTCGTGATCGGTTAGAGCCCTAAGACAATCAGTGCCCACTGGTTTCAAATGACCGAATCGCGATCAATTTGAGCCCCAAGATGATCAACACCCACAACTCTAAAAGGATATATTCCAGATTGGTCAGTCCTAAAGGCGCCTCAATGTCCATAACTCCAAAGGGCTAACTCGTGATCGATCAGAGCCTCAATGATCCCTAGCGGCCTGCAAAATAGAAGACGATCAGCATCCATGGCTCCAAGTGACCTTAGATTGGTCAAAGCCCCGAGGTCACTTAGTGTCCACAACTCCAAGTGGCCTTTGATCAGACAGAGCCCTAACAGCCTCATAACGGCCCGCAAAATCTAAGACCTCTCAGCAGCTTACGGATCCAAATGATCTCCAATCGGCCAAAGCCTCAACGATCTCTGATCGGTCCATTGAAGGAGCCTTTGATCATCCTAGCTCCATATCTTTAGCATCCCCTGAGTGCGTACTCTCATAGCTCGACCAAACCTCGAACTAAAAAATAGAAGGTATCTATTAAGGATAATTTTGTTTGGACCAAAGATATGAAGCCAAGATAACAAGTCCAATCGGTCCTCGTTGCATGCCCTCTAATCATCAGACAGAACCATTGATTCGCCAACAATTTTTTCAATTCCAACATTTCTATATTTATGGGCTAGAGCTCTTCAAGCAACTAAAGCATGCAGAAATGACTAAGTCATGTAGTCAATCTGATCGAGGGTCATCCAGCCCGACCTAAGCTCAAGCAACTAAAGCATGAAAAAATGACTAAGTTAGGCAATCAATCTGACCAAGAGTCATTCAAGCCAATCCAAGCTCTTTAAGCAACTAAAGCATGCATAAATGACTAAGTCATGCAGTCAATCTAGCCAGGGGTCATCCAAGCCAACCCAGGCTCTTTTGGCCGACCTCTCCATGCAGAGTTGCCTATAGCACCCAGTCAGGCTGCGGACTCCTCTTCAGACCGACCAAGCCCCTTTAAGGGGCACTCTCTTAGTCATTTAAGGATTAACTGACGCTCATCTCCACATCAAGACTCCTAATAAGTCACACCACCTCTCCTGACTTCTAGTCTCTGTCATATCTTTGCATTTAAGAGGAGCATAATAACTAAGGATAGCAATTTTTACCAACCCGAAGGGTACCCAACCCGAATGGAACGGGTTTTACCCGATCCATTTAATTTAGGGACGGGTATGGTTTTACATACAAAACCCAAGATGAGTTCGGGTCGGGCACAGAATGATATGCCCTACCCCGAACCTAGCCCATTTATATAAATAACTCCCCATCCCCAAGTCCCCAATTCCTTATTTCCTTTAGACTCTTCCCTAAAGCTTCGAGCCATTTTTCCCCGAAGCTTCAACCCACTCCAATGGCCCGGCAGCTCAACCACTTCTCCACCGGCTCCATGTCTCTAGCTCCCATCCCTCATCTCTTCCCGTTTGGCCATCCCCGACCAAATCTCCAGCACCATCCTTCCGTTCAAAGCCCAGAAGCTTGCACACAATGCCGGAGCGAGATTTCCTTCCTCTGCAGGTTGCTTCCAACTTCTCTTCCTTCCTTTGTTTGACTCCATCTTCTTCACTTTATGCCGGGTAAAGCATTTTACAATTCTCGGGAATAAAAAAACCCTAACCCTAGAAAAGTTTAAAGGTCCATTAATGGCGACGAATGTAAGCTCTTTGGCACGGATGCTAAGCGAGTACAAGGAGGGGGAGGGAAAGATGGATTTGGTCACCAGGGACCTCAACAGCGGCGCGATGCTAGGATCCACAGGGGAGCTAGATCTCGAGTGCTAGATTCCGACCAGCTGGGAGTGGTGACTTGATCTATTGGTACAACTCTTATTTGTTGAATCTTCTAGTTTTTCTTCGAATTCATCCGTCTGTTTGAACTTAATGGATATGATTTCTTACAATTTTCTTTTTAGAAGAAGAAATCAAAAATTTTTGTTTTCTTTGATTTTTTATATGAAAGTTTATATTTTTCCAAGAAGGATTTCAATTTCTTTTGGTTTGCTCAAATTCTGGGAGAGATTTTTCTTTTATAAATTTGGAAAGGTAAACAAAATCTCACTCTCCTTTCTTTCAAATTTCCAAACTATAGATTTCTACCATGATTATTTAATCATTCTTCTATTACATGGATATTTTATTTTTGTTTCTTCATAGATGGTCTATAATAGAAGTGTATAAGAGAATGAAGGTTAAAAGGCCTTCTTTCAGATCTCCTTTTGTTGTGCATCCCTCTCCCAAATGGGTATACCCGATCCGACCCGATCTGACCCAACCCAATCCAAACGGGTATACCTGACCAACATGACCCAATCATTTTGTTTTACCCGACCCGACCTCACCCGAGATAGGTATGGGGCAAGTATGGATATGGGAATTTTCTTCGCAGGGCAAGCATGGGTTTTGGATGACCTGACTCAAATCTATGGATATGGAGATTTTCTTTACGGGTAGGTATGGGTTTTGGATGACCCGACCCAAATCCGACTCGTTGCCATCCTTAACAGTAACAATCCATGCCAACAACAGGAAAAGCATGGCAAAACCCTACAAAACAACAAAGTTTCCATCAGAAACTCTCCAAAAAGCATGCTTAAGAGGACAAGGCCTCCATTAGTAAGGAGGGACATCTCCTGCAAGTGGAAAGATCCCTGACAGCTCGCATGCCCTGTCACCTTTGAGATCTCTGACATTCCAATAATGCCCTTATCTTCTACATATGAAAAGGGGGCTTCATGCAAGCCTCCCAAGGTATGTAACTTTTTTTACCTGTGCTCCTTAATACTGTTGGCTTGATTACTGACTTGAACGTCGGAGTGCCTGTGCCAGGACTATCCACGGTGGGGCTTTTTTACAAGTACTGCCCTCTAGAGAGTCGCCTGCACCATCTACTCCAATACCTTCTCCAGCTTCTCTGGTGCTCGACCATTTTTAGCACAAACAAGCTTTATTGGCTTTGTTATAGAAATTAGTTATCTAATCTCTAAGAGGAAACAAATCAAATTTAAGAAATTCAGTACTGCAGGAAAAAAGGAGCATATGTTGCTTGTTCTGTTTTTGGCAAACCAAAATGGATTGCAGACTAGTTACTTCATCTAAAGAAGCTGATAATTTAACAAAAAGAATATTGATACCAGTAAGGAATCTACCCATTAAAATCATTATACAAAACCCTAACTTGATTTTAACTTAAGGCTGGGAAGTAGGTCACCTTGGCCCACCTCAACCCAGTGGCCCTAGATCTTAGATTTGACCTCAGATTTGGCCCATCTATGTCCACTATAGGACATGTCAAGTTTAATTTTTAGGCACATGTGTTGAATATCAATCTTCTAGGCCAGCATAAACCTTCGAAGTATGTTTAGTCATGACAGTTAGATACAATCGGGTAGAAACCCTATTTAGTTCAAAAATCAGGTCTAGATTCAAGGCCCATTACTGAATCATGGTCCAGCTAACCTGTGTCTGGTTTCAATCTGAATTAAATCCAGGATCACCAGAACTAATATTGGGTCATAGTCCTTAGTTTCAAATTGAAAACAGATGCACTAAAATCGAGAAAAGGGTGGGCAAGAAGAATAACCAACCTATTATCAGCAAGGTTTACTGCCCAACAAGGACATGAGTTAAACACCCGTAATCCCCATGACAACCTCCAAGTACTGCTGTCAAGGTTTGAGGTCTTTTGATGATGATCAGCCATTCGCTTAAGGCATAAAAAAATTTGCAGGTGGATGTTAGGATAAGGAGTCAGTAAAAGATACTTCTACATTTTATGTAGCAAGAGTTGTAGCGAGCCTAGAAACAGCAAATGGTAGGATATACAAGGATTGGAAATAACATTCTTTTTAGATGATTTTAAGGAGATATAAGGCGTAAGGGGTAAAGTTCAAGACTAAACCTGGAAATGAAATATCCAGGTGACAGTTGGTTGACCACGATTATTTTGAATTTCTATGATGGTGCCACTATGTTATCAACTTTCAAGGCACAAGTTTTTACATATTCCAATCTATCAACCTTATTTCAATTACTCATAATACCTTAAAAGGAAAAAAAGGTATAAGGAAAAGGTGGAGTAAACATTATGTTGAAACTATTAGAATTGATATTTGTAACAAAGATAATGGCATCTACCATTTGTCTTGGAAAAGACTGCTATACTACAATAACCAAGAGAATGTTTGCTCGTATTTTTTGATGCATCCCTGCTGCTAAATAAGCCCAGACGTGAAGATCTTTTTTCTTTAAATTTTCATTTAGCACTTAAAAATGCATGAAAACCTGTGCAACAGAGGTAACGTGGAGAACATTTCAAAGCATGGGGATTTGATGCTGAACTTTTAATGACCATGATGATGTTTGTGGTAATCTTTTTTGTTGAAAGATGAGGGCAGTGACTACCCATTCTCTAACATGAACAGCTAAGAAAAATAACCAAGGTTGAAAAATAAAAGTTATATCAAAGTCATGTTCAATTGTGTATTACTCTTAAAATGGCCAGGACAGCTTTGATAACACAATAAGCAATTTTATCAAAATTGATATGCCAACTCAATGAGCAGAGTTATCAAAGCATGTGTTTCATATGTTGGAATCCGTTTACACAGAAAATTTGGAAATGGATGGATTTGCTTCAGTAAAATAGGGTAACACCAGGATATTCCTGTAAGACAAAAGTATGTCACAGAGACCACAGGTGAACCCCAAATGCTAAAAAAAGGATAGCGCCTGAAAGCTTCATCTGGTATTTAACCTATGATGCACATGCATTTAAGAAAATGTATACAGCAACTCCTGCCCTACTGAAGGCGAAGGCATTTAACTCCTGCATTTGCCAGTCACCTCTGGAGTACTGAATCTCATTTCCTAATTAGCAATTCCAATTATTAGTATTTAAGGATACAAGTTTTAATGATTGTAATAAGGAGCTTCCAAAAACAAACAACAAGAGAATGGTATTTTGCCTACCAAATGTCTCTGCTTAATCATGACCAGTACCAGATGTGATGGCATGTCAGATCATGTCAGGTTTAATTGACAGGTTTAATTTACAACAGAAAACAGTGTAAAGGGGCTTAACAACTTTATACACAGTTTTACATGGAGTACTGAAGTGTTAGCTTACTCACTTCTCTTGTTCAAGTGGCTATTTTATCACAACACTTCTATGGCAAGCAGTCCAGTTTTAACTCCATAAAAAAAGTAACTTCCTAAACCATTACAGTAAACCTACAAATACTTTGCCACAAGATCTACTGAATCATTAGAAGGAAAAAGAATAGACATGAACAAACTTCCTGAAGAAAGGCTCCTAGTTTCCATCAACATATCATACTTCCAGTGGACAAGAAATAGATTCTTTGTATGCTTTTCATCAGTTTAGCAAAATTTGGATGAGAGTTTAGTGAGTATACCTTCCCATTTGAAAATTGCACTATTCGTCGAGATGTTGGCAAAAAATGATATATCCGAGTTCCACCACCAGATCCACCATCATCAACTTTTTGGTTGTGTCCATGACTGAACTGCCTTTGTAAAGAAGAATGATTATGACTATCACTGCTTGATCTCTCCCTCACACAAAGAAGCATACGACCTGTTCATAAAATATGTTAACACGCAACTTTGAAATTGCATACATAAATTTATCAAAATTTACATGAAAATTTTCCTACCTATCTTTGTGATGTACTTGGTCTATTGCAATATCAATAAACTTAACTGACCAGAGTTGGTGCAATAGCACACAAGCAAAATCCATCACTTTAATTTTCTATATTACAAAGCAATCTTAGACATGTAACAGGATCATTCTTGAGGCCATCAACTTTCAAGGTCATGAAAAACGGTATACATACAACTAATCCTTCAATGGACAGTGTTCATATTTAATCTCCATATAAAACACATGCAGCTTATCTGCATTATGTATTCAAGATTTTCATTTAACATCATAACAGGTCACCACATGGATCAAATTCTCATATGAATATCAGCAAGCAATTTACAGAAACACTCATGAAAGGCAAAGTGCGCTCGGTCTAGTGGTTGTACCCCTCCTCTATATAGCAGGAGAGGAGGTTCTGGATTTGGATCTTGTTGTTGTTGTTTCGCAAGTATCAGACCTAGTAAATTCCGTTTGGTGGTAATCCCATCTGCACCATTATTCTAAAAATAAAATTTTAAAGAGAATATTATATGTGTGTGTGCGCGCGCGCTTATAACAAGGTCATACCAATTTGATTTAAATGGACCAATATTATCAGTGTGAATAAACAGATAACAAATTTGATCAATATATCACTTTAAATCACAGGATATTTTGTTGATGTTGAATAAAAACCGGTAACATTGCAATGAAAAAAGTATGTGATTGTATGAATGTTCAACTCATGAACCAGACCACAACAATGTCAATGCAACCATTATCTAGCCTAACATCAAACCAATGAGACAACAGGCGCAAAATATCATTGACCATCAATTGAATATTACATTGCAAGTTAACATGGGAAAAAGTCAAATTGACTCCTGTCAATTTATCGCTTCAGTATACTCAATTTCATGGAAATGAAGAAAAAAAATTAAGGCAACAACAATTGATTCCATGGTCTAATTCAATACTTCTTGTCTAGAGCTCCATAAAGAGTCAGAATGTTAGATGTCAACTGAGTCAGACCAGGGAGAGAAAGAAAGGAAGAGCAGAATCAGTACCAACAATATCTGTGCTTGACACTCCTTCAGTTCTTTTGATCTGCTTATAGCGACCAGCCTTCTTAGCAAGGGCATATGCATCAGTACCGTCTGGCAGTAGGCAAGGATCATCCCCATGGATAATGTAATCTATATTATACTCAGTAAACAGCTTGTTCATGAACTCTTCTGTGATAGCATAAGGAGCATCTGGAATGACCTCATCCACCCATTTGACAGCACCTACCATTATCATCCTGATGCTAGGAAGGGAAAAAAAGGAATGATTTACTAATCATGCGTGATAGAGATTTCCACTTATGATTAAAGTCATGGAGGTAAGTCTCATCAAACTAAGTTGTTTGAACATAAATATTATCAAACAACATAAAGATATCTTAGTGAGAAACATAAAGATATCTTAGTGAGAAAATCAGTTGAGTCCAAATTTATTTCCTGGTAGAAGATGTCAAAATTAATTTCTAATTTGAAACCACAGAGAAATTTTCAAAAATACAGTCTCATGCTTTAGAAAGCAGAAACAATTCATATAATACACAATTTAAATAGAAATTAAAATGAAAAAAGGCCATAAACAAAACTATGTCGAAGGGAAAACGAAAACAATTTATATGATAAATAACCTGAATAGAAATTAAAATCAAAATAACACCATAAACAAAGTTGATGTCAAAGAGATGGCACAGTGCAATATGTCTAACTATCTTGAACTAGCCTGCAGCATGTCAAATGCACATGAGTGGGTTTAGTAAATTCCATCACATGTGATGTATGTGCTTAATTTAAGATCACTTGCAGTTTATGGGTTATTTTGATTCCATAAAGTGTGATGCACATGACAGATCCCAGTAGAAAGAATATATAACGATGATTGAAGAACCATTGAAAAATAAAATATACGAGATTTAATTCTTTCACCATCATTATTTCTTATATTTGTGCGAACTATGTTGCATGTGAAGATGATTAGTATCCTATCATACATAATCCCATCAATTGGCACATGTACATAACTAAGTCAAAAAACGAGTTTCTCAATGATGGTTATGCTCCAATCAACTAAAAATCTTGATATTTGATGAAGTAAAATGATACCATTAACTTATTTATTATGTAAAATGCACGTGATCTAAGCAACAGAATGAGTTTTTGATGGACAGTTCTAACCCCATCATTACGGCTGTACATAAGCCTGGGCTAGGCTGGCCTTGGGTCAGGCTGCAGGCTAGCTCAAAGAGATTCAGATCAGGATTAGGCCTCAAATCCAATGCCAAAAAAAGTTTTGAGCTGGTTCAAGCAAAGCATTGGCCTAACCATGCCCCCGTCAAAGCCCAGCCCGAAGACTCGCTTGAATCTCAATCGAAACCCAGGCCTGACCCCAAATTCAGACCATATTTATACCCCAATCCCTACTCCTATCTCCCATACATCCCACACCCATCTCTCCTCTGCACACCATGCTGCTCTCACCATGCCCAAGCAAAATAAAGCTACTCAAGCTCAACTTGATTCAAAACTAAACACATAAAGCTAGAAGTAGCAAAACAAGCTCGAAACTTATTTCAAGTCAAGCAAAAAATTGACCCAACTCAATCAAGCTCGGCATATATTTATATTTTTATTTATGTATTGCATATTATATAAATAACATATTATCGATTAAGACTTTAATAATTGTATTTTATTTATTCTAGGAATTAACTACATGTTAATTCAGGCTTCAACCAATCTAGAAATCAAACTTCAATCGAGCTATAATTCCAGTTTCAACTAACAGTTATTCAATCTTGATAACATTTCGATCCAAATTAGAACTATCAAGCTGACCGATTAGGCTCATGCTCATGGCTCAACTTGAAATGAAGCTCAAACTGAACTCGAAAAGATGTAAACAAACCAAACTTAATCAAAGAAATCAAGCTCAAAATTAAGTGAGTTTCCCTGCCATATCATAAGAAGAATGAGCCTGTGACTGTCAGGCCCTTCCTTGCTCAAGCTTTCTTCTCTTATTAACCAAATGCCAGATGGAGAGCATAACCACCCCAATCATCACTGCTAAAGCAAACAAGCTTGATCAGGCCCCAGCATATCAAGCTAGGCTCAATTACACCTGTAGAACTCCATGACCAGCTTGCCCCTCCATGCATCTCTCTCTCTCTCTCTCTCCCCCTCCACTGAAGCCAAGGGATATGTCTCCTGTTCCATTCACCACTGCTCCCTCCTGATCCCCCACCACCTCTGCCTGACCAGGACCCTAGCACTAGCCTGGTGGGCCCCATCCCCAGCAGAGCCCCTCTCCTCCCCCCGCATCCCATCCCTACCATCAGTCAAATAGTGAATGAAATAATGGTGAAAGGAAGAACCTCAAAACTAAACACATAACACAGCGAATCTAAAAATAGCATGCCTAGAAATTCAAATTCAGTCAATATTTGATTGGAAAAATGAGAGTGAAGAAGCAGAAGAAGGAAACTCCAAGTCAAAAGTTGGTCATCTAGCGGCATCTATGACATGCCATTGATACAAGACATCACAAACAATTCAATGAGGCACATAAAGTCCGCAATAATTAAATATTAACAAAATAATCAAGATGCCTAAAAATGATGATTTCTAAACAGGAAGAAATTAGCAAGCAAATAATTCGGGCCTTCCAAATTAAAGCAAAAATGTAAAAGGCAAAGAAAGGCAATAACATGTCGGATTTTTAAATCAACGAATTCGAAAAAAAAATTACAACTATGAGAATAGAAGGTCATAAATCCTTAATCCAGAGCTCCATTGTATATACATGGCAAAAAAACCAATATTAAAGATCTTTTCACAAAAGACAGCAATTAGAAAAGAATCGACCTCTCGTGGAGGGGCGTGACAGGGGGGCCCTTGTTGGCCGTGATCTCGTCGTCGCTCACGACCCCGACGACGAGCTCGTCCCCAAGGGCCCGGGCCTGGCGCAACGCGTTGCAGTGACCATAGTGCATCATGTCAAAGCACCCGTCCATGTACACCCGAACGGACTTCTTCTTCCTCTGCCGGATCCCCAGTGGCGGGAGCACCGGCGGCGACCGGCCCAGCTGTACCGCCAGAACGGCGGCGCCGAGCACCAGCCCCCCCAGCACGCACGCCGCCACGAATCTCGAGCTCGCAAGTCTCTCCATGGCCCCGTTCTCCGATCCCATGGGAGAAGAAACAAGAAGAAGAAAACGATCACCCACTAGGGTTTCTTCAACCTCTAGGGTTCGACGACGCTTCTTGGAATCCCGCCATTACAGGACCCAATCTATGCTCGAGGAGAAGAAAGAAGACGAGGCGGAGCTATTTATAGGAATCTTGGAGTTGGAGGGCAAATGGTGGGCTGAAAGGGATTCGATTCGCAATACGAAGGAGAGCACAAATGCCAAATGGAGAGAGAGAAGCATTTAATACCTTTCTGGCTTCTGGCTTTTTCCTGAATCCTGATGGGGGAATGAGAGCGCGGCGCGAGAGAGGGAAGGAGAGAGAGAGAGAGAGAGAGAGAGGGGTGGGGGGGTCGGGGATACTAAAGGATCGGAGAAAGGAGAAATCCTAACCGTCTGATTAATCGGTAAAAGACGAGAGTACGAGAGGCGGTTGGAGAACGTTACTCAGGTGTTCGGACGGAAGGGAGGGGGAGGCGGATGTCATGTATTTTATCTGGTGGGTATTTTTTTCGGGTGAGAGTAAGATTACTTATTTGAGGGAGAGTTGCTGAAATGCCACGTGGATTTTTTGGGTGCCGTGAGGGGACGTTTTTCGGCGTGTCGAACATCAAGTGAGACGGTGACGTCATATGTGTTACAGATATTCTAAGATACGACTCTTAACCATGAAGAAAGAATGGGAAGATATAGTGTCTCCAGATGGACGGTTTGGGACCGGGATCGTGAGGCGTACCTCCTTCCTTGGCCGGTGGGTCCAGGTGAGGACATAACGTCTTCGCTTTCCGTGGCAACATTATTCTCACATTCGAAAAAAATAATAATAACAAAATAAAGTACGTGGCGTGCAGATATGGTATATTGGTATCCAAGCCTGCAGTTTGGTGAGGTGTGCAATATGATGGTGGATCACGTTGATGAGAAAATAAAAAATAATCAATATACGGACAGGATTAGTGGATTTTATTGCATTATGATTTCCCGGTACAAATCTCCTGCGATGCAAAATTTGCATAGCAAAAAATTATACATGCATAGATCAAATCCAACATGATAGAATTCAAAAATAAGAAGAGATTTTTTTCTCTCCTTCTCTTTCATCTCTCTACATCCCCGGTGGCCATATTCTACTCAGCCAGCCACCCCTCCCTCCTCTCCCTCTTTCACGACTTCAGCCTCCACCTTCCCCTCCCTCCATGTCTCTTAGATTTTGTTTGGATAGCTCCCATTAAGGAAAAGAAAGAGAAAGGAAGTGAAATGAAGGGAAG
Source organism: Areca catechu (assembly GCA_021397845.1). NCBI lineage: Eukaryota > Viridiplantae > Streptophyta > Magnoliopsida > Arecales > Arecaceae > Areca > Areca catechu. The sequence goes on from CM038040.1 coordinate 38,672,313, forward strand.
AAAATGAAAGGGAAGGGAATGGAAGGAAAGTGGTATATTATTCTTGTTTGGATAGTCTTCGTAAGGAAAAGGAAAGGAAAGGAAAGCTTAGCTATTAAAAACTTTTCCTTCCTTCCTAATTCTCCTAAATTGGAAGATTGAAAACTTAGCTTAATCAAGGAAAGAGGAAGGGCGGGGAGGGAAAGGAGCATCCATTCCCTTTCCTTAATTTTTTTAAAAATTAATATCCAAACAAGAAAAAAGATAAACCCTTCCATTCGTTTCCCTCTTGATCCCTCCATCCAAACAAGATCTTAAAAAGGAGCGATGACAAGATCTTAAAAAGGAGCGATGGAGAGTCGGCAGCGATGGTGATGCCAAGGAAGTAGGCGGCGATGCACACGTTGATGATGATGGGGGAGTACAAGGAGTTCTTGATGGCATTGCATGTAGCCATAGGGAAAGACATATAAATTGCAAGAGGATGCTGGTGGAGAGGGAGGCCAAGAAAAATAAGGAGAGCGGCAAAGGGCAAACAACATTATACAAGATGACCGGCAACGGGGATACGGAGAAAGTAGCTGTGCTACTGGAGATACAGGCAAACACGGACATCATCATTGAGTAGGGCTTGACACCACTTGGTATGGTCCAAGGGACATGCAATTGGGGGAAAGGGGGAGGGGTTGGTGGAGTGGAGTAGGCCGCGGAGTCGACACAAAGAAATGAAGATTTTTTATTATTGAATTTTAACTTATCCACTTCTCCGGTACCTGACATTCCACATCTATCTTCCACTCGCTCTCGAGACCTGACTAGGTATGAAATGAACCATCCATCCGTACTTCTTGTCTCAGCTTTTGTCTTCGCCTCGGATTCATTTTTTTTGACAAAGGTGTTGTTGTGAGTTGAGAAATGTAGGGCTGTACGACGGGCCATCTAAGGGGATGAATCCATGCATGTACAATTTTCCACGGTGCAAATTTTGCACAATTAAAAATCCACACCCTATGATTCCTAGATCGATCACATGGAAGATTATAGTAAGGCTAACTGTATAATATATCTAAAAATACAGGCATTTCTATTGTGATTCCATGCGAAGCCAACCAAAATTTTACAAAATTATTACTGCATTTTATGATTTTTTAGATCCAAATAAATAGGCATATTCATGTACTAACAAGATGCCACGATATAAGATATTCATGTACTAATAATATAACTTCTAAAAAATAATTTGATGGACAAGAAATCATTATAGCTAACAAGATGTCATGATACAAAAAAATATTTTTATCAATAAAATTTTGAAAAAAAAATATAAGATACATTAAATACCCGTAGCATTAGAAATTAGTATAATTTCATTATTAATTATGATATGTGATCCAATCTGGTAAGGCGGTACCATTTTTTTCTGGAAGGAATGGTAGGTAGACAAAGAATTTTCCATTCATATACTTGATATTTGCTTTGAAAATGCAAGCAAAGATCGGAGACAATAATTAAGTTTTAGGAGAGATGTATGGCCTTTTCGAACATGCCACGAGGCATTGGGTGGTTATTATTATAATATTATTTTATGTTTCTGGTAACATAATAATAAATAGAACAGATGGGGAGGAGCATAAAATGCAATACATGTAACCAATGTTTAGAAGAAATAAGTAACTCTCATTTTAAGCAATACATATCCAACATGTTTAGATGAAAGAGTTGGACTCTGAAATAAAAATAGAATAAATGACTCTCATACATAAAATATATTTAATTAAAAAGAGTTAGACTTTAAAATAGAAATGGAAATAAGTATCTCTTATTTTAACCATTTGGTTCCGAGGAATCACATTTCCATTTCCACCATATATTAGAACGAAAATGTCCTGATCCTGTAAAAATTATTTTTTTTTCTAGTATTCAAATTTCTTTTTATAAACTAAACATGATAGAAGATATGTCAAATTTCTTTCTATAAACTAAACGTGATAGAAGATATGACTATTATGATTTTCATTCCAAACAATTTTAGTTGCAGTCACAAACCATATGCACCTAGTTTACTTGGAAGAGAAGCACTCACTAAAGATACGTTTTTACAAGGTCTGCTTTTCCCTTCACCAAGCTTGCTCTACTGCATAGAATTCATAGAAGCTTATCAAGAACTGTTACGTTCGTCAACAATTTGTTAAAAAAAATTGCTTTTTGCTCATCTCTAGCTGGTTCTTTTAAGGATAACAAGAATGTAACAAAGTTCATTTTACCCAATAATAAAATACAGGACATGCGAGATGAAACATCCAGAACTAGTATATTGTTAATACGATGGGGCCAATATCGATACAACTTTCGTAGCTGGTCAAGTTATGGTTTCTAATATTTATGTACAGAATACTCGAGAGTCGAGCCCAACATGATAAGATCAGAAGAAAGGCATGAGATGGATAGCTGAAGACACATTGAAACCCGTGCCAGCCATGCATCGTAAGCTACAGAGCCATTTCTGCCTGAAGTGCGGCCAATTCATCCACATCACTCGCTGGACGTGGGGTTTGTCTCTCAGGTTGATTTGGATTTGGCAATGGTGCGGCAGGGACTGTAGAAGGCGGCTGAAGGAGCTCTTCTTCCAACTCTTCTCCTTCAAGATCTTCAAGCTCAGCTTCTAGTTCATCCTGTTCCAAGAATTTACTCATACAACCGAGAAAAAAGTTTTGAGTTATTTTACATACATTTGACCAATATCCAACTCAAATCTTGGGAGCCAGGAACAAGTTCCTTGCAAAATATTGAGATTGCAATCCAAAGGTCATCAAATTCTCAGCATTAAACTCAACCATTTCCATTATTATTATTATTATTATTTTGGATGGGAAAGGAGGCTAAAGAGTCAGCCACTTGTAATTTATTATTTCCATTAAGGTTGTAACTCATGTTTGAAATGATATGAACTATTTCTATATTGTTGACCATAATGGGATTCTCTTAAAATTGGCCACTTACCCTGAAAATCTTGGTGATGAAGAAAGTCCAATGGCAATGGGAGAAAAAGAGGTCAAGAATGCAAAGATTCCAAATGAAAACAATCATTTGGTTTTTTCATTCTCCGCTTATACCAGTTTCTGCGGTACATTCTATTGCCTGAGTTTGTTTAATTGATTTGCTATGTGATTTCATCTCCCTAGATCTAATTCCTGTTTTAAAACCGAAATTTGACAAGAAATATAGAGGTAGAAAGGAAAATAACAGAACACGTGGCTAAACCTCGTCGAAGTCGGCAGCAGCACCCACTGGCATTGCAAGTGCCTCCTGTATCTGCCTCATATTCTCCGTATGCTCGTTTACTTGTTCCATGCTCTTCTCTATATCATCAGTGCTCCTGCATCATTGTCACCGGGAGCATGGGTTATTTCATTGGCATAGTACTTATTAAGTTAACGGAGTTTCATCAATGAACCAGACCACTAACTTCAAGAAATCTCCAACACAGGGTTAGTGTTCAGCTTAAACTCACAATGCTTATGGCATATGTCCAACAAATGACTAGCATAAGCATTTATGGAGGGTGCAGTTCATTTCAAAGGAATGTAACCAGATATGTGCATTCGTCAGCATGACATGAAATTGTTAAGCAGCAAACATGTCAGCCTCATATAAAGATAGATGAAATATATGAACTTTGTAAAGCTCGGAAAACAAAATTGCTTATTAAATGGTATGTAAAGTAAAACAAGAAACTGTTTACTGCAAGCCTCTTAACCAAATGATTAGAATTAACCTGAAGAATGGGATAAGGAACCTCAACAGATGAGCATAATTAAATTCCTCTGCCATATGAATTCAAATAGCAACTTGGAAATTACAGAAGCTTAGTTTGGGAACCAAGTTTGGTCAATGGATTAATGTGTAACTTCTTCACTTAACCTAACTCATTTTGGAGGTGAGGGGAAGGAAATGAAAGCTTACAATGACTGTTGAATGGACTTAACAGCAGATGATCCGGTCCGCAGAGCCTCCATAGTGTCAGTAGTTGCCTTTGCACCTTCCAGCATAATCATCTACATATAAATGCATGCTATCTTAATATCAAGTAATATGTCATGTAATGAAATTAAAGGAAGTCCTAGTTCATATCTAATATACCTGATCATGAACTCGTAACTGGAAGTTCCCCAGCTGTTCTAACTGTGCTTCATATAACTTCTTTTTCTTTAGGCACTGAATAGCAGCTGCAAGAAAACAAAATACGCCTCCGCAAAATAAGTTGTAAAGATATGACAACCAAACAATTAACTGACTCCTCAGCAAGGTTTTAACTTTTTAGTGTTGGCTGGTGCCGATAGGCACATACCATGTTGAGCCAGCATTGACACTGGCATCAAGCACAGCACCCATTCAAATCCTCTCTTAAATGTTTTCATTAAAGTAGGACCTTTAATTTTCAAGCACATGCTTCGGCATGGCACAGCATAACATGTGCATGCTAACACACCATATGCCAGCAGCACTAAAATCCTTGCTCTTAAGAGATGTTTCCTTAGACTGTTTCGCCTAGTATGTAACAACGAGCACAGACCATACAACATTGTATGGCCTTGGATGTATATGTTAGCTAATTACTTACTGTCTCTAGTAAGCAGGTAGACAGTAAATAATGTCATAATGTGATTACCAGGTTCATATCTAAATTATATACATGGTTCAACATTCACAAGATTTCAGTGGAACATAGGGGAAAACAAGTTTATTCTGGCCAGTTTGCATGACCAACCAACCTGCAGTTTCAGCCAGATTGTATCGAACTTGGATAAGACCATGTAAATAGAAGACAAAAGCAAATTCAATCCATAAAGATAAATTATTGAATAAAAGTCTGGAAAATATACAAATTGTAATACACAAACAAAGGCACACGTATTTAAACAGTGAATGGAAAGATCAGCAAAAGTAGCAGCACCTAAAGAAGCTTCAGAGCTGAATGTTTAAGTCTAAAGGCCATGTAAATAAGATCTTCAAGTAAAAATACATAGAATGTTCAAATGAACCACAATTTGAAAAAAAGGGGAGGTGGAGTTGAGAACAAAGTTCCTTGTCTTTAATACAACATATTTTACACAGAGAGCTGCATTTTTTTCCCCTAACTTCTAATTTACTGGCTGTCAAGTTCTGACATTTGATGTCAGCTTTCTTTTTCCAGTTTCTGACACGATGCAGCAAAAGGCTGTAAGAAAGACCAAATGATATAACACTGTTTCAAGTGATATTGGGAGAGGCAAAATTAGTCTGTCTGAAACTCAGCTCACCAAAAAGCAGACAAGAAAATTCATGGCAAAGCATCTGGATATTCAGTACATATAAAGAAACTGAATGTAATGCATAAAACTGAACATTGCATGGTTAAACACGAAACACAATAGTAAATCATACAGAACCTGAATTAGTGAAATATATGTTGACGATCACGGTTTCAAAACAGATTGCAAGAAGAAATGAAGGCATAGGTGTAAACAGCTTGTAAGATCCATCACTGGCTGTATCAGTCCTTTGTTACATGCCAACTGATGTTGCATTGCACATTTGAGAAATTTATTTGTTTTCAGGCATGCTTGCTTCACCATAAATTCACACACATGAATGTGGTTTCAAGTGCTGCTGCACAAATACATCCACTTATTGTCCGTCAGCAAAGCTATGTTTCTAAATAGGGATTTCCAAAGCTAGTGACAGAATAGTTGTCTGTTATCAACATAGCAATGAAACAACACAATTTAGTGCAATTCTTTAGAGGTGTTAGTAAAGATCATAGACAATAAAAGGGAAATAAAAAAATGAATTTTTCTATTTCAATCTCAGTTTTATGTTCATTTTATGACAATCATAAGAAACAAACAATTCATATCCCCTATGCACCCCTTCTCCAGAACATAAAACCAAATTCTACATATTTAAGTGTCCAGTCCACAACTGTTGCATTGTCACGAAATCGCTCACACTGTCATGCCAGTATCAGCATCTAGAAATACACTTCCAGTTGATGATAATTCATATATGATTTATATCTGATATAAACAAGAAGGAGAGATAAGTTGTCAAGATAATATCAAGGTCCAAGGTACCCCATGTTCCCAAAGCATATTATCTCACAATTAAAACTAATTTTATTGAAAAGTTCTAGGTCCTTGAACATTGTCAGATATGTATTTCCTGATATTGATACTTAATGAAAAGTAGCATAACTTCAACTATCCATGCTAACAAAAATCGCGCTACTACAGATTATGTCAGTGGATCATGTTTGCTTGAGCTGGTTTAAATTTGAACAAAAGTGATACACAAAAAACAGACAAAAACATGACAAGGTTTCATCAATTTTTTTCCTAACTAAAGCAAACCACAGAATCAATGCAATGTAGAGAAGTGCACCATAGATAGCAAAGGAGGAATTTTGAGAGGAAGCAGCAGCAAGCACCGGCTTCACTAATTAGAAATCCTATCATAGATAGGGCAAGACAAGAGCATTGAGACTAACACACCGAGGGTAGGGCAAGCACTGGTTTCACCGCCTACAGCCCCTATTAAGTCATTGGGTGTAGAATTGCTAAATTGACTGTTCATTAAACTGCAAAGGAAAAAATCACTAGCTACATGGGGGGCAACACACTTGCATGAATGTTGTCAAAAAAATTCCACGCAGTGCATGTTTTCTGAAAGTGAAACAATAAAATAAAAAGTTAAATAAAAAAATTAACAAAAACCTAAGAAAAAGCCCAATCAAGGTCATGTGTTGAATAGAACTGTTCTAGCAATTTGATGCCAATCCACAACAGGATAAATTAGTTAGTACCTTTAAACCTAAGAAGCTTCAAAGTGTGCAAATGGGTGGAGACGCATGAAGTCACAAATTCAAGATGTGAATCTGTGGTGACTAACATCGATAATAAAGTTCATAACTTTAGTAGCAAGAGATGCGATGAAGTTCATGATCCACACAAGGGTTAACTAATACAATTTATACTCTCATCTAGGCCATTGATCACTTATAGTAAGTACAAACATGACTTGGAAATGTTATGCGAACATTTACTATATAAGTTGGATAACTAGGAGCTTGTTCGTTATTTTTCCTGTTTTTGTTTTCAAAAATCCAAGAAGAAAAAAATGAACTAGATTACTGAAAAATTACATGTACTGGAACCCTTCTATACTCTTTTTTTATTCAATTGTTTGTAAAATTTTTAGAGCTTTTGGTAGAACATTTCCTGTTTTCAGAAAAAGTGAAAACAAAAGCAAGGAATAGCAAAAATTTTGTATGAATTCTATCTTCAACATCAATCTCCATGTAGTCTTTTACTAATTTTTACAAAAATAAAAACACGAACAACAACAATAACAAAAAGGCCTAGTTCTCCGGCAATTTAATCACAAATATTTTTCCCTTAGTTAGCTATTACAATGACCATGCTACAAATACCTCATGAATTCGGACTTCATACTTCCAAATTCACAAGTCAAGGAAAACATGGTCCCTAAATGAAAGAGCATCTTTGAAAAAAAAAAATTTATTAGATTATGAGTGAATCATCCTTGATGATGAAAAACTAGAAAAGAAAGAAGCACGCACCTTTTTTATTTTTTGCTTTTGTGTAATCCTTTGCCTTTTCAACTTGTACAGAGATTTTCTTTTGAAGAACATGCTCTTTCTTCTCCAACATTTCTAGTGTCTGAAAACAAAACAGGATGATCATAACTTCAAAGAATGGTGCTTGGAAAAAAAAAACAAAACTTGTAGACAGAAAATAGATGATAAGAAGAGTTACTGTTTGCCCTCTTCAAGATTAACTAATGCACTTCCCCCAAAATTATCCAATCAACAAGCAGTTAATTTGTCTTCTTCCCATCATTTTCTTTGAGCAATGAAGACAAACAAAAAACTCAGTTAACAATGAAAGAAATAAATTATATCTAGACTGATTTTCAAGATCTATCCATTGACTTTAAATTTTGCTCGTGTGTACTGTAGCTTACAGTTTGACCTTTTTATCATTTTTGTTTCTTCGCTTCTTTTGGAAATGCAAGAGCGAGCAAAAGATGTTTAACTTGTTCATCAAAGTAATTGGGGGACATTTGGACAGGGTATAGAAAACATAATCTTCCCGAGAGTCGCACAAACCACCATGCAATCTAACAAGCAATTAACAGGCATGGCCACCAAATCAAACACACAAACAGACAAACGCCACCCGGAAAAGAAAAGGTCTCTCTTACTGGGAGAACAAAAGTGATAACCGAAAGGACCAGGTTGTCTTAAACATTAGAATTTTGTTACATTACGACTTCACGTCGGTCCTACAAGAAGCTGAACTTATTTATAAGTAGAAAAGTTTCTTCATTTTGCTACGAAGAAAGCTTGGAAGCTCACCAGTCACACTAAGCCCAAACATTTTTTTTAAGTACATAGCCGCCTCGATCACTAAAGCAATTTCCAAATAATGAATTCCAATGGAAGTGAATTCGTTACAAAACTTCTCTATGCCTCTCCTCTCCACGACCAGATATATCTTCGAATTTTTCACTTGTGTATCAAATCTTTTAGTCTCCTTATATGGGCTAGCCCTGCCCATGGATCTCTCCCTGATATTATATATAAACATAAATAATATATATATATATTATAACATTACAGAAAGATAAAGAGCACACGAACGTTTTAATATTCCAGAAACATTGACAATATTCCTTAAAAGGTATTTGAACTTGACCCCCTTTTTTTAATTCCCTGCATACAAACGAAAGAAGAGAAGAAACGAGTTTTTTATTAAAAAAAAAAAAGGAAAAATTACCTCGTGGAGACGATCTAAGGTGGAGAGGGCCGATGGGGGTTGCTTCTTGGGCTTCGTTAGCAATCTCTTCAGCATCTTCGCGTCTTGCAGAAGGCAAAGGGAGAGGAGAACAGTAATAGTAGATGAGAGGGAGAGCCAACCAATTTTTAGCAATGAAAGAGGCAGGGCAAGAGAGGAAGGGATAGAGCTAACGATCTCAAAGTCAGAGAAGAAGATGGAGCCTTGCGTGGAGAGGCCGATGTTGAAAAATCGCGAGGGGAAGGTGCCGTGTCAGTTTGCCCGGTGAAAACATTAGCCCTTCATCCATGCATCCAGGTGTCTCTTTCCTCGTATAGATGCAGAGAAGGCTCGTTGGTGGTTTGCCAGGGAGATGCTACGAGTCGTCTTTATTACTATATATATATATATATATATATATATATTACAGACAAGTAAACATGTTTGATATTTAGCCAAAAAAAAAAAAAAAATTCTTTGACCATTTTACACCACTTCGCATTGCATCGCATACCATAATTAATAATAAAACTATACGTCAGAAGCATTTAATATAAATTAATTTTTTCAATTATATTTTTTTAATAATATTTAATTATTTTTAAATAATTTTTATATAGATTATTATAGCTTTTTATTATTTTTTAAGACATCTAATTATTTTTTATAATTTCCTATTATGTATTATGATTTCTTAAATTGTCTTCGGTTATATTACGTATTTTTTTTTTTAATGGCAATCCAAATTATCTGATAATCTGTAATATTATAACTTTTTTTTTTATTGACTCTAGAAGGAATGGTAATATAGATTATCACCTTCCAGATAATCTTTGGAATAATATTACCCTCCCCTTCTCCTTTCCTCTTATAATATAATATAGCATAATAAAAGATAATATTATAATATATTATATTATTATAAATGAAATATTATTGTATACTATAATATAATATAATTTATTAATATAATTTATTTCATTTTTATAATATAGTATTATATAATATAATATTATATAATATATTATATAATTTTAATATTATAATATAATATATTTAACATAATGTAGTATATTTATATTTAATATATTTATAAATTTATATAGAACATAAATATATTATATTACATTACATTTATATATTTAAATAATACATTTAATATATTATTTTTCTATTGATATTATAAATTTTTATATTGAATTTATTTAGTATATATATATTTTATTTTGTAAAATTTTTATATAAATATATAAAATATAAAATATTTTATATATTTTATAATATAAAATAAAAAGGTATATTTTAATAAATATATAAAATATTTTAAAATTATATTATATAAATAAAATATAAATTTGATTTAGAAATATTTTAAAATTTTGATTTTATATCATGCAACATTACTTTTGTATACCAAACATAATAATCAACATTACTTATAATCTATTTTGCTGGCAATTAGAACTAAAACTAGGCCGAACCAGGCCATATCCCTACCTAAGCATGGCTCAGACAAAAATTTCAGACTTCGAGCCGGGCTTAAACCCAAATTATTTTGAAAAAAATCTAGCCCGAGCTCGACCTAAGTCCAAGCCCAAGCCTGGCTCGAGACCAATTGTGATGGTCCGAATCTATTTTTATCTTAAAAAATGGATTGTGACCGGGATGTGGCCATGGCTTCCGGATTCCTCTCGAAGATGAAGGGGCTCCTGGGGCGATAGTAGGGACAGTAGCTGGGGCTCCCCCAGGTGTTCATCGGGGGGTGATGCATTGGCAGGATGGAGGAGATCTGGCAACTCCATAAGCCCGATGAGCTCAAGCGATTCATGGAGGGAACGACGACCGTGGCGGAGATCTAGCAGCTCCATGAGTCTGGCAAGCTCAAGTGGTTCATGGAGCGGCAACGATAGAGATTTGATAGCACCACGAGTCTGGAGAGCTCAAGTGGTTTGTGGAGGGAGTGGCGACGGAGGTAGGCTATGAGTAGAGCTATCAAAATGGGCTAGAGCCCATGGACTAGCCCATTTGGCCCTATAAATGGGCTAGGCTGGGCTGAAAAAATTTAGCCCATTTATGCAACCGGGCTTTTTGGCCTGGCCCCTGTAGCCTACGAGCTCAACATGGTTAGAACTGGGTCAGTCCATGGGCCAAGAGAAAAAATATTTTTTAAAAAAAATTAAATATTAAAATCCTCACCTGTTTGTTTTTTCGGCGATTCCACTTTTTTATTTTGATTTAGTGATTCACCTAAAGCTTAAGGGGGCTTTGGCAATCTGGCAGAGGAGAAAAGAATATTCGGTGCTGGCGGTGATAAGGGGGCAGAGGAGGAGAGAAGCAGCTATGGCGTGCGACAAGTCGGCGACAACGAACACGGCATTGGGCTGTGATTCCTCAATCTTCTTTTTTTATTTTCTCTCAACGGAGCTCACCTGCTTGTTTTTTCGACGATCCCACTTTCCTGTTTTGATTTAGTGATTCACGTGAAGCTTAAGGGGGCTTTGGCAATATGGCATAGGAGAAAAGAATATTCGGTGCCGACGGTGACAAGGGGGCAGAGGAGGAGAAAAGCAGCTACGGATGCGACAAGCCGACGACAACGAACACGGCGTTGGGCTATGAGTCCTCAATCTTCTTTTTTTTATTTTCTCTCAATGGAGTATCAGACGGTCAGAGACAGTGGTCAGGCCATTAGTGGCGGTGCTGGCTTACCGAGTGTGCTTGCTGGGTTAGGTCCTCTTCCTCCTCCGCCGTCGCACCCATTACTAAGACCTGGATGAGTTTAAGGTCACCGACTGCCGTCCTTGATGATAATGGAGATGGACGTGGCCCCGACATCGAGGTTGTTCTCACTTCTCCACTAACTCCTTTATAGCTGATGCATGCTGCTAGATTACCTTTCCTACTGCGATTCGGTTCACCACTGACTCGTCCAGCCATTGAATGCCTGGTGGTTCCATCGTCTCTGCGATGGATCCTATCACCTGCTCAGGCTCGTCAATCTCCATGGCAGAAAAGAGACAAGAGGCTTTTGGTTGGAGGGAGGGGTAGTTTGGAAAGAAGGAAGTGCAAGTGGACTTGCCCGGCCCTAGCCCATGGCCCATATAAGGTTGGGTTGGGCTAGATTTTCATGGCCCATTTGTGCAAGTGGGCCTAGTTTGGCCGGGCCCATATAATGTCAACCCATGTGGGTTAGGGCTAGGCCAAACCAGCCTATGTTGACAGGCCTAGCTATGAGTGGTGCTGTGGGGTGGCATTCATGCTCTGCAGAGCTACACTGGCAGCCACAAGCGGTGCACTAAGAAGAGTGGGTTCTAGAGCTGCACCACCTGTAATGGGAACGAGTTTGTCTGGTTTGCCGATTGCTGCTCCTCGACCCTCTTTTCTAGATCGGAGGGCTCTGATTGCCTTTCCAATTTCCTAGCATGGCATTGTTGCAAAACCAGTGAACCAGTAATCTCGGGCTGGCAGGCCAGGTTCGGACTAGGCCTATTTTGGATCGAGTTCAAGCCGAGCTAGGCTGAACTAAAAGGATGCCCGAGCTTGGCCCAAAAATTAAATGTGTTCTATTAGTCGGCCCAAGCCCGACCTGAGCTACTTTGGGCCTCGCCTGAAGTCCAACCTGATTTCAAGCCAACCCGAGCTCAGTTCCAGCCCTACTGACAATCCATATTACCTTTCAAGATTGCTTGGTAATGCACGAAACACAATCTTATATATAATTTTTTATATCTATATCATATAATAGATATTATAAAAAATAACAAGAAATCTTAATAACCAATAAATATCATAATACAGATATATAAAATCATAAAAAGTAATTAGATGTTATAAGCAATAATAGGAAATCATAATAACCAATAGAATATCATAATATAAGAAAATAACACTTTCATAAGAAAAAATTAAAAAAACTTAAACTACATTAAATACCTATGATGTTAAAAATTGATATAATTTTATTATTAATTACGACATGTAGTCCAATCAATTAAAGCAATATAATTACGAAACATGGATGTCATAAACAATAACAGGAAGTCATAATAATTAATATGTGATAATAGGATTGGGCTTCAAAAAGTCTAATATGTGATAAGAGGATTGGACTTCGGAAAGCCCGTTCGCATATACGAACATAGCTTTTCATCATTGGAATGTATTGGGATTGTTGTCAATCCTAATTCCATGCAATTCAATAGTGAAAGAGTACATTTGCATATGTGAATGGGCTCATCATAGCATTACCCATCATAAAATAGGAAAATAACACTTTCATTAGAAAAAGTTGGAAAAAATTGAACTATATTAAATAGCTATGATGTTAAAAATTGGTATAATTTAATTATTAAATGCGATATGTAGGCCAATCTAATAAAATAATGTAATTTTTTTCATTGGAAATGATAGGTAATTTTTTTTTTTTTTTTTGCAAAGATATGATCTATGATTTGCCCAGTAATATTGCTTTGCCTGACAACCAAGTTCATTGTTAAAGTCTTGAATGGTGGATTGAATATATAGTTTCCTTTTTTACCAAACAAAAAAAAAAAAAAGTCTTGAATGGTGCCTATGTAAAAATTGGAACTTAAGTGCAATCTCACTCCCTTTCTCTCTCTCAAAGGAAAAGAAAGAAAGAAGCTACAATTGAAAATATTGTTGATGGAGGAAACATAAAAGGTTTGGGAGAGGGAAGGGGAAAAGGCTTAGCCTTCCATTTTACCTATTTCTTTGTTATATTCCATCTAGCAAGACCAAACATATTAATCTTCTATCTTCTAATATCCAGGATTATTACAATCAAGCTTTGTTAGTTTATTATAGATCACATGAGATATAAAGTTGTCCTACAATATATTTTTTCCCTGGTCATGTAATTAGAATAATTTCTTTATTATATACCGTCCGTTGAGACCAAACATATTAATCTTCTATATGTTAACATCTAAAATTATTACAATTAAGTACTTTACTATAGATCACATTAGATATAAAGTTGTCCTACAATATATGGTTCTTCCTTGCCGTGTAATTAGAATAATATTTTTTTATTAGAACTGCCTTCCAGGAAGTGCCTTAACAATTTATCCTGTGGATTTTGTCACAGTATTAAGCTTGATTTTTTAAAAATTCAAAATTCCAGCTACTCCTTTATAGCAATAAAATAAAATTGATAAAGCAATCAACCAATATTTCTACCATCAAGTGCTTCCCCGAATGGTGTTACCCTTGCCACTTAAAGCAGAACAATGGAATTCAATTCCGGTTGAAGCCAATCCTTGGGACATGATTTTTTAAAAAATCAACCAGCATTTCTGGACCAAAAATATATTTGTAGTATGTCACAATTTTTTAAAAAAATTCAGAGTCTTTCATGGCTTGCGCATCTCACCCTCTCTGCTGCACCTTCTGTCAAATCACTAACCAACACAAAGTTTTATGCAATATATATATATATAAAAACAGAACCCCATTCCCCTTCGCTTATCCCATGCCTAGCCCAAGTGCATTTTTATTACGGGCTTTCTCAATAACAAGAACTTATATGCCACCATTTTTACTACTGTTGCTCCCTGCTCGCCGGTCACCAAACACTGGTGATAGAGTTGAAATACCCCGATCTTTTCTATCAAGGCTCGGAGATTTTCTTGGATAGCTTTACTCCGATGATTTATAAAAGATCCTTAGACCGGGATTACTGGTGGGGACACTATTGATATGGCAAGATCGCTGACGTGGGATCCTCCTCGAACCCAGGAAAAAGTTGCGCTGACAAGGATCGCCACGCTAGCTTCGCTTCTTGAACCATGAGCCCTTTCGCCGGAGTGGCTCTCTCAGGATCGAGCCCCCAGTCGAAATCGAGCTCCCGATCCTCGAGCCTTAAGCCCTTCCTCCATGGTGGCTCTCTCAAGGTCGAGCTCCCGACCGAAATCGAGCTCCCTCTCCTCGAGCCGCAAGCCATTCCACCGGGGTGGCTCTCTAAGGGTTGAGCCCCCAGTCGAAGTTGAGCTCCCGCTCCTCGAGCCTTGAGCCCTTCCGTCAGGGTGGCTCCCTCAGGGTTGAGCCCCCGGCCGAAGTCGAACTCCCTCTCCTCGAGCCGCGAGCCCTTCCGCTGAGGTGGCTCTCTCAGTGTTGAGCCCCCGTTCGAAGTCGAGCTCCCACTTCTCAAGCCCTGAGCCCTTCCGCCGGGATGGCTCTCTCAGGGTTGAGCCCCGGGCCGAAGTCGAGCTCCCGTTCCTCGAGCCTCGAGCCCTTCTGCTAGAGTGGCTCCTTCAAGTTTGAGCCCCCGACCGAAGTCGAGCTCCCCTGAGCCGTGTGCCCTTTAACTAAGAAGGGGCACCCGGCTCAAGGTCGACCCATGGACAAAGTCAACCATGAAGCCGGTGCGCCAGGTGAAAAGCGGAACACCACCTGAAGCCTATGAGGGGAGAGCGCGCCGACCTACAGGGAGTCATCTCACCGGAACGCCTAGGTCCCTTCAGGCCACCGTTTACACCGGTTGGGGAAAGATACGCCACTCAAGATGCCGCGCCCCTCCACCGACCATCTACACCACCTCGAAGAAGAGGGTTGCACCGGAGGGCTCGAGTCCTAAAGCGTCTACCCCCGGATCGAGACCCTGCTAAATTTCTCCAAACAAGGCATCCTACCAGGCTGTCAGAGCTCGCGGTATAACTTCCGGTTGTGAAGAAGGAAGGGGCTCGGGCGCAATCCCCAAAGACCGCCCACCATTGACCTCGCAGCGACCCTGAGGGAGGGGAGGAGGGAAAGGGCGGACCTGAGACTGGTAACGAAAAGTACCTTCCATCTATAAAGAAAGGGAGGGCCTCTGGAGGAGGTAAGCAAGGACTGGGGGAGGGACCAAGAAGAGCGCTCCGAGGCTACTAGAGAACTCGTCAGAAGAGTCTCCACGAACACAGCCGTCATTGCTCGAGCTCTCTTTCTCCACCAAAATTCTCACCTCGTTCTTTCTTTTCTAAACCTCTAAGAGTGGAGACAAGCTTGGGATCCACCTCGGAGGATCTGTTCCCCTAGATCGTTCCACTGACTTGACTGTCGGAGTGCCCTCGCTGGGATCCTCGGCCCGGGTCTCCTTTCTTTTACAGGACTTGGCGCACGCAACGGATACCAAGTGAAGGAGGCACTACCCGATGCCACATAGGAGCTGCGGGCCACGACGATCAAGGTAGTGATTAACAATGAAAAGGCTATAGTGGCCGAAGCTAGGGGCCTATGGTAATCCGATAAAAAGAAGAACGAGAGTGTGTGGGAACATCTTAGTTTGTACCTAGGTCGGAGGTCCCACTTACCTATTTTATATGGCTACGTGGTGCAACAGAATATCCTTAGAATGGATGTCTGTTTCTAATAGCCATAGTGGATCTAGTTGAGGTAGTAGAATTTTGCTCCCTAAGATTTCCACTACTGGAATCTGTCTGTTGTAGTGTTAGATGCGGGGATTTTGCCCACCACCACTTGCACTCAGGGTAACTATGCTAAAATGAGCCGATGGCTTCCTAGGTTCCGGGTGGCTTAACTAGGAGACCAGCCAGCTGCTTGTCAGCCTAAGTTGCATTGTCCAACTAACTTGTTGGGCTGAGTAGGGAGCCGACCTAGGGAGCACAAACCAAGATGAAGTCAGTGCATCGGTGATGCACACGACGATCTAGGATATTTTTGATTATACGTCAGCAATAGCTATATCATATACCCCCCACTCCCGAGCCCGAGTAGCTTGGCACTTTTGTCGCTTTGAGACGATGGGAGTAGATGACCTGATGGCCTAGTGGTTGGATCGATCTAGGCATCAGTCGGCTGCCAGCTAGGCTTCCAAATGGGTTTTCGCCAACTGTAGGGAGCGCCTCGATCGAAAGGGGAAGTGACGCTAATGTGGCATGGCATGGTCATGTAATTAATTTCTTGTGTATTAGAGGGTTCGCACATCTTTCTGCAGCCAGGCAAGAATTGCCACATGGCCCTAATGGTGGCAGTTCGAAATCATTCGCTCACTCTTCTCGGGATGGGAACTAAATGAGTGGGAGAGGTGCTCAAGGTGATGGGACCTCTCGAGAACAGGAGCTTGCCATGCATCCAAATTTTGGAGGGCCATGATGGGTGGAAACCAAATCTAGCCATTGAAAATGGCTTAAAGGGTCTTCCATCTTCTCTAAGAGGATCTTGCCTCCATCGATCTTTAGGGAGGAAGAAGAGAGGGAGAGGAAGGAAGAACCTCGAACCAAGATTTACCCCAAGGCTTTTTCCTGTGCCAAGTTGGTCCTTTGTCTATTCTCGCTCCCGTTCATCTCTTTCCCTGTCCCATCATAGGGTTTTGCAAGTGAGATCATGCCCGATGGTTTCATTTTTCCATCAAAACTTCTTCCCATTCCTTAGGTTAACATGAGTTTATCTGAGGGCAAAAGCTACTCAGTGAACAATGTCTCAAAGCCGAGCTCCGTCCTCCACCAGGTCGGTACCTGCCAGGTCGGGGCGCCTAGGTCGGAGCCGAGCTCAAACCCCACCAGAGGCAGACCTTTCGAGCCCGAGGTCGGGCCCCGTGGTCCGGAGTTGAGCTCAAGCCTCCTTCGCCACGTGAGACCCCTTCGAGGCCGGGTCCCCTAGCCTAGGCGCACCTCAGCCACCTCAGCCAGCCCGAGCTCGGTCAAAGCTGGGCCCCTCTGGCCTAGTGCCGAGCTCGGGTCCTCTCCGCACAGCCGAGCCGCTGCAAAGCAGGTCCCCTGCGAGTGGGCCCCATCTTCCCAGCTCGGCCCCCAATACAAATCAAGACATCAACTGCCAAGGAAGCAGCACCTCCCATCCGAAGACAGTGGCGGCCCCCCCAAGGACCGTACGACAACACCCGTCACGTCACCATTAATGCCCACGGCCGCCATTCACACCAAGAAGAAAGGGAGCTCACATCAGGGGACTATACCCCATACCGACTTGCCGTACGACCGGGAAAAAGATCCCACCAAGGAGCACGATTCCCGAGAGCAGTGGCACAACAGTCGAGGTCCTGCCAAGCTTCCAGGAAGGGCAAATCGAAAGAATGTCAGGGGCTCGTGGAAGCTTCCCCAAGTACCCAATAAAGAAGGCGTACCGTTCATGGCACGATATCTCGTCATACCTATCTGATAACATGGGAGAACCCCGAGGCAAGCCACATGAAAGGACCTAACCAGAATAAGCAAAAAGGAGATAACACTCATTTTTTTCTAAGAGCCAAGAACGACATTCTCAACACAAGAGAGCACTCAATTTTCTAACAACACATCCACTACAAAGAAAAAGAATAGAAGGGGGAGAGGCCAGAGAGGAGGGCAAGACCACCTCGGCCACCATATCTCCCAGCTCACTCATACTCTCATACACTCCACTCACTCCTCCTAACGTGGAGCTCATCTCGAGGGGCTCGACCAGGAGGATCTGTTCCCCTGGATCGTTACTGACTTGACCGTCGGAGTGCCCCCGCCGGAATTCCCGGCCCGGGTCACTGACGCTGGCTGTCTTGCAGGTCACGAGGCACCGGAGACATCCCGACGGGCGGACGCAGACCATCCGACACCATCAGCAGCTACGGGCCACGACGATCCAGATGTCAATAATTATTATAAAGCTCATGAGATTGTATTAATACGTTACGTGCTCATTAATTATAATATTACATTTATAAAGTTTAATAGTAATTATAATATATCGAATACAAAATACATGATATAATGTACATACTATGCATTAATATCTATGATGAACAACATATACTAAAATTTTGATATAATTTACACAAATTAGTGTAATTTATAAAAAAATGTTTTTATAAGTATTTAGGTTTATATATTGTATTAGCAAAAATGATATCTGAACCCACTCATTATGGTTTCATCTATTATTAGGAAATCCGTTATCAATTCAAATAAGTAACTCTACATGATCCAATTAAGCTATTAAACATGAGAATGAAATAACTTTTTTTTTAAAAAAAAATGATTTCCATCCTTACCTCCTCGTCCAGAAAATTCAAATATAGCCTAGATTGAATAGTTTATTTTTTGAGAATAAAATCGATTAATATTTTGTTTCAACATTAATTTCTCTCTATTCAATCAAAATTACCGATTTCTCCTTCTTCAAAATCTATAATTTGATAAGAAAAAAGAAGTATCAAATTATCCAACTTCTTTCTCCTGGAATGGTATTAACTTCACATGTTTTAAAATATAAAATATTTTACAAGTGTAGATGGAATAAAGTTATCAAAATATAGTTTATTAATCTAGAAAAAATGAAGCTAATATAAACAATAATCTTCTTCTTATTCTGATTAAGAAAAAAAGATTTTCATTTTTGCTCCGTCCGAATTTTGATTCTATTTTTTAAAATTCTTTTGATATTAAAGAAAGGGAAAAAAAAATCATAGACACAGGTCCATCGCAGTCCTCCAAATTCTTGAACGCTTATCCTTCTTTTTGTTTTTGTCCCCATCTCTCCTATGCTTCAATGTTTTATATACAAAATCCTAAAGCTAAATAAATGATGTTCTTTTACAAAAAAAGAAAAAGAAAAAGAAAATTGTGTTCTAAATTCTAACGTGAAAAATGAACAATTAAAAGTCGAGCAAGGTTAAATTACATGGCCAAGGTCACTCTTCAACCGAGATTTTATTTTATTTTATTTTAAAAAAATTTCTTTCCAATTCCCATGTCATTCCGGTCTGATTTTTTTTTTTTTTTTTGATAAAAAGGGAGGATGATATATACCACCCGTCAATTTACTCCGTAAAGCCATGTACGTATATGTCTGGTAGGATCTTTTTCACTTGGGAACCCTCTTCTCTGTTCTTTTTTACTGTCAGCTTTAACGGGAGCCTCCGGGACAGGTGTGGAGGTGCCGCCTTCATAGTCCGAGACTCGAACATCGGGTGTCTGGCGGCGACTAGTTTCCCTGTCTTCGATTCTTCTGTTCCAAGAGAAGAGCTGTATGCTGCTTGGACGGGCATTAGATATGGGCGCCTCGTTCTCCAGCAGGACCGGTTGATTATTGAGGGGACCCCGCGACTGTGGTTTCTTGGATCAGACAGGCACAACGAGTTCCTTCGACTCACCCTATCATTCGGGACATTGCCACTCTGCTGCAGGATTGTGCCTCTTGTAAGGTCCGTCATGTGTATAGGAAAGCTAACTCGGATGCTGACCGAATAACCTCCTATATAGTTTTTCATTCTACTATTATAATCTGATTCGATTGGTATACTATTTTTGTACAATCTAGAAATATATTATTGTTCGACTATCTAGGTTGCATTCTTTCTTGTTTCTGAATTGAATGCACTACCTTGTATATATATATATATATATATATATAAAGACCATGT
This sequence comes from Areca catechu, assembly GCA_021397845.1. Taxonomy (NCBI): domain Eukaryota; kingdom Viridiplantae; phylum Streptophyta; class Magnoliopsida; order Arecales; family Arecaceae; genus Areca; species Areca catechu. The sequence continues at coordinate 38,692,497 of CM038040.1, forward strand.
ATGTACATTCCATTCGAGAGCTGAAATTAAACCAACTTCCCTTATTATAAAATTTATAATCTCCTCTCTCACCACCTTATGCACTGCAGGTCATCGAGGACCAGACCTACACCATATTGGTGCTCATGTCGGTGCTGGTGATGGCGGCGGTGCGTCCACTGATGACGATGGTGGTGAAGCCGGTGCGGCGGAAGGTGTCCTACAAGCAATGGACCATCTGGTGGACCAACCCGGAGTCGGAGCTCCGCATCCTCGCTTGTGTTCACACCCCCCGCCAGGCCCTGCCCTCGTCTCTCTCCTCGATATCTCCCACCCCACCAAGCGCTCCCCATTAATCTTTGTATATATGTGCCCTCCACCTCGTCGAGCTCACCGGCCGCACCGCCGCCTTACTCGTTGTCAACTTCACTAGCCCCACCACCACTGCCAAGGATCACGTGTTAGAAATTATTCCCTTATCCTAAAACCTATTTGAAAGCAAATCCCAAAAATAAACATGTGATATCATTGAGAATAACAAAACAATAAGCAGAAGCGTACCTGAAGTCATATTTGAAGGCCTGGATTTGAAGGTCTATCCTTGTGTCACACGGCTAGCCTTCCAGATTCATACGGGTTTCCTAAAGAGCCATTTTCTTTCTTTTCTAGGGTTTTCTTCTCCAATGATGGGATATCGGGAAGAAATGAATAACATCATGTAATCTGGGGACCATAATCGCTTTTATATGAAAACAGCATTATTATGATTTATATTTTTGCCCATCACAAAAATAGAAATTATCCTTAAGTCTCTACACATTAAAAGCCCATACCTAATTAGTTACATTATAGCCCCAAATAGTTCCAAATAGTTCAAAACTTAATTGATCACTTTTAAGTGGGCCAAACCTTAAATAACATTACATATAAGCCCAATGTTGGATTAAGGATCTAACAATCTCCCACTTGGGCTATATGTATAATCTTATAACATGCTTTACAAAAATAATCGAATGAGCTCAATTTTGCTTTGCTGTCCTTATTAAAATGTATCTATAACCAATCCGGTCCATCAACCACACCAACATAGGATCAAAGCGGCCTTTGTTACAATTATCGTAACTCAACCCATCAATGGTCACATATATAAATGTACTTGAATGACATGGATTATGATGTGGATGTGTAGCATGGAAATTCATTAAATGTGACCTTAACATACCTATTTCTAACTGGTCTACCCTTAAACCTCAGTGAGATCAAACCAAACAAAATCAGAGTGTAAACAAGTTGAAACATTATTTTTGCAGAAAACTGAAATAACTGAAAAATGTCTATATTACAAGAGCATCTAAAATATACAAACTCCCACTAAAACTGAATATCCTCTACTGACATGACACCCATATGAGCAGTGTGCTCATGAAATACCTTGGGTGGCACTCCTTTAGTAAGCGGATTCGCAACCATGGAGTTTGTACCTATATGCTTAATAGACAACTTTCCACTCTGAACTCTTTCTTTAACAACCAGGAACTTGATATCTATATGCTTTGATTTTGTTGAGCTCATGTTGTTATTAGAATATAAAACTGCTAACTTATTGTCACAAAATAACTTGAGTGGCCTTTCAACACCGTCCACTATACGCAGGCCCGTGACAAAATTCTGAAGCCATATTCCATGATTGGATGCCTCATAACATGCTATGAACTCTGCTGCCATGGTAGAAGAGGCTATAAATGACTTTTTAGAACTCTTCCAAGAGATAGCACCTCCGGCAAGCAGGTAGATATAGCCGATATAGATTTCATACTATCTTGGCATCCAGCAATATCGGAGTTAGTATAACCAATGATCTCAAGCTGATTCGACCTCCGATACATGAGCATGTAGTCTTTTATTCTCTGTAAGTACCGCAAGACCTGTTTAGCTACTTTCCAATGCTCAACTCCTGGATTGCTCAAATATATACCCAATATCCCAGTGACATATGCAATATCCGGACGCATACAAACTTGAGCATACATTAGACTCCCTACTACTGATGCATAAGGAATCTTCTGCATTTTCTCTTTCTCCAAGTTATTCTTAAGGCACTGATATAGACCAAACTTGTCTCCCTTAGCCATAGAGGTATCTCCTGGTTTGCAATTTTGCATGCCATACCTTTTTAGAATCTTCTCGATATAGCTCTTTTGTGATAATCCTAGAATACCCCGAGAACGATCCCGGTGTATCCGTATGCCTAATACAAAAGAAACGTCACCAAGATCTTTTATCTTAAAATTCTTAGCTAGAAATCTCTTGGTTTCGTGCATTAAGCCTATATCGCTGCTGGCAAGTAAGATATCATCAACATATAAAACCACAAAAATATATTTACTCCCACAGAACTTATGGTATATACAATCATCGACCAAATTCATCTCAAAACCGAATGAGATGATCAGCTGATGAAATTTGAAATACCATTGTCGAGATGCCTGTTTGAGTCCATAGATGGATTTCCTAAGTTTGCAAACCATGTTCTTTAGATCTCCCGACACAAAGTTTTCTGGTTGTACCATATAAATTCTCATCAATATCACTATTGAGAAATGCTATATTCACATCCATCTGGTGTAACTCAAGATTGAAATGCATCACCAATGCCATTATAATCCTGAAAGAGTCTTTCAAAGAAGCCGGAGAGAAAGTCTCTTTATAATCGATACCTTCTTTCTATGTAAAGCCCTTTACGACAAGACGAGCCTTATACCTCTCCACATTGCCTTTCGAATCCCTTTTAGTTTTAAATATCCATTTACAACCAACGGGTTTCGCACCTTCTAGCAATGAGATAAGATTCCATACGTCATTGCCTTTCATGGACTTTATCTCATCATTTATGCCATCAATCCACTTTTGAGAGTCAGAACATTCCATGGCTTGACGAAAGTTGATTGGATCATCTTCCATCACTCCAATGTCTACCTCATGTTCTTGGAGAAATACAATGTAATCATCTGGTACTGCACTTCTCCTCTCTCTAGTGGATCTTCTTAATGGCATAGGTGAAAGGAAAACTAGTAGCGAGCATGCTTTCCATTTTAAAACTTTTTCAAAATAACATGCAGCGGAAGCATGATAAATGGATTAACATTTAATCTAAGCATGCTTTTAGAATTATTCTATGCTACTTAGCCCAAGATCTTGCATGAATGATTAATATAAACTATGAAATCATGAACTTATGCAATGAACATTTCAAAGCAACATATCTATATATATGTAAAACCATACCTTGTATGAAGTGGAGACGCTCTCCGCTGCGAAAAATCCAGGAGGAGGAAGAAGAACTCTGCTTAGCCGTACACGTGTCCGGCCTCTACAGGTGGTTCACACCAGGGCTCTTTCAAAATCTACTTCCACTCCAAGTACTAGCTTGTTGTGGAACAATTTGATCGGAACTCTTTTTTCTTCTTTCGATGCCGGACTCTCCGAATGAATGAAGAAACTCAAGAGGTGGAGAATGAGTCGTTGGAACCCTTCCCAAACACTCAATCCTAAGACCTAGATCACTAGGTACAAATATGCACACTTCTTTATAAAAAATCTCACACCCATAAAACTAGAACCTTTTTTAGCTTCTTCCCTTTCTTCCCTTTTATTTTTCCAGCATTTCTTTGCTGAATTTTCTCTTATTTTCGTCCTCCCATTTCAGCCCATTATGTAGATGGTGAGGGAGAGGAAAAGTGGGGAGTTATGGATGATAATGGAGTGGTAATGGGTAGTTATGGGGAGTTATGGTCATGGAAAGTTACATAACTCCCCAAAACTGAATTTAAACTTATTTAAATTCAGATTAATGTGTTAATTGATTTCAGTTCATAACTGAAATCAATTGGGTCAAGTGTGCATACATTGGGTTCAACCCAATTGGACCCAAACCTATTTTGAACCAAATCCTATTTGATTCGTTCCAGATTTTTATAGCTCAATCAAATTGGGCTATCAAGTAATCACATTACTTAATTCACCTCCATGCATCACCAACTATTAGTGAAAATTTTATGTCATAACCTTTTGTAACATCAAGTGTCTACACTTGTGAAATCAACAAGTGTCGACACTTACAAGTGTCGACACTTTCAAGAATATCAAGTATCGACACTTGGGTAAAGAAAAACACTTTTCCTTTGTGAGTCCACGAACGATTCCCAATCGTTCTCCGATCACTAGATCAAGTAGAAACCCCTATGGTGTGTGACCCCATAGGTTCGAACACTAAGCCGGTAGGACTGGAACATTTCCAATACCAGTCAAAATCGCCATCTAGCAATGACACCCGACGTCCGAATAGGTCGAAGTTGCAGAGCAACAATCAAGAACCAGGAGATATGGAAACCTAGTAATTAATCCCTTTGACCTCAATGCTCAGGAAGACTTAGGGTTAAACTGTCCAACCCATAAAGTCCATCAACAATGTGTTTCAATCTCACAAGTCCTGTAACACATTACAGAGACTACCCTGGCCAAGGTTTTGCTAAATTGAAACACAGTAAGATATCTGCTCCAAACACTTTGGAGGTGTCAATCCCATCCTGATCCGATCACTGCTACACGAGTACTTAACTGTACCCAGAAACCTTCCATCCCTGGATTAGAAATCCAGATAGTCCAGTACCAAAGTACAGTGAGTTGCTCGTAAGCTACCATGACGATCTCATGTCTGAGGGATAACTACGTCCATATCAAAACTCTAGGCAGAAAAAAGTACAGACGGGTCACATTCGATGAAATGTCAAACACAACATCTGCATGCCATACCAGTGTCTCCACACTCCTTGGTTAAGAGGACAACCAACGACTATGGCACACAACGACCTATACTTGATATACTATCATCCTGAAATAAGTGTATCATTTGGTCGCGAACAATTTTAGGACTATATGATATATCCTCTCTATATCACATACAAATAGTCCTAAGGACTTCATCACTCAAGAACTCATTACAGAAAGATGAAATAGTGATGAACTGCCAGAATAAATATTTTATTCAATAATATAATTCATATACAATTACATCAAATGTACAACTGTGTACAGTAGAAATTGGCTTTGGGACACATTTCCCAACAATAGGTTCTTGAGGTACTAGAGTTTGTTCTTCTGGAATAATTTCTTGATTGGGAGGTTCTCCGACATTGTCTTGATTTGTTGTGTCTTGAACAAGGTCAGAAATAAAATCCCGATCAATGCCAATGACACCAGTGGGAATATTAACATATTCCTCTTCAAAGACAAAGTCCTTAGCTATATCTCCCCCAGCAAACTCAACATCCTCAAAGAACCGTGCATTTCCCAACTCGAAAATTGACTTAGTTGTGGGATCATAAAACTTATACCCTCTGGATCTTTCAAAGTATCCAATAAAATAACAACTCACCATCTTTGAGTCCAGTTTGTTTTCATTATGCCTATAAGGCCTTGCCTCAGCTGAACATCCCCAAACACGTAAGTGATTTATACTGGGTTTCCTGCCCGTCCAAAGTTCATAAGGGGTTTTGGTAGTTGCTTTAGTTGGAACTCTGTTAAGGACATATGCTGCAGTCTTAAGTGCTTCTCCCCAGAGTGAGTCAGGTAAGGTAGAATGACTAATCATACTTCTTACCATGTCTTTAAGCGTTCTGTTTCATCTTTTAGCAACACCATTCATGGTAGGCGAACCCGGCATAGAGTACTGTGGAACGATACCGCATTCTTCTAGGAATTTAGCAAAAGGTCCTGGACGTTGTTCACCTGAACCATCATATCTGCCATAGTATTCACCACCACGGTCAGATCTGATGCTTTTAATCCTTTTGTTGAGTTGGCTCTCAACTTCAACCTTATAATTTTTAAACATATCCAGTGACTGTGACTTTTCATGTACGAGATATTTGTAGCCATATCTAGAAAAATCATCTATGAATGTTATAAAGTATTGTTGACCATTCCAAGCAACCGTAGGGAATGGCCCACAAATATCTGTATGTATAACTTATAAGACGTCCGAAGTCCTGTTGGCTTCAAATCTCTTTTGATTGGTTTGTTTTCCCTTTATGCAGTTAACACAAACATCAAAATCTGCAAAATCTAAGGGATTCAAGATTCCGTCAGACACAAGTCTCTCCATTCTCCTTCTAGAGATGTGACTTAATCTCTTGTACCATAACAAAGCCGAAATCTCAATGGTTAATTTTCTCTTTACACCTCGTGTACTTAATTGCAAGGATTCATTAAATGAAGCAATTGAATCAATTAAATAAAGATTATCGTAGCCTGATAAAAAATCGTAACTAACCACTTTTGAATCATGAAGCAAACTAAATTTTTCATTTCCAAATGAACAAAAATAACCTAATTTGTCCAAAGCAAAAATAGAAATCAAATTCCGTCTAAATGACGGTACAATAAAAGTTTCATTAAGATCCAAATAAAATCCAGTCTTTAATAATAATCTAAATTTTCCTATTGCCTCAACTTGAACCGCCTGGCCATCGCCCACATAGATATATCTTTCAGCATCACTTCGCTTTCGGCAACTCAGAAAACCCTGCATAGACACACTGATGTGAGTTGTTGCACCAGAATTTATCCACCACGTGTGTCTAGGTATTGAAATTACGTTAACCTCGGAACAAACCAAAACAAGAAGCATACCTTTCTTAGCACGCCAGGCTTGATAATTAGTGCACTGCTTCTTCTGATACCCTTCAGTCCCACAAAAGAAACAACCCTTACCATCTGAGTCAGCGATTTTCTTTTGTTGTTTCTTAGGAGGTACTGTATCTGCAGCTCCTTTATCCTTCTTCTTTTTCTTTTCCTTGCCCTTTTCCTTAGAGGTTGAGGCCAGGTGAGCACTTTCTGCCTTTTCTTGCTTAAACCTTTCCTCTTCCTGAACACGGTGAGAGATGAGCTCATTCAAAGACCAAGTCTCTTTCTGACAGTTATAGCTCACCTTAAACTGGTTGAACTGGATCAGAAGAGATATCAAAATCAGATGCACTAGCAAGTCCTTAGAGAGTTTAAGCTTAAGTGCTTTCAATCTAGAGGCAAGATGAGATATCTTCATAATGTACTCCCTGATGTTGCATTTATCCATATACTTCATTGAAATTAGGTTTGTCAAGAGTGTACCAATTTTAACCTTTTCACTTTTGACAAACCTCTTTTCAATTTCGGCAAGAAAATCTTTAGCCGTAGTAACTGTTTCGGATATTGTGCCTCTGAATGCTTCTGGAATCGACTTTTTCGTGATCATCATGCACATGCGATTTGATCTGTCCCACATCTCAATCTCTCTCTTTTCATCAGAGGTACTCTTATCCGTAAGAGGTGCAGGAGCATTTTTCCTTATCGCAAGGTCGAGATCTATGAATCCAAGAACTATTAAAAGGTTCTCTTGCCATGACTTGAAGTTAGAGCCACTCAACATAGAAATTTAATTGATGTTGGCAGTTATATTAGCAGGAGTCATATCTAAACATAGAACAACAAACAAAACAATCTAACATTAGTATCACAACAAAAATAAATTCGAATAAAGGCAAATCCCATCTCAAGATATCGGGCACTCCATTAATAGTTTATCTTTGGATAAAATATTAACTTGTAAGTGATATCTTGGTGCAGTAATCAAACACTGATAATAGGAACATGTCAAACAATAAACCTTCCTTTGGATCGATTTACTATTCACATGCAAAACCAAATAATCATCACGCATTTATTATCACAAGTACACATGTAATCTTATTAAATATTTACCATCCTTTGGGCTGACAAATATTCACAAATTACATATATACGGCCATTTATATTTTAAAACAAATTAATTTCCACAAGAGAGGTCACTTTGGCTACATGTTGCTTCAATTAATTTATCTCAAAATATAAAAAAATATCAATATTTGAATTTAAAATTGTACCCAAAATAAATAATATTAAAATTAACCTTAAGGGTTACTTTCTTGATAGCAGCAGGCGGTCATCTACTGCATTTCCTTCCATTGAACACCGCTGCCATAACCAATCAGGCCACGACGTCCCTGTGGTGCGGCCAAGTAGGCCACACCTATCCTTTCCGACGCCGGCAATGGTGAAAAAATCACATATACCCAAAATAAAATATCAAAACAAAATCTTAAACCGAAAATACAATTTTATTCTCAATGATTCAGATACCAGTTATTAGGAATTATCCTTCTTGTTGGAAATTATCCTAAAGCCTATCTGAAAGCAAATCCCGAAACTAAATATGTGATATCATTGAGAATAACCAAACAATAAGCAGAAGCATGCCTGAAGCCATATTTGAAGGCCTGGATTTGAAGGTCCTTATGGCACGACTAGGCTTCCAGATTCACACGGATTTCTTAAAAAGCATTTCTTTCTTCTTTAAAATTTTTTCCTCTGATGATGGGATATCGAGGAGAAAGGAATAATACCGTATAATATGAAAACCATAAAATAGTATTATTATGATTTCTATTTTTGTTCATCATAAAAATATAAATTATTCTTAAATCTCTACACATTAAAAGGCCCACACCCTATTAGATATATTAAGACCCCAGGTAATTTAAAACTTAATTGATTATTTTTAAATGGACCAAACTTTAAATAGCTACTCATAAAATACCCTATTAGATATATTAAGGCCCCAGGTAATTTAAAACTTAATTGATTATTTTTAAATGGACCAAACTTTAAATAGCAACTCATAAAATATTATTATTTATATATAAGTCAAATATTGGATCAAGGATCCACCATCACCACCAGCACATCCCCGCCTTCGGCCGCTTCCAGGCCCAGTCCGACGCCATCGCCCACGCCTTCGTGAGCTATGAAGAGCGCGCCGGTGGTGTCACCGCCCAGTGCCTCACTGCCTTCTCTCCTTATGCCACCTTGCACAAGGACGTCTTCGCCGTCGGCGAGGACAGCCACGCCGCCTTCATTATTGTCCCCTTCCACATGCACCAGACCGTCGACGGCGGCATGGAGGTGGACCACCCGGAGATTCGTGGCATCAACCAGGCCATCCTCAAGACCGCCCCTTGCTCGATTGGCATCCTTGTCGACCGGGGCCTCAGCGCTGGCGGCCACCGCGCGTCCGGGTACCGGGTCGCACTGCTGTTCTTCGGCGGGGCCGACGACCGGGAGGCTCTGGCGTTCGCGGGGCGCATGGCGGGACACCCGAGGATCAACCTAACGGTGGTCCGCTTCGTCTGCGGGGACGGGAGGAGCCAGCTGCAGCAGAAACACCACCAGGGGGCTGCGCCGCGGAGGTCTCCGAGGGAGGAGAGCGTGCTGACGATAATGACCGAGGAGGAGAGGGAGCGGCGACTGGACGAGGATCTCCTGGGACAGTTCCAGGCGAGGTCGGTTGGGGAAATGGTGGAGTACGAGGAGGTGCTGGCGACCAACGCTGAGGAGACGGTGGCAGCGATCAAGGGGGTGGAGGAGAGGGGCCAAGACCTCTTCGTGGTGGGCATGGGGCATGGAGTGGAGTCACCGCTGACCGAGCTAGGGGCTGAACGAATGGAGCGAGTTCCCGGAGTTGGGGTCAATCGGGGATCTACTGGCGTCAACGGATTTCCAGGCCACTGCGTCAGTGCTGGTGGTGCAACAGGGCGGCGCGCAAGGCGGGGGCCGGTGGTCGACACGCTTATGTCGCCGGACAGCCCAGGGAAGCTGGAAACGCCGTTTGGCAACAAGAACGACGGCTGTAGGGCGTGAAATTTTTTGGCCAAAGTCCGTGGAGTTGAAATTGGCCGGTTTTCATGGCTCGAATTTTGATCATAGCTTGTATTAATTCTAGCGCATGAGAGAAGGGTAGCGATGTACTTTTTTTTTTTTATAAAATAAAATAAAGATAAAATCAGAAATATTAAAACAATTTAGAATAATCTGAACTACAAATAAAATATCCAATGATTCATAAGAAATTTCTCTAGCTTTATTAACTTTTTTTCATAAATATGTTTCCATTTTGGAAGACTGAAATAATGATTTTATTTTTCCACTTATTTCGAAGGATGAGTTTCGATCTCTCCTCGAGTTGAATCAAGCCACGTAGTAACAAACAAAAATCTCGTTGATGTTTTTTTTTTATTATTATTTCAATTTAGAACCGTCATCTTAGCTTTACGAAACAAACGGTAATCATAGCCATGGTCATCGCCGGAAACATATATTGACCCTTTGGCTTGCAATCATTTGCCTTGCTGATTGATTGTTCATCTCCTTCCACCCGGATCATGCCATTAGTTGTCGAAGTTCATGATAGAAATACATTTAGATAACATTCCATTTGTAAGATCCTTTATCTAACATTTTTAATGTTCATTCAATCCAAATAAGATATCTAAATTTCAAATCCATGCTGTCAATTAAATCTAATGTCATCATTAATTTTCTCGAAAAGTAAAATAATATTAAAAAGTAAATAATTATGAAAAGGTGAAGTCAGGATGTGGTTATTATTGTAACTCATATTTAGACGCCTGATCAAGGCCACTAAAATTTTAATAGAATCTATTCATGAATTTTAAACATACTATATATTTTATTCGATAAACACTAATTAAGATGGCTAGATAACATTGTTATTTAGTTGCGATCTAAATTATCTTTATGTTATGAACTCATATAATATACAATTAGTTGCGACAAACTATAATCTTCGAATGTACTAAGAATTTTTTTAGGGAAAGTTTATCTCCTAAAATCTTTAGTTAAATAGCAGTTTGTATACACCACACGCGCGTTTCAGACATATATACGGCTCATACGGTCACTTAGCTGATCATGGGTTCCTAGCTACAAGTAGGTAGGAGATCGAAGAGGTCGTCCAACCTTTGACCTTTAGTTTACCTGGATGACAGATTCTTCTTTTAAGTCAAAGCCAGACTAAATTATAAGAAAAAAAAAAAAAAAAACTCTAGTTCTAATAATTTGGTTCTGGCGTCTTACTATCAGGTTCTGGACGAAGAGTCGTTCCCGGAGATGGTGCTGAGCGCTGACCTCGTGGGCAACGTCCACGCCCTGATCATGAGTCATGTCCCTCCTCGCCCGAAGTGGAAGGTAATCAAGATGAGCTAATGCTGTCGGCATTCATCAGTAAACGGATAGCAGTTCTGGTTAGGCTTCGTAAAAGATAGTTGACCTTTAGTGAGGCAAGAATTTTGGGTGGAAGAGAAGGGATTATTATCTCGGTATGTCCCAGGCTAGGAAGGACTTACAAGGGCTTTTGAATCCATTTAGATGGATTTGGGGAGTGGTCATAAATTGTATATTTTGTTTTTTTCTTCTTTTGAATACTTCAGGGTGTAATTTGAGTTGTCATTATTTGTTTCTTTTCAAGCAAGATATTCATGTCGTACACGATCTGTTCTAGTTTTTACGTGTTTTTAATTCTCTCTCTCTCTTCTTCTTTTTGGTGCGGCTTTAAAATGAGGAGGCCCATCCCCTGCCTAATCCTTTACAGGTCTTGAACGCATCCCCTGGACTTTTTTTTATTACACAGGGATTTTTTTTCCCTGAAGAACCCTAGAAACTTGTCATGATGCCTCGTGAAACCACAAGCAAAACTACAAAAAGTCCAAATTGGATGCAGCAGGGCAGCAACGAAAAAATGCGATGCATCTAATAAAATGCACTATTCATATATAGTTATTTTATCATCATGGAAACAAAAAATAACACCATGAATCTAGTAGCTAGAAGCATGGAGAAGTATCCAAATGAAATTGTTTCTTACCGAGCCGTCCAAAATAGCACATGACAAAACGATGCAAACAAAGCCTCGGCCTTTGTGATAGCCCTCGGTCCAAAATTACTGGTCGTCGAGTAGCCAACAAGCAATAGGTATCGGGAGCCCAAAACTATATTGATGAAACAAGGCATTAAGCTGGATATATGTGCACAATTTTTGTAACTCTGCAGATGTCTCGTACCAAGGGTTTCTAGCTATTGGCTATATTTTTATGATATTCTATACTCTCTGACACGTTCTTCGAAAAAAACCAACCGTTACCACGACCATATCTTGACGAAAAAACAACCATGGCTCGATAATTTTTGGTCTTTTTATTCGTATTTTTCTTCCTCTCTGTTTTCATATCTCTACTATACAAAATTCTCAGGTATAAAAATGCAGCTCGTGTAAATTTATATCCCAGAAAATATTTACAAAATCCTATCATGTCCTGGACGAGTATTTACCAGGATCGAACAGGCCAGGCCCAATTAGAGTCCATTTAGTGGGCCTAGGACTGGGCCATGTTGCTCGTGACCTGAAAAGAGAGACACGTTCCTATTCGAACCAGATCAGAATCGGTCACTCCGTGATCTCTTCCTGAAAGAAATGGATGCCATTTTCTTGCAAGGGGGGGTGGGGTGGGGGGGACATGGGCTCTTGCATCGATCGGAGAATCCTCTTAAATTTTTGAGGCCAAATTCCACAACCGTACAGGAGCAATTCTTGATCGAGGTTAATTTCCCTGATCTCCCCACGCAAAAATAGCAAACTGGCTAGTAGATAATTCTCCCAAATAATCCATGCAGAAGAGGATTACTGTTCGACTAGTTATAATAGTTTTCAATCGGAAACTAATTATGACAGTTATATATATCAATTCCACGCCACATTCTCTCCATAACTTAGATATATACATCAAGATTTAGAAATAATAGCCATCGTGTATTCACACGATGAGGTATATTAATTTTGTCAAAAAAAAAAAAAAAAAAAAAGGTCAAGAACATTCACAACATGACGATCGTTTTAATAATATAGCTTCATCACCATTCATGGCACGTGCATTTAATGATATAGCATTATATATTATCATACTTCTAAAAACATATTTAAGATGTTATTGTTTTTAAAAATAAGGTTTATCATTATTACTGTTGTTAATTACTATGTAAGTATAAAATACCTATAATTTTGTTATTAGATTGGCAAAAGCTAAGAAGTAAAATTTTTTCATTTATTATTATTATTATTATTATTATTATTATTATTATTATTATTATTATTATTATTATTATTATTATTATTATTATTATTATTATTATTATTTTGCGAGGGAGGGCGGGGGATAAAGGAGAAGCAACACCAAATATGCGGTCGGATGAACTACGTTGGCCGAAGCCAATTTGTATAAAATTTTTGGCAGCCATATACGTAGGTAGAAGAAATCCCAGGTGATAGGTGGAGTTACCGAAGTTACGAATTAAAGCAGCAGCAGCAGGAGGAGGAGGAGGTATAAAAGTTAATTTTGATGGCAGTGCCACATGGGGGGGGAGGGGGGCAGGTACAATTAATATTCATGCCACGGATATATACAAGGTGAAGTGGACGGAGGATCTCATATCAGGAATAGGAGAGGAGGTGTGGATAAGCGTAGCGGACAAGGAGAACCCAACCATATTTTGGGAAAGGAAACGTAGGGGGCAGATAGAAAGCACACGGTGTTGGGTGCTCCTCCTCCCCATGCACAATGTTTGCCAATAATGCTGCAATCATCCCATGCTCGGCTATCAATATCCATGTGCACCACGACAACGCACGGTACCATGTAGAACTAATAAACCAACATTTTAGTGTTTAGGCCTCGCGGTCCTCAACATAAAAATATTATCTTGGAACTTCCATGCTTCTTTACAAGTACATAAGATGAAACTTCTTGTTACAATTTGGATGCTAATTAAGATCGATGTTAGGTTAATATACGTGGCATCGCTATCCAAATAATAATATTATTAATGATGATGATGATATTTGTTACCGTAAAATCTTAGCTGATGAAGGTAAGGAGACCGGACACGCACGGAGGAGCTGGTGAGATTAGGATTAAAAGGTTGCAGCTAATGTCGGGTGTGACGGTGCATATCATGCGGTAGCTATTTAATCATATACGGGACAGAGCTGCGACCATCCCATAAAATGTCTTATAAATTATGAAATTATTTTCGTACTTCCAATAGATTTTTAATTATATATCTTCGATTGGATGCACTTTGATTTCGAATCTTAGTCGGCGGCTGGTCTACTCGGGTCGGCGTGATGGTTCGGACGGACAAACTTGGCCGATGTCGAGATTAGTAGCTTGTTCAGTTGCGGTGGTTGGTAGCCCGGTCGGCGTCGAGGTCGTCATCTTGGTCGGTCGACGAAGCCAGGCTGATGAATGCCATACCATATCAATGTCGAGAACATTTACCACTTGTTTAAAGACCGATAGGGATTCTAATTCCACCCGCTATCTTGGCTGGAATCCGCGACTTCGCCATGGACCGAGCATATTATATAATACTCATAGACCCGAAATACCAACTAATGGAGCCAAATCGCAGACCGACACCCACCCTTTTTTTAAAATTTTACTTTTTGGGTAACAACTCACCTTTTCTTTTTGAAACAAAAGCATGTCTCCCTTTCTAAAGAACGAGGAGGAGCATATGCCTCGACCGTCCGTTGTACTGCCATGATGGTTGACCTTTAAGCATCCTGGTAAAAGCCAGCGACCTTCTTTCCTCCGAAGGGAATGCCCCTGCCTGCAAGCTAGGCTTATATATATATATATATATATATATATATATATATATATATATATATATATATATTTATCTCGAATACATAATGCGGTACCTAAAAAGAATTGATTAGGTGAACTTGCTTGTGGATGAGATTAGAGCAAGTATCATCCCACGTAATCACGTATAACTACAGTAATTGGAGTTGAGTAATTGACAGGTGATCTAATAGAAGGAAATGAAGATGATGTCATCTATTTTAAATTCGGTTGGAAACCTTCATGTCTTCTCCCTTTAAAATACTGGAGTTGCCGGATGTGATTCCGAGGAAGTAAAGTCAGGAGTAGGTTACCTTGTGACATGTGGATTGTGTAGCAAAATCGGACTGCTAACCTCTGTTTCAATTGATGACGATTTGGTTGGCATTAGCTGCATGTCCGTGTTTGCCATGCTTTCGAACATTAGAAGCTGCATACGTGCTTTAATTTTCAGAAGAAAAATGTTGCTAGCTGATATATATATATATATATATATATATATATATATATATATATCAAACGAGTTTCACAATTTCCGCACAAAAGCACAAAACTCCGGGATGTGCTTCCAAGGTTATGAAGTTTGGAGTAGGTCACTTTTGTATAGGGTAATAAAATGGACCGTTACGTTACCGACACATAATTTTTGCTATAAATATGAGAGATTAGATGTTAACTAAAAGCTTTTTCTTCTTCCGATAAATAAATGAAAATTGAACAGCTGAATATGAAAATAAAAAAAATGTACTGCTAATATAATCAGGGATAATATATTTTTATTTTTTATAAATAAATTGAACCTCCCACCTCCAACTGGGGAGCCCAAATCTGCCGGCGGTGACAAGGTGGCATTGCCGTCCTGCCGGTCATACCTAAATCAAAAACTGAATCCCAAAGTTTTCTTTAGGGTGAAAGGAGTGTTATCATGGTCAGATGTCCCCTAAATATAGTAGTTCTATCAATCAACCAACCAATAATTTTTGCAGAAAGAGAGAGAGAGAGAGAGAGAGAGAGAGAGAGTTGTTCTGTTTGCCAAAGAAAAGGTAGGGATGTACTGAAAAGCTAATAGTGCCCATTAACGTAGATGTTGGAGAATGGCCATAGGCTACTGTTCTTCCAATTTGTCATTAATCAAGGCCACTACCCAACCGCTGCATCATCCTTCTTTCTTTAAATAGTTACTTAAAACTCAGCTTTTGAAGACCCGACTTTTAAAGCAGATCTATCGATCTCCTTTTTTTTCCCTCTTCCAATAGAATTCCTGGTCCCTTTAATCAAATGATGAATCCTTTTTGCCATGCAAGTAACATCAGAGATAGGTAGAAAGAAAGTATGGCAACTTATATAAATGAAGTTCGAGGATTTGAGAAAGTGAAGTGAGGGAGAGAATAGAAACCGCATCTCCGTCGAGACCACTCAACCTGCACTTTACGTTCTATAGCTTCCTTTTTCTCTTGAACTTGAAGTGCTTAGAAATGAAAAAATTAATCAACCTCTAAAGGGTAAAACATCCTTTTCTATTATCTAACCATTTCCAACCAGCCAACTTCTACTTTAATTAAGAAGAACTGATGCAAAAGCCGATGGACCATGAGCACTCTAGTGGACAGTCCGGAATGTAGAATGTTTTGAGATCCATTCGAGCACGACCAATAAATTTTAAACGAGGACCAGAATTCGGGAAATTGTAATCAATACAGGTAGGATAAACAAAATGGTTCATATAATTAATTAGCGAAACAAGAATCTTTGACTAAGAAGTGAAATTCAAATATGTTCGAACTTCTTCTTTTTTTTAAAAAAAAAAAAAAATAATACTAGGCAAATAAATTTAATAATAAACAGTAAAATGAATGCACTTGGAATTCTTGAACACCATTTTGTTCGTCATTGCTCGGTGTGCACCGTGTTGATAAAATTATCACGATAATGGCTATGTAGCATGTATCTAATGAAGTTGTGACGAGGCCTCGTAGGTTTTATAGCAGGATATAATTGCCTTAATTGATGGCATGGAAAAATATTAGAATGCCAACTTTATATATATATATATATATATATATATATATATATATATATATTTCTGCCTTCTCGGAGTGGTTGCTTGCGTCTATACGTCCTTGGGGCTTGCTCTAGTTATTAGATAGGGAAAATAGGGATAACAATTTCTATATAATCCAAATATTTGCAAAATGGCATATTATTTAGCCCTAATACAACATTACGTGGCGCAAAAACCACCGGGATCCGGGCCCGGCTCTGGGCCAGCCGGGACCGCTTACGCAACCGGTCACGAGCGTTGCCAAAAAAAAAAAAAGAAAAAGGGTGGACTTCCTACACGCCGAGGCAAGTGGCCAAAGCGTGGCAGTTCTGTGGCGGGGCCCAGGCACGGGAAGCTGACGCGGGCGATGCCACAAAAGACAAAAAGTCTCGCGATGCAAAAAAAAAAAAGAGGAGTGGAACGGTTGGGAGTTTTTGGGGATTCGGGGGAGGTGAAAAAAGAGAAAGGAAAAGGTCACCGCGGGAGGGCCTACAAGCAAAATGTCAAACACTAAGCTGCTCGGTTTTTTTTATGGGAAAGAGCAAGGACTGACGTGATAGATATAGCCTACCTACTGTCTCGTGCTCCCCACTCTCTCTCTCTCTCTCTCTCTCTCTCTCTCTCTCTCTCTCTCTCTCTCTCTCTCTCTCTCTCTTCTTTCTCTCTCTAGCGCATCTACGTGGCTGCTGTTGGACACCGTTGTTGGGTGGACATCAGGATATTGGATCGTTCGAGCCGTTGGATTGCTGGGTTGGAAGATAAATCATCGTTCGAGCCGTTGGATTGCTGGGTTAGAAGATAAATCATCCGTAGCGTCTGAGTAGGGCAGACTTGCTGGAGTTTGCCGTCCAAAGAGCCATCTCTTCTGATGAAGAATTTGTTTTTGTCAATCGGTCCATCACTTAATTGCTTTCGTATGAGAAGTTTTATATTAAACTGTCACGCCCAAATTTAGAATCGAGGTTGGCCACACGACTAACCACAAATTCTGCATATCATTCTGAAAAAACATGGTAATCTAAAATATACAAAAATTTTAATATTTTCAAAAAATAAAATAAAATAATAAAATATTATCAAAATAAATTTATAATAATTAAAGAATCAACTTGTCCAATTATATTGGTATCAACAATAGAACTAACTAACCAATCTAATAAATCTTGTACTCGAATCTCATGCTCGATCCAACCTATGCTATATATCATGTAGCTCTGAAAGTAAAAGAAGTAAAAGCTGAACTTTACAGTCCAGTAAAAATTCTCACGTACTCGTACTATTATAATACAATATAATTTAAAAATAATAGTAAATAGTATTAAATAGAATATAAATATCAAATCTCATGTCAAGTAATCAAGATAACTCAATATTAATATATGTAGATACATGCATCAATTAATACCAAATATTTATCTTATTTAAAAATAAAATTTCAAATATATCATAAAGTAAAATCCCTTTTTTATCTTATTATTATTGTATCTTTTATTATCCACGTCTCATTAACATAATTTGGATCAACCATCATTATCTTTTAAGGTTTTGGACTAATCACGATCATGTTCCAGCTGTTTGTAATTAGTAACCTCAAGATTGACCACGTACTAACCACTGGTGACTAGGTTATTTCACATATTATCTGTCCATTGCTTGATGATTCCACATATCATCCGTCTATGACACGGCGATCCTATATATTCCTCGTCCATGGCTCGGTGATCCCATGTAATATCCACTCATGACTCGGCGATCCCATGTATTAACCATCCATGGCTCAGCAATCTCATATATTACCACCCGTAGCTCGGCTATTATCTATTTGGCATGGCTAGTCCAAAGACCCTCTTCTTGATTATTAATTTATCAAATCTGAATATGTTATCAAATTATATTTATTTCAATATTTTCAATAATCGGTATCACGACCCAAAACATCCGAAAAAAATTATGTTGATACAAACATATTATATGAAACTATAAATAATCATACCGGTAGATTATAAAATAAATATACACCATGTGAAAACTGAAATCATGTAGTGCATAAATAATCATACATACTGTTGCCGCCCGATCGCCGTGGCCTGTAGCTGGAGATGATCTCGGACACCGCCCTCGTCACTCAGGAACTTGCTCGTGTGCCTAGACCTACAAAACAGAGGAGACCTGGGCCGGGGATCTCGGTAGAGGCACTCCGATGCTCAAGTTAGTGGTTATCCAGGGGAACAGATCCTCCCGGTCGAGCCCCGTGGGTGGACTCCACTCTAAGAGGAGGAGATTACGTGCTTAAGGAGTGTGAACATGTTGAGAGTAAAGCGGGGGTGATAGCGGCGGAGGAGCACCTGGGCTGGATGGCTGTGTCCGTCAAGACCCTTCCAGTGAGCCTCCGATAGCCTAGAGCACTTGGCTCCTCGATCGCTCTACTGTGTGCCGCCCCCTTTGCCCATTTGCCTGTTACTTACCTTCTGCTGAGAACCTTGGAGAACTCTTTTAAGCCAGGATCTCTCCCTGCCGTCTACCTCGGAATCCTCTCCCTTTTGCAGGTGCTAGAAGGTCAACATCTGGCAGTGCTCCGTGATGTGCGTGAAGTGCCTTTCCCCATTCATGATAGGGAACTATGCCATGCACTCTGGTCCTCACTCTGGTCGCTACACTTGCAAAAACTTGGTAGAGCCCCGATCGGGGGGCAGCCGCCCCCTGGATTTGAATCTCCCGGGATGGTTTCCTCTTTCGGGTGGTACAGGCGGTCGGTCGGGAGCGCGGTGCCTCGATCGGGAGATTCCTTTCTTTTCGGTGTAAGTGGTAACAGGAGCAATTATTGCGGCTCGGCAGGCGCCCCTCCGTAGTCCTTGGGCGGCTCAGCGCCGCTCAAGGAAGGCGGCAATGCCCTTCAGCTGCTGGTCCCTTCATTCGAAGTGGGGTCAGTTCAAGGAGGAGGAGATCGATTTCAGTCGGGATGGTCTTGACCTCGATGGAGCTACCTGGCGAATGAGTACGAAGAGGGCAGGAGCTCAACTTCGGCTAGGGTGTCTCGACCTTGAGGGAGCCACCTGGCGAAGGAGTTCGAAGAGGGCAGGAGCTCGACTTCGGTCAGGGCATCTCGATCTCGAGGGAGCCACCTGGCGAAGGAGTTCGAAGAGGGCAGGAGCACTACTTCGGACAGGGCATCTCGACCTCAAGGGAGCCATCTGGCGAAGGAGTCCGAAGGACGTTCGACGTGGTAGCTTCATCTGTCATGGCATCTGACTGGGTTTGACAAGGGCTACACGTCAGCGATCCCGCTACATCACATACCAATGATCATGTCCAAGGATCAAACATGCAATGTAAAAATATATATAAACCGGTGATCATGTTTAAGAACCTTTATCTTTATTAAAAATAGATTTAATATGTCTGATATTAGTATGCACCCAGATCCTCGATCTAGATGCTACAGAACTCGCTCAATATCCTCTTATTCGAAAAATTATCCTCCTACAATAATAATATTATTTTTAATATATAATTATATGGTATAGTAGTTATTGGTATAAAATTCTCTACTCGGGTTTCATCAGTAATCCACTCATTCATCGCTGTTGCTGCCAGGATCGCCGTGGCCCATAGCTGCTGTCGGCGTCGGATCACTCTTCGTCTCCACGGTGATGTCCCACTCGTTGAGACCTGCAAAATAGGGGTTAGTGACCCGAGCCGAGGATTCCGGTGGGGACACTTCGATGCTCAAGTCAATGATGATCCAGGAAAACAGATCCTCCTGATTGAGCCCCTCTGGTGGACTCTACTTTAGGAAGAGTGAAAATAATGTGAGTAAAGTGAGAATGGGGGTGCAAGTATGCCGGGAAAGGTGATGACCGAGGTGGACGAGTCCTCCTCTGTGGCCTCCTTCCCCTCTTCCCCTTCGGATCTTTTCTGTTTAGCTTTTGTTACCTTTTTCCCGAGCGTGTCGAAGGTTCTTTTATGTCTGGACGATCGTTGAACGCCTACCTCGAGATATTCCCTGTGCTGTCAAGTGTGTGCGGCGGTGTTCCATGTCGTGGATGGAATGTCTCTTCGGATTCGTACCGTCAGGAGCGTGCGCCGACGTTCCGTGCCATGGACAGAACATCTTTCCTGGTTGGCGATGAGGAAACCACTATGCATTCTGACATTCCTTCCGATCGCCCTATTCCGGAAAGCCTGGCAGTATCTTAATTGGGGGGAACTTCTCCCTCTCCGGGCATAAGTGGCATCCGCAGGCAATTATTATGATTTGATGGGTGCTTTTTCATAGCCCTCAGGTGGCTCACCGGTGCCCTGGGGAGGTGACTCCGCTCCTTTGGTGGCCGGCGACGTTGTCCGAGGTGGTTGCCGAACTGGAGAGCTGGAACTCGGCTCCAGCTCGGGAGGCTCGGCCTCGGAGGGGCTCAGCCTGGTGGAGGAGGGCTGAGCTCGACTCCGGCCCAAGAAGCTCGACCTCGGAGGGGCTCGTCTCGGTAGAGGATGGTTCGACTCATAGGAAAATCGCTACCCGGCCCAAGGCGACATTCAAGGGAGCTCGAGGAAGAGCTCAAGTCAAAAGGCGCCCAGCCGAAGGGACTTCAGGCCGAGCCGGAGGCGGCGAAGGGGCGGGCCGTCTCCTCTGAGAAGAAGGCCGTGGCCACCAACCAGAAGGCTGCCATGGTGGAGAGGAGGGCCTCCACTGCCGTTAGTTTAGCTAAGGCCATGAAGAAAGAGGCCGTCGAGGCCGTCTGCAGAGCTGAGGATGCGGACAAGAGGGCAGCGGAGGTGGTTGCAAATTACAAGGCTTTCGAGGAGTTCAAGCTTCTTCAACCTTGAGTTAATTTAACCCCAACGAGGCTCTAGAGACCCTTACTTTTTTCCTGGGGAAGGGCAAAGGTCTGGCCAAGGAAGCTTCTTCAACCTCGTCTCATCCTCCTCCAAAACTGTTCTGGACTACCAGTCTATTCCACAGGTATAATCTTCTTTCTGCTCCTTTGCTTCATTCCTCTGTCATGGAAAGGACCGTAGAGAGTCAGGGGGAAAAGGTCGGGCCCTCGGGGGCCGGAGACATAGTAGGTCCGGAGTCGATTCCCATCTCGGTTTCTCAGGGCAAGGCAACCCTTCTTTGGGAATGCTACCGCATTCCTGAGGAGTTTTCCTTCATCCTTCCCGTGTCCGAGGAGCGGGTGAACGAACCTCCCCCTAGGTCCTAGCCATATACGAAGATCATCTGAAAGCTGGTCTTCGATTTCCTCTGCACCCCTTCTTCGTCAAGATCTTTCGCTTGTACCAAGTGGTACCAGCACAGTTGACCCCGAACAGCATCAGGAACATTTGCGGGTTCCTGGTTAAGTGCAGCATTGTAAATGTAGAACCTAGGACCAATCTGTTCACAGCTCTTTTCATCCTCAAGAGGGATTTTCATAGCAACGAATGGTGGGTGATTGGCCCTAGATCAGGCCATAGGGTCATCAAGTACATGCCCAGCGCCATCCATGGGTGGAAACCTATTTTTGTATTTGTGTTGTCTTTTAATTCATGGGGCTTCGATATGGTGTGGAAGAAGCCTCGCCTGACCGCCAATGACGGGAAGAAGGTCTTGGCAGCCGACCAGTCGGACTACGACCTCCTGGTCAACTCCGAAGTTGCCCCCATTCGGGAACTGTTGGAGGAGAGAAATCTTCATCGAGCATGAATTAGCAGATTCCCCTCATTATGTATAGCGATAGAAATTTCTGCTCTTCTTCCTAGGATTTATTGTAGCTCAATCAATTGAAGTGAAATCCTCTGCTTGCAGGTGGCGGGATGAAGCCCGGTTTGAGCTGGCTCCGCCAGACTTCGGAGAAAAGGGTTGCACAAGCCCCCCTGACTAGGTCTGCAGTCCGGAAGAGGGCTCGGAGGGATGGTCCCGAGGGGGACCAAAGCACTTCGTCGTCCCGGGGGACCTCAGGGTAAGACGTAGCAGCCGCGGGAGGGGCTCCATCAAGATCCCATCCAGTCGAGGCTCCACCGGCGGTTGTCTCCCCAGTTCACGCAATGGGGAGCCCACTTTGGGGAGTTGATGTGCCGCCGTTTTACCACCCTACTGCTGATAGGGGCGAAGCGCGGCAAGTCGAAGGAGAGTTCGCCTGCAGGGCTTCCTCAGCCGGAGTCCGTGCGATAAACTCTTCGGAGCTTTCACCTACGGGGGGACTGCTGGTCCCGACCGTAGCCAGGCAGGCGTTGAAGGGTATGCTTCTGCCTCACGACATGGCTGTTCTTCGAAACCGGAGCCTTCCCACGGTGTCTGATTCTGCCTTCTCCACCCAGCAACAGGTATACTCCTTGCTACTTCTCTTTGTCTTGAGAATTGTTCGATTTATGACCCCTCTCCTTTGATGCAGCTGGTCTATGACCTCACCTTCATGGAGGAGGGCCTGGGAAATGTAGACAGCCTCATCCTTAGCCTTAAAGTGGAGCTTCAGACTGCCAGGGCTGCCAAGGAAGTAGCTGAAGCAGTCCATGGAGGACCGTCTTGCCCGGATGATTGATGAAGTTCGCAAACTGAAGGGTGAATTGAAAAGTGCTCATCTGACTATGACGAGGCAAGAGGCAGGGTGGAGGAGGAGTAGGAAACAAGTTGAATCCCTGGAGCAAGCTGCCAGGGAGGATCAGGAGAAGATAAAAAGCTTGGCCAAGGCGACGGAGGAGGCTTCCAGGAGGGTCGAAGAGGCGATCCTGGAATCCAAAGCTGCTAAAGGGGAGTCTGCATCTTTGAAGAAGCGGGTGGACGACGCCGTGGCTGATTTCAAAACGTCTCCGCAATTCCAGGCGGAGATCAATGAAGCAACTTTGTATGGCTACCAGCACGGCTTCAACGATGGACTCTCCACGGTGAAGGAGGCCTTCCCCCATCTTGATCTCTCCGGCATTCCCCCTTTTGATATAGCTGGAGAAGGAGAAGAGGAAGTGGAGGGGGCCGAAGCCATGGTAGAGGCCGAGGAGGCACCATGTCCGGAGGAGGAGGCCACTGCTATAGTTGAAAATTCGGAGGTGACCTCAACTCTGATCCTAGTTTAGGAGGAGGCTTATGCCGAAGGAGTCTAAGCTAAAGGTTCCCCGGCTCCGACCCGGGTTGACGAGGTCCTCTCAGAGCATATTGATAGGTTGCTCTAGTCCTGTGGTGCGGAGCCTTCTCCTGCTGATGTTGAGTGACTTAGGTCACTCTAGATGTATTTTCCTTCTTTTTCCATTGTACTTATCAATGAATGATAGTTTTTCTTGACTCTGAAATGAATTCTTCCTTCTTTGGGTGTGCATTATTATGCTTCATGTGTAACTCAAAATGGTTTTACCGTTCTTTTTTTTCCTGCTTAGTCAAATAGTCGTGGCCATAGGCCGTTCAGTCGATGAGAACTGGTTTTACCAATTTCTTTCCTATTCTGTTGAGCAGTCATGGCCGAAGGCCATTCAGTCGATGAAGACAAACTTTGGAATGGACCGGAACTCCGTTGTCGAAGTTCATCTCCTTCCTTCGGCTGTTAAGTTGGTCCGTTGGGGTGGACAAGAGTCATCTCCCCGCCAATCAGTGATTAGGGAGATTTGATTGTGATCCTTGTTGCCCATGTGGCACGTCGATATACATACAGTCGTGATTTCTTGCACCTCGTGAGCTGCTGGGTCTCCTTTTTTCAAAAAGAAACCATTAATGATGCCATCGCACGATGAGGATTTCTCCGGATTCGAAGCGATGGCCGTTATTGTCCTGGGGATGGCTCTCGAGCGACTTTCTGGTTTTCGAAATGTCACCCGGACACGTGGTGCTTTCTGATGCGACTGGGAAGGACGTGGGGCACGCCTCCCTGCAGTCGATCATGGGTGCAGGGTCTCTATAAATAGGACCCTGCCTTCTGCTGTCAAGGGGCCATCATTTCCGTAGGCTCCTTTCCTCCATTAATAATGATGTTCAGCACTTCTGAGCTCCGTCGTGCGACAAAGAGAAGGGCTATCGATACGAAGAGGATGCGAAGTCCAGAGTTTCTCGGGCCGAGGGAAGACGAAGAGGAGCCTCTTGTGGACCGCCTCGAGAAGAAGGTCCGCCTATTGGAGGCTCGGTTGAGGGAGGCTTGGGCCCAGGTCACAGTGGTGACGACGACGGCGGAGGAAGCGAGGGAGACGGCGGACACCATCTCAAACTTCAAGGTTTTCGTCGCCTTCAAGGACGAGCTCGCCGGGGTGGCTCTGGATTCCTTCCACCAAGGGTTCCGGGAATGTCGGAGGAAGGCCTCTAAGTTTTATAACTTGAAGAGCCTGGACAACATTAAGTCCTCCGTTCCCTTTCTCGGGCATGAATTTGATTCCGACTCTGATGAGGGGTTGGATTCTGGTTCAGACAGGAACCCCGGGGGCCCTTCATCGTCCCTCCAGATCTCTCCCCGCCGGTACGGAAAAAATCTAGCGGGGAGTTATTGAAAATTTTTCACATCCTTCTAGTGCCATTTTCTCTTTTTTTTCTCTCTCTTTATGAGAGTTTCTTTTTCTTTTTTTGTTTTCTCTATATGAGAGTTTTTCCTTTCTTCTCTTTTTTTTTTATAAAAAAAAACTGAAAGAAATGAAAAAATCTTTTTATTACCTCTTCCCATGTATTCTTTATGATGTGTGTATGATGCTTTGTCTGTAATGTAGACTCCGCGGACCATCTTCGGTCTATAGGGAAGAAGTGAGGTCAGTTGAACCATTCTGAGAATGTCTGTTATCGACAGAAAGGACACAATGGTCCTTTTAGGAATGTGTTCGGATTTACCGTAGGGTAGGGTGTTTACACCGTCCCTGTGCACTTTCTGTCATGATTAAGGTAGGCTGTTCAGGCTCGCCTTGGCCCGTATTCGGATTCACCGTAGGGTAGGTTACGAAAACCATCCCTGCGCCTTTGATCTTTTGGTGGCCTGGTTAGACCATCCATTGCACTCGTCGGGCATACCGATAAGGTGAGTGGATCAGACTCTCCTTTGTGTAGTTGATCGATTTTTTAGATCAGGTCACTCAGGCTGTTGTCGTTCAGTCGATGCAACTAGCCGTTCTGAGTTGAGTAGGGTTGAGAAGCTTTGTACAGGAATTTTAGGAACTCTTTTATTGATTGTATTTGTGAAAGTTTTGTACATTCTATGGCCGGGATAGGGCCTTCCCCTCCAGGGTTCTGAGTCAGTATATCCCTGGTCGAATGACTTCTTTGACTTGATATGGACCTTCCCAGTTGGGGGAGAGTTTATCCTGTTCCATTGGCCTGGATACCTTTGCTCTTCGCAATACCATGTCCCCCGTGCGAAAAGTTTGCTCCTTCACCTTTGAGTTGTAATATTTGGCGACCTTTTGCTGGTATGCCGCCATCCTTATCTGGGCCTGTAGCCTGGTGCTTGATAGCAAGTCCAGATCAATCCTTCTGCGATCGAAATTCTCAGGCTCTTCATAGTTGTCAATTCTCAGGGACTGTGGGGAGACTTCAATAGGTAGTACGGCTTCGATACCGTAATCCAGGTTGAACGGAGATTCACCGGTGGCCGTTCTCAGGATAGTTCAGTATGCCCAGAGAACGGAGGTCAGCTTGTCAACCCAAAGTCCTTTGGCGGCGTTCAACCTTGTCTTCAGACCATGGAGGATGGTCCGGTTGATGACTTCGGCTTCTCTGTTGAACTGTGAATGAGCAACGGATGTCAGCCGATGCTGGATACGGTACCGAGCACAGAAGTTCGTGAACTTCGGATTGTCAAACTGTCTTTCGTTATCCGTGATGATGACATGTGGGATGCCGAACCTGAATATGATGGATTTTTTTACAAAATTTTCACTTTGCCTTCTGTGATCTGGGCTAATGGTTCGGCTTCTACCCACTTCATGAAATAGTTGATGGCCACTAAGAGAAACTTTCTTTGCCCTGATGCCGGTGGGAATGGGCCAAGAATGTCCATCCCCCACTAGGCAAAAGGCCATGGGGCTGCCAGTTGAGTCAGGTGACTCACAGGTTGTGTCTGTACATTGGCATACCTCTGGCATTGGTTGCACTTCCGCACGAAATCAGCTGAGTCCTTCTGGATGGAATGCCAGTAATACCCCTATCGAATGATCTTATACGCCAGAGATCTGCCTCCCAAGTGGTCACCGCATATGCCCTCATGGACCTCTCTCAAAGCATAATCTGCATCGATGGGTCCTAAGCATTTTAGCAGTGGCTGGGAGAAAGATCTCTTGTAGAGGGTACCGTCAAGATGACGTACTGGGACGCCATCCAGCGGGTCTTCTTGGCCTCTACCTTATCTTTTGGTAGCTCTCCCTCATTCAGGAACCTGATGATGGGATCCATCCAGCTTGGCTCAGTGTTGATCTGGTGCACCTCTGCAGCCTCTTCGGCTATGCTTGGAGTTTCAAGATGTTCGACATAGGTGCACCCGAGGGACTCCGGTGCTGTAGTCGCTAGTCGAGACAATGCATCCGCCCGGGAGTTCTCTGATCGTGGAACATGGATGATCTCAAAATGTTCTAGTTGGGAGGGCAAAGCCCATACCTTCTCTAGGTATTGCACCATAGTTGGATCTTTAGCTACATACTCTCTATTGACTTGATTCACAACCAGTTGGGAGTCTGAGAAGGCTCGAAGTTGCTGGACTCCTAAATCTTTGGTGATCCATAGTCCGGGAAGCGGGGCTTCGTATTCAGCCTGATTATTTGAGGCATGGAAGGAGAAGCGGAGTGCATACTCTATGGCATGGCCGTCAGGTTCAGCCAACATGAGTCCAGCCCCGCACCCATTAGAATTGGAAGCTTCATCCATATGAAGCACCCAAATGGACTTCGTCTCCTTTGGGGCTTCTTCTTCTACCGAAGAGGCTTCGTCTTCGGACTTCCAGGTGCACTCAGCCAAAAAATCGAAGAGCACCTGGGCCTTCATAGCCGCTCAGGGCTAGAAGCTGAT
Source organism: Areca catechu (assembly GCA_021397845.1). Classification (NCBI taxonomy): domain Eukaryota; kingdom Viridiplantae; phylum Streptophyta; class Magnoliopsida; order Arecales; family Arecaceae; genus Areca; species Areca catechu. The sequence goes on from CM038040.1 coordinate 38,720,059, forward strand.
GTCGAATTCAATCAGCTTCACAGCCCACTTGGCAATCCTTTCAGAGGTATCCGAAGATCAGAGAATGGCCTTAAGAGATTGATCGGTTAGCACCACGATAACGTGGGCCTGAAAATATGGCCGTAGTCGCTTTGCCGCAATCACTAAAGAGTAGATCAGTTTATACATCCTTGCATATCGCGATTCGGTGTCATGTAAGACCTTGCTGACATAGTAGATGGGCTTGTGAGACCCGTCTTCCTCTTTCCGGACAAGAACCGAACTTACTGCTTCATCTGAGGTAGAGAGGTACAGGTAGAGGACCTCGCCTTCTTGTGGCTTGGAGAGCAATGGCAGGGTCTCCAAATACTTCTTCAGTTTCTCAAAGGCAGCACGACAGTCATCAGACCATTCAAAGTCCTTTGATTGCCAGAGTACCTTGAAGAATGGAAGACATTTCTCGACTGACCGAGAGATAAATCTGCTGAGGGAGGCAATCCTCCCTGTCAACTGCTGGACTTCCTTTTTGCAGGAGGGATGTCTCATATCTTTCAAGGCTTGAATCTTCTCAGGTTCACCTTAATCTCTCGTTTGGTAACGAGGAAGCCCAGGAATTTATCCGAAGTGACCCCAAAGGCATACTTTACCGGGTTTAGCTTCATATGGTAGCGCCGAAGAGCGCTGAATGATTCCTCCAAGTCGCGGATGTGATCTCTCCGGAGGAGGCTCTTGATGATCATGTCGTCAACATAGGCCTCCATGTTTCTTCCCAGTTGCTTTTCGAACACCTTGTTGATGAGTCTTTAAAATATTGCTCCGGCATTCTTGAGGCCGAACGGCATTATCTTGTAGTAGTAGAGACCTTTATCAGTGATGAAAGCTGTCTTCTCTTCATCTTGTGGATCCATTCTAATTTGATTGTAGCCGGAGAAGGCATCCATGAAACTCAGCAATTGGTGGCCGGCGGTAGCGTCGACCAGTTGATCAATCTTTGGGAAAGGAAAGCTATCTTTTGGGCAAGTCTTGTTGAGGTTTGTATGGTCGATGCAGATCCTCCACTTGCCACTAGCTTTCTTCACCATCACCACATTAGCCAACCACTCGAAGTAGTGGGCCTCTCTGATGAACCCTGCTTTGAGGAGCTTGCCGACCTCTTCGTCCATAGCTTGCTGTCTTTCGGAGGTGAAGCTCCTCTTCTTCTGCCGCAACGGCTTGTACCCAGGGGTTACTTCCAGCCGATGAGTAATCACTTCGATAGGAATCCCGGGCATATCCAAAGCCGACAAGGCAAAGACATCAGCATTGTTTATGAGGAAACGGATCAACTTTGTTTTGGTTTCCTCATCTAGTTTCCTTTCGATCTGCACAACTCTGGAGGGATCTCCCTCTGTCAAAGGTACCGGGACGATCCTCTCCATGGGCTCACCAAGATTTGTAGTTGCATCCCTCGGATCCAGCTGATCCGGAGTCGTCGAATCCTTGAAATGCCTGTCTTCGATCATCAGACACTGTCGTGCCATCCTCTAGTTTTCTCTAACTTCTCCAACACCGTTCCTGGTGGAGAAGCGCACCAAGAGGTAGTGAAAGGAGATCACGGTTCGAAATCTGTTCAAGGTAGGACGCCCCAGAATAATATTGTATGCTGAGGGGATCCGGACTACCGTGAAGTTGATCGGCAGTGTCTTTTGTCGAGGTTCGGTGCCAAGGGTTACAGGCAACACTATTTCCCCTTCGGCAAAAACTTGGTTGCCCCCAAAACCAGAGAGCGGTATGAGGGATCTTTGCAGTTGATATCTAGGCAAACACGTTTTAGAGAATGCATCGTACATCAAGACATCAGTCGAACTTCCATTATCAACAAGGATCCGTTGTACATCATAATTGGCCACTACGGCCAAAATTACAAGAGGATCATCATGTGGGAGCCGAACTCCCGCAAGGTCATCATCGGAGAAGAGGATAGAGTTGTTGTCTTTAAGTCGCTTTGGGGCATCGTCCTCATCCCTTCTCCAGTTGGTAGGTCAGTGTATCATCCCTACACCTCCCTTGGTGGGCGTTTGATTTGGCAATTTGGCCTCTTCGGGAGGTGGCTGGGGAACAGTTGCTTCTGACCGGTGTCCTTGGCGATCGATATACCGCTCCAAGTACCCCTTCTTAATGAGATCCTCAATTGCATCCTTCGACTGGATGCACTCTTCTATGTTGTGGCCGTGGTCCCGGTGAAATCGACAGTATTTGTTCCTGTTCCTGACGGAAGAGGAGGCCTTCATGGGACGGGGCCGTTGGAGATAGTTTTCTTTTTCTATCTCCATGATGATCTTCTCTCGAGGGAGGTTGAGAGGGGTGTAGGAGTCGAATCTTCCCCCCAATGCTCTGGACTTGGGAGGACTTCTTCGGCAGTCTGTATATTTGCCGCCGTTGTTATTGAAAGTTTGGGGACCTTGTCCCCTGTTATTCTTCTTTTTTGAAGGGGTTTCCCTTCAATCAATCGTCGATTCACCGCCTACTCTTCAGCATCGACGTATTTCTAAGCCCTTGACAGGAGCTCAATGTAGCTTTTAGGGAACTTCTTATCTAGGAAAAAAGTAAGCCTGGAGGTACGAAGCCCCTTCTTCAGTGCTGACATGGTCACGTGCTCGTTGAGATCTGGGATCTCAAGCGTGGCCGCATTAAACCTGGAGATATAATCTCGCAGGCTTTCTCCTTCGTTATGGTGAAGGAGGAACAGTGTGTCCATATTCTAAGGAGTCTTGCGACAGGTTCTGAAATGCAAGACAAATAATTTTTCTAACTCGGAAAAGGAATCGATGGTACCTGGGTGCAGGCTCGAGTATGACATCCGTGCGGACTTCTTCAAGGTAGCCGGGAATGCTAAGCAGTACATCGCGTCCGAAGCTCCTTGGATCATCATATGGGCCTTGAAACTGCCCAAATGATCGAGAGGGTCGGAGATGCCGTCGTAGGGTTCCATCTGGGGAACCTTGAAGTGCCGGGGGATGACCTCAGTCATGATGCGGTCGGTGTAGGGTGGGCGCAGGTCACCCACAATCAAGTCATCCGGATCCTTCAGATCCCACATTCTCTACTCTCGCGCCCTCGCCATCTCTGACTCGATGGCTCTGAATCTCCCGTCATAATCGGGAGTCTGCTTCGGCGCTCTCTCCATAGAAGTGGAGTCTCCGAAGGAGGGTGAGGAAGTTTGCTTAGGCCTTTTTCCTTTCTGCGGGGAATTGGCAGACCTAGGCAATCTTGAAGTTTGGCCTTCAGAAGAGGGCCGAGAACGGGGGGACGGATGCGCAGATCCTCCCGTGGGGCTCTCTTTCTTCGGGATCAAGAGCTGTGTCTAGAGGCGACATGTGGGTTCCCTACCGGAATGGCTCTGTCTTGGAATTCTTGAACCATGGTCGTAAGGTTGATGACCTGGTTCATAAGAGCTTTGAACTGCTATAATCCCACAACAATTATGGGAGGTGGAGCATCGTTCTCCTCCAGGGGTGCACCTCCCTGAGATGGAGCACGACTCTGGCTTGTAAAAGCGATTGGAGCTTTTTCTCTTGCCATCAAAAACTTTTTTCTTCCCTTTGTCTAGGAGGGAGCTTAAAGAACTTTAACACCCCCCTACCTGGCGTGCCAATCTGTTGGCGTGGAGTCCCTGGATCGGCCGGTCAGAGCCGCTGCATCGCAAGACCGCTCCCTGGTTCACCTGCAAAACAGGTTCCTTGTCAGAGTTGTTCCGGCGGAGGACACTCCGATGCCTAAGTCAGTGACGGATTCCAGCCATAGAATTGGGAAGGTGTCGAGAGTAGGAGAGAAAAAGGCTCTTGGAGACCGTAAGTGTATGTGTGCGTGAATGTTAGCGTACCTCTCGAACCATCATTATTACCCTTATTTAAAAGAGGGCCTCCGGCTTGCGACCCACACTTTTTCCGGTGATCATGGGGAGCCAATTTCTTCCATGATTGGCGATCGTGGGTTGTCATTGAGCGGTTCCGGCCAGATCAGAGGCGTGGCAGCAGGAGTTGCGCGCCATGATCATGGCATGATGAGTGTCGATTGTAACTGTTGGTTACAGTTGCCTTTCTGGACCAGATTGTGATCCAGGCTTCGAGTTTCCCCTTGCGTGGGCCGAAGACTTGGTATTTTCTCGGGAGCGGAGATCGTGTCTACGGTGGGGACCGAAGTACGTGCCTTCGAAAGTCGATGAGAAATTCGGTCTTCGGTCAAGGTCGAAGACATTACCCGAAGGACCGGCCTCCGGATATTGTGGTTCGGTATGAAGCCTTGGGTTGCCTGCAGTTGGCCTGTCCCTTGCTTGGTCCGAAGCCCGTAGTCCGGAGGGAGAGGACTTCGACCAATCGAACCGAAATCCGGTTTATGGTTGAACCGAGATATCCCAACAAGTTTAATACCGGAAAAGATGTTAATGCCTCTGGATCAATTCTGCTCATGCTAGCATGCTTTTCTTCTTTCTTTACTATAAAATTTAACACTACGAAGACCCATTCAGTTTATCTTTCATCATTATTATTACCACTATAGTCTTGCAAGGTTAGCAAGGGACAGTTGTTTTTGCATTTTTTTTTTTTGGGGGGGAGGAGGGGGGAGGGGGTGGTTGGGGAGAAAGGATTTGATACCCACCTATATCATAAATGTTTTGTTCTAAAGTTTTGGACTATATTGTTTTGTAAAGCAAATCCAAAATTTCTAGTTGCCATGAAGAGATTTGATCGTCAGAGCAACCCTGTTCACTTATTATTACATATGTTGGCGGTTTTGAAGATAAATTTTTTGTTTACTCCTAACATCCCGAAGCTACAAAAAATTAGGCTTTTCGCCTAACATACGTACGTAGCTTATCCATTGTTTAAATCAGAACCGAGAATTGAAATTTTTATATTTTAGAGATAAAAGATCTTTCTAGAAAAATTTTAAAAAAAACGAATCGGCTAAATTGATATCAGTATATTAATATCCATGTCCATTTTTTATCAAAGCAATATTAATAGAATCTCCAACATATTCTTAATCAATATTCTCATATGGATCGACGCATCACTATATGTATTTATATCTAGTTCTACAAAAAAAAAAAAAAATATTATTATTATTATAGAAAACATTAATCCATTTCTGCTGCACATGCATAAAAATAATAGCTACACATGGTCAATTTCATTTATACAAACAACTTGATTAGATCGTATATATCCAATATATATATTTTTTTGTGTAATGTTCTGCAAAAAAAAAAAAAGAAAAGAAAAAAGAAGGAGACAAAATTCCATGTAACTCTTAAGGCTGTCAGATCAAGTGCAAATCAGGCTTTATTATTAGAGCGTAAAGTTAACATTTTGGCATTTTGAAGCACTGGGCACAGACCCGGTACAGACAACAGCAGAAAAAAAATGTTTTTCTTTCCTTTTTCTTTCTTTCTTTTTTTTTTTCTTTCTTTTTTTTTTTTTTATTTTGTTTTGTTTTGGTAAGAGGAGTAAAAAAGAAATGTTGCAACCCGACAACTGCAGTGGTTGGAGGTGATGAGAGAGAGAGAGGTCTGTTCGAGTTGGAAGGGAGCAGTTAAAAAGATGTACCCTCTATGACGATCTTTATTACCTTTTATCAGAAGAACTTCAGTGAAGGATGCTATGATAGAAAGGGAAAGAGCATAAAAAAATTTAAAAAAAAAGAAAAAGAAAAAAGAAAGAACATCAAAACAGGCCAGGCATGGACTTAATTACGGAATTGACTGCTTTCTACTTTCTGTGCTCACGAGTCGCATCAGAGATTCTTTGGATACTGCGGTTCAAAGTTGCAGGTCAAAGTTGTGTCCGTTTTAGAACCAGGTAAGCTTGTGATAACCCAAGATTTGACCTCCGCTAGAGATATATCATTAATGGTTGAGCCATTTGCATGCCTTTTTTAAGTTAAATGTTAATTTTGCACACATGTTTACTGGTTAACACCTCTTTTATCCAAAAAAATAAAATAAAATAAAAAATAAAAAAATAAATCCAAGTAATCCCTCGCCTTGAGCTCCTTCATCAATATTAATAACCTCTCCACTACGGCCAGACCCGGCTTTGCCGACTATTTACCAGGTTTGCCCAATTTTTCTGGCCACTGATAATTAGTGTGGTCACGTGATGATTACAAGCCAATTAAAAGAAGCTCTGTTTGTTTGGAGATCAGGAGCTTTATTGATCCTAGAATAGAAAAGTATCGAGGAGCAAAGTATGCACAAAGGTAAATCAAAATTATTATAGTATAATTTCATGGAGGTTCTGATTTGGAATTTACGGAAGGTGGGGAAATCTTCCTCTAACTTTCGAAGGTTGGGACAGCTATATCATCCTACATTATATATTTTTCTTGAAACTAGACTTCCTTATTCCAGTCTGGAACATGTTCATAATCGTTTTTCGATCAATTAGGACTTCTATACTATTGTCAGGTGGGATTATTGTTGTGTGGGATCTTGGGGCTGCCAGGATTGATATGTTTCACCGTTCATCTCAGCATGTGCCTATTGTGGTGACTGAAATCGGCGGACATACTTGGCTTTTGTTAGAGTGTATGCTAGTATTGATTACAGAGAGAGGAGGAAACTCTAGGAGGAGATTACGAATTTGGTGGACCAAGGTATCTTTACTGTTGTAGCTGGGGACTTTAACTGTATTCAACAACCTGAAGACAGGAGAGGTGGTAGGCCGTTTGTTGAGGATACTGGCTCCAGAGAATTCGAGCACTTTCTACATTATAATGGCTTGGTTGATCTTGGATTCGCTGGCCCTCACTTTACTTGGTGCAATAACTGCTCAGGTAGGGCAAGGGTGTAGGAAAGAATTGATAAAATTTTGGCAACATTCAGCTAGATTCAATGGCACTCCATTCATCTTGTTAGGCATTTGTCTAGAATTGGGTCGGATCACTGCCCGGTGTTTTTTTCTACTGGCTCAGTTGCTTCCTGTCATCCTCCATTCAGATGTAAGAAGTTTTGGTTGGCTTATCCCCAATCTTGGAAGATTGTCAGGGAGGTGTGGAGGATGCCTATCCGAGAGATGCTAGATACCAAATTTCCCGCAAACCGGAACTTGTCAAAAGGCAGCTTAGATGCTGGAATAGGATGGATGTGGGTAATATCTTCACTAGATTAGAGGCTGTGGAGAAATCTATTCTTGAGCTCCGAGAGCGGGAGGTGAAGGATGGGGGTTTAGCGGAGCATGATTTGGTTTCCTTGAGGAGTCAGTTGTCTACCCATCAATCCTTTCTTGTTCAGCAAGAGACCTTTTGGAGACAGAAATCTAGAGTACAATGAATTAAGAAAGGAGGCAGAAATTCCAGGTTCTTTCACCAGGCCACTGTTATGAGGAGGCATATGAACAGTATCAAAGCTCTTCGGACTGATGAGGGTCTCTGGATGGAGGATGATGATGATATCATATGGGAGATCACTCAATTCTTCAGATCCAGGTGGACTATTCCTATTGGTGAGCCTGCTATCTTTGATCCTCCTCTTTCACTGGTCAGGGTGTCGGATCGGAAGAATCTGGGCCTCATCAGTCATTTCTCTGAGGATGAGGTGTAGAATGCTCTATGGTTTATGGCAAAAGATAAAGTCACGGGTCTTGATGGGTTCTCTCCTGTCTTCTTTAGGTGATTCTAGAGTGTTGTTCGGGCTGATGTGGTTGCTACTGTTCAGGAGTTTTTCTATTTTGGTAGGATGCCGGATTCTTCGAAGCAGATTTATGTTACTCTTATCCCTAAGCATCATGATGCATATGAGCCTAGCCACTTTATGCCCATTAGTTTGTACAATACCTTGTATAAAGTTTATCCCAAGCTCATGGTTAACAGGATAAAGCCGATTCTCCCATGCCTGATTAGTCCGGAGCAGGGAGCTTTTGTGGAGGGACGGTCTATTTTTGACAATGTTCTTATTGTATAGAAATTTATGCATGATCTCCGGAGGGCCCCTGCCTGCTACAGTCTGATGGCCATTAAGCTGGTATGGAGCGGGCATATGATTGCATGCATTGGTCTTTTTTGGAGAAGGCACTGACGGATTTTAGCTTTCATTCTTGTTCGATCTCCCGGATCCAGGCTTGCACCGTTCGACCCTCCTTTGCAATCCTTATTAATGACACTTCATTGGACTTGTTCTTTTCTAATATCGATCTTCGGCAAGATTGTCCTCTATTCCCGTACTTGTTCATTTTTTGTGCTAATGCTCTCTCGCGAGCTCTGCGGGCGGTGGTCCAGGGGTCAAGTCTTCAGTCGTATGTCCCAGTCCTTGGTGCCAACTCAATGTCACATCTCTTGTTTGTAAATGATTGTTTGCTCTTGGACATGCCACTGTCCTCTGTGCTCAGGGCTTCAGGAGGATTATGGAGGATTATTGTTTATCTTCTGGCCAGAGAGTTAATATGCTAAAATCTGATGTTCTCCGGCCCTACTGCAGCGTTTGATTCGGGAGATCCTTGGGATTGAAGACCATGGGGTGCACTTCACTATCTTGGAGTTTCGATTACATGAGGTAGACTATTAAAGGCTGATTGCAGTCGTCTGGTCAAGGCGGTTTACGACAGGGTGGAGGGTTGGCAGGGAAGAGCTCTCTCATTAATGGGGAGGATCACTTTGATCAAGTTGGTTCTTGCATCCTTACCTATTTATATGCTTTCTAATGCTGTCCTTCCCAAATCTATGATACTCGAGGTGGATCAATTCATTCGGGCTTTCCTCTGGGGCTCGGTATTTGGTGCTAGGGGTGTTTACCTTTTTAGTTAGCATGTGTTGTGCCAACCTCTATGAGAGGGGGTTCTTGGCATTCACTCCCTCATTACGAGACAGAAAGCTCCATTGACTAGACATGTCGCCAGATTCCTGTTATGTCCTGATAGATTGTGGACTTTGATGATGAATGACAGATATGGCTCTGACTGCTAGGGGGAAAATTATCGACCTAGCCACAAATGTTCAGCTATATGGAAAGTAATGGTGGCTGCAGCTCATGTAGTTCTCCCCCAGACTAAATTGATACTGGGTGATGGTAGGTCTATCAGCTTTATGTCTAACCCTTGGATTGCGGACCTATCGTTGTCCCGATGGTCAACATTCATCACCATGGATATCACTGATTCTCTCTCTATTTTCGATTTATTGTTGGCGGATGGTTCACAGTGGAATTCCATGCTTGTTACTTATGTCTTCGATGATATTCTAGGGACCCAGGTCTTATCGCTTGCTCTACCTGTTCATGCTTGCACTGATGTTAGGGTATGGATGACTCTTCTCCCGAGAGTCATCATGTCAGGTCGTACCCCTTGTTTTGCCACGTGCCCCAATGAACTCTTAATATTGGTTGAATTTGGAGAATTCGGGTTTACCTAAGGATCAGTTTCTTTTTGTGGAAAGTCGCCTGGGGTCATCTTCCTACTAGAGCATTCCTCGGCACTAGAGGAGTGAATGTGCCCTCGTACTGCCCGGTGTGTGTGGAGGAGGAGACTTTGGTCCATGTACTTTTTTTATGCCGGTGGGCTGCTCAGGTATGGAGGATCGCTGATCTCGAAGCACTTTTTATGCATGTTGTTGATTATGTAGATTACTTTCTTGATTTGCTCCGTCCCGGAACTGGTCATTCTTCTGGACCTTCATTGCCTATATTGCGTACCGCACCCGGTTAACTAGGAATGACATTGTCTTTAACTCTTCTACTTAATCAGCCAAAGTTATTGTGGAGAGAGCTCGGATTCATGCAGATGAGTATCTGATGATGACCATGGTGACTTCGGAGACCTGGGGCTTCCATGCTGTTCTTCGAGTGTCCTGCGAGATTTTATTTCTTGGGAGCCTACACCTTCCAGGTTTGTCATGATCAATTTTGACGGGAGTGTCACGGGTACTCATGGAAGAGCTGGCTTTGTCATCCATGGTTCGGGCCTTGGTATTCTGGCTGCGGGGGGGCACTATCTCCTTGAACTGACAGTTCCGACAACCGAGCTGCGGGGTGCCCGGGTCGGTATTATCTATGCCCGGAGGATCTTGTAGATCAACCACTTCATCATTGAGGGTGACTCAGTTACTGTTATAGCTTGGATTTAGGATGCCAGGAGGTCGAGGGCGGTGCACCCTCTTCTCCGTGACATCGCTCTCCTTTTTAAGATTCTTCTATCAGCATTATCATATATATTTATCGAAAGGCTAACTCTGCGGTGATTAGATAGCCTTCTTTGTTGCTAATCATTCAGGTCCGATACTATAGATCGATTTAGAGATGCTTCGAGATCGTTTCGTGATATTATATATTTTTTTAATTTTCTTGATTATATTCATGCTAGAATTTTAAGTTAAATGTACCGATCTATCAAAAAAAAAAAAAACAAAATTAATAACCGAAGAATTCATATCAACAGCAAAGTAGCCTGAGAGGAAACAAAAGAAGATCCAGAATTGTGGTACATCAGGACATTTGTTATATTATGGGATGGGAAATAATTTGTCAACTTGTACTAAGACGTTTATCCCGAATGATCAATTTTTTCGGTACGTAGGATTAGTTAATTAAAATCAACTATCATTAGTTGCAGGTTAGAAACCTCGAAATAAGGAGTCATTAAATGAATAAATTAGATATATAAAAGGGTGAATATTATATGTTATATTCTGAAAAGCGAGTGCTAAGCTGCAAAAAAGAAAGAAAGAAAAGTATCCACCTGCTTCATATATATATATATATATATTCCAAATATAAGAGACAAATAAGGTGGTATATATTACGCTACGCTTGCTCGATGAAACACGTAACCTACAATCTTATTCAATTAGATATAAATGGTTAAGATAAAAAAAAAAACATGGATTAATTTAAAAGCTCGCATAAGTTTAAATAAGGGAAATATTATACGTAACGTACAATCTTTATCTTTCTTTCTTTCTTTCTTTCTTTTCTTTTCTTTTCTTTTTATCTGGGAGTATACATGGATGGCCTTTCGTGTTTGAACAAGAAACCTACCGCAACGCGCAAATTAAGCAATAATGGCCAAGAGGGATGCTGTTCCACCCAAAAAGTAGAGGGACGTACGTGGACCCATTAGTGTCAAATCTTCAAAAGTTTTAGACTAAAAATATTTACAAGTACAATAATTAGAAGAAAAATGATTCAAGCAAAGGAATTTCTTCGTGGACGCTAGCTTGGATGACACAGTTTGAAGGGGTAAAATCACTGTTGAGGTATGCGAACACTCACATCAGATGAGGGAAGACAGGTACATAGGTGTCCATAATGAGATAGATATCAGAAAAGTTGGTCAAAGAAGTATTGCATGATGAGAGGAAGCTCGTAGACTACCAACATGCCACGAGCTAAATGGTCATCCGCTTCACTGGGCTTTGCAGAAGATCCGAGAACGTTGGCGAGTCTTTATCTTTGCCTCCATTGTCACCTTGTTCATCTGATTGGACCTGTCACCGAGAGTCCTGGATCTCCACTTTGGCCATCTTTGCATAAAAGAAAGGAACGTGTTTAAGTGGCACTTTGGTAGGACTGGTTTATCATGGGGACATCAATGTTTCCTCGAGTGTTACGGGTTTGGCACCTTTATGAATTTTTTTTTTTTTTTTAGCTCATATCCTTGATATATTTGATTATTCTAAACAACATGTATAGCCGAGCATAATTCTGCAAACTTTGTGAGATATATGAGAGAAAAATTCATGTTCGGGACATGTTTTTCTATAGGGTCTGTTCTTTGATAGATAAGTATAATGAAAAAGTTGATTAACTTTTTATTGATCAACACATACATATTCATGTACTTCTCGAGATAAATAAATTATTTTTTCATGGATAGCATTTATCCACTAAAACGGGAGAACACCTAAGAGTTGGATAAGTCATTTTTTCATAAACCAAGAAAATAAGCATTACATTTTATTTCCAATGTGGATTTAATCATATAATAATAAGATAGTCATGTAATAATAATATAATATATATTATTATATTATATATAATTTACTTTAACATAATAATACATAATATATTTTTGTACTGATATAATATATTACATAATATATGATATTACATTACAACAAAGTATATTATATTATATTATATTAAAATATATACAATAAAATATAAATTATAATTTATATAATAGATATATTTATATAATAAAACGATATAATAAGAAAATATGGATAGATCTTATCAATTTATCTAGGAAAATTTTGATGCAAAAGAATATATATGATATATAGATTTTGTAGTCATTTTCTAATACATAAAATATTATGAATAAATTATTTTTTTTATCTAAATGTTATCTAAAAAAATATTTATTTTAAAAAATTAAGTTTTTCGGGTAAGTTATTTATACTTCAAAGAGCATGCCCATATTGTGTATATATAAATCGAGGAGCCAGGTTTGGTTGTCTCAAGTTTATCAACATAGAGAATTTTATAAATCGAGGATCCAGGACTCAAGATCCCTGTATACATCTATGTGATATCACAAACATGATATGATGGCATAAGCTAGAAAGAAACAAGTTCCAAAGACAATGAAGGCCAAGGGACCCGCACGGCAATAAGGTAGGTATATGCTAGTCTCTCATATTCTTCCCACCCTGAACCTAAAAACAGCATGTAACCATATAAAACTTTCCAAAAAGGAAATTTTAGTTGTCTGGTTTAATTAACTTTCAAGAACGTTTATCCCCTTCCAAAAAGTTTAAATTGTTATGGAAAAGTCAAAAAATGTATGACAGGGTGACACATCCACATCAAAGGTTTATCGGGTCAAGATAGACGAGAATCTAACTCAACCAAATTTTATTCCTATACTAGTTGAATCGGCCATGCGACTCTTTTCTTCTTCTCTTCTTCTTCTCTTCTTCTTCTTCTTCTTCTTCTTCTTCTTCTTCTTCTTCTTCTTCTTCTTCTTCTTCTTTTTCATTTTAATTCCACTCTCTTTTCTTATCATTTCGTCCCATTTTAATTGTATGGTATATAACTATAATTTTCGCTGGTCATCGTCAACCTGGTACAATCGTCTCCCTTTATATCTAAACCGGTTAGAACCAGCTATGTACAAAATATTATACATTAAGAATAGCAATAAGCGAAGTTAGAACCAGGACAAAAGATATTCCAGATAATTTAATATAAATAACTGAATAGAAGAGGTTGGAACTCGTGAACTCAAACAACGTTTAGTTCCGTACCATATGAACTGACTGATGGATTCCCCCCCCCCCCCCCCCTCCCCAACAAAATAAAAAACTTAGACAAACTTGAAAATGATCAACAGAGCAAACAGCTAGTTGATGATCTCCCACCGTTAACTAGCTAAATTCATAATTTGTTCGTAGTGTTCATAACATGTAATCAATACAAGTGCTTTAATTTCTCACTTTTTTTCCAAAATAATTATATTTTTAAAATTTTATAATGAAATGAGCCTTATCTTAGCAGAGCACGTATTTTCTATTAAACTCGATAGCTTGCAAATAGGTTTAAAAAATATATAAAAGCCAAGAAACCCTGGCAACCTCCTCCTGGACTAAGAACATAAATAAAGGCTACCATAGATCTCTCCGCTGGCCGGCCATCCGGTCGTCGGTTGTGATGGTGCTACTCGAGAAACATCCAACTTGACTTTGTGGGAGAGGTCAATTCCACGATTAATGCCACCGAGGAAAGCATTGCTTTGTCGGAAACAAGGAGTGCAACCGGGCCCCCACTCTCTCCATTCTCCATAAAAGCCTCCACTGACCGCAAATTTATCACCGTCGTATAACGCCACGGAGGCCGCATGTTTACGTTGCCATCACCGTCGCCGTAAACTAACCGCCTCCATCCCGCAAGCAAACAGCGCTGCTCGTTCCAGCGGAAACCTGCGCGATCTTTCGAGACCGTCAGCGTCCAACTTGGTACCCTCGCGCCCACGCTGGACCACTCCGCGGGAAACGACGTCTATCGTTGCGCCCGCGTTGAGGGCTAGGCCAAGACCCGTGGTAATCGCACCGCGAGTGATGAGATAACCGAGCATGTGAAATACGAACCAAGCATGCACGCATTTTGCTGTACGGTTCATAATCGAGCAGGTATTTCGTGGTGTATATATATATATATGTTGCTGTTTAATTTGATATATAGTGTTTTTTTTTTTTCCTATTCTTTTCTCTAATAGTTTAAATGAATTGTTGTCGCCCGGCTACCATGACATGTAGCTAGAGATGATCTTGTACTCCATTCTCGTCGCTCGGGAACCTGCTCGTGCGCTCGGACCTGCAAAACAGAGAAGACCCGGGCCGGGATCCCGGTGAGAGCATTCCGATGCTCGAGTCAGTGGCGATACAGAAGAACAGATCCTCCTGGTCGAGTCCCGTGGTCCGTGAATGAACTCTACTCTAGGAGGAGAAGATTATGTGCTTAAAAAGTGTGAATGGGTTGAGAGTAGAGCGAGGGTAGTGGCAGCGGAGAAATGTTTGAGCTGGATGGCTGTGCCTGTTGAGAACCTTCCGATGAGTCTCCGATAGTCTAAAGCACATGGCCTCTCAGTCGCTCTCCTATATGCCATCCCTTTCGCCTGTTTGTTGTTACTTACCTCCTTCTATGAACCTTGAAGAACTCTTTTAAGCCAGGATGGCTGCCAGCCACCTACCTCAGGATCCTCCCCTCCTTTGCATGTGCTGGAAGGTCAATGTACGGCAACGCTCCGTGCTATGCGCGAGGTGCTTTCCCCATTCGTGATAGGGAACAATACCGTGCGCTCTGGCCCTCCCTCTAGTTGTTCCACTTCGGAAAAGCTGGTAGAGCCTCGGTCGAGCGCAGCCGTCCTTGAATTTGAATCTCCGAGATGATTTCCTTTTTTGGGTGGCACAAACGGTCAATCGGGAGCGCGGCGCCTCGATCGGGAGACCCCTTCCTTTTCAGTGTAAGTGGTAGCAGGGATAATTATTGCGGCCTGGTGAGCGCCCCTCCGTGGTCCTTGGGCGGCTCACTGTCGTTCAAGGAAGGCGGCGACGTCCCCCAATTACCGGTCCTCTCATCCGAAGTAGGGCCAGTTCAGGGAGGAGGAACTCGACTTCGGCCATGACGTCTTGACCTCGAGGGAGTCACTTGGCGAAGGAGTTCGAAGAGAGCAGGAGCTCGACTTCGACCAGGGCGTCTCAACTTTGAGGGAGCTACCTGGCGAAGGAGTTTGGAGAGAACAGAAGCTCGACCTTCGACCAGGATGTCTCGACCTCGAGGGAGCCACCTGGCCAAGGAGTCCGGAGAGAGCAGGAGCTCGACTTCGGCCAGGGCGTCTCGACCTCGAGGGAGCTACCTAACGAAGGAGTTCGGAGAGAGCAGGAGCTCGACTTCGGCCAGGACGTCTTGACCTCGAGGGAGCCACCCGGCGGAGGAGTCCGAAGAGAGCAGGAGCTCGACTTCGATCCGGGTGTCTTGATCTCGAGGGAGCCACCTGGTGAAGGACGTCCGACGTGGTAGATTTTTTTGACATGGCATCTGACTGGATCCGACATGGACTCTACGTCGGTGATCCCGCCATATCAAAAATTATGTTCATGACCATTCTAACGAACCAATAACTATAATTCTCTCAATCAAGTTTTGACCATATATTTTGGGGATACAATTGTAGATCATATGATCATATGACATACGATAAAGATGGTTGCAGTAAAAATTGATATCAGTTATCGATAATCATTTACACCGAGAACGATAACAAGTTCAGGTAAAGATGGATAATATTTAATTCTTTAAGACTTGCTGAACTAAAGTCCGATCGATAAGCAATCACATGCAAATATAAGCACGAAAGCGCTTAAGATTTTGCCCGTTATGCACCATTTCAAGATTGTCATTCAGACACCAAAGATTATGATATTCATCTGCTTTATATTAATATACTATTTTGCAAATGGTGAAAACTAAGGGTTGTTATAACAACTGTATATATGATAGCAGCACATTTGTTAATTTGATATTACTAACCTGCTATTATATATTATAATTTAAACAATTTTGTTTTTATCAAGAGTTTGAAATACTTGAACATTTTGGTCACCCATCAGCAAACTATATATGCAAAATTTGAGCATTTTTACATTCCTCCTCCATCCGTACGTGTGCATGTTCTGAATGTCCATCTCGAGCAAATCTAATATTTATGCTTTTCCTTTACAATTTTCAAATGAATCGATCCAACTCTTTTTTTCTTTCAAAAAAAAAAAAAAAACTTTAAAAAAAAAAAAATGATGATGATGAATGTGCTCGTGTGCGGGCTCAGCAAGACTCATGATGGCACACTAGCTAGCAAAGGTCTCCCTATTATATATGATGTTGAATGCCTCTCCTACCCATATTTCTCTCAAGAACAAACATTTATTTCTCAAACTAATGAGTGTTTGACCTAAAAATGGTCCCATTATCTTTTGTACAATTAATGTTGTACGGTCGGTCAGCTGGACTCGCTTACATGAACTACCAAGGGTGAACGATGGTCAATAATTAAGCAGCTCCGAGCCAAAGTAAATATGCTTGCAGAGGTGTAAAAGTTTATCGGTGATCGACGGTAACTCTCTGTGGGGGTATCGCTATTAATTCGGGCTCGCAGAGGCTGGTAAGCGAGTGATCGAGCCATTGGGACCACCCACCACTCCCCGAGGGGAGTAGCAGAGAGGGTTCGTAGATGTTGGTCCTCACCCGCTGTCAAACGCCAGACGACGACGACGACGTCGACAGCCCCGAGCAGTCTAGAGAGAGAAGATATAGGAAAATGAGAAAGGCCAGCAACTTACGTACTCATCGGAGATGGCAAGGATAAATTAAGATGCAAATCCCTTTTTATTTCTTTGACCAGCTGGAATTCTTTTCTTCTCCACGAAAAGGAGGGCCCAAGCCTGGCAAATACTTGATGGATAGATATCTAATAGAATTGTCAGTGATGGTAGTGGCCATCATATATTGGCAATGGCGTACGTTCGCTTCGAAGTCCACTACCGTCTACTTCTCACCTGGATGATGTCGAACTATGATATGTTGGTTCTATACGATACTGGGATAGCCGTTCGAGTTGTTCTTATGTAATCCTATCGATCAACCGTTACAAACTTGCCAGCTTATACTGGGAAAACTATAAAAAAAGCCCTCTTAGATCTTTGTTTCGAAAGCAATGGAAAAGCTGTTCTAAGCTCTCTGGACTCTGGTATTTTGAATTTTTATCGATTTATTAAAATTCGTAATAAGAAACCAAATGATTAAATTATTAAAAGAATTTAATGACCATATCATTAAAAACTTTAATGATCGAATCATTAAAATTAAAAAAATTTTGAATTTTTTCAAATGCTTGCAACTCTTTAATTTGCTGAAATTTTAAATAAAAAAATATATATTTTAATTTTCTCTACTTATGAACATTTTGATTAAAAATTAAATGTTCAGAATTCAATTATTGGATGGTTTGCTCTTGAGGATTCAAGTCCAGGGGGTGATTTTTTAATATGCCACAGGGGCCTCCATATCTTTTAAGAAAAAGCTGTTGAACTATATATATATATAGATGTCCCTCGATGCTAAGATGCGGTCAACGTACGGGCTGACTCACAAATCTAATTTTGTATTATTGTTTCGATTCGAGTTACCATTACCTGTTGGTATCCATAAGCGATCATATTCTAGCTTGATTTTATATGCCTTCATTAATTTATGCTTCAAAAACCATACGATTTTCTCCTTGAATACAAGACAAAAGATTCCATGCAAACATACATGGTGCGAGATAGGTCCTAGCAAGTAGAAAAGGATGATGTGCATTAATTCTTCATGCTCCATTTAAGCAACTCACGGTTTTGTATATGATTTTTTTGATAATTGGCCACGTACTGTTGAAATTTCCTAAACCGCGAGCTATATATAGTATCTGAAACTTTTTATCGGAAAAGCTTCTATAATCCATCAACTAGTATCTATAACTCTAATGTTATGGTTGCTTCAAATAAAGGTAAAAAAAAAAAAAAAAAACATCAATTTATATAGTGGTTAACGTAATTGAAGGACCACTAGCATAACATTCAAGGCATATGTCTTGATGTTGTTTGATCTGATGATCTGGCATGGTGGTAACTTCTTTTTACCTATCAGACGACGTGGACCTAGCTCGTGCTTCTCACTAATTAGTGGTGGAGCATATCATCGAGTAAGGCTATAAATATGTCTTAATTGTGTCAACTGTCAAGTAATAACATTTTCAGTACATACTAACAAAACATAAACTTCTATAATAGGAGATCATTCGCACAATTACTGTCTATTCAAATTATTTGTTCACTGTTTTCTTGCACCGGTAACGATTCATTTGCAGCACTGCTCATGGCATGACATGGTAGATTTTTTTTTAAAAAAAGAAAGTTATTCTTTTAAAACATAGGATTATTCGAGAGAGCCGGTAATCTAAAGTAAAAGCCCATATTCGTGCACATTAGACTTCCTAAGAGTTTTTAATATTTGCTAGAACGTCCAGAATCGGAGAAATGCTTCTTTTGGTTGGTAACGGAGCTGAAAACGGCCGGTTCGGTCCGATTTTAAGTAATTTTTGGAAACCAAACTAATATTTTGATTTACGAGATTTTTAAAACTAAATATTTGATTAAATATAATTAATCTTTTATTTTGATTTTGTATCGATTCAATTTATTCGGATAGTTTTTTTGAATATTTAAACGGTTTAAACTGTTTTTCTTTTTTCTTTTTTTTCTTTTCTTGATAGGAAAAAGAGTATGGGAGATTTTATCCCGGCGTAGCTCCCCGTAGCGGGCTCCCAGTCCGCTAGATCATGTTTGAATCGGACCGTAATTTTTTTGCATGCCCTTCCTGCATATTCCATTACGATGCTAGAGTTTCGATCGCTAAGCCTCGCGGTCATGTGCCCAAGATTTGATCTTTAATTATTTTTCTATTTAAACGGACCGGTAGATTTGATTTTTTTTAAAAAAAACAGTAAAAAAGTATGAGAGAGTATATCGAGAAATCGGAAAGTGACCGGGAGAAAATAATTATAAATGAAAAAATAAAAATAATAAAATTATATGATATTTTGAAAGATTGGAATATAAAATATGTAATATATTTAATTTTAACGGATTACATTAATTAATAAATAAAAATAATATTTTGATATTTTTATTAAATTAAATTAAATTAAATTAACTAAATTATTAAATTTGGTTTGGTTTAGCTGGTATAGACAGTTTGATCGGATTTTTTTTCACCCCTGGTTGCTAAAAATATTCATCTCAGCAAAGTCAGAGAGTCGACTTTTCTATGAAAAAATCAGAGTCAATCCTTTTATAGAAAAAATAAAGCAAAACCGCATCCACTCATTTCAGCCCGAGAATTCTTTCTCCCAGGTGATTCACGAAGGGAATCCAAAACTAATACATCCAAAACTACGCCACACCAGGCCCAATCAATCTTCTTTTTCGTAGAATTACAGGGTACAAAGACAGAAAAAGCCCCATCAAACTTTGAAATAAGAAAAGGCCGGTGGAGGGAACATCGAACCACAACCAGAACAGAGAGAATAAGATATCAGCGACCAAGTCAGAAAGTAGCAACGCGGTGTGTGTGTGGAAAAGTAGAACGCCCTGTGATGGAGTTTTTCCAAAGCCATCTTTTACTCAAAACTCCCCAGGTCAAAAGCAAAAGGCGGTGGTGCCTTACTACGAGTAAAACGCCATTAGCCTAAATGGTAGCACAGTAGGTAGAGGCCCCATCCCGCCTGGGAGATCGCGTTTGCATCCCGAGACGAGGGACAGGCAGCAAGGTCTTAGGCCTTTGAAGGAGAGAGAGAGAGGGCAGAGTGCGCGGGCACCGAATCCGACCGACGCCCCATGTCCCAATCCCCCCGCCGTTATCTCCTTGGCATAACCCAATGCCCACCTCGATCCTCCCCTCATCCCAAACCCTCCTCATCTCTTCTGCCTTCTATTATTATCATAATTATTATTATTATTATTATTCCCTTCCCGCAGCTCTCTTCCAATTCCAACCTTCGCACTCTTCTTCCCCTCCTGCTCCCACAAACACCAATAATCCCATGCACAGAGCAATTTCCCCTTGTTTTTTCTGATGGCCTTCTCATCTTGCCTCCTCCTCCCTCCTCCATCCTCATCCCATGATCCTCCCAACTTCAACTCTTTAACTCTACCCACCACTATTTCTACACCCCCCTCCTCCCCCACTCCCAACAACAACAACAACTAGAACAAGAAGAACTGCTCTTTTACTTGCACCTACAACAGCAGCGGCACCAACTAGACCACCATCGCCAAGAAAAGTTAGACAAAATGGTGCGCAAGCGTCCCGCCTCCGAGCTCGACCTCCAGCCCGACTCCTCCTCTTACCCCAATCACGCCCGCCGTGGCAACCCCTCCTCGGCCGCCCTGCCCGCCGCTTTTATAGGCGACCTCCAAGCCCAATCGCCTCTATTGTTCGACCCCGGTCTCACCCCCAACCCTCCTACCATTCTCTTATCAGGCGCTGGCCCGAGCACTCTCTTGCAGTCGCTGCCGCCTCAGTTGCCTGCTCAGCCTCCCGTGTGCGGGTTCTCCGGGCCGCCGCTGTTCCCGTCGGATGCGGAGCGGGGAGGAGGGTCGGGTGCGGAGGGCCTGCAGCTTTTAGGTTCGTCCGGCATTGGCGGGTCCTCCGACGACGGGAGCGGCGACGCCGCAGCTGCCACGGCGTGGATAGATGGGATCATCCGGGATTTGATCAGCAGCGCATCGGCGGAGGTGTCCATCCCCCAGCTCATCCACAACGTTCGGGAGGTTATCCATCCGTGTAACCCCGGCCTCGCTGCCGTCCTCGAGTACCGCCTCCGGTCCTTGACGTTGGTTCCGCCGGCTTTGCCGGCGCTTCCATGCGGCGGAGCACCGGAGCCGTCGGAGAAGCGGAGGCGCCCGGCTCCGGTGCTGCCGGAGCTACCGCCAGCGCTGAAGAGAATCGATCCGTCGCCGTCCTTCCAGTCCTCCACCGCCGCCGGATCGTCCGGCCAGCAGATCCCGAGCTGGGAAGAACCCAATCCAAATCCCACCTTTCCCCGGCTCCCCAATCCCCAGCAACCCCAGCCGCAGCGAAGCTCGGCATCCGCCTCCTCCGATGAGGCCACGGCGGCGACCGCTGCCGCGGCCGCCGCGGCAGCGGCGGCGAAGGAGAGGAAGGAAGAGATCCGCCAGCAGAAGCGCGACGAGGAGGGGCTACACCTTCTCACCCTCCTCCTCCAGTGCGCGGAGGCGGTGGCCGCAGACAACCTGGAGGAGGCGAACCGCCTGCTACTCGAGATCTCGGAGCTCTCGACCCCTTTCGGCACCTCCGCCCAGCGCGTGGCCGCCTACTTCTCCGAGGCGATGTCGGCCCGCCTCGTGAGCTCCTGCCTGGGCCTCTACGCGCCGCTCCCCTCCATCCCCCACCGCGCCCGCCTCGTCTCGGCCTTCCAGGTCTTCAACGGCAT
Organism: Areca catechu; assembly: GCA_021397845.1. Taxonomy (NCBI): domain Eukaryota; kingdom Viridiplantae; phylum Streptophyta; class Magnoliopsida; order Arecales; family Arecaceae; genus Areca; species Areca catechu. The sequence goes on from CM038040.1 coordinate 38,741,556, forward strand.
CAGCCCCTTCGTCAAGTTCTCCCATTTCACCGCCAACCAGGCCATCCAGGAGGCGTTCGAGCGCGAGGACCGAGTTCACATCATCGACCTCGACATCATGCAAGGCCTCCAGTGGCCGGGGCTGTTCCACATCCTCGCCTCACGCCCCGGCGGCCCGCCGCGCGTCCGTCTGACCGGTCTCGGGTCCTCCATGGAGGCGCTGGAGGCCACGGGGAAGAGGCTGTCGGACTTCGCGCAAACACTTGGTCTGCCGTTCGAGTTCTGCCCGGTGGCGGAGAAGGTGGGGAATCTGGACCCGGATCGGTTGGGGGTGAACCGGAGGGAGGCGCTGGCCGTCCACTGGCTCCACCACTCTCTCTACGACGTTACGGGTTCTGACACCAATACACTGTGGCTTCTCCAGCGGTATCTCGCTCTCTCTCTCTCTCGCCCTACCCTACGCTACTTTATGTGTTATTTTTTTTTTTTTTTAATAAAAAAAGGTTTCTCCTTTCGTTACCTTCTCTTCCAAGGGTTCAATGATTACCATTCCACATAACAAATGGCAACGAGCTTCGAATAGTGGCTGCTGCTACGACCGTTCTTCTCCTCTTCTTGTTTTTGCACTCCTTTTCAACACCATTCGTTTACATTTTTTAAGTAGAACATGATAAGCATCTTAAAATGCTGATTATTAGCTACGTGCAGCCTTTCCTTTGCTCTCATTACTTGTTTACTAAAAACACTTGGTAGACATTTCTGTGAAAGTTTTTATTAGTCATCGCTTGTAGCCTTGGTGCAGTTAATAATGGCTGATATTTAGCATATAGAAGGTACGAATGAGAGTTTTATTGATGTACAATTCAGGAAAGTACTACCTATTAGTACTTCTTATCCTTTCCTTCCTGAACAAGATTACATACATGATAGTGTATTTTAATTTGGTCACTTTTCTTGTAGCAACGATACATTTCAATAATCTTAACCCGGTTATTAGTAACCGAAATTTGTTACTGGGAATGTTAGATCGAGGCGATGATTTCTACTAGGATCAGCTTGAAAGAGAGCTAGATAGCATGCATGGTAGTTCATTTTTTAATATTTTCTAGTTGTAATGATATTTTAACTGCTTATAATCACTGAACTTTGGCATTGGGAATGAAGGTACCACTGAGGTCTTCTTCGGAATAGAGCCTACGAGTACTAAATATCACTACATTCGAATAAAATTATATCTTCTTCTTTACAAGATTGCATGCTAGTTCATTTTTGTTTATTTTTCTATTTATAATTATATTCTTACCGTTTTTTTTTTTTTTTTTTTCCAGTAAGTAATCATGGTATTGGGATTGTTTGCTTGGATGAGGACATTCCACGAAGGTTTTTTTTTTTTTGATTATAACATTCTACTAAGATCTTATGTTAAGAGAACCTACAAATACTAAACATTGCTACTTTCTAATCTTTTCAACCCCCCCCCCACCCACCACACGCACGCACAAAAAAAAAACTCTTCTCGGATCTTCATTTTGTCCGTTACTTATAAATTATTAGTTTATTTGTACTCCTTTCATATAGCAGCGAGCAATCACTAATACTTGCGACTTCTAAAAGACATGCTAAAAATGTGCCTAAAAGCAGTAATTATGAGTACTTCGTGTAGCCTTTCCGCTTCTCTCGCAGCATGTCATGCTTCTTACCCAGCACTAATTACTACTTTGTAGCCATTACTTTCAGTGCTGTAACAATAGGCTAATAGTTAAAGCCCTTTCAATATTGGAAATGGTTGCATGGTTCTCTTTAACAGGCTGGCGCCGAAGGTGGTGACAATGGTGGAGCAAGACCTAAGCCAAACGGGCTCATTTCTCTCCCGGTTCGTGGAGGCCATCCACTACTACTCAGCCCTCTTCGACTCCCTCGGCGCCAGCTACGGCGAGGACAGCCAGGAACGGCATATCGTCGAGCAGCAGCTCCTCTCTCGTGAAATCCGCAACGTGCTCGCCGTCGGCGGGCCGGCGCGCACCGGCGAGGTCAAGTTCGGCAACTGGAGAGAGAAGCTCAGCCAGTCCGGGTTCCGCGTCATCTCCCTCGCGGGCAACGCCGCCGCCCAGGCCACCCTCCTCCTCGGCATGTTCCCCTCCGACGGCTACACTCTCGTCGAAGAGAACGGCACTCTCAAGCTCGGCTGGAAGGATCTCTGCCTCCTCACTGCCTCGGCCTGGCGACCCATCCACCCTCCCTCCGCCACCACCACCACCACCACTACTCTTTGCACCACCCGGTAGTTGGTTTGCTCGGAGGAGACCAACTTGGTTACTTGCCCTTCCGGGCTTCCATAGCTAGAAACCAGCCGGCAGACCACCTAATCTAGCTCTCCATGTATACGAGACGGATGTTTTGCGTAGCAGTGAATGGGTGAAAGGGACATTGTGTTAGGGTGGTGTTTGCTTTTGAGTGCTACAAACGAGGTAGAGAGCTAATCTGCACTGTTTTTTTCTCCTTCGGTTATTTCCAATGAGGGGTCGTTTTCCCCTACCTCTCTCTCTCTCTCTCTCTCTCTCTCTCGTTGTTGTTGTTTTTTTTTTTTTAATGCCAAGAAAGAGAAATGGAAATAAATGAGTTGTCTTTGTGTTTGATTTCTCTCTGGCAGTGCAGACGGGGCTAGAGACGGACGAGCGCGTAATTTTTTTTTCCTTTACTTCGGTTCCCGGCGTAGCTTTCATTGAGGGGTGTGGGGTGGGCGAAGAGAAGCTTTATTACCACATGGAGGAAGGGTGCATGTAATGTAATGCGAGGGTTTATGGCAGGGGTTGTGTCCTTTTTACTACTACACTTCATGCTAGAGTTCAAATTTGGGTCAGGTTTGGTTGATGCGGGCTGGGATCACGTGGTGGGAGTTTTGAGGGGTGGCGTACGTATGTGGTTCGCTCTTTTGGAGGGTTTGGGTGGGTCCTCCCACCTGATTTGGGGTACGTATCAGAGGCTCGAAGTGTCACGTCAACGATAAGGGAAATTAAATTTCTTGAGAGGAGGGGTCGGGTCGGTCGCAGCATTTAATGGGTGGGGATTAGGGAATTAATTCAGCGGCCCACTGACTCATCCGTGGTACCACCTGCACCAGAGATGACATAAATTAAATAAAAATGGATGCCCCCAACTTCCTCAAATTAAACATACCTCCGATCTCTCTCTCTCTCTCTCTCTCGAGCACACCCCCCCCTCCCCCGCCAAAAAAAAAAAAAAAAAAAGATCTGGGTTGGGTGTTTGCATGTTGAGCCGAGTTATAAAAATAATTTTTTTTAAAAAAACCTTTGTCGTGGATTAGGATAGTATATATTTTTTTTTTCCAGAAAGATTGAAGATAAAATTGTTATTTCGCGATCCGATATTGGTATATATTTAATTTAGCTGGAACATTATCGTTCCATAAAAGCCTATATAAAATGATTAATCTAACTAATAAATTATTACATTCTTTGCATTTTAACTATCCTGTAAGATGTTTATGCCATATTCCTACTAATTATACCGTCTCCCGAGTATTTTATCATAAAAAAAGCTTTATATAAGTTCGTATCAAATATACAAATTAATTAGAATGAAATTCTCATCACACTTAGGCCAAGTTAATTCACAAAAATCTGAATTATTAAGTGAACTAACAAATTAGATAAGCATGATTTGTTTCCTTTCCTCCTTATTACTTTGTTTGGGAAATATTTAATAGGAGCATGTTTTTGAAGAGGGAGGACATAATTTAATGCAATCGGAGAGATTTCATGCAGTGAACAGCTTTTGTAAACAAAGAAATTCGATCAAACTGGCTCAACGGGAACGCAACATACCCAATTGACTAATTCTATATTCCTTTTCTTCTTTTTGAGTGTTAGATTATCTAACCTATACATCTGGGAAAGTTAACTTACCTTGAGTTGCACCACATTTCAATCCAGCTTTTGCTGGAGGGTTGAAGTTGGGTCTAGAAGGCAATCATCCTAATCATTTGTAGTACTTAAAAGAAAAATTTTTATGAGACAAAATGAACATGATTGAAATGAGAAAGTTAAAAGATGGAAATGTCAAGAAAAAATAGAATAAGAAATAAAGTCATTTATAAAGATATAGATATATCACTAATTAAAAATAAATCAATAGAATAACGACCTAGATGGCTCAAAAAAAAAAAACTTATAATATAGGACAAAGAATGCACAGTATTATGCATGAGTGATTTGATACTTGCCGAAGGAAATGAGATAGAGGTAGAATGAAAATTATATGTAATCGAGTAGTAAGGAAGGATATAATATTTCGGTACTTTTAGAAATTTGATGAGAAATACTTAACATATTCTTGCTTATTTGAGTTTGGATTTTGGTTCATAATCTTCAATTCCCTCTTTGTTAATAATTGTGTTTGCTTTGAGTAGGCCAATTTTTGTTGACATAATCTAATTAATATTATTTGGTTTTTAGAATCGCTATTTCATGGAATGCGTTGATTCGTTAAGGTTATACAAGATAAATAATATGAAAGCATTATAAAAGGAGTTACAAAGGCAATTCATATAGAGATTTGCAAGTCGCTCATCATTCTCTATGAGAGTGAGCCGTATCGCGAACAGGTAGCATTTGGAATTTATCGTTTAACTTAGCCCATCAGGTTGCCTTGGGGCCGAGCTCTCTATAGTTTTTTTTTTTTTTTTTTTTTTTGGGCCCCGTCCAAGTTTTGATGAGGGATTGGGCCTGGCCTCACTTAAGGTAATGGGCATTACCCTCCAAAGTGGCATCCAGAGCAGGACACGCACAAATCTCGACAGATTTATAATTTAAAAAATTTGAAAACTTTAACAAAGCATGCTACCGATGATTGTGCGATTGATTTCGACAGTTATGTGATATTTGACGTTTTTTTCTTTTTTTTCGTGGATAAGAAGATTTGGGGATCATTCCACAAGAAAGAAACGAGAGGTGGGAATGACTTCCCATGGAATATTTTATATTTTTGATGATGTTGAACTTCTTGATCGAGCTGAACATTCCCTTAGGATTGTCGACCAGAATATTAACAAGTAATCAATTGAAATGATTGATTTTGTCGATGGGATTCTCATCAACATCCCATCATGCATTATCATGGTCCTTTAAAGGTAATTGTCTCCGCCCCCCTCAAAAAAAAAAAAAAAAAAAAAAAAAAAAAAACCCATCTTGCAGTTGGATGGGTATACCACCAAAATGAATAAGGTGGACAGCATTGGCCTGCACTAGATGATTCGAGCGTTTAATTTTCTCTGGAAAAAAGAATTTCATTGGTTATTTATAAAGAATGAATGCATGTCAATCACGCGTCTCGATTGAGATTCTCCACTCAGTGGATGAGAGATAGGTTTACCAAGCCATGATTGGAAAATTCGTTGAATTTTGTGGGTCCGATAGTTTGATTGAACCTTCGATTTTTCATGTCAACAAAATATATATATATATATATATTCATGTATTATTTTCTGAATCAATTTGTCGCACATACATCCAACGCCGATTGCTGACTAAACTTTAGATATTCGAAAGATAATCCTGCCATGATTGGTCTTGATGTACAACCTAACGTCTCCATTCATGATGTTCATGTCTGCGTTCAGGACCTCTCAACTGGTTTTTGATATGATTTAGTGGCTCAGCGCCCTTTGACAAGTCCACGGAGAAGTCTTTAAACTGGCCGAGTCAAGCAAAGACCGCTAGCCCAAACTTTTTAATCACGAGGCGGAGTAGGGTACGTTATTCGTGGCCCTGACTCCCAGTTTATCAGGGCAGGCCCGTCTAGCTGATGGCGATTTCTACGCCTGTGACTGAGCTAAAGGTGGCATAGAAAGCGATCTGTTTGACTGCATCAATTTTTTTGGACCGACTAATTTATTATTGAGGATGACACTATTAAGATCATGACAGGGCTTGATATAATGGGATCGCTCATTCGTTGATGTGCAACATCTATTATCTATCGGGAGGATATGCTATTTTTGGCATCAGACATATCTATTATAAGATAAACTGGGTTGCCTTCTTTGTTGTGCATCATTCTCGTACATATTTTAAGATGATGTATCTCTTTTATCGATATCTTTAAAAATATTATTTTTTTCTAATCATACGCGTTCTGTATGAAGTTTCTATCTTACCGAAAAAAAACTTTTTAATCACCATTGATCACTAAATAGTCCTTCACTAACAATCTAATTTGTCAATCGATTGCTCAATAAAGCACAAACCCAAGCCAGCAAATCCTAATGGGACATGACTCGGCTAATCCATCTCATAACAAACAACCTTATTTTTTGATGACATGTCAGATTCTTTGATGGCATGTCAGATTCTTTGATGGCTCGACTGTTTGTTTCCCATTACTTGGGTATAATCCTATCACAATATTACCGGTCTAATAACCAAATCTCATGCATCCAAACAGGTATCCAGAGATTCTTTTTATTTAATCGACTCTGTTGTAATTCGAATTTTAGACATAAAAAATATGGAATCATAACCAATACCGACTAATTACAATTCTTGATAGTGGATTTAGCTATTGATAATAAAATGGCCATGCAATAGGTTAGTTGGGGTATATGATACTCCAAGAGTCACCATTTTTGTTATAGAGAAAATTTATCCACCGTGTATTTAAAATCACGACAAGTTACTTAAACCTCTCCCAAGTCTAAAGCAATGAAGATTTAATATGCTTTTCATCACAATTTTTCATTATAGCGTTTCCTTTTCAAGTTTTTAACTACACCTGGGTTAGTAAGTTGAACCATATGATCCTGGTTGCTGTATAGTTATATCCTCTTGCCCACAAACCTGATGAATATTATCTGCTAACGATTTATATTTTGGATGAGAATAAGTTCTCAACAAATTTATGACAAGAATAGTACCGCTTCAATTTATTAACCCCTGATACATAGAAAAATGAAGCTCTCGTATTTTGCATCAAAACAAAAAGCAAAAATAATCCAAAACCCGGTATTTTCCTTGCCTTGCCTACGCACAAAACTCGCACACCACTTTGTTACTAGACTTACATAATTTTTTTATCAAATTAAAAGCCGGGAGATATCATTCCAAATTTATAAATATGTTTCATCAATATAAAATTATTATATTTAACTAAAATTGATTTTATATAAAAATATTATCAAATTTATAAATATATTTATTAATAAAAAATAATTATTAATACTTAAATAGTATTAACATTTCCGATCATCTTTTTATAATAACCATAATTGGATGAACATTTATAATATTATTTATATTTTTATTGTATTATAAAAATATTTTACTGGCTGAATTTAGAAAAAAACATAAAATTAAATTCAATAATTGTAAATAATTTTATTAAAAATATTTTTATTGATATAAATTATAATTATTTAAAAATGTATTAAATATTAATTTTATTTATTTATTTTATTTTTTAAAAAAATAAAAATTTATTATTTTTTTAATCGTTGCATCCGGTTTTCATACCAATTATGGTAACCATGCCAGGTTACCCTATAACCAGACATGTCCCATAAAAATAACAGATACGGCATATTTTTAAATCATCACTAATTTCTCTCGTGGATGCCGCTTAGATTCGCCGTCACATGTCCACTGCCTCCAATTCACGTCTCCGGCGCTCTCTCTTCTCTCCCTCCCACTTCTCGGTCAATCCCACGCCCATGGTCTCCCACTACTCGCTCTCTTAAAGAGACTCCGGAGAACAAAATCTAATAGACGGCTCTCAGCCTTCTCTTCCTTCAACCAGGTCTGTTCTCTTTCTCTTAGATCCTCTCTTTTTCGTATTTGTTTATATGTATCATTTGGAGTGCTTGCTCGTCTTGTTCTCTTCCTATAGAGCTTGATCGGTCAATCGGTCTTTTGCTTTTCTTCTATATATGTAGTCTTTGGTTTCATAGAAGAAATTCTATTAAAACACCAACGATTGTATCGTTTGCTTTCAATTGTTCATCCTTAAATTTTATTATGATTCCTTTGGCGTGTTTGCTCTCATTGTTCTTGTCCTACATAATTTAATTGGTCTAGTAATCTCATTCTTTTTCTTCTTCTTGCGTATGCTCTTTGGTTCTGAAACGAAGTTCTGATCAAAAGACAACTGGAATAAAGGCCCTTTCTTTTGTTCATTCTTTTCTTTAATTTTCTTTGGGAGCTTTTGGAGGGAGAACAGATTTCTGAACAGTACTAGACCCTTTATTTTGCTTAATAGAAGGAGCTTTTTAATCTGTTTGAGACTGATAGGAATCGATTATGGCTTGCTTTAGTTGTGGGCTGGAGATTGTTTGAAGGAAGGTGGCAATGGAAGGAGATTTTGGTCTGACCGAGCACATTCTTTGGCCGGTATCGATCTTCTCTGGCATCATCATCTGCAAGATCGTAAGCACTTAATATCGTTCTGTTGAGCTAAAAAAAATTGTTTTGGGGCATGGAATATGTTGCTTAATTTCAATTAATTGTTTATGTGGGGTTTATGCTGGTTTCTTTTAAATTTTGCATCATGGTTATGCTTGTAGTTGTTTCAGAGGGTAGTGGTAGTTCTGGCAAGCAATATGTAGTGATGTATAGGAGTACCGAGGACTACAGAACAAATCTTCTTAGATTGTCCAGTAATTGCAATATATGAAAAGTTCCATACACGGGAAAGCACTTAAAATCCAAAGAATGAAATGAGCAGAGTTCCAAATACTACTGTTTCATATATGGAAACTCCAAAACCACGCTGTACATTGTAAGCTCCATTGTCAGTCTGAGTACCATGCAAGCAATCCTGATGTTTAAAGTCAGAAGTCACAAATCAGAATTCTTTCTCATTTAAATTGATTGACAAGGGAAATAAATCTGAGTCACGGTTTGTAGTTTGGGTACCAGACCCTGTACCGATATTATCATATTACAATGTCGGTATGCAATTCGATACATTTTGACAGTATCAGTGCAACATGGTATACCATACTCATATGGTACCGATATGGTACAGTAGATCCATATCTTCTAGTATGGGGCAACGTGGCATATCTTTTTGAGTGTTTAATGATTTGAGCAAAGTCGGTTAACATTTACTATAATGGTATCTCAATTATTTTCTTGTACTTTAGATTGTTGTGCCATTGTTAATTACCCTAGGCACAGCAGCCTGTTCGGTTCATCATGAAATCCTCGCACCACAGTGTAAGAAAGGCTCTTTAGTCGTGCTGTAGAGAGGACAGCTCTTTTTACCGCACCTGCTCACGTACAGCACACTTTGCACTTTCAGAAATCAGATTAACACGGACAAATTTTTGGATCCATCAAATCTGAGTACATCTAAATGAAAATTCTGTCATTATGTGTGTCATAAAGCAATAGGAAGAAGTTTAACAGCTTAGCTGTTCATAACCTTATTAAACCCATCTTTATATGCCCAGTTTTATCTGCGCATATCCATTAGAGAAAAATATTAAAAAATTACTTGCAAAATAATGGCCTTTGCGTCACTTAAGAAAATCACTTACCCAAGATTTTAGGTGGATCTTCTTTTCTTATTTATTCCTATTATTCCTAGTTCCTTTTTTCCTATTTCTGTATAACTTTAAATCACCAAACTAGGCTATATTAACCAAATAATATAGTTGTTTCCATTACAATGCCAGCGCAATTTGCATACAAATTTGAAATTGAAAAATAACAAATTCTTAGTGATCAGTGACTTGTAATGTAATGTCAGTCATTTAGTGGGGGATTGTTTGAGATAAAAGAATAGACAGCTACTCAGCAGTTAATTATGGTCTAAATTACAACTAATGATTAGCTTTCATTTGGATATCTCCAATGGACTTTTTGTTTCTTTGAAAAGAGAAATTCCATGATATTTGTTTTTGTGATGACAATTAATTATATATGATGATTGATTTTATAATGGAATAAATGCTATGGTGCCTTTGTTTTAATGCTTCTTTAGGAGAAGAGATAGGATTCCAACTAATACATCTCTTTACTGCAAATTAGGAAAATAGTTCTACTTTTACAGGTTTTTTTTCCTTTCTGTTTTCCTTTTATTATTATTTTTATTTTTTTATTTTTTTTTTTTGCGGGGGGGGGGGGGCTGTTGGTTCTAGATGTGGATCTTTTTTATTATTTTATTTATAATAAAAGCATACTTTTTGTGAAGGTATATGAAATTACATGTCAGATCAGCTTGAGGTACTTTAAGGCATATAACAAGCTAAGCAAATTACAAAAAAATCGAGTGGAACAATAGGTAAGATGCACTTAGATACCATTAATGGTAACATGACTCCAATAAATCATTTCAGCTATTTTATAGGTCCAAGATCCCTTAACAACTCTTTCATGCAGGGTTTCTCGACATTTCATGCAGTACTTGCTGCAGCGGTTTCTTTCTATCTGGTAGTGATATCAGATCTTTTCGAGAACGGTGCTAGTGAAGAACTAATGATAAACAGAAAATCAGTGCTATCTGATACCATGTTTGGAGTGAGTTATTGGTTGTTAATTGTACTTCTGAGTTTTTTTTTTTAAAAAAATAGATGAATCGATAAGCTGGTAGTGATCATCCTGTTTTTCTTTTAAAATGCTTCTGACATGGAATTTTTTGTCTTTGTCCATTCACTTCCTAGGTGCATTTTTAACAATATTCTATGATATAACATTAAAAAAATAGTGAAATAGATGTGCAATTGTAATGGTAATGTGCAAATTGTAGTATTCTCAGGGATGTTGAGTTGTTGGTATATTGCCAGCTAAATTACATTTTCAAGTTTTATCAGATTGGGTTAGCTTCATGATCTTAAAGATATTGCTTTACAACATCTTGCTTGACTGTTCCTTCTTACTCTTGGCCTCCAATTTTGCATCTTATTTGAAGATTGTGCTCTATAGAACACGGTGTTTAGGTTGCCGAAGTTACTGAATCCCCATGTTCTTTTCATGGATTGCTACTTGACAAGAAAGAATAAGAAATTAAAACTGAACATGGAGAAGATTGGGAAAAGTCAACTGTCATTAAAGCTGAACATGGAGAAGATTGGGAAAAGTCAACTATGTCTAGACATCTATTCACCCATTTGAAGATTCGTAATATACTAATATGTATTAGCTGCTTAAGAGAGTGCATTGCAAACTAATGTGCCACTTTAGTAGAACAAATCGATATTAATTGCTTTGGAGAACACATCATGACACTATACATATTTTTGTATTTAATTTTATCTTCTTTGGGTCTGCCACCATCCTGAGTCGAAGTTGGAACCTCTCCCAAACACTATTATTAAACTAGCTGGCCTCTTGGTAGTCTGTCTCTTCTCTCTCCATTGTTGAATAATGAGATGCTACCCGGAACTGTTATTTGCATACGCAGAATTTCTAACACTAGTATTAAACATTAAATTTGATTTCATTGATATGGACATCATTTTCGCTATCCGCACTTCACCAACTGGATCATTAGGAGGCAGCAATTGATTGCTTAATGGGAGGGGACACAAAAGATAAGGGAGAGTGTTGCATGGTGTGCTTTATGGAGACCATTAGATATGTCAATATGAAGCTGAGTTGAGAAAATGAATTTGCAATTTAAAAACTCATGATAGTTATTCTGATAAGAATTTATATTCTTTTCTATGCCATTTACTTGACTTTAATAGGGGATTAATTCCAGAAAGATAATGATGACAACAACAACAATAATATGTGTCTGGCTCTATTTTTTCTTTCTTTTTTTCTTTTAGTTTTACCATTATCTACTAGCTAGCTTTTATTGTTCGATAGTATCTGAGCCTTAGTATCTTTCACCTATATAAGTCTCTCTTGCTATGGTGTCTATTTAAGGATAAAGGTAGACAACTGATAAGTGCTATCTTGGATGCACCCATGCTCAACTTTGATTGTGTGTGTTTTTTCATGTGATGAGAATGCCACCTTCTAGGGTCAAACCCAGAACCTCTGGTTAGAAGCACAAAATGAGGAGAGGGGTGCCAAGCAACTGATCGAAATGTTGTTGGTTTTGCTTTACACTGGACTGCTTTTTTCATCTAATAATCGACTTGTATCCAATTGTTTGAGTTTTTTTTACAGATTTCTCTGGGTTATTTTCTCTCGGACTTGGCAATGATTCTATGGTTTTTCCCTTCTTTAGGTGGCAAGGAATATGTAAGTACTTCAATGCATTGATATGTTGAGGTTCTCTTGTGTATTAAACCCATATGGTTCTCTTTTCTCCTGTAGATTAATCTGTAATGTTCTCACTCCAGGTCTTGCATCATGGGCTCTCGATGTATTCGATTTTTTTTTCTCTGATACATGGTAAAGCACATATTTACATACTCATGGTTTTATTTTCTGAAGCTACAACTCCCTTTGTAAATCTCAGATGGTATGTTCTGACATCCTGTTCCAAACATTTGATAATTTATATATATATATATATATATTTTTTTTTAACTAAAGCCAAAAGGATGACTGCAGGTATTTGGATATTGCTGGGCAGAAAAATTCTAACCTGTACATTTACAATGGCATGGCCTTGTTCCTTGGATGGCTGGTATGACCAAGTTCATATAGACAATGCTTTTAGATGGGGGATAATATTACTTGTTAACTGCAAGCCAAAGAGCATAATCACATGACTCAGTGTAATCTATTTTTCAGCTATTTACAAGGTGAATATGTATAGATGGACTCTAATGACCTACTCCGGATTCTGATGATTGATATTATCGACTTGTTATAACTTTAACAAGATTTTTCTAATCAGATCTCTAAAAGTCAACATTCTTAAGTATTCACATATTGCATGAATACATGGGTCCATACTCAAATGAGCACAATGGTCATGGAATGCTACTAATATGGTTTCTAAGCTTTTGCTATCCATAACCTGTTCTTTGACCTGTCGATTGTCTGTTTTTTAGGTTGCGAGGATCCTTCTCTTTATCTTTTTCTTCATCCACGTGTACCTCCATTTTGATCAGGTATGCTGCAAATTAAGCTGATTAGGAAACTCAATATGTGAGATTGACTTTTTGATCGTTAATACTGAAATTCAAGCAGCAAGCAGTGGCATACAGATTCTCCTTTCAAGGCATGCAAACCAATATATGACACTATAAGGCTTGCACACAAGAAATATGTCAGCACTTTTCTTTTAATTTGTTTTCCATAAATTCTATTAAAAAATATTTCTGCTACTATATTTTGCAAGCAGTCATCAATACTTGGAAATGCCATCATCAACTTAGCATGTGCTCCACAAGCACAAAGGCCTAGGGATTATAAGAAACATTAATGTTGAAAAGTTTCATTGAGAAGATGAATGGGGTGGTTTGTGTCCCATTTTTGCTCAACAACTAAAATAATATCTTAAGTATTCAAAATCATAATTTTTCTTCCTCTTCTTATCCTTCTGTTTCAGGTGAAGACAATATTTCCTCCTGGGCGTTACAGTTTGGTGACCGTACCACCAGTGCTGGCATCGATGAATGTATTTTGGTTTTGGAAAATATTCAAAGGCATGATGAAGACTCTGTCCAAAAAGAGGCACACAAAATGATGGTAGTGTTGCCTCTCTCCTTTCAAAACTCCACTCTCCTGCCATTTGGTATTAATTCTGTTGCATTTGCTCAGTTTACTGGTGTAATTCTGTCCACTTTGGGAAGCAAAGCCACCATGTACCTTATAAAGCTATCAACCCCATTCCAGAAGTCTAACAGATGATTCGAGGGAAGTTTTGGAAGACCGCAAGGAATTTGGACCACTTGCTATACAGTTGATGAATGGTAGAGGCATTGATTTGCTGCACAACCTTGCCTTCAGAAAAAATGCAATAAAACCATTTGAGTTCACAATTCAACAAGGAACAACCATCCTTCTGGTCTCATGGGATTAGAGTCCATTTCACAGTTTTTTTTTTTTCTTTTTTTCCTTTTTATCACATTTTTTAAACAGGTATGGCTACATGATTCGATCATATATAATTTCAAGAAACCGAGGAAAATATAGGCATTTTTTTACAGGACCCAATCTATATATAAATAATACAATGCATTGTCTCAACCCTATCTACAGAACTTTAAGAAGTTTTTGGATGTGGTTAATGCCAGCACCGTTATTTAGCATGCATGTCCTGCTGGCATCTTTGGTGATAATTTATTTCTCATAGATAATCTAAGATGCATTCCCTTGAGGTTTAAGGCGATTCGTCAGCTTGGCCTTTTCTTTTCTTTCTTCGAGTGTAGGAGAGGGAAACCCACCTTGACAGCGTACATTGTTGATTTTTTGTTAATATGTTAATGTTCTTGCCTTCTTGGTAAAGCAAGCACTAAGCCTGGTTTCATTTCAATAAAGCCGGGTCAATGTAAATGGCTTTGTGGAAATGGACTCCATACACGTCTAGTGCCCGTTGATAGCTTAAACCAATGTTTGAGGAGTCTTTTTGGGCAATTACGTTTTCTTTAAGACCAAATCTTGGTACCCAGGAGATAGGGTAAAAAAAAAAAAAGCGATCCCAGTTGCCGTAAAGTAGAAGAGCGGCAACGGTCTTCAATCAGGCATTCATGTAAACCAGTTCAGATATGAGTGGCTATTTGAAAAGATAAATGATAAGCTGATATCAAACATCACAAATAACCACACAAAAAAATCAGGATCAGTGCCCCGAGAACTTCTGCTGCCCATGGCCATGGGGTTGTATCTTTCCTACGAAAAATAAATGGTTAATCTTCATTCACAATGTGGGCTTTTGGCTCGTCACCTACACGAATATCGAAATATTCTGAACTCCGTTCATCTATTTGTACAAAATTTGGAGTGATCATTGTGCACGATTTAACAGTGCATTCAAGCAAAGAAAGGTGAATCCTTCTTTCACATGAAACCCTTCACCAAAGGATTTGGATTCTATCTTCCATGCGAATGAATGATTCTATCTTCTTTTCATTTTGGATGGTGCAAAACTTGTTTTAAAAATTGTAGGGAAGGCATTGGAATGCTTGCAAAATTGCACATCTACTTCGAAAGTAGTCCAAAATGCAATTCAATAGTTGATATCGTGAAAAAAGATCAATTATTTATTTACACGAAAAATACAACTCGAAATCTATATTCTATAATTGGGTCAGAATACCATACTTATATTCTATGATAGAGTCATGATTAAAATCATGAACTCAAAGGGACAATGTATAATGTCCAATTGGCAAGGTTCAAAATATAATTAGGCTAAGAGTCTAAATTCAATTTGTACCAATTTTGTTCATCAAATAACACATATATTTCATAATTAAATCAATATATATATATACAATATCAAATTAATAAATAATTATAATAATAATCTGAGAAATATTATTTCAAAATTTTATATAATTTTTTATTCAAACATGATTTCATACAATTCATAAATTATATATAAATCGATTAACAATTTATTTGATATCAAAATAATATTATATAATTAAGAAAATCTAGAGAAGGAGAATTATTACTTATCTCACACGTGTTCCAATCAATCCAAATAATTTAAAAAACTTCTTTATAAAATCTTTAATTAATCAAATCATGGTATCTCATTGCTAAACATCTTCTTATTAAGACAACTATATCCCTGACTTTCTTGATGATAGTTAAGCCTCGATTTTGACAAACTTAATGAGAATTTCCCAAGAGAAAAAGAAAAAATGAGAAATTTTTTTCTCAATTTTAGTCTCGATCTTTGACGGAAAGAGGAGGAGAACCCTCTTTCTTTTAAATAGAGCCAAAGAGAAGGAATTTCAATCCTTCCCATCTTTGATTTTGACTCTGATCAGGAGTCAATCAAGGAAGAAGATTCATAATAAAAGAAATTTTCTAAAAAGAGAAGACTCGTTCCAGAAGTTATCGTTCCAGAAGTCATTCATTGATTTTGATTGAGAGTTCAACCTGAAAGAAGATTCTTAATGGAGTATGCTTTTAGCCATTTTTATATACTTTAAAATTCATGCAAAATCCTTTTTAAGCTCAATTATGGTGGCTGAGCTAGTTAATAGGCAGGGATATCATATTATTTCCCTAAAAAAAATTTTGTTCTCAAAATTTATCTTGTCAAAGTTTTCAAAAACAAGATTATTTCTATCTCAAGTTACAATCATTCTCTAATTACATGCTTAAATCTTTTATTATAACTCTTTTTAAATCAAATTACTATTTTAATCAATTTGAAAATAATTTGGGTCATCATGTTTTTGGCTTTCTAGCCCTATAGTACTTTTTTCTTTTTCTTTTTTTTTTCCCTCCTCCTATAGAGAGGTTGGGAGGTAGTATTGAGATGAGATTGGAACTGTATCTTGGTCATGTGTATCCAAAATGGTTAACTTTAATGATTGAACTTAAAAGCTGATTGTACTAGTAGGCTTGCCCAATTTTCTTTTTTTTTTTTCTTTTTTTTTGTTTGGTGAGTCATGCAAATTACAAATATCTTAAAGTTGTTTTTACTAATATTGGTATGCATTTTTTTAAAGAAAAGATAGAAAAAGAACCCTAACAATATTTTATTAAGAACGTGAAATGTAAGAAAATTAATAGTCGAAGAACCAACGTCACAACAAGAAGCCAAGAAAGGGATAACCAAAAAATTTAACTGATATATTAAAGTTAGCATGGAATAAAGGATATACATGCTCTCTCTCTCTCTCTCTCTCTCTCTCTCCACACACACACACACACATATATATATATAGTTTCTGTATGTATAACTCATAGTGCAATGATAATTCTAAGTTTTACTCTTATTGGGTTTTGATTTACAAGAATATGACTAAAGATAGGCCAGTCCAATGGATTGCATTGCCATTGTCGCATGTCTATAAATGTTTATCCTTGGTTACTATTTAGCCTTCAAAATACAGTAATTCCTTGTCCACCACTCCTGGAATAAAAAAAAAAAAGAGATGGAGTGCATCACTTCACTGGATTGGGTCAATAGTCATGATTAATAATAGGGTTATACTAGTTTCCAACACCACAGAGATTTAATGCAGCCCAATTATTATTATTATTATTTTTTGTATATATATCTTCCTAAACTTTCAAATCTACATGAATATCCTTTCAAAATTAATATTTACATATATATCCTTATAAAATACTTGTTTTCCATATATAACCTTCTTTTTTCCCTTATTTTTACAAATATATCCATATTATCTAATACTGTTAAACAATTAATAATTTAAAATTAAAATAATTAAAATATCCTTATGGATAGATGTACAAAAAAAATTATGTGAGTATATATGTAAAAAAAAATTTACAAGGATATTCATGCAAATATTTGAATTTAGAAGGGTATACATGTAAAAATTCTAATTTTTATATATTTCATTTAGATATATTTGAACTATTGTACTCTATAACATAATAACATATTACATAATATAACTATATAATGATGATATTATATAATATATTAAAATATTAAAATACTATATTTATTTTATTTTTGGTAAAAATAAGATGACTCATCAGAATTTTATTTATTCTATAAAATTTTTTTATAATTTTCAAAGAGAGAGCTAGCTTCATACATGCCACTATTAAGCTTAAACCATATCCTCCAACAACTCCTTGTTAGTTGACAGGAATTAGATTTTTGAAAAAATTAGGTATGCCAGTGATTATAGAGGAATAGTGTATGATTTGGGAGCCACGTGAAAGATAATGGATCGATTGGTTCCACCAAGACATATTAACCTATTATCCATTTTTAGATATAAAAATATAATTTTATAATTCTTATTAATTTTTAAATTTTTAAATTATATTTTAGGTAATAGCATTGGAGTACTATTATATCGAGAGTATGTATGCAAAACTATAGTTGTATGAGGGTATATATATATAGAAATATTAATTTTGAAAGAATATTCAGGTAAATTAGAATGTTTGAAATTATATAAACATAAAAATTAAATTATTATTTTTTGCATGTATACCTTCTAAATATTCAAATTTACACGAATATCCCCATCAAATTACTATTTATGCATATACCCTCGCAAATTTTTCTTTTTACACATCTACCCATAAGGATATTTTAGTTATTTTAATATTAAATTATTAATTTTTTAATAGTGTTAGATGATATGGATACATTTGTTAAAAATAAGAAAAATGATGGGTATATATGTAAAATAAGTATTTTATAAGGATATATATGTAAATATTAATTTTGAAAGAATATTCTTATAAACTTAAATATTTAGGAGGGTTTACATGTAAAAATCTTTTTTTCTAAATTTTTTCTAATGAAAATACCATGTCCCTCCAAGAAGCCATACTAATTAATAAGATGTTATACAAAGTAATAGGATATCATTAAATAACAACATGACATCATAACAATCAATAAGATGTCAAAGAAAATGATAGGATATCATAATAACCAACAAAATATCATAGAGAATAATAAAAAGTGATAATAATCAATAAGATATCATAATGAATAACAAGAAATCATAATAACCAACAGGATATTATATAAAAATACATGTAGTCATATTCAATAATTAGAAGTTATAAATTTATTTTAAATATTTTTTGTTCATGAAAATTTGAAAAAAAAAAGTTAATTTGCATTAAATTTCTATGATGTCGTAAACTGTTGCCGCCCGGATCGCCGTGGCCCGTAGCTGCTGGTGGCGTCGAGGGTCGCGCGTCCGCCTACTCGGGATGCCTCCGGTGCCTCGGGACCTGCAAGAAACAACGTTAGTGACCCGGGCCGGGGATTCCGGCGGGGGCGCTCCGACGGTTAAGTCAGTGACGATCCATGGGAACAAATTCTCCTGGTTGAGCCCTTCGAGATGAGCTCCATGCTAGGAGTGAGTGTAGTGTATATGGAAATGAGAGTGAGCAGGGAGAGGTGATGGCCGATGTGATAGAATCCTCCTGTCTGGCCTCTCTTTCTTGTTTCTTTGCTTGCTTAATTTTGACTTACACTAGCTAGGTTTTTTACATTGGCTTGCCTCGGAATCTTCCCGTGTCGTCAGACGTGTGCGACAAGGTATCGTGCCATAGACGGGATGCCTCTCTTGTCAGATAGCCGAGGAAGCTTCCATACGCTCTAACATTCCTTCTGCTTGCCCCTTTCCTGGAAGCCTGGCTGGACCTCGATCGGCAGGTCGCCGCCCTCAGGACTCACGCTATCCGGTCAGATTTTTTTCCTGGTGGTACGGCAGGTTGGTGGGGAGCATAGTGCCTTGATGTGAGCTCCCTTTCCTTTTGGTGTAAGTGACGGCCGTGGGCATTAATGGTGGCATGGCCGGCGCTACTGTACGACCCTCGGGAGGCTCGCCGTTGTCCTTGGAGAGGAGACGCCGCTCCCTTGGTGGTTGGCTCCTCTGCCTGAGCTGGGGACCGAGTTGGAAAGGTGGGGCCCGCCTCCGAGGGGCTCGCCTCGAGGTGGCTTGGCTGGGCGGAGGAGGGCTGAGCTCGACTCTGGACCAGCGAAACTCAGCTTCGGACGAGCTCGACCTGACAGAGGTGGGCGGGGTGCCGCCCAGCCCAGGGGATCTAACCTCGGAGGGGCTCCTCGTGGCGGAGGAGACTTGAGCTCGACTCCTGACCACGGGGCCCGACCTTAAGGGGTTCGTCTTGGATGGGGACTTGTACTCGGCTCCGACCTAGGCATCCCCGACCCGGCAGAAACCGACCTGGTGGAGGACGGAGCTCAGCTCCGGCGGGTGACCCCGTCACTCCGGGAGAGCTCAGCCCGGCGAAGGGACCCATGTTGAAAATCCAGCATGGCATCTGATGGAAACTCCATGTCAATTTGCCCGCCCCACGTCAACGATATAGCCACATCGAAAACTAATGCAGCTTCCATTATTAATTACGATTGCATAGCCTATTCCAATGAAGCGGTGAACGGTACCTTAGTTTCCCTCCACCAAAGGTGGTGGGCAAAGAATCTCACCTTCAAAATAACTACTATTTTACTTGTCACTACACGTGCCGATTCAAGTTGGTATTAGGCCTATTAGGGATGATAATAATTGCATGATGATGAAAAATGGATTAATATCTATGCATAGTCCACTTAATCTATGGGTCAAAGTCAAGTAGAGCACATAAAAATGTTAGCTTGTCATGAAGGTAAAAAAATGGATTGATATCTATGCACCGTCCACTCAATCTATGGGTCAAAGGTAAGTAGAGCAATCAACTGTAACTTACAATCCTAGTATAACTGATAGGGACCTATATGGGACAGGAGGTTTAAGTGATAATGAAAAAGAATCAAGTGATAATAAACAAGAAAAAGTAAAAAAGAAGATAAAGTAACTGATAGGAAGTTGAAAAAGGTGCTGGAAGTGATAAGGGTACCGAAGAAGATAATGAAGGGGATGAACAATTTGAAAACTATAGGATATACTTTACTGAAGTATCAAGTGAAAATGAGGATCTATTTGATATAGGAATTAATCACACAACTAAACCACCTTCAATTGATCCTATCAATGGGTCAAGTAGTTAAGTCAAGGAAAATAAGGATAAAGAACCCGGGGAAGCCCCAACAAATGAGTTGTATACTCCACCTTTAGATGATGATACTCCCGGGGGATCCAAGGATGTTGAATTTGATCAAAAAAGCATGGATGATCCTCAATTATGCATAGGCTTATTGTTCAAAATAATGTACTAGTTTAGAAAAGCTTTAAAAAATTTTACTATCGAAGATGTTGACATGTTCCTTGCTCGATTGCTGGAGGTCGCTAAAGAGGTGGTACTTGCAGGATGTACCTGCAAAGAAGTCTTGGTCGAAGGTTGCTATGGCGAAAGCCCTTCGATATCAAGTCAGGTGGCAGACTACAGAAAAAAAGTATGATAGAGATGAGAGAGAAAGTACAGCAGAGATGAGAGGAAAGAATGTATGTTATATATCTTGGAAGCTCTCAGGGAGCCTCTTTATATAGGCGAGAGGTAGGAGAATTTTTGGGATACAGAAATTCTTAGTAAATTTGGTGAGAAGTGATGGAAAGGCAGGTCCTGTCAGTGGTTCTATCAGCAAGTCATTTCGTCTGTCCAGAATATCTATCTCTCATTAATTAAAACCTTATCTTTTATGTGTTACCAGCCATGCTCTTTAATGGTGACATCGATTGTGCATGGGGTTGGTCACGTTTCTCTTAACTACAAGAATTTACTAAAAATTAAAGAAGATTACTTCCAGTCCATGTAATCGAGTGTATGAGGGCAAGCATCAGTAACGTCTTCCTTCACTTGCCTCAAAGGGTAATGCCGTCGAGTCCTTGTCCGCTTCTAGGCATAAAGATCCAGGGTTTACCCGAAGATCCTAACAAAGGCCGATGGCTAGTTGGACCGAGGTAATCAAGGCATAAAGATCCCAACTCAAGACAGCACTGCAAATGATTCTAAAAAAGACAGTGACTACCTGGAGACGGATGGTGCTTTTGAATGTTTTGTATTTATAATTATATTGTGGTGATATAATATTTTGTTTTGTGATATATTTATAACTATAATTTATGAATGTGATCCAATAACAGATTGATGTTCTAAATTATGAATGCAACATATCGGGTTTCAAAATGAATGCGATACATCAATTTTTAATATGAATGTGATACATTGGTTTGTAATATACCGTATCATGCAATTTATGAATGCGATGGATACACTATTTTTAATTTAATGTGATTGCGATACATTATTTATTCTTTTGGATATACAACAACGAGCTCGTGGTTATATATTAAATAAAGAACTTGGTTTAAATAAATTATATCGAAGTACAGAAGAAAGGTGATGATGGTACAAGACAGAACAGCAGAGTACCAACCCAACATCCGGTGCCGGTGCCGTGGATGAAAGGATGAAAGCATAAAAGTGGTTGCATGCTTGAAGATACTTGTAAACATAACAGTGCAGCTTAGCAACTACTCGAAGACGCTGAAAACAGAGCAAGTGAAGTTACGTCAAATAGCAAACAAGTGTTGAAAGCTGAACAGGTGCGTGAAAGGAGAACCGTCATCGGCAAAGGAACAGAGACCGGGAACGCAACAGATGAGATATAGTTGAACGAAACTGCTGGGGAGTACGGTACATAGCAATCAAAGCCACTTGAAGTGTAATGGAATACATGAACGGAAGAACGTATCGATAAATAAATTACAATGCAGTGATCTTCCAGACATACGAGATATGAAAGTTGCTGAGCAAAACAGGGCCACCTGATGCGAGCCAATTATGGGGCCTGGCTGTCGATGATAGAACCTGTTCATGGCCGCACAAACATCTTCGTTGGAGTTCATGATGCTCAAGACTCTTCGACATTTTTGTTTTCAGAAAAAATTCATGCACCGGTATGTTTAAAAATCGCTGATGCATTATTTATACCCCTCCCGAGATGAAGATATATTATGTTTTTTTACTAAAATTTTTAATTATAGCATTTCCTTCTCAAGTTACTTGCTACAAGCCTGAGTTAGTAGTTGAATTATATAATTCTGGTTGCTGTATGGTATGCAAGCCTCCGGAACATTATCTGCATGACAGGTTATATTTTGGATGAGCGTATGTCCTGAACAAATCATATCCTTCGAATTATTAAACCCATGAAATAGAAACAAAGAGCAACAACATCCCAAACCCTATCCTTTCCTTACCTGCTGACAAAACTCGGACACCACTTTATTATTGGACTCGTATGATTTATTTTATTTTATTTTATTTTGGTTGAACAAAAAGCTCCGAGGTTCCTTTTCAATCGCACGAGAAGATTGATGATACTTTTATGCAATATTCAAGGTATTGGCTGAATTATGAATTACCATGACAATACCAGCCTGAGAGAATTTTGCATGTTTGTGTATGAGATCTCCCATCTTGTTTTTATAATAAATCCAATCATAAAAGTAATGGCTGTTTGCTGTTCTATAGGAGAGAAAATCTGAAATCAAGGTTGCAGCTAGACTTTCTTGGTCTTCCTATTTACCGGTCATTTAATTAAAAATAAATAAATAAAATTGTCAGTTTTGTAATTAAAAATAAAAAATTATTATATTTTTTTTTCTATTTTCATAATATATTTTTTATTGATATATATCACATTATGATGCATATTAAATAAATTAATCATCGAGTAAGTCCGATAGTCAATACACATCTCTACATAAATTTATAGGCATCATATATTATAGCAAATTAGTTATCTAATAATCCAATCCACGTCTCCGAGCAATTTTTTTTGGTAAAGTATTTTCAAGCATATTGATATATAATTTTCAGAATATTATGCTCATCAATATACACTATATGATATGGTAATACACATCCATCAGCTTTCCGATACATACTATAAACTTTTCTTTTGATATACACCTAGTAAGGATCCAACATGTCTCTAGATAAATCAATGTACAGTTTTTAGAACATGAAGTTCATCAATACATAGTATAAGATCATGTGATACATGCTTGGCGAATCAGTCATCTAATAATCTCGTACATATTTTCAAGTAAATTAATATATAGTTTCCATAATATTATATTTATCAATATATATTATATAGTACGATGATACATGCTTACTAACTTCTTAATACATACTATAAATTTTTTTGATACATCATTAGCAATGATCTAATATATACCTATGATGATGATGGGTGATCCAAATGAGATCATCGGTGATTCAAATCATGCGATGATCTGATCTCCAATGATCCAAGATTACTATATTTGATAGGGCATGATTCAGTGATTAAAGATTTTCAAAAATCCACTAATATTATATTTGGTATTCCATGAGAATCCAATATCATGAGCTATATAATACCAAATTGGATAGTGATTTGATGAGTTGAGATAATTTGAGATCACTACCATATAGAATCATCAAGTATAATCAAATCATCCTTCATTTTGAGTTGATCATCCACATCTGACGCCCTCTATAGATAAATCAATATATAATTTTTATAATATAATTTTTATTTAGAGTTATATATTAAATTATTACTAAGTATGTATCCAAGAAATTTACAGTATATAAGAATTCGATGAATATGTATCACCATGCTATATAGTATATACTTATAAACATGATATTTTAAAAATTATGTATTAATTTACTTGAAAATATGTATTATATTGATAAATAATTAATTTACTAAATATATATTATCTAGCTGTATATTATATATCAGCGATTTCGTATTCTAAAAATTATATATTAATTTATTTATAAATACGTATTAATTTATTTAATAATTAATTAATTTAATATATATATTAAATATTAAATTATATTTTTTAATCATAAAACTGAAATTTTTTGAAAAAAATTTCACCGTCACGGCAAGCAAGATTTTCTTTGGTGCCCGCCCCAAATGACTTGTGTTCTTTGGTCTCCCGCAACTCGGCTCACTGAAAGCGACGCCGGAGAACAAAATCTAATAGACAGCCTCCCGGCCTTCTCTTCCTTCACCCAGGTCTGTTCTCTTTCTCTTAGATCCTCTCTCTTTTTAATCTGTTTATATGCATATTTTGGAGTGCTTGCTTGTCTTGTTCTCTTCCTACGGAGATTGATCGGTCCGTTGGTCTTTGCTTTTCTTCTATATATGTAGTCTTTGGCTTCATTGAAGGAGTTCTATTAAAAGACCAATATATTGCAGTTTTGTTCGCTTTCATTTGTTCATCCTTATTTTTTATTATGACTCCTTTGGAGTGTTTGCTCTTATTGTTCTTGTCTTACATAATTTAATTGGTCTAGTAATATCATTCTTCTTCTTCTAAATGCTCTTTGGTTCTTAAAAGAAGTTCTAATTAAAGGAATACTGGAATAAAAGTCATTTCTTTTGCTTTCTTCTGTTCGTTCTTTTCTTTATTTCTTTGGGAGCTTTTGAAGGGAGAGCAGATTTCTGGAAAATACCAGACCCTCTAATTTTGCTCAATAGAAGGAGCTTTTTAATCTATTTTAGGCTGATAGAAATCGAATTATGGCTTGCTTTAGTTTGAGGGATGGAGATTGTTCGAAGGAAGGTGGCGATGGAAGGAAGTTTTGGTCTGAACGAGCAAATTCTTTGGCCGATATCGATCTTCTCAGGCATCATCATGTGCAAGATCGTAAGCACTTCATATCGTTCTGTTGAGCTAAAAAAAAAAAATGTTTTGAGGCATGGAATATGTTACTTAATTTCAATTAATTGTTTACGGTAGGGTTTCTGCTCGTGTCTTTTAAATTTTTCATCATATCTGTGCTTGTAGTTGTTTCAGAGGGTAGTGGTAGTTCCGGCAAGCAATATGTAGTGATGTATAGGAGTACCGAGGACTACAGAACAAATCTTATTAGATTGTCCAGCAGTTGCAGTATGTGTAAAAGCTCGATATTTGGGAAAGCACTTAAAATCCAAAGAATGAAATGAGCAGAGTTCCAAATACCACCGTTTCATATATGGAAACTCTAAAACTATGCTGTATACATTGCAGGCACCATTGTCAGTGTGAGTACCATGCAAGCTGTCGACATCTTTAATATTAGAAGTCACAAATTCACTACCCTTCCACATTCAAATTGAAATGACAAGGGAAGAAAATTGAGACAAGATTCATCATTTCAGTTCCAGTTTCAGATCCGTATCAATATTATTATATTATAATATTAATATATCTTCCAATATGATATGATAGTATTAGTATGAAATGGTACAACATACTGATATGGTACCTATATAATACAGTATGTCTGGTACTCTCTGGCATGGGGTGGTGGTACGGTAAAAATGTTTTGAGTGTTTAATGGTTCGAGCAAAGTTATCTAACATTTATTGTAATTGTATCTCAATTATTTTCATGTATATTAGTTCGTTGTGCCATTATTACTTACTCTAAGCACAGCAGCCTTTCGTACCACAGTGCAGGAAAGGCTCTGTAGTCGTGCGCCAGAGAGGACAAGCTTCTTTTTTACCACACCTGCTCACGGTACCGCACACTTTGCACTTCCAGAAATGAGATTAACACGGAAAAAATCGTGGATCCATCAAATCTGAGTACATCTAAATGAGAATTCCGTCGTTATGGATCATAAAGCGATGGCAAGAAGTTTAACATTTTAGCTGTTCATAACCTTATTGGACATACATATCTTTATGTGCCTAGTATTATCTGTGAATATGCATGAGAAATAAAATATAAAAAATACTTGCAAAATAATGGCCTTTGGGTCACGTAAGAAAATCACTTACCCAACATTTTAGTTGGATCTTTTTGTCTTATTTATTCCTATTATTCCTAGTTTCTTTTTTCCTATTTCTGTAAACCCTTAAGTCACCAAACTAGGCTATACTACCCAAACAATATAAGTGTTTCCATTACAATGCCAGCGAAATTTGCATACAAATTTGAAATTGAAAATTAGCAAATTCTTAGCGATCAGTGACTTGTAATGTAATGTCAGTCATTTAGTTGGGGTTTGTTTGAGATAAAGGATAGACTGCTACTCAGCAGTTAATTTAGGGTCTAAAATACAACTGATGATTAGCTTTTTATTTGGATATCTCCAATGAACTTCTTTGTTTCTTTGAAAAGAGAAAATTCCGTGATATTTGTCTTTGTGATTACAATTAACCATAAATCATGATTGATTTTGTAGTGGAATAAATGCCATGTTACCTTTGTTTTAATTCTCCTTGAGGAGAAGAGATAGGATTCCAAGTAATGCATCTCTTTACTGCTTTTAGGAAAATAGTTCTACCTTTACAGTTTTTTTTTTTTTTTTTCCTGGTTGAGGGGTTCTAGATGTGCAACTTTTTTATTATTTTATTTATAATAAAAGCATATTTTTCGTGAAGGTATATGAAATTACGTGTCAGATCAGCTTGAGGTACTTTAAGGCATATAACAAGCTAAGCAAATTACAAAAAATCGAGTGGAACAATAGGTAAGATACACCTAATTAGATACCATTAAAAGTGAGATGACTCCAGTAAATCATTTCAGCTATTTGAACAACTCTTTCCTGCAGGGGTTTCTCCACATTTCATGCAGTGCTTGCTGCAGCAGTTTCTTTCTATCTGGTAGTGATATCAGACCTTTTCAAGAATGGTGCTAGTGAAGAACTAATGATAAACAGGAAATCAGTGCTCTCTGACACCATGTTAGGAGTAAGTTATTGGTTGTTAATTGTACTTCTGAGTTTTTTTTTAAAAAATAGATGAATTGATAAGCTGGTAGTGATCATCCTGTTTTTCTTTTAAAATGCTTCTGAAATGGAATTTTTTTGTCTTTGTCCATTCACTTCCTAGGTGCATTTTTAACAATATTCTATGATATAACATTAAAAAAATAGTGAAATAGATGTGCAATTGTGATGGTAATGTGCAAATTGTAGTATTCTCAGAGATGTTGAGTTGTTCGTACATTGCCAGCTAAATTACATTTTCAAGTTTTATCAGATTGGGTTAGCTTCATGATCTTAAAGATATTGCTTTACAACATCTTGCTCGTCTGTTTCTTCTTACTCTTGGCCTCCAATTTTGCATCTTATTTGAAGATTGTGCTCTGTAGAACACGGTGTTTTGGATGCCGAAGTTACTGAATTCTCATGTTCTTTCCATGGATTGCTAATTGACAAGAAAGAATAAGAAATTAAAGCTGAACATGGAGAAGACTGGGAAAAGTCAACTATGTCTAGACATCTATTCACCCATTTGAAGATTTGTAATATGTATGAGCTGCTTAAGAGAGTGCATTGCAAACTAATGTGCCATTTTAGTAGAACAAATTGATATTAATTACTTTGGAGAACACATCATGACACTATATGTCTTTTTGTATTTATTTTTATCTTCTTTGGGTCTGCCACCATCCTGAGTCGAAGTTGGAACCTCTCCCAAACACTATTATTAAACTAGCTGGCCTCTTGGTAGTCTGTCTCTTCTCTCTCCATTGTTGAATAATGAGATGCTACCCGGAACTGTTATTTGCATACGCAGAATTTCTAACACTAGTATTAAAACATTAAATTTGATTTCATTGATATGGACATCATTTTCCCTATCCGCACTTCACCAACTGGATCATTAGGAGGCAGCAATTGATTGCTTAATGGGAGGTGACACAAAAGATAAGGGAGTGTGTTGCATGGTGTGCTCTATGGAGACCATTTAGACATGTCAATATGAAGCTGAGTTGAGAAAATGAATTTGCAATTTAAAAACTCATGATAGTTATTCTGATAAGAATCTATATTCTTTTCTACGCCATTTACTTGACTTTAATAGGGGATTAATTCCAGAAAGATAATGATGACAACAACAACAATAATATGTGTCTGGCTCTATTTTTTCTTTCTTTTTCTCTTTCAGTTTTACCATTATCTACTAGCTAGCTTTGATTGTTCGATGATTTCTGAGCTTTGGTATCTTTCTCCTATAGAGGTCTCTCTTGCTATGGTGTCTATTTGGGGATATAGGTAGACACCTAATAAGTGCTATCTTGAATGCACCTATCCTCAACTTTGATTGTGCGTGTTTTTTCATGTGATGAGAATGCCACCTTCTGGGGTCAAACTCAGAGCCTTTGGTTAGGAGCACAAAATGAGGAGAGGAGTGCCAAGCAACTGATTTAAATGTAGTTGGTTTTGCTTTACACTGCACTGCTTTTTTAATCTAATAATCAAATTGTATCTGATTGTTTGAATTTTTTTTTTTTTTACAGATTTCTCTGGGCTATTTTCTCTCGGACTTGGCAATGATTCTATGGTTTTCCCCTTCTTTAGGTGGCAAGGAATATGTAAGTTCTTCAATGCATTGATATGTTGAGGTTCTCCTGTGTATTAAACCCATATTGTTGCCTTTTCTCCTGTAGATTAAAACCTGTAATGTTCTCACTCCAGGTCTTGCATCATGGGCTCTCGATGTATTCGATTTTTTTTTCTCTGATACATGGCAAAGCACATATTTACGTACTCATGGTTTTATTTTCTGAAGCCACGACTCCCTTTGTAAATCTCAGATGGTATGTTCTGACATCATGTTCCAAACATTTGATAACTCTCTGTATTTTTTTAACTAAAGCCAAAAGGATGACTCAGGTATTTGGATGTTGCTGGCCAGAAAAGTTCTAACCTGTACATTTACAATGGCATGACCTTGTTCCTTGGATGGCTGGTATGATCCAGTTCATATAGACAATTTTTTCAGATAGGGGATAATATTACTTGTTTAACTGCAAGCCAAAGAGCATAATCACATGCCTTAGTGTAATCTATTTTTCGGCTATTTACAATATGAATATGTATAGATGGACTCTAATGACCTACTCAGGATTCTGATGATTGATATTATCGACTTGTTATAACATCAACAGGATTTTCTAATCAGATCTCTAAATACATTCAACATTCTTAAGTATTCACATATTGCATGAATACATGAGTCCATACTCAAATGAGCACTAAATTGTCACTGAATGCTACTAACATGGTTTCTAAG
This sequence comes from Areca catechu, assembly GCA_021397845.1. NCBI lineage: Eukaryota > Viridiplantae > Streptophyta > Magnoliopsida > Arecales > Arecaceae > Areca > Areca catechu. The sequence continues at coordinate 38,771,076 of CM038040.1, forward strand.
GTTTTGCTATCCGTAGTCTGTTCTTTGACCTGTGGATTGTCTGTTTTTTAGGTTGTAAGGATCCTTCTCTTCATCTATTTCTTCATCCACATGTATCTTCATTTTGATCAGGTATGCTGCTGATTAGGAAACTCAATATGAGAGATTGACTTTTTGATCTTTAATACTGAAACTTTAGCAACAAGGATTGGCATGAACATTCTCCTTTCAAGGCATGCAAACCAATATATAACACTTCAAGGCTTACACCCAATATGTAACACTATAAGACTTCACCCAAGATGCATGTCAGCACCTTTCTTTGAATTTGTTTTCTATAAATTCTATTAAAAAATGTTTCTGCTACCATATTTTGTAAGCAGCCATCAATGCCTGGAAATGCCATCATCAAGTTAGCATTTGCTTCAGGAGCAAAAAGTCTTAGGGATTATAAGAAACACTGATGTTGTAAAGTTTCATTGAGAAGATGAATGGGGTGGTTTGTCTCCCATCTCTCCTCAACAACAAATATAATATCTTACCATCAAAACCTTGATATATTTCTCTCTCTTCTTATCCTTCTTTATCAGGTGAAGATAATATTTCCTCTTGGGCGTTACAGTTTGGTACCTGTGCCACCAATGCTGGCATTAATGAATGTATTTTGGTTTTGGAAAATATTCAGAGGCATGATGAAGACCCTGTCCAAAAAGAGGCACACAAGATGATGGTACTATTGCTCTCTCTCTCTTTTCACAAGTCACAACTCCACTCTCCTCCCATTTGGTATTTGTTCTGTTGCATTTGCTCATTTTACTGGTGTAATTCTCTCCGCTTTGGGAAGCAAAGCCACCATGTACCTTATAGAGCTATCAACCTCATCTCAGAAGTCTCAGGAAGAATACAGTAACAGATGATTTGAGGGAGGTTTTGGAAGACTAAGAACTTTGCTCGACTTGCTGTACGGTTGATGAATGGTAGAGGCATTGATTTGCTGCACAACCTTGCCTTAAGAAAACTATGCAATGAAATCATTTGATTTCACAATTCGTAAAAGGAACATCCATCCTTTTGGTCTGATGGGATTAGAGTCCCTTTCACAGTTATTTTTTTCCTTTTTATATCATTTTTTTAAAAAACAGGTATAGCTACAAGATTTGATCATATATAATTTCAAGCAGATCAAGGGTCCGCTGAGGCACCTGGCTGAACAGGGGTAGTAGATCAGATATGATAGTTCTTGGGATAGTTGAGGTGCACCACACTCTGATATCAGTGCAAACATGAAGAGGCAATGGGATAGATAAAATCCGAGCACCCATAATGCGGCCAAAAACTCGGGTGACCTGAGCTGGATCCCACTGCAAGGCGTCTCTAAGCATCAAGTCTAGAACATAAATAGGGTCAACGATGTTCATAGCAATAAAAGTCGGCCAGCGAGAGAGAGGGACCTCTGCAATCCAAGGATCCTCCATGAAGCTAATAGCTATGAAATTCTCCAACACCCATCTAGTATTGGGAAGGACAACCTGAGCAGTGGACAACATGGTTCTCCAAATAGCTGAACAACTTCTGCAAGGTTGGTGGATCTCATTAGGGCACAGTGGATCATATCTGTGTCTCATCATTCCTATCCAGATGCTATCCGGGCAAAGGAGAAACCTCATCATGTGTATGGCATACATGGCCTTCCGCATGGGGAAAGAGAATGGATACCCAGGCCACCATCTCTACGAGGTTGGCAAACCACGTGCTAGCTGAGTAGGTGGATGGATCTCCGAGAAGAAGTCGAACCCCAAAAAAAAGATTGGATAAGTTGGTCAAGTTTGAGAACAACAAACTTGGGTAGGACAACATGAGAGCAGATAAATAGGTAAGGATGTAAACACCGACCTGATCAGCGTAATCCATCCCATCAGAGAAAATGTTCTGTCCAGCCAACCCTGCACCCTATCATGGACCTCTTGAATCAAATGGTGGCAATCTGCTGTAGTCAATCTACCCCCACTTACTAGAACATTCAAATAATATAATACACCACAATGCTCATCAACTTCGAGGATCTTTCGAATAAAACGCCTTAAGATGATTAGGATCTTCGGGCTAAAATAGATTTCAGATTTCTGATAATTAACTCTCTGTCCAGATATTAGATAATAACACTCCAAAAATGCAAAATTTTGAGCACAGCCGATTGTAGCACGTCCAAGGAGAATTACTTTTTCTTTCAAGCCCCCCCCCCCCCCCCCCCCCCCCCAAACACCCAAAAACATAAATAAAAATAAATAAAAAAAAAAAGCCGGTCCAAGTTGATTAGACATTTGCAAGGGCAATTGTTTTAAAATAGGCATTCATGTGGACCAGCTCAGAATATTGCTTTGAGTAGAGATTTGCAAAAGATAAATGATAATCTAATATTAACTATCACATATAACTCCAAAAAAAAATCAGGATTAATGCCTCAAAACTTGTGCATATAGATGTACATGGCCAGGGTTGGGTTTGTATCTTTCATACAAAGGAATATAATGATTGATACCGCACACCTTTGGAATTAATAACCGACCTCATCAACCCTACACACCTTGCAATGAACCGACATTAACTTCTCAGCCTCATCCAACGCTAAAATTGGAATAGAACTGCACCGTACGTTGCGTCCAGGCATCGACTCGGTCATTAAAAAACAACACCGACCAATTAGAAATGGTATTAACTAATAATTAACAAATTTAATGGTTAAAAAAGAGGTCCGGGGCACCAAAGTAATAATTGATGTCTTCCGAATCTCCATCATCATTGGGGCATGCTTTGAATTTTTTTTTTTTTTAACCACGGTACTTGCCATGCGCGGTGCATCACAAACAAATCACCCCTCCACCTATCATTATGATCATGCATCGCGCGTTCCATGTTGATGCATGGCCATCTATCTCGTGATGAACGGTGCACTTCATCCACTGTACGATACATCATACTCAGGAATTTATATATCGATTTATCTATAAACATGTAATCGTTGCTAGGTATATATTAAAAAACTTAACTATCATAAATAATTTGTCTTGTAAATGATATAGTTTAGAAACTATATATTAAATTATTTAAAAATATATATTAAAATATTGAATGAATATTTTATTAGATATGTATCAATTAGACGAATATCATGTTTAAAAAATTATGTATGAATTTTTTTTGCAGATATGTATCGAATACGATAATTAGAAAAGGAAGGAACCGATTCTTTCAATTTTTTATTTAGAAGGAGAAAATGATTAAAAATAAAAAATATATATAAGAAAGGAAAATATATAGTCCCTCTTTATAGACCTTCATTTTGACATGTAATTATTTTTATTATTTTTTAATTTATGAGGTTGATGAATTTCGTTAGCCAGATTTAAAAAAAGATTAAATTTTTTTAAAAAAAATTATAAAGATCCACCATGGTGCCCCACTCCACGGTGCCCCATATGATTTTTGTTTCAGAACTTGAAAGGTTCTTCTCGCAAGGTAGGTAAAACGGTGTCGGATCGCCACACTCCGGCTTGTCCCAACCCTTTTTTTATGAGTCCTTGTCTGGTGGAGATATCGAATTTTTTATGATGGGGCTGGAATTCAGTGGCTTGGATTTGGTCCGTTTCCACCATTCGTTCTGATCATAACGGCCAGTTGTTGCTGACAATTTACACCCACTTCAGGACCACCTTGTTATCCTTGACCAATCACCGTTAGTTTATGATTACTTTGGTCCGAATGTCGTATTTTTATCCCGTTTAATACTGTGATAATGCAAGTTGATGGCAAAAAGAAAGAAGCGCTACCCAAAAAAGAAAGATTTAAATATGATTGTTCCCATTATAATAACTGCATTAGTTAATAAATAGGGTGATACAATGGTAAGGAACTTTCATAATTATTCATCCGCTCTTAGTTAAAATATATAAAAATTAATAAAAGCGCAACAAAAAAACAGGTGGGTGGCCATTTCATAAACACTTGTTACAGAAATACCTTATACTCCAAGGAAAAAAAATAATTTTACAATAAAAATAAAAAACCCTGCCATGATAGAGATATTCAAACCATCTTATTATATATTTTATATATTTTTGTTTTCAATCTTTATTCATGGGTTCATCGAATCATGGAAAAAAATTTCGAAAAAGCTCCTGATGCAATAACTAAATATACAAAAAAAAAAAAATAATCATGAAATGTAAAAACTTTAAATAATTATACCAAGAACGAAGCATATGCATTTTAGAAGTTCATAATATATCTAAAAGTATATATAAAAATTAAAGGTGTGTACAAATCCCTGATATATATCAGCATTGATGAATAATTCCTTATTGCTAGGAGTTAATTATTTTTAATTCTAAATGGCAAGAATTGTTGGGTGTTGACGCTGAATCTCCGTCGATCGGATGGAGTGATCCTTCCGCTAAGCCGCCGCGAACCAGAACCTGCAACACAGATCCCTGACTGGAGGTTTTCCGGCGGGGGACACTCCGATGCCAAAGTCAGAAGAGACCCAAGCAACAATAGAATGGAAAGCTTTTAGAAGCAAGGATGGGAAAGAAAGGAATCAAAAAATGATATCCAAGCCCCGAGTCCAGCCCTCTTACCAGTATTTATAGGCTCCAACGTAACTACTTACGGTTACAGAGGTTGTCAAGCACAACCATTTCTTAACTGCAAGTAGTGGCTGTCGGAAAAGCCGTTATACTCAGGATTTGTTTAATCTAAGGTTTCGGACCACGTGGGTGGTTGCAACAACCTAAACAGATTTCAACCGTTTATCCAAGAACTCCACGTATTCCAGAATCCTCCTCTTTAAGCATGGATCCGAAGTGATATTTACATTCTCTTTAGTAGTACTTCTGAAGGGAATGTCAGCTTTACACTTCGGATCTTTCTTAGATGATAAAAATAAATACTTACAATCTTTAAGTTGAAGAAGTAAAATCGAAAATATTTGCCCGAGAGATCAAGTCTTCGGATCAAGACAGTTGCACGGAGCTGAAGACATTCAACATCGTCTTTGGACTGAGATAAAAATACGAAGCCGAAGACCCAGTGTATAATCTCCTTTAGACAATAGGCCGAAGATAATAAGTACGATCTCCGGACAAGAATAATAATATGAATCCGAAGACAGAGAAAGCATCCTGATCATAGATGCGAAACCGTATACTTTAGGCATAGTCTTCGGATTAATGCGGATGCACGAAACCGAAGATAGTAATCAATTTGTTTCCCAAACAATCAAGCATCGTCTTCGGACTGAAATAATGATATGAAGCCGAAGACTTAGGATCAGTAACGAGAAGATAACAGCGTGAAGTCGAAGACTCCTCTTGCCATCTGATATAACCTTATAAAATAAAGAATGATTAATTAATTGAAATAAAATAGGGATATCATAACAGCTGTCCCCCACTCCCAGTTTCGAAATGATTATATTTCGAAAAATGAAAATATTTCAATTTTGTCTTTTATCGATAACCGTCAAATAATGATGGCAAAACTCTGACATATCTTTTCGCCATAACTGTCTGGTGGCGCAGTAAAACGTGGCAAGGACACGCGTCACTCTATCATAAGTGGCCTCAAAAAAAAATGCCTCGATTCTGAAAAATCTCGAAAAATTTCCAGAAAAGGGGTTTAAAATTGATAGGGATTGGACACGTGGTGGTCATCCTGAACGTGGAGATCTCGTTGGCATGATCTCAGCCAATACCACAGTTTCACGCGGATCGCCACGACTTGTCCCATTAATGAACCGTATCAAGGATCGAAACCGCCAATACGGCGCATAACCGTTTAGTCTTCCGAACCGTCTCGAAGGTCTCCCCCCTCTTCACTTATAAAAAGAGAGGCGAATTTGAGAGAGACTTTCTTTCGTGTTCATACCCTTGGATTTCCAGTTTTTACTGCAGTCCTTCGTCTTCCCTAGTGGTCCAGTCCACCATCTTTGTCCTTTTACAGGTTAGAGGTCCTTCTTCTCTTTTGTTTTCTTACTCCTTTCAATATCGGGGTCCTCTGGGGATTCTTCCTCCACTTCCAGCAATGGTTCGTCGGTAAGTGAAACGGGTAGGGTTCTACCCGAACGAGAGGCCGTTAGGATCCCATCGGGAGGGGGTGTCAGTAGGGACCTTCAAGGTGAATCCAGTAGGGAGAGAATTTCCCGTAGGAAACAGAGTCCGGAACGGTTACCGAATTCCGTTCAGAGTTCCTTTACCCTTGCCAAAATAGAAGAAGTAAAATAATGTTACCACATTCCACACACCTTCAACATGATCCTTCCTCAATCCGATGAAAGGGTAGATAAGCCTCCCATTCGATCCATAGCCATATACGAAGATCATCTTAAAGCGGGTCTTCGGCTTCCTCTTCATCCTTTTTTTGTAAAAATCTTTAACTTGTATCAGATAGTCCCGGCTCAGCTGACCTCCAATAGTTTTAGAAACATCTGCGGGTTCTTGGTGCTTTGCAAACTTAGGAATGTAGAGCCGAAGACATCCCTGTTCACTTCCCTATTCATGTTGAAAAAGACGTCCACGACAAAGGGTGGTAGGTCATAGGTCCTCGCCCTGGCCGAAGACTATTGAAGGGAACCCCCAGTGCGATACATGGATGGAAGCCTTGCTTCTTTTTCATGTATTATACTCACTGGGGCTTCAATACTGAGTGGTCGGTCCAGCGCTTGGATGCAAATACCGGCAAAAGGGTATTAAAGGCCGATGCCACAGACTTTGAAACCCTGTCAGAACCGGAGATCCCTTTCCTTAAGGAGCTGCCGAGGGAAGAGAATCTTCATCGTGCTCATATCAGCGAAGTCCCAACATTAGATATAGAATAAGTGGTCTTCGGATTTTTCTTGCTTCTCTTCTTCATTCGTATATGCATTACAATTTTCTTGTTTTCACTTGCATGCAAGAAAATGAAGCCTCAACTTGACAAGGTTAGGCAGGCTTCTAGAAAAAGGGGGGTAGCCGCTCCCGCAACAACCGAAGCTCGAAAGAAAAGAAGGGCAGAAAAAGGTTCTAGTACGTCTCCGATGAGGCCCGTACTAGATGAAGACAGTCCCTCTGCTTCTCCGGCGCCAGCTGGTTCCACCAGGAGCTCGCCTCCGAGGACATCCCCTCCGAAGAGCCCTCAACACGCACCATCTACGAGCTAGCGGGACATAAATTTCAACAAAGAATCCGTGATTGCCATTCTAGAAGACAGAAGTCAAGAGAGGGCAAAATACCGATCTGAAGAGGACCCCAGGTGGAATGCTATTTCGGAGGGAGGGTGCAACGTGGATTTTACTACCTTCTCGGATTGAGAAGGTTTAAAAAATCCCGAACTGGCAAGAGAATTATTAAAGCGCACTCTTCTCCCAAAGGACTGGGACGACGTCAAGTCCCAATGCATCGAAGAAATCTTGGACTCGATGTTCTCCTCCGCTTTGAAAGTAAATACTTATACTGTATTATACTTAGGTTTACAATTACTAATCTTTTCCTCTGTTCTGGCAGATAATGCACGACATTACTCACATGGAGGAGAGCATCTTGGATTTCCGAGTCACTTACAGGAAGATGAAGGAGGAGATGAAAATGGCCAAAGCTGAAAAGACCATAGCCGAGGAGCAAAGACAAGCCATGGAGGAGAAAGTCGCCCAAAATGAAGCTTCGGTTCAAAGTCTGAAAACTGAAGTGGATAAACTCCGATCGGAACGTGCCGAACAAGAGGCGAGATCCAAGAAGAAGGCCAAGATTCGGTCCTTGGAGGCCTCTCTTAAGGAAGCGAACAAACGCTCCGAAGAAGCTTCCAAAAGAAAAGAAGAAACCATTGAGGAAAACTGATCTCTAAAGGATCGTTTAGAAAGAGCCGTGGAAGACTATAAGGCATCTCCGGCCTTCGAAGCTGAAATGGTTGAGGCCGGGACTCATGGCTATCGAGGAGGCTTCAATGACGAAGTAGAAGAAGTACAAAAACTTTATCCGGTCTTGGGCATTTCAAGCATCCTGTTATTTGATCTTGAAAGTCCAACTGCTCCTGAACTTCAGGCGGACTCCGAAGCACCAGTATTGGCCGAAGAAACCACGGGTCCAATGGATTTAGCCGATGAAGCTCCTTCAGGAAATTTGTAATAATTTTTTTTTTTAGGAATGTAAAATAATCATTATCAATGAAAACTCTTTTTGGAATTTTCACTTGCATGTAATAGAATAGAAATTTTCTCAAGTACAAAGTCTTCAGTCTTAAGATAAGAGAAATCCAAAGAATAATCAAATCTCTTGGACTCGAATTCATACTAAGTCTTCGACTTAGGATATAAGAAATCCAAAGAATAATCAAGTCTTTTGGACTCGAATTTACACTAAGTCTTCGGACTTAGGATATAAGAAATCCAGAGAATAATCGAGTCTCTTGGACTCGAATTTATACCAAGTCTTCGGACTTAGGATATAAGAAATCCAGAGAATAATCGAGTCTCTTGGACTCGAATTTATACCAAGTCTTCGGACTTAGGATATAAGAAATCCAGAGAATAATCGAGTCTCTTGGACTCGAATTTATACTAAGTCTTCGGACTTATGATATAAGAAATCTAGAGAATAATCGAGTCTCTTGGACTCGAAGACTTAGACTTAGGATATAAGATTCCCTTGAATCAGTTGGAGGTTAAGATAGGCTGATCGGACCTATCTCGGCAATTTGTAAGGTAGATCCAGAGATCATCCTTATGCCATTTTGTATTAATAGTTAAGACAGGCTGATCATGCCCACCTCGGCATTTCGGGAAGTAAATCCTGAGATCATCTCCATGCCTTTTAGATTAAGATGGACCATTTTGGATCCAACTCGGCATTTCGTGAGGTAGATCTGGAGATCATCTCAATGCCTTTTAGATTAAGATGGACCATTTTGGGTCCAACTGGGCACTTCGTGAGGTAGATCCGGAGATCATCTCACTTTTAGATTAAAATGAACTATTTTGGATCCAACTCGGCACTTCGTGAGGTAGGTCCGGAGACCATCCTTATGCCTTTAAGAAAAATAGAGTGAAGAGAAATAAATTGAATCTGCATAAATGAACTTGAACGAAATCTTTATTGATAATACTTTCGGAGGTTCTGTATCTTCCATGGTCGGGGTAAAGTTCCTTCTAAAGTTTCAAGCCGATAAGTTCCAGGTCTAACAACCTCTTTGATCTTGTATGGCCCTTTCCAGGTAGGAGAAAGTTTACCCTGTTCTATTGGCTTTGACACTTCGGACTTTCGTAGAACTAAATCTTCTGGGAGAAAGACCCGTTCTTTTACACGAGAATTGTAATATCCCGCAACTTTTTGTTGATACATAGCCATTTTTAGTTGTCCCCGAAGCCGTGTGCCTTGCAATAAATCCAGGTCAATTCTTCGGCGTTCAGAATTTTTGGGCTCTTTGAACTGATCAATCCGAAGAGAATGTAAAGAAACTTCTAAAGGAAGAATCGCTTCGGTGATATAGGACAGGTGAAAGGGAGATTCAACAGTGGCTGTTCGAGGAGTGGTCCGGTATGCCCAGTGAACCGAGTTCAACTCATCAACCCAGGATCCTTTAGTATCATTTAGTCTGGTCTTCAGACCATGCAGGATAGTCCTGTTTGTTATTTCAGCCTCTTCGTTGCACTGAGGATGCCCCACCGAAGTAAGTTTATGATGAATATGATACTGAGTGCAAAAATCTTTGAACTTCAGATTATCAAATTGCCTTCCATTGTCAGTTATGATTGAATATGGAATTCCGAAATGGAAGATAATGAAGTTCCTTACAAAATTTTCAACTTTTGCCTCTGTAATTTGTGCTAATGCTTCGGCCTCAACCCATTTTGTGAAATAATCAATAGCCACAATGAGAAACTTCCGCTATCCAGAAGCTGGAGGAAATGGTCCAAGAATGTCCATTCCCCACTGTGCAAAAGGCCAAGGAGCTGTCATCAGAGTCAATTGACTAGCAGGCCATCTTTGTACATTGGCATATCTCTGGCAATGATCACATCTTCGCAGAAATTCTGCAGAATCCTTATGGATAGTTGGCCAATAATAACCTTGACGGATTATTTTGTACGCCAAAGACCTACACCCCAGATGATCTCCACATATCCCTTCACGTACTTCCTTGAGTGCATAATACTCATCGGATGGGCCTAAGCATTTTAGCAAAGGTTGTGTAAAAGACTTTTTAGACAATGCTTCATTCAGGATGACATATTGAGAGGCTGTCCACCGAAGCCGTTTAGCTTCTAACTTATCTTCATGCAAGACGCCATCCTTTAAGAATTTGAGGATCGGATCCATCCATGAGGGTTTATGTTCAACTTGACAAACTTCAACTGGGGATTCCGATATACTGGGATCTTCAAGATATTCCACATAGGTTCTCCCAAGAGAATCCGGTGCGGTGGTTGCAAGTCTTGAAAGAGCATCTGCCCGAGAATTCTCTGTTCTTGGCACATGAACAATTTCAAAGTGCTCCAATTCAGACATCAGGCTTCGGACCTTTTCAAGGTATTGAATCATATTGGGATTCCGGGCTTCAAAATCACCTTTTACTTGATTCACTACCAGTTGTGAATCGGAAAAAACTTTGATCCTTTTGATCTCCAATTTTTTGGAGATTCTAAGCCCGGCATGAGTGCTTCATACTCTGCCTGATTATTCGATGCTTGGAAAGAAAATCGAATAGCATATTCAATAACCTGCCCATTCGAACCAGCAAGAATTAAGCCTGCACCACAACCATCAGTGTTTGAGGCACCATCAACATGTAACATCCAAATGAACTCTGGATTGTCTTCGATTTTTTCGTCTTCGGCCTTTGATTGATCTTCTTCAAATCCCCATGTGCACTCAGCTATAAAATCAGCCAAAACTTGCGCTTTCATTGCTGATCTAGGTTGATAATCAATATCAAACTCCCCCAATTTAATGGCCCACTTGGCTATCATTCCAGAAGTATCAGGACAACGAAGAATGGCCTTCAAAGGCTGATCCGTCAAAACCATGATAGAATGGGCTTGAAAATAAGGCCGAAGATGCTTTGCTGCTACCACAAGCGAAAAGATAATCTTTTGCACTCTAGGGTATCGGATCTCTACCTCATGTAACACTTTTCTAGTGTAGTAGATTGGTTTCTGCACATGCTTAGTGTCTTTCCGGACCAAAACTGAACTAACTGCCTCATCAGTGGCGGATAAATATAAGTAAAGTGTTTCTCCTTCACAGGGCTTAGACAGCAACGGCGGGCTTTCCAAATATTCCTTTAATTTGTCAAAGGCGACTCTGCTGTATTCTGTCCACTCAAAATTCTGAGTCTGGCATAGAACTTTGAAGAAGGGTAAACACCTTTCTGCAGAGAGAGAAATAAAACGACTCAGAGAGGCAATTCTTCCTGTCAGCCTTTGAACTTCTTTCTTGCAAGTAGGATGCCTCATAGTCCGAAGAGCTTGTATCTTTTTGGGTTAGCCTCTATTCCTCGCTTGGTAACCAAGTATCCGAGGAACTTTCCTGAGGTCACATCGAAGACGCATTTGGTTGGGTTTAGCCTCATCTGATGGTGCCTTAGAGCATCAAAAGACTCTTTTAGATCTGAGATATGATCGGAGTCGTGAAGACTTTTCATAATCATATCATCAACATAAGCTTCCATATTTCTCCCAATCTGGTTCTTGAAAACTTTGTTGATGAGCCTTTGAAAAGTTATCCCAGTATTCTTCAAACCGAATGGCATTACCTTATAACAGTAAAGTCCTTTTTCAGTGATAAAAGCCATTTTCTCTTCATCTTCATGGTTCATTTGGATCTGATTATAACCTGAGAAAGCATCCATGAAACTTAACAATTGATGACCGGCAGTTGCATCAACCAGCTGATCAATTTTTGGCAATAGAAAACTATCCTTTGGGCATGCTTTGTTGAGATCAGTGTAGTCTATTCAAATTCTCCACTTGCCGTTTGACTTCTTTACCATGACTACATTAGAGAGCCAAGTTGGGTACTGAACTTCTCTTATAAAGTTAGCCTTTAATAATTTGTCAACCTCTTCATCAATAACCCTCTGCCTTTCTGGAGCAAAATTTTTCTTCTTTTGCCGAACTGGTTTATAATTAGGAGAGACTTCTAGGCAATGCGTAATTACATTGGATGGAATTTCGGGCATATCCGAAGCTGTCCAAGCAAAAATATCAGCATTATCCCGAAGAAAGGCAATTAATTTACCTTTAATTCTTCATTGAGCAAACTGCCGATTTGTAGCTGCTTGGTAGGATCGTCTTCGGATAAAGGTATGAAGAGTATTTTTTCCACCGGTTCTCCACCGTCTTCGTATTCATCTCGAGGATCCAGCTGATCAAGTGTTAGCGATTTAGCCAATTGTTTGTCTTGAATGGCAAACATTGATGTGCAACCCTTTGATCTCCTCTTGCTTCCCAGATGCCCGTTCTGGTGGGAAATCGTACCAAGAGGTGGTATGTGAAAACAATAGCCCGGAATTTGTTTAATGCCGGACGCCCCAATATTGCATTATAAGCCGAAGAGGTTCTAGCCACAATAAAATTGATGAGAAGGGTTCTTTGGTATGGTTCAGACCCAAAAGTCACAGGTAAAATTGTTTCTCCTTCACCCCAACTTGATTTCCGCCGAAGCCCGTAATTGGAATAAAAGAGTTTCGCAATTTATGCCCAGATAACCCTATTCGAACAAATGCATCATACAGCAAAACATCAACCGAGCTTCCATTATCAATCAAAATTTGTTTTACATCAAAGTTGGCAATGACTGCCGAGACTACTACAGGGTCATCATAGGGGAGTTGAACTCCCTGAATATTCTCATCAGAAAATGTGATGGAGTTCTTTCCTTTCAATCTCTTCGGAACATTCTCTTCAACTTCGGCACTCCAGGTTGACGGCCGATGGAGCATTCTAACATCCCCGCCAGTAGGCTTCTGATGTGGCAGGTCGGCTTCATCGGATATTCTGGGAACAGTAATGGCTTCAGCTTGAGGCTCAGGGCGGTTAACATACTTTTCCAAATAGCCTCTCTTTATGAGATCTTCAATGGCGTCCCGAAGCTGAAAGCAATCCTCAGTGTTATGGCCATGATCCCGGTGGAATCTGCAGTATTTGCTTCTGTCCCTTATTTTCGCTGGTGTCTTCAAGGGACGTGGCCTCTGGAAATACTTTTCTTTTTCTATTTTCAGCAGAATCTTCTCCCTAGGTAAGTTAAGGGGAGTATAGGTATCAAAGCAATTGTTCTGCTGCCTGGGCCGAGGACTACGCCTAGGGGCCGAAGAGTTATTAAAGGAACTGGGCATATTGGATCCTTTAGTATTCTTCTTTTTAGAAGGGAATCTTCCTTCTGCCATTCTTCGGCACGCCGCCTGCTCCTCAGCGACTGCATATTTCTGAGCTCTTGCCAACAGTTCGGCATAGCTCTGTGGAAACCTCTTATCCAGGGAAAAAGTAAACCTGGATGATTTCAAGCCTTTTTTCAAGACAGACATTGCCACATGCTCATTCAGATTAGGGATCTCCAATGTGGCTGAGTTGAAATGGTGAACAAAATCCTTCAAATTTTCTCTCTCCTGCTGCTGTAGAAGAAACAAGCTATCGGTATTCCGCGGCATTTTCTGGCACGTCCTGAAGTACGAGACGAACTGCCGCTCTAACTCAGAGAAAGAATGAATTGTCTTCGGCGGGAGGCTTGAGTACCACATTCGAGCAGACCTCTTCAAAGTGGCAAGAAAAGCAAGGCAATAAAGAGTATCCGTAGCTCCTTGGACCATCATACGAGCCTTATAGCTCCCCAAATGGTCAAGAGGATCTGAGGTCCCATCGTAAGCTTCTAATTGTGGAATCTTAAAATGTCTCAGAATAACTTCCGCCATTATATGATTAGAAAAAGGGGGTTGTGAGTTGAAAGATGTGACCTCATCGCTTCTTCTTAGATCCATGACTCTTCCAATCTGTGCTTGCATGGATTTGAACATCTCTTCAAATTCATAATTGATCTCCTTCTACCTTTCCTCCTTCAAAGCAAGATTTCTAGAAGAAACAGAGGGAGATCGCCAAACTCTTTTCTTCTCATTGTGATCCCAGGCTTGCCGATCTGATGGAGAAGCATGGCAACCACGAGATGACTGGACTTGTGAAAAACTGGGAGTGATTTCCTGATGTCGACCCTCTTTCAAAGATTGTCGATCAGAGTGTGAAACTGCTGGAGGTGGTGGCTGCCTTTGAGCTGCAGCCTCATGTAGATGCTGGACCAAGGATGTCAGGGCTTCAATTTTATTCTGGAGATCTTCAAACTGTTGCTGGCCCATCATTATCATGGGAGGCCCTCCTTGATCTGCCAGGAAATTACCTGTCGGAAGGTCATTTCCTGGTTGCTCCTGACTTGAGGAAGCATTTCGGGCTTTCCCTTTCACCATTTCTGCTTCCGGGTAAAGCTTTCCTTTGATCAGGGAAAAAATCTCGTCCCCTTCCTGGCGCGCCAATCTGTTGACGCTCAATCTTCGTTGACCGGATGGAGTGATCCTTCCGTTGAGCCGCCGCGAACCATAACCTGCAACACAGATCCCTGACCGGAGGTTTTCCGGCGGGGGACACTTCGATGCCAAAGTCAGAAGAGACCCAAGCAACAGCAGAATGGAAAGCTTTTAGAAGTAAGGATGGGGAAGAAAGGAATCGAAAAATGATATCCAAGCCCCGAGTCCGGCCCTCTAGAGCATCCTCTCTTACCAGTATTTATAGGCTCCAACGTAACTACTTATGGTTACAGAGGTTGTCAAGCGCAACCATTTCTTAACTGCAAGTAGTGGCTGTCGGAAAAGCCGTTATACCCGGGGTTTGTTTAATCTGAGGTTTCGGACAACGTGGGTGGTTGCAACAACCTAAACAAATTTCAACCGTTTATCCAAGAACCCCATGTGTTCCAGAATCCTCCTCTTTAAGCATATATCCGAAGTGATCTTTACATTCTCTTTAGTAGTACTCCTGAAGGGAATGTCAGCTTTACACTTCGGATCTTTCTTGGACGATAAAAAAAAATACTTACAATCTTTAGGTTGAAGAAGTAAAATCGAAGATATTTACCCGAGAGATCAAGTCTTCGGATCAAGATAGTTGCACGGAGCTGAAGACATTCAACATCGTCTTCGGACTGAGATAAAAATACGAAGCCGAAGACCCAGTGTATAATCTCCTTTAGACAATAGGCCGAAGATAATAAGTACGATCTCCGGACAAGAATAATAATATGAATCCGAAGACAGAGAAAGCATCCTGGATCATAGATGCGAACCGTATACTTTAGGCATAGTCTTCGGATTAATGCGAATGCATGAAACCGAAGATAGAAATCAATTTGTTTCCCAAATAATCAAGCATCGTCTTCGGACTGAAATAATGATACGAAGCCGAAGACTTAGAATCAGTAATGAGAAGATAACAGCGTGAAGCCGAAGACTCCTCTTACCATCTGATATAATCTTATAAAATAAAAAATGATTAATTAATTGAAATAAAATAGGGATATCATGATATTGGATAATTTTAAATTATACCGGAGATTATCTTATATGGTCGGACATGTGGAGTAGCTACATCAAAATTTATTTTTTTTATTTACAAAAAAATAAACTAATTAATTAGCGAATACGCTACTTCGGCCTGTAACGCCGTTGCTCTCCATCTCCACCCCCGGTTCTCATCGTTATCGCTCACGGCGCCCTCATCGCTCCCCCGGAATGTGGCGATCCACGTCGGGTCGCTTCTTCTTCCGGACACTCCTAAGCGGTCCGGCGAAGCCCACGGGGTGCAGGTGGGCGAAGCGCCCGATCCGCCGCCCCTTGCTCCACCTCTTCTCCTCCTCCTCCGCGTCCGCGACCCCCACCGCCTCGCCGTCGCCGCCATCCTCCACCGCCGCCGGGGCGGCGGGCCATGGCATCACCGGTGGAGCCACCGCTCCGCCGGACGGGGTGACGTTCGCGGAGGCGAAGCGGCTGATGCGGCTGGCGAACGTGGAGGCGCTCAAGCGGAAGCTGGAGAGGGATGGAGAGGAGGTGATCGGTTACTCACAGCTCCTCGAGGCGTGCGAGGGGATGGGTTTGGCGAGGACGCGTGAGGAGGCGGTCGCCTTCGCCCGGGTCCTCGACGAGGCCGGCGTCGTACTCCTTTTTAGGGACAAGGTCTATCTCCACCCGGATAAGGTGATCGAGCCCTCTCTATTCTCGAACTCGTTCTTTCGCTTTAAAGTGAGATTTTTGTTCAGTGGTGAGGAGATCCGAGATGCGTTTTGGCTGTTTTGATTCGATTCAGAAGGGCGAAGCTAAAAAAAATGATCTTGTTCCTCCTTTTGTGTTTTAGACGTTTGTATTTTGATTGGTATTTAGGTAGTTACCAATGGACAGTTTTGAATTAACTATTTCTCTGACTTCAAGAATTTATGGAAAATATGGAAGTGGGTTTCTCCTCTTGCTCTTCTTAGCAGGTGTTAATTAGGGTGTTTTCTCCACCTCCCGGGGGAAGAAAGATTCAATTTTGTAGCTAAGCGGATTTGAAGGGTTACTGGATGGCAGAAATGTCCTTCTTTGCTTGCTGATTGGTCCATCTGATTGTGGGTTTCGGTGATTCTTTGCTCAATAATTGGAAAAGAGATTCCTATAAAATAAAATGAAATGGGAGATTCTAAGGGGAGAAATAACATTAAGGGTGTTGCTTATTGCTCAATAACATTAAGGGTGTTGCTTATTGCTCTGTTTCTGTTCGGGATTTTGTTCCGGCCCGTCTGGATTTGGGAAACTGGAGGTCTTGTTGTTGTTTTTTTGGAGGACGGGGGGGTCGCAGGGGGCAAGAACTATGATAGCAGGGAGACCAGCAAGAATGACCTGATTGGGTGATATTTGATATTTGAGATATCTTGAATTGTAGGATCGATTCTCCTGCCCGATCCTCCCAAAAAATTCTCCCTTCCACTGCATCCTCTCAGCTGATACTGTGGGATTTATCCGGCAGAATGCCAAGAATATACTAAAATGGATCTTTGATATACCTGATATTAGAGGATGGGGTTGAAGAACCAAATGACATGCCTGTGATGTTGTGCTGTCTTAAATAAATGAGAAACAGGTAAAAAGATCCTCGTTTTTTGCTTTTCGGAAGGCTTGGATTTTCCGGAAAATGAGAATTGATGTTAAAAGAAATAATTCCCATTTGAGCTTCAGTTGTATTATCTGGAATTAGGACAGCAGGTTGAAAAGAATTCCCGTGGATTTTTGCAAAAGTGTGATTCGGAAATCATTGTTTTTCTTGTCATGGAAGTCTAGAAGGTTGAATTTGGTCGCTTTCAGTCTTGATTGTTCAGATATCTTTTTTTCTTCCTTGGTTTCAGGTTTTCATGTTTGTCTTTGTATTCCAGTTATTTGTTTTCTTGACTGATATAAGCTTGCATGAAAGAAAAAGAAATCTTTCACCTATTCTGGTTCCCTTTTCATTTTAGGATTTTCAATTCCCATTAGAATCACAAGCATATTATTTCCTGGATACTTTGAAACTTGAATGGCTGCAAAACCCTTTGTGTATATATATTAGTGTTTCATTTGACTGCATATATTCTATTGATTTGGGCATACGAGTAGTAGACATGCCATATAAATTTATTGAATTTTGATATTTAAAGATTCTCATGAATATTCTACTATTGTTCTTTCATTTTGATCCCATTGAATTGTCTTGATAGATTTCTAAATTTCAATGCATTAACCACAAAGTTTCTGTTTTGGTAAAAATTAATTTTCTTACCCCAAAGCCTCTCCTTTTTTTCTTTCGATACACTTCAATGACACCGTAAAGAGCAGTTCACACAACTTTGAAATGCAATGATGATGTTCAATACTCAACATTCAAATATTTCCCATGTTTACTACTTTTTGTTTTACTTAGGTTATTTGATTAGCAATGAAATTTTTGAAGTGCTTTCCATTCTTCACAATTTTGGCGAGCAACAAATAATGATTAAGTTTGGCAGATGGGCACATAGTTGGGGTGTTTTTAAGTTTTATCAGGTGTCAGAAATTTTAAATTTAGGAAGCTGAATGAACTATTGGTACTTTTTATTTTTTTGGGACCTTTAGTGTTAAACCAAAAGGTCGATCATTTCAGTTTTCTTTGGTTGGCGATCATATTTGCTTTTATTTAGTCTACCTGGGTAGGTATTGGAAGACACTCTATTTGCCTATTTCTTTCAGATTGTGGATCTCATTAGAAGAGCTGTTCCCCTTGTGCTGGAACCTGAGAATGATCCAAGGATAGAAGAGCTGAAGCAACTGCAGAGAAAAAAGGAAGAAATCGATATGCTTGCTCACAAGCAGGTCCGCCGCATTCTCTGCTCAGGATTAGCTTTCTTTGTTGTTCTGGTTGGTCTTTTCTTTCGTCTAACATTCTGGGAGTTCTCATGGGATGTCATGGAGCCAATAGCATTCTTCACCACTACAACCGGCATAGTTGTTGGATATGCCTACTTCCTTGTTACGTCGAAGGATCCAACATATCAAGATTTGATGAAGAGGCTCTTCTTATCCAGACAAAGAAAATTGTGCCGGAGATATAATTTCGACATGGGGAGATACATGGAGTTGCAGAAACATTGCAAAGATACTTTGGATGAAACAGCAGGGGTCTGAGTCTGATGCCTCTCTTCTTCAACATTTCTGATGTTTTGTACTTTTATCCTACATTAGTTCTGTGATCTATGTGTGGAAATATAGAATTTGGGCTTTTTAAATGGCTAAGGAACTGCCAATGCACTTTGTCACTAAAATAAACTTTCCATGTTTCATTAATGGCCATAAAATGGTTCATGGACCCAGTATAGGATACACGGAATTTGAATCATTATATATATATATAATGTGATGGGTAAGATCAGTTCACCGACTTTAAGGATAAAAGGAGTATGGATAATATCCAACCAGATTCAATTTTGTATCTAAATCTATCCGGATATGGATAGTGATGTGGCAGGATCGTTGACGTGGAACCCATATCAGATCCAGTCAAATGCCATGTTGGAGGAAGCTGTCATGTCAGATTTTTCTTCGGACTCCTTTGCAAGGTGGTTTTCTCAAGGTTGAAATATCGTGGTCGAAGTCGAGCTCTACCTTTTTTCGGATCACTTCGCTAGGTGGCTCCCTCAAGGTCAAGATGCCATGGCCAAAGTCGAGCTCCGCCTTTCTTCGGACTCCTTCGCCGTGCCGCTTCCTCAAGGTCGAGACGCTATGGTCGAAGTCGAGCTCCGCCTCTCCTCGGACTCCTTCGCTAGGTGGCTTCCTCGAGGTCGAGACGCCGTGGCCGAAGTCGAGCTCCGTCTCTCTCCGGACTCCTTCGCCAGGTAGCTTCCTCGAGGTCGAGACGCCGTGGCCGAAGTCGAGCTCCACCTTTCTTCGGACTCCTTTGCCAGGCGGCTCCCTCGAGGTCGAGACACCGTGGTCGAAGTCGAGCTCCTCCTCTTCTCGGACTCCTTCGCCAGGTGGCTCCCTCGAGGTCGAGACGCCATGACCGAAGTTGAGCTCCGCCTCTCTCCGGAGTCCTTCACCAGGCGGCTCCCTCGAGGTCGAGGCGCCGTGGCCGAAGTCGAGCTCTGCCTTTCTCCGGACTCCTTCGTCAGGCGGCTCCCTCGAGGTCGAGACGCCGAGGCCGAAGTCGAGCTCCGCCTCTTTCTGGACTCTTTCGCTAGGCGGCTCCCTCAAAATCGAGATGCCGTGGCCGAAGTCGAACACCGCCTCTCTCTGGACTCCTTCGCTAGGCGGCTTCTTCGAGGTCGAGATGCCATGGCCGAAGTCGAGCTCCGCCTCTCTCCGGACTCCTTTCCAGGCGGCTCCCTCGAGGTTGAGACGTCGTGGCCGAAGTCGAGCTTTTCCTCTCCTCGGACTCCTTTGCTAGGTGGCTCCCTCGAGGTCAAGACGCCGTGGTCGAAGTCGAGCTCCGCCTCTCTCCGAACTCCTTCACCAGGTGGCTCCCTCGAGGTCGAGACGCCGTGGTCGAAGTCGAGCTCCGCCTTTCTCCGGACTCCTTCGCTAGGCAGCTCCCTCGAGGTTGAGATGCCGGGACCGAAGTCGAGCTCCGTCTCTCTCCGGACTCCTTCGCCAAGCGGCTCTCTCGAGGTCGAGACACCGTGGCCGAAGTCGAGCACTGCCTCTCTCCGGACTCCTTTACCAGGCGGCTCCCTCGAGGTCGAGACACCGTGGCCGAAGTCGAGCTCCGCCTCTCTCCGGACTCCTTTGCCAGGCGGCTCCCTCGAGGTCGAGACACCGTGGCCAAAATCGAGCTCCGCTCCTCTGAGCTGGCCCCACCTCGGGCGAAGAGACAATAGCCGAAGGACGTCGCCTAGCCGCTCAAGGACCACGAAGAGGCGCCCGCCGGGCTGCAATAATTACCCCAACTATCACTTACATCAAAATGGAAAGGATCCCCTAATCGAGGTGCTACGCTCCTGATCAACCGTCTGCACCACCTGAAAGAGGAAGTCAATCCAGAATATTCAAATCCAGGAGGCGGTTGCCTCCCGATCGAGGCTCTGCCAAGTTTTTCGAAATGGAGTGACCAGGAGGAAGGTCAGAGCGCACGGTGCTGTTACCTTTCATGAATGGGGAAATGCACCTCGTGCATGGCAAGGAATGTCGTTGCACGCACCTGCAAGCAAGGGGGGATCCCAAGACAGCCGGCTGACAGCCATCTTGGTTAAAAGGAGTTTCCCAAGGTTCCAAGAGAAGGTAAGTCACGAATGGGAGGAAGGGTGGCACACAGAAGAGCATCCAGGAGACCGAGTGCTCTAGGCTACCGGACACCCGCCGGAAAGGTCTCGACGTACATAGCCAATCAGCCCGAACTCTCCTCCGCTGCCACTTCCCTCGCTCTACTCTTAACCAATTCGTACTCTCCAAATGCACATTTTTCTCCTAGCATGGAGTCCACCTACAAGGCTCGGCCAGGAGGATCCGTTTTCCTGGATCGCCAATGACTTGAGCATCGGAGTGCCCCCGCCGGGATCACCGGCCCAGGTCTCCTCTATTTTGCAGGTCCGACCGCATGAGCAGGATCCCGAGCGACAAGGACACTGACCGAGATCGTCTTCAGCTGCAAGCCACGGTGTTCTAGGTGGCAACATATAGAAATATGAGTTTCTGATGAATATTTATATTCTTATCCATATCCATATCTATAAAAAAAATATGGATTTGAGTAGATAATTATTCGATCCATATCTGAATATTCGATTCTATTTTGAATTCTATTTAATTTTATATAGTATTCATTTATTTTTTAAAAAAATGTATAAGCATATTAATATTTTATTAACTTGATTTATCCTTTTCTTAATAATATCTTTGATTTCATAATTATAAAGTTTAATTATTTATTATTTATCTGTATTTATATTTATATTTTTAGTATTTAATTTATATCCATATTTATTTAAAAAATATAGATATTAATTTTTATATCCAATCAATATCCATATCTGTATATATATTTATTAAATAAAATAAATATGAATATGGATATACTAATATCTTATCCATATTTGATATGGTTTTAATCCTAATTGATCCATGTAAAGCTACATCTTAGTCATTTCTCCGTGAACTCGTAACGTCTCAACCCATTCGCTCCCTGTGCCTTAAAAAAAAAAAATAAACAATCACTTTTTTCAAATTATATAAATAATAAATCATGATATTAAGGCTTTAATCACTATATTTTATATATTTTTCAAATCAACAAAAATATGAGTACAAGGTTGAACCAAGTTCAAAATCTAGCTTGAATTGATTTCACCTCACTTTAGGCTTATCATGTTTCTCAATGATACTTGCATTTGATCTTATTTGAAATTAAATTGTATTAAGCTCAAAGTATTGATAGATGAATGGAGCCTAATCTCCAAATTCTAGCTCAACATTAAATTCAAACTAAGCTAGATTAGATCCAAGTTTGATCAAGTTTATCTCAACATACCTCTAGCAATATGAAAATATAAAATGAGAAACTGAGCCATTTTGTCGCTTGAAAGTGACGAATTTAATTTGCCGACGCATGAAAGGGTGGCAGCTGTACGGCTTTTGACAAGCGTACGATGCTGACCTCCTCCTCGAAAAAGAAATTCTACTCCAACAAAGGGACACGATTCCTTTCTTGGCTAATATTCCTCCCAAGAATCTAATTTATTAAACCGGCTTGGCTGGAATATTGAAGTCGGCACCCAAGACAGGGTCGGTAAGCGCTATGTATACGTTTTTTCTTTTTTTTTTTTTTTTTTTAGAGAACAGAAAGATAGAAAGGTTTTATCCCGGTATAGCGTCCCATTCTGGTTCTCAGCCTACTAAATTTTTGTTCGATACAGACTAATTTTTTCGTATATTTTTTCATCCTTCGAAGTTTATCTGAACGGTGAGTACGCCATCCTAATCCTTCTACGATATCAAAGTTTTAATCGGTACATCTTTCAACCATGTATACTTAAAAATTTTAAAATTTTAATCAAGTCATCCATGAAATCATTTCATTTCTGGAACCCGTAACTAATTAAAAAGAAACCAAGCCTTAACCAACTGTACCATGTATACGTTAGGTCCCTCTCTATGGTCAACAGCTTTTTACCCGAGAGTAACGCTCCTGTTCTGGAAGATGGTGTGGCACCAGCCAGCCGCTACCTTACACCATCAGGAGCTTGTTAATGGGACCGGCAATAACATACAAGTATATATTCTCCTCTTCAAGCACGCATGTTATAGCTAACCGGCACAAGTCGAAAGCAAGAGTTCTTTAATTTAGTATATCCAATCTATATACAGTCTTTTTATTTATTTATTTATTTATTTTAGAATATCCAAAGGCCAATGCTTTTGCTTTTTTTCTTCTTTTTTTTTTTTGGCTTACTACCTTGGGTGGGGGACCAATGTCGGCAAGGCCCCTGAAGGCAGGGAGAAGACAAACGTGCGTGTCGCCGTCCCCGTCCCCGTCATCAAGGCCATGCAAATAATTAAATTATGAAGATAACTCATCATTCATCGTATAACTTCTAGTATTGCCAAAAACTTTTATTTGGTCACAGTCCATAATAATAGACACCAACCATTGCCATTCCGGACAGGCACATCTCACCCTACGTGGTCCGATCCCGCTTGTCCGTGAGAAGTATGATTTGAATGGTACCACATCTTGGTGTTTTTAATTGTTGCTTTGAGGATATGGCCCTACGTGTGATATTGTTTATCGTTTAAATATATAGTTTATAACAGCTGGATGATCTGGACGTACGGTATCCAACCAATGAAAGTTCAGGTATTTTGTGTTCGTTGTAATTAATGAAGGTTGTTTAATATAATAATAAGGAAATCTTTGATGGCAAAATCCAGGTGAAAAAATAATAAGGTCAGGAGATTTGACATTAGTGAGATCTTGGTGAGATTACGTGTTCTTGTTTTGGGGCATTAATAGCATTTAAAGAAAGCCGTTTTGATCATTCTAGATGGGGAAAAAAAAAAATTATATAATTTAATCGAAATATGTAAATCTATTTTTTAACACTCGTTCGATACAGTAATTTTATATTTTTTAAAAAAAAATTTGAATAATAAAAATATTTTTTTTTATAATAAAATTATAATACATGCTAGCTTGAATTATGATATCCATGTATTATAAAATCGATGGATATTTTCAACATTAAAAAAAATTTAAAAATTTTCGATAACAAAATTATCCCTTATCTCATGATATCATGTGAACAAGGTCATGACATCCTGTGAATAAATAAGTATCATACTGGGAAAAAATTTTCATCATTCAAATATATATTTTTAACGCTTGCAGTTTATTTTTTATAAAAAAATTTTAATGATAAAAATGTCCTTCCTTTATGATACATATTATAGAATTCTTTATCATGAGTGAGTATATTAATAGTCATGTATAATTATCTTGATTCTTCATGAGAATTCTAAAGATAGCCCATATCTCATATTTGAAATCATGTACGGATATTTTTGTATAGATAACCCTTTTAAAGATGTGTAGAGTCACATCTCGTAAAAAATACCATCTTAAATCTCATTCAGAGCTATAGCACTTTCTTAGTCACCATACAACAACACCGAACACCATAAAGATGTGACCGAAATAGTTTAAGTTATGCTTTTTGATCGATTAATTAGTATGTTATTATTATATTGAATCTCCTTCAAGGGATCTCCTATCATAGATGTTGAGTTTCCACTATTGAAAGATCCATTGTGGATACAGTCTCATCCTTCTTAATGTCTCAATGATCTTAATCATATATTCAGGCCTTTAATAAGATAATCGGCCATATTTTGATCAGATCTTATAAAATTTAAAGCTATAATATTATATATTATTATCATTTAATAAACTTTTATCTTAATTTGATATATCTATTAACTTTAGATTTTATAATATTATTTTTCCACAAATCAATTATAATTCTAGAATCATAGTGAATAGATATAGGAAGAATAGGAGTTAGTATCAAAATAATAGATGATCACATATTTTTTAGCCACTCATCTTCTAAATATATGGTATCGAGGACTATTAACTTTGCCTTCATGATGCTTTTAGCTATTATAGTTCACTTTACAAATTGTCAAAAAATAACTCTATTACCAAGAACAAAAATATATCCAAAAATTGACTTAATATCTAAAGAATCAGATATCTAGTTGGCATTATTATATCCCTAAAATACAGTATGATAGCCAATATATTTAAGCCCATAAAATATGATATCTTTAAGATACCGAAATATGCTTTCTAAAGCAATCGAGTGAGACATGCTAAGTTTATTGGTACACCTACTCAATCTGAAAATAATTTAGACAATATCAAGGCTAGTTCTATTGATTAGATACAAGAGTGATCCAATGATTTGAGCATATCTTTTTTGATTCATAAAGTTACTATTGTTCTTTACTATTTGAATACTATGATCATATGGTGTAGACAAAGGTGAATGATTTGAGTATCCAAATTTGTTTAAAATCATTGGAGTATAATGCGATTGATTTAAATAATAAGAATTAGATAATGCAATGATTTTCAAATCTAAGATTACATTAGCTTGACCAAAATCTTTTATATCAAAATGATTTGACAATAGAGTTTTGCTATCATCGATTAAATCAATAGCATGTGCCAATATCAAGAAATCATCTACTTATAGAGAAAGAATAATACATCGGTCATCAAATCTCTTATAATATGGATAATTATTAAAATTATTAATTTAAAAATCATAAGAAAGAATAATATTATCAAATTTCTCATGCCATTATTTAGGTACTTGTTTTAGTAAACATATGGGCATAACTAGTTTGCATACTTTATTTTCTTGACCAAGCATAGAAAAACCTTTAAGTTGATTCATATTAATATCTTATTCTAGATCATCATGAAGAAAAGCAATTTTAACATCTATTTAATGAATAAGGAGTTTATGGATAGAAGCTAAAGCAAGAAAAATATGGATAGTGGATATATGAGCAATAGAAGAATATGTGTCAAAAAAATCAAAGCTAACCTTTTGTCCAAAATCTTGAGCTAAAAGCCTTGTCTTGTACCTTTCCATGGATCCATCCCATCCTAATTTTTTTTAAAAGATTTGTTTGCATCTTAGAGATTTGCTTCTGAAAGATAAAATAATGAGAATTCAAGTATTATTTTCAATGACTGATTCGATCTCACTATTTATACTTCCAGAATAGAGCTTCTAGAGAGCTCATGACTTGATAAGTTACTGATATTTTTTCAACCATTAAGATAATAAATTCTTCATCAAAAATCTTTTCAATTCTTCCTCTTTTGCTCATCTTAAATTCATTTCGAAGATTAGGTTTTATAGGACTAGGTTGAGAATTAGATGGATGATCTATTGAAGTAATTTAGGAACTATAGTTAGACAATATAGATGGATAATCAGATTTTTTATTAGAGAATTGAGTTTTGAAAGAAAATATATTTTCAAAGAAAGTTGCATCTCTAGATTTAATGATAGTATCATTTGAGATTCCATTGAGTTCATATTTGACTACTAGAAATCTATAGATATTGCTATTAAGTGAATATCATGAAAAAATAGTATCTATAGTTTGTCCAATCTTCTTTCTTTTGGATTCGGGGATTCTGACTTTTGCTAAGCACCTCCACACTCAGAAATAAATTAGCCTAAATGTGTATCCCTTTCAAAGTTTATAGGATATCTTCTCTCTATCCTTAGATACTATATTCTATTTAGAATATAGTATGCTAATTAAAGAGCCTCCCTCCATAAGTTTTGAAATACATCAGAACTTATAATCATGGTATTGACCATGTTCAGTAGGGTTTGATTTTTTTGCTCGACTATACTATTAGATTGAAATGAGTATGGAACCGTGACTTCATGAATTATTCTATATTCTTTATAGAATAAAATAAATTTATTTGAATTATACTTACCTTCTCTATTAGACCTTAAAATCTTAATTATGTTTTCTTATTAGTTTTCAACCTCAATTTTTGAAGAAAATATGCGCACACAAATCGAACTGAATTAAACCGAACCAAATTAAACCTAACCAAACCGAGCTAGGCCAAGCATTGGTGAAAGTGCAAGTGCAAGTGTAGGTCCAAGCTTAGCATTCCACTAATCCAAATCTTTATTTTTTTTATTTTCATTTGATTGTTTAAACCTTTTAATTATCATTTTATCTTTTTTAAATGTTGGGCTTTTAATATTTAAATATTGAGCTTTTAATATTTGAACATTGGGATTTAAATAAATTTTTAGATTTTGAGAGCTTTATATCTAGTTTTAACGGGCCAGTCGAACTGGTCAGAATTGGTTAGCTATAAAAATGCTTCATTGGGATTTTTGTAAGCTATTAAAAGTTTTTCATAGCTTTTTCTCTTCTCCAAAAATTCTCTCCAATCTTTTCAATTACCAAAGATTCTTCTTCCTGTATACAATATGATGTGGATTTTTTGTTTTTTCCTACACAAGGGATAAAAATACATCTTATGACAATATTGCGCACACTTCTAAATTTTTTATTTTGGTTTTATTATCTTCAGTAAGTCAATCTTTTAATTTCTTATAAAAAGATGATTCAAATATTTTGTTAACTTTTTTAGGTTACATCCGGGATAATTTTTATAAACTTTATTCCAATAGTTACCTGTAATTGATAGACTCCTATATTAGAGTATTGTAAATCTTGATTATGACGTAGCTAAAGCACTCTTGTCCTGGACAAATATGAAAGTGAAATAATATTTTTTCTTCTAACCCAAACTCATCAACCTTGTATTTGCTCAAAATGGTGCACTCTTGCCGATTATCAATTCATCTAAACCCTCCACCATAGAATTATAGCTCAAAACAAGTGAGTTGAGTATGCATTGATCTACAAAAGAATTAATCCCGACTTTAAAGTTAGAAAATGCAATATCCTCATGTACTATAAATATGTTAGATCTTTATTATAGCGCAGCATAAAAAATCTTAAAGTTTGACTTTGTATTACCTTAATACATCCCCACAATTCTTGCTGCTTTTAAAGTTAATTAAATCTTTAAAAAATATAGTGTTAGTTCCATTCTTATTCCAAGGAATAAAACCAAGGACAATTGATTTAGAAACTCAACATATATTCAATTTATAAAAAATATTAAAATCTCTACCATTCTAATGCATTTAAGCCTTGATTTATGGTATCAAATCTTTTTTTTTTGGTACAAGTAGGTGGTTACACCCTCCTAACATGAGTACGATCCAAAAAGTTAGAGTATAAAATATCTCGCAAGCTTAGAAGATACTTGTCATTGTGATGCCAAGTCTAGTAACCAATGTGCTCGGCCATAAAAGAAGACCCCCAATCCGTGGCACTGTTCACTTCCCGATAGATGTAATGAATAGATGTCATGGTAAAGAGATGGAGCGATCTTCAAATGTCACAAAGTAGAGGAAGAGCTTCAACAATCTTCCTCTCATTCTAGATCCAATCGATAACTACGACGGATCACCCTCAACAAAGATCCTCTCAGCCTGTAGCACCTGTCTCATAAAAATGATGCCGGCCCAAGTAGCATGAAGCTCCACTCTAGGAACAAAAGGCTCAAACAAAGAAGAGCCCCCGGCAGCCAAAAACCTGGCATCAGGATCCTAAATGACATAGCCTATACCATCTCTGGCATCCCTCAAACTACCATCGAAATTAAGCTTGACAAATCCCAAGGGTGGGGGCTCTCAGAAAATGAAAAAAAATCCTCTGGATCGCTACAGAAACAATCAAGGAGTCCTAGGAACTCGGGGCAATAGCCAACTGGCTAAAACTACCATCGAAATTAAGCTTGACAAATCCCAAGGGTGGGGGCTCTCAGAAAATGAAAAAAAATCCTCTGGATCGCTACAGAAACAATCAAGGAGTCCTAGGAACTCGGGGCAATAGCCAACTGGCTAACAATGTCAATGTAGTCAAAGCGATTGTATTCCTCGACTAAAGAATTAGCTCTCCCCGGTATGTGATGCTCTCCCCGGTATGTGATGCACAAGCACAGCCTCGGCTTCTAAGATTAGGCTATTTCTGGGAAGCCAAATCTAGTAGGCCACGTATGCTAACCTACCACCTCCAGTCGTATCATCGATCAACATTCGCCATATCACCTCAAGGAAGGAGGAAGGCCAAGAACTACTATCCCCCTATGGTCACCTCCCAACCATCCTCCAAATCAGACATGCCCTTAGGCAACAAAACAAAGCATGCTCAGTCGACTCATCCTCCATCCCACAAATCGAATAGTTCGATGAAATCTCTATACCTCTATCTTTGAGAAGAGAGCGAGTAGGCAGTTTGCCCTATGCAACCTTTCAAAGAAAGAGTCTAACACTGGAATGAACAGCCAATCTCCAAATCTAAACAGCCTCGATTCTCCTGGTTGGCAATAGCCTGCATATCTCAACAATATTCCTTCCAAGAACCTTAGGACACCAAGAATGACCCCATACCCTCAAATCAGGGCTCCAAAAGGCGGGAATCGGGATGCAAGGATCCTATCAGCAATCTGACTACCAAAGAGACGGGGCACGCCATCTGCCATGGTAGAAAGGTAACACACCTCCGGTGACTTCCCGCCGCCGTACCACACCTCCGGTGACCGCCTGCATGCTATACCGCACGTACGGTGACTGCCCCGCAGCCGATCGGATCCACCACGCTCCGCTAAGTCCGGCACCAATGAGCTCGCCCCCGTGACCGACGAGTTCGCACCCTGTGCCATGCCCGCGCCCAGCGAGCCCACACCCTGCACTGCACCCGCGCCCGCACCCTGCGCTGCACCCTGCATCGCGCCCTGTTCCGCACCTGCGACCGGTGAGTCTGACCATGCGCCATGCCCACGCCGCCCTGCGATGTCCGGCGCCGCCCTGCGATGTCCGGCGCCGCCCTGCGATGTCCGGCGCCGCCCTGCAACGCCCCACACTACCGTGTGACCGGCGAGCAACCGATGATGCCCCCCGCACCGCCGTCTTCACCGGATCTTCCTCCATGTCCAGATCAAACCATGAGAAGACCTCACGATCTTCCTTTCCCTTACGGTGATCAAGCCCTAGAAGAAGGCGATCCCTCGCGGACGACCTTCTCTCTCTATTCCCAGGGAGGGCAGCAGGCCCTCACCTCAAGATCTCAGAACCAGAGATCCACCACCATCGCAAATCCTCTTCCTTGCTTCCTTCATGCCATCGCATCAAGATCGGCTCAGATACCAATTGTTGGAGCAAGATCGCTCCATGGAACGCCCGGAATCCTTCTTGATGCCGCCATGGCGGAAAGGTAACACACCACCGGGAAAGAGATGGGGCACGCCATCCGCTCCCGTCACGGAGGCGTGCCCCCCATGGGGTTACACACACGAGAGAGAACCAAGGAGATCAGAAGAGAGGCTAGGGTTTTGGAGGAGAAAATGAATCGCGTATTTTTATTTCCGACGTTCCCGTCGTTCTTTATATACAAAACAGATATAACCCTAGGTCACAACCGACCTAGTCCTAAAAAAACTACCCCCCTCTGAGTCACTTGAGAAAACTCAAACCCGAGCCCATGTACACCCATATCTTACATGTTCTCTCAATCTCGGACTCAGAGTATCCTTGGAACACCTCCAGGAAATCCTTGGAATACATCCAGGACCCACTTGGGACACGCCTCCAAGCCTCAGGAATCGCCTCCAGCATCCCTGCCATGGTCTTCTTAGTCTCTCCAAGGCTTGGAAGCACCACAAAATCCTACAAGTACCTCTTTCCTCGTTCATGTGCATTACAGGTGCAGAAATAAGGGCAAGTCTAAATGAATCCGTGTCTTTCTGCAGGAACTAAAAACTATAAAAATATTTGGAGCCAGAGGGACCAATATGGCACATTGTGCACTAGGTTCACCTCCCCAACTAAACAAGTACCCCTTGCTCTCCGGATACTAAAACTATATCACATCATGATTCACAGGCAACACCAACAACCCAAACTAGGGTGGTAAAAAATTTTGATCAAACCATTTAAATCATCTAACCCGATCCAAACCAACCAAATATGATGGGTTGACAGTTTAACTGGTTTGATTAGATTTAATAAAATAAATAATCTAAAATATCGATTCGATTATCGATTTACTTATTAATGTAACTCGCTAAAATCGAACTGAATCGATTAACTAATGTTATTTTATATATTTATATGTATAATGGCACATCCATCTTACATGTTTTATATTCTCATCCCTTAGAATATCATATGTTATGGTATGGATGACTTGTTGTAAATAGAGAAATATATGGTACAGGGTGTTAATATCTTATTACTTGGCATAGAATACCGATTTTTTATTATTTAGCATAGGGTGTTGATCTCTTATGCTTGATACTAGGTACTCGACCACTCATTGGGCTAGGAGTTAGATGCTTTCTTTTCTTAAATAACTCATTGGATAGATGTCTAATTCATCGGATAAATTGTTAATCATCTGTCTGAGCCAGATACAAAGTCCCATAACTCTATTTTAAATAGAACACATATCTTAAGTTGTTAGAGCTGTTATGATAAGGTTGATAAAATAATTATCAAGAAGTATAACAGACCACTCAGTTAACTGACCTTTTAACTAACTAACCACTTTCTTAGCGGCGTAACCATCTCACAAATGGTTACAATCGCCTAATTAACTTAGCCCTCTACTTCTATAAATAAAGGTTAAGGAGATCTCATAGGAGTAACTTTTCGAAGCACTCTCTCTTCATTTTCTTTTTAATGTTCTTCCTCTCAAAGCTGATTTAAGCATCGGAGTATCCCTACTGAAAAATTCCATCAATTTTTTTAGCATTGAGAACTTTTTTACATGTCAATGGAGAAGATCGAACTACTACTACTACTAGGTCATCAGCAAGTCATCGACAGGTCCTTAGCTAAATTTTGGAAGACCTTCAAGAGCTTCATTTACTCTAGCATAGCTCATCTGATCAATTCAGAGAGATACAGCAACACTATGTAAGTTTATCACTTTTATTTTTTTTTTGTTCATAAACTTTTTTTCTTCCAATAATTTTTCTAATTTTTTATTTTTTTTTATTTTTTAAAATAAAACAACCGGTTTAAACCGAAAAATCATTCAAATATTTTTAAAAATCATATGAATAAACGGAACTGATATAAAATCGAACCCAAAAAATTAATTATATTTAACTAAATATTTGATTTAAAAAAAAATTAAATCAGAAATTTAATTTGATTTCAAAAAATTACGAACCGACCGAACTGTTTACAGCCCATAACCCAAACCATAGAAAAATCAACACAAAATCAGCCATCGCTCTCCGGTCTCCCCCACCATCAAAACCATATCTCACACCTTCACTCTCTCTTATCTTTCCTATTTTCGTGGCCTTCTCAGGGCGGGGGACGCCAAGAACGTCCTGAAGAACCCAAAAAAAAAAAAAAAAAATCCACAAAGTCAAGGCCCTACGTTTCCATTCTTATGAAGAGCGTAAGAGGAGAGCTTCCACATTTGAGTTAAAAGAAGAGTTCAGAGTGTTGATGATGGGAGGCGAGAGGCGGCGGCGATCTCCAGAGATATAAATAGGTGTAAATAGAGGATAGCAGATATAGGGCGGTGATGAAGGGCTATGCTGCCGCGAGTTCGCTGCCGTCGAAGCGGCGATGGAAGGGGCTCGCCGTGGCCGTCCTCGCCCTCGTATTCTTCTCGCTCCTCGTCCCCCTCGCCTTCCTCCTCGGCTTTCAAAACCGCTTCCCCTCGGGTTCGTCCCTTCCCTTCAATACCTCTTCGTCTCTAAACCCTAAGGATCTTCTCAGATCTCGCATCATCTCCGACCTTGGCTCGATTTGGCCGGCGACATCTTGGTTTGCGCCTGCATTGTGGTTTCGGTCCCGGACTCCGGCAATCTGCTCCGGATCTGGCTTCCGTGCTCTACCTGGCTTCGACTTGGAGAGATCTGTGGTGTTAATTATGTCTTATTTCGAGATTTAGGGCGAATGACGGGTTCTAGCGGCATTTGGTTGTTCTTTACTGCTCTGCCACTGGGATCTCTGATGCTTTTTTGGTCTTTTGTGCAGGAAACTTGAGTGATGAGCGCTTGTCTTCGGTGAGAGAATATATTATTGTTATGTTAATGATGGAGAGGATTTTCTTGTTTGTTTGTTTTTTTTTCCTCATTGCTTGGTTTTGATCGTTGCGTAGGAGTCTGGCTTTGGAAATTCCGCCCGTGTGGATGCTGGTGGGGAGCAGAATGAATCCGAGGTTCCTTTTCTTTTTCTTTTTCTTTTTAACAGTTTGTTGTGGTGGATTACTGGATTTGCTCTAGTCGCTTTATTTTTTGGTAGGTAGGTTGTTAAAAAGATAAATTTGATAGGAAAAGCTGTAGTTTTCTTGTTTCGTGCTTTGGTGTTTTGCAGGGGGATGAGTTGAGGGTTAATGATCTCATGCATAGATTTAAACCAACAATCCCCGAGGTTTGCTTTATCCGAACTGCATATTTGCTTTTTTTTGAATTCATGTAAACCATGGTCTCCTTGCATTACTTTTTCTTTCTAAGTGCACCCATATAAGTCGAAGTAGTTATAGTTGAGTGTACATGAATTTAATTGCTCGTTTAGTGGGAGTAAACCTGATAATCTTTAATTAATGGCCTTCTTCAACTAAACCTAATAGTCTTTAATTAATGGCCTTCTCCATTCTTTATCATAGTTCTTATACTATATGTTATGGGTTAACTGTGCAACTTAGTTCTCCTCCACTTCGTTGTGGTCTTTTTTGCTTGAATGGATTTCTCGTGCAAGTACTTCTCCCTTTTTTACCTCATTACCCTTTTCTACTCAAGTCAGTCGCTTCTCACTGACATCAGGTGCAGAAAGTGTATATGACGGGCATTTTTTTGGACTGTTTAATTCATTATTAATCTTCTGGTGGCATGCAAAAGATTAAACAGTTACTGCTTCTGTGGGCTTATCTTGAAACTGAAACTGAGAGTTTTGTTATCACTTGACACTTTTCCCATGATCCAATGTCGAAAAATTAGGTGATATAGCCTTTTTATGTAGTTCTTGTTAAGGATACGAAATGTTTTGTTAACAATGAATATACAAAGACAGATTTTAACTTTTTTGCATCCTTTCACTTCCACAAAAAATATATGATTCATGAACTTTCAGGCATGACCAAAGAAAGTGTTGAGATTTTGGCTCATGGCAATCCTTTTTTGCATAATAATTTCTTCTAGAACTAATCATGTTACCTGCATGCTTGTTCTCATGTATGCATCTTTGAGAGATATCTCCACATTTTTAGATCTCTGTTCATTGTAATCATTATGAAATATGTTCTTTCATATTATGTATTATTGCTTGCATAGGTTTTTCCTTCTATAGGTAAGTGTTTTCTCCTAGAATCCTATGGATATTTGTGTCATACTGGGGTTGATTTGGGCATCTGCTTGCAGTATTTGTTCTTCCTTTTTAATTTTGTGTATCTTCTATTAGATCATGATTTTTAATTCCTATGCGATTGGTTATTCAGCGGAACCTGATGGGGAGGTCCTAGGTTCCGGGGTAGGGTCAACAAGAGATGATTGTGAGACCCACAGAGATGTTGATCTGAGGGTTGATGACAAATTTGCAGCCTCTTTTATTTTAGAATTTGCCCTTGCATTGAAATCAACATCAATGTTATGCCAGTAAAATTGCTTAAGTAGGCGGTATGTGGTACAAGGGTTGTTCTTTATTTCTATTCACCCAAAAGGCCATTTTTGTGATCTTTAGGTCCATGGCCTTCTATCCTCTAAAAGGAACTTAGTTAAATGCTTTTGTCAATGTATGCTTCTATTTTTACTATGGCATTAGCGATAATCAGTAAATTGCCATACGCCAAAGCACAACCTGAGAAGAGTAAGTCCTTCATTTCCCAAATAGGTTCCACATGCAAACATCAATTCTTGTTTCTATAATCTCATCAGCTTAGTCTTGGACATTGGTTTTATCTACTATCTGACAATCATAAATCAAATTCCCAGTATAAGGCTTTTACTTGTGTATAGTGAAGTTGTAACTTTAGCTTCAGTGTTACAGCACATGAAGTCCAGGGCACTCATGGTTATATTAAGCATAAGGATTATAAGGATTTGTCTTGTAAATTAATGGATCAGGACTGGATAATGGGTGTTTGAAAGTTGTTCAGTCAACCAAATAGCTTAAACCATTTTAATCTGGTAACTCAACAGATTGGCAACAAGGTTTTTCAGCTGTGGATCTGTTAATGGTCAGATATTGACATGACACATGATTCAATTGATTCAATCTGCTGAGCATAAAAAGGTCAAGAAGGGAGTCGAAGTAGGAGGACATGGCAAAAGATTGTTAGTTGGGCAGTGATTATGGTAGAAAGAAAAGGAGCGACCGAGCAATAGACAGAATTTGGAAGAGGGAAATAACATCTCTTAGGGTCCGTTGGGTTGGGGGTAATCTGGCATAGAAAAATAAATTTCATATCAAATTACCATGTGTTGCCGCCAAGATCGTCGTGGCCCATAGCTGTTGTCGGCGTCGGATCGTCCCTCGTCTTTTCGGGACCGGCCTGCTCGTCGGGACCTGCAAACCAAGAATTAGAGACTCGGGCCAAGGATTCCGACGGGAGCACTCCGATGGTCAAGTCAGTGACGATCCAGGGGAACAGATCCTCCTGGTCGAGCTCCTGAGATGGACTCCACGCTAGGAGTGAATGATGTGTGAGTGGGGATGCAAGCAAGATGGGAAAAGTGGTGGCCGAGGTGAACTAGAGCCGGATGGTTGTGTTCGGGCGATCCTTCCCGCGGATCTTCGAGAGTCTTGAATTCTCAGTCTCCTTGGTGGTTTCCCTGTGTGGCCTCTTCTCCCTCGCTTGCTTGGGTGTTTTTGGATCGACTGGTTTAGTTTTTGCTTACCTCCCTGCTGGGGGTGTCGAAGGTTCTTTTAAGTCCAGGTGGTTGTTGAACGCTTATCTCGGGATCTCTCCCGCGCTAGCAGGCGCGTGCGGTGGTGTTCCGTGCCATGGACAGGACGTCTTTCTTGGTTCATGATAAGGGAAGCTGCCATGCGTTCTGACATTCCTTCCGGTTGCTCCATTCCGGGAAACTTGGCAGGGCCTCGATCGGGGGACCGCTGCCCCCGGGATTCGAATCCCCTGGTTGACTTCCTCTTTTGGGTGGTGCAAGCGGTTGGTGGAGAACGTGGCGCCTTGGTCAGGGAGCTTCTTCTTCTTCTGGTGTAAGTGGCAGTCGCAGGCAGTTATTATTATTTGATGGGTGCTTCCTCGTAGTCCTCGGGTAGCTCGCCGGCGTCTTGGGAGGGTAGCTTCGCCCCCTCGGTGGCCGACGGCATTGTCCGAGGTCGTCGCCGAACTGGAGAGCTGGGACTCAGCTCCGAGGGGCTCAGCCTCGGAGGGGCTCCACTTTGGTGGAGGAGGGCTGAGCTCCACTCCGGACCAAAGGGGCTCGACTCCGGCGCGCGGGGCTCGACCTCCGAGGGGCTTGACCTGACGGAGGAAGGCTGGGCTCGACTCCGGCCTAGGGGGCTTGATCTCGGAGGGTTTCGACCCGGCGGAGGAAGGCTCGACTCCTGCTCAGAGGGCTCAGCCTTGGAGGGGCTCGACCTGGTGGAGGAGGGCTGGGCTCGACTCCAACCGAGGGGGCTCGACCTCAGAGGGGCTCTATCTGGCGGAGTAGGTCAGCACGCGACTCCAGCCTCTGAGGGGCTCGACCTGGCGGAGGAGGGCTGGGCTCGACTCCGATCCAGGGGGTTTGG
The DNA here is from genome assembly GCA_021397845.1 of Areca catechu. Lineage (NCBI taxonomy): Eukaryota > Viridiplantae > Streptophyta > Magnoliopsida > Arecales > Arecaceae > Areca > Areca catechu. The sequence continues at coordinate 38,807,489 of CM038040.1, forward strand.
CCTCGGAGGGGCTCGATATGGTGAAGGTCGCTCGGCTCCGGCCTAGGCATCCCGGGCTTGCGGGTGCCGACTTGGCGGGGGACGGAACTCGGCTTTGACGGGCCACCCCGACATTCTAGGAGAGCTCGGCCTGGCAAAGGAGTCCGGGAAGGAGTGTCCATTGTGACAGTTTTTTTTGACGTGGCGTCTGACAGGGATTACATGTCAGCCTCTTGCCACATCACCATGTTTGGTATGAAAAGTGAGAGAAATGGTAAAAAAAGTGACGAGTCCCATGCTTATTTTTCGAAGAAAGAAGGTAAAATAAATATCATGGAAAGTTGGTATTAGATAAATTCCTAAGTAGTAGTAATCCATACTTAACAAAAATATCCTCAATAAAGTACATTTATGATCATTAAATTTATTTCAATATCTTTCCAAATTCATTCAATGAAGAGCTTTTGCAAAACAATTAAAATATAAATAGCATTTTATGTGATTATAATCATTATCTAAAAATTGATTAAAGATGACAATACTATCCTAGTTTTTTTTTTTTTTTTGTTGATGGGGATATTTGTAAATTTGATCATATTTGTATATAGAATTACCTCCAACCAAATGTAGTAATCTTTTTCTAGTATTATTTTCCGGATAATTTTTTCCACCGACCAAATATGGTAAAAGTCATTTTTATCCTCAATTATTTTCATAGATGATTTCCAGGAATAGTTAGAATATCCCATAATTTGACATACCTCAACCAAACGGGTCCCTAGGGCCATTTCCTTTTTCTCTTTAATTTCAGGGAAGGAATTTTATTCCTTGGTGATAAATCAAATCTTCAAGAAGCATTTTCTCAAGATTGAAATGGAATTTGCAAGTTTTGATAATATTAGAACCATGCAGATGCTTGGTTCCTAAAAAATGTGCCCCCCCCTGCCAAAAGAAAAAAAGAAATCCTTTAGGGCATGTGGGGGCTTTTTGGTGAAATTTTAAGGGGAAAGAATATGGTAGTTTATTGAGTAGATCATATCATATGGAGTGTGGATTTGAAAGATTCAAGCTTGGCTTGTGAGAGCTCAAATCTCCTGTAGAGGCTGTTGGGTTCCAAAACTTAATCCTCTTCTATAGATGTTGTCGATATATCATCTTTGTTTACAACTGATGCAAATATTGTAAAACTATAATTTTTTTGAATTTTAAGAAAATGTCTTGTTATTATTTCTGGAAAAAAAAATGTGGATTTATTGATTTTGTTCTTTTTATTAAAAGGAACTACAAAATTATTGGAAGCTCATAGGTTCGCATACATTTAGATTGTCGTCAAACTTAAAATAATATAGTTCTATCAATTAAAACCATTTATAGATTAACTTTTCATCAATTAAAACTTAAATCTTTCTATTAATTGCTATTACAAGAAAATAGTTGAAGGTCTTGATAGAACAGTTGCTACACACAAAAATTAAGCACTGCCCCAAGTTTGCCTTATCTATTAATTTTTTTACTCGAGAAAATATATATGGTCACATCAATGAGCACCTAAACTTACATGGTTCATCATTGTGGGGCTGAAGAAAAGTGCTCCAAATTCTCTGGATATCCCTTTTCAAGAGAAAGGTGCCATGTTTTGTGACTTCTGGAAAATGTCATGTCAAGGCCCATTAAAGAAAGCAAAAGTCTTCTTTTCTTTCATGTCGAATAAAAAGAAAGCCTGATTCCAAGTCGGTATCCTTTTTCAAATGTCCATCCGCCCTATAAAGTTCAATTTAGGGTCTCAACATCTTACGGAATTGCAGCTTACTCAATTAAGTTATAGGATCAAGCTTTTATGTTTCACAGATGTGTGAAGGTGCTTCTTATCTTCCTATTGTATCTCAAGGTTCATGTATTATAGTTGATGTTCTCTATAAGCTGTTGGTTGCTAGTGCAACCTTTTCCACTATTATCCACCATTACCATGTACTGAAAGTTGCTTTATGTGATGGCATTGTCATCTCATTTTGCTTGCATGATTTTCTCTGAAAATTTTCTTTCATTTCCAGTATATTCTTTTAGTTTATTGAAATAGTATTGTTTCTGAAAATTTTCTGCCATCCCACAATTGTTGGTCGTTCCTCAACGGAATCAGTTTTTGTTCTCATTTTCTTCTAGCAATTTAAATTTTAAATATAATATCTAGCTCTGTTGATTTTTCTGTTCTTCTATTATGTGTTCCACACAATTTTTAGGTCATCTTGATCACCTATATTAATTTTGTGAGATCAAGTCTCAATATCTTTGTAACATACCTATAGCTGGAAGCATCTTTTATATCATTCTTTTTTTGGAGGTGTGGCCATTATATTTGTTAGTTATGTTGAATTGGCAAATTAGAATTTCTGAGAACATTTGCAGCTGTTTATATATCAGGATGTTACTGTAAACTTCACGAGGAAACCTACAGCCGAATCTTTTGCTGGTGCGCAGTCCACTTCACAGCCAAAGGATGATATCTCCTACTCTAAACCAAAGAATATTACCTCTAGAGGTAAACAATGCAAGTTCATTCATATGTTTATTGCCTTTATTTCTTCCCCCAGTTTTTACATCCAGAATTTGACACCGAGGCCCAACCTTGATCATGTATACAGGTCTGCCAACAGAACAAGTAGTTGCACCAAAAGCACTATCATCTCTGAATACAAGAGTAAGACTTATTCTCATGTTTTAGGAAATATTCATCACTGGCATTTATATTAAGCACATATAAAGTTGTTGAACTGATTTAGCTGACTCCTTTGACCCTGTGGCTATTGCTGAATTTTTTGAGAAGTAACTCCTTTTTTCGAAAAAATAATAATGTTCTCTCCTTTTTATTCTTGAAAATGGTCAGATTTTATGTGCGCACCAACTTTCATATTTGGTCTTGCTTTAGACATTGATATGGATGATATCATAGTGAGTTTGGGTGTTTGATTTCCTTGGGTTCAACTTTCAGGGCTCCCGAAATTGACTTTTTTCTCATTTTGTCTTGAAAATTGATAGAATGTCAGATTTTATGTATACATTGGATTGCATATTTCACCGTGTTAGGCCTTGATGTGTATGATATCATAGTGAGTTTGGGTGTTTGATCTCCTTGTGGTCAACTTGTAGGGCTTCCTAAATGAATTATCCTGTTTATTATATCAGAATGATGGGAGAGATGGAAAGGAGAACCATTCCAAAGATTCAGCTGGTGATGAGACTGAGAAATCTTGTCAGCATGAATTTGGAAGCTACTGCATCTGGTCCATGGAACACAAAGTAGTGATGAAAGATGCTCTAGTGAAAAGACTCAAAGATGAGTTATTTGTGGCTAGAGCTTACTACCCAAGCATTGCAAAGCTTCAGGGACAGGAGAAGTTGTCACTTGAACTGAAGCAGAATATTCAAGAACTTGAGCGCATGCTTAGTGAAGCCATTTCAGATGCCGATCTTCCATCAATGTAAGTAATGTGTTTACATGTGTTAACCTTCTTTTTCTTCATGTATCAAGTGATTTAAACCCTTGCATTTTGCTAGTAAAAGGGGCTCATGCATGATGGAAGTGACATTAGGGGGAAGAATATCATATAGACCACAAAGATGTCATTATCACAAACTTGTTTGGCCCAATGTCGAACATAATGAATAATACTGCTTTAGGGTAGTTGAATTTAAATATTTGTGATATTTATGTAATCATGTGTCTCACCATGTGATTGCTTTGTGATTAGGTCTACAAGTCTAGGTTAGCCATCTGGTTGAGGGTCTCAATGTTGACCCCAATTTCAATTCATGCATTGCTTTGGATGGTCAATTCTTGATTTATAGATCCTATATAAGCAATAATGTATAGAGTGCTCTTAATAATTAATTCAACTTTTCCTACCCATTGTTCTGTATTTTGTGCATTTAGGCCATGTTTAGGTTGGTTAGAAGATAGTTCTACCAAACAAAACTTGGACTTGATGTGGCATGTTGGCTCTGCCCTAAATTTTTTGTAACATATTGAAGGGGTTAGAATGACCTCCAAGATCTTGAACCTGCCCTATAGGTTTGGATTCTAACACTAGGTCCAAATCAGTCCAGACATGGTTGTCTGCGTGTTTACTCGACCAGCTTGTAACTTCTTTTATGGAACTTTTTTGCTATTAATTTAGATGTAAAACCAATAGAACTATAATTCATTGGCCAACTTCTTGGCTTCTTGCCAATGACCCTTGCAACATCTCCATCTAGAAAAGAAGCTTCTGTGGTCCCACTTGCAAAAGTCTATATAAAAACTCACCAACATGGATCATTTAATCATATCAAATGATAGCAAATTTTGAACTTGTCTGGCTTTTCCGATGAAAGAAAACAAATTGTCTTTGTGGATCTGTAATTTATTGTTTCATAACAGTTTGAAATTAGTGCCCAATCTATTTATAATCATTTCTAAAGTTTCTTTCCTGATGTAAACTGAGTAAAAGATGATGCGTTGGCATTTTGTTTTGCCAAATAGGTTTCTTATCATGTAATTTATATCACGAAATTTATTCTTCATATCTTCCAGGGCCTCCACATTTCCATCTTCCCAAATTCTTTGGGAGTGACATATATAAGCTAATTTAGTTTACAATCCCATCCATGTTAGTTGCAAGCTTCGGAGCTTGTCACCTTCTACTTCCATAAAATCCCAGAAGAATAGGATGGCAAGGGAATAGAGGGAATGGTACGGCTATTTTTGACTTAAAGTTTGATTTTTTTTTCAGATGATTTAGTTCTGGATAAGATTTTATGGTGTTGGGAGCAAGTATTGGTTTTCATCCTTTCATGGAGGCCTTATCTTGAATGATCCTTTTATCTGTTTAGGAACCATACCATGATGGGGAACTTTGAGCCCTTTGAGATTCATGATCATTGAGAAAACTATAAAAGCTAATAATTTGTGTGCCACATATCCAATGCATCTGTTCTAAAGTATTATAAAGAATCTAGATTTTGGAGATGCAAAATGAACTCAACTTTGTATTATCAATAATATTTTCTTATGTTCTTAGTTAGGTTTTTACTGTTAGAAGAAAATTTATGTCCCATCTTGCACCACTAATATGAAAATAAATATTTTAAGTTTTAACTATTACCTCTTGGAGGGCCCTTAGGAAAAAAAGTGCTTTTATGCTAATTTTCTCTTGATGAAATATGGATTATTTGCCTCTCTATTTTGGTGTCATTTTGCCATTTCGATTCAAATGGGTGTAATCTGGAAGAATTCAATATAAATGGTACGGTATCTTAGGCACTTGTTGTCCAAGCTGCCCAATTGATTGAATAGGATGGGGCATAATGCCAAATGAAATACTGTAGGGTGCGGAAAGAAAGGGGCATGACAATCTTCCAAGGGCCTGGCTAAGAGTTTGATGCAGGGTGGTGCAATATGGTGTTTATTTGCTAATGTGGGTAGAGGAAGTAAGACCTGTATCTTTTGTGTGATTGAAGAATACATCTTGAGATTTTCTGTAGCCTTTTTATAATTTAATTTTTTGCCTTTGAGAAAAAGACCTTGTGGAAGTTATTTATGCCACTAGAGTTTGTACCTTTTCTCTTCATTGTGGTTTATTTTGATTGGGCCATTTTTCAAAGAACGTTTTAATTACTATCTGTGGTGGTTTCATATTACAATTGTAGCTTAACTACTTGGTGGAAACATTTCCTTTGGACTGAAATGATCTAGATTTTTGAGAAGTCAAAACAAAACTGACCCTGAACATTGGGTTATTTGGGGTTGTTCTTAGGCATTTCGAGTGAAGCATGTATTGAAACACCTAAAGACTATTGTTCCATGCTAATGACTTAAAAAAACCACTTTGACTTTTACCAGTTGTTGCCCTTTTCATCTCTGACCAGAGCTGTCTGGAACATGTTGGTTGTGAGCAAATATCATTTTAGTACACAACTAGCTTAACCCAAAATTTGCACCATACTGTAATTCTGGAAGACCCTCAATTGAGGACTTGTAATTATGCCTGACTATTAGATGACGTGTAACAAATTTTTGAAATTCTCTTCTTAATCTTGAAAGTCTGAGGTTACAGAGGCTGGCAGACACTTTTGTTTCACTGGATTTAACTTCAGAATTTATTAAAATCATTTGAAGCTTTCTTTTTTTTTCCTTTTTTTGTTAAATAATCATGATGAATTGGTTCTGATGATCAACTCCACTTTTCCCTTTCAGTGTTGGAAAGAAGATACAAAATATGGATCACACAATTGCTAAAGCCAGATCATGCACCATAGACTGCAGTAATGTGGACAAGAAACTTAGACAGATACTTGATCTGACTGAGGATGAAGCCCGTTTCCATATGAAGCAGAGTGCATTCCTATACCATCTTGGTGTTCAGACCATGCCCAAAAGTTTTCATTGCTTGTCAATGAGATTGACAGTAGAATATTTCAAGAATTCATTCAAGGATATAGAGCAGTTACATGCTTACAAGCTCAACAATCCAATCTTTCAGCACTATGTCCTCATCTCGAGAAACATACTTGCAGTATCTGTTACTATCAATTCCACTGTGATGAATGCTGAGGTAAACTGTTTCTCTTTAATGGTTGGGTATCAAAAAGAACTTCATGTCTGACCAGTGTCTTTGACTTTTGCCTTGTAATTTTACAGGAAACTGGACTCATGATTTTCCATTTGGTCACTGATGGTCAAAATTTTTATGCCATGAAACACTGGTTTGCCAGAAATTCTTACAAGGAGGCAACTGTTCGTGTCTTGAATTTTGATGATCTTAACCTGATCCACTCTTACAATTTGGGCCTGCGACAGCTTTCACCATCGGAGGAATTCCGTGTTTCCATCAGTGACATTGCTCAATCATCACCTATGCAGATGAGAACTGAATATATGTCCATTTTTGGTCACTCGCACTTTCTTCTACCTGAAATATTCAAAACTCTAAAAAAGGTAGTGGTTTTGGATGATGATGTTGTGGTTCAACGGGACTTGTCATCGTTATGGAACCTTGACTTGGAAGGGAAGGTGAATGGTGCTGTTCAGTTCTGCGGAGTTAGATTGGGTCAGTTGAAAACTTATATGGAAGGATACAACTATAATGATGATTCTTGTGCCTGGATGTCCGGAATGAACATCGTAGATTTGGAAAGTTGGAGGGAGCACAACATTACTGGAAATTACCTAGGCCTGCTACAAAAGGTAAGTGGCATTAGTCATCTTTAGTCTTGTCATCTTTATTGTTGTGGTATACACAGGAAAAAAATGAATATTTTTATTTATAATTGGGTCATATTTTCAGAAAGTAGTCGTTATGTGTAAATTATAAAATTGATTTACAAAACTCAAGGTGGTTCCGTTACCAATTTAGTCATTAACAACAAAACAGGCATTAACTTAATAATTATAATTCATCTCTAATTGGATTAGTTATCAGAATTGAGCAGTTCTAAACGTTTGAATATAAGTTTTGGCTGGTGGCTTGGGCTTCCATATTTGAATGCCTATAAATGACTTTCTATTATGTATTATTGCTATGCAATTTTAAATTGCTAGAAGCTTATGAGATTTTTGAGACTCAGGTCACTTTGGTTTTTTTTTAAAAAAAAAAAAAAAACCGGATGAATGTGAAGAAAAACTCTGTGATATTCGAATATGGCAGATAACCAATGACGATTGCCCTGTTAATTTTAGGACTTTCTGAATATTTTTTGTCATGCTTTGGCAATGACAGTTTCAAAACGGGACTGAGGCATCTTGGAGAGCTTCAGCACTGCCCATAAGCTTACTTGCATTTCAAGATCTGATCTACACTCTAGATGATACCTGGGTTCAGTCAAGGCTGGGTCATGATTATGGAGTTAGTGCAGATGCTATAAAGAATGCTGCTGCACTGCATTACAATGGCAACATGAAACCATGGCTAGAGCTAGGTATACCAAAATACAAGAGCTACTGGAAGAAATTTCTCACCCAAGAAGAGCGGTTTATGGCTGAGTGCAACGTAAATCCTTAGCAGCACTTGTATGAGGTGTAAGGCTTCTGAATATGGAAATTCAAGACGAGTGAATGAATGGAAACCTATTTGCTTCAGAGCTTATGTGTTCCCCCTATTAGGTTTGAAGCAGATTCCTCCACAAGCATAGCGGATTTTCAGGTACTGAGATGGTTGAGATGTCAAGGCAATAAATGGGTGAAGCAGCATTGTGTGTTGATCATGTTTGATAAGAGCCAAAGGCCCTTCAGCATAAAGATTTCGGATGTTACTTTTGTGCCTCCTAATGGCAGCAGGAGAGATGTAAAACAAATGGGCTAGGATAGTTGATTACGTAAGATGGTGTTGCAGGTAAGTTCAGGTATTAGTTGATTGCATCATTCATTTGTGATATAGTTGGACAATTATTGAGATGGCACGTCAAATTGGATTGCTGCCATCCTACCTAGGATGTAGATTGATTTTTCTCCTCTATTTTTTGACCCTTGTTGTCTAGTTTTCTTTCACAATAAGGGTATAGCTGGGATCTCTTAATTGATGATTCTTTATTGTCCAGTACTGCAATGCAATGGAATTTGTTTTTCACAAGATTTTCTGCTTGGTGGTGGACTGTTTCCATTATGTTAATATTGATAACAAATCACATTTCTCTCTCCCCTTCCCTCCCTCTTTCCTTATAAAGAAGTCATTGTAATGTGTTGCTCTGCACTGCTTGACTTGCAAAATACCTTTACTGTCAGAAACATCTATGCTTCCTCCAGGCATGGCATGCACCGTATACAATCACATCCATCCATTGTCACTCTCAGATGAACCGATGGCGTCCAACACCACTGTGATCTATGTGCCAAATGGTAGCCAAGCTGAAGTCAATTAGTCAACCCACCGCATTAAGTGATCGACCGCATGCGGTGAGGTGGAGGGTTTTTTTCATTTTGGTAGCATAGATATTTTATGGTGTACACCTCTAAAACTATGGTTACATGAAAGTCCTGCAATCAGACGATGATGGACGAATTCTTATACCACTTTGGTCCCCATCCAAATCACTGGAAAGTTTGAAGGCATTTGCAGGAAAAGAGAATATCATCAACCAGGGTTACACACAATGTCTTACTGTCAGACGATGCATGTCAGATCCTTATACAATTTTGCCGCACTTCTAGTTCACTGGAAGGATTCGTTAACTTCTAAATGAAAAGAGACTATCATCAAGAGATGAGCTTTATCTCCTTATTTGTATCTGAAAGATTAAAAATGCTACGACTCTGAAAGACTCCCTGACTGGATCTCTCTATTAAGAAGGGTTAGTTCCTACCTTCTACCCTACATCCACACCATCCATTGTTTTTTAGGATAAATTTCGGCACCATACTTTCAATGGCTTATTCCACAACCTGAAGGGTCATACCACTGGATTGTAGATCATAGTATTTTAGGAGCCACGGGGTGATGTTGGCATTTGAGCACCGAATTAATTCTGTAACACCCATGTCGCCTTCTGGAGGTTCTCGGGGAAACGTGGCAGCACAAGATTAGTAAATTTTGAACAAACTTTTGGACCGTTGGTGCCTGAAATCCTGCTGAGCAACGGTCAAAATTTAATACCACAATCACAAAAACTGAGATCCAAGCCGTTCCTCCCCGGGGCATTGCTGTTATGCTTCCCTCTCCCGCTCGTTCATCCACACCCACCATGGAAAACCGCGATGCATGGAGAACGAGTGAAGGATAGAAAGGCTTCGAACGGCCATTGACATCCAAATCCGTCCATCCTCTCTGGAAGCAAAACATATCCCGGTAATTTTAAAATGGGACGTGGGCCTCCATTCCCATGTCGAAGCCCCCCCGGCAAACCCCCACCACCCCAACCCCCCCCAAAAAAAAAGAAAAAGAAAAAGAAAAGAAAAACTTCAGCCGGGATCTTCCCATAGCCGCTCGTTAAATTTCATTACTGTAAGCTCCGCATCCTATCGATCCTTCTCCATTCCTCCTGAGAATTCAAGCATTATACTGATTCCATTAGCTGGGACAGATACTGAGTTTTCTTCTTTTTTTTTTTCTTTAACAAGAAACAAAAGAAAAGCAAACAAGGGACAGAGAGATGTGGCATCTTGCCTCCGTGTTCGTCCTCGTCTCTCTCGTGGCCCTCTCGGTCGTCCGGGCAGAGGACCCATACCTCTTCTTCACATGGAACGTGACGTATGGCACCATCGCTCCTCTTGGCATTCCCCAGCAAGTCATCCTCATCAATAACCAGTTCCCGGGCCCCGAAATCAATTGCACTTCCAACAACAACATTATCGTCAATGTCTTCAACAACCTCGATGAGCCCTTCCTCCTCACATGGTTCGTCACTCTACTCTCACATAAAATTTCCATGCATAATTTGAAACCTTTTTTTTTTTTTTTTTTTTGGGGGGGGGGGGGGGGGGTTACAAACTGAATCACGTAGGCAATTAAAGCTCTATCAGCTCCTATATTCATAGAGAGAATCACGATGGATTCTGTTTCGGTCTATGAAAATCTTCTCAAGTTGGATGGAAAAGTTTCTTACAACTTTGAGTTTTAGAGCATCTACTGCCTACAAAGAGATCCTGCAAGTCAAGCAGCTAGTGTCGGTGAATGTAATAAATCATTTGGCATCACATAATTTGTTTACATTTCTTTCTTTGGACGCATTGTTTAGGTAGAGACAACTAGCCAGCACCGTTATTTTTCTACAACGAAACACTATATTTTTCATCCACGAGGCACGATTCAAATGACACCTCAAATATTTTAGCTGTTGTGCTGTAAAGAAAAATAAGAAAATTAATCAGTTAAAAACAAAGGTATATTTATTATACAAAGACTTTTTATTTCACATAGCTGAGTACTTATCCAAGCACCGATTATACCATTTGCATGAAGATAATCGATAAACTACTGACTGCAAATTGTTTGCCAAACATAAACCATTCGGTAGGAACGGCGTTCAGAACAGGAAGAACTCATGGATGGACGGGACTCAGGGGACCAACTGCCCCATCCTGCCGGGCCAGAACTTCACCTACCACTTCCAGCCCAAGGACCAGATCGGCAGCTTCTTCTACTTCCCCTCCCTCGGCATGCAGAAGGCCGCCGGCGGTGTCGGCATGATCCGCGTCCAAAGCCGCCTCCTCATCCCCGTCCCCTTCGCCCCCCCGGCCGAAGAATTCAACGTCCTCGCCGGCGACTGGTTCACCAAGAGCCACAAGGTCCTCGCCCGCAAGCTCGACGCCGGCCTCGGCCTCGGACTCCCCGCCGGCGTCCTCATCAACGGTCGCCCCGGCAAGGACCCCGCCGGCCACGACGAACACCCCATGTTCACCTTGAAAGCCGGCAACGTCCACCGCTTCCGTTTCTGCAACGTTGGCCTCAAAACCTCCCTCAACTTCCGCATCCAAAAGCATTCACTGAAGCTGGTCGAGATGGAGGGCTCCCACACCGTCCAGAATCTCTACGACTCCCTCGACGTCCACGTGGGCCAGTGCTTGTCGGTTCTCGTCACCGCCGACCAGGACCCCGGCGACTACTACCTCGCCGCCTCCACCCGCTTCACCAGGAAGGTCTTCACCGCTACCGCCGTCCTCCGCTACGCCGGCTCCAGCGCCCCTCCATCGCCGGTCATCCCCGACGGACCCTCCGGCCGGTCCTGGTCCTTCAACCAGTGGCGGACTTTCCGGTGGAACCTCACCGCCAGCGCCGCCCGCCCCAACCCCCAGGGCTCCTACCACTACGGCCAGATCAACATCACCCGCACCATCAAGCTCCTCAACGGCCACAGCGTCGTCGACGGCAAGCGCCGCCACTTCATCAGCGGCATCTCCCACGTCGACCCCGACACGCCGCTCAAGCTCGCCGAGTACTTCAACCTCGGCAAGCCGGTGTTCAAGTACGATCTCATGGGCGACGTGCCACCTGCCCCTGGTGCCCCGGTGACGCTTGCACCCAACGTCATCACCGCCGAGTTCAGAACTTTCATCGAGATCATCTTCGAGAACGCGGAGAGGAGCATCCAGTCCTACCACTTGGATGGCTACGCCTTCTTCCCCGTAGGGTAAGCATCCAGAATCTAGCCATCTCGACTTTGAAATTCGTACTCAGTGATCGATATCGGTGTCAGGATGGGGCCAGGGAAGTGGTCGCCGGAGAGCCGAAAACGCTACAATCTTTTTGACGCGGTGAGCCGGCACAGTATCCAGGTATACCCGAGGTCATGGACCGCGATCATGCTGACCTTCGACAATGCCGGGATGTGGAATTTTAGATCCATGAATTGGGAGAATAAATACCTGGGGCAGCAGCTGTACGTGAGTGTGACCTCGCCGGCACGATCGCTGAGGGATGAGTACGATATGCCTGCTAACGCACTCCGCTGCGGGGCGGTGGTCGGGCTTCCCTTGCCGCCACCCTACACCTAAGCATGCGGCGAATCGTGCCGCAGCCCACCGGCGAGTCCGGGTCATCACGAAAGGGGTTTGGTTTTTACAGTGGATCGACTTGGTCTGGATCGTCCTTCTTCTCTTCCTCTCGTGGTTCTTCGTTCTCTGAGCTTGCCGTCGTGTACCATGTAAGCAACGCCATCACACTCTCGATGGATATCAATCTATGGTTGATATGAATAACATGTGCATTTCTAAAAAATAGCGATATATATACTTTGTGACTTCAATCCGTGTTCCCTTTGATGGTTTATATTCATTTATATATGCTAATTGATGTATGTATGTATGTGTCGGGATTAGTATCAACTCATTTTGATATCGGTTATTACGGAAGCGGAACGGGATCGTCGATTATCGATGTCGATTCCACAAGAGAAAGAAGAAAAGATAACAAATATAATTATTCGGGTTATCGATGTCGATACCATAACAAAAAGAAGAAAATATAACAAATACAATTATTCGGGCATGCAAAAGGTTTCACTATAAAAAACAAACTTACAGATTGAACTTCAATCCCGTAGAAGTATCTCTCAACAAGAAATCTCGAATCCTTCTCTCAAGCTCTCAATCAGCCCTCTACAAGAGACCTCTCACCACTTTTTCATCCCCTCTCTCTGTCTGTCTCTGCCCACGAATTTGTAGCCTCCATTGCATAGACCATCTCACAAGGAGTCCAACGGTCCGAACAGAGTCCAAATCGGAGTCATGTAATTCTCCCAATCGCAGTTTGATTGCAATGCTGCTCATGGCCGTCAATCGCATTGAGATCCATACAAATTATGCCATAATCGTGCCGCGCGTCGCGCGCACATGTTTACTTCTTTTTTAGGTTTCTCTGCTGGTCTCCACGTGCATTTTTGTCTCCTTTCAGGTTGCGCGCGAACGTTGAGGTGCCATTGGTCTAACAACCTCCACCTCGATTCAACGCACCGCCTTCACCTGACTTGAGAGCTTTCAAGAATTCCAACACCCCATGCCCTGGGACAGTCGCCTGATCATGGATGGACAAACATGAGAGTCGAGCCAGGCTGCTCGATCCCATCTTTGTCATATGCTGCGCTCACCTCGACCTGAGACCTGAACGGAAAAGCCTCCTGCAGCAATAGGAACTTCACTTTGCGACGTCGCCTGTCGTCCTCCCGAGTCTCACATCCCGTGGCCAATCCACCTGCTGTCGAAGCTCCACCTCGCACTGGACTCCTGTCTGCACCAGGGACTCCACCTCGCATTGGACTTCCTATAAAGAAGCAGTGACCCCATGCTTCTTCCCTGGCAGAACAATCCTATTGCCACGTAAGACCTTTAGGACTCCATCACCGGCTCTCCGCATATAGCCACTTGAGTCTAATTTGCTAAGAAAAATTAGATTCTTTGCTAAAACTAGGTACGCATCGGACCTCACCTAGTTTCTTCACTGTCCTATCATATGCCTTCAAGCTGACTGTCCCGACTCCCGCGATCGCACAGCTCGATCCATCTACTATATGGACAGAATCCTCTCTACTGTCTAGAGAGTCAAACAGCTCCTCCCTGCAACAAACACGGTATGGACAGGCAGAATCCAAAACCTACTGGAAAGAAGGGGATACCTCGTCGGATACTGAGAATACATCGTTGATGTATCCGTCATCCCCGTTATTGACCACTGCCATAATAGCCCTCGTCCGATCCTTGAGATGCGGGCAATCTTTGACACGATGCCCTAACTCATCGCACTGAAAACACCTGATCTTGCTGGCATCCTTTGACTTGGACTGTCCTCCTCGCGATCCTTTGTCACTCCGTCTCCGGTCGCCTACACCTCCAGAAACTGGCAACGTTGAGTTCCCACCTGAACTCGAAGCCTAGTTCTCCCTCTTGAGAACCTCATTCTGAAGCAGCACCGATGTCACCTCCTCCATCTTGATGGTGCTCTTTCTCACTAGAAGAGCAGTCACCAAGGACTCGAAGGACTGCGATAGGGATGATAGCAATACAAGTGCCTAGGTCTTCTCCTCAACTTTTTTATCGACACCGAGGAGATCGGTGAGGATCCTCTGGAAATTGCTCAGGTGCTCCTGCACACTCTATCCCTCGGCCATCCGTAATTGATAGAACTGCTTACAAAGTGTTGCCACCAAGATCGTCATGGCCCATAGCTGCTGTCAGTGTCGGATCGTCCCTCGTCTCCTTGGGACCGGCCTGCTCGTCGGGACCTGCAAAATAGGGATTAGAGATCCGGGCCGGGGATTCTGGCGGGGGCACTCCGACGATCAAGTCAGTGATGATCCAGGGAAACAGATCCTCCTGGTCGAGCCTTTGAGATGGACTCCATGCTAGGAGGAGTGAATAATGTGTGAGTGAGGATGGAAGTAAACTGGGAGAGGTGGTGGCCGAGGTGAACTGGAGATGGATGGCTGTGTTCGGGCGATCCTGTGTAGATCTCCAAGAGCCTTGAATTCTCAATCTCCTTAGAGGTTCTCCTGTGTGGCCTCTTCTCCCTCGCTTGCTTGGGTGTTTTTTGGTTTAGCTTACTTACCTCCCCGCTGGGGATGTCGAGGGTTCTAAGTCCAGGTGGTTGTTGAACGTTTACCTCGGGATCTCTCCCGTGCTAGCAGGCGCGTGCGACGGTGTTCCGTGCCGTGGACAGGATGCCTTTCCTGGTTCGTGATAGGGGAAGCTATCACATGCTCTGACATTCCTTCCGATCGCTCCATTCCGGGAAACTTGGCAGGGCCTCGATCGGGGGACCGCCACCCCCGAGATTCGAATCCCCTGGTTGACTTCCTCTTTCGGACGGTGCAGACGGTTGGTGGAGAGCGTGGTGTCTTGGTCAGGGAGCTTCTTCCTCTTCTGGTGAAGCGGCAGTCGCAGACAGTTATTGCGATTTGATGGGTGCCTCCTCGTAGCCCTCGGGCAGCTTGCCAGCGCCTTGGAAGGGTGGCTTCACTCCCTCGGTGGCCGGCGGTGTCGTCCGAGGTGATCGCTGAACTGGAGAGCTGGGACCTGGCTCCGAGGGGCTAGGCCTTAGAGGGGCTCCACTTTGATGGAGGAGGGCTGAGCTCGACTCCATACCAAAAGGGGCCATACCCCAAGGGGGCTCGACCTGGGGGGCTCAACCTCCGAGGGGCTTGACCCGGTGGAGGAGGGTTGGACTCGACTCCAGGCCAAGGGGCTCGACCCGGCTGAGGAAGGCTCGACTCCTGCTCAGAGGGCTCGACCTCGGAGGGGCTCGACCTGGTGGAGGAGGGCTGGGCTTGACTCCAGTCCAGGGGGCTCGGGCTCGGAGGGGCTCAATCTGGCGGAGGAGGGCTCGACTCCTGCTCAGAGGGCTTAACCTCGGAGGGACTCGACCTGGCGGAGGAGGGCTAGGCTCGACTCCAGTCCAGGGGGCTCGGCCTTGGAGGGGCTCAATCTGGCGGAGGAGGTTGGCACGCGACTCCTGCCCAGAGGCTTGGCCTCGGAGGGGCTCGACCTGGCGGAGGAAAGCTAGGCTCGACTCCGGTCCAGGGGGCTCGGCCTCGGAGGGGCTTGATCCGGTGAAGGAGGCGCTTGGCTCCGGCCTAGGCATCCCGAGCTTGCGGGTAACGACATGGCAGAGGACTGAACTCGTCTTTGATGGGCCATCTCGTCATCCTGGGGGAGCTCAGTCCGGCCAAGGAATCCGAGGTGGTGCGTCCACCATGGCAGCTTTTCTAACATGGTGTCTGATTGGGATAACACGTTAGCTTCTTGCCACATCACAAAGGAACATGGTGTTGGTGCGGGACTTCGCCATGTACAGCTTCTCCAGCTTCTTCCACAATGCCGTCGGGGAAGACTCGTTCAGTACATGGATCATCACATCATCCATCAGGTACAAGCATATTGTGCTTACTGCCTGCATCTGAAGCCATTTCCAGGTCTTCTGCTCTATGATGTCTGGTCTCTCCTCCCAAATGAGAGCGTCGATCAGTTCTTGCTGGATAAACACGTCTTTCACCCTCGCTTGCTGGAGAGAGAAGTTGCTCTTCTTATCGAACCTGCTGATTTTCACTTTAATTGCACTTGTCTTCTCCATCTTCTTCGATCTCGATCAACCATGGACAACCTGGGCTCTGATATCAGTTTTTGGGATCAATATTAACTCGCTTTGATACCGGTTATTGTGGAAGCCGAACGGGATCATTGATTGTCGATGTTGATAGCACAAGAGAAAGAAGAAAATATAACAAATATAATTTTTCGGGCATGCAAAAGATTTCACTATGAAAAATAAACTTATAGATTGAACTCTCTCTCAATATTGGACAAGAATCTCTCAACAAGAAACTCCGAATCTTTCTCTCAAGCTCTCAATCAACTCTCTACAAGAGACTTCTCATCACTTTTTCGTTCTCACACTCTCTATCTGTATTTCTCCCCATGAATTTGTAGCATCCACTACGTAGAATATCTCACAAAAAATCTAACGATCCGAACGGAGTCCAAATCGGAGTCCTGTAACTATTCCAATCGCAGTTTGATTGCAATGCTGCTAGTTGCCATCAATTACATTAAGATCAGATTATGTCAGAATCGCGCCGCGCGCGTCGTGCGCATTGATTTTCTTGTTTTTCTAGTTTCTATGCTGGCCCCATATATATTTTTGTCTCCTGTATTGCGTGCTGATGTTGAGATGCCATAGATCCAACAGTATGTATGTATGTATATGTTTGTGCGAGGTTCGGTTTTCATTATTAGATGCCACACGGGCTGCCGAGACGTAGATTTGATCGGTCTTTTTGCTTGTTGTTGGGAGCTGGAATTGCAATATTGCAACAAATAAAAATGCGGTGTACAAAGGATTGGGCACAAAATTAATACTGGTGCTGAGCGTATGGTTTGTTTTATGTAAAAACCTTCATATCCTGTCTAGTCGCACAGATTTTGTAAAATTTAGACTCTGGGGATCGAGGATTTGAAACTGTTGGAAAATGCACAAGTGGAACCCGAGCTATAGCAATTAAAGACTAACTCATCCCACTTGCATTCTGCTTCAGCTTAGTTGTTGCATCTTTGTATTTGTACATCCATGAGCCAATCAAGATGAGCGCAATTTTACTATCGAATGCTTGAGCTGGCAAAAATAACTCATTTTACACCATAAAAAATGCTATTTCTTTTTTCTTTTCTTTAATTTTTTGAGAGAAACGAAAGGAGTAAGATATATCATTTGGTTGGGTTGCTTATGTGAGAGCATCTGTGAGGATAACACCAAGTTGAAAATAATTGATGCAGAGAGACTACCATAATTCCATTAATTTCTGCGAGGATGAAAGGTTTCCCGAATCCTCCAGTCATCAATGACAGCCTGCCACCCGGAGACAGGTTGTTTCTCTGGTATCAAGTGCTGCACAAAAAGGGATATAAATGAAGATAATTGCCATGGTGTCTCCATCTCAATTTGACTCCAGATTACACTGAGAATGAAATGCATGCAGTGATAAACCATGGTTTTGTCTGTCCAAAGCCCAAGGGCATAACGATTAATATTAACTAAAAGGAATCTTTTAAAAATTAACATAAACTAAAAGGAATCTTTGTTCTAACAGGGAAACTCAGAAGGTGAGATTTACTATCAAAGACATGGCATACAGCCAGTGAACCACGGTACTGCTGTTCATGAGGCCCACCGGAATGACACTCTAGAGGAAGCTGGAAATTTCTCTGACAAGTTAGAGGACCACCGATAACAGGAAGATCCTGCTCATCTCCTGTGCCTCATTCCCAGTTTTGACAATCTACTTTAGAAGAAAAAGCTTATATTCTCCGATTTTAATTTCCCTGAACTTTTATCTTGTCGCTTGAGCTCAGTATTTCTCTAACTGCATCACCATAATGCCACTTTGCCAACAAGAAATATTTAGTCCTACAACATAATTTACAAACAAGATATCACAATGGGACATATGACCAGAGAATATGAACAGATTTCATAGCATTGACCATGCTTCATTTCACAGGATGGGCTATTTCAAGATGATGAGTCCTTGAATCCACATAGATTCTTGTTCTAGTCTTAAAACTTATTATATATACATTAACAACATAATTTGATTTGTGCTAAAATTGAAATGAAGCCATACTATAACCTATATGCATGTAACATTACTTCCGAAATGACTAAACAGAAACTTTGTGTATTCACTCACCACGGAAAGCAAGTGGCAGAAGCACCCCTTTTGTGAGGAGGATCAAGATACAATTGTTCATACCGGCCATCACTTCCATATGCACTTGGAAAATCATTGTCAATTCTTACAGTTAAAATTAATACCAGATTTCAAAAATTTATTAAATCAAAGTTCTATGCATGGATTTACAGGTTCTTACACCCTCCCAGCGCCCCCTCCCCCCCCAACCAAAAAAAAAAAAAAAGGGAACAAAAGGATATCATATTAACACCCCTCTAACCCGTTCATATTATTCTACCCTTACTCTCTTTTCCCTGCAAGCTTTTGCCCTTGCTACCTGAATCCCAGTTAATACTAGCAGCATCCCAATCATAGTATCAGTTCAGAATCAAAATAAGAAGCTTAAACTTTTGCATCCTAATCCTTGTATTCCTCCAAAGAACCACTTGACGGTATAAGCAATTTGATACAACCCACATCAGTGTGGAGATGTGATGTGGTGCCTTGAGGTGAAGGACAATTTCTTCTAAAGAACTCAAGGGCCTTGAAACGAGATAGAAGTTCTTTGCAACTATAAGCGGTAATTACTTACCATGAAATTCATAGAAGTGCACAAACACATGAATGGTATGCAGAATGGTGATGATACATAGCAAGCTCACGTTGGCCTAACCATAAAATTCTTTGTGAATAAGTCTACCATGTCACATGCAAAAAGTGATAAATCTGCTCTTTTTTATTAATTCAACAATTAAAGTTGTATTATGAGTAGAATACACGCGCACGCTGTAAGTGGCCTGCCTCTGCTCATATGGTGGTTGCAGTTTATCGGAGCACCAAGCCTGGAAAGAAGAGTAGCAATCTAATTCTATCAAGCAGTGGTGTGCTAGTAATCAAATCATTGAACATATTCCTGGATTTCATGTCCTTGTAACTGCAAAATGGTTGAGTCATGTTTGTAAGCAGTAATGATGAGTAAATATATATATTTTTAAAACATATAATATAAGCGATGACAAGTACATGAAGATAAGTAAGGATGATAATGACACCAGCATTCCAACATGCATGCATTGTAATTGGAGCCAGAAGATTTCGTGTCTGAGCATACACCAGCCCTAGCAACAATCCTGTGACACCATCAGCATCAAGAAATAAGTTACAGATGAAGCATGCGGTAAGGTCTAGTAGATCTATGAGAACAATAGCACTTCAAACTAAATAACCTCCTTCTGGATTAACAAATGGTTTTTTAATCTATACGAGTAAAAAGTTGTCAAAAATACTGATAAGGATATTCTCACCAAAAATAAAAATTCCGATAGATTTTCCAGGAGAGTGGTGTGCAATAGTAAATAATGCAGAACTCAAAGCCACTGAGACAGGAAGAGGAAACCTGCTAAATATTCAACAGATGCTAATGGTTAGCTGCAGCTTGTTAAAACTGAAATCTATGTCCCTGCCCAATTAAGTGGGATAAAAAAGGGAATGGTGATTACCATTTTGTTAAGGATGTCATCAGAAAGCCACGATACACTGTCTCCTCGCAAACCGGGGCAAGGACACCCAGGGTGCCAAGTAGACAAAAGGTACTGACCAGCATATATTCTCATCACTAACATTGTTTGTAATATAATACATGCTCCTACCTGATCTAGAAAAAATAACCACCCCAAATATAGATAATTAAAGCGTTCAACATCAGAGTTTAACTTCAGGATAAATCATAACCTGAGATCCGATGAATCAATGAATGGCAGCAACTGTGCCAAAAATTCTGCCTGCAACAAAAAGAGAAAAGGAAAATACATCAGACTATAAAATTATAACCCATGAAGATAAAGCAAGGAAGACGAAGAAAATTCTTGAAAAACATAACTTAGAAAATTTTCAAACCGCATGCCATTGAGAGAAAATTTGATGTGTTGACGAGACCACTTTCCATGAAAATAAACTGAATCAAATTATTGCATACTTTGATTTGGAGTTACAGTTGAAAAGATTCTCGTCCTGATTCTACGCTTACCTATGGTTTTGCAATTAACAGAATTTAAATCATGGCATCACAGCGCCTGCTTAAACCAACTAAGCAATGTTTCAGAACACAACTGGCTGCAGTTTTTATCAACTGCTTGATATATACCATTAGAGAAAATTCCCTACCATCAAATAGATACTTGACTAGAAAATGAAGGGTGAGAACACAAGAATCTCCATTAGAAAGTCCAAGAAAAATTATTTGGTCTGGTAGAACAAAAATAGGGTTATCCAGTTAACTCTACAGGCCTAAGGATCCAAGATATGATACAACCTGGCAACAAGTATCATTACTAACAAGAAAAAGAAGTAGATCTGCACAATGTGTCAACTGAAAAATCAGGAATGCCTTCTTGGGTTATCTTTGAGATAAAAAACAATTAGGGCATTTAATTTTTTTTATAATTTTCAAATTGTTACATTTGTGAATGCAACTTTCTGTTTGCCCCTGTTCCTTGGTAGCAGCATGTGAAGAGGAATATCATGTCTGTATCTCCACCTTTGTATGTGAACAGTGGAACAGTGGAAAAGATAGCTTTCTATGTTTGTTTCCAAGCTTTCAACAGATATAGAAGGCTATTGTCTCATTCCTGTCACCAATGCATTATGTCTATGTTTGGGCATCCATAATGGAAGCATTGTTTTGATGTTGCGAAGATTCAGGAGCAGAAACCATCGCTGATATAACCAAATGTAATGCAACAACAATCTACAAAGCACACAACTTTAGAATACATCATAAGTTTCCAACATTTTAGTAGTTACAAATGAGAGAATTAAGTGCAAAATTTTTTCTTATACAACTCTTTATATATGCACATCCAGCAATTGCATTTGTGCTTCCTTTTTCTGTTTCCAATTCCAGATACTACTATACAAATATATATCATGCAGGAGGGAATCTGAAAGAACCTGATTTGGTGTCTGACCAGCACTGGAAGCAGATATTAAAGCTTTAACAAGAAAAACAGCAAAACAACCAATTACTAAACCTCCACCTGCCCATAGAATCCAACCATTCTGGAGATTGAATGGTCGTCCCCATCCTGTATACAAACAAACATGTGCAAAATCAATGTTCGTCAAGGTATAGAAATCGCTATAATATTAACATATTCTGAGATGCACTGAATGGCTATATCAGAAATGTGTATAGATATCCAGGATCCTAGGTTTCAAATTGCTTGGCAGATCTGAGCACTAGATCCATGAAATGATCATGTTACATTAATGTGGATTTATAAGCCAAGACCATGCTTGGCTGTTCCAAGAACTAGAGATAAAAGGTGTCTGAAGATATACAAACCAACCTGGGATAGATGCTTTTAGTAATAGGAGATTTATAGGTGCCAAAAGATAATACTTTCATACATAGTTAATGAATAAAATGTTTGCCAGCAGTTGTCCACTCATTTATCCTGGAACAAGTTCAGTTATCACCTGCTTCCAATGGATAAAAATATTATCTGAAATAAGCACAACCATGGCAAATTCTTGTAATTGATGGTAACTGCCTTTGGCAAATTGAATGAGACTCACTACTCACTAGTCAGTAGTCACTGCCATTAGCACATACACACAGAAAAAAAGGGGTAGTTTCCTTGCCTAAGGAAACAACCTAAAAAAGCACGGACATAAACTTTGACAGAAAAAAAGAAAAAGAAAAGGATCCATGTCCTATGTCATGTCTTAAAGGTTATAGGTAGCTGGAAAATTAAAATAATTATCTAAAATACGTCATGAAAAGTCACTGCAACAAGGAAACCTACTAAAAGAAAAGATGTCATCTGGAAATGGCTGGTGTGGCCTGACAAACATGTACAAAACTGAAAGCTTGGCCACTGATTTTAACCTGCACAAGAACAGGAAATTTGTTTTTTTTTTTTAAAAAAAAAATGATGGGCTGTTTCTGAAAACATACACACACATATCCAACTAAAGGAGCGTACAGCTGATCCATAAACAATCGCATTGCTATTTCATCAGTGCTATGTATCTGAGAGAGCATATTCTCGGAGTGAGGCTTCAGTAATCCACCCTGTCCTCCTGATTCCATGAATCCTGTGAAAATAGCACTGAGAGAAACTCTTTAGCATTTTAAATGACTGTGCACCGAATATTATCAAGCTTTTAAGTGAATATTTTTGTAGTTCTTAAATGTGAAGAGAAATTAGGGGAATACCAATGGTAGGAGATTTGAGAAGGCAGGACAGTTCGCAAGTGGATTATTTTATAAATTCTTCTTTGTTCTTTCTCAGAAAATGATCTTAGCAAAGCCACAATCATCTTTGATAACTAATTAGTGGTGCTATGGCAAGTCATTTCCAAGAAAGTTATCGCTGATTTTAACAGTCCAGCTTCTTATGGCTGAAGGTTTGTCATATTTTCTAATGATTCAGGTCATTGCTTCAAAAACTTGTTGTTTGTTCCTTATTGAACCACCGACCGGGATATAAAGATTGTTATGTCAAAGAAAATAACCCTGACACTACCTAGCACCAAGACCCACATAAGCACCCTCCTTTACATGTGACTATGTGCAAAATTCCCAGGAATCTCTAAAATAACAGCAAAGTAATTAATTTGAGCATATCAATTGTTTTTTTATCAAAAAAAGAGCATATCAATTGTTTCTGCCATTGCAAAAGAACTTGACTATAATTCAAAAGGGTATGGGAAATTAGCATTCCCATTGCAATAAATAGGCAACAATAACCATGAACCAGCCACCCTTATACCATTTACATGGTGCACGTTTCCAATTAAAATAACTTATGGGAAATATAATTATATACTAAAAAAGCTAATTCCAGCCGGGCACAGAAAATGCACATGAAGCTTACCTCACACTAGAATCCCCTTGAAGATTATATGTGCATGAATGTGCATGTATATGTGCATTTTTGCATGCATGGCAAGCATGTGCACACGTGTATGTGTGAGTAAGAGACAGAGGAACTGCATT